>JAZHRO010000059.1:19706785-20986428 GCA_037157565.1 Thalassia testudinum
TGTTTCTGCATGGTCCCCCAGTGACCTGTCAGGAGTGGACCTGATCAGTCCACTTTAGTGGAGTGCTAATTAGCCTAAGTAATTGTTAATTACATGTTCCTAATTTTTAATTATTCATGATTTAAATGATAATTTATCTTAGCCTGCATACATTTTTATGTGTCAAAGTTAAGATTTAATAAGATATTTTTATGATAACATAATTAGTGTATGCAGGCGAGACACGAGGAGTAAATTTGTTGAGCGTGCGTGCTTCACCGCCAACCAACTTCACCGCCAACACCATCGATGCCGAGCCTCACCACATTCCTCTCAACCGCTCGTTATATCCTCCAAGTAGTTGGAGAAGATCTCGGCGGAAGAAAATGCACGAAGAAACTTTTAAAAGCAGGATCATCTTCTTCCTCGAGGACCACCGTGTGAAAGAAAGGACTTGCATAGCGAACTCCAAAGCATGCACGGTGGCCCCAGCTTCTTCAACATCGCCGTCGCCTCTCGCCGGTCACACGGTGACAGTGTGTGGCCAGACACCACCAACCCGCTCCTGCCTTCCCTGTCCTCTTCGTCTTCAACCTCCTGCCACCTCTCTTCTCCCCTGCCACCCATAAGAAGAACCCAACACCTCCCCCTCGCCGCATACCACCTTCAGATGAGGCTACGCACTGCCACACGCATCCTCACGCACCAGCAGCCACGCGTCGTGTCCACATCACCCTCACGCAGACCTCGCCTCATGCACCCGTGGCCACGCAGCAACTTCTTTTTCTTCGCTGACAGAGAAGAAGAGGAACCCATCATCGGCTGGTTGACACCACACGCAATCGGCCCCTCTGCCCTCCATTCAACACCCCATCGCCTCCACCAAACTCGCCTCACTCTCACCACCTAAACCCTACCTTTGATTGCACGAAACGACGATCGTCTAGTTGGCCAAAAAGCTTCCCCACCAGCGGCCTCCATCCCTCCGACCGGCGAGCTCCGGCCACGGTTCCCCATGCCACAACCACCATCATGAAGCTCTTATCACGACCAACCTCCACCGAGCACCAACCGATCGACGCTCCTCCTTCCTGTGTGCATGAAGGAGAGAGGAAGAATCCTCTGTTTTGTATGGAATTTCTATTTGCATTGCTATGCCATTGTGAGAGCTTTTTTTTTAATAAAAAATTATAATTTATTGAATGAATTTGTAGTCAGGCCCTTAAAGTTCTCATTATCTGATAGCATCCTTATCTCCTCAATTTATTAGCTCTATATGAGAGGCATGCTGAATTGTAATTGTGGCAAATTTCGAACATCATGATGGAATAATAAGATGATAGAAATATTCATGAGTTTATTGGTTTAGTTCCTCCCTGTGGATACGACTTAATCCCTTGTGGTTAGATTTAATGAATTTTTGATATGAGATTTCCACCACAAAAAATACAACAACGACACATTTTTATTGCAATTATCTTAATTAAGCGAAAATCTCATTATCAAGACCCATCCTTGATCCAACGCCATCTTAATATTCAGGTGGGCACCTGGGAAGTCAAACAAGCACGTTGGCACAAGTCAGCCGAGCAATAGTAGGCAGCTGATGCTAAGGTCCATAAGCTCCTCGAAGCTAGCTTTATTGAATAATCCTTATACTTGGTCTGGCTCTCGAATGTGGTGATGGTAAAGAAAGCCAATGGTGTGCTTCCTGATCTCCCTCGAGACTGCCTCCCATCTCTCCTCCATCGATGGGTTAAAGGCAAAGAATGCCATCACCATCTCAGGATCAAGCTCCGGCTGGGTAGCACGCTCTAGCTCGAGCACCTTCTTACCTTTGTCCTCCACGATGTGCTGGGCCTTGGCAAGCTCAGTCCTCAAGGTCGCCACTATTGCCTCCACCTTCTCTAGGCTTGCCGACAATTCGACATGTTTGTCGATAATAGTGCCTAGGCGAAGGCGCTCTTCTTGGAGAGCTGCCTCATACCCCTCCATGACCGAGTGTTCAACCCTTAGCACCTGTACCTCCTCCTTTAGTGAAAGGATGTTGGTGCAAGAGGACTGCAAGTTCTCAAACAAGTCTCTCAGAGTCACAACTTCAATCTTGTGTGATCTGATGAGATTTTCCTCCACCTTCCCACCAAGGTAAATGACCTTCCTCAAACCTTAGTGGGCTTGTGTCAGCCCCTTCTGTAGCTAGGACACTTGACGGGCCGCTTGTTGCTGCGACTGGAGCTTACGGAGGGCCTCCTCTACCATCTTCTCTGCCTTCTCTTGGGTAATAGTAGCCTCCCCGAGAAGACAAACAACATTCCGTTGCTCCGCCTTGGTCGTCACGGCTCACTTGGCAGCCATGTGACATCGAAAAATGCATTTGATTAATTTATACATTGTAGCCTGTGCTTACAACATCAATTGTAAAATAATATGGAGAAATACGAGTACGAGTGTCAATCTCAAGGAGGCAGAAAATCGGAATTTTTGGTCGCTTAGTTTATTGTCGCATGATGGTTTGCTTGCATGCAGAATGGCGAGAAAACAAAAGAGAGAGAGAGAGAGAGAGAGAGTAAGCGAGAGATTCATGATAATGGTGGTTGTAGCAACATGGACTAGCACAAATAGAGCATAATTCCGATCAACAATGATAATAATGAAAGCTGATCTATTGCAATGGCAAAATCATTTTACAATAATGCTAGATGAATGCTTAAAACAACATGAACATCAACTAAAGAACACTAGCAAATAAATGTGATAAATAAAGACGTGAGGCAACCACGGCGGTGGAGGGACTTCTGTTTGTGGCTCGGTGGCTCCGGGAACACAATTTGAAGCTCTATGGAGGTAGGGACGTGCTTGGTAGTTGATAGGAAGAGATGACCATGAATGGAGGGGTGTAGGCCTTTTTACAGTGGAGGAGAGGGAGCTATAACAAGCATGGACCAATTAGTGATAGCGACGACATCACTGTAGCCCAGCTCACGTGTCCGTTGTTGCCTGCCTATGCATAGTTGTTGTCGCTCGGTCACCGTTGGATGCATGCCGTGGATTGCCATTGAAGGGTCAGGATTACGCACAAGCGTGCGCTTCAAATTGTGCGGATCACGCACGTATGATCGGGCATGATTGCGCAAGCATTGCGCGAACGGCTGGATGGCACTCATCACACCCACGAATCAGCCACTTCTCGACCATTCGATTTCAATCGAATGGTCGAATTTCAATTGGAGTTCAAGGGTGTGCGCCTCCACGATTCAAACCCGTGCCACTCGTTTGCGAGTGCTTCACTAGCGGATTGTCACAAGGACAACGAGGCCCTTGTGCAGTGGCAACCGTTAGATGACGATCAAGTGATGGATGATGAAGAGCGACGTGGCGCGACGAGGTGCATCCGATGAAGATCAAACGTTGGTGTCCGTGCGATGAAGAATTGAGCGGTGGCTGCTGGTGCGCAATGGAGAGTGAAAAGGGTGCCACATGGTGAAATGAGAGTCGTTGATCATCAGATCAATGGTCAGAAATTCTCAGGCTTGTTGTGGGAGCTACGAAGGACAGATTGAAGCGATTTTAGGTTCGTTGGACTCCGTTCGTCGATTTGAATCCATCCGTATGGTCCGATTGCTCATCTGAGGCCTATTTCAAGGTGTTGTTCTATAACCTGACCATTAAACGTTAATTCTGAGCAATGTCAACATAAAATAATACAGAATGCAAGCAATGCTCCCAAGCCCGTTGTATCATGATATTTATGCACATATGTAACGTTCCAAAATCCAAGTTCTGAGTCATTTTGAGGCAATCCGGGTCAATTCGAACCCAGAAACTCGGTTGTGGATCGGTGTTGGTGTCAGCACCTCCTTAAATTGCTAAAAAATGCGTATTTCAAGTCAACCCTTGGTCAAATGTTGTCAAAAGGGTATCATATGTGGTATCATTGGATTCCTCTCGTCGCAAGATTTCTAAAGATGCATGTTTCATGCGATTTCGAGGTATATATCTCAAGTTATGGCCAAAACAAGTTGAAAAGGACTTAAATATAAGGTAGACTCAACCCTAGGGGTATTTTAGGTATTTCACTCCACTAATCTTAATCCCAACAACCCCTAGGCCTATAAAAGGACCCCCTTGGATTCTTTGGGTCGTCATTAGTCTCTAAGCCTCTCAAATTAAGAGAGGAAGAGAGAAGGAAAATCTTAGATTTTCCTTTTAAAATTAAAAAATTTTCTTCCCAAAGACTCGGTTGTAATTCCGAAAATCATGGGCTTCCCACTGTAATTTTTGCAGGATCCACGATGGCGGTGAACAAGTGACGTTAAATCGGGTGGTGCGACGCAGATGTACGCCAGGTGTCACATTCATAATGAGGGAGCACACGCATGTGGGAGTGTTTGATGGGCAACACGTGGCGTCAATCGAGCAAGCATGCGCAAGCAATCCGCAGATCAACCAATTTGGTTTGACTCTGGACCCCCTCACGTTGTTTCATCTGGTTCGAGGCCTTCCCGACCTCAGATTTTGACAAATAGGGTACCGTTGGAATCATATCGACGCGTACTACGTGTTAGTATGATTTATTTCACTTTTGAGTATGTTCTGTTTAATGGAAAATTAGAAACATAATTAGGTGTCTCTGACCATGTCGTGGGTTCGTTTGAATCAAGTCCTATATTCAGTGCAAGCGTAAATCCCGAGGTAGGAGTGGAGACTGTTTCCAAGTTCTGTGCGCATGGTTCGGAGTTACCATGACCCTCCAGTGACATTAGGTAGAGTAGTCCCTCTCTTTCCCATGTGTTTTGTCTGCATGGTAATTTTTCTTTGCGTAGAGCACCGTTTAGTGTATGTTCTTACCTCTTTCTGTGTTTGGAACCAGTCTTCGTGCTTTTTTCTATTTTGGGGGTACTTGAATATTAAATATAAATGTGGTAAATTAAGTTGGAGACTTAGATGTGAATAGTTAATTGAATTTAATTAACTATTAAATTAATTGCAAATAATTCTCATGATTAACTGATTTTACCACGTTTACACTTATTAGTATAGTCTTATCATGTGTAAAGCGACTCTAATATGTTTCCCTAGTTTGCGGGAACTTTATAGGGAAGATTAAGAGTGAATGACCTTATGTACCTTGTTATCGCATGTACGAAATAAGATTTGTTTTCCATAAGACAAGTTCTTCGATGTTCTTTATTAAATGGATAATGTGGGACCACTGTCATGAACTCAGAAATACCAGTAAATGAATGGGTGGAAGATGATAAGGATTTTGTTAAACCCGGAATCAGTAATATGAAATTACTAAGGATTTTTTAGACCTATGTGAAATCAGTTCCATCGAAATTATAATTGGTAAATAGTATGGAATCATCATTATATGAAAATTATCTGTAAACTGATAATTTTAGAGGTGATATAAATACTTGTGCATCCTGGTCTTAAAGATGTGGAATTCTTAAATATGACTGGATTTAACATGAACAAAAGATACAGCTATCTAGAAATGATCAAAGAATAAGTACGACAGATTTTTCCGTAATTTAAGGAATCACATAACTAGTTTTAGCCTGCTACTTGCTGAATTTGGCTGTAGTTTTAGTTTAGTAGACCGATTCTAGGCTGGTTTAGGGAGTTACTGGCCTCCCTACGACTCTTTGGTTAGGCTTAGTGGCCAACTGGGATAGAGGATTGTAGGGGTCGAGGGTTGAGTGGTTTCTTTCTTGGCCGGTGGGTGGGTCATTGGCTGTCTGTGGTTCAGCATACATAACACTTGTAGGTGTTCACGCTACATGACGTAACCAACACCCCTTTTTGCAATGACCCTAAGGTGATGGAGAGCAGCGACTCGATGGGTATAAGTGGTCTTCCTGGCAAGGAGGGTGGCTTTTACCAGTCTTGCGTTGAAGGAAGTTACATGAAATCGTCTCGTATTCTGAGATGTCAATTGATAAATTGAGGACTATAATAAATTAGGCTTCCAATATACGAAATAGAATCGGATAACGAGATGTCTAATAAATGGATTAATTAAAGCAATAATACCCACTTTCTCTTATGCTTGGTTACTATTGCATTCTGTTGTTGTTCTACTCTAAGCTTTTACTGGAGATTTCTGTTGTACATCTCCTTGGACTTATATAATATGGTAATTCATTCGGTTAGTATTCAATTTATGTTCTCTTAAATTTTGCAATATGAATTGTTTGTTGCTATGTTAATATTTTATGATTATATGTTGGGTGACTGTGATCTTGTGAGTGATTTGTGCTAGTGTTAGCACACGACGACTCGAGTCTCGTCGGATGGTGAACTTGGGTCGTCACAACATATGTCCTTAAAGTTGACTCTACTTGATGTAATTAATGCTATTATTTGTAGAGTCATCACCATGTCAGCCGCATCTGTGGGCCTGATAGACTTAGTGATGCCCGATAGAGCACCACAACGCTAGACAAAGGTAGTCCCAAGACCCTCGACCTGTTTAAAAACCACAGACAGGTGTGAGGAGAAAGTTTCTCTCCAAAAGACAAGTAAAGGGCAAGCGAGAAGAAGCTTACCACTTGGAGGCAATAGTAGAACACATGGTTCAAATTCATACCTTTCGGCCAGGAGGTAGCACAAAACACGGCATCTTCCAAGTGCCGGATCACCTGCCTTTCCAAGTTAAGGGTGCTGCTCGAAGCACCCACCTGAGTCGGAATCACCCAACCGAGTACGGGGCCTTCACGAGCAGCCTTCGGAACAGATCTTGTAAATACCTGTTCTATTTTGAGCCTTTTAAGACGTCTGGACTGTCGGTCAGATGTTTGGACCCATTCTCAGACGTTTGGAAATTGAAAAACCTATACGTGCATTTGCTTTCTGCTCGCAGGCAGCGCCAGTTCACCTCTCTCTCCTCTCTTCTCTTTTTTCCCCCCTCGTCGAACCCTAACCCCTTGCCTATATAAGAGCACTCCCTTCCACTCCTCTCCACTCCACCACCACCACCTTACTCCCCATTCCACTGCCGTGAGTGACGCGCGTGAGAGAGAGGGAGCGAGAGCGAGGAGGAGGAGAGGGCATGCGAAGGAGGAGGAGGCCAAGGTAGCGAGCTCGTGGAGGCTCGCCGGGTTGTTGCACGGCCGAACTCGTACTATGGAAACTGAGATGCTTGTTCTGTATGTAACAAACCAGGTATGGAACAAATAAAAGTTCATGTACGAACCCTACGGGGAATGTAGAATGAGATAAGAACACTGTCGTACCAGAGACCTGATGGTTCTAGAATTTCCACCCACGGGCGGCCGTTAAGGAAGTGAGTTGACCTTTGTGTACATGGTACCGAAGAGAGAAACTATCCCTTGTAGTGTAGAGGGGAGCTTGCTGCCCTTGGGTTGAGACCCAGGGTGGGTTTGGCCACAATACGTCGACTCTTGCTGGCCCTTGTGTACGTAGTACCAAGATGAGCTATTTAGTGTAGGGGGGAGCTAGCCACCCCAGGGGGCTTAAGGTTAGGCATGGCCACCCTACACCGACTCTTGTTTGCCCGTTGGGCAAACCAAGATAGTCGAATGAGGGTACACGGACTAAGCAGGGGCGAGACCCCTGAGGGGCGAGACCTCTGTTCTATTCTGAGAGGGAAGGCCCTATACTATTCTTCGTTGTACGTTGAGGCATACCAGCTAGCGGAAATGACTGACCGCGTGCCAATGCGGGGTAGCTACCCGAGCGCTTATCACGTGCGTTGTGGTTACTGCTACATCACGACCGTGACCTCAGGGTGGTAGACTAGGTGTAGGACTACCACAGAGGGACTCTCCCGGCCAGGAGAGTGCCACGTGTGGATCCTACATCGCGGGAAAATCACAAGCAACATCATTCCTTTAACGTATACGAACCGCTACGCTAACGTGTTCGATTTTGGAAAATCTGTCGTTGTAGTTCGAAAGCGAAGAATTCGTGTTCAACAAATAAAATTTATACCGAAATTAAAATTCCGGGTCGAACACAGGGAGGCGGACATTTGATTTAAAAACTTCGCGTTTCTTTTTATTTGTCACGAAGTAATTCAATTTAAACTATCTAATTATTTACAATAAATAAAAGAGAGAGAGAGGGTAAGAGAGAGAGAGAGTATTACACATGAAAATCAAAATGAGATGTAGAATAAACAAAGAATTTCATTGAGGAGATTGTTCATTACAACTAGAAAGCATAAAACAATTACACTAGAAAGCGGTAAATTTACTCTAGAAAGCATTAAAAGAATGAAGGGAGAAATGTCCTCCTCGACGGTCGCTTAGAAGACGAGTAGATTAATCTAGAAAGCAGTAAATCTATACCAGAAGCAGTAAAAAGAATAGGGAGAGAGAAATCCTCTTTTACGGTCGCTTGGAGGACGAGCCGGATGGGACGACGCCTGGACGAAGGAGGACGAAGCGGGACAAAGGAGGACGAAGTAGAAGAACGGGAACGGAGCAGCATGTCGTCGTCGTCGCGGGATCCACTTCTGAAGGGGGACGAAAATTTGGACTTTATCTCGCGAGAAGCATCTCGGGTGTGGGACAAGCTTCTCTTAAGCTTTGAAGGGGTAGAGAGGAGAAGGAAGGGATGAAAATTTCGTATGGAGGGGGTCTCCTTTTATAGTTGCAGGGAGTGGGGGCAAAATGAACATTACAACTTCAAAACAATAAATGAGGGGTCTTTAGTGACGGATAAATCCGTCACTAAAGCCCCGACGTGGGCGTACTTCCGCACCCACGCGCGCCGCTTCAGCTGCCCGCGCGCCCAACGCCATCACACGCATGCTGAGTCTCAGCCGTCCGATCGCGAGATCGGACGGCTTAAAGTGCATCTTCGCCCGCTTCGCTGTGCGCCCGCCTGCGTGTGATTGCGCGTCCACGCTGCGCGTCCAATCGCGCGTCGGCGCTATTGGGTGCACGCAGCCGTTGGATCGCAATCTGATGCTCCACGTGCCGCTCGCTTGCGCCTGATTTGAGGATCGCGGGACTCGATCCCGCGACCTCTGCTTCGCCCGCGGCTTCATCTCCGCTGCGCTATGCCATCGAGAAGGTCACAAGGATGATTTTAAAGCGCCGCGTCCATAGCCGTTGGATCAAGATCCAACGGCAGAGAGGGGGCGGGTGCGCGGTCTTCATGGAATGTAGGAGACCGTTTGGGCGGCCGAGATGGTGCCACATGGCGCCATCTTGGCCGTCCATTTTCTAGAAGTTGTAGATGGTGCCACGGATGTCGGATTGACTCGATTTTTGTGTCGTTGAGCTAAGATCGTCGATTCGAATTCATCCATGCGGTCGGATTTGTCATTTGAAGTGCGGATTTTCACCATCCTGGCCCTTGATCCTCTAGGGTTCCCCAGTCACTATCTGATGCTACGGATGCCTGATTAGGGAGATCTTGGAGTCATTGAACTCCAATCGCCGCCCTGATCACATCCGTACGGTTGGATCTTTGATCCGAGGTCCCGATAAAATGTTTGTCCTGTCCAAGCACATAAAAGGAGACAATTAACCTCCATTTTATTCAAACTACTCTAAATGCAAGATGATGCATGT
This sequence comes from Thalassia testudinum, assembly GCA_037157565.1. NCBI lineage: Eukaryota > Viridiplantae > Streptophyta > Magnoliopsida > Alismatales > Hydrocharitaceae > Thalassia > Thalassia testudinum. Next base: position 19,716,316 of record JAZHRO010000059.1, read on the forward strand.
TATGTAATATTTATATTATGAAATGCAATCCTATGATTAAGAACATGCATAAATAGACATTTTAAGTAGTGTAAATGTGTTTACATCATACCCCCATGCCTATCTTTTGCTAGTCCCTAGCAAAAACTATATGCTATTTATAAAAGAATTAGGTTGGATTATTTGGACCTGAGTTATTTTCAATCATTAAGAAATTGTCTACTTAGGAACTGAACTTTCAAAGACACAACAGCGCCTGGGTATCAGCCAAAATGCAGACCGCCTCAAACCCTCGCCTTATTCATAGAAAAATTTCTTTTTCTTTTTACTCTTTTCTAATTTTTTTGGATTTTCAAATTTTAGGGTTTAAGAGTGGCTTTCTACGGCCATTCAACTCACCCAAGATTTGATGAGAACCCTAAGTTTTAAGCATCTTATTGTGATTGTGATAGACTCGTTTACCGGTAATTAAAACGGACTTCGGATTTCTACGCCTCTAGGTGACCTCAAAAAGACTTCTGCCTAAAGGTGTATCTTTACAACCGGTAGCTTTCTCCCTACTTTTATTTTTTTACGGGGTCAACACAAGGGTGAATGCAGTGTATATCTCCCCGGTTTATTCTACTTCTCCGCTTCTTCCTAAGTGTTTTGGGAATTTTTAGTGCATTTTTTGAGCTGGGTTCTGGACAACCGGTCGATGAGCTGTTACCACCGACAACTTACCAACCATACTCGTGCGGCGAAGTGTGGCTTATTTCTTTTTGTTCTTTTCTCCTTTTCCTTTTGATTTTTTTTTTTTTAAGTAGGTGGCTTCCCTGGTCTAAGATTTACCTAAAGGCAGCAAAAGGAGAAAGTTCCAGTGACTGGGCTCTGGACAACCTACCTATGGGCTGTTACCCACGATAACTTGCTAGCCATATCACCCTAGAAGGTTCATTAGCTACCCAATTTCCGTTAAAATCGCCGAACAACGAGTCAGTGCAAAGAAAGTGTGCAGATGCTTAAGACTCAAAATTCCTTCAAATCAGAGGGTGGGTTGATAAGTCGTGTACTTATCACCCAAACTTATTTATTCCAATTATAATAGAATTAAGATGGCGAGGACTCGAAAGACAAATCCACATTTTAGTGGATACACGGGCTGATTAAGTCCAAAGACCTGAAGGGTCTTTGTGTTCAAATCATAATATAGTATTTCCCAAGATTGAAAATTTTCTTAAACCTAAATTCTCTTTCCTAATTCCAATTTTTTTTTTTCATTTTTTGTAAAAGAAAATAAAACAAATCTATGGAGCTGACGAATGAATTCAGAGATGAATATCCACCCCCCTATGCCTATCTAATGCAATGTCCTCATTGTATTAAAAAGACATAAAACAGAGTGGAAAAGCGAAGAAAGCACCTGAATTGCGTGAATGTCAGGTCCGCTCCGAGATGAAAAATAAGAAGAATTGTATATATGCTGAATTTAGTGCCTTCAGCTAGGCACACTATACAAAGAAAAGAAATGAAGAATTCACAAATGCAGGTCAGAATTAAAATAAACAGAAGTATCCTCCGACCTGTCAACAGAGGTCCACAGATCTGGACCAGATTGTGGTGCAGACCCACACCCCATAATCGAGAATATCTTAGGTTCTGGATAAAAATTACCCAAAACCTAAAATCAGAATGCAAGCGGGGTCGGGCCTGCGAATTATGAGGATGCAACCCAAGACCAAAAAGTCAGGTTACAGAGAATTGAAGCTCAAAAGGATAATCGTTGAATGTGTGCTTGAGTTGAACATCCTCGAAACAAATGTCGTAAGGGTTCTGATTTGATGGTTTAAGCTTAAAAGGAACCCTTCGACTCAATCTTCTATTTCCTCCAAAATTAACTTCCCAAATCAGAACTTCCCAGCTCCTATCCTCCTCATTCAGCATATCAAATTTCAGGACCTCTTGTATATTCATCACCCCGTCTGAAATCTCCAAGTCTAAATGATGTGGCAGAATCAAAATTGACTTGGGTCTAATTATCTCAGAATTAGAATCATCAATAAGCTCAACAGGGTGTAACTGATAATCAGGGCATTGAATTGATTCCTCCAGAAAATGCGATTCTGGATTCGTAATGTGTGCCCTAATAAGATCAGTGTCCTTAGTTATTGGGCTATCAAATGATCTATCAGATTCCTCAGACCCAATCGTCTCACAGAAATCGTGTTTAGAAAACTCGCGTGAGACTTCGCAACTTGAATCTTCACCATCAGGATCCGTATCAATGTATGTCCCAAAATCAGTTGTCACTTTGTGTTCCCCAGAGACATACGTTTCCTCGTAACCCGGCTCAGGGATCTCAGGTGAAGAAATCAGATCATCCTTAATTGGTTGTTTTAATTCAATCTGGTCAGCCTCGTAACACGTGTCCCCCCCAACAGGTGCCTGAGCAGGTTCTGTCATTGGCTTTCCTGAAGAGGGTTCATCCTGGGAATTATTCCAAGATTGAATCAAACCGACCACGAATCTCATCCTCAATTTCACTAATTTCCCAAGTAGAAACTCACCCGGGTTCTTATCCTTAACATCCTGGAGCCAATCCAACAAAGACTTGTGTAAATCATCAATCATTTCAATCAGGGGCTCCAATCTCTCAATGCAAGGTATTGGCTGAACTTCTAAAGATTGAATGATATTCCTCAAGTTAGCCAGAACCTTATCTTGAACCTGGTTAACCTGAACCAAATGAGTTGGTTCAGGGTTGGGCGAGTTTGGGCTTAATGCAGGGGAATTAACGAATTGAGATTCGTTATACCCTTCCTGATAATAGGTCATTTCAGATTGTTGAAAAGATGGTGATGACCTAAAGGCAGTGAAATCAGAGGATGGGTAAGGATCGGTGTATCCTTCTTGATTGTAGATCGTATTAGGCTGTTCATGAAAGGAAGACGATCTATAATCGATGTAGCTTTGAGAAGGATAGAAATCAGAATCAAAGTGTTCAGGGTTAGACCCTAAACACGGAGGTCCGGAACTGTATCCCTAATCCGAATTATCCCAACTAACTGATGGTTGATTATAGTACGAGTTGGGATAATCGTCATGTTGAGGATAATTCACAACAGGAGGGAAAGAGCGGGAATGCGTGAAATATGTGGAAGGATTTATGAGACACGGGAGGAGGAAAGGTGCCCTGCAATACAAACAATCAAACCTGTCCTTAAATGGGTTAGCATACAGACCTACAGACTCTCAAAACCCGTCTTGAGATAAAGGAACGATTTGATCTACTTCCGTCTGTTCAATCCAACCAGTTAGAAGGAGGGACTGGGGAGAAGGTTGTTCCTTCGGCTTGCGCCTCCGGTTTCCAGTGTACCCCCCAGCCGTGATCGTTTGACTTTGCTCCCCTAGCTAGACATCAGATTGAACAGTAGAAACAGACTAATCGAAAATAATCTCGTTCTGAGTTCTGAAGAGCGAGTTCAATCCTTAAGGCCAACGTCTACTCTGTTTTATTTAGGGCTAGGTTTGAATGTGCTTTGGAATGTGATGTGCCCTTTAAATGGGTTGTGCCCTTAATGATTGATTGATTTGTGTGTGCATGCACAACCAGTGATTTTCAAGCAAGATTATTTTTGATGTGGTGAATTTTAAGGTTCAAATCTTGCTTAGTAGCTTTTAGGATTCAACTTTAGGTGTTTTCAAATAGGTTTCGTTGGCACACCAGGTTTTGCAAGCACAGGTGAAGATGTTTTCCTTTAAAGCTTAAAAAGAATGTGGAGTGCCTGGTAAATCCCTAAGAGTTGAACCTAAGTGGCAGCTACTTGATGAGTTTATTTTATTTGAAGTGGTGCGGCCCAATCAACTCAAACAATTGGCCTGTTACACCACTTAATTAGGCACACAAATGATTACCTAATCTGATTTCTACTCAATTATGTGTTGCTTTTTGTATACCGGTTCCACAGATCAGAACCCGGTTGAGTAAAAACAAATCAATTCGGTTAAGTGCCTTTGAATGTGGGTGTACATTGTGTGTTTGTTGAAAATTGCCCCACAAAATTATCTTTTTGTTATATATATATATAATTTTTTTTTTTATGAATGAGGGTGGAATGAATGTGAGTGAGAATCCAAACAACCAAACTATTCCTAGGATTTATGCAAACACCTAGGTTAATTGGAATTTGGATTCGATGTGGCGAATGAAATCTACGGAGAGGGAAAGAATGGGGGATAACTTACAAAACCTTCCACAGCACTTCACTCCAATCTACCATTTTTGCTTGTCTCAAAAGAGTACTTGCAATTACAATAAGAAAAGAGAAAAGTGAAGTAAATGATTTGTAAGTTACAAAACGCGAAGAGAAATCAAAGAGCGTCGCTTCCCTGGCAACGGCGCCAAAATGTTGAACGTATACGAATCGCTACGCTAACGTGTTCGATTTTGGAAAACCTGTCGTTGTAGTTCGAAAGCGAAGAATTCGTGTTCAACAAATAAAATTTATACCGAAATTAAAATTTCAGGTCGAACATAGGGAGGCGGACGTTTGATTGAAAAACTTCATGTTTCTTTTTATTTGTCACGAAGTAATTCAATTTAAACTATCTAATTATTTACAATAAATAAAAGAGAGAGAGAGGGTAAGAGAGAGAGAGAGTATTACACATGAAAATCAAAATGAGATGTAGAATAAACAAAGAATTTCTCATTGAGGAGATTGTTCATTACAACTAGAAAGCATAAAACAATTACACTAGAAAGCGGTAAATTTACTCTAGAAAGCATTAAAAGAATGAAGGGAGAAATGTCATCTTCGACGGTCGCTTGGAAGACGAGTAGATTAATCTAGAAAGCAGTAAATCTATACTAGAAAGCAGTAAAAAGAATAGGGAGAGAGAAATCCTCCTCGACGGTCGCTTGGAGGACGAGCCGGATGGGAAGACGCCTGGACGAAGGAGGACGAAGCGGGACGAAGGAGGACGAAGCAGAAGAACGGGAACGGAGCAGCATGTCGTCATCGTCGCGGGATCCACTTCTGAAGGGGGACGAAAATTTGGACTTTATCTCGCGAGAAGCATCCCGGGTGTGGGACAAGCTTCTCTTGAGCTTTGGAGGGGTAGAGAGGAGAAGGAAGGGATGAAAATTTCGTATGGAGGGGGTCTCCTTTTATAGTTGCAGGGAGTGGGGGCAAAATGGACATTACAACTTCAAAACAATAAATGAGGGGTCTTTAGTGACGGATAAATCTGTCACTAAAGCCCCGACGTGGGCGTAGCTTCCGCACCCACGCGCGCCGCTTCAGCTGCCCGCACGCCCAACGCCATCACACGCACGCTGAGTCTCAACCGTCCGATCGCGAGATCGGACGGCTTAAAATGCATCTTCGCCCGCTACGCTGCGCGTCCACGCTGCGCGCCCAATCGCATGTCGACGCTATTGGGCGCGAGCATCCGTTGGATCGCAATCTGACTCTCCACGCGCCGCTCGCTTGCGCCTGATTTGAGGCTCGCGGGACTCGATCCCGCGACCTCTGCTTCGCCCGCCGCTTCATCTCCATTGCGCTACGCCGTCAATGTCGCGAGGATGATTTTAAAGCGCTGCGTCCACAGCCGTTGGATCAAGATCCAACGGCAAAGAGGGGGCGGGTGTGCGGTCTTCATGGAATGTAGGCAGCCATTTGGGCGGTCGAGATGGCACCACGTGGCGCCATCGTGGTCGTCTATCTTCTGGAAGTTGTAGATAGTGCCACGGATGTCGGATTGACTCGATTTTTGTGTCGTTGAGCTGCGATCGTCAATCCAAATTAATCCGTGCGGTCGGATTTATCATCTGAAGTGCGGATTTTCACCATCCTGGCCCTTGATCCTCTAGGGTTCCCCAGTCACTATCTGATGCTACGGATGCCTGATTAGGGCGATCTTGGAGTTGTTGAACTCCAATCGCCGCCCTGATCACATCCATACGGTTGGATCTTTGATCCGAGGTCCCGATAAAATGTTTGCCCTGTCCAAGCACATAAAAGGAGACAATTAACCTTTATTTTATTCAAACTACTTTAAATGCAAGATGATGCATGTTATGCAATATTTATATCATGAAATGCAATCCTATGCTTAAGAACATGCACAAATAGACATTTTAATTAGTGTAAATGTGTTTACATTAGCGGGGTAGCTACCCGAGCACTTATCACGTGCGCTGTGGTTACTGCTACATCACGACCGTGACCTCAGGGTGGTAGACCAGGTGTAGGACTACCACGGAGGGACTCTCCCGGCTAGGAGAGTGCCACGTGTGGATCCTACATCGCGGGAAAATCACAAGCAAAATCATTCCTTTAGGGAACAAGAAGATTAAGTAATGAGATGAGCCCTGATTAGAGATCTCTACATAGAAAACCAATATAGGATATTTTGGATCAGAAAGTAATACGTTAAACTACCTGTAAATGCATTTCATGTTTAAACCACCACTCTACTTAGATTAGCTGACTCCAGTTATATAACTTTGTACAGGTCAGGGATTTGAGCAGCCTAAGCTACTGGCTGCTGAGGACGCTGGGCCTAGTCGAGACCAACTATAGTTTCTATTGCTTGTTGTAGTGAGTTCCTGTAGTTATATTTTTTAGCACTTTCCGTTATGTTCTCTATCTGTACTAGTTCTGTTGTGATGGCAGTATTCTTGTTCTTGAAGGCATGTAATATTCTAGAATTACTGTTCTATTTCTCCTTTCGTTGCCATTTTCTTTCTGCTTAGCTACTGTACTTGTGCGGTTGTGGATTGTTGCATGTTATTTGGCTATTTCTCGTTGGACGACTGGGTCTTGAGATTAGTCGAGGCGAGCGATATCAGGCCCTATAGGGATCTTGGTTCGGGTCGTGACACCACGACATCAGTTTTGTTGTTTTACTAGAAATGAATAGTCGTTGTAGCCTAGGGATCAGTGGAAAATAATGGAGAACCTTCTTCAGTTGTTTCTTCCCGCCGGTGGTTGTTGACTTACCCACCTTATATCTCTCCTCACCACATTCAGGACTGTTAATCAACCCTAAGTACTCATTTCTATATAGGACACAGTCATTACGATAGGCATCAATCTTCTCGCATTTCAGTTCGAGCCCACGTATCTGCTTCTTCTCATCATACCAAGACTTAGGATACCTAGTAAGATTATTCAGCAGATCTCCAATGACTTCCAGAACCTCAGACATTAATTTCGTCGTAGCTCTATTCATCACTTTCATTTGAAACAATTTCAGAAGGAATGACAACTTCAACATTGATGTTATTCTAGGAGCAATAGGATCCTCTATTGCATTGACTGCATCGTATAACTCATTACAATCTCGTAATGTCTCATTGTCATCTGCATCCTTACAGTCTGCTGCTCTCATATCATGTAACATTTCATCCAATTCATCTCCTTGATTATCATCACTTCCATCAAAGGCTTCAATTCTTTCGTTTCTAGCTTCTCTCATTTGCTCACCATGAGCTGTCAAATTTACGTAATGTTGCTGCCAACCATTACATATCACATGCTCTAAAACTGTATCTTGGTCATAGAAAAATCCATTTAAACAATGTCTACATGGGCATAAAATTAGCTAAAGGAATTCACTTCGTCGATATGTCTTCCTATCATCATGAAATGCTCACTCCAGAAATGAAATCACTCCAATCTTGTATTCATGGTAATTCAAATTCCTCATACTGATCCATGACTTATCCATGATAATTAACCTAAATGTAAAAGTCAACCACTCAAAAGTTGGACTCTAATAAGGTAAAAATGTGTATTTTAATATTACTCATAAGTTAGACTCAAATAAAAAAGAAATGTGTATTTTAAGAAGATTTTCACTTAATAGCCCATTCTTGAAGATTTGATCAATCTTCTTACATGCAACCAGTGTTTGGAGAAATTTCGACAGCATTTCTCCGCACTTCTCCAGTATATCCCCTAAGACTAACCTTAACCGCATCCCCAATAGCCCCCACTAAAGGGCGCTTCGGGAATGGAGCTAAAATTAGTTGGTATACCGGAGAAGAGTGAGAAAATGCTACTGAAATTTCTTCAAACACTAGCTACATGCAAGAAGTAATCCTAAGTTGTAATCAAATCTTCAAGGACCCCCCTTTGTTCAGAACTTTTCTAAACAAAAGACGATAACACTTATAGCATGTTATAAAGACAATGCATCGTGCATGTAAGTGATATATACACACACTCTGCTTTGTCCGCATAACATGATCATAAGTCTTGGCAGGTTAGTATTTTGACATAATTATATCCCTCCCACAACCTGTTACCTAGGGGTTAGAATTCCTATTGTTTGTCATCAAGTGCATCTAAATTTGTGCAAATGTGTGTATCTACAAAGTTGTAATAAAAATTTCATAATCAAACATAAATATCAAATAATTCAAACAATTTGGGAACGCAATTCAAACATGCAGTCTAGAATTATCGAAAGAAAGCTCCCCATTTTCTAATTTTTTTTCCTTTTAAGGTGTTGAAAATAAGTAAGCTTTCTTTGAACGATCTTCTGACTTCGTAATATTTGTATTTTCTTTTTGAAAGGGATACAACTTGCTTACCTTTGCAAAGAGAAGGATGAAAACTCAGCCAATAGAAGGTTTGAACTCATTAAAGATTCAAGCTAATTTTTCACACTTTTAATTTCTAGGAGGAGGTCTTACAAACCATGCAAGGGGGTATGGCAATGCTCTCACATTTACGAGCGTGTAGCTTGTCCAATGTAATTATTGTAATTTGGATAACTAGAGAAGACCATGATTTGGAGACAAAAGGAATTGAAAGGGTGTAAGGGGGCGTGATTTCACAAGAGCCAAGCAAAGGAGAGGAGGGTGCTTGCCTATGATTGAGATTGTGATAGTAAAAATTGTCAACACTGATGGAGCTTGATCATTTATTATGTTACGACCCGATTCTCGGATCCCTACAGGACCCGAGATCGGCTCGCCTCGACTAATCCCAAGACCTAATCATCCAACAAAAAATAACCAAAAATAGAAAGAATAAACCACATTCACTCATGCAAAATAACTAAGCAGAAGAAAAGTATAAAGCAGTAAAGAAAGTAGAACAACTGTCTCAGTATATGCCACCACAACAACAATAGAAAGCGGAAAGGAAACAGAAGTAGCAGAAACAGTAAACTAAGTGTCCATTACTCACTACAACAGTAGAGTAAACAAAAGTGCTGAAAAAACAACTACGATTGGGCTCGGCTGGGCCAGCAGCCTCTGCACTTAGAAACTCAAGCTGCTCAACTCCTGATCCTAAATAGTGTTATGAAAGGACAGAGTCAGCGAATGCTGAGTAGAGTGGTGTTCATATTATTTAAGTACAAGTATAGTAAAAACAACAACAGATTTAATTCTTATTTCTATTTATCTCATTTATGTGTTTCTGTTTCATTTATTTCTCAAGTATTCAGGTATTTCTTGATCTTGCTTGTTCCTCGTAGGAACAATCTTGATTGCAGTCTTTTCCATAGAGTAGAAGGTGCACATTATGCTCTCCTGGCCGAGAGAATCCCCCGTGGTAGTCCTACACCCAGTCAACCACCCCGAGGTCACTGTCGAGACGTAGCAGTGATTACAGCATGCGTGATAAGCGCACAGGTACCTACCCCGCACTGACACACGGTCAGTCATTTTCGCTAGCGGGTACGCCCAAAGTACAGCACAGAACAGTATAGGGCCTTGCCCTCTCAGGACAGGGGTCTCGTCCCTTCACAATCCGTGCACCCTCATATGATTACCCCGATTTGCCTAGAAGGCCTAACAAAGTTGTGTAGGGTGGCTAGCTGAACCTCGGGTCCCGTGGGGTGGCTAGCTCCCTCCCTACACTAGTAGCTCGTCTCGGTACCATGTACGCAAGGGCCAACAGGAGTCGGTGTAGAGTGGCCAGTCCTAACCCCGGGTCTCAACCCAAGGGAGGCTAGCTCCGCTCTACACTAAAAGGGGATAGTTACTCTCCTTGGTACCACGTATACAAGGGCCAGCATACTTCCCGTCTACATTCCAGATTCCATTTATCCACAGGAGTTCCACTCCTAATTCCCCGCAGGGTTCATGCTCATGTTTACCTCATTTATCCAGATCCAGATCTCATGTTTCATAATTCGTCCTTATCCATATAGAGGCAGCTCGTGTTTCCATAATTCAATTCTCAAAAACATGCATTTGGTGGTTTCGCAGGAAATTTCTCAATTATATACAGGCGGCTCGTATTTTAACATGCATCTCATAATTATATTAAATGCATTTGCTAGCAATTTATCTTAACCATGCATTCAAGTAAACAGTACAGCTCAAATAGGCTCATTCATTTTCTACCCTAGGGTTCATTCAATATCCTAGAGTTTAATCCGACTGTTCCAACCAAGTACATTCTCATTTAAATATTAACAACTGAGTTAAACCACTCTACCAGGTTTCGCAGGAGGAATGGGAGCCTGTGTCGCAGATCTCGTCGTCTCTGCGGGCCTCGAACATGCCACTGGATGGTAACCTATACCAGCAACCAATGTACATTAGACGAGATCAAAACATTAGATACTCAACACGAACACGTAGAGGAACTCGAGTAGAAAACAACGGTACTTCATTTACGAAAATCCGATTCCATTTGGTTCTTAAACAGGACAAAAATGCAGTTACTGATCGAAATCAAAAGTCTGGGACCAATCCCAGACGTCTTAAAAGACATCAAAAACTCACCTTGTGTTTCCTGCAGCTGATCAGACATCCAAACTTCCTCTGTGACCGTCTGGGGACAGTTCTAGACATCGAACAAGGTCTCCGGTTGTCTGAAACCACCTCTGGATATCTGGTGATGTGATCAGATGTCCAAAAGTGCGTTGGAAGGCATATCGCACGCCTTCCCAAAGCCTACACCTGCGTACGATCACCTGCAGGCATAATGGTCAGCCGACATCCCCTGCGCTATGATATGCATGGCGTAGGAAGATACGTACCTGGCGGTATACGTGCTTTCAGATGTCCGACCTTAGCTCCGGACATCCGGGTGCCTCTCCAGTTGTCTGGACTTCACTCCAGATGTCTGATACTGTGAAACTTCTAGTATCAGAACCTCTTTGCAGCTCGCTCCGCTCGCACCTCCACCATCGGCGGCAACTCCAGCCGTTACAGGAGCTTGAGTAGCTGCTCGCTGACATCCTTTCCTCTCCTACGAGCTCCTCCTTGAGCTCCACAAGCTCCCACGGTCGTCTTCCTCCTCCCCCCACTCTCACTCCCTCGCACTTTCTTACTTTCGCTCCTCCCTGCTCTCCCTTCGCCAGCGCCTCTCTTCCTCGCCGCGGCTACAGCAGCAGGGATGGGAAGGGAACGTGGCTGTCGTGGAGAAGGTGGAGGTGGCAGTGGCTGTGGTGTGAGGGGGAGAGGAGAGGAGAAGGGAGGGGGTATATATAGGAGAGGGGTGTTAGGGTTTGGGTAAGGAGTGAAGGAGAGAGAGGGTCTCTGTGTGCCGCCCGCGCAGTATGAAAAACTCACTTTCAGATGTCCGGGAACGTGTCCAGACGTCTGGATAGACATCTGACTGAAACTCCAAACGTCTTAAATGGCTCAAAATGTAACGGGTCATTACATATTATGACCATGTAAGGTGAAGTTTTATAGCAACATCTACATTAACTTAGAAGTGTGGAAGAATTGGCTTGGGCTCCGATCCAGGCTTTCAAAAATTAAACTTTGGGAGCCTTCACCATTGTCATAATCAAGATCGTCAAACCTAAACTAAAACCAAAAAACCTAAACTTAAACCTTAAATCGAAAACCCTAAATCTAAAATAAAAACCCTATAACTTAAATCCAAAACTCAAAACCTAGTACCAAAACCCAATAAAAAAATCCTAAACCTAACCTTAAACACTAAACCCTAAAACCTAACCTAAAAACAAATAACCATAATTAAACCCTACTCCTAAACACAAAACCATAAACCCTAAACACAAAACGCTAAACACAAAATGTAAAACCTAATCATAAACCCTACTCCTATATTTACTTCTAGCAAATCGTAAGCCGAAAAATTTTGGCAGAGTTTCCACAATAATATGGGATTTCTCTCAAATCCTACATACACAATGCATCACAATAGATGTTGATACAGAAATAACAATTACCAACAATTTCACTAAACCATATGTGGGCACATCCCCCAATGACAATTACTAACAATTATTAACAATTACTAACAATTATCCTACATATGTGGGCACACCCCATAAATAACAATTACTAACAATTTAACTAAACCAAAAATATAAACTAATAACATGTTATTGCATTCACATATAAAGCTCAAACCTAAGTACTTAATAAAAAAAAATAACCTAGCTATTTGATAGGAGGGGGAAGTGGTAGAGGGTGCTGGTGGTGGCGAGGGCAGGGGGTGGTGGTGCTGCTACAGGGGGGAGGGGGTGGCAAGTTGTGGTGGTGGTGGCTGCAGGGGGAGTGGCTATAGTGGCGATAGTGGTGGTGTTGGTGGCGAGTGGTGGTGCTGGTGTGGGTGTTGCTAGCAAGGGCAGGAGGTGGTGGCAGTGAGTGGTGGTGGTGTTGGTGGTGGCCACAAGGGGTGGTGGCAGCAGAGGTGCTGATGGCAGAGGTGGTGGTAGCGGGTGGTGGTGCTACAAGTGGCGGCTGGTGGTGCCGGTGCTGGTGGTGGGCGAGGGGGAGGGTCAGGGAAGGCCAGCGATGAGGGGGAGGGGAAGGACGAGGCGGGTGGAGGAGGAAGAAGAGGAGGAGGACGACTACCTGTTGAGGTTGCGAAGGAGGAGCCAAGGCGGAGGAGGAGCCGCAGCGACGCTCGCGGAGGAGCTGAGGGGAGGAGGTCTCGCCGAGGGAGGGATAGGAGGACGTCGCGAGGTGGAGGAGGAGCCGCTTTAGATTTGGGACAAAGGGGGAGGGACTCGGGTCTGCGCTAGGGATTTAACTCAACATTCCCAACCGTTCCTAATAAACGGTCGATGATGCTCTTAGTATTGACTGTTAATAACGGTCGGGAATAACTCCTTTTCTGACTATTAAGGTCGAATGGTCAATGATAGACTTTGAAAATTTGCCTACCCACGCTCACGGGTTATGAAAACATTATTGTCAACCGTTAATATGGAAACAATCGACTATATTATTATTATCGACCGTTATAAACGGTCGACAATGGTATAAACCAGACGCCTTTACTTCACTTTCTCGATCGTTATATATTGCACAGTGAAGGATTTCATTTATCCTCGACCGTTTACATAAAAACGGTCAAGTAAATTTTTACTCTCGACCGTTTATAACGGTCAAGAATGGTCTCAACCTTCTCGATTGTTTTCCAGATGACAAACTTAATGACTGGACTTTTGGCAATCGTTCCTATTAAAACGGTCGAGAATAACATTATTGCCGACTGTTACTTGAACGGTCGAAAATATCATTTGCGAACAGTGCTTTTTCTACTAGTGCCAGGCTGATTAAGACTTGGCAATGTCACGAGCATGCACATAATTAAATGTACATGAGCAATGTAGACATGTCGAATTTCGAAGAGTAGACAAAATATGTTTGTAGTCCAAGATGATGATTACGGCTATCGCGAGATCAACATCGGATAGTTCATTCTTAATATAGGAGACGAGTGTTAGAGAGATAGAAAAGCTGGATTATTTTTTTTGCAAAGTAACATCATTATTAACGAAAATATAATTAATACAACATGAAACTCCGGTGTTAAAGGAAGAAAAGACAATTGGAGCACCCTCAAGTGAAGGGGACTCAGTCTCCAAAGATCGGAAAATCTAACCATTCAGTTGGGGCTCTGGCCGGCCATTGCGTCGATTCGGATCCTCTCCTCTCACTCCAATCACCTCGCCTGCCCTCCCCTCCCTCCTCCTTCCGATGTGGGTTCTACTCAAAACGATGGCCTCTTCGCAACTCAGCTTTCCTCCACCTCTGATTGTCCTTGTTGGCGTGCCGGAGATCGTAGTGATCTCACAGCCTGGTGAGGTAGTTGCTGTCGTGGTGGCATTACCATCCAACTACTATGGTGGCGGCATTGTCAAGTGAGCTCTCATGGTAGAGGTCCTTCGCTAGTTGTTGATCTACATCTCCGCTTCACCTTCACCGTGATCGACGTTATTTTTGAAGGATGGGGCCACGTTGAAGCCAGGCTCATCACTACCAGGTGCTAGATTAGAGTCGATCTAGCCTTTCATCACCTGTTAGCATTGTTCATCGACGACGTCAGTGGCTCTTTGTCGCATCCACTACATGGTGCAAGTTGTTCTTACATCGAAAATGATGTTAGGGCATTTCTTTTCTGTTTCTTTTTCCTTTTATTTTCTTTGTGGTAGATGTTTTTAGAGTTCTCCCCTCTTGAGGGAGAGTTACTTTTTCCCTCTTTGAGGGGTGTAGGATTTTTTTTCTCCCTTGCTTGTGGGCTACGTCCTTATATCATTTTGGTTCCCTCAATGAATGAAGGTTTAACTTTTAAAATAAAAAAACTCCAACATAGAGAAACTACAACCATAAAACCAAATGAAAACTAAATAAAGTAACAAAGAAAATGCTTTTGTAAAACAACACGTAGTAAACAAGAGTTGCTTAACTCCTATGATGACGACAATGCCACCAAAGATGAAAACTCCAATGATCGGTTCGATCCACACTAACTAAACCATGAAAGTTGGTAGCCGAATCAATGAGTGCTCGATCATGTGAAACCCAATATCAAATGTGGTCCTAAAAGGAAAACAAAAATGGCTAGTGACGTCAAAATCGAAGATAAAGGCAACGACAGGTGCAGCATGGCCAAAAGGCCACGTTGTTGTTGAATTAACTCCTATTAATGATATGAGTCATAACATTGGAGTTGGGGTTAGTACAACAAACCAATGATGCAATGGAGGTGACATAGGTGCTACTGTTGTTGCCTAGGGAGAAGGTAAACTCTATTGCCACCAATTTAGTAGTGAGATGGTGACAATGTAACATGCAGAAGTCTAGGGTAGAGAAGGCATGTTGTAGGCTGGGCGAGTAAGGAAGAGGTAACACCAATGGAGCGAGGATGGGCAAATCGAGTAATTTCTCGATCGAATGAAGCAAGGTGTCACACGTGGATTTAAGTGTTAGTGTGAATGAATGAAGGGTATCATCGTAGGAGGAGGTGGGGATGTAATGAGGTGGATGTCTTGGAAGGATTAAGGATGTAGATGCGTTAGGTTTGGGTTAGATTTGACTAAACTGATATCCATGTATATTTAACAAATTCATATCGATATTTTACCTATTTACTCATTGATTAAGGTTATACTCATATCCATTTACCCACAGAGTATCTATTTATGAATTAATCTTATAATCAAATCTTATTTAAATTAGAGTTAAAGAAAAAAAATATATAACGTAATTTATTAATTATTTATTTTTAGTAACTTTGAAACTTAATATCTCGAGCCTACAATTTTATTGATTTCTATCAAAATTATTACAAAAAAAAAGACCTTCAAAGGGAAT
The DNA here is from genome assembly GCA_037157565.1 of Thalassia testudinum. Lineage (NCBI taxonomy): Eukaryota > Viridiplantae > Streptophyta > Magnoliopsida > Alismatales > Hydrocharitaceae > Thalassia > Thalassia testudinum. The sequence continues at coordinate 19,731,833 of JAZHRO010000059.1, forward strand.
ACATAAAAAAATATAAAAAATATAAATAAAAATAAAATATAAGTATATTTCAAATAAAAAATTCTCATCCTCAAAATAAATGTTCAATGAAAGCTTCACATGTACTCTCAACTTTTAAAATCATAGAGGAAATCATAAGGAAAATTATAATTGTGGGAATGGGGACTTATAATGAGATTGAGTAAGGGAACGAGGATCCCGAGCAAAGGCAGATCAGACAGGCTCAGATCCGCCTATTTACTTCGCATCCGGGTAGCTAGATCCCTTCTCAAGCTTCTTACGGAGTTTTGAGACTGAGGACGCTTTTTGGCCCTCACTATATGCCTCTTACTCTCTTGCTAGCAGATGCTGCTGAGAGAGCAGTTAAAATATTTAAAACTCCACAGTAGATAATGCCTCCAAATGGTTTCCCAGCTTTTTTCATTAAAGCGGGGCGAGCATTTGTCATAAGGTGGGAGTTATAACTTTAAGTGGCCAAGGCGTCTTTAATCTTGTAACACATGATCATCAAAATTAGACTGTCGGCCTTATGGAGGTGGCTTTGTATTAAAGGGAACGTGGGCAGGGTACGTTGGCGGGTCTGCTTGAGTTCCTGCCAGCCTTAGGTGGTCGGTGGGTATGCCTGAGTTCCTGTCAGCCTTAGGAAGCAACTTTTTATTAAAGGGAACGTGGGCAAGTATGCCTAAGTTCCTGTCAACCTTAGGAGATGGCTTTTTATTAAAGGGAACGTAGGCACGTCTGCTTGGGCTGCTACCAGCCATAAGAGGTGGCTTCCCGGGAGTGAGTGTGACATGTGTGCACCCTTTGCACGTGATAGCCAATCATCGTGGGATTGAGTTTTGTCTTGTTGGGTGACAAGACTGGCATTAATTGTCGTCATGATGAGGTGTAAGATATGCATGCATTTCGCGAATGACAATACTTTGCTTGCTAGTGATGTGACGAGTATTATTGCACTGTAAGATATGCCCACACGAGCATTTAATACCGGTAATGATTACCGATGTATCTCTGCATTTTGGCAACATCTTTTAAAATTTAAGCCGTATCCAGCGGGATTTCTTTTGTTCGAAATCTGTGCCTCGCAAGGGGGGAACCGCCCGTAACGGGGTTTATAAATATAGGGTGTGGGGCATACTTAATGCCCCACCTACCCTCTTGCCATAGCAAAGTGAGAGGCTTCTTCTTAGGTGAATCGTGAGAAGATGCTATCTTTGGAGCCACTTTCCGATGTGGTCATGTTAGGGCTCGCGGGCAAGGGTAAGTTCGCTTCATCCTCATTCGGCATCTTGCCTGAGACGAAGGATCTATACAACTTTTTTTTCTTATTTCCGTAGTTGGTCCGCCATTAATGCATGTTTTAGTTGTATGGACTCGGTGGATTTCCGTTTCACCCTTGTGGCTCCCAAACCCACATATGCTCTGACACGTCTAAGGACTCTTTCATCATTTGTAAATATGCCATAGAGTATGGTCTTCGGATACCCTTGAATTATTTTTTGACTTCCTTCCTCTATTATTACCACCTGGTCCCCTCGCAACCTAGCCTCAATTGTTGGCTAGTTTTGAATGCCTTCACTGCTATCTGCTTTCATCTGAGGATTTCTCCCACCTGGGTCTGTTCTGCCTACTTTTTGGACTTATGCCCCTTAAAGTTAAGAAGGGCAAGCCCCTGTCAGGTACCTATACCTTTTACAGTAGGCATACCAAGTAATGAATAGTCAATCTGCCTGATAGTTTGAAGAGGCAAGATTGTCATTTTTTCATTATTTCCAACATTGAGGACCACGGTGTCCCTTACACCTGGCAAGGTCCGCTTGATAAGGACTTGCCGCTCAGGCTCGAGGAGCTTGACTCGTCTACTCAGGTGGATGCAGATAGAATTATTAATTTTGGGTCGATTGCCCGCTCGAAACTCAAGCGGGAAGACATCTGGGAGGCTCTGTCATGGGTCGTAGATTCTTATCCCACACCATGTAAGTAGGAGGGAGGCGATAGCTTTAGAATGCGTACGATTCTCGCTCGTTACTTAATCTCTTGACTTTTTTGCTGTAGCCTTTGGTCGGTTTGCTCAGTCGGATACCCCCAGGCATCGAGGCAGCGATTCCTCCACCATGAATCCCATTGTGGGGAGGAGAGACCTGTAGACTAGGGCGAAGGGAGCCAGTCCTCTCGCTCTAAGGAGCTGAAGAGGAAGGAGGAGGAGGAGGGAAGTGAAGAGAAGGCAGACGCCCCTCTAAAGTGCTTAAGGATGGGTCCTACCGGTACGCTTCTTTCAGGGGAGTCGGCGGCGTCTGCTCCCCAGAGTCCAAGTGGCAGCAAGGCAAGGGAAACCCCGGTGGACTTGCCGGCCCCTTCCGGCCACCTAGGACTGTCGAAAGGGTTTATTGTTATCGACTCCCTGCCACATGTCCCAGCAAGTGTGTCTCAGACGAGGAACGTCAGTGCCTCCGCCACCCCGTCTGACTCTGCTAGCGCCTTTTCCAAGCTAGCGTAGCAGGTGGCTGTCACTGGCTTGAGTGGCAGTGTGTTTGCGTAGCTGTATTGTAGGTGGAGTGCGATGAGGGCGAGGGTGCTAATGGACCCTTCCGACTGGGGAGGTCCTGGGGTGACTGGGCAAACAATCGGATTTGTCAGGGGATCTGTTACAACCTGGTTCCCGAATCCCTACAGGACCCGAGACCAGCTCGACTCGACTAATCCCAAGACTGAGTCGTCCAACACGAAATAACCGAAAAGCGGGAAAATAAACCACATTCACTATGCAATGTAACTAACAGTAAAAGCGTACAAGCAATAAAGGAAATAAAAGCTGCTAGTCAGTACATACCACCACAACAACAGGAAAGTAGAACAAAAGTAACAGTAGCTAGAACAGTAAACAAAGTCTGATACTCACTAGCAGAAAAAGAGTACAACAACAGTAAGAAAACTACTGCTGGGCTCGACTAGGCCCAGCACCCTCTGCTACCAGTAACTCGGGCTGCTCAACTCCTGAACCTGTAAAGGGTTATGAGAAAACGGGTCAACGAACGCTGAGTAGAGTGGTAACCAAACTATCTAAAGCTGTAAAAGCTAGCAAGTAAATTTATCTTTCCTAATTATTTTATTTTACAAGTAATTCCTTTTCACCTCATTAGTTTACTTTCAGATTTCTTTCTTAATCTCGCATGTTCCTTGTGGGAATAATCTTGATTGCAGTCATTTCCGAAGAGTAGAAGGCACATGTGGTGCTCTCCTGGCCGGGAGAGTCCCTCGTGGTAATCCTACACCTAGTCAACCACCTCGAGGTCACAGACAGACGTAGCGGTGACTATGGTACGCGTGATAAGCGCACAGGTAGCTACCCCGCACTGGCACGCGGTCAGTCATTTCCACTAGCAGGTACGCCTAAAGTATAGCACGGAATAGCATAGGACTTAGCCCTCTTAGAAATAGGGGTCTAGCCCCTCAGAACCAAATAAGGGTCTTGTCCCTCCACAGTCTGTGCACCCTCGTTTAACTACCTCGGTTTGCCCAGTGGGCCTAACAAGTTGGTGTAGGGTGGCTAGCTGAACCCCGGGCCCCGTGGAGTGGCTAGCTCCCTCCCTACACTAGTAGCTCTCCCCGGTACCGTGTACGCGAGGGCCAACAGAAGTCGGTGTAGAGTGGCCAATCCTAACCCCGGGTCCCAACCCAAGGGTGGTTAGCTCCGCTCTACACTAAAAAGGGGATAGTTGCTCTCCTTGGTATCATGTACTCAAGGGCCAGTACACTTCCCATCCACATTTTCAGACCCTTCCATTCATCCATAGGGGCTCTACTCCTAACTCCCCATAGGGTTCATGCTCATATTCACTATATTATTTCATACCAGGTTTCATCATTCACAATTCCGTTCTCGTATTATACGCATGCAGCTTGTATTTCCACAATTAAACACATGCAACAAGCGATATCACAAGTAACAGTTTAATTATCTCAGGCGGCTCATATTCTAACAGCAGCTCATATTCATTAACAAGCAGTTGCTAACAATTCAGCTCATTCATTTATAAGTACAATCTCAATCACGCACACAAACAATACAACTATTTCTCATCCTAGGATTCTCGCCACATCCTAGGTTTCTAGTTATCTGATTTTCATATATGCATTCATGTTTTATAAATAGAACAGGGGGAAACCACTCTACCAGACAATCCAGGAATACTAGGGTTCAAACTGTAGATCCACGTGCCTCTGCAAGCCCCAGACACGTAATAGATCGAAGTCCTATACCAAGGAACACATCATAGTGGAATGTTCAGAACAGTATATAAGAATTTCTAACATGTACAGGAACTCACAAGAAAACTACAGATATTTCGTTTGCGTAAAATGGATCCCGATCGGACCCTAAATGGGTCAAAAACAAGTCTGCAGACCCAAATCAGACGTCTGGGATAAAGTCCAGACGTCTTAAATGTCAACAAAGTTTCACCTCAGGTTCCTGTGATGACTTCAGACGTCCAGGACTCCTCTGCGATTGTCTGATCCAGTTCCAGACGTTCGACTAGTCCTCTGGTCGTCTGGGAAAGCCTCCGGTCATTTGGTAAGTTGTCCAAACATCCAAAAAGGATGGGAGGGCATGTCGTGCGCCTTCCCAAAGCTGCTCTTGCACACGACAGAGCAGCGCACCATTTTTAACGAAACAAATCGCCTCTGCTGTGCGGCCTGCATGGCCGTAACCGCGAGGAAGACGTACTTGCGTGAATACTAGCTTTCAGGCGTCTAGTGTCGTCCCCAGACGTCCATCCCATTGTCCAGAAGGAACTCTGGACGTCTGATACTGGAAAAACTCCAGTATCAGATCGCGCTCTCGCTTCTCTCTCTACGCTTTGCCGCGGCTCCTCCTGCTTTGCTACAGCTCCGCCCACTGCAGGAATTCGGGGACGACGCCCCGACACTCATGTCATAACCTAGAGTTTACTTGAATAACTGTATTCTAAAACATGTGTTTATTTCATCCTAGGATTCATCCCACATCCTAGGTTTTAACTAATTACATGCATTCTTTTAAACTTGGAGAATTAGTTAGAATCACTCTACCAGGATAACCGGGTGGAATGAGGGCTTGTACAGCAGCTCCCAACTTCTCTGTAGGTCCCGTACGCTCGACGGACTGGAGACCTAAGATGTGGATGGACAAGTCAAAAGGGTTCCAAAATATACAAATAAGCTACCATTACGTGAAGAAATTTGTACAAAAAACAACGATGTTTCGTTTACAGAAAATCGACATCGTTTGGGCCTTGAACGAGCTCAAAAATAAGGGTTCTGACAGAAATCAGACGTATAGGAGAGATCCCAGACGTCTTAAATCAACTCTCAGGCATACCTCTCTCGGGGCCCTAATGTGCATACATCTGATTAACCTAAAATGTCTATTAATGCATGTTCTTAGTATCACATTAGCATCATACATTGTAAATAGTGCATAACATGCGTAATCGTGCATTTAGATCAAGTTGTATAAATTGTACAGTAATTGTCTCCTTTTATGGTCAAGGATAGGGCGGCTTTTTTAATCGAAGCCTTGGATCGAAGATCCAACCGTATGGATCTGATCAGGGTGATGATTGGAGTTCAACGACTCCAAGATCGCCATAATCGGACATCTGTAGCACCAAATAGAGATCGAGGAACCCTAAAGAGCAAGGGTCAAGATGGTGTTAATCCACACCTCAGACAACAAATCTAACCATACGGATGGGTTCGGATCGACGATCGCAGCCTAACGACGTGAAAATCGATCCAATCCGACACCCGTGGCACCATCTACAACACTCAAAAGATGGACAGCCTAGATGGTGCCACGTGGCTCCATCATAGTCGCCCAACACCGGCCGCAGCTCTTCTTCACCCGCTCGACAAATCTCAGCCGTTGGATGCCCATCCAATGGCCGAGAATGCGCCACGTCACTGCTCTTCCAACGCTCTCCTCATCTGAAGGTGTAAGCAACATTTGATCTCGACAATCGAATGAAGATCCAATGGCTGAGATCGGTCGTGTGCAAAACTCTCCGTGCGACACAAGTTCACTCTTAGCGCTGCGGTCGAGCACGCTACGCGGGCGGGTGATGCACGTTCAAGCCCGCATTCTCTGCGAGCGGGCGTGCAATTAGAGCCGTTGATGAAGATCCAACAGCGCTGATCGACCAATAGCGCCCACACATGATCAAACACGTAGCGCTTACGCGCGATTGCACGCGGGTGTAGGCAGTTTAAGCCGTCCGATATCTTTATCGGACGACTGAGCGCACGAGAACGTGTGCGAGTGTTGAAGGGCGTGGAGGCGAGGGGGCGTGCGAGCGACGCACACGTCGACCACGATCTGGTCTTTAGTGACGGATAAATCCGTCACTAAAGGTCCTGAATTAATGTTTTTCAAGTTGTAATGTCCAAAATGCCCCCACTCCTTGCAACTATAAAAGGAGACCCCTATCATATGGATTTCTCATCCCTTCCTTCTCTCTCCCTGTCCAAAGCTCAAGAGAAGCTTTCCCACACCCAGGATGCTCCTCAAGAGCTAAAACCAAGTTTTCACCCCCGTTCTGGAAGCGGATCGTGCGACGACGACGACGTGCTGCCTCGTTCCCATTCCTCCTGCTTCGTCCTCTTTCTTCCCCCTTTGTTCCTCGTCTTCCAAGCGTTGTCTTGTCTGGCTCGTCCTCCAAGTGATCGTCGAGGAGGATAACTTCTCTCTCCCATTCTTTTTACCGCTTTCTAGAGTAGAATTTTCCTGCTTTCTAGTTGTAATAATTTCTCCCTTTCTAGTGTAATCATTTCTTGCTTTTTTAGTTGTAAAAATATTTTGCAATATCAAGTGAATGTTCTCTCTCTCTCTTTTAGTGTTTATATTGATTCCATTGTCATTATTCTACCCTTTAAAAAAAACATAAAAAAATATATAAATGCAAATTTCGATCAACGTAGCCTCCCTGTGTTCGACCTAGGATATCTTTACAGATTTTTCGGTATAAATTTTATTTGTTGAACGGATTTCTTCGCTACTCGAACTACAACAACAGGTTTTCAAAACCAATTTCGATGGCGTAGTCATCCTCTATTTAACATTTTGGCACCGTTGCCGGAGAGGCAACGATTTTCCGATCTTTTCGCATTTCACGCACTTTACTGTCTTCTAACTTGCTTTCTCTCTGTCTATTATTTTGCAGATACCTTTACCAGGGAATCGTCAAGTGGTAGATCGGAGTAAAGTGCAGTTGAAGACGACTGAAAGTGCTCCACATTTTTCCCCCTCAATAGATTTCATTTCATCACATTAAATTCAAATTCCAATTAACCTAGGTGTTTGCATAAATCCTAGGATTAGTTTGTTGTTTGGATTTCCACTCACATTCAATTCACCCTTGCATATAAGAAAAAAGCAAAGAGATATTTTTGTGAGGTAATTCAACATACACATAACATACACCCACATTCAAGGTAGTTAACCTAATTGATTTTCTTCTACTCAACAGAATTTTGATCTGTGGAACCAGTACACAGAAATCAACACATAAAAGAGTAGAAATCATTCTAAGTTAATCATTTTTGTGTGCCTAACTCAATAGTGTAATTGTGGCCAATTGTTTGAGTTGTTTGGGCCACACCACTCAACCTAAAATCAACTCACCAAGTAACTTCCTCTTATGGTTTTCAATTTAGGTTCATACCAGGTACTCCACTTTATTTCTGATTTCAAAAGGAAAGCAATCTTCACTCGTGCTTGAAAACCTGGTTTACCTCAAACTTGATTGAATTCAACCTAATTTTTAACCCTAAAAGCTACTTAAGCAAGATTTGAACATTAAATCTACTCATCAAAAATAATCTTGCTTAAAAACCCTGGTTGTGCACGCACTTACACATACTCAATTGATCATTAAGGGCACAACCCATTTTAAGGGCCCACCACATTCCATAAGCACTACAATCCCAAGCCTCAATAAAATCGAGTAGACATTGGCCTTAAGAACTGATTTTCTCTTTGGGGCCTAGTCTGAATTGTTTATGATTAACCTGCTTGTACTGATCAATCTAATGTCTAGCTAGGGGAGTAGCGTCAAACGACCGCGGCTAGGGGTATACTAGGAATCGGAGGTGCAAGACGAAGGAAGAACCTTATCCCCAATCCCTCCTTCTAACTGGTTGGATTGAGTAGACACAAGTAGAGTAAATCGTTTATAATCTTAAGGTGAGTTCTAAGAGTCTGTAGATCCTTAGGCTACCCTACTTAAGGACAGGCTTGTTTTGTTGTGCTGTAGGGTTCTTATCCCCAGTCCTTCCGATCTTTACCTAGTTTATGTTGGGAAGAAGGTCATTGAATCCCCGATTAGAAGGACCACTAGAGTATTCTAGGAGGCTAGATTGGAATTTTACCAAATTGATCCTATGGCCGATCAACAGCCTCCTCTGCCCCAAGATCCACAGGAGGTATTTCGAAGGCAGCTGGAACAAATGCAGAGAATGCAAGAATGGTTCCAGAGAATGCAGAGTGCTCAGCCCATGAAGGATTTTTATGATCCTTCAAATTACGGGGAACGTCTCGACGTCCAGATTCCTGCCGGAGACGTAGAAATTAAGCCCCAGGTGTTAAGCCTGATCAAACATTTCCACGGGTTTGGATCTCAGGACCCGTTTCGGCACTTGGAGGACTTGACCACTTTATTCCAGACCACCAAGGCACGAAACGTGAATGAGGAGCAAATGATCATGAGGCTCTTCCCCCACTCTCATAGGGATAAAGGTGCTCATTGGTACAAGACTATAGGAAGACAAATTGCAACTTGGAATGAGTTGAAATCGGCCTTTCTGAAGAAATTCTTCCTTGTCGGATGTAACAATGCTTTGAGACGGGCAATTACTACCTTTACCCAATGGTCGGGGGAGTAGTTTCATGTTGCTTGGGAGTGATTCCAAGACCTATTGCAGAGGTGTCCACACCACGACGTGCCGAAATGGAAACTTGTGCAAATCTTCTACCACGGGTTGACTGACCAACTCAGAAATCACGTGGATGCGTCTTGCAGAGGCAATTTCCTCAACAAAGATGCAGATAGCGCGTACGATTTGTTTGAGATGAGCGAGAATTCGATCAATCATGCCTCCATGGATACTTTTAACTAGTCCCAGCATCCCAGATCGAATGTTAATGAAGTCCACGACTCTCATTCATTTGATTTGGAATTGATTTGTAATAAACTTGATAAGGTGGGCTTGGTTGCTAAGAGAATGGAGGAGTGGATGGTTGGAAACTCAATGAACAACTCTCGATCCACTCAATCCTAAAATTCGGGATTCCATTCATCGCGAGCTCCTTCTGGACGGGAGTTCGTGAATCAACTTGATGCGGCTCAACCTGCGAGTCAGCATTATTCGGAACCCCATAGGTTCCAAACTGGGGCCTTTGATCTCACTTTCTCTGATCCTTCCCTTTCTTTCTCTCCATCCTCACCCTATGAGGATGTTTGTGATGTATAGGAGAATGTTAGATTCAACCCTTACTCCAATGCTTATAATCCGGGTTGGAGAAACCACCCTAACTTCTCCTGGAAAATCTCGCGGCAGCAGATCCAATTCTGATCCAGCAACTATGCTCCTCAACGACCAATGGGTCAGGGTCATGTTTATACTCAATTGCTTCCGAATCAGGTCAATCAGCCAGCTTGGAAAGCCTGTCAACCTGTAGGGCAGGCTGATTTGAACCAACAAATGGTAGAGATGCAAGGATCTATGCTCCAGCTCATGCAATAAATGAAAACCTCGCTGGACAACTTGCAAACCAGGCTCATACCTAATTCTCATCAACCCGGATCTCTATCATCTTAACCCGTACCCAACCCATGAAATATCCTAAATCCGGGCAATCAAGCCCATGGGTACGGGAATCAGAGGTATCCACACGCACAAGCTCAGGTGGTTAAGTAGGGTCCTTCCTCTTATTCTTCTTTTGCAAATCAGCGGTTCTTGGCTAATGAAGCCCCTCCAATCTTTCCTAACCCTCCCCAAGACCCAAAGTCGTATGCATCCGCAAATTCTGTTACCTTGAGGAGTGGTAAACAAACTCAGGATCCACAACCACACTGTTCTGATTTACCGAATCGTAAAGAACCTGAGGGGAGAAAGGACAACTCTAGAGATGAAATCAAGTCTTAGGAACCTGATTCCAAAGATTCGACTCATGTTTTTTTTCCTGAGGCCTTGATCAGATCAAGGAAGAGGAAGTCTGTTGATAGTAATGAGGAGCTTCTGAATATTTTCAAGAATGTCAAGATCAATATCTCGCTCCTCGACGCTATCAAGCATATACCGGCTTATACAAAATTTTTAAAGGATTTATGTACACAGAAGCGTAAGTCGAGAGAATCTGTTCTGAGGAAGGTAGTACTCTCCAAGCAGGCTAGTTCTGTTATCCTGCACCACCTCCCTTAGAAAAAGAGAGATCCAGGTTCTCCTTTGATTTCTTGTCATCGGAGATTACACTTTTGATAGAGCACTGCTGGATCTGGGTGCATCCATCAGCCTAATTCCGACTTTTCTTTACGAGAAGTTCGGATTAGGTTAACTTTGGCCGACTTCAGTAATGCTGCAGTTAGCAGACCATTCGGTCACAAATCTGCGAGGCGTTATTGAAGATGTTATTGTTAGGGTTAAAGATTTCTATTTTCCTGTAGATTTCCTTGTCCTTGACATGGATGTACCTGAAAATCTGAGGAACACACACATCATTCTGGGGCATCCATTCCTAGCTGCCACCAAGGCCAACATTAACTGTGAAAGCAGTAGCATGGAAATCGCCTTTGGGGATCAAAGAAAGAAATTGGATATTTTTAAGGCGATTAATAAATTCGAGGATTGTGGATTTATTGAGGAACTTGAGGATGATAATGTGAATATTGAAACTTGTATGATGGTTTCTACATTTGAAAGTTCCTCCTCTGATGACGAATTGGACCCGCAACCCTCTATGGCAGACTGCCATCTTCTGAAGGGGTTATTGATTTTGTTCACTCTCGACCTCTTCCTATTGATGAGTCTTCATCAGCATCTTCCTTACCTTCAATCATCAACCCACCCTAGCTTGAGAATCTAAAATATCAGTTTTTAGGACCACATAAGATGCTCCCTGTGATTATCAGTGCTAAATTAACAAAGAAGCAAGAGATTAAACTAATTAAGGTCCTGAAGGAACATAAGGAGGCAATTGGTTGGACCATTCATGACCTTAGGGGGGTCAAGCCATCTTATTGCAATCACAGAATATTTTTGGAAGATGGATCCCGCCCTTCTCGTCAGATGCAGAGGAGATTAAATCCAAATATGCGAGAAGTGGTCAAGAAGGAGATTATTAAGTGGCTCAATGCAAGAATCATTTATCCGATCTCTGATAGTCCTTAGGTAAGTCCCGTGCAGATTGTTCCCAAGAAAGCTGGGATTACCGTTGTGACTAATGAGAAAGGAGAATCTGTCACAACTCGTTCAGCTTCCTCTTGGAGGGTTTGTATCGATTACTGGAAGCTGAATACAGCCACGAAAAAGGATCATTTTCCTCTGCCTTTCATTGATCAAATCTTGGAAAGATTAGTCGGGTAGAAGTACTTCTGCTTCCTTGATGGTTACTCGGGATACAATCAGGTTCCTATCCATCCAGAAGATCAGGAAAAAACAACTTTCACCTGTCCCTACGGAACCTTTGCTTTCCGTAGGATGCCATTCGGCTTATGCAATGCACCTGCGACTTTTCAACGGTGTATGCTAGCCATATTCTCAGACATGCTGGGAGAGTTTATGGAAGTCTTCATGGATGATTTCTCTATTTTTGGAGAATCGTTTGACTTTTGTCTAGCTAATCTTGAAATGATTCTTAAACGATGCATCAAAACAAGACTGGGCCTTAGCTGGGAAAAGAGTCATTTCATGACACAAGAAGGCATCATCTTGGGTCATGTAATCTCTGAATGGGGAATCGAAGTGGATAAAGCTAAGGTTGATGCTATGGTAAACCTCCTCCTCCCACATCTGTTAAACAAATTCGATCATTTCTTGGTCATGTGAGATTCTATAGGAGATTCATCAAGGACTTTTTGAAGGTTGCTCGTCCTCTGAGCAATCTTCTCATCAAAGAAACGCCGTTTGATTTCAACGAATCATGTCATAAGGCATTTGATTTTCTTAAAACGGAAGTCACTTGTGTTCCGGTGTTGCAACCACCGGTTTGGATAGCCCCTTTTGAGATCATGACTGACGCTTTTGATTATGCGGTCGGGGCTGTTTTGGGTCAGAAAGTTGATAGGAAGCCCTCTGTTATCTACTACGCTAATAAAACTCTGGACGAGACCCAGAGGAATTACACTATTACTGAAAAGGAATTACTAGCCGTAGTATTTGTAGGTTTGGCCCTACGAGGAGGGGTGACGTAATAATTGCGGAAATAAAATATAAAGCAATCTCAAAAAGACAATCACACAAGTACACAAGAATTTTTAGGTGGAAACCCAAATCGGGTGAAAACCACCACCTAACCCTCTCGAGTTAGGATTTTCCGATCAACCTAGTTGATCAAATCCACTAACCGAATCACTTTAAAACGAGGGTGATTCAACCTCAGTACAACCACGCTACAAGTACGAGGGTAACGTTCCTCAACCCCTTCTCTCCACGAGAAGGATTTTGTCCCACGAAGGAGACGGGAATTCGCAAAGCGAATACCCAACCAAAAGACAAAGATAAAAGAAAACAAGTAATCCTATAGAGCCAACAAAGTAATTTAAACCTAGCTTCTATAGGAAATAGGAAACTCCCCTTTGCAAGGAGTGCGTCGAGTTGATGACGCGGTGTGTGTGCCACGCGATGGCACAATGTCGCTCTCGTAGACAACGGCGGGAGAGCAGGTGCGCGAAGGGAATTTAGCTCTCTAGGTGATGGAACTTAAGCTTGGAGAGCAAGATCTTTTCTTGGACATAAAAGGGTAGAAAGTGTGTTGCTTAGGTGTATCCAAGTGTGTGTTAGTGTGTAAAGGTTCCCCTCTATTTATAGAGGCCTTAGGAAGGCTTTGGAAGGCTTAGGAAAGGTTCTATAGCCGTTGGGTGCAAAGCCCAAGAGAATCAGGCCGAAATCAGGACAATGATTACACTTGACAGGGTAATCAGACATCTAACTCTTGCATCAGACGTCTGGAAGGCCACTTTAAGACGTCTGATTTAAAGGTCGGACGTCTAATTCTATGCGGGTTTCCTCCTGACTTGAATCAGATCTAAACAGGGTTTTTGCGCAAGTCCATCAGACGACATACAGGACGTCTGGCACTATGTCTGGACGTCTGGAAACCTACTTTTACTGTGGGAATTGATTTCCAAACGTTGCAACGGCTAGAAAATCTCTGAGAAGAGATTTTGGGTCAGCTGAGGCAAAACGATCAATTATCAGACGTCTGGAAAGGCATAAGGACGTCTGATAAGGCTCTAACGGTCATATTCTTGAGTGTTTGCAAAGCCAGCCAACGGTCCACTAATTGGACGTCTGGAAAATCCATCAGACGTCTCCTAAGACGTCTGGTCTAATGTCTGGACGTCTGATTTCATCAGACAGAACTAGCTATGTCCAACCTAACAGTTATCAGACGTCTGAAACAACAGTCAGACGTTTTAAATTACTTTATCAGACGTCTAATTTGGGAATTAGACGTCTGGAAGTGTTGTTTGAACTCTATATTGGTTTTCTAAGTATTCTACAGAAAACCTAAGTATCCTAGGGTTGTGCCGGTGTTCCTAGGACTACTGTTAGGGTTCTTTGAGGCTCTTTAACATAATATTCTAAGGAAAATAAGAGCAAGAAAATAAAGACAAGAGATACAAGAAAGGATTAAAAAGAATCTATCCTATTCTTCTTGTCTTCTATCTTCAATCTGTCGCTCCACACGAACCTCCTCTGTTTTTCATTAAGCTCCTCCAATCCATCCTGGATGCGAGCTCGAGTTCTGTCTAAACACGTCCACATTTGCAATTGACCTGAAATCTAGGACTCAAATTGCAAATGTTAAATAACACGTGTTTTGTTATCATCAAAACAAATGATCGTGGTGCTCTAGCACCAACAGTATTTGCTTTGGAGAAATTCAGGTCTTATCTCTTAGGGTCTCACGTCATTATATATACCGACCACTCGACCTTGAGATATCTCTTAGCTAAAAAGGATGCCAAACCCCGGCTTATTTGTTAGATTCTTCTGCTTCAAGAATTTGATTTTGAAATCAAGGATAAATCCAGGGTACAGAATGTGGTGGCGGATCATCTGTTGAGACTTCTAAGTGATTCTTCTTGTCCAGACATTCTGATTGCTGATACTTTTCTGGACGGAACCATCCTTACAGTTTCAAGTGTCCAAACCCTGTGGTTTGTTGACATTGTTAATTATTTGGCCGTTGGTCAAATCCCCCAGGATTGGACCAAGCAACAATGGGATAGACTCAAATCTGATGCCAAATATTACTTCTGGGAGGACCCTAAGTTGTACCGCATCGGCTCTGATCAAATTATTCACCAATGCATTCCAGAGAACGAATTCAACAATATACTCATGTTCTGCCATGCATCTGCGTGTGGTGGACACTTCTTCAGGAAAAAGACAGCTACAAAAATTTGACAATTTGGATTCTATTGGCCGTCTTTATTCAAGGATGCCCAGGAATTCTCGAGGTTGTGTTCCCGATGCCATGCACTTGGGAGCACAACTAAGAGAGATATGATGCCCCTAAACCTGATTCTTCATGTTGAAATCTTCAACGTTTGGGACATCGATTTCATGGGAGCCTTCCTCCCTTCATTAGGACATCAGTACATTCTCGTCATTGTTGATTACGTGTCCAAATGGATTGAGGCAATTCCCACCCGAACCAGTGACCACAAGGTGGTCATCGATTTTGTCAAGAAGAACATCTTCAGCAAGTTTGGGATTCCAAGGGCCATCATCAGCGATGGTGGCACTCATTTCACTAATGCCCAATTCTATAAATTGCTAGCAAAATACGGGGTTAATCATCGAATCTCCACACCTTACCATCCCCAAATGAATGGACAGGCTGAGATCTCCAATCAGGAGATCAAGAATATTCTGTAGAAAATGGTTAGGCCTGATCACAAAGACTGGACTCAAAAGCTTAAGGATGATCTTTGGGCCCACTGTACGGCGTATAAAACGCTCATCAGCATGTCTCCGTTTCATCTGGTGTATGGAAAGGCATGCCATTTACCCGTAGAAATTGAACATAGGGCATTCTGG
Source organism: Thalassia testudinum (assembly GCA_037157565.1). NCBI lineage: Eukaryota > Viridiplantae > Streptophyta > Magnoliopsida > Alismatales > Hydrocharitaceae > Thalassia > Thalassia testudinum. The sequence goes on from JAZHRO010000059.1 coordinate 19,747,136, forward strand.
GTAATCAAACAGTGCAATCTAGATCTGAGTTTAGCCAGGAAGACGAGGAAACTCCAACTATTTGAGTTGGAGGGTCTTAGAAATGATGCATATGGGAATGCCAAGATCTACAAGGCTCAGACCAAAACTCTACATGACCAATTGATTTCCCGCAAGAGCTTTGAGTCGAACTAGAAGATCTGGCTATTCGATTCTCGACTTAAGCTCTTTCCCAGCAAACTTAGGTCAAAATGGAATGGCCCGTTCATTATCGATCAGATATTTCCAAACGGAGCTATTCAGATCTTTGACCTGAAGATAGGCAATTCATTCAAAGTCAATGGTCAATGTCTAAAACCCGTTATTGACCGTACTATTCCAGAACCCGTCTTAGACACGGTTGCTCTAGCCATGTTGTGACTTCTTTGGCTGGACTACGCCTAGCTGACGGTATTAAACTCAGCAGTTGTACAGTCTGACTCAGAGCTGACCCGAGCTTCATATTCAGGCGATATCTTCTGTACTCTACCCTTCTTTCATGTCTTTTTATTCTCAATGTGGACATTGCATTAGCTAGGCATGGGGGGCGGATTTATTTTTGAATTATTTTGTCAGCTCTGTGAAATTCTTGTAAATTCTATTTCTCTTCTTATACATACATAAAAAAAAATTGAATTAGGAAGGAATACTTGGACATTATGACTTTTCAATCTTAGGAAATATTACAATAGGATCTGAACACTAAGACTCTTCAGGTCTTTGGGCTTAATCAGCTCGGGTATCCACGAAAATGTAGATTTGTTTTTCGAGTCCTCACCATCCTAAATTCTATTTTAATTCGATTAAATAAGTTTGGGTGATAAGTGCACGACTTATTAACCCACCCTCTTATTTGAGGGAACTTTAAGTCTAAGCATCTACACACTATCTCGTCACCGACTCGTTGTTGGGCGATTTTAATGGAAATTGGGTAGCTAACGATCCTTCTTGGGTGATATGACTAGCAGGTTATCGTGGGTAATAGCCCATAAGTAGGTTGTCCATAGCCCAGTCACTGGACTACTCTCTTTTTGCTGCCTTTAGGTAAATCTTAGACCAGGGAAGCCACCTACTTAAAAAGAAAAAGAAGGTTAGAAAGAAAAGAAAAAGAGAAAAGAAAGAAAAGGGGGAAAAGAAAGAAAAAAAGAAAACAAAAGAAATAAGCCACACTTCACCGCACGAGTATGGCTGACAAGTTGTCGGTGGTAACAGCTCATCGACCGGTTGTCCAAAACCCAACTCAAGAAATGCACTAAAAATTCCCAAAACACTTAGGAAGAAGCGAAGAAGTAGGATAAGTCGGGGAGATATACACTGGACCCACCCTTGTGTTGACCGCATAAAAATAAAAGTACGAAGAAAACTACCGGTCGTAAAGATACACCTTTAGGCAGAACTCTCTTTTTAAGGTCACCTAAAGGTGTCGAAACCCGAAGTCCGTTCTAATTGCCGATCAACGAGTCTATCACATTCACAATAAGATGCTTAGAACTTAGGGTTCTCATCAAATTTTGGGTGGGTTGAGTGGCCGTAGAAAATCACTCTATAACCTTAAATAAAAGAAAAGAAAAAGAGATTTTTCTTTGAATAAGGCGAGGGTGTGAGGCAGTCTGCATTTTACCAGATACCCGGATGCTATTGTGTCTTTGAAAGTTTAGATCCTAAGTAAAAATTTCTTAATGTTGAAAATGATTTTTGCCTAAATAATCCGACCTAATTCTTTTATAAATAGCATGTAGTTTTTACTAGGGGCTAGTAAAAGATAGGCATGGGGGTGTGATGTTGATGTAAACACATTTACACTACTTAAGATGTCTATTTATGCATGTTCTTAAGCATAGGATTGCATTTCATGATATAAATATTGCGTAACATGCATTATCTTGCATTTAGAGTAGTTTGAATAAAATGGAGGTTAATTATCTCGTTTATGTGCTTGGAGAGGGCAAACCTTTTACCGGGGCATCAGATTGAAGATCCAACCGTACGGATGTGATCAGGGCGACGATTGGAGTTCAACGACTCCAAGATCGCCTTAATCAGGCATTTGTAACATTAGATAGTGATCGGGGAACCCTAGAAGATCAAGGGCCAGATGGTATAAATCTACACTTCAAATGACAAATTTGACCGCACGGATGGATTCGAATCGACGATCGTAGCCTAACGATGCAAAAATCGAGTCAATCCGACACCTGTGGCACCATCTACATCATCCAGAAGATGGATGGCCAAGATAGCACCACGTGGCACCATCTCGACCGCCCAAACTCCCGCACGCACCCACTGAAGCTCCTGCATCCGCTCTTCTCCATCGTTGGATCAAGATCCAACGGCTGTGGATGCGGCGCGTTGAAATCGTTCGCGTGACCTTTTGGGCGAGGTAGCGTAGCGGTCCAGTGCCTTATCGCGAGGCGCTAGCGCGCGTTCGAGCCTCGCCATGAGAATTCTGAAGCGAGCGGGCACGTCATTATCGACCGTTAGATACCAATCCAACGGCCGCGCGCGCCCAATAGCTTTCACGCGCTATTGCACGCGCGGTGTAACGCGGCATCGTACGCGTTGGGGCGAGCGCGCAGCGAGTGGGCGAAGGCGCAATCGCAGCCGTCCGATCTTGAGATCGGACGGCTGTGGATGGCTGAACGTGCGGTAGGCGTTGAGAGCGAGCATACGAGTAGGCGCACATGGGGAGCGGCCACTACGCCCACTTTGGGGCTTTAGCGACGGTTTTATCCGTTACTAAAGACCACTTATTTAATGTTTTAAAGATGTAATGACTAATTTGCCCCCACTCCTTGCAACTATAAAAGGAGACCCCCTCCACACGAAATTCTCATCCCTTCCTTCTCTTCTCTACCTCTCCAAAGCTCAAGAGAAGCTTGTCCCACACCCGGGATGCTTCTCGCGAGATAAAGTCCAAATTTTCGTCCCCCTTCGGAAGTGGATCTCGCGACGACGACGACGTGCTGCCCTGTTCCCATAATTCTGCTTTGTCCTCCTTCATCTTGCTTCGTCCTCCTTCGTCCAGCCGTCATCCCGTCCGGCTCGTCCTCCAAGTGACTGTCGAGGAGGATATTTCTCTCCCTATTCTTTTTACTGCTTTCTAGAGTAGTTCTGCTCGTCCTCCAAGCGATCGTCGAGGAGGACATTTCTCCCTCCATTCTTTTAATGCTTTCTAGAGGAAATTTACCACTTTCTAGTGTAATTGTTTTCTTCTTTCTAGTTGTAATAGTGAAACAAATAATCTCTTTAATGATGAATTCCCTGTTTATTCTACATCTCATTTTGATTCTATTTGTAATATTCTCTCTCTCACCTATTTATTGCAAATAATTAGATAGTTTTAAATTGAATTACTTTGTGATAAATAAAAACAAACGTGTAGTTTTTAAATCAAACGTCTGCCTTCCTGTGTTCGACCTGGAATTTCAATTTCGGTATAAATTTTATTTGTTGAACACGAGTTCTTTGCTTTCAAACTACAATGACAGGTTTTCCAAAACCTAACACGTTAGCGTAGCGATTCGTAAGTTCAACAGATGTGCATACATCTGATTAACCTAAAATGTCTATTAATGCATGTTCTTAGTGTCATATTAGCATCATACATTGTAAATAGTGCATAACATGCATAATCATGCATTCAAATCAAGTTGTATAAATTGTACAGTAATTATCTCCTTTTATGGTCAGGGATAGGGCAACTTTATTAATCGGAGCCTCAGATCAAAGATCCAACCGTACGGATCTGATCAGGGCGACGATTGGAGTTCAACGACTCCAAGATCGCCCTAATCGGATATCTGTAACATCAGATAGAGACCAAGGAACCCTAAAGAGCAAGGGCCAAGATGGTGTTAATCTGCACCTCAAACGACAAGTCCGATCACACGAATGGGTTTAGATCGACGATCGCAACCTAACGGCGCGAAAATCAGTCCAATCCGACACCTGTGGCACCATTTACAACACCCAGAAGATGGATAGCCTAGATCGTGCCACGTGACGCCATCATAGTCACCCAACACCGGCCACAGCTCTTCGTCTTCACCCGCTCGACAAATCTCAGCCGTTGGATGCCCATCCAACTGCCGAGAATGCATCATGCCACCGCTCTTCCAACGCTCTCCTCATCTGAAGGTGCAAGCAACGTTTGATCTCGACCGTCGGATGAAGATCCAACGGCCGAGATCGGCCATGCGCAAAACTCTCCGCGCGACACAAGTTCACGCTTAACGCAGCGGTCGAGCGCGCTACGCGAGTGCAGGACACACGTTCGAGCTCGCATTCACTGCGAGCAGGCGCGCAATTAGAGCCGTCGATGAAGATCCAATGGCGTTGATCGACCAATAGCGCCCATGCTCGATCAGACGCGCGGCGCTTACGTGCGAACGCACGCAGGCGCGTGGTGCGAGCGTAGGCAGTTTAAGCCATCTGATCTCTTGATCGGACGGCTGAGTGCGCGTGAATGTGCGTGAGCGTTGAAGAGCACGGATGCAAGGGGGCGCGCTAGCGGCGCGCACATCGGCCACGATCAAGCCTTTAGTGATGGATAAATCCATCACTAAAGGTCCTAAATTAATGTTTTTCAGGTTATAATGTCCAAAATGCTCCCACTCCCTGCAACTATAAAAGGAGATCCCTACTATACAGGTTTCTCATCCCTTCCTTCTCCTCTCTCCCTTTCCAAAGCTCAAGAGAAGCTTGTCCCACACTCGGCATGCTCCTAAAGAACTAAAACCAAGTTTTCACCCCCATTCTAGAAGCAGATCCCGCGATGACAACGACATGCTGCCTCATTCCCGTTTCTCTTGCTTCGTCCTCCTTCTTCCCACTCCATTCCTCGTCTTCCAGGCATTGTCTCCTCCGGCTCGTCCTCCAAGCGATCGTCAAGGAGGATAACTTCTCTCTCCCATTCTTTTTACTGCTTTCTAGAGTAGAATTTTCCTACTTTCTAGTTGTAATAATTTCTCACTTTCTTATATAATCATTTCTCGCCTTCTTAGTTGCAAAAATATTTTGCAATATCAAGTGAATGTTCTCTCTCTCTCTTAGTGTTTATATTGATTCCATTGTGATTATTCCGCCCTTTAAACAAAAAAACAAAAAAAATATAATTGTGAATTTCGATCGACATAGCCTCCCTGTGTTCGACCAGGGATTTCTTTACAGATTTTTCGGTATAAATTTTATTTGTTGAACGGATTTCTTCTCTACTCGAACTACAACGATAGATTTTCAAAACCAATTCCGATAGCGTAGTCATCCTCCATTCAACAGGCGCCTCTATCGGATGTCTGGAACGCAATGCCGACATCCAAGGGTTCGATCAGACGTCTGGAGGTGTTCCCGGATTTCTGAAATTTCCTTAGTCCGCCTTCTAACTTCTGACACATATACGTACACTGTCACGACTTTGGTAGAGAAGAAATATGGAAAGTAAATCTCTACCAAACGTCTCATTCTACCTTCGGATGTCCGGTAAGATGTCTGGATGTCGCTCTGGACATCTGATTTCGCGGAAAATGACTTCTGTGGAACCGGTCTGGCTTTCCTCGCTATAGGTGCTGTAGAAGAACAGCACAGCGCCCTCTGCTCTCGCACTCAGACTCGAGATCAGCTTTCCCTCTCCGCTTGCTCTCGCTCTGGCTTCCTACTCTCTCTCTCTCTCTCGGTTGTGGTGGTGTGAGACGGAGAGGAGGAGGAGGGGGTTTATAAAGGGAGAGGAGGTGAGGGGATGGGTGTGGCATCTCAGGGAGTGGCACGGGGTGCGGGTGAGGCCGTTGCAAGGTGAGGTGTGAGGCGTGGGTGAGGGAGTGGCGTGAAAATGGTACGCGCTGAAAAGAAAAGGCTTTTCCAGACGTCTAGCTATCTCTCCAGACATCTAGACAGACGTCTGGTGAACATCCCAGACATCTTAAAGGACCGAGAGGTGACGGGTCGTTTCAATATAACAAACTTAAAGGAAGTTTCGTCCCTAAAACTTGAGCTAACTAGGGTATGCAAAATAACATAGTAGTGTATAACAAACTTAAAGAGGACCGGAGTAGGTCCGAAGAGACATACCCTCGAAAAGCTCTGGGTACTATTCTCGCATTGCCGCCTCAGGCTCCCAAGTCGCCTCCTAGTATCGCTGGCTTCTCCACAGGACTTTTACCAGGGGTACCTCCTTCCGTCTCAGACTCCGGAAGGCTCTGTATAGTATCTGCACCGGCTTCCCGGGATAGGTCAGGTCGTCTCTCACCTCGATGCTCTCGTGGCTAAGGACATGGCTAGGATCAGCGATATATCTCCTGAGGTTGGAAACGTGAAATACGCTGTGTACTCCAGAGAGTTGGGGAGGAAGGGCAAGCTGGTAAGCAATGAGTCCTACACGTTCTAAGACCTCAAAAGGCCCCACAAATCTCGGTGCAAGCTTCCCTCTCACCCCAAACTGCTATAAGCCCTTCATGGGCGAAACACGGAGGAAAACGTGATCTCCAACCTCAAAGTGTACCTCCCAATGCTTCGGATCAGCGTAGCTCTTCTACCTACTCTGGACAGTACGCAGTCGTCGATGGATCTGCTCGATCAGCTCCTGACTCTAGCATATCAGCCAGGGACCAACCTACCACCTGGTCCCCACCTCAACCCAACTCAAGGGAGCCGTACACTTCCTCTCGTACAAACCTCATATGGTGCCATGCCGATGCTCGAGTGGTAACTGTTGTATGCAAACTCTACTAGAAGCAAATGCTCCTCCCAGGAGCCTCTCCAGTCCAGTACGCAAGCGCATAGAAGGTCCTCAAGGGTCTGAATGGTGCACTTCGACTATCCGTCTGTCTGGGGGTGATAAGCTGTACTGAATCTCAGACGAGTCCCCAAGGCCTTTTGAAATTCCTCCCAGAACTGGGAAGTGAAACGAGTGTCTCTATCCGAAATAATCTCGCGAGAGACCCCGTAAAGGCACACTACATCTCTGATGTATCGCTCTGCCAATTGTGTTGGTCCAAAAGTGACTCGAATCAATAGGAATCGTGCCATCTTTGTCAATCTATCTACAATCACCCAGACTGCATCGTGTCCCCGCTGTGTCACAGGTAATCCAACTACCACATCCATAGTGAAACTCTCCCACTTCCATTCTGGAACGGGAAGTGGCTGCAATGGCCCTGCAGGCCTCTGCTGCTCGCCTTCACTTGTTGGCATATCAGACACTGCTGAACGAAAAGACCAACATCCCGCTTCATGCCCCTCCACCAGTCGTAGGTCATGATACATTTTCGTGTTCCCGGGATGTATGGTAAATCTGGATCCATGTGCCTTAGTCAGGAGCTCCCGCAACAACTTCTCATCTCTAGGACCGCACAAGCATCCCTTCATATACAGGACCCCATCAGTGAACAAGAACTCTCTTGGGTTCCCTGCCAATACTCTATCTTGCTGTGCCTGTAGGTATGGGTCCGACATCTATCCAATCATGATGCGATCCATCAGCTCTAGTTGTGTCCGCCTCGCCACTGTCACTACCCCGTAGTACCCCTGTGACTCCTGGGGTCGCCAACTTTTCAACTCCTCCATGAGTCTCCAACTCTGCACTCGTAAGCAAGCCAAGTGGGCAGGTGCCTTCAGGCTCAAGGCGTCAGCACCACATTGGCCTTTCCTGGGTGGTAGGAGATGCTGCAATCGTAGTCCTTCAGGAGCTCCAACCAACGTCTCTGCCTCATGTTGAGCTCCTTCTGGTCAAATAGGTATCTGAGGCTCTTATGATCAGTGAAAACCTCGAACGTCTCTCTGTACAAGTAGTGCCTTGAAGTTTTCAATTCGAGAACAACCGCTGCAAGCTCTAAGTCGTGGGTGGGGTAGTTATGCTCATGGGGCTTCAGTTGCTGCGAAGCGTATGTGACAACGTGACCCCGCTGCATGAGCACACCCCCCAATCCCTGCAACGAGGCATCTGTGTAGACGATGAATCCGCCACCACTGTCAGGCATGGTGAATACAGGAGCTGAGGTCAGTCTCTCCTTCAGCTCCTGAAAGCAAGATTCACATTCGTCTGTCTAGGCGAAAGGTATGTCCTTCCGAGTCAACTGAGTTAGAGGACGTACAATTTGCAAGAATCCTCGGATAAACTGTCTGTAGTAACTAGCCAGTCTTAGAAAACTGTGAATCTCTGTTACCGTACGCGGTCTCTCCCACTTGAGCATTGCCTCCACTTTGGCTGGATCCACAGCCAACCCATCCTCTAAGATCACATGGCCTAGGAAGGTGATCTATCTCAACCAAAACTCGCACTTGCTGTACTTGGCGTACAGCCTGTGCCGTCGCAAGGTTTCCAAGACCATATGAAGATGCTGCTCATGCTGTGTCTGATCTCGAGAGTAAATGAGTACGTCGTCAATGAATACAACCACGAACTGATCCAGATACGGCCAGAAGATGCAGTTCATCAGGTCCATGAAAGCAGTAGGGGCGTTGGTTAGCCCAAACGGCATGACCAAAAACTCGTAGTGGCCATACTGCGTGCGAAAGGCTGTCTTGGAGACGTCAGTCTCCCTAATACTCAGCTGATGGTAGCCTGACCTCAGATCTATCTTGGAGAATACCGTGGCATCTCTCAGCTGGTCGAAGAGGTCATCTAAGAGTGGCAACGAGTACTTGTTCTTGACGGTGACTCGGTTCAGCTGTCTGTAATCGATGCACAGCCGAAGAGTACCGTCCTTTTTCACAAACAGGACGGGGGCTCCCCACGGGGAGGCACTGAGCCACACGAAGCCCTTCTCTAGAAGGTTCTGTAGCTGTGACTTGAGCTCTCGCAGCTCAAGCGAGGCCATCCGGTACGGTGCAGTAGAAATGGGGTTGGTCCCCAGTACCAGTGAGATCTCAAATTCAATCTCATGCTCAAGTGGCAGTCCTAGCAGCTCCTCTGGAAAGACGTCGGGGTACTCATGATCCACCGAAATACTCTGTAAGCTAACAATGGGGCCGGGCTCTACTAGGATGCAATCAAGGAAGCCCTCGCACCCCTGGCTCAGTAGCTTTGCTGCTTGAAGCACAGAGATGCATCTGAAACCTCCATCTATAGGCTGGTCATGGAACTCGAAGGGAGGCAACCGTGGTATGGAGAAAATAATCATTCTCCTGAAGTAGTCTACAAGAGCATGGTATGCAGCTAACCAGTCCATCCCCAAGATCACACCAAAATCCTCCATCGAGATCATGATCAAGTCAATCCGAAGACTATGTCCACCTATCGTGATCTCACAATCAGTGAAAACCTCCTGGGCAACAAACACCTGCCCACCTGGTCCTCTAATCGAGAAGGGCCCCTCTAAGAGTACACTGCTCAACCACATGCTGACAGCAAACTCTGCAGAAACAAACGAATGTGTGGCACCGAAATCAAAAAGCGTGTAAACGAGCTTGCCTGAAATAGTAACCATACTTGCCACTGTGGAACCTGAAGCTCTAGCATCTCCATGACTCAGGGCGTTAACACGCCCCCCAGCCCTCGGTACAGAAGAAGCAGCCATGCTCTTGGTCGAGTGGGAGACAGTGGGCCGATACCCTCCTCACGACTGCTGTCCTCCTCCTCAGGCCTAGTATCCGCGGCTGCCAGATCGGCTTGCAGTGCTCGATGCTGGGAACATTGGCTGCGCTTCGGTCCTAGATGGACAATTCCTCTATATGTGGCCTGGCTGGCCACACTGATAGCAAAGGGGTATGCGACCTCCTCCCTCTGTTTGTTGTCCCTACTGGTAACTGGGCGGGGGTCTGCTACAGTAGGCTGGTCCCTATCGGGGACCCGTAAAGCTCCCTGGTGGACCCACAGAAAAGGACAGCTCCCCTGCTAGTGCCTGGTGCCTCCTCTCCCAACGGCACTGTGAGTGCTCTTGCGGGTAGGGCCTCTTCGTCCTCCCCCATCAATGTCTCGCATGGATGAGTTGGTCTCCTCGTAGGTCATGGCAACCTCGACTATGCAGGAGAAGGTAGGTAGCTTCAGGGGCTTTACATATCCCCGAATGGCAGGTCGGAGACCCTCGGTGAATCTCCATAGGCGCTCCTCCTCGATGGATGTGGATATCGAGGCGAAGCGTGACAGCTCCAGGAAATGCATACGGTACGCACTAACTGTCATTGCCCCCTGGCGGAGAGTATGGAACTCCCCCCTCCTCTGATCCTACCAAGTCTGTAGGAAGTACTGCTCACAGAAGAGCGTCAAGAACCGGTCCCACATCAGCTCTCCCTCCTTCTGTCCTCTGATCACCCTCCGCCACCTGTGAGTTGCGCTCTCCAACTGATACGTGGCGATGGCCACGCAACACTCTATAGGAGGATAGAGGGTGTCAAAGATTTTCTCCATCTATTCCAGCCAATCTTCCGCCTCAGACGAGCTCTCCTCTCCCTTGAAAGAGGGAGGCTTCACTTCTTGAACTGGCTAAAGACCTCGTGGTGTAGCCGCAATGGAGGAAGGGGTGCACCTCCAGGAAAGGAGGACTCATGCCCTGAAGTGTCTAAGAGAGGTGGGGGCGGTGGAGTATCACCCCCCCTCCAACTCATCCAGCACCGTGGCGGCTCGCCTGCCCCATGGAGGACTCCCCCTCCACATCCCCAGGAAGAGGAGGCTGATAGAGCTCCTCCCATATAAGATCCCGGATCAGCTGGGCGAGGCTCGGGGATTGAATGCCCAGAAGGAGAGGTGAAGCAGCTCCGTCCTCGGCCATCGCTCGCCCTCCCCTACGACCACGCCCTCGGCCACAGCCACGTCCGCAGCTCGCCTCAAGAGCTCCCTGGCGAGGCATCTCCTGCACGGAGATTGGAAAGAAACGGGATTGTCGGTGACTGTTTAGCTACAGAGGAGACGTAAGACTAGGAAATGACAATCAAGGTAAAATGTTGTGATGGTTATCCTAGCTACATGTACAAGTGTGGTGATTCTCGAACTATTTGGTTTATTTCTTGGGACGATCTTGCTCTGATACCATCTTGTCATGACCTGAACCCAGATCCCTACAGGACCCGAGATCGGCTCGCCTCGACTAATCCCAAGACCTAGTCGTCCAACGAGAAATAACCAAATAACATGCAACAATCTACAACCACAAAAGTACAGTAGCTAAGCAGAAAGAAAATGGCAACGAAAGGAGAAATATAACAGTAATTCTAGAATATTACATGACTTCAAGAACAAGAATACTACCATCACAACAGAACTAGTACAAATAGAGAACATAACGGACAGTGCTGAAAAATATAACTACAGGAACTCACTACAACAAGCAGTAGAAACTATAGCTGGGCTTGACTAGGCCCAACGTCCTCAGCAGCCGATAGCTCAGGCTGCTTAAATCCCTGACCTATACAAAGTTATATAGCTGGAGTCAGCTAACGTTGAGTAAAGTGGTGGTTTAAATATAAAATGCATTTACAGGTAGTTTAACGTATTACTTTCCGATCCAAAATATCCTATAACGATTTTCTGTGTAGAGATCTCTAATCAAGGCTCATCTCATTACTTAATCTTCTTGTTCCCTAAAGGAACGATTTTGCTTGAGGTTTTCCCACGATGTAGGATGCACACATGGCACTCTCCTGGCCAGGAGAGTCCCTCCATGGTAGTCCTACACCCGGTCTACCACCCCGAGGTCACGATCGTGATGTAGCGGTGACAACGGCGTATGTGATAAGCGCGCAGGTACCTATCCCGCACTAGCACGCGGTCAGTCGTTTCCGCTAGCAGGTATGCCTCAACGTACAATGAGGAACAATATAGGGCCTTGCCCACTCAGAACAGAACAGGGGTCTTGGCCCTTCTCAGTCCACGTACCCTCGTCCGACTATCTTCGTTTGCCCAACGGGCTAACAAGAGTCGATGTAAGGTGGCCATGCCTAACCATGGGCCCCCTGGGGCGGCTAGCTTCCCCCTAGACTAAGTAGCTCAGCTCGGTCTACGTACACGAGGGCCAGCAAGAGTCAACGTAGAGTGGCCAAACCCACCTCGGGTCTTAACCCAAGGGTGGCATGTACACGAAGGGATAATTACTCTCTTCGGTACCATGTACACGAAGGTCAACTCACTTCCCTTAACGGCCGCCTGTGGGAGAAAATTCGAGAACCATCCGGTTCTCTAGTATGACAGTGTTCTTATCTCGTTCTACATTCCCCGTAGGGTTCGTACATGAAATTTTCTTTGTTCTATATCTGGTTTGTTACATACAGAACATGCATCTCAGTTTCCACAGTATGAGTTCTTTTTCTTTCTATCAATAGTGTAGTTCATTACAGGCAGCTTATGAGTTATTTAATCATCCCTCTTTCTACACATGCATCTTTTCTATCCTTAGTGTTCATGTCATAACCTAGAGTTTACTTGAATAGCTGTATTCTAGAGCATGCGTTTATTTCTTCCTAGGATTCAACCCACATCCTAGGTTTTAACTAATTACATGCATTCTATTTAACTTGGAGAATTAGTTAGAACCACTCTACTAGAATAACTGGGAGGAATGGGGACTCGTACAACAACTCTCGATGTCTCCATAGGTCTCGTACGCTCAATGGACTGGAGACCTAAGATGTGAATCGACAAGTCAAAAGGGTTCCAAAAGATACAGACAAGCTACCATTACGTGAAGCAATTCGTACGAAAAACAACGATGTTTCATTTACGGAAAACTAACATCGTTTGGGCCTTGAACGAGCCCAAAAACAAGGGTTCTGACAGAAATCAAACATCTGGGATCTCTCCCAGATGTCTTAAATCAACTCTCAGGCATACCTCTCTCAAGGCACTTCTATCATACGTCCGGAATGCAATGCCGACATCCAAGGGTTCCGTCAGACGTTTGGAGGTGCTCCCAGACGTTTGAAACTGCCTCGGTCCGCCTTCGAACTTCTGACACATATACATATGCTGTCAGGACTTTGGTAGAGAAGAAATATAGAAAGTAGATCTCTACCAGACGTCTCATACTACCTTCGGACGTCTGGATGTCGCTCCGGACGTCTGATTCATCAGAAAATAACTTCCGCAGAACTACTCTGGCTGTCCTTGCCGCAGGCGCTGCAGCAGAACAGCACAGCGCCCTCCGCTCTTGCGCTCAGCCTTGCGATCAGCTCTCCGCTCTCCGCTCGCTTGCTTTGGCTTCCTGCTCTCTCTTTCTCTCTCTCGCTCGGCTATGGTGGTGTGAGACGGAGAGGAGGAGGGGGTTTATAAAGGGAGAGGAGGTGAGGGGAGGGGTGTGGCGTCGCAGGGAGTGGCACGGGGTACGGGTGAGGCCGTTGCAGGGTGAGGGGTGAGGCGTGGGCGAGGGAGTGGCGTGCACACGGTACGCGTCAAAAAGAAAAAGCGTTTTCAGACGTCTGGCTCTCTCTCCAGACGTCTGGTGAACAACCCAAACGTCCTAAAGGACCGAGTGGTGGTGAGTTGTTTCACGTGGCATCAGGATAATAAATCGAAAGATGGATGCATCCTTCATCCAACAGATTCTGATGAGTAGAATAGAGTTAAGGAGAATCACACATTATTCTCAGAGGAGGCATGAAATGTGAGACTAGGTCTTGCAAGTGATGGATTCAACCCATTCAAGAGCATGCATCCATCATATTCCATATGGTCGGTGGTCATGGTAACTTACAACTTACCCCAATGGCTATGCATGCGATCTGCATTCATGATGTTGACACTCCTTATTCCAGGACCCAAGCAACCAGGAAATGCAATACATGTTTATGTCCAGCCATTGATTGATGAACTGAAAGTCTTGTGGTATAGTGGTGTTCAAACATATGACGTATAGAAGAAACAATTCTTCCAGTTGCATGCAATATTACTATGAACAATCAATGACTTTCCAGCATATGTGAATTTTTCAGGATGGAGTACGAAGGAGAAGTTTGCCTGTCCAATTTGTATGGTTGATACTCATCACCTGAGATTGCCTGAAAGCAAGAAGTTCTGTTACTTAGGGCAACGTAGGTTTTTGCCCATTGAACACAGATGGCGAACGTCACAATTCAAGGACAGATTTGATGGTAAAGTATGTCAGTATCCGTTGAGGAATCCGAAGAATAAACTCAGTACATGTTTTATTAGGCTGTCGGGGATGAAAATCACAGAGACATTGCAACAGCTCGGAGAAATACGTTTGGGTTGCCTTTTCAAGAATGACTTGGCTTCCTTGCGACATTCAGGGATTAAGAAGAAAAGCATATTTTTTATAGAGCTTCCATATTGGAAGGATTTGACGGTGCGACACAATTTAGAAGTTATGCATATCGAGAAAAATGTAATGGACAACATTCTTGATATATTAAATCTAACAGACAGCCCGAAGGATACAGTTAAAACAAGGAATGATATGAAAATTTTGGGTATTCGTCCAGAGTTGCACATTAAAGAAGGTGGGTCTTACTTTCCAGAAGCTATATATAGTCTTATCGGAGAGCAGAGGCGAAGGATTTTCTCGTTCTTTAAAGACATTCGAGTTCCAGATGGGTATTCATCGTAGCTTTCATGTTGCATAAATGAAGTGCAAAAAAAGATTACTGGGTTAAAAAGTCATGATTCTCATGTGTACATATAAATCTTATTCCCATTAGCGATGAGTGGAGTGATATCTGATCCGGTAGTTGATTCTTTCACGGAGATGAGTAGATATTTTAAAGTCATCTGTTCAGAGACATTAGATCTCGAATTACTAGGCTATTGGGATAAACAAATTGTGATCACACTTTGTAAAATTGAGCAGATTTTCTCATCTGCATTCTTCGACGTGATGGTTCATGTCACGCTTCATCTTTCGAATGAAGCAAGAATTGTTGGACTCGTGCAGTATAGATGGATGTATGCAATTGAATGATATTTGAAGAAACTGAAAGATTATGTCTTAAATAAGGATAAGCCAAAAGGGTGAATCATTGAAGGCTATCTTGTAGAAGAATGTACTAACTTCTGTGCCATGTACATGAATGAAACAGACAATCGATTTAATCATCTTGAACAGAATTATGAAGGAGAATTTAATGGTAATGATGAAGATTATCTATCCATACTTAACATCGGAGGAAGGTCGATCCTCCAGACAGAGGTTAAGCCCATCTCGGAAATGGACCAACGATTGGCATACTTATACATTCTGAAGCAAATTCAAGAAGTGGATAAATTTTACAATGAATTCAAAGCATCGTCTATGTCATCTACACACGACTTGCAGTTCCTTAAGTGGTTCAATGATCATGTAAATAAATTGAAAGAAGATGGGGATCAACGGTAGGTACAAGATTTGATGTAATTGCCGATGCACCTTTGACATACGGACATTACCATTCGGGATATGTTAAGATCCGAGCTGTTTCAGCCTTTTAAGACGTCTGGACTGTGAGTCAAACATCTCGTCAAACATCTGGACACCTTCCCAGATGTCTGGAAATCAAAATCCTTGGGTACGAGCTCGCGTCTGCGTGCGTGCTGCGCGTAGACAGTACCCACTCTTTTTTCCTCCTTCTTCTCTCTCTTCCCCCGCTTCCAAGCAAACCCTAACACCTGCCTTATAAAACCCCCTCCTCCTCTGTCGTTCTCCTCACTTCTCAGCCACCAGCCACCTTCCTCTCTTCCTCCCCAGAGCGAGAGAGAGTGCGAGAGCGGCGTAGAGGAGGAGCGGTGTGAGAAGGAGAGGAGGTGAACTCGCGAGCTCGCGTGGGAGCTCACCGATGAGCGCACGGCCAGAGCAGCGCGTGCGTAAGGCGGAGGAGTGTGTCGGGGAGGTCCTCCCTGACACTGCTGCAGCCGGAGCCGAAGGCGAGGGGGTGCGGCGCGACCATGCGCGGCATGAGAATAGCGGAAGCAGGTTCTGGTTCTGGGTTTTTCCTAGAATCAGACGTCCGGAGTGACCTCCAAACGACGGTGCGGACGTCTGGAGGTGGTTCCAGACGTTTGAGGAGAGGGTTTCGCGAAGGTACGTCCTCTTTGCGGATACGGCCATGCAGGCCGCTCTGCCGATACCCTGTTGCATGCCCTTTTGAGAATATTGCGTGGTTTCGTGTAGGACTCGCTTCGGGAAGGCACAGGACTCGCCCTCCCACGCATTTCAGACATCTGGGTGACGTACCAGACAACAGGAAGCGCTTCCAGACGTCCGGAGTGGTGGTCGGACATCTGGAACTGGGTCCAGACGGTCCAGAAGAGTTCTGGACGTCTGAGGATTAGTGCAGAGACATAGGTATACTACTGGGCACTTTTAAGATGTCTGGAAGTTGTTCCAGACGTCTGATTTGAGACAGAAACCCTATTTTTTGACACGTTTAAGGTCCGTTTGAGTTCCGTTTTACTCAAATAAGATACCGATGTGTTCCTTGTGAGTTCCTCTACTTGTTAGAAGATTTTCCATACTGTTCTGATAGTTCCCTTGTGATTGTTCCTTGTGATAGGACTTCGTTCCGTTGCGGTTCGGGGCTTGCTAAGGCACGTGAGCCTGCCGTTCAAGCCCCCAATACTCCTGGGTTTACTGGTAGAGTGGCTTCCCCATAATTTAATTATAACCTAAATGCATGTGAATGAATGATTAGAACCTAGGATATGACATGAATCCTAGGACGAGAAACACTTGAAATGTTTGTATTGGATGATTGAATTGCAGTCTTAAATGAGTAGATAGAATGATAACAACTGCCTGTAAATGAATAACAGCTGCATGTGAAATATTAAATACTTGTGCTAGTTAACTGTGCATGTAACTGTCCTGTTGTATACGTTAAATGACATGATACGAGCTGCATGTATATAAATTGAGAATGGTAATGTGAATGATGTAAATACGAACTACATATGTATAACCTGAATATGGAAATGTGAATGATGGCAATACAAGCTGCATGTGTATAGCCAGCAAATGGAAATAGAAATGATGAAGCATGATATGGCATGGCATGAGGAAAATGAGCATGAACCCTGTGGGGAATTAAGAGTAGAGCTCCTGGAAATAAATGGAATGGATCTGGAAATGCGTTGGGAAGTGTGCTGGCCCTTGAGTACATGTACCAAGGGGAGCGCATGTTACCTCTTAGTGTAGAGGGGTGCTTGCCGCCTTCGGGTTGAGACCCGGGGTGGGTTTGGCCACTTTGCACCAACTCGGTGGCCCTCGTGTACACTGTACCGGGGAGAGCTACTAGTGTAGGGAGAGAGCTAGCCACCCCATGGGGCCTGGGGTTCAACTAGCCACCCTACATCGACTTGTTAGGCCCACTAGGCAAACCAAGGTAGTCAGGCAAGGGTGCACGGACTGTGGAGGGGTGAGACCCCTGTTTGGTTCTTAGGGGCTAGACTCATGTTACTGAGAGGGCTAGGCCCTATACTGGTTCTGTTATGTACTTTGGGCGCACCCGCTAACGAAAACAACTGACCGCGTGCTAGTGCGGGGTAGCTACCCGTGCACTTATCGCGCGTGCCGTAGTCACCGTTACATCTGCCTGTGACCTTGGGGTGGTTGACTGGGTGTAGGATCACTAGGGGGACTCTCCCAGCCAGGAGAGCACCACATGTGCCTTCTACTCCTCGGAATAGACTGCAATCAAGATCGTTCCCACGAGGAACATTCGAGATCAAGAAAGAGACCTAATAATTAGTTAAAGAAAGTAATTGAAAAACAACAGCTACCTATCCACTTTTACTCCTTTAGTTAGTTGGTTGCCACTCTACTCAGCATTCGTTGACGTTGTGTACTCATAACCCTTTTCAGGTCCGGGTGCTGAGCAGCCAGGGTGATAGAAAGCCGTTTTCGCGCATTTGAAAGTCGTCAAAAATCGTAGTATAGTCGCGCAAAAACGTTCGTCAAAAATATTGTTTTGTAAAATAACGAGACTTGAGTCCCAGTCATTCGTCTCTGGGAGGCATGTTTCTGTTTTTGAAATCGATCTTAAAGCCGCTCTACTTAGTATTCTGGTGCGCAATATATAGGCGGTTAAAGAACAGGCACTTAAATCACGCAAATAAAATAATCATTCAGCTCTTGGTGATTTCAAACACATAAAGAGAGATATATATGTATAAATGCCTTTTTCATTCATTCATTGGGGGAGAGTTGTTTGTACAGGAAATCTAGAGAAAAGCTTATACAGGAATGCTTGAAATTAAACCTAGCTACAAGAAAACAATTGCATACAAGAATCGACGGGGGGATTTCGCATGCATCATTGGGGGAGAAGAGAAACTACTCTACTAAGCAGTAAATGAAAGCAATAAAAATTATGGAGAGCATGATCTAGAGCTAGAAGAAAAGAGGGCATTCAAGGGTGGTCCCCGATGGCCTTGGAGTGGTTGAGAGGAGAATGAGGGGCGGCCAATGTAGCTTAGGCCGACCCTTGGAGAGAGGTAGGGTTGATCCAGCATCCCGACATGGTGTCCTCCATGGTGGTGGTAGTGAGCTCGTGGAGGTGGAGTGAGTGGCTAAGTGGAGGTGGCGTGAATGGCACTAATGGAGAGCAATTGCCAAGGGAGTGAATCGGTGCCAATGGCCACCCATGGGGTCTTTTTATAGACCCAATGGAAGCTCTCTAGAGAATTATGGAATTCTCTAGAGAGGCCTATGGTGGGAGCTCGTGGGAGAGTGAGAGAGAGAGGGTGGATGGTGGTTTTTAGATCCACCAAATGTGGATCTAAAAATTGAATGGCTCTCGATTGCTATTTTTGGCAACCAAGGCAACCACACATGGTAGAGAGTTCTAGAGAACTCTAGGCTAGATATTTTCGTGTGGATGGTGTGTGTGGGTGTGTGTGGGTCGAAACTTAGGTGGCTAGGTTGATTAGGTTGGGTTCTAGTGGGTTTAGGTCAAGGTAGGTCTCAAATTAGGGTTATAAACCCTAATTCACTAACGTAAAGTGCAATTAAACTTAATACAAGTTTAATTGGGTGTGTGGAAACTTAATTGAGAGTAAAACAACTCAATTAAGTCAGGTCTAGGTCAATTGGACTCTCACTGAGTCTAATTGGACAGTGTGTGCTGAGATCAGGGCTCAATTGGACTCAATGAGTCCAATTGAATAGGTTGATGGAATTGACTAAGATCCAAGTCAATTAGGTTTAGTGAAGACCTAATTAGGTCCTTAGGGAGGTCTAGAGGTGATGTACTAGGGTTAGGGCACCTTAATTTAGGTTCCTATGGGGTTGGAATTGGGTTTAGGGACCTAGAGATCCAAGATCAAGGCTTAAATCTCAAAACAGGAATTGGAGAGCAGTATCAGACGTCTAATTATAGAATCAGACATCTTATACTCAAAAATCAGAAGTCCAGACTTGTTTTCTGGACGTCCAATCAGAGTCAGGAAGGATTTCGGGTTCTGTTTTGTTTATTCTGCAGAAATTGGACGTCTGACAAAGTGTCTGGACGTCAAATAACACTGCAGAAGTGGGTTTGAAGTGTGCGGGAGTTGGCTAAGGGTCCTGGACGTCTTAAAACTTATCTGGACGTCCAGAGAAGGGTTGGAACTTGGGTTTTAGGGCTTCCTAGGGTGTTGTGACCTAATCTAAGGGTGGCTAAGGCTTGGGGAAGTCTCTAGGCTATCCTAGGGCTAGGATGGACCTAAGCTCTTCACATTTTACTGCTTTATTTTTACTTAATAGAATAGAAAACCTTTAACCCCCTTACATTATTATTCCTACATCTAAACTAGGCCTTCTGCTCCAGCTCTGCCACAACTCCCATTATTTCAGATCCAGCTTCAGATCCTGCTCCAGATCTAGCTCCAGATCTGCTTATTGCCTGCAATCGACATAATACACTTAATTAGCACATTATAACATTATTTTATGCATAGCTAAAGGAAAGCAGTAAAGATGCAGATAATGCGTATGCATGCATGAATAACCCTAACTTATGCTAAGTCTTAGCTTAATTTAGGTCAATTAAGACCTATGATTGCTGCGCAATCACAGGGCCTATGGCTGCTAAGGGTGCTGGGCCCAGTAGTTGTAGCTTCTTATTGTACTTCTTTCTGTTGTAGTAAGTAGACTCTTGTACCTTTATATTCTGTTCTTTATGTTCCTGTACTTGTTACTTTCTACTGTTGTGGTGGTGATACGTACTGTAGCAGTTTTTACTTCTTTACTGTTGTACCTTTTTACTATTAGTTGCTTAGCATCATGAATGTTGTTTACTTTCCTGCTTTTTGGTTACTTTCTCGTTGGACGACTGGTTCTTGGGATCAATCAAGTCGGTCCAGTCTCGTGTCTTGTAGGGATTTGGGAATTGGGTCGTAACAAGATGATATCAGAGCAAGGTCGTCCCGAGAATTGAACCAACTAGCTTGAGAATAACCAATACACGTGCTTGTAACTAGAGTAACCACCACAACGTACATTTTGACATCTGTTCTGAGGTTCTTTTGCTGATGGTCTGTTGAAATTGACGTCTTCTTGTTCTGTTGTTCGCGTCTCCTTGCTGGAGATGCCTCGACGTGGAGTCATGAGGTGGGCCGCGGACGCGGCCGTAGACGAGGTCGGAGGGGCGGATATGTTGAGCTCGACGTTTTAGTGGATCAGCCACTTCTTCCGGGCATTCAGGCCCATGACCTCACCCTGCTGATCCACGAGATAGTACGAGAGGAGTTCCACCCGCCTCCACGGGCGCCTCTCCCTAGGGACGTGGAGGGGGAGTCCTTTGTAGGACCGCGAGACAGACGTAACACTGGACGTGGGGGAGGGGGTGGTCCTCCACCGCCCCCACCACACTCTAACTCTTCTGAGTACGAGCTCTCCCTGCTTGGAGGAGTGCTCGTTTCCCCACTTCAGCGACATTACGAACTTTTCGGACAGTTTCGGAATCTGAAGCTCCCCTCCTTCAAGGGGGATGAGGACCCGACTGAGGCGGAGGACTGGCTTGAGCAGATCGAGAAGGTGTTCAACACCCTTCGCCCCCCTGTGTAGTGCCACGTGGCCTTTGCCACGTACCAGCTGGAGAGTGCGGTACACAGGTGGTGGAGGGCGGTTAGAGGTCAGGAGGGGGCAGAGCCGACGTGGGACCGATTTGTCACCCTCTTCTGCGAGCAGTACTTCCCGCAGACGTGGCTGGATCAAAGGAGGCGGGAGTTCCACACTCTCCGCCAGGGGACGATGACTGTGAGCGCGTATCGTACGCGTTTTCTAGAGCTGTCCCGTTTCGCTGCGACAGTTATGGCTACTGAGGAGTGCTTGTGGAGCTTCACCGAGGGGCTCCGGCCTGCTATTCGGGGGTATGTCAAACCCCTGAAGCTACCCACGTTCTTGAGAGTGGTGGAGGCAGCTATGACCTATGAGGAGACCAACCCGGCCACACGTGACATTGACAGCGAACAGAAGAGGCCCTACCAGTCAGACTACTCACAGGGCCGGCGAGAGAGGAGGGACGCAGCACCCACAGGAGAGTCGTCACGCTTTGCGAAGCCGTCAATGGCCTTTGGGGGCCCTCGACATAGGCCAGCTGCCAGCACTGGACCCCGGCCCAGCCGTCAGCAAGGACCAACCCAGGGCGGGAGTCGAGTTCCCCTTTGCTACCAGTGTGGCTAGTCGGGTCACATCAGGAGGGACTGCTCGTCTAGGGCTGGAGGTTAGCAGATGCTCCCAGCATCGAGCGCTGGAGGACGAGCAGGAGGCCGTAGTTCCCAGGTGCGTGGGGGAGGACAGTAGTCGAGGGGAGGGTACCGGCCAACGGTTACCCATCCGACGCAAAGTGAGGCTGCTTCTTCCGCACCGAGAGCTGAGGGGTGTATCAACGCCCTAACACATAGGTTCAGTGGTGGCAGGTATGGTTACAGTTTCCGGCAGACTAGTTTACACACTTTTTTATTCTGGTGCCACGCACTCATTTGTTGCTGCTAGTTTTGTTGTCAGTTTGGGACAGAACTGTGTGTTGTTAAACGATCCTTTTGTGATCAGAGGTCTTGGTAGTCAGCTGTTTGTAGCTAAGGAGGTTTACACAGACTGTGAGTTCAGTATTGGGGGACACAGCCTCCCCACTGACCTGATTGTGATACCGGTGGAGGACTTTGGCGTGATTCTAGGGATGGATTGGTTATCCGGTTACCACACTTTGGTGGACTATTTTGAGAGGAAGATTGTCTTCTCCATACCGGAGATACCTCCTTTTGAGTTTCACGGACAGCCGGTGGACGGAGGCTTCAAGTGCATTTCTACACTTCGGGCGGCGAGACTTTTGGGCCAGGGGTGTGAGGGCTTTCTGGCATGTGTAGTGGTAGAGCCCAGCCCTGTCGCAGACTTTCAGAGCATCTCAGTGGTCAGAGAGTACCCCGACGTGCTTCCAGAGGAGCTGCCGGGACTACCGCCTATGCGTGAGATCGAGTTCGAGATCTCACTGGTACTGAGGACCAGCCCCATTTCTACAGCACCTTACAGGATGGCACCACTTGAGCTGCGAGAGCTCAAGTCCCAGTTGCAGGACCTTCTGGAGAAGGGCTTTGTGAGGCCCAGTGCATCTCCGTGGGGAGACCTGGTATTATTTATGAAGAAGGATGGTACCCTACGCCTTTGTGTGGACTACAGACAGCTGAATAGGGTCACCATCAAGAACAAGTATCCACTGCTAAGGATTGATAATTTGTTTGACCAGTTGCGAGGTGCCACTGTTTTCTCCAAGATAGACTTGAGGTCTCGCTACCACCAGTTGAGGATCAAGGAGACCGACGTCTCCAAAACAGCTTTTCGCACCCAGTACGAACACTACGAGTTTTTGGTCATGTCGTTTGGGCTGACTAACGCCTCTGCTGCATTCATGTATTTGATGAACCAGGTGTTCCGACCATATCTGGATCAGTTTGTGGTAGTATTTATTGATGATGTGCTCATTTACTCGCGGGACCAGGCGCAGCACAGATTGCACTTACAGATGGTTTTGGACGCGTTGAGACGGCGTAGGCTGTATGCCAAGTACAGCAAGTGCGAGTTCTAATTGAGGCAGGTGATGTTGGTGCTAGAGCACCACGATCATTTGTTTTGATGATAACAAAATACGTGTCATTTAACATTTGCACTTGGAGTCTTAGATTTCAGGTCAATTGCAAATGGAGACGTGATTAGACGGAGTTCGAGCTCGCATCCAGGACGGATTGGAGGAGCCTGATGGAGAACAGAGGAGATTCGCGAGGAGCGATAGATTGAAGATGGAAGGACAAGAAGAATAGGATAGAATTCTATTTATTTCTTTCATGTACTTTTATCTTTATTTCCTTGCTCTTTTTGTTCCTTAGAACATCATGTTAAAGAGCCTCAAAGTACCCTAACAGTGGTCCTAAGAACACCCGCACAACCCTAGGATACTTAGGTTTTCTGTAGAAAACTTAGAAAAATAATATAGGGTTCAAACAGCTTTTTCAGACATCTAATCTCAAAATCAGACGTCTGATAATGAGTTTTAAGACGTTTGACTGTTGATTCAAACGTCCGGTAACATTTAGGCTGGACTTAGTTAGTTCTGTCTGATGAAATCAGACGTCCAGACCTTAGTCCAGACGTCTTAGAAGACGTCTGATGATTTTTCCAGATGTCCAATCAGTGGACCGTTGGCTGGCTTAACAGATACTGAAGGATATGGCCGTTAGAGCCTTATCAGACATCCTTAAGCATTTCCAGACGTCTGATACATGATTATTTTGCCTAGGTTGACCCGAAAATCTCTTCTCAGAGATTTTCTAGCCGTTGCAATCTCTTGGAAATCCATTCCTGCAGAAAAAGTAGGTTTCCAGATGTCCAGACATAATGCCAGACATCCTGTATGTCGTCTGATGAACTTGCACTAGAACCTTGTTTAGATCTGATCTAAGTCAGGAAGAAACCCGCCTAAAATCAGACGTTTGACTTTGTTCCCATACGTCTTAAACTGGTTTTCCAGAGGTCCGATGCCAGGATCAGATGTCTGATAACCCTGTCAGTGCAATGATTGTTCCTGATTTCGGGCTGATTCTCTTGGGCTTTGCACCCAACGGCTATGGAAGCTTTCCAAAGCCTTCCAAAGCCTTCCTAAGGCCTCTATAAATAGAGGAGAACCTCTTGCACACAAGATACACCTAGTAATACACTTTCACACCATTTTGTGTCTCTTGATCCAAAGAAGGAAGCTCTTACTCTCCAAGCTCTAGTTCCTCATCTAGAGAGCATCAAGCATTTGCGCACCCACACTCCCGCCGTAGTTCACGAGAGCGACGTTGCGCCGTCGTGTAGCTCACACACCTGCGTCATCGATTCGATGCACTTCCATCAAAGGGGAGTTTCCTAATTCCTATAAAAGCTAGGTTTAAATCATTATTGGCTCTATAGGACTATATTTGTTATTTTACTTTGTTATTTAGTTGGGTATTCGCTTTGCGAATTCCTGTCTCCTTCGTGGGACAAAATCCTTCTCGTGAAGAGAAGGGGTTTGAGGTATGCTACCCTCGTATAAAGTAGCATGGTTGTAATTGAGGTTGAATCACCCTCGTTTAAGTGATTCATTTAGTGGATTTGATCAACTTGGTTGATCGGAAAATCCTAACTCGAGAGTGTTAGGTGGTGGTTTTCACCCGGTTTGGGTTTCCACCTAAAAATCTTTGTGTACTTTGTGAGATTGGTATATTTTCAATTCCGCATTTTTTACGTCACGCTGATTTCACCCCCTCCAAGTAGGGAAATTACAAGTGACCTTTTTAGGTTATGTGATTTCAGGAGATGGCTTGGCTGTGGACCCAACTAAGGTAGGGGCAGTGCTCAAGTGGGAGAGACCACGTATAGTGACATAGATCCGTAGTTTCTTGAGGCTGGCAGATTACTACCGGCGGTTTATTAGGGGTTTCTTGCAGATTGCGTGTCCTATAACACAGTTGACCTGGAAGGACGTGCCCTTTTCTTGGACAGACACTTGTGAGGCGTGTTTTCAGGAGTTGAAGGAGAGGCTGACTTCGGCTCCTGTGCTTACCATCTCAGACAGCAGTGGCGGGTTCATTGGTACACGGACGCTTCTTTGCAGGGGTTAGGGGGTGTGCTCATGCAGCGAGGTCACGTTGTCGCTTATGCTTCGTGGAACTGAAGCCCCATGAGCATAGCTACCCTACCCACGACTTAGAGCTGGCAGCTGTTGTCTTCGTGCTGAAGACATAGAGGCACTACCTGTACGGTGAGACTTTTGAGATATTCACGGATCATAAGAGCCCCAGGTATTTGTTTGATCAGAAGGAGCTTAACATGAGACAGAGACATTGGTTAGAGTTCTTGAAGGACTATAACTGTAGCATCTCCTACCATCCGAGGAAGGCCAACGTGTGGCTGATGCCTTGAGCCAGAAGGTGCCCGCCCACTTGGCCAGTTTACAGGCACAGAGTTGGAGACTAATGGAGGAGTTGGGCAGTTGGCAACCCCTAGAGTTACTGGGGCACTGTGGGGCAGTGACTGTGACACGGCAGACGAGACCAGAGCTGATAGATCGCATCATCACAGGACAGGTGATAGACCCGTACCTACAATCGTTGCGAGATAGAGTACTGTCAGGGGACCCTGGAGACTTCTCCTTTACTGACGAGGTACTACGCATGAGGGGACGTTTGCGCATTCCCAGAGACGAGGAGCTATTGAGAGAGCTCTTGACTGACGCACACGGTTCCAGGTTCACCATACATCCCGGGAACACGAAGATGTATCATGATATGAGACGTGACTTTTGGTGGAGGGGAATGAAGCGGGATGTAAGTGAGTTTGTGCAGTAGTGTTTGGTGTGCTAGTAGGTGAAGGCCAAGCATCAGAGGCCTGCAGGGCCGTTGCAGCCACTTCCAGTGCCAGAGTGGAAGTGGGAGAGCATCACCATGGACTTGGCGGTGGGCTTGCCCGTTACCCAACGAGGACACGACACAGTCTGGGTGATTATAGACAGATTGATGAAGATGGCACGTTTCTTTCTGATCCGAGTCACCTTGGGACCAGCACAGTTGGCAGAGAGGTATATTCGTGGCGTGGTACATCTGCACAGAGTTCTGCGTAAGATTGTATCTGACAGGGATACCCATTTTACGTCCCACTTTTGGGATGAGTTTCAGTAGACTTTGGGGACACAGTTGAGGTTCAGCACAGCATACCACCCCCAGACAGACGGACAGTCAGAGCACACGATACAGACGCCTGAGGACTTTTTACGTACCTATGTACTGGACTGGAGGGGCTCTTAGGAGGTGCACTTGCCCCAGGCAAAGCTTGCATATAATAACAGTTATCACTCGAGCATCGGCATGGCACCTTATGAGGCTCTGTACGAACGGAGGTGTATTGCACCTTTGAGTTGGGTTGAGGTGGGGACCAAGTGGGAGGTTGGCCCGAAGCTGATCCAGCAAAGTCAGGAGGTGGTTGAGCAGGTTCACAGATGACTTCGCACTGTCAGGAGTAGACAAAAGAGTTTTGCCAATCGGAAGCGTAGAAAGGTACAGTTCGAGGTTGGGGATCACGTCTTTCTACGCGTTTCACCCATGAAGGGCCTGCAGCATTTTGTGGTGAGAGGGAAGCTTGCACCGAGGTTTGTGTGGTTGTTTGAGGTCTTGGAGCGGGTAGGACCCATTGCTAACAGGCTTGCCCTTCCTCCCCAACTTTCCGGTGTGCATGACATGTTCCACGTGTCCAACCTCAGGAAGTACATCGCCGATCCCAATCACATTCTGAGCCACGAGAGTGTCGAGGTGGGTGACAACCTGACCTACCCCAAGAGACCAGTACAGATATTAGACAGAGCCATCCAGAGTTTGAGACGAAAGCGAGTACCCCTGGTGAAGGTCTTGTTGAGGAGCCAGAGGTACGAGGTGGTTACCTGGGAGCCTGAGGAGGCGATGCGAGAGCGGTACCCAAAGCTTTTTGAGGGTACGTCTTTTCAGACCGATTTTGGTCCTCTTTAAGTTTGTTATGCATATGTTGTTCTACTTCCGCACCTGATAACACTGCACAAGGGGGTGATAATTATGTTGAATATGGGCCATCTTAAGCATAAAAGGCACAACATAAGTAGAATGGGAGCATTGCATGCATCATGTACCAAGATTGCTTATAAAACTGTATTAATGGTCATCTGTGTAAGCATTTGTCAAAGTAGGCCTCAGATGAGCAATCGGACCGCACGGATGGATTCAGAACAACGAACGGAGTCCGACGGACTCAAGATCGGCCAAATCTGACATCCGGAGCTCCTACAATGGGCCCAAGAAGTTCTGACCGTTGATCTGGAGATCAACAGTCCATATTGCGCCATGTCAGCCCCCCGCTCCACCGCACGATGCGCCTTCATCAGCCGAGATCAGATCTCAGCCGTCGATCTTCGATCGAACGATCGAGACTCGCGCGCCCGCCCGCAGTCGCCGTGACAAAGCGCGGGCGTGGCGCAACGATAAGCGTGCATGCCCGCACGCATGCGACGAGGGTTCGAGCCGCGTGGAGTCAAAATCGAAGATGGAGGTAGCGCGTGGTGAAATTGAGCCTCCCGATCAGCAGCGGGTGACTGAGATTTCGCCACGTGGCGCAACCGCATCTCACGGGCGCCCACGCGCGCGCGCAAGCCGGGCGATGACGCCCGCGCACACGCGCGCCCGAGGCTCGATCCCAGCGCAGCCGAGGAGGGTTCTCAGCCGTACGATCTTCGATCGGATGGCTCTCGTTCAGCACCCGCAGATCGCACGAGAAGAAGAAACAAGGCGGGCGGCTGACCAATGGCTGGAGGGCTTCACCGACGCTTTTGGGAGTGGTTGTAGCGACGCTCTGGACGTCGCTAAAGCCCCTTCTTCTTTTAGGAAGCCCTTAACCCTATTTAAACCCCCTCCAACCACTCATTCAAGGCATTCACTCCCCTTGCAACTACTCTACCCCTCTCTTAGCTAGCTTTAGCCTCTCTTGTAATCGCCGGAGATGACGAGCCGCTAATGGAGCTTCCTCCACCGCCGTGGCTGCCTCGTCGCTCTCCACACACACACTCTCTCTCTCTCTCTCTCCCTTTTTAAGCTTTCCATTACTTTTGTTTGAAGCAAGTATTTAATGTTGTAAGCTATGAACTACAAGTGCATGATTAATAAAGTTATTTTCCATTCAATTGCCATTTTAATTTCCGTTCAAGTTGCATGATCAAACAAAGAACTTTCTAACCCTAAACCCTCTCTCTCTCTACCTTTCTCTCCCTTTTCAAAATCGCATCTTTCGCAAGCAAAACTCCGCACTTTCCGTGACAACAAGTGATAAGAAAAAATTCGATTTCCACGCCTCCCTAAGACCGACACTCGGACTCACATCCGTTTACTTATTTTAAAATCGACGTTGCAAGTGCGACTATAACGACATTTCTTAACACACACGCACAACGACACGTCAGTTTTTGGCGCCGTTGCCGGGGAGGCAACGGATTTGTTTTATCACCTCCATTCCATATTTATCCTCACATCGTCTAATGCCCTGTTTTCTTTTTTACTTGATGGTTGCAGGAATTCGGCGCGTGGATGGCGAAGCGACGCATCCCACGACGGTAGCAAGGGAGTAGGCGCTACAAGGACCAATAGTGAGTAATCTTTCTCTGATTGTTTGCTTGCGTGAAAAAAAAAACTAAAAAAATTTGTAAAAACTGAAAAAAATTGGCGTGGTGTATGATTGCTTGACCCACATCCTTAACACATCACCCCACAAAAAAAATGTACACTCTAACATTCTGAATAAATTCTTGGAGTGTTCTTTTCTTTTTCTTGAGTTGTGTTTACGAAGCCACCGTGAGTTGACCTGGGCCGCACCACTCAACCCTAAAACTGACTCATCTAATAGAACCTGCATGATCATTAGGATGAGTACACTAGGGTTTTAGAGCCTCTACAGAATAAAAGGAAAGCTACTTTCACTGAATTGTGTGCAGAACTTGACGTGCCCACTGAAACTTGTTTGAAAACATTAAGACACGTCAACCCTAAAAAGTACTAAAGTAAGGATGAAATACTAAAAGACACCACATCTTAACATATCCTTGCTTGAAAACCATATTTTGCTAGAAGCACACACCTTGAAAGTGGAAAATTAAGAGGCACCACCCCAATCAACACCTCATCACATAACCTTAAACACAACCACTATCCTAGCCCTTTAAAACTGAGTAGACGTGCCCTAGGCAGGACTGAGTTAAGTCTCAAAAGGCGAGGTTTTGTTCGCTAGGCACTTGGCTTTCATTCCCTTGGTAGAATCTGGTGACTAGGCTGCGGGGCAGTGTCAAACGACTGCGGTTGTGGGGTCTATGGAACCGAAGGCGCAAGCCAAAGGAAGAACCCTCCCTGCAATCCCCTCGTAATCAACCTGGCCAAATTAGCCTTAGGAAGGGGAGTCCAGTGCTTACGGACTTAATCACCCTTTGTGGGATTTCTAAGTCTTCTAAGGAATACAACATAAAGACTTGGCTTGTAGTGACGGGTTTTTCAACCGCGGCTAATCTTTGTTGGTTTTAGTGCTTATTACAGTAATGTTGTTATAGTGTAAAATAAGATAGCTACAGTTGTCGTTACTATCAAAATTTACTCGGAAATAGTTTGGTTTCCCGAGGTCGAACTCAGGGAACTACTAGAATTCTAGAAGTACAGAGTTTTCTTTATTACAAAAATAAGAGAGAGAGGGAGAGAGGGAGAGATAGATTTCGATTTTTGGCTTCTTCTTCTTCTCTTCTTTCTCTCTTTGCTTGTCTTCTTCTTCTCTTCTTTGGCTTTCCTTCAGCTGCAGTGTCTCTACGGGTCTTCTTTTTCTTGTTGCCTTCAATTCTTCTTCTGCTTGTCTTCTATTTCTTTTCTTCTTCAATTCTTCTTTCTCTTTTCCTGTGCGAAGTCTTCTTCTGCTTCTTTCTTCCTTTTTCTCTTTTCTTTCTCTTCAGTTGCGGAGCCTTCTCTTTTCTTCTTCTTCCTCTCTGCTTTATCTCCTCTGAAGCTTCATCCGCCATCTCAGACGACTTAAACGGCGGTCTGCTACAGTGCTTCCTTTTCTTCCTTCACTGCTTCTTCTTCTCTTCTTTGGCGAGCCTTCTTCTTCCTCTGCTTCTTTTCTTCTTTGGTCTCCTGCCTTGCTCAGCTGCAAGGCTTCTTCAGGGTTTCTTCTTCTGCTCCTCTTCTTCTCTTTCCTGCGACTAAGTGTTGAGTCTGCCTCCTTCGCGCCCTGTTCCTGCACAGAGCACAGCAAAACCTAGCCCTTCCCTCTACCCACACGTCTCTCTCTCTCTATAAACCACTCACAGGAAGCTCTCCCAGAGCTGGGTTAACGGGTCGGGTTGCGCAATTGGGACCAGGCGCACCGGCGTGGGTGGTGCACGAGGAGTGCAGGGTAGTGTCGGGTTGGATCCGCCAGGTCCGCGAGATGAATCCGCAGACGAGGCGGGTGATGGGCGAGGGACCTCACCCTAGGTGCGTTCGGAGGCAACCAGCCGTATACACAAAAACAATTTAAAATGGTGCGGCGATTTGAAGACTCATGATGTGGGACTAAACTTTGTCCCTTCTCGCGCGCGCCTACAGGAAGGACACAACCTCGCCTCAGGTGCTGCGTCCTCGTTTCCCTTCGCAAACCAGCTGCCTGCCTTCGCCCGAGTCTCCCTAATTCGTCTCAGCTGAAGTCCTGATGCTTCGAGGCCTGGAGCTCGCTTGGAAGCTCCTTGCGTCGTCGCCAATGGCGGCCGGGGCTGAATTTTTGTCTAACACAAATAGGGCCTCTCGGCCTAATCAGACCACAGGGGAACCTTCGCCGTGGCACGGCGAAGGTAGTGCGGGGTGCAGCAAGTTGCGGGGCGGTGTATGGCGGCAACCCTAGGTCGGACTGCAACCGGAAAAGTGGGTTTGATCGGGGGTGTGCTGTGGAGGTGGAGTGACAGTGGAGGGGCGGAGGGTGTTTGGTGAAGTGAGGCGGAGCTTTTGGGACAGTTGACGAGTCATATGGGGTTGTGGGATGATGGGGACGATCCCCGGAGAGTGACCGGAGGTAGGGAAGATGAGGGTGGTCAGGCGTGGTCGTGGGGCGATCAAACAAATTAAGTTGGGGAAAAGAAAGAGGGGAGGAAGGGAAGTAACTGTAACCTACCTATGGGGACGAAGGGGGGCCAGAGTTGCGGGCAGCCATACTGACTGTCGCCAGAGAAGAAACACCCAGAGGGAGAGAGCGGCGGTGAGGAAGAGGGCAGGGAGGCGCGCGCTTGGTGCGGCGCGACGCGGGGAGATTAGGCGAAGGTGGCTCTGCTGCTGGTATTGCAGCAGAGCGACGAGAAGGAGGAGGAGGAGCCGCCGGAGCTGGTGGGTTCCTATCGGAGTGGAGAGAGAGGAAGGGTTGAGGGATTCTCCGTCAAGACCGAGCTCCGAGAAACGGCTGGCGATGCTGGTCTTTATAAAGGCGGTGGTGGAGGGGCGGACGCACGCTGGCGACGTGCGTCCCTCGCCGGAGTATGCTCGGAGACGAGACCCATACCTTCCGCGCGTTAGCACGGAAGGTGTGGGCGTCGTCAGGTGGCAAGACCGAGTCCCTGCAATAGCAGACATCGCAGGGGACTCCGCGTTCTCTTTGCAGGATGCCCCCCTCACCTTGCGCGGTGCCATGCTCCGTGCAAAGTCGTCGGAGCATGGTGCTGCGCAGAGACTTGCAGGAGGGACTAAAATGCAAAGAACGAAGAGGAAATTAGGGGCCAAAATGCAAGGGTTTCGAAAGTTGAGGGTCAAAAAGTAAATGATGAGGACCAAATTGCAAAGTCGGTTAAGGAGGTCTCTTCTTAGGCTCAAGTTTTTATACACGACTAAGTTTGACCTAAGGATTTTAATGGTGAATTTTGTTTCTAGGTCAGACCATGTTTGACTGGCCAATTTACGTAAAAATCCAAATTAAATCATTAATTGGGCATGATTCTAAATGTAGGTTAAAATGGGTTTTTAAGGCCAAATTGAAGGTTATAAACCCTAGAGA
This sequence comes from Thalassia testudinum, assembly GCA_037157565.1. Taxonomy (NCBI): domain Eukaryota; kingdom Viridiplantae; phylum Streptophyta; class Magnoliopsida; order Alismatales; family Hydrocharitaceae; genus Thalassia; species Thalassia testudinum. Next base: position 19,779,064 of record JAZHRO010000059.1, read on the forward strand.
ATATTTTTCTATGAATTTTAAAGGGTTTAGTTGATTTTTACCCTACCTTGAACCACATGAATTGAAGTGGGTTTGTTCTAGGGTTACAGAATGTCATTTAATTCCCTGGAGTTGTTGTAGCCCTTGTTGGATCAGATCATCCCACTTTCCTTCTTATTAGGTTAGTTTGACCTGTGTTTGGACCCTGAGTTACCCTGTTTGCAGATTGTGTTGGTGAAATTTCATTTTTACCCCTTATGACTTGTTTTCTTCTTAAACTCAGAATTCTCTGAGTTAAGCCTTTCTTTGAGTTATGTAGGAGCTTTTTCTTGCATACCTAGGTTAGATTGTGCTAGTTAGGGTTCATGATGAGGTTCTCATCATACCCCCATGCCTAGCTTTTGCTAGTCCCTTAGCAAAAACTTAAGATTTCAACCTTTGTTCTAGACCATGAAGTTCTTAATGGTTTCAGATAAGTGCTTTTGTCATTTGAACCTAGATTAGGTCAGAATGCTGACCATATGCCTAAAAGGTACTCTAGTACCAACTAAGATCCAGATCTATCTAGCCACAGCCTCAGTCCTTAGCAAAGGTTTTTAAGGTCTACAAGAACTAACCTAAGGTTTATTGGACTTTGTGGTTAAAGCACCTGTACTCGAAATGATTTTAGCCCTGGCTCAGTTCGCAATGCGTTTTATAAGAGAGAGAGATAGAATATTTTTCTGTTTGGAGAGTTCTCTCCCTTTTTTTTTTAATTCTAGCTTAGGATTGGCTTTTCAACATGGTCTGTATCAGATTCCTTGCTCCCATCATCAATCCTCAAGGGTTCCTGGCAATCGATGCTTCGAGATAGCACCGCCCATGGCAACCCCCGGAACCCTGGCTATTGAGATTTCGAGATAATCCCATCCATGGTGTTCCGTAGCCGAATCCAGACCCTGGAAATTGACACTTCGCGATAATGCCATCCATGGAATCTGAACCAGTAGAGTGCTTACATGCCCCCAGTAGGATATGTAAATATCCTAAGATACAAGCACCGAGGAGATGATATTTTGTTACGCATCTTCGAGGGGAATTTCCCACCTCTCCGCGCTGGGAACTCGTCCAAATCAACTTGTGTTGATCGGCCGCTCCTAGTCTAGGTGTTCTTTTCAGAATTTTGAGACGCTTCTGCGTGATTTTGATTTTTACGCTTACTGAACTAGGCTGTGTGTGAGGTTAGGGTTCTTAGGTTACTGAGTCCCGTAAACCAAAAGTTAGTTAATGAGGCCAAATACTCCCTAACCCTTAGACCTAATACTTAAGCTTTTCATTTTCCTCAACCTCTTGAGGAGTGTCCATATCTTAATGGGTACTAAGAGTCTATCCAAGAATGCCTAAGGTTTGCGTTCTTACTAATCTCACCATGCACTTTTCATTTCTTTTCTTGAATGAGGTCTAGAACTTAGGTCAATTCCTTAGTTTCTTACTAATGACTATTACTCTTTTCTCATATTTTTGTGCTCCTTTTTCATTTTGTTTCTTGTTGAACGGTTACGAATGCTACGCTAACGTGTTCGGTTTTGGAAAACCTGTCGTTGTAGTTCGAAAGCGAAGAATTCGTGTTCAACAAATAAAATTTATACCGAAATTAAAATTCCGGGTCGAACACAGGGAGGCGGACGTTTGATTTAAAAACTACGCATTTCTTTTTATTTGTTACAGAATAATTCAATTTAGAACTATCTAATTATTTACAATAAATAGAAGAGAGAGAGAGAGTAAGAGAGAAAGAGAATATTACACAGAGAAATCAAAATGAGATGTACAATAAACAAGGAATTTTTGCATTGAAGAGATTGTTCATTACAACTAGAAAGCATAAAACAATTACTCTAGAAAGCGATAAATTTACTCTAGAAAGCATTAAAAGAATTGAGGGAGAAATGTCCTCCTAGACGATTGCTTGGAGGACGAGTAGATTAATCTAGAAAGCGGCAAAAAGAATAGGGAGAGAGAAATCCTCCTCGACGGTTGCTTGGAGGACGAGCCGGACGGGACGACCCCTGGACGAAAGAGAACGAAACAGGATGAAGGAGGACGAAGCAGAAGAACGGGAACGAAGCAGCACGCCGTCGTCGTCGCAGGATCCACTTCCGAAGGGGAACGAAAATTGGACTTTATCTCGCGAGAAGCATCCCGGGTGTGGGACAAGCTTCTCTTGAGCTTTGGAGGGGTAGAGAGGAGAAGGAAGGGATGAGAATTTCGTATGGAGGGGGTCTCCTTTTATAGTTGCAAGGAGTGGGGGCAAAATGGACATTACAACTTCAAAACAATAAATAAGGGGTCTTTAGTGACGGATAAATCCGTCACTAAAGCTCCCTTCGTGGGCAACGTGGGCGGCTCGCACACGCTAGCTCGGCTGCTCGCGCGCGCAACACCCACGCACGTCCATTGATTTTCAGCCATTGATTTTCATCCGCTGTAGCCCGCCTGCCTGGCCCGTGCGATCGCGCGTTACGCGCGGGCGTCCAATCGCACGTCAGCGCTATTGGGCGCGTGCAGCTGTTAGATCTCCATCTAACGCTCGTCCGCGCCCGCTCGCCCGCGCCTTAGAGCCCCTCGCCGCGGCTCGAACCCGCGACCTCTGCTTCGCCCGCGGCTGCGTCACCGCTGCGCTACGCGGACGAAATGGTCGTGCAGACGCTTTTAAGCGCGAGCGACCACAGCCGTTGGATCTCCATCTGACGGCGGAGCGCGATCGGGCGGGGGCCTTCACAAAATGCAAGCGGCCGTTTGGACGGCTGAGATGGTGCCACGTGGGGCCATCTTGGCCGTCCATCTTCTGGAAGTTGTAGATGGTGCCATGGATGTCGGATTGACTCGATTTTTGTGTCTTTAGGCTGCGATCGTCGATCCGAATTCATCCGTGCGGTCGGACTTATCATCTGAAGTACGGATTTTCACCATCCTGGCCCTTGATTTTCTAGGATTCCCCGGTCTCTATCTGATGCTACGGATGCCTGATTAGGGCGATCTTGGAATCGTTGAACTCCAATCGTCGCCCTGATCACATCCATATGATTGGATCTTTGATCCGAGGCTCTGATAAAATATTTTCCCTGTCCAAGCACATAAAAGGAGACAATTAACCTCCATTTTATTCAAAGTATTCTAGATGCAAGATGATGCATGTAATGCAATATTTATATCATGAAATGCAATCCTATGCTTAAGAACATGCATAAATAGACATCTTAAGTAGTGTAAATGTGTTTACATCATACTCTCTTGCCTATCTTTTGCTAGTCCCTAGCAAAAACTATATGCTATTTATAAAAGAATTAGGTTAGATTATTTGGACTTGAGTTATTTTTCAATCATTAAGAAATTGTCTACTTAGGAACTGAACTTTCAAAGACACAACAGTGCCTGGGTATCAACCAAAATGCAGACCGCCTCAAACCCTTGCCTTATTCAAAGAAAAATTTCTTTTTCTTTTTACTTTTTTCTAATTTTTTTGGATTTTCAAATTTTAGGGTTTAAGAGTGGCTTTCTACGGCCATTCAACTCACCCAAGATTTGATGAGAACCCTAAGCTTTAAGCATCTTATTGTGATTTGTGATAGACTCGTTGACCGGCAATTAGGATGGACTTCGGATTTCTACACCTCTAGGTGACCTCAAAAAGAATTCTGCCTAAAGGTGTATCTTTACAACCGGTAGCTTTCTCCCTACTTTTATTTTTTTACGGGATCAACACAAGGGTGAATCCAGTGTATATCTCCCCGGTTTATTCTACTTCTCCGCTTCTTCCTAAGTGTTTTGGGAATTTTTAGTGTGTTTTCTGAGCTGTGTTCTGGACAACCGGTCGATGAGCTGTTACCACCGACAACTTGCCAGCCATACTCGTGCGGGGAAGTGTGGCTTATTTCTTTTTATTGTTTTCTCCTTTTCTTTTTGATTTTTTTTTTAAAATAGGTGGCTTCCCTGGTCTAAGATTTACCTAAGGGCAGGAAAAAGAGAAAGGTCCAGTGACTGGGCTCTGGACAACCTACCTATGGGCTGTTACCCACGATAACTTGCCAGCCATATCACCCTAGAAGGTTCATTAGCTATCCAATTTTCGTAAAAATCACCGAACAACGAGTCAGTGCAAAGAAAGTGTGTAGATGCTTAAGACTCGAAATTCCCTCAAATCAGAGGGCGGGTTGATAAGTCATGTACTTATCACCCAAACTTATTTATTCTAATTACGAAAGAATTAAGATGGCGAGGACTCGAAAGACAAATCCACATTTTAGTGGATACACAGGCTAATTAAGTCCAAAGACCTGAAGGATCTTTGTATTCAAATCATAATGTAGTATTTCCTAAGATTGAAAATTTTCTTAAACCCAAATTCTCTTTCCTAATTCTGAATTTTTTTTTTATATAAAAGAAAATAAACAAATCTACGGAGCTGACGAATGAATTCAGAGATGAATATCCACCCCCCCATGCCTATCTAATGCAATGTCCTCATTGTATTAAAAAGACATAAAACAGAGTGGAAAAGCGTAGAAATCACCTGAATTGCGTGAATATCAGGTCCGCTCCAAGATGAAAACGAAAAAGAACTGTATAAGTGCTGAGTTTAGTGCCTTCAGCTAGGCACACTATACAAAGAAAAGAAATGAAGAATTCACATGTGCAGGTCAGAATTAGAATGAACAGAAGAATCCTCTGACCTGTCAGCAGAGGTCCACAGATGTGGACCAGATTGTGGTGCAGACCCACACCCCATAATCGAGAATATCTTAGGTTCTGGATAAAAATTACCTAAACCCTAAAATCAGAATGCAAGCGGGGTCGGGCCTGCGATTTATGAGGATGCAACCCAAGACCAAAAAGTCGGGTTACAGAGAATTGAAGCTCAAAAGGATAATTGTTGAATGTGTGCTTGAGTTGAACATCCTCGAAACAAATGTCGTAAGGGTTCTGATTTGATGGTTTCAGCTTAAAAAGAACCCTTCGACTCAATCGACCATCTCCTCCAAAATTAACTTCCCAAATCAGAGCTTTCCAGCTCCTATCCTCCTCATTCAGCATATCAAATTCCAGGACCTCTTGTATATTTATCACCCCGTCTGAAATCTCCAAGTCTAAATGATGTGGCAGAATCAAAATTGACTTGGGTCTAATTATCTCAGAATTAGAATCATCAATAAGCTCAACAGGGTGTAACTGATAATCAGGGCATTGAATCGATTCCTCCAGAAAATGCGATTCTAGATCCGTAATGTGTGCCCTAATAAGATCAGTTTCCTCAGTTATTGGACTATCAAATGATCTATCAGATTCCTCAGGCCCAATCGTCTCACAGAAATCGTGTTCAGAAAACTCGCGTGAGACTTCGCAACTTGAATCTTCACTATCAGGATCCGTATCAATGTATGTCCCAAAATCAGTTGTCACTTTCTGTTCCAAGGAGACATATGTTTCCTTGTAACCCGGCTTAGGGATCTCAGGTGAAGAAATCAGATCATCCTTAATTGGTTGCTTTAATTCAATCTGGTCAGCCTCGTAACACGTGTCCCCCCAACAGGTGCCTGAGCGGGTTCTGTCATTAGCTTTCCTGAAGAGGGTTCATCCTGGGAATTATTCCAAGATTGAATCAAAGCAACCACAAATCTCATCCTCAATTTTACTAATTTCTCAAGTAGAAACTCACCTGGGTTCTTATCCTTAACATCCTGGAGCCAATCCAACAAAGACTTGTTCAAATCATCAATCATTTCAATCAGGGGCTCCAATCTCTCAATGTAAGGTATTGGCTGAACTTCTAAAGATTGAATGATATTCGTCAAGTTAGCCAGAACCTTATCTTGAACCTGGTTAACCTGAACCAAATGAGTTGGTTCAGGGTTGGACGGGTTTGGGCTCAATGCAGGGGAATTAACGAATTGAGATTCGTTATACCCTTCCTGATAATAGGTCATTTCAGATTGTTGAAAAGATGGTGATGACCTAAAGGCAGTGAAATCAGAGAATGGGTAAGGATCGGTGTATCCTTCTTGATTGTAGATCATATTATGCTGTTCATGAAAGGAAGATGATCTATAATCGATGTAGCTCTGAGAAGGATAGAAATCAGAATCAAAGTGTTCAGGGTTAGACCCTAAACACGGGGGTCCGGAATTGTATCCCCAATCCGAATTATCCCAACTAACTGATGGTTGATTACAATACGAGTTGGGATAATCGTCATGTTGAGGATAATTTACAACAGGAGGGAAAGAGCGGGAATGCATGAAATATGTGGAAGGATTCATGATACACGGGAGGAAGAAAGGTGCCCTGCAATACAAACAATCAGACCTGTCCTTAAATAGGTTAGCCTAAAGACCTACAGACTCTCAAAACCCGTCTTGAGATAAAGGAACGATTTGATCTACTTCCGTCTGTTCAATCCAACCAGTTAGAAGGAGGGACTGGGGAGAAGGTTCTTCCTTCGGCTTGCGCCTCCGGTTCCTAGTGTACCCCCCAGCCGCAATCGTTTGACTCTACTCCCCTAGCTAGACATCAGATTGAACAGTAGAAATAGACTAATCGAAAATAATCTCGTTCTGGGTTCTGAAGAGCGAGTCCAATCCTTAAGGCCAACGTCTACTCTGTTTTATTTAGGGCTAGGTTTGAATGTGCTTTGGAATGTGATGGGCCCCTTAAATGGGTTGTGCCCTTAATGATTGATTGATTCGTGTGTGAGTGCACAACCAGTGGTTTTCAAGCAAGATTGTTTTTGATGTGGTGAATTTTAAGATTCAAATCTTGCTTAGTAGCTTTTAGGATTCAACTTTAAGTATTTTCAATCAAGTTTCATTGGCACACCAGGTTATGCAAGCACAGGTGAAGATGTTTTCCTTTAAAGTTTAAAAAGAATGTGGAGTGCCTGGTAAATCCCTAAGAGTTGAACCTAATAGGCAGCTACTTGATGAGTTTGTTTTATTTGAAGTGGCGCGGCCCAAACAACTCAAACAATTGGCCTGAAATGCACCACTAGGTTAGGCACACAAAGATGGTTAACCTAGAATGATTTCTACTCTTTTATGTGTTACTTTTTGTATACCGGTTCCACAGATCGGAACCCGGTTGAGTAAAAATAAATCAATTCGGTTAAGTGCCTTTCAATGTGAGTGTACATTGTGTATTTGTTGAAAATTGCCCCACAAAATTATCTTTTTGTTTTTTTTATATAAATGAAGGTGGAATGAATGTGAGTGAGAATCCAAACAACCAAACTATTCCTAGGATTTATGCAAACGCCGAGGTTAATTGGAATTTGGATTCAATGTGGCAAATGAAATCTATGGAGGGGGAAAGAATGGGGAATAACTTACAAAACCTTCTACAGCACTTTACTCCAATCTACCGCTTTTGCTTGTCTCAAAAGAGTACCTGCAATTACAATAAGAAAGGAGAAAAGTGAGGTAAATGATTTGTAAGTTACAAAACGCGAAGAGAAATAAAAAATCGTTGCCTCCCCGGCAACGAAGCCAAAATGTTGAACGGTTACGAACGCTACGCTAACGTGTTCGGTTTTGGAAAACCTGTCGTTGTAGTTCGAAAGCGAAGAATTCGTGTTCAACAAATAAAATTTATATCGAAATTAAAATTCCGGGTCGAACACAGGGAGGCGGAAGTTTGATTTAAAAACTACGCATTTCTTTTTATTTGTTACAGAATAATTCAATTTAGAACTATCTAATTATTTACAATAAATAGAAGAGAGAGAGAGAGTAAGAGAGAAAGAGAATATTACACAGAGAAATCAAAATGAGATGTAGAATAAACAAGGAATTTTTGCATTGAAGAGATTGTTCATTACAAGCAGAAAGCATAAAACAATTACTCTAGAAAGCAATAAATTTACTCTAGAAAGCATTAAAAGAATGGAGGGAGAAATGTCCTCCTCGACGATTGCTTGGAGGGCGAGTAGATTAATCTAGAAAGCAGTAAATCTATACTAGAAAGCGGTAAAAAGAATAGGGAGAGAGAAATCCTCCTCGACGGTTGCTTGGAGGACGAGCCGGACGGGACGACGCCTGGACGAAGGAGAAGAACGGGAACGAAGCAGCACGCCATCGTCGTCGCAGGATCCACTTCCGAAGGGGAACGAAAATTGAACTTTATCTCGTGAGAAGCATCCCGGGTGTGGGACAAGCTTCTCTTGAGCTTTGGAGGGGTAGAGAGGAGAAGGAAGGGATGAGAATTTCGTATGGAGGGGGTCTCCTTTTATAGTTGCAAGGAGTGGGGGCAAAATGGACATTACAACTTCAAAACAATAAATAAGGGGGCTTTAGTGACGGATAAATCCGTCACTAAAGCTCCCTTCGTGGGCCACGTGGGCGGCTCGCGCACGCCCGCTCGGCTGCTCGCGCGCGCAACACCCGCGCACGTCCATTGATTTTCAGCCAGATCGGACGGCTTAAAATCGCACCTTCATCCGCTGCAGCCCGCCCACCTGGCGCGTGCGATCGCGCGTTACTCACGGGCGTCCAATCGCGCGTCAACGCTATTGGGCGCTCGCAGCCATTGGATCTCCATCTGACGCTCGTCCGCGCCCGCTCGCCCGCGCCTTAGAGCCCCTCACCGCGGCTTGAACCCGCGACCTCTGCTTTGCCCGCGGCTGCGTCACCGCTGCGCTACGCGGACGAAATGGTCGCGCGGACGCTTTTAAGCGCGAGCAACCACAACTGTTGGATCTCCATCTGACGGCGGAGAGCAATCGGGCGGGGCCTTCACAAAATGCAAGCGGCCGTTTGGGCGGCTGAGATGGCACCACGTGGGGCCATCTTGGCCGTCCATCTTCTGGAAGTTGTAGATGGTGCCACGGATGTCGGATTGACTTGATTTTTGTGACGTTGGGCTGCGATCGTCGATCCAAATTCATCCGTACGGTCGAATTTGTCATCTAAAGTGCGGATTTTCACCATCCTGGCCCTTGATTTTCTAGGGTTCCCCGATCTCTATCTGATGCTACGGATGCCTGATTAGGGCGATCTTGGAGTCGTTAAACTCCAATCATCACCCTGATCACATCCATACGGTTGGATCTTTGATCCGAGGCCCTGATAAAATATTTGCCCTGTCCAAGCACATAAAAGGAGACAATTAACCTCCATTTTATTCAAAGTATTCTAAATGCAAGATGATGCATGTAATGCTATATTTATATCATGAAATGCAATCCTATGCTTAAGAACATGCATAAATAGACATCTTAAGTAGTGTAAATGTGTTTACATCATTTCTTTTCCTTCTCTCACAAAATTTCCTTTCTCCTCTTATTCTCTTATTCTTTTTCAAAAAAAAAAATTTATTTTTTATGGTGTTTTTGGCATATGTGAATTTTTTTGTTTAAAACCTTTTCTTACAAGTTTTGCACTTTTATACCCCCCCATGCCTAAGGTTTTCAATGTCCTCATTGTGACTTAGGGCATTTTTATTCAGCTTAGTTCATTCCTTAGGACAGGTATTTTGGTGAGTGAATGGGTCGGGGTGATTGTTGCGAATGATTTCTAATCCCAGATGCAAGCATCTGAGGTGGAGTCGGCTGTATTAAAGGGTGAACCTTAAGTACACAAAGGTGTCAAAAAGGTTTTAGGTTTTCAAGGAAAATGACGGGCTACCACCCATTAAGCGCTGAGTTTTACACCATCGGCTGAGTGCAATAAGCTCAAGGGGAATGGAGGATATAAGATGATTCAGCCAAATCAGTAGAAGTTACATCAATGAACGGCTTGAGTCTCTGACCGTTCACGATGAAAGGTTCGGAATCGTGGCTGAGCGGACTGATTTCGATGGCTCCATTTCCAATAACCTGTCGGACCAAGTATGATCCGACCCACTTGGATCGCAACTTTCCAGGGAAAAGTTTGAGTCGGGCATCAAAGAGTAGGACCTTCTGACTAGGATGAAAGATCTTTCTCAAGATATGCCTGTCATGGAAGGCTTTAACCCGCTCCTTGTAGATTCGCGAGTTCTCATACGCGTCTAGGTGTAATTCATCAATCTTGCTGATTTGAAGCTTTCTGTGGGTTCTAGCTTTCGAAAGATCTAGATTACATTCCGTACTGCCCAATAGGCTTTATGCTCTAGTTCGACGGGAAGGTGACACGCCTTCCCATACACTAGTTTAAAGAGGGACAAGCCTAATTGGGTTTTGTGGGCGGTCCTATAGGCCCACAAGGCTTCTAGAAGTCGGGACGACCAGTCCTTCCTGTCAGGTCGAACAGTGACCTCCAGGATTTTCTTCATCTCCCAATTTGATAGCTCAGCTAAACCATTAATCTGGGGGTGATAAGGAGTAGAGATTCGGTGAGACACCCCATACTTGGTCATTAGTGACCTAAACTGAGCATTTGTGAAATGGGTCCCCCCATATGAGATTATAGCACGAGGAATCCCGAACCTTGAGAAAATGTTTTGATGAATGAATTTGAGAATGATTTTGTGATCGCAGGTTCGGATCGGTATGGCTTCAATCCATTTGGACACGTAGTCCACAGCAAGAAGAATATATTCGAAACCATCCGAAACAGGAAAGGGGCCCATAAAATCAATCCCCCAAACATCAAAAATTTCGCATACGAGAATCGGCTGCAAAGGCATCATGTCGCGATGGCTCACGTTGCCCAAAGTTTGGCAACGACTGCATGCTTTGCAGTGACTGTATGTGTCTTTGAACAGTGTGGGCCAGTAAAAGCCGCACTGGAGGTCTTTTGATGCGGTTTTATGCCCAGAGAAATGGCCACCGCATGCCTGGTCAAGGCAAAAAGAGAGAATATTATTGACTTCCTCTTCCAGAACACATCTCCGAATGATTTGATCAGCACCTATGCTAAAGAGGTACGGGTCTTCCCAAATGTAATACTTGGCATCAGAGTGCAATTTGTCTTTCTTGGCCTTCGGCCAATCAGACGGGATCTGATGAGATGCCAAGTAGTTTACTATATCAGCAAACCATGGAAGGCTAGTACCAATAGTCGGCAGGTGCTCATCAGGAAAATGTTCCGTGATGGGTCCGGAAGGGTTGATAATCTCAGAAGGAAGGCGGGACAAATGGTCGACTACCACATTCTGCCTTCTCGCCTTGTCGTGAATTTCGAGATCGAATTCTTGCAACAGCAAGATCCATCGGATTTGTCGGGGCTTCGCGTCCTTCTTGGCAGGGAGATGTCTCACAACTGTGTGATCCGAGTAGATGATGACGTGGGAACCCAGGAGATACGATCAAAATTTTCAAGGGCAAATACTACGGCTAGCAGCTCTTTCTCCGTAACCGTGTAGTTACGCTGAGCCTCGTCAAGTGTCTTGCTAGCGTAGTAGATGACCACGAGTTTCCCGTCAGCTTTCTGCCCCAGGACCGCTCCTACAGCGAAATCAGACGCATCGCACATGATCTCAAAGGGTTGAGACCAGTCAGGAGATTGTAGGATAGGTGCCTGGGTGACTCGGTCACGAAGGTTTTCAAAGGCTAGTGTGCATTCCTTGGAGATTTCAAAGGGTACATCCTTAAAGAGATGAGTAGTCAAGGGGTGTGCGATTTTTGAGAAATCAGGAATGAAACGACGGTAAAAATCGACGTGCCCCAGAAAAGAACAGATGTCCCTGATCGAGCTAGGCATAGGAAGGCGAGAGATTAGATCAACCTTTGCTCGATCCACTTGGATGCCTTTCTCCGAGATTAAGTGTCCCAGGACAATTCCCTCAGGCACCATGAAATGGCTCTTTTCCCAAGAAAGAACCAAATTCACATCGATGCACCGCCTGAGTATTTGGACCAAGTGTTGGAGGCAATCTTCAAATGATGCTCCAAAAACTGAAAAGTCATCCATGAAGACTTCCAGATAGTCACCTACCATATCTGAGAATATGGCAAGCATGCACTGCTGAAAAGTCACGGGTGCATTGCAAAGACCAAAAGGCATCCTTCGGAATGCGTGCATTCCGAAGGGGCAGGTGAATGTGATCTTTTCTTGGTCCTCTGGATGGATTGCCACCTGGTTGTAACCGGAGTACCCGTCAAGAAAGCAGAAGAATCGATTTCCTGCTAATTTTTTGAGAATCTGATCAATGAAAGGTAGTAGGAAATAATCCTTCTTCGTGGAGGAATTGAGTCATCGGTAATCTATACAGACTCTCCATGACTTGGCTAATCGGGTAGGAATGACTTCTCCGGTTTCAGTCGTTATAGTGGTGAGTCCTGCCTTTTTAGGCACGACTTGAATTGGGCTCACCCAACGACTATCGGAGATCGGGTAGATGATCCCGACATCTAACCACTTGATGATCTCCTTTTTCACGACCTCTTGCAGATTGGGGTTCAAGCGTCTCTGCATTTCACGAGAAGGTCGTGCGCCCTCTTCTGAATAGATATGATGAGTACAATAAGAGGGACTTATTCCAGTCAGATCATCGAGAGTCCATCCGATGGCTCTACGATGTTGCTGGAGAACAGTAATCAGACGGGATTCCTGTTCGGGTTTGAGCTTGGAATTGATAATCACAGGAAGGGTCTGATTAGAACCCAGAAAGATGTATTTCAAGTGATCAGGAAGGGGCTTTAGTTCGAGGATGGGGTTATCAGCAACAACGGGTGGTTTAGAATAGATTTGAGGTTCAAGGGTAGGAGTTATTGGTTTGTCTAACTTTGGATTTGACTCCTCTGTTTGCTGGTCAAGATCTTTCTGCGGTTGATGAGGTATAATCAGGTTATTCTGAAAGGGTGTTTCATCAACCAAAGCCCTAATGTCACAAATTTGTTCGATGGCACCGCAATTGATTCCTTGTTGGGCCTTGAATATATCAATTTTTAGGGTTTGATTTCCAAATTTGAGCTCTATTTGGCCCTCCTCACAGCTGATGTTGGCTCTAGCAGTAGCCAAGAAAGGTCTCCCTAGAATGATTTGTGTATCCCTAGGGTTTTCAGGTGCGTCCATGTCTAAGACTATAAAGTCTACAGGAAAGTAGAAATTCCGCACTCTTACAATAACAACCTCGAGAATCCCTTTTGGTGACTTTATAGATCGATCTGCTAATTGTAATGTCACCTCAGTTGGTTTTAGCTCAGATTCTTCTAGATGGCTAAGTAAGGATGTGGGTATCAGATTTATGGAAGCACCCAAGTCTAGAAATGCTCTATCAAATTGGGTATCACCTATCTTGCAGGAAATCAGGGGAGTACCAGGATCTTTAACCTTGGGTGGGAGTCTACTTAGGATTACAGAGCTGGCTTGCTCTGACAGTATAATTGGACTCCCATTCTTGGTTCACGACTTACGCTGGGGTGTATACACATTCTTTAAGAATCGTGCATAAGCCGGTACATGGCGGATTACATCCATCAAGGGGATGTTTATGTGGACCTGCTCAAAGAGCTTGACCAGGTCCTCCTCAAGTGCCACGGGCTTGGTAGTCTTCTTTCCCTTGGTCAAGGCCTCAGGAAACGGAACCTTGGTTGGTTCTTCTAGGATAGGTCCAGGTCTTTGATCTGGGGCAGGGGTAGGAACGTCCTGGATTACTGTCCTAGGCTTGGGATCACTACCAGGCTTGGAGTGGTTTGGATAAGGTGGATCTTGGGTTTCCTTACCACTACGGGTTGTCATGGAATTAAGTCCTGCCTGATTTTGGTTGGGATTGGGTAAGATCGGTTGCTGCTAATAGCCTGCAAAAGAAGTGGAAGCCTCCATCCCGTCGGGTGAAGGAACAGAGGGGGCCTGGTAAATCATGTGGGCTTGGCCCGGGTTTGGGTTCATAACGCGCCGCTGAGTTGGCACATTATTCGGGTTAGGAAGAGGTTGGGAAGGAAGTGTGCCTGGCTGGCGAGAATTTGCCAACTGGGCCAGTTGATTTCGGACCTCTGTAAGTTCGTCCTTGTGTTGTTTTTGGATAGCCGCATTCGTTCTTTGAATGTCAGCCAGAGTCTGAAGGATAAGGGACATTTGATCCTGATTTGGCCCTGATGGATAAGTAGGGTTGGGTCGAGGCTGAGGCGGCTGGTAAGGACGAGGGGGCTATGGGTGGGACTGAAAGGGTGGTCTTTGGGTTTGGGAATTTTCCGCCCACTGAAAATTGGGATGGTTTCGCCATCCAGGGTTGTAGGTGTTGGAGAATGGGTCGTTCTGGATGGCATTGAGGTCCTCGCAGGTCTGAGGAACCTCCAGAGAATCAGAGAAAGGGGGAATGGACTTCCCCGGGCTGGTATAGAAAGGATCGGATGGCCCTCTGATCCGAGAATCAGATGGGGATGGATATGGATCCATCCTAGGGGAAGATCGGTGGAGAATGTTTTGCACAGTCTCCTGTGTGGAAGGAGGCTGTGCAAAGGAGTTACGCGCAGAGGTGGCTCACTACAAGTGCTGAGTCAGCTCATCCACCTTCTTCTCAATGATTGAAACCTTGTCCAATCGACTGGCCATTAATTCCAGGTCGACTGATGCGGACAGGTCCTGCGTCTCATGTGCTCCCCTGAGGTTCGTCGATGCGCGGGAATTCGTCCAGTCGAATAATCCCATGGAGTCATTGTTGATGGAGTTCTCGCACATGTTTTCGAGAATCTCCCACACGGTGTCCTCATGTTGACCCATGATATTTCCTCGACAGGTTGCATTGACGAAAAGACGGATGTCTTCACGGAGTCCCTGGTAAAAAGACTGGACTTGTTCCCATTTAGGAACTTCGTGATGGGGGCACTTTCTCATGAGATCCTGAAAGTGATCCCATGCCTCATGGAGAGGTTCTCCCGTTTGCTGAGTAAAGTGAGTAATCTGATGGCGCAAGGCATTGGTTCGACCAACGGGAAAGAACTTCTTCAAAAATTTGGACTGAAGTTCTTCCCAAGTGTTGATCGGCCAGGTCTAATTTTGATACCAATGAGCGACCTTGTACATAAGAGAGAAGGAGAACATCTTCATGAGAAGAATGTCCCGATTTTGTGCATCTAACCCAAAAGTTTGGGCCAAATGCTTCAACTGTTTGATGTGCTGGAAGGGATCTTCGGAATTAAGCCCATCAAATTTAGGTATAGCATGAATCATATTGGGCTTTAATTCGGAATCAGGTCCTCCAACCGGGATTCTGACTCGAGGCTTAGTGGCCACCGCAGCAGGGTTATAATGGTCCTGCATCATAGGACGCTACTGTGGGTGCACAAAGTTTTGGAAGAGGTCATTGAGTCGCTGGAGCTGGTGCTCCAGATTGTTTTCTTCCTCAACTGGCTGAGCCATGATGGGGGAAGAAGAGCTTGGTTCTGAATCAGATGAGAGAATAATGTGGTGGGGTTGCTGCACAAACACGGGCGTCGAGGCTTGGCCTTGACGAGAGTGAATTTCTAAATGAGGTCTTAAGGGTGGTCTTAAAAACCTCCTACCGTACATGCACTGTTGGAATAGATGAGTTTAGAAGGTGCTAAACCCAATCGAGACACCCAAAAATTGTTCGGTGACTATAGAGGTGCGGGGCAGATGGACCCCTTGATAAAAAAGATCATCCACCTGAGAATCACCTGGGCAACCAGAGAGGGTGAATCCCGCAAAGACCCCTACACGGTAGTGCATCCCCACGGGTTATAGGGTTTCCCCCACCTGACCTTTCTTGTCACTGCAGTTCCAGGTAGACCAAAATGGGGACCTTGACCTCTTAAGTCTACCTCTTTTACTTTAAGATCAGGGTGCTTAAGGTTCCACTTGAACTCTTAGGTATTTTGAGTGAGAAAGCGACCTAATTTTAAAGTTGGTTGACCCAAGGGGATCAACTTCACCTCTTGTTCCTTTGAGAGCTTTTGGGCCCTTTCTTTTAAGGTTCAAATGGATTTAAGAGCCTGATTTGCTTAGGGTTCCTCTTGTATAGATCTTTTCAAACAAGGTTTAGGTACACTTCTTTTTGAGAAGATCTTTTCTTTGTTAATAGAAGATGTGTTTCTAAAAACCCTAGCTTTTCAATCCCTGAGTTGGCTCTAGTTGGTCCATTTCAGTTGCCTCAAATTTTAGTATCTAGGGCTCAATCAAGAAGGTTTTAGCCCTAGTTACCTTAGTTGGATGGACAGTTAAAATGTGTTGAAATGAAAAATTTAGGCAACTTTGAGGAATTACTAAGTATAACACAGGTAGCCCTAAGTTGATTCTTCTTTTTGATTCTTTTCAGATTTCAAGGGAGTTTAAGAGAGGGCTGATGAAGATTACCTGTTTGTTGGAGTGTTTGTTGTGCGGCTGCTCTTCCAATTCTTTCCCTTTACCTGCACACAAGAGAGAGAAAGATTAGCAATTGTTTAAAAGAATTTTAAAGCTTTTAGAATAGCCGTTTCTCCCCAGCAACGGCGCCAAGAATAGTGATGGGTTTTTCAACCGCAGCTAATCTTTGTTGGTTTTAGTGCTTATTACAGTAATGTCGTTATAGTGTAAAATAAGACAGCTACGGTTGTCGTTACTATCAAAATTTACTCGGAAATAATTTGGTTTCCCAAGGTCGAACTCAGGGAGCTACTAGAATTCTAGAAGTACAGAGTTTTCTTTATTACAAAAATAAGAGAGAGAGAGAGGGAGAGATAGATTTCGATTTTTGGCTTCTTCTTCTCTTCTTTCTCTCTTTGCTTGTCTTCTTCTCTTCTTTGGCTTTTCTTCAGCTACAGTGTCTCTACGGGTCTTCTTCTTCCTATTGCCTTCAATTCTTCTTCTGCTTGTCTTCTATTTCTTTTCTTCTTCAATTCTTCTTCTTTCTCTTTTCCTGCGCGAAGTCTTCTTCTGCTTCTTTCTTCCTTCTTCTCTTTTCTTTCTCTTCAGTTGCGGAGCCTTCTCTTTTCTTCTTCTTCCTCTCTGCTTTATCTCCTCTGAAGCTTCATCCGCCGTCTGATACAGTAGTCAGACGACTTAAACGGCGGCCTGCTACAGTGCTTCCTTTTCTTCCTTCACTGCTTCTTCTTCTCTTCTTTGGCGAGCCTTCTTCTTCCTCTGCTTCTTTTCTTCTTTGGTCTCCTGCCTTGCTCAGCTGCAAGGCTTCTTCAGGGTTTCTTCTTCTTCTGCTCCTCTTCTTCTCCTTCCTGCGGCTAAGTGTTGAGTCTGCCTCCTTCGCGCCCTGTTCCTGCACAGAGCACAGCAAAACCTAGCCCTTCCCTCTACCCGCACGTCTCTCTCTCTGTAAACCACTCACAGGAAGCTCTCTTAGAGCCGGGTTAACGGGTCAGGTTGCGTAACCGGGACCAGGCGCACCGGCGTGGGTGGTGCGCGAGGAGTGCAGGGTAGTGTCGGGTTGGATCCGCCAGGTCCGCGAGATGAATCTGCGGACGAGGCGGGTGATGGGCGAGGGACCTCACCCCAGGTGCATTCGGAGGCAACTAGCCGTATACACAAAAATAATTTAAAGTGGTGCGGCGATTTGAAGACTCACGATGTGGGACTAAACTTTGTCCCTTCTCGCGCACGCCTGCAGGAAGGACACGACCTCGCCTCAGGTGCTACATCCTCGTTTCCCTTCGCAAACCAACTGCCTGCCTTCGCCCGAGTCTCCCTAATTCGCCTCAGCTGAAGTCCTGACGCTTCGAGGCCTGGAGCTCGCTTGGAAGCTCCTTGCGTCGTCGCCAATGGCGGCCAGGGCTGAATTTCTGTCTAACACAAATAGGGCCTCTCGGCCTAATCAGACCATAGGGGAACCTTCTCCGTGGCACGGCGAAGGTAGTGCGGGGTGCAGCAGGTCGCGGGGCGATGTATGGCGGCAACCCTAGGTCGGACTGCAACCGGAAAAGTGGGTTTGATCGGGGGTGTGCTGTGGAGGTGTGGAGTGACAGTGGAGGGGCGGAGGGTGTTTGGTGAAGTGAGACGGAGCTTTTGGGACAGTTGACGAGTCATATGGGGTTGTGTGATGACGGGGACGACTCCCCAGAGAGTGACCAGAGGTGGGGAAGATGAGGGTGGTCAGGCGTGGTCGTGGGGCGATCAAACAAATTAAGTTGGGGAAAAGAAAGAGGGGAGGAAGGGAAGTAACTGTAACCTACCTACGGGGACGAAGGGGGGCCGGAGTGGCGGGCAGCCATACCGACTATCGCCGGAGAAGAAACACCTAGTGGGAGAGAGCGGCGGTGAGGAAGAGGGCAGGGAGGCGCGCGCTTGGTGCGGCGCGACGCGGGGAGATCAGGCGAAGGTGGCTCTGCTGCTGGTATTGCAGCAGAGCGACAAGAAGGAGGAGGAGGAGCCGCCGGAGCTGGTGGGTTCCTGTCGGAGTGGAGAGAGAGGAAGGGTTGAGGGATTCTCCGTCAAGACCGAGCTCCGAGAAACGGCTGGCGATGCTGGTCTTTATAAAGGCGATGGCGGAGGGGCGGACGCACGCTGGCGACGTGCGTCCCTCGCCGGAGTATGCTCGGAGACGAGACCCATACCTTCCGCGCATTCGCACGGAAGGTTGGGCATCATCAGGTGGCAAGACCGAGTCCCTGCGATAGCAGACTTCGTAGGGGACTCCGCGTTCTCTTTGCAGGACGCCCCCCTCACCCTGCGCGGCGCCATGCTCCGCGCAAAGTCGCCGGAGCATGGTGCTACGCAAAGACTTGCAGGAGGGACTAAAATGCAAAGAACGAAGAGGAAATTAGGGGCTAAAATGTAAGGGTTTCAAAAATTGAGGGTCAAAAAGTAAATGATGAGGACCAAATTGCAAAGTCGGTTAAGGAGGTTTCTTCTTAGGCTCAAGTTTTTATACACGACTAAGTTTGACAAAGGATTTTAATGGTGAATTTTGTTTCTAGGTCAGACCATGTTTGACCGACCAATTTACGTAAAAACCTAAATTAAATCATTAATTGGGCATGATTCTCAATGTAGGTTAAAATGGGTTTCTAAGGCCAAATTGAAGGTTCTAAACCCTAGAGATTATTTTTCTATGAATTTTAGAGGGTTTAGTTGATTTTTACCCTACCTCGAACCACGTGAATTGAAGTGGGTTTGTTTTAGGGTTACAGAATGTCATTTAATTTCCTGGAGTTGTTGTAGCCCTTGTTGGATCATATCATCCCACTTTCCTTCTTATTAGGTTAGTTTGACCTGTGTTTGGACCCTGAGTTACCCTGTTTGCAGATTGTGTTGGTGAAATTTCATTTTTACTCCTTATGACTTGTTTTCTTCTTAAACTCAGTATTCTCTGAGTTAAGCTTTTCTTTGAGTTATGTAGGAGCTTTTTCTTGCATACCTTGGTTAGATTGTGCTAGTTAGGGTTCATGATGAGGTTTTCATCAGCTTGTGTGCTTGATTGAAACACATTTGTCGCATTTGTCCCCCTCCGCATCCCCTCCTGTTCTTCTCTAGTGTATGAACGGGAGACGCTCACTGCATCCCGAGTTGTGCGTTTTGGGGAAGGAATCTAGGCGACGTAATTCTGTTAACATGGCTGAACCTAGGGTAGATAAGGCTGAGGATCAACCCCCACCAGACACTATGGCCATCATCCAAGCTCAAATCAATGCTAACCATCGGCTTCAGCAACAACAGATCCACACCATCATGCAAGCCATACAATGGTTACAGAACCCACAAGAACAACCACCACCACATTTCCAAAACATACCAGGACAACCACCACTTGATTTACCGCCATTTCAGGATCAGCCGAGGCCCCTCAGCAATTTCTATAATCCTTCTACTATTAGAGTCAAGCCACACCTTAGGATCCCCGAGGGGGGAGATGATTTTGAGCTAAAACCAAATGTCTTAAGTCTGATATAGAGCCACTTTCATGGAAGCTCAAATAAGGACCCCTTTCAGCACTAAGAGGATCTCGACCGCATAGCATGAACTGTGAAACCTAGGAACATTAGCCTTTACATTGTTCTAATCAAGATGTTCCCCTTCTCATTAAGAGACAAGGCTTCTCATTGGCTTAGAACCCTAGGTAGACCCATCACCACCTGGGAAGAACTGAGGCATGCTCTTTTAAAGAAATTCTTCCCCATAGGAAAGACCAATGCCCTCAGAAGAGCTATCACTACTTTTACACTCCAGGGTGGGGAACAATTTCATGAGACGTGGGAAAGATTTAATGAACTTTTGAGGAAATGCCCACACCACGAAGTTCCAATGTGGAAATTGGCCCAGATCTTCTACCATGGTCTGGACAGTAACCTACGGAACTTCGTCGATGCCTCATGCGGGGGAAACTTCCTGAACAAAGACGGGGAGAGCGCGTTTGAGCTCTTTGAGTCTATGAGCAAGAATTCGCTCAACAATGCCTCCATGAACCAGTTTAACAGGTCCAATCAACTCCGTGGTGGGATTTATGAGGTGCAAGCAAATTCTGGAATGGTTGCCATGGACATCATTGCCAAGAAGTTGGATCGAGTGGAATTGGTGGACAAAAAGATTGATGAGCTACTGAACCAAACCAGGAACCCCTTGCAGACTTTCTCCCTAGCAAAGGGAGCACATAATGTTGACCTGGTCCAGCCCTTTACCCAACTAAACCTAGAACAACCCCTAACCACGTTCCAGGGAGGGACCTTTGCTCCCTCCACCCTTGATTACTCCCTTCCCTCTTCATCAACATCGGCTATCCTAGAAGATGTGCAAGCTGTCCAAGGTTATGCGAAACCTGACCCTTTCTCCAACACTTACAACACTGGCTGGCGTAACCACCCCAACTTCGGTTGGACAAACCAGAAACCACCACAATTCCAAAACCAGCCTAGGCCAAACCAGCAGCCACACTATCAACAAGGACCACCAGTTAGACCCCAATATAATCAGAATAGGGCGGCCCCTCCCCCACAAAACCAAATGGATACCCTAATAAAGATGATGGCTGACATGAACCAGAAACATCAGGAGGAAATGGCCTTGGTAAAGGGACAGTTAAGCCAACTCTTGGACTGTAAACAACAAGGATCCTTACCTTCCCAACCACAACCGAACCCGCGAAACATAATTAACAGAGGCCCCAATTCTCAAGGGTTCCAAAGCAACCCCGAGCAGGCTCACATGGTCCAGCCAGCCCCGCAAACACCTCCTGGGTTTGGTGCTTCTTCGTCCTTGTCTTCTCAAGGATCAACCCATGGCCCCAATGCCTCTGCGAATGCGGTGACCTTGAGAAGCGGCACCAAAACCCAGGATCCCAAATGGCCGACTCTCCCCGAGACTTCACCCGCTGAAATACTCGACTCAGGAGAGGCACCAACCAGGGACCCAGACATGGAACCAATCCACATTCAGACACCCTACCCTGAGGCCTTGGAAACAATCAAGAAAAAGAAAAATACTGTGGAAACTGAGGAGTTGTTGGAAATTTTTAAGCAAGTAAAGATTAATATTCCGCTCCTTGAAGCCGTCAAATACATCCCTGCTTACGCCAAGTTTTTAAAGGATTCCTGTACACCCAAGCGTAAGCCAAGACCGCAAGCACCTAGGAAGGTTGTACTCTCTGAGCAAGCAAGTTCCGTGATATCAAGCAACCTTCCACTCAAGCAAACTGACCCAGGAGCGCCCCTGATTTCCTGCAATATCGGGGACATGACGTTTGATAGAGCACTCCTGGACCTAGGTGCTTCTATCAATCTGATTCCAACAACCCTGTACCACCAATTTGGTTTTGGAGAGTTGACACCAACCCCTGTCACCATCCAGCTGGCTGATAGATTAGTGAAAACCTCGAAGGGGGTTGTCGAGGACGTGATTGTACGAGTCATGGACTTCTATTTCCCGATCGACCTTTTGGTGATCGACATGGAAATCCCTGAAAAATTACAGAATGCACCCATAATCTTAGGCAGACCTTTCTTAGCTACGGCTAAAGCAAACATTGATTGCGACATGGGATGTATGGAAATCGCCTTCGGAGATAGGAAAATGCAATTGGATATCTTCCGGGCGACAAAGTCTTTTGATTGCGATTACATTGAAGAACATGATCCCGTGGAAACTTTAATCGAGGAATGCCTCACCCTCAGTTCTGTCTCAGACCACCAAACCCGTAGTGACTGTTCTGACCCACCACCATCATTACCCGTGGACCTCTGTAAGGCTGAGTACCATCACATGACACCATTTGAAGAGATCGATGTTGATCAACTCCCGCCCTTTCCCTTCCCATCGACTGTGGTTCCACCCGCACCTGAACTTAAACCATTGCCCGAGAATCTCAAGTATGTCTTCTTGGGACCTGACCAGACCTTCCCAGTGATTATTAATTCTCATCTAACCAAGGATCAGGAACTCAGGTTAACTGCGACCCTTTCAGAACATTGGGCCTCCATTGGTTGGACCATTTCAGATTTAAGAGGCATTAGCCCCACCTATTGCACCCACAAGATTTACCTGGAAGACGGGGCCCGACCTTCCCGCCAAATGCAGAGACGTTTAAACCCAAACATGCGGGAGGTCATTAAAAAAGAAATTATCAAGTGGCTTTACGCCGACATCATCTACCCTATCTCCGATAGCCCCTGGGTGAGCCCCACTCAAGTGGTTCCAAAGAAAGCTGGGCTCACCGTTGTCACCAATGATCATGGCGAATCCATCCCCACTCGCACCACCACCGCATGGCGGGTATGTATTGATTATAGGAAGCTTAATGAAGCCACTAAGAAGGACCACTTCCCCTTGCCATTCATTGACCAAATCCTTGAAAGATTGGCAGGGCAGAAGTATTTTGGCTTCCTGGATGGATATTCAGGATATAACCAAGTCGCAATTGCTCTGGAAGATCAGGAAAATACCACATTCACCTGCCCGTATGGCACGTTTGCGTTCCGTCGAATGCCGTTCGGGTTATGCAACGCACCTGCGACCTTCCAGCATTGCATGCTAGCCATTTTTTCAGAAATGGTGGGTGAATACTTAGAGGTCTTTATGGATGATTTCTCTGTATTCGGGAATTTATTCGACCATTATCTGAGCAACTTGGAGAAAATCCTGAAACTATGTATCGAGGTTAACTTGGTGTTAAGTTGGGAAAAGAGCCATTTTATGGTTCAAGAAGGAATTGTCCTCGATCACATCGTTTCGCATAGGGGCATCGAGGTAGATCTAGCTAAGGTTGATTTAATTTCCAAACTTCCTCCACCTAGTTCGGACCGGCAGATTCGCTCCTTCCTAGGACATGTTGGCTTCTACCGAAGATTCATTAAAGACTTTTTCAAGCTTTCCAAACCCTTGACCGACCTTCTAGCCAATGACGCCATATTCCACATGTCTCCTAATTGCATCCAGGCTTATCACACCCTCCGGGACTTAGTCTCCACCACACCTGTACTTCAACCCCCAGACTGGTCCCAGGACTTTGAGATTATGTGTGATGCATCAGATTTTGCCATAGGCGCTGTCCTGGGACAAAGGCAAGACAAGAAGCCCGTGGTGATCTACTACGCGAGCAAAACGTTGGACGAGGCCCAACATAATTATACTGTCACAGAAAAGGAGTTGCTCGCTGTAGTCTTTGGACTTGAAAAATTTCGATCGTACTTGCTGGGATCCCACGTGACTATTTACACTGACTATTCAGCCATCCGGCACCTGTTGGCCAAAAAGGACGCAAAGCCTAGGCTCATCAGATGGATCCTGCTTTTGTAGGAATTTGACCTGGAAATCCAAGACAAGGCCGGATCGAAGAATGTGGTGGCTGACCACTTGCCGAGACTTCATCCAGACCACATTGGACCCTCCCTACCTCTATCTGATGCCTTCCCTGATGAACACATACTAGCCGTGCAAGACAAGAAAATGCCATGGTATGTGGACTACGTCAATTACCTGGTTGTAGGACAAACCCCGCACAGCTGGTCCAGACAGCAACGGGACAGGTTCTTGGCTGAGGCCAAGCACTATTTCTGGGATGATCCCATGCTGTTTCGCCTCTATGCTGATCAGATCATTAGGAGGTGTATCCCCGAAGATGAAGTTCAGAGTGTGCTTTTCTTTTGTCATGACCAAGCGTGTGGCGGCCACTTCTCTGGAAAGAAAACAGCTGCAAAAGTTTTGTAGTCCGGATTTTACTGGCTGTCCCTATTTAAGGATGCACACATCTTTGCCAAGACTTCCTCATGCTGCCAAATGCTGGGGACCATGACCAAGAAAGATATGATGCCCCTTCAGCCCATTTTGATTATCGAAATCTTCGACGTTTGGGGTATCGATTTTATGGGCCCCTTTCCACCATCCAACGGCTTCGAGTACATCCTGGTCTCGGTAGACTATGTTTCCAAATGGATTGAAACCGTCGCCACCTGACGATGCGATCACAGGACTGTCATGGACTTTGTTAAGAAGAACATCTTTTCTCGGTTTGGAATACCCAAGGCCATGATCAGTGACGGTGGAAGCCATTTTATCCATTCTCGATTTCGTGCCCTACTTAGAAAATACGGGATAAATCACCGTATTACCACCCCATATCATCCACAAATAAATGGGCAGACTGAGGTCTCAAATAGACAAATCAAAAACATTTTACAGAAGACTGTGAGGCCTAATAGGAAAGACTGGTCCACATGACTTGATGATGCCCTGTGGGCATACAGGATCGCTTTCAAGACCCCGATAGGCATGTCGCCTTATCGCCTGGACTTTGGCAAGGCCTGCCATCTTCCTGTCGAATTGGAACACCAGGCTTACTTGGCTGTCAAGCAATGTAACATGGATCCCCAATTAGCCGGTGCGCAGAGGACGCTCCAATTATCTGAGCTCGAAGAAATTCGTCGGGATGCCTTTGACAATAGTCGACTGTATAAGGAGAAAATGAAAGCCGTTCACGACCGACTCATTCATAGAAAAACCTTTGAGCCTAACTAGCAAGTTTGGCTGTTTGATGCACGCCTAAAACTCTTCCCAGGGAAACTCAGGTCCAAATGGACAGGACCATTTCAGGTGGTTAAGCCCTACTCTAATGGGGCGGTTGAAATCGCTGATCTTAACACTGGGCACACTTTTACAGTTAATGGTCAAAAATTGAAGCATTTCCTAGCCCAGGTTCCCCCAAAGGAAAGTGTCACCCTCGTTGAGGGATGACACCGAGCACCGCCCAGCTGAAGGCGTTAAACTCAGTGCTTCCTGGGAGGCAACCCAGAGGATTCAGACTAATCTGGTGGTTTATGTCACTCAGGTACTATCTTTTTGAACCCTTTTGCATCCATGTACTTGCCAATGAGGACATTGTCCAACTTAAGCATGGGGGGGTGGTAAATTACATAATCCTGAGCTCAATTAATCAGTCTGAGTGAATAAATAAATTAAAAAAAAATTGAATTTAGGAAGAAAACTTAGGCATTAGAAACTTGTCAATAGTGGGAAATAATACAAAAAGAACTTAAACATTTAGACTTTTCAGGCCTTCAGGCTTAATCAGCCCTGGTGTCCCTTAAAATATGGATTTAGCCTCGAATCCTTGCAACCTTAAGCTATTCTAATCCACCTACTAAATAAGGTGATAAGTATACGATTTATCAACTCACCCTCTAACTCAGAAAAACCTTGAGTCTAAGCATCTGCACACATTTTTGCACCGACTCACTTCTCGGAGATTTTGACAGAAATTGGATAGCTAATAAACTCTCTAGGGTGGTATGGCTGGCAAGTTGTCGTGGGTACCAACCCATTAGCAGGTTGTCCAGAACCCAGCCACAGGCCATTTCTTCTTCATTGCCTCTAGGTACATTTGAGATTAGGGAAGCCACCTACGGAAAAAAAAAGGAAGAAGAAAAGAAAATAAACCACACTTCACCTCACAAGTATGGCTGGCAAGTGATCGTGGGTAACAGCCCATTGGTCGGTTGTCTAGAGCCCAGCTCAATAATTGCACAAAAAAGACCAAAACACTTAAGGAAGAAGCGGGGAGGTAGTACAAGTCGGGGAGATATACACTGGAAAAATCCTTGTGTTGACCCCAATTAAAACAAACGTAGGGAGAAAGCTACCAATCGAACAAATACACCTTCAGGAAAATTTATTTCCTTTTCCGATCACCTAGAGGCGTAGAAACTCGAAGTCTGTCTCAATTACCGTTAAGTGAGTCTATCACAACATTCACACCAAGATGCTTAGCACTTAGGGTTTTGACCGAGTTTTGGGTGGGTTGGGTAGCCGTAAAAAGTTACCAACCCACACTGAATTCCGAAAAAAATTCTAAAATATATATATACATATACATATGTATAGTTATATACATTAAAGTAAGGATTCGAGCGATTCGTATTTTGGCAGACACCCGGGCACTACTTAGTCTTTGGAGATTAAGATCTTTGTATATTTCCTCTTATTGACAAGTAACGAAGTGTCTACGCAATTACTTCTTAAATTCTGAAAGGAAATAAAGGCTAGAATAAACCTTGCTAGGGACTAGCAAGGAGTAAGCATGGGGGTATGATAATACTGCACAAGGGGTGATAATTATGTTGAATATGACCCATCTTAAGAATAAAAGGCACAACATAAGTAGAATGGGAGCATTGCATGCATCATATACCAAGATTGCTTATAAAACTGTATTAATGGCTATTTGTGTAAGCATTTGTCAAAACAGGCCTCAGATGAGCAATCGGGCCGCACGGATGGATTCAGAATGACGAACGAAGTCCAACGGACACAAGATCGTCCAAATCCGACATCTGGAGCTCCTACAATGGGCCCAAGAAGTTTTGACCGTTGATCTGGAGATCAACAGTCCATATTGCGCCACGTCAGCCCCCCTCTCCACCGCACGACATGCCTTCATCAGCCGAGATCAGATCTCGGCCGTCGATCTTCGATCGAACGGTCGAGACTCGCGCGCCTGCCCGCAGTCGCCGCGACAAAGCGCGGGCGTGGCGCAACGGTTAGCGTGCACGCCCATACGTATGCGACACGGGTTCGAGCCGCACGGAGTCGAAATCGAAGACGGAGGTAGCGCACGGCGAAATTGGGCCGCTCGATCAGCAACGGGCGGCCGAGATTTCGCCACGTGGCGCAACCGCAGCTCACGGGTGCCCACGCGTGCGTGCATGTCGGGCGATGACGCCCGCGCACACGCGCGCCCGAGGCACGATCCCAGCGCAGCCGAGGAGGGTTCTCAGACGTTCGATCGGCTCGTTCAGCAACCGCGGATCGCACAAGAAGAAGAAACAAGGCAGGCGGCTGACCAATGGCTGGAGGGCTTCACCGATGCTTTTGGGAGTGGTTTTAGCGACACTCTAGACGTCGCTAAAGCCCCTTCTTCTTTTAGGAAGCCCTTAACCCTATTTAAACCCCCTCCAACCACTCATTCAAGGAATTCACTCCCCTTGCAACTACTCTACCCCTCTCTTAGCTAGCTTTAGCCTCTCTTGTAATCACCGGAGACGATGAGCCACAGACGGAGCTTCCTCCACCACCGTGGCTGCCTCGTCGCTCTCCACCCACACACACACACACACTCTCTCTCTCTCTCTTTTTAAGCTTTCCATTACTTTTGTTTGAAGCATGTATTTAATGTTGTAAGCTATGAACTACAAGTGCATGATTAATGAAGTTGTTTTCCATTCAATTGCCATTTTAATTTCCGTTCAAGTTGCATGATCAAACAAAGAACTTTCTAACCCTAAACCCTCTCTCTCTCTACCTTTCTCTCGCTTTTCAAAATCGCATCTTTCGCAAGCAAAACTCCGCACTTTCCATGACAACAAGTGATAAGCAAAAATTTGATTTCCACGCCTCCCTGAGACCGACACTCGGACTCACCTCCGTTTACTTATTTTAAACCTGATGTTGCAAGTGCGACTATAACGACATTTCTTAACACACACGCACAACGACACGTCAGCACCCTAGCTAGCTCAAGTTTTTGGGACGAAACTTCCTTTAAGTTTGTTATGATGTTAAGACCCGTGCTATTTGAGCCTTTTAAGACGTCTGGACTGTGGGTCAAATGTCTGGTCAAGCATCTGGATACCTTCCCAGCCTCCTCCTTCTTCTCTCTCTTCCTCTGCCTCCAAGGAAACCCTAACCCCATCCTTATAAAACCCCCTCCTCCTCTCTCATTCTCCTCACTTCTCAGCCACCTTCCTCTCTTCCTCCCCAGAGCGAGCGAGAGCGCGAGAGCGGCGTAGAGGAGGAGCAGCATGAGAAGGAGAGGAGGAGGTGAACTCGCGAGCTCGCGTGGGAGCTCACTAGTTTGCGCACAGCCGGAGTAGCGCGTGCGCGAGGCGGAGGAGTGCATTGAGGAGGTCCTCCCCAACACTACTGCAGCTAGAGCTGTAGGGGAGGGGGCATGGCACGGCTGAAGGTTCGTCCCTACCAGGAGGGGTGACGTAATAAAATTGCGGAAATAAAAATATAAAAAGCAATCTCACAAAAATAGGCAATCACAAAATGTACACAAAGATTTTTAGGTGGAAACCCAAACCGGGTGAAAACCACCACCTAACCCTCTCGAGTTAGGATTTTCTGATCAACCTAGTTGATCAAATCCACTAACCGAATCACTTTGAACGAGGGTGATTCAACCTCAATACAACCACGCTACAAGTACGAGGGTAGCGTTCCTCAACCCCTTCTCTCCACGAGAAGGATTTTGTCCCACGAAGGAGACGGGAATTCGCAAAGCGAATACCCAACCAAAATACAAAGATAGAATAAACAACAGTCCTATAGAGCCAACAAAATTAAACCTAGCTTCTATAGGAAATAGGAAACTCCCCTTTGCAAGGAGTGCGTCGATGATGACGCGGTGCGTGTGCCACGCGACGGCGCTACGTCGCTCTCGTTATCAACAGCGGGAGAGCGGGCGCGCGAAGGCTTGATGCTCTCAAGAGAATGAAACTAGAGCTTGGAGAGCAAGGGCCTCAATTGGACACAAAAGAGTGGAACTAAGTTGCTTAGGTGTGTCTCTTGTTTCTCTTAGTGTGTATCTTGTGTGTTTTTGTTTACAAAGGTTCCCCTCTATTTATAGAGGACTTAGGAAGGCTTTGGAAGGCTTGGAAAAGCTTCCATAGCCGTTGGGTGCAAAGCCCAAGAGAATCAGGCCGAAATCAGGACAATGATTACACTTCACAGGGTTATCAGACGTCTAACTCTGGCATCAGACGTCTGGAAGGCCACTTTAAGACGTCTGATTTAAAGGTCAGACGTCTGATTCTATGCGGGTTTCTCCCTGACTTGAATCAGATTTAAACAGGGTTTTTGTGCAAGTCCATCAGACGACATACAGGACGTCTGGCACTAAGTCTGGACGTCTGGAAACCTACTTTTACTGTGGGAATTGATTTCCAAACGTTGCAACGGCTAGAAAATCTCTGAGAAGAGATTTTGGGTCAGCCGAGGCAAAACGGTCATTTATCAGACGTCTGGAAAGGCCTAAGGACGTCTGATAAGGCTCTAACGGTCATAATCTTGAGTGTGTTCTAAGCCAGCCAACGGTCCACTAATTGGACGTCTGGCAAAGTCATCAGACGTCTCCTAAGACGTCTGGTCTAAGGTTTGGACGTCTGATTTCATCAGACAGAACTAACTATGTCCAGCCTAACAGTTATCAGACGTCTGAAACAACAGTCAGACGTCTTAAAGTTCTTTATCAGACGTCTGATTTGTGAATTAGACGTCTGGAAAGTCTGTTTTAACCCTATATTGGTTTTCTAAGTGTTCTACAGAAAACCTAAGTATCCTAGGGTTGTGCCGGTGTTCCTAGGACTACTGTTAGGGTACTTTGAGGCTCTTTAACATAATTTTCTAAGGAAAATAAAGAGCAAGAAAAATAAAGATAAAAGTACATGAAAGGATTAAAAAGAATCTATCCTATTCTTCTTGTCTTCTATCTTCAATCTGTCGCTCCACGCGAACCTCCTCTATTTTCCGTCAAGCTCCTCCAATCCGTCCTGGATGCGAGCTCGAGTTCCGTCTAAACACGTCTTCATTTGCAATTGACCTGAAATCTAGGACTCAAATTGCAAATGTTAAATAACACGTGTTTTGTTATCATCAAAACAAATGATCGTGGTGCTTTAGCACCAACAATCTCCCCCTTTTTGATGATGACAAAACCGTAAATAATAATACAAAAAATCCTCCCCCTTTTTGACATTATCAAAAAGGTTTGATTTTAAATTTCCTATAACTCCCCCTTAAAACATGCTCTTCTATGAATTTATCTTAACAAAGGTAATATTCTCCCCTTTTTGTAACAACAAGATAGCTATTATTTTTCTCCCCCTTACTAAAGGAAATTTAGCTACCTTATTTCTCCCCCTTAAAAATTGACAATTAGCTCGTAAGATTTTTAACTCCCCCTATCTAAATGCTACTGATAAAAAGATAGGGTAAAGGGTTTTACCTCACCTACCATGGCCAATAAAATGGCCCGAATGGTGGTGGTGGATGCCACATCGGATGGGGCTCCCATCCGTAGCTTGGAGGCCCGGGCATTGGCGCCAGTCTCCAATCTGGTGGTCGACGTGCGGCGGGTCCGTCGTTTGTTCGCCGTCTCGTCGGTCTTCTTCTTCTCCTCCTTGGTCTACTCATTGGTTCTCCCAACTTAAGTTGACCAGCCTTGAGCTTGTAGGTCCAGTCCTTTATGTTGTAGTCATCCCTGAACCCTACAAAACAAGATTCTAATTTTTTCTTTGGTATCCAAGTGGGCTTGGATCCGGATTTGTTAGCGGGTCTCCTTGATGGAGATCCTTTCTCAACCTTAGGGCTATAAAAATCATCTACTTTGTTGATTAGTTTGTTAGAGCTTTCCCTAAGACATGCAATTTCTCTTTCTATAGTATTCATCTTAGTCTTTAAATCAGAAATTTCTATTTTTAGACTATCATTTTCCTCAATCAATTTATTATTTTCATTGATGAGGTCTTGATTTTCTAATAATAGGTTATTATCCTTAGGACTAGTTTCTATGTCCTTGAGTTGTTTTTCTAACCTATCATTTTCATTTCTAAGAAAACTAAGGTTCTTTTTAATGCCTTTATTTTCTACCCTAAGTGATTTACTAATCTCAAAAAGTTCATTAAATGCTTCTTGAAGATCGAGATTTACCTCGTTGTCTGAGTCGCTTTCGCTTTCGCTGTCGCTTCCTCTGGCCATGAAACCGAAGCAAGCGGTTTCTTCTTCTATGGTCTTTTCTTCTTCTTCTTCCTCCGAGCTAGAATCGTCCCAAGTGGCTTGGAACGCCTTCTTCTTAGATTTCTTCTCCTTTTCCTTCTTCTTCTCCTTTTTGAGAAGAGGGCATTCTGGTCGCAGATGCCCTTTCCCGTTGCAGTGGTAGCAACGTCTCGGGCTTTCCTTCTTCTCCTTTTTCTCTTTCTTTAATTCCCTACAAAACTTGGAAAAATTTTTAAGTAAAATTCTAAAGTCTTCGTCGTCGGAACTTACCTCGCTATCCGACGTGGCTCTAAAGGCGAGAGTCTTCTTTAGTTTAGGCTCCGGTGTATCCTTCTTCTTCTGCTTCAACTTAGTCTCGTAGGCCATCAGATTGCCTAGGAGATCTTCCATGTTGAGCTCCTCCATTTCGTTCGCCTCTTCGATGGCGGTGACTTTCTGTTCCCATTCCGGTCCAAGGGAACGAAGAAGCTTCCCTTGAAGCTCCCCGTTGATGAAAGTCTTCCCTAAAGCTTTCAAGTTATTTACTATGAGAGTGAACCTAGTGTTCATCTCACTTAAAGTTTCGTTAGATTTCATAGAAAAAGCCTCAAATTCTTGTGAAAGTAAATTGAGTTTAGAAGTTTTTACCTTAGAGGTACCTTCATGAGTTACCTCGAGTGTGTGCCAGATCTCGTATGCGGTGGCGCATTGCGAGATTCTGTTGAACTCCTCCGGGCTGAGCGCGCAATACAACGCGTTCATTATTTTCGCGTTGAGAGAGAGCTCCCGGATCTGCTGCTGCGAGTATCCTCCGGCGGGTTTCTCTGGGATGTCGAAGGGGGTCTCGCACCTGGCCCAGACTGTGAAGTCGGTGGCTTGAAGCCACGTCTTCATCCGCAACTTCCAGTAGGTGTAGTTGTTCCCATCAAAGTAGGGCGGACGGGTTGTGGACTGCCCCTCGGAAATCCTGCTTGTGGAACAGCTTCCCTCCATGTGATCTTTCCGCAGATGTTACTCCTGTCGGCGGAAAACCTGCTCTGATACCAATTGAAGGTTCGTCCCTACCAGGAGGGGTGACGTAATAAAATTGCGGAAATAAAAATATAAAAAGCAATCTCACAAAAATAGGCAATCACAAAATGTACACAAAGATTTTTAGGTGGAAACCCAAACCGGGTGAAAACCACCACCTAACCCTCTCGAGTTAGGATTTTCCGATCAACCTAGTTGATCAAATCCACTAACCGAATCACTTTGAACGAGGGTGATTCAACCTCAATACAACCACACTACAAGTACGAGGGTAGCGTTCCTCAACCCCTTCTCTCCACGAGAAGGATTTTGTCCCACGAAGGAGACGGGAATTCGCAAAGCGAATACCCAACCAAAATACAAAGATAGAATAAACAACAGTCCTATAGAGCCAACAAAATTAAACCTAGCTTCTATAGGAAATAGGAAACTCCCCTTTGCAAGGAGTGCGTCGATGATGACGCGGTGCGTGTGCCACGCGACGGCGCTACGTCGCTCTCGTTATCAACAGCGGGAGAGCGGGCGCGCGAAGGCTTGATGCTCTCAAGAGAATGAAACTAGAGCTTGGAGAGCAAGGGCCTCAATTGGACACAAAAGAGTGGAACTAAGTTGCTTAGGTGTGTCTCTTGTTTCTCTTAGTGTGTATCTTGTGTGTTTTTGTTTACAAAGGTTCCCCTCTATTTATAGAGGACTTAGGAAGGCTTTGGAAGGCTTGGAAAAGCTTCCATAGCCGTTGGGTGCAAAGCCCAAGAGAATCAGGCCGAAATCAGGACAATGATTACACTTCACAGGGTTATCAGACGTCTAACTCTGGCATCAGACGTCTGGAAGGCCACTTTAAGACGTCTGATTTAAAGGTCAGACGTCTGATTCTATGCGGGTTTCTCCCTGACTTGAATCAGATTTAAACAGGATTTTTGTGCAAGTCCATCAGACGACATACAGGACGTCTGGCACTAAGTCTGGACGTCTGGAAACCTACTTTTACTGTGGGAATTGATTTCCAAACGTTGCAACGGCTAGAAAATCTCTGAGAAGAGATTTTGGGTCAGCCGAGGCAAAACGGTCATTTATCAGACGTCTGGAAAGGCCTAAGGACGTCTGATAAGGCTCTAACGGTCATAATCTTGAGTGTGTTCTAAGCCAGCCAACGGTCCACTAATTGGACGTCTGGCAAAGTCATCAGACGTCTCCTAAGACGTCTGATTTCATCAGACAGAACTAACTATGTCCAGCCTAACAGTTATCAGACGTCTGAAACAACAGTCAGACGTCTTAAAGTTCTTTATCAGACGTCTGATTTGTGAATTAGACGTCTGGAAAGTCTGTTTTAACCCTATATTGGTTTTCTAAGTGTTCTACAGAAAACCTAAGTATCCTAGGGTTGTGCCGGTGTTCCTAGGACTACTGTTAGGGTACTTTGAGGCTCTTTAACATAATTTTCTAAGGAAAATAAAGAGCAAGAAAAATAAAGATAAAAGTACATGAAAGGATTAAAAAGAATCTATCCTATTCTTCTTGTCTTCTATCTTCAATCTGTCGCTCCACGCGAACCTCCTCTGTTTTCCGTCAAGCTCCTCCAATCCGTCCTGGATGCGAGCTCGAGTTCCGTCTAAACATGTCTTCATTTGCAATTGACCTGAAATCTAGGACTCAAATTGCAAATGTTAAATAACACGTGTTTTGTTATCATCAAAACAAATGATCGTGGTGCTTTAGCACCAACAACGGCCACGTGCAGCGCGAGAGCAGCGAAGGAAGGTTCTGGTACTGGGTTTTTCCTAGAATCAAACGTCCGGAGTGACCTCCAGACAACGGTGCGGACGTCTGTAGGTGTTCTAGACGTCTGAAGAGAGGGCTTTGCGAAGGTACGTCCTCTTTGCGGATACGGCCATGCAGGCCGCTCCGCCGATACCCTGTTGCATGCCCTTTTGAGAATATTGCAAGGTTTCATGCAGGATTCTCTTCAGGAAGGAGTGGGCCACGCCCTCCCATGCATTTCAGACGTCTGGGCTGTAGTTTCCGGCCCTACCAGGAGGGGGTGACGTAATAAATGCGGAATTGGAATATAATCTTACAAATAAGCAATCACACAAAGTACACAAGAATTTATAGGTGGAAACCCAAACCGGGTGAAAACCACCACCTAACCCTCTCGAGTTAGGATTTTCCGATCAACCAAGTTGATCAAAATCCACTAAACCGAATCACTTTAAACGAGGGTGATTCAACCTCAATACAACCACACTACTTAAACGAGGGTAGCGTACCTCAACCCCTTCTCTCCACGAGAAGGATTTTGTCTCGCGAAGGAGACGGGAATTCGCAAAGCGAATACCCAACCAAATAACAAAGATAAAATAAACAAGTAATCCTATGGAGCCAACAAAGTAATTATGAACCTAGCTTCTATAGGAATTAGGAAACTCCCCTTTGCAAGGAGTGCGTCGAGTTGATGACGCGGTGCGTAAGACACGCGACGGCGCAACTTCGCTCTCGTGAACTACGGTGGGAGAGCGGGTGCGCAACAGCTTGATGCTCTCAAGAGAATGGAGCTTGAGCTTGGAGAGCAAGAGCTAGCTAGGACACAAGAGAGTGGAAAGTGTATTACAAAGTGTTTCTTGTGTATCTTGGTCTCTCTAGGTGTTTCTTTTGGTGTTTTGGTGTTGCAAAGGTTCCCCTCTATTTATAGAGGCCTTAGGAAGGCTTTGGAAGGCTTAGGAAATGTTCTATAGTCGTTGGGAACAAAGCCCAAGAAAATCAGCCCGAAATCAGGAACAATCATTGTTCTGACAGGCTTATCAGACGTCTAATTCTAGCATCAGACGTCTGGAAGTTCACTTTAAGACGTCTGATTTCAAGGTCAGACGTCTAATTTTGGGCGGGTCTCTCCCTGACTTGAATCAGATCTAAACAGGGTTCTAGCGCAAGTCCATTAGACGACATATAGGACGTCTGGCACTATGTCTGGACGTCTGGAAACCTACTTTTACTGTGGGAATGGATTTTCCAAATGTTGCAACGGCTAGAAAATCTCTGAGAAGGGATTTTGGGTCAGCCGAGGCAAAACGGTCAATTATCAGACGTCTGGACAGTCCTATGGACGTCTGATAAGGCTCTAACGGTCATATCCTTGAGTGTTTGTTAAGCCAGCTAACGGTCCACTAATTGGACGTCTGGCAAAAACATCAGACGTCTCCTAAGACGTCTGGTCTAAGGTCTGGACGTTTGATTTCATCAGACAGAACTAACTATGTCCAGCCTAATAGTTATCAGACGTCTGAAACAACAGTCAGACGTCTTAAAATACTTTATCAGACGTCTGATTTGGGAATTAGACGTCTGGAAACTCTGTTTGAACCCTATATTGGTTTTCTAAGTATTCTACAGAAAACCTAAGTATCCTAGGGTTGTGCAGGTGTTCCTAGGACTACTGTTAGGGTACTTTGAGGCTCTTTAACATGAATTATCTAAGGAAATAAAGAGCAACAAAAGAAACGAAAAATACAATGAGTACAAGAGAAGGAAATATATCCTATTCTTCATCTCCTTCCTTCTTCAATATATCGCTCCTCGCGAATCTCTTCTGCTCTCCATCGAGCTCCTCCAATCCGTCCTGGATGCGAGCTCGAACTCCGTCTAATCACGTATCCATTTGCGATTGACCTGAAATCTAGGACTCAAAGCGCAAATATTAAATGACACGTGTTTTGTTATCATCAAAACAAATGATCATGGTGCTCTAGCACCAACAATCTCCCCCTTTTTGATGATGACAAAACCATAAATAATAATGCAGAAAATCCTCCCCCTTTTTGACATTATCAAAAAGGTTTAATTGATTTTACATTTCCTATAACTCCCCCTTAAAACATGCTCTTCTATAAATTTCTTTTGACAAAGGTAATGCCTCCCTCATTTTTTTTTTTATAACAACAAGATAGCTATTATTTTTCTCCCCCTTTCTAAAGGAAATTTAGCTACCTTATATCTCCCCATTAAAAATTGACAATTAGCTTATAATTTCCCCCTATCTAAATGCTTATGATAAAAGGATAGGGTAAAGAATTTTTTACCTCACCTACCATGGCCAATAAAATGGCCCGAATGGTGGTGGATGCCACATCGGATGGGGCTCCCATCCGTAGCTTGGAGGCCCTGGCATTGGCGCCGGTCTCCAATCTAGTGGTCGACGTGCGGCGGGTCCATCGTTTGTTCGCCGTCTCGTCGGTCTTCTTGTTCTCCTCCTTGGTCTACTCCTTGGTTCTCCCAACTTGAGTTGACCAGCTTTGAGTTTGTAGGTCCAGTCCTTTGTGTTGTAATTATCTCTGAACCCTACAAAACAAGATTCTAATTCTTTCTTCGGTATCCAAGTGGGCTTGGATCCGGATCTGTTAGCGGGTCTCCTTGATGGAGATCCTTTCTCAACCTTAGGGCTATAAAAATTATCTACTTTATTGATTAATTTGTTGGAGTTTTCCCTAAGACATGCAATTTCTTTTTCTATAATACTCATCTTAGTCTTTAAATTAGAGATTTCTAACTTTAGACTATCATTTTCCTCAATCAATTTATTATTTTCATTGATGAGGTC
Source organism: Thalassia testudinum (assembly GCA_037157565.1). Taxonomy (NCBI): domain Eukaryota; kingdom Viridiplantae; phylum Streptophyta; class Magnoliopsida; order Alismatales; family Hydrocharitaceae; genus Thalassia; species Thalassia testudinum. Next base: position 19,815,682 of record JAZHRO010000059.1, read on the forward strand.
TTAATTTTCTAATAATAGGTTATCAATTCTAGGACTAGCTTCTATGTCCTTAAGTTATTTTTCTAACCTATCATTTTCATTTTTAAGAAAACTAAGGTTCTTTTTAATACTTTTGTTTTCTATTTTTAGTGATTTACTAACTTCAAAAAGTTCATTAAAAGCTTCTTGTAGATCGAGATTTACCTCGTTGTCGGAGTCGCTTCCGCTTTCGCTGTCGCTATTGCTTCCTCTGGCCATGAAACCAAAGCAAGCGGTTTCCTCCTTCTCGTGATCTTCTTCCGAGCTTGTCTCCTCATGAGTGCCTTCCAACCTCCTCCATATCTCGTGGGCGGTGGTGCACTCTTGGATTTGCTCGAACTCTTTCGGACTCAACGCACAATACAAGGCATTCATTGCCTTTGCGTTGAGGTTGAGATTCCGAACCTGATCTTCTGAGTAACCTCTTGCGGGTTTCTTGGGAATCACAAAAGCAGATTCGCATTTTTCCCACACCCGGAAGTCGTAGGCCTGCAACCACATAGTCATACAATTTTTCCAATAAACGAAATCCATACCTGCAAAGTATGGTGGTCACGAGGTATCGTGTCCTTCGGTGCACACGAATGCTTTTCCCTCCATATCTAGATCCTCTCCAGTTTGTAACGCCGATTTTACGAGACCTGCTCTGATACCAACTGTAGTTTCCGGCCCTACCAGGAGGGGGTGACGTAATAATTGCGGAATTGGAATATAATCTTACAAATAAGCAATCACACAAAGTACACAAGAATTTATAGGTGGAAACCCAAACTGGGTGAAAACCACCACCTAACCCTCTCGAGTTAGGATTTTCTGATCAACCAAGTTGATCAAAATCCACTAAACCGAATCACTTTAAACGAGGGTGATTCAACCTCAATACAACCACGCTACTTAAACGAGGGTAGCGTACCTCAACCCCTTCTCTCCACGAGAAGGATTTTGTCTCGCGAAGGAGACGGGAATTCGCAAAGCGAATACCCAACCAAATAACAAAGATAAAATAAACAAGTAATCCTATAGAGCCAACAAAGTAATTATGAACCTAGCTTCTATAGGAATTAGGAAACTCCCCTTTGCAAGGAGTGCGTCGAGTTGATGACGCGGTGCGTGAGCCACGCGACGGCGCAACTTCGCTCTCGTGAACTATGGTGGGAGAGTGGGTGCGCAACAGCTTGATGCTCTCAAGAGAATGGAGCTTGAGCTTGGAGAGCAAGAGTTAGCTAGGACACAAGAGAGTGGAAAGTGTATTACAAAGTGTTTCTTGTGTATCTTGGTCTCTCTAGGTGTTTCTTTTGGTGTTTTGGTGTTGCAAAGGTTCCCCTCTATTTATAGAGGCCTTAGGAAGGCTTTGGAAGGCTTAGGAAATGTTCTATAGTCGTTGGGAACAAAGCCCAAGAGAATCAGCCCGAAATCAGGAACAATCATTGTTCTGACAGGCTTATCAGACGTCTAATTCTAGCATCAGACGTCTTGAAGTTCACTTTAAGACGTCTGATTTCAAGGTCAGACGTCTGATTTTGGGCGGGTCTCTCCCTGACTTGAATCAGATCTAAACAGGGTTCTAGCGCAAGTCCATCAGACGACATATAGGACGTCTGGCACTATGTCTGGACGTCTGGAAACCTACTTTTACTGTGGGAATGGATTTTCCAAATGTTGCAACGGCTAGAAAATCTCTGAGAAGGGATTTTGGGTCAGCCGAGGCAAAACGGTCAATTATCAGACGTCTGGACAGTCCTATGGACGTCTGATAAGGCTCTAACGGTCATATCCTTGAGTGTTTGTTAAGCCAGCTAACGGTCCACTAATTGGACGTCTGGCAAAAACATCAGACGTCTCCTAAGACGTCTGGTCTAAGGTCTGGACGTCTGATTTCATCAGACAGAACTAACTATGTCCAACCTAATAGTTATCAGACGTCTGAAACAACAGTCAGACGTCTTAAAATACTTTATCAGACGTCTGATTTGGGAATTAGACGTCTGGAAACTCTGTTTGAACCCTATATTGGTTTTCTAAGTATTTTACAGAAAACCTAAGTATCCTAGGGTTGTGCAGGTGTTCCTAGGACTACTGTTATGGTACTTTGAGGCTCTTTAACATGAATTATCTATGGAAATAAAGAGCAACAAAAGAAACGAAAAATACAATGAGTACAAGAGAAGGAAATCTATCCTATTCTTCATCTCCTTCCTTCTTCAATATATCGCTCCTCGCGAATCTCTTCTTCTCTCCATCGAGCTCCTCCAATCCATCCTGGATGCGAGCTCAAACTCCGTTTAATCACGTATCCATTTGCGATTGACCTGAAATCTAGGACTCAAAGCGCAAATATTAAATGACACGTGTTTTGTTATCATCAAAACAAATGATCGTGGTGCTCTAGCACCAACATGGGCGACGTACCAGACGACAGGAAGCACTTCCAAACGTCCGGAGAGGTGGTCGGACATCTGGAGCTGGGTCCAAATGGTCCAGAAGAGTTCTTGGACGTTTGAGGATTGGCACAGAGACTTAGGTATACTACTGGGCACTTTTAAGATGTTTGGAAGTTGTTCCAGACGTTTGATTTGAGACAGAAACCCTATTTTTTGACATGTTTAAGGTCCGTTTGAGTTCCATTTTACGCAAATAAGATACCGATGTATTCCTTGTGAGTTCCTCTACTTGTTAGAAGGTTTTCCATACTGTTCCTTGTGATAGGACTTCGTTCTATTGTGGGTTCGGGGCTTACTGAGGCACGTGAGCCTGCCATTCAAGCCCCCAATACTCCTGGGTTTACTGGTAGAGTGGCTCCCCCCTAATTTAATTATAACCTAAATGCATGTGTAGAATGAATGATTAGAACCTAGGATATGGCATGAATCCTAGGACGAGAAACACTTGAAATGTCTGTATTGGATGATTGAATTACAGTCTTAAATGAGTAGATAGAATGATAACAACTGCCTGTAAATGAATAACAGCTGCATGTGAAATATTAAATACTTGTGCTAGTTAACTATGCATGTAACTATCCTGTTGTATACGTTAAATGACATGATACGAGCTGCATGCATATAAATTGAGAATGGTAATGTGAATGATGTAAATACAAGCTACCCATGTATAACTTGAATAAGGAAATGTGAACGATAGCAATACAAGCTGCATGTATATAGCCTGCGAATGGAAATAGAAATGATGAAGCTTGGTATGGCATGGCATGAGGAAAATGAGCATGAATCCTGCGGGGAATTAGGAGTAGAGCTCCTGGAAATAAATGGAATGGATCTGGAAATGCATTGGGAAGTGTGCTGGCCCTTGAGTACGTGGTACCAAGGGGAGCGCATGTTACCTCTTAGTATAGAGGGGTGCTTGCCGCCTTCGAGTTGAGACTCGGGGTGGGTTTGGCCACTTTGCACCGACTCGGTGGCCCTCGTGTACACTGTACCGGGGAGAGCTACTAGTGTAGGGAGAGAGCTAGCCACCCCATGGGGCCTGGGGTTCAGCTAGCCACCCTACATCAACTTGTTAGGCCCACTGGCCAAACCAAGGTAGTCAAGCGAGGGTGCGCGGACTATGGAAGGGCGAGACCCCTGTTTGGTTCTTAGGGGCTAGACCCCTGTTACTAAGAGGGCTAGTCCCTATACTGGTTCCGTGTTGTACTTTGGGCACACCCGCTAACAGAAATGACTGACTGCATGCAAGTGCGAGGTAGCTACTCGTGCGCTTATCGCGCGTGCCGAAGTCACCATTACGTCTATCCGTGACCTTGGGGTGGTTGACTGGGTGTAGGATCACCACGGGGGACTCTCCCAGCCAAGAGAGCACCATGTGTGCCTTCTACTCCTCGGAATAGACTGCAATCAAGATCGTTCCCACGAGGAACATTCGAGATCAAGAAAGTGACCTGATAAATAAACCAAGTGGTGAAAAAGAATAATTAGTTAAAGAAAGTAATTGAAAAACAACAGCTACCTGTCCACTTTTACTGCTTTAGTTAGTTGGTTGCCACTCTACTCAGTGTTCACTGATGTTGTGTACTCATAACCCTTTTCAGGTCCAAGTGTTGAGCAGCCAGAGCCTATGGTTACAAAGGGTGTTGAACCTAGTAGAGCGCAGTAGTTGTAGCTTCTTGTTGTACTTCTTTCTGTTGTAGTGCGTAGACTCTTGTACCTTTATATTCTATTCATTATGTTCCTATACTTGTTACTTTCTACTGTTGTGGTGGTGATACGTATTGCAACAGTTTTTACTTCTTTACTTGTGTACCTTTTTACTGTTAGTTGCTTAGCATAGTAAATGTGGTTTACTTTCCTGCTTTTTGGTTACTTTCTCGTTGGACGACTGGGTCTTGGGATCAGTCGAGTCGGTCTGGTCTCGTGTCCTGTAGGGATTCGGGAATCGGGTCATAACAGGATACATAATTCACAGTTTCAGATTTAGAGTACGATCCATTGATGATACGAAGGCCACGCAACAGGCGGGAGTTGTCGTCAGTTGTGACCTAAGCACTGATTCTGATGGGCATTATGGTCAAATTAAAGAGATTGTAGAAATGAGTTTCAGGTTTAACCGTAAGGTGGTTTTATTCAAGTGTGATTGGTTTGATGTTTTTAAAGAAGGCATTAGATTCAAAGTCGATAAGAAACACGGTTTCTTGAGCTTAAGTAAGAACCGTCGTATCCTCCAATCATCAGAACCATTCACACTAGCTTGTCAGGTAGCACAAGATTCTACGTGCCTAATAATAGAAGAAATGGGTAGATTATACCAGTTAGAGCTCAACTGCGTAAACAATACGATGCGGGAAAAGATCTACACCCAGATGTTGAATCTGAAGTATATCAACAAAACCCACAAAGTGAAGAACTTGCCCCTTGTGCAACTGACATTGACATATAAGGTAATTTGTCAAAAGTATTAATTCATAACCATAAATATAAATAATTTAAGAAATTCTTAATTGTCTGTTTTGTTTAAATTTCATTTAAATTGTTTTATCTTTTATCAAAGCGTATGTTCATTTATATTTCAAAACTAAAATTTATTTTATTGCCCTCTTATATAGGTTCTTTGCATTGTCATACTATTTGTGTACAGTTTGTGGATCATTTTATCACTATGGTGAGTTTCTTACTAATTTTTTCTTTAAAATGTTGTTATCATGTTAAATGTGGGGTGTACCCACTTAGGCTTATTTTTTGTGTGGGGTGTGTCCGCTTAGATTTATTTTTTATGTGGAATGATGCATTTATTTATTTTTTGTATATTGAATGTTTTCTATTGAATGTGGAGAAGAATAAGGAGAAAGAGAAATGGAGGGGAGAATGGAGGAAAAGAGAAGAGGTATGAAAAGGTGGAGGGAAATGGAAGAGAGGGGAAGGGAAATGGAGGGATGGGAAGGATAAAGGAGAAGGGAGAAAGAGAAGGAGAGGAAAGAGGAGGGGAGAATGGGAGGGAAATGAAGGGGAGGGTAAGGGAAATGGAGGGATGGGAAGGGGAAAGGTGAAGGGAGAAAGAGAATGAGAAGAAAGAAGAAGGGAGAAGTGGAGGGAAATGAAAGGGAGGATAACGAAAATGGAGGGATGGGAAGGAGAAGGTAGAAAGAGAAGGAAAAGAAGGAGGGAGGGAGAAGTGGAGGGAAATGAAGAGGAATGGAAGAGAGGGGAGGGGAAATGGAGGAATGGGAAGGGGAAAGGGGAAGAGTAAAAGAGAAGGAGAAGAAAGAAGAAGGGAGAAGGGGAGGGAAATGGAAGGGAAGGGAAGGGGAAGGGGAAGGGAGATATCATTTCATTTTCAGTTTCATTTATATACACTTATTTCATTTTCATTTATTTATATGCTTATTTTATACATGATTTTTGACATAACACAATATACAGGGGAAATGCTGCCGAATTTTTTTAAAAAATATCTGATTATTTGTGATGTTTTTACGCAAGTTACTTTCAAGAAAAAGGCTAATAGGAGTCGCAGGGAGGAGGCTCGGGCCTCCCAGCAGCTTAAGCCCCCCCGCCCCCCCCCTCCATCAGCCTCAGGCTTAGGCTCATCACCGGCAGCAGCCCACTCAGCCTCAGGCACCTCGCCAGTAGTTTTTGAGGCTTGGAGATGTGGCTCGATATTTCCAGAGTGAGGGGAGGGGAGGTAGGGGGAAGGGGAAAAGTCCGATGCCTCCTTTGACAGATCTACCAGCAAAGGATTCTGACTACGAGGAGGATGCGACCGCCGATGAGGAGGAGGATAGTACTTCAGTTGATCAGGAGGACGTTGGCTTAGATAATCAATCAGAGTAGACGGCTGACCCAGATCCTTCTCAGCTAGAATGTTCTGCATCACTACCACCCTTTCACAGTTTAGGTATGAATTTAAGGTTTGGTAAATGTTACGATTTATTTATTTTTTTGTTATTTAATTTATGTTATAATTTTGTCTTATAGATATACATAGGGGAAGAGGTCCTATGCGGAATAGGGACTTAGAGATAATTCCACATGGGATCCGCATTTTAATGCGGATCACACCAGCGGGGAAAGTAATGGACTATCCTCCATTCATCAGCAGACTGGGTACGTTGACGAAGGCGATCATCCCACTATCCTACTTCGATTGGAGGAAGGTGTCAAACGACCTGAAAATGCAGCTTATTCGAGAGTTAGAGGTAATTAGTAAAAATTAATAACTTATGTATATTACTTTATATAATTTTAAATTATGTAACAATTTCTATTCTCTTACTAATGCAGGCCACCTTTAATTGGGGCGATGATCCGAACATCGCCAAATATATCCCTAAGCACGCAGTGAAGATTCATAAAGATTGGAGATTGGAGATGAAGAATAAAGTAAAAGATAAATTTTAACTATATTTGTTTATTTCCTTTACATTAATTCAAATATTATTTCTAACATTATAATTATATTTTTTAGTATTATAAGAAAATGAATCATGATGAGACATTGCATATTCTTCCTCCTTTGATACAACTGCATACTTGGAAGGAATTGTGTGAGCATTGTCATGATCCAATGATGCAGGTAAAAGTATTTCATATGTTATCATTTATTTAACTAATTTCTAAGTTAATAAATTGTACCTTTATTTCAGGAGGAGGCCAAGAAGAATAAGAAAAATAAGGCTAAGGCTCCACCGAAGACCCATGTCTTGGGTAGGAGGAGCATAGGCTCAATGAAATCCATATACGTAAGTACCTTTTATTATTATTTTCTTTTAAACCTTACAAAAATTTCTAATTTTGTTAAAATTAACTGTTTCAAATTATTGTAGTTCGCCAAACATCAAGGTGCCCAGCTTAATCGGGTAAGAGTATATGAGGCCACTAATAGCAAGATGAGTGATGATGGAAATAGAGTGGCTTCACGACATATACCAACAGAGACACGTAAGTTAAAAAAAGACAATACTTTTATTCGATTTCATAATTATATAATTAAATGAAATTACTTAACGTAATTCAATATCTTATAGGATAATATGATCAACTTAATGCATTCTCCTGAAGACGCCAACTTTGCTACAGTTCAACAACCACTGACAGTAGAGGAGGCCTACTGAACTGTAATGCTACCTGAGCATGGCGGGTACGTTCGTAGCACAGGGAGAAGCGAAACCGTCTTGGGGTGGTATGGGAGAAAGGGAGCATCATCCTCTTCAACTAAGGTGCATGAGATGAGGAAGGAGATTGCGGCATTACACCGCAAAGACAAGGAGAATGCCTAACGGATAGATGAGTTGACGACACTAGTCAAGGGCAACGAGATGCAAATCAAAGAATCCAACAAGACCATCAAAGAGTTGCTGGCATTACTTCAGAAGGGAGGTATTAATCACTCGTCCCTTCATCAGTATAGAGATCGTCGTGATGACGACGATTTAGGTGGTAGCGATGCTAGAGGCATTGGTGCCACAACATAATTGTATTTTTTATATACATTATCATTTGTAATGAACTCTGTATACGTTATTTTATATATGAAATTTTTATTTTGATTTCGTGTGTTTTAATTAGATGCAAAAATATTTTAAGTTATATGGTTGATTATATTTTTACTAGATTTGTATTTCTTTACATATCTTCTACATAAATTAAACACATTTTAAAAAAATAAAAAAACGCATTCTCGACCGTTATTTAAGAAACATCGACAATATTAATATTCTCGACTGTTTGAAATCGGACGAGAATATTGGAATTTCCGACCTTTATATATAAATATTCTCGACCGTTCACAAATGAACGACAATACAAATATTCTCAACTGTTATTGATAAACGGTCGAGAATATGATTTTAGTCGACCGCCTAAATACTGGTCGAGGTAAATATTTTCGTAGACCGTTTATTTAGAATGGTCGAGAAAAGACTTTCTCGACCGTTGAAAACAGATGAGAGAAATAACCAAAAGTCGAGTGGTGGTCCGCCTTTTTCCCGATTGTACTGTCCTAAAACGGTTGAGAAAATCCAATAGTGATAGTACATTCCTCAACCCTTTTTCTCGACAGTTATTTGAACATTACCAATCGTTTCCAACGATCGACAATACTCAATATTCTTGTAGTGTGGAGCTTTTTGGTTGTTGGGATTACTTAAAATCACGTTCTCGGTCATTTGCTCAACATTATTGTAGTCTCAAGAAAAAAAAAACACTGAAATGCCTCGATGTTAGTAAATTATTCACTAAGAAATGGCAAAGGCAAGACGTAGGATGTGGTTTGAACCTTTAAGCTTAGTTTATGATGGGGGTTAACCTTTTTTCGAGGGTAAACCCCTGTTTACCAAGGGGGATAACTCAACTCTTGTTTGAGCTCTTAACATGGGTTATCCTAACCCGGATTCGAATGGGGGTTGGCTTAACCCCCATTTCAACCTCCATTCTCTCTGTCTCAAAGCACTGCCTCCTTCGCGACCAATTTCCTGAGTTACCCTTTTCCGTTCTCTTCGCTCCCGTGATGCTTGTTTTACTGCCTATCTATAAAACAAGTATTTTGTTTATGGATTGTTTTTAATACGATCGTTTGTGATTATTTGACTGCAATGCATTCATGCCATGTTTATATTGAAGTTTTCATCTCATTTGGATTTAAACTTGCTTATATACGAGTATGATTACCACTTATGTATGGGCTTTTCCCATTGTGAGATGAAAAATTTTTCTCAGGTTTGGAGGGTAATGGGGGGTGTTTTCTTCTTCAATCACCATCTGAATTTTTTCATAGGTTTTACAATAAATATCATTTTTTTTTTCATTTTTTATCTGTGGATCTGGTTGGATCTTTGGCTCCTTCTTTGTGTCATTTGTGGAGTAAGTTATTCTCTTGTTATGGGTTGGGTTATCCCCCACTAACAATCCTACCAGCGAAGGGAAGTCTTTATTGCAGTTGATTCTTTAATCTCCCCGACAAAATTCATCCTATAGATGCCATGTTCGTATATACTGTTTTAGGTGTAATGAGAATTCTATGATGGATTGAGAATGAAGTTTTTAGCAAGAATGGTCCCTTTTCCCCTAGCCTTGCATTTTATGCCACATAAAAAAGCACCTCAACTAACTTGCTTACCATTCCAAGGGCAAACATGTCTTTTGTCACCTTAACCCCCATTTTAATTCCTATTCCCATGTAAACACCCCCTTTCACATCACAAGATAATCCTCATTCCTAATCCCCATTCAGTAAACACAGATAGGGGTTAACCCCTTATTTGATAGTAAATAGAAACAAGAGTTAACCCCTGTTACAACTTTGCTAACTTGAGTTAGCTAACCCGCACCGTAAACTAGCCCTAGAGCTAGTTTATGACACAGGTTAGCTAATCTGGGTTAGTAAATTTGCAACGGAGGTTAACCGTTATTTGTGTTTACTGAATGAGAGTTAAGAATAGGGTTATCCTGTGATGTGAAAGAGGGGTGTTTACTTGAGAATAAGGGTTAGAATGGGGGATAAGGTAGCAAAAGATATGTTTACCCTTAGAATGGTAAGTAAGTTAGCTAAGGCAGTTTTTCTAAAAAGAGTTAAAATAATTATACATAATAGTGTAAAGTACTAGATTAAATTATGAGTTACCTATATGCTTAATTAAGTCAATGCCAACAATTAAAGCAAAGCAAGGGAAGCAAGAAAATCAAAATGGCTAATTGTGTTCACTACTTATAACCACATATCAATATGACTATGAAGATTAATAATCATTCAGAATAAAGGCACATATGAACCACATACCAAATATAAGAACATCCCAAGTTGACCATATAAGTCTATTGCTCTTTCTTTCATGTTTTCATAAGTAAGAAAGATATTCCATTTATCTTGACCAAATAATATCCAGGAATTTAAATAGAGTTGTGTTGTTAACGTTGACAAAACTTGAGGTAGATTATGAGGAAAGGTTAGCAATTTTGTTGTTTAAATGGAACGTGAGCACTTTTACATGAAAAATAGATTAAAAAAAAAGGACAATTATGAAGTTTAGATTCCGCTGCATTTACATACAACAAATTCATATAAAAAAAATTTGGGTCAATTTCTTTTAAGTGTTCAAATGCTGTGTTGTGTTTGTAGTTTTCTCTTTCATCTTGGATCAAGAGCTAGGAAGTGCCACACCATCGTGAAAGCAAAGAGGGCGCAAAAGAATAGCTTGCGAAATTGATCGCGAGGGACGCACCGCTTAGAGGATAGAGAGAACGAGGGTTGAATGGGAGTTAAGCCAACCTCCCTTTGAATCTAGGTTGGGATAACCCATGTTAAGATTTCAAATAGCGGTTGGGTTATCCTCTTGGGAAACCGAGGTTAACCTCACCGTAAACTAGGCCTTAAGGTTAATTTACTTAGAGGATTAAGAAATTAGTATTAAAAAATATGAAATTAGTATTAACTTTCGTTTATGTTTACTTATAGAATGGTATTAATATCAAATTTTGTTTACTTAAATTGATATTAAGCTGTGATGTTTATTTGAATTAGTGTTAACATCAATTTTTGATGAGTACAGTTTAGATGTAAGGGGAGTTATGAAATTAACACATGTTTTATAACATCTCTTAGAACTAGTGTTAGTAAAATCGATGCTAAGGATCTTTAACCTAAATTTTTTCATACAAGTTAACCTCTCAAGTAAACAGTAGCTAACCTATCTTTTAAAGGATTAACCTGTCGAGTAAACTAACCCTTATAAAACATTTTTCGTGGAATCTTCCGACAACCACGAGGGCCACCAGCTGTTGCCATAACTTATTCGATCCCAAATTAGTGTCATATAAGCTGATCTTAAAGAGAAGCCCTTGAGGATGAGGTTTCCATATCAATATGTCATCCCCTTCATATATACGAGTACTCAAGATGTCTTGCTGATGTGACATGAAACCATTATTTATCATTATCTCTTTCCAGATGGCATCTTTGCAATTAATCAGGGAAGCTACCGAGGTCAGGTCCAGCATCTCATCGCCAACAGGCGCCAAATTCCTATCATCTCCAAGCCAAGGATCACTCCAAATATTAATCCTAGATCCATCACCAACCAACCACATTATATTCTTATGCAGTATGAACTAAGAGCTGAGCTACTAAAAATATGCGAGTAGATCTGGACGATGAAGAACCTCCCACATAGAATCAAGTTATTTATGCGAAAAGCTGCGGTAGGTGCTTTGCCCTTGAGAGAAAACCTTGCTAGGTGGATGGGAGGGATCGATAGTGATTGTCCCTTTTGTTTTACAGTTGCTGAAGGCTAGGATCATCTAGTGAGGGGTTGTACATTTGTAAAAGCAATTTGGTAGTCCTGGGGTATAGTCGGGCTACCTAGTGGTAATAAATAGTGGGATGCCATGTTAAAGCTGGATAAGGAGTTTCAGCAGGTTGGTTGGAAGAAGAGTAAGGTGTGGTATATACTGCATGCACTTTGGAGGCACAGATGTAAGGTGGAAATGGAGAATGTGAAGCCAAATCTATGGATGGTGGTTGAAGCAGCTGAGAAATTGGAAGACTTCTATAGCTGTACATTGAGTATTGATGCCTTAAATTGGTGTGATAATGGGATACTCACCCAAAAGCAGTGCTGCGTTTCAAAAGAATACACATACTTGTGGATGCTGCAGTAGGGAAGGATCTATCAGTGGTAGCTACAATGATGATCAGAGAAGGATGTGGTGTATTTGCTGCGTCAACAGCTCAGGTGAATACAACCAATTGTTTGGTTGCTGAGTCTTGGGCTATTCACAATGATCTTATTTTGGCCATAAATAATGGGTTACTGGATGTAATCGTCTTTTCTGACACCATTAATCTAGTTAACCGAATCAGCACCCACAGACAGCTTGATTTAACGAATAGATATGTGGCAAAAAAATGTATGGGTGTGCTTGGTGTTTATCATTCTTTTTCTGTGCCAAAAGTTCAAAGAGTGTTGGTGAGTCCAACTCATAAGCTTGCCATGTTTTATTTGAATTAGAACATTCAGGTGTTTTGGATTAGTCCCCACATACCTTGTAATATTAGTTGTTAAGACATGATCTTTTCCCTGAAAAAAAAAAAATAAAAGCCCTTATTCGACCCCAAATTTAGCCCATACCGATGAATGAGTGCCTGCCCTGTAGAAAAACAACTTGCTTTCTGGTAAGAAATCTAGGAGATAAAAGGAAAACAATTCTCATGGAAAATCAAAAAGAAAAAAAATCAATTGGCTCAATCCGTCTAAACGTTAATTAAGCCTGCTAAATTTTTGATATCACGTGCTAGCAAATTATAAATTAGGCAATACAATAATAAATTAAGAATCACTTGATCCTAGATCTGCATGTCAAGCACAAACAAGTATAAGAATAAAATATTAACAAAGCAACAAAGCTGGCGCAACACCTCTCGAAATAATTTGGAAAAGACATGATAGAATCCTCATTATCCACCATATTATAGGCATCTTTGACAACCTCAGCCCAATCAATAGATTTATCCTCTTAACTACCTTACCATTGGAATGCGTATAAATATTCACTTGAAATAGAGACATTTACCATTCTTTGTTGCTCAACTATACGTAACATCTGTTCGCTGAAATGAAATGAGGAAATGGGTTTCTTGTTTGAAGCAATAAATTCTAGAATTCTACTTTAAAATTTCACGGAATAAATCATTTCCACCCCAAGGAAATGCAAGTCGTGATGTACGAAAATATGAGTTGATAATTGATAATTTAGTTGATAATTGATAATTGATAATTGATAATTTTATACTATTTAATTCAGTTGATAATTGATATTTAATGTAAATAAATAAAAAAATATAAAATTTATTATATAGTAATTCTTATCATATTAAAAAAAATTACCACATAATTTTAATTTAAAATATATAGGTAATAAATAATTTTACATCAGTGATAATTTATTTTATACCGGTGATAAACTATTCTAAATTATCTTTGCATTGGTGTAATCTCATTTTACATCGATGCAAAGTTATTATAAAGGTAGTTTTACCTGTCTAAAGAATTTTACACCCGTGCAAGGTGATTTTGATATATGAGTTTAGGATTTAGGGTTTAGGCTTATAGAAATTGATTTCACGTATGAAAAATGATTTTTTACTTGAAAGGTAATTTTTCATCTTAAGGTTTAGGGTTTAGTTGCCCTGAATCCTAAACCCTAAGGTGAAAAATCATCTTCAAGTGTAAAATCGCTTGTCATAGGTGAAGAAACACTTAAAATTTAATTTTACACATGTGCAATCGATACAAAGTAAGATTACACCAGTGTAATTTTACTTTAAACTATTTTGCACCAGCGTAATATTATTTTGCACAGGTGCAATCTTACCTTGCACCGGTACAAAATAAGATTGCATTCGTGCAAAATAAGATTACGCAGGTGTAAAATAGTTCAAAGTAAAATTACATCGGTGTAATCTTACTTTATATTATGCAAAATTAATTTTAAGATGCAAAGTGATTTTACATAGGTATAAAATAATATTGTACCCGTGTAAAGTAATTTTACACCAGTACAAAATGATACCAAAGATAATTTAAGTGATTTACTGTAACAACCCGATTCCCGAATCCCTACGAGACACGAGAATCGGACCGACTCGAATGATCCCAAGACCCAGTTGTCCAATGAGAAAGTAACCAAAAGTGCAGTAAAATAAACCACATTCACCATATATATAACTAGCAGTAACAAAATACAGCAGTAAAGGAAAGAAACACTACAGTATACACCACCACAACAGTAGAGAAATAAACATATACATAAACATGAAGCTTACAGTAAAGAGAGTATAGGAGGTAACGAAAACTACTCACTACAGCGGAAAGAAAAGTACAGGGGGTACTACAGGTAACACTACTGGGCTCCACTAAGCCCAGCGCCCTCTGCAGCTGCCGACTCTGGCTGCTCAACACCTGGTCCTGAAAAAGTAACAAGGGTGACACGTCAGCGAAACGCTGAGTAGAGTGGCAACTAAAAGCTAGAAGAAATAGTAGAGTGGACAGTAGCTGTTATATTTTTACTTTCTTTCTTTATATTTTTCCATTTATTCACTATTGATTTATTTCTCAGATCCTTCTCTTGATCTTGAATGTTCCTTGTGGGAACGATCTTGTTTGCAGTCTTTTCCGAAAAGTAGAAGTAACACGTGGTGCTCTCCTGGCCAGGAGAGTCCCCCGTGGTGGTCCTACCCTCAGTCAACCACCCCAAGGTCGTTGACAAACGTAATGGTGACAATGGCACGCGCGATAAACGTACGGGTAGCTACCCTGCTGATGTAAACACATTTACACAACTTAAAATGTCTATTTATCATGTTCTTAACCATAGGATTGCATTTCATGATATAAATATTGCATAACATGCATCATCTTACATTTACAGTAGTATGAATAAAATGGAGGTTAATTGTCTCCTTTTATGTGCTTGGACAGGGCAAACATTTTGTCGGGACCTCGGATCAAAGATCCAACCGTATGGATGTGATTAGGGCGACGATTGGAGTTTAACGACTCCAAGATCGCCCTAATCAGACATCCGTAGCATCAGATAGTGACCCAGGAACCCTAGAAGATCAAGGGCCAGGATGGTGTAAATCCGCACTTCAGATGACAAATCCAACCGCACGGATGAATTCGGATCGACGATCGCAGCCCAACGACACAAAATCGAGTCAATCCGACATCCGTGGCACCATCTACAACTTCCAGAAGATGGACGGCCAAGATAGCTCCACGTGGCGCCATCTCAGCTGCCCAAACGGCCGCTTGCATCTTCTGAAGGCCCCGCACCCGATCGCTCTCCGCCGTTGGATCTTAATCCAACGGCTGTGGTCGCTCGCTCTTAAAAGTGTCCGCTCGACCATCCGCGCCCCATTGCACAGTGGTCGAGCGCGCTTTCGCGAGCGGCAGGCGCGAGATCAAGTCGCGGCGAGGGGCTGGAAGGTGCGTGCGATTGGGCGCGGGTGGAGCGTCAGATGGAGATCAGACGGCTGCGCGCACCCGATAGCGTCCACGCGCAATTGAACGAGCGGCGCGGACGTGCGATCGCACGCTGGCGGGCGCGCAACGCAGCGAGCGGAGATGCATTTTAAGCTGTCCGATCTCGCAATCGGACGGCTGAAAATCAACGAACGTGCGCAAGCCATTGAGCACGCGAGCAAGCGAGGAGGCGCGTGCGAGCCGCCCACGAAGCCCACGTTGAGGGCTTTAGTGACGGATACCCCTCTTTTATTATTTTGAAGTTGTAATGTCCATTTTGCCCTCACTCCTTGTAACTATAAAAGGAAACCCCCTCCATACGAAATTCTCATCCCTTCTTTCTCCTCTCTACCCCTCCAAAGCTCAAAAGAAGCTTGTCCCACACCCGGGATGCTTCTCGCGAGATAAAGTCCAGTTTTCGTTCCCCTTCGGAAGTGGATCCCGCGACGACAACGGCGTGCTGCTCCGTTCCCGTTCTTTTGCTTTGTCCTCCTTCGTCCTGCTTCGTTCTCCTTCGTCCAGGCGTCGCCCCGTCCGGCTCGTCCTCCAAGCAACCGTCGAGGAGGATTTCTCTCTCCCTATTCTTTTTACTACTTTCTGGTATAGATTTACTGCTTTCTAGTTAATCTACTCATCCTCCAAGCGACCGTCGAGGAGGACATTTCTCCCTCCATTCTTTTAATGCTTTCTAGAGTAAATTTATCGCTTTCTAAAGTAATTGTTTTATACTTTATAGTTGTAATGAACAATCTCCTCAATGAAAAATTCCTTGTTTATTCTACATCTCATTTTGATTTCTCTGTGTAATATTCTCTTTCTCTCTTACTCTCTCTCTCTCTTCTATTTATTGTAAATAATTAGATAGTTTTAAATTGAATTATACTGTGATAAATAAAAAGAAACACGTAGTTTTTAAATCAAACGTCCGCCTCCCTGTGTTCGACCCGGAATTTTAATTTCGGTATAAATTTTATTTGTTGAACACGAATTTTTCGCTTTCGAACTACAACGACAGGTTTTCCAAAACCAAACACGTAAGCGTAGCGATTCGTTTATGTTCAACATTTTGGCGCCGTTGCCGGGGAAGCGACGATCTTTGATTTCTCTTTGCGTTTTGTAACTTACAAATCATTTACCTCACTTTTCTCCTTTCTTATTGTAATTGCAGGTACTCTTTTGAGACGAGCAAAAGCGGTAGATTGGAGTAAAGTGCTGTGGAAGGTTTTGTAAGTTATCCCCCATTCTTTCCCCCTCCATAGATTTCATTCGCCACATTAAATCCAAATTCCAATTAATCCAGGTGTTTGCATAAATCCTAGGAATAGTTTGATTGTTTGAATTCTCACTCACATTCATTCCACCTTCATTTAAAAAAAAAATTAAAAAAAAAAAAGATAATTTTGTGGGGTAATTTTCAACAAACACACAACATACACCCACATTCAAAGGCACTTAACCTAATTGATTTGTTTCTACTCAACCGGGTTCTAATCTGTGGAACCGGTACACATAAAGCAACACATAAAAGAGTAGAAATCATTCTAGGTTAACCATCTTTGTGTGCCTAACTTAGTGGTGCATATGTGGCCAGTTGTTTGAGTTGTTTGGACCGCACCACTTTAATTAAAATCAACTCATCAAGTAGCTGCCAATTAGGTTCAACTCTTAGGGATTTACCAGGCACTCCACATTCTTTTTAAGCTTTAAAGGAAAACATCTTCACCTATTCTTGCAAAACCTGGTGTGCCAACGAAACCTATTTGAAAATACCTAAAGTTGAATCCTAAAAGCTACTAAGCAAGATTTGAATCTTAAAATTCACCACATCAAAAATAATTTCGCTTGAAAACCACTGGTTGTGCACGCACACACAAATCAATCAATCATTAAGGGCACAACCCATTTAAAGGGTCCATCACATTCCAAAGCACATTCAAACCTAGCCCTAAATAAAACAGAGTAGACGTTGGCCTTAAGGATTGGACTCGCTCTTCAGAACTCAGAACGAGATTATTTTCGATTAGTCTATTTTTACTGTTCAATCTGATGTCTAGCTAGGAGAGCAGAGTCAAACGATCGCTGCTGGGGGGTACACTAGGAACCGGAGGCACAAGCCGAAGGAAGAACCTTCTCCCCAGTCCCTCCTTCTAACTAGTTGGATTGAACAGACAGAAGTAGATCAAATCGTTCCTTTATCTCAAGACGGGTTTTGGGAGTCTGTAGGTCCGTAGGCTAACCCATTTAAGGACAAGTTGGATTGTTTGTATTGCAGGGCACCTTTCTTCCTCCCGTGTCTTATGAATCCTTCCACATATTTCACGCATTCCCGCTCTTTCCCTCCTGTTGTGAATTATCCTCAACATGACGATTATCCCAACTCGTATTGTAATCAACCATCAGTTAGTTGGGATAATTCGGATTGGGGATACAATTCCGGACCCCCGTATTTAGGGTCTAGCCCTGAACACTTTGATTCTGATTTCTATCCTTCTCAGAGCTACATAGATTATAGATCGTCTTCCTTTCATGCACAACCTAATACGATCTACAATCGAGAATGATACACCGATCCTTACCCATCCTCTGATTTCACTGCTTTTAGGTCATCACCATCTTTTCAACAGTTTGAAATGACCTATTATCAGGAAGGGTATAACGAATCTAAATTCGTTAATTTCCCTACATTAAGCCCAAACCCGCCCAACCCTGAACCAACTCATTTAGTTCAGGTTAACCAGGTTCAAGATAAGGTTCTGGCTAACTTGAGGAATATCATTCAATCCTTAGAAGTTCAGCCAATACCTTGCATTGACAGATTGGAGTCCCTGATTGAAATGATTGATGTTTAAACAAGTCTTTGTTAGATTGGCTCCAGGATGTTAAGGATAAGAACCCGGGTGAGTTTCTACTTGGGAAATTAGCAAAATTGAGGATGAGATTCGTGGTTGCTTTGATTCAATCTTGGAATAATTCCCAGGATGAACCCTCTTCAGAAAAGCCAATGACAGAACCCGCTCAGGTACCTGTTGGGGGGGACACGTGTTACGAGGCTGATCAGATTGAATTAAAACAACCAATTAAGGATGATCTGATTTCTTCACCTGAGATCCCTAAGCCGGGTTACGAGGGAACGTATGTCTCCTTGGAACAGAAGGTGACAAATGATTTTGGGACATACATTGATATGGATCCTGATGGTGAAGATTCAAGTTGCAAAGTCTCACGCGAGTTTTCTGAACACGATTTCTATGAGACGATTGGGCCTAAGGAATCTGATAGATCATTTGATAGCCCAATAACTGAGGACACTGATCTTATTAGGGCACACATTTCGGATCCAGAATTGGATTTTCTGGAGGAATCAATTCAATGCCCTGATTATCAGTTACACCCTATTAAGCTTATTGATGATTCTAATTCTGAGATAATTAAACCCAAGTCAATTTTGATTCTGCCACAACATTTAGACTTGGAGATTTCAGACGGGGTGATAAATATACAAGAGGTCCTGGAATTTGATATGCTGAATGAGGAGAATAGGAGCTGGGAAGTTTTGATTTGGGAAGTTAATTCTGGAGGAAATAGAAGATTGAGTCGAAGGGTTCCTTTTAAGCTGAAACCATCAAATCAGAACCCTTACAACATTTGTTTCGAGGATGTTCAACTCAAGCACACATTCAACGATTATCCTTTTGAGCTTCAATTCTCTGTAACCCGACTTTTTGGTCTTGGGTTGCATCCTCATAAATCGCAGGCCCAACCCCGCTTGCATTCTGATTTTAGGTTTTGGGTAATTTTTATCCAGAACCTAAGATATTCTCGATTATGGGGTGTGGGTCTGCACCACAATCTGGTCCACATCTGTGGACCTCTGTTGACAGGTCGGAGGATTCTTCTGTTTATTCTAATTCTGACCTACACTTGTGAATTCTTCATTTCTTTTCCTTGTATAGTGTGCCTAGCTGAAGGCACTAAACTCAGCACATATACAGTTCTTTTTAATTTTTCATCTCGGAGCGGACCTGACATTCATGCAATTCAGGTGATTTCTTCGCTTTTCCACTCTATTTTGTCTTTTTAATATAATGAGGACATTGCATTAGATAGGCATGGGGGGTGGATATTTATCTCTAAATTCATTCGTCAGCTCCGTAGATTTATTTTATTTTGATTTAAAAAAAAAAATTAGGAAGGATTAGTTGGACATTAGGACTTTTCAATCCTAAGAAATTTTACATTAGGATCTGAACACAAAGACCCCTCAGGTCTTTGGACTTAATTAGCTATGTATCCACTAAAATGTGGATTTATTTTTGAGTCCTCGCCATCTTAATTCTATTATAATTGGAATAAATAAGTTTGGGTGATAAGTACATGACTTATCAACCCGCCCTCTGATTTGAGGGAATTTTGAGTTTTAAGCATCTACACACTTTCTTTGCACTGACTCGTTGTTCGGCGATTCTAACGGAAATTGGGTAGCTAATGAACCTTCTAAGGTGATATGGCTGGTAAGTTATCGTGGGTAACAGCCCATAGGTAGGTTGTCCAAAGCCCAGTCACTGGACCTTTCTCTTTTTCCTTCCCTTAGGTAAATCTTAGACCAGGGAAGCCACCTATTTAAAAAAAAAAAAAACAGAGAGAGAAAAGAACAAAAAAAAATAAGCCACCCTTCGCCGCACGAGTATGGCTGGCAAGTTGTCGGTGGTAACAGCTCATCAACCGGTTGTCCAGAACTCAGTTCAGCAAATGCGCTAAAAATTCCCAAAACACTTAGGAAGAAGCGGAGAAGTAGAATAAACCGGGGAGATATACACTGTATTCACCCTTGTGTTGACCCCGTAAAAAAATAAAAGTAGGGAGAAAGCTACCGGTTGTAAAGATACACCTTTAGGCAGAATTCTTGTTAGGTCACCTAGAGGCGTAGAAATCCGAAGTTCATTTTAATTGCCGGTCAACGAGTATATCACAATCACAATAAGATGCTTAAAGCTTAGGATTCTCATCAAATCCTGGGTGAGTTGAATGGCCGTAGAAAGCCACTCTTAAACCCTAAAATTTGAAAATCCAAAAAAAAATTAGAAAAGAGAAAAAGAGAAAAAGAAATTTTTCTTTTAATAAGGAGAGGGCTTGAGGCGGTCTACATTTTGGCTGATACCCGGGCACTGTTGTGTCTTTGAAAGTTCAGTTCCTAAGTAGACAATTTCTTAATGATTGAAAATAACTCAAGTCCAAATAATCCAACCTAATTCTTTTATAAATAGCATATAGTTTTTGCTAGGGACTAGCAAAAGATAGGCATGGGGGTATGATGTAAACACATTTACACTACTTAAAATGTCTATTTATGCATGTTCTTAAGCATAGGATTGCATTTCATGATATAAATATTGCATAACATGCATCATCTTGCATTTAGAGTAGTTTGAACAAAATGGAGGTTAATTGTCTCCTTTTATGTGCTTGGACAGGGCAAACATTTTTTCGAGACCTCGGATCAAAGATCCAACCGTATGGATGTGATCAGGGCGACGATTGGAGTTTAACGACTCCAAGATCGCCTAATCAGACATCCGTAGCATCAGATAGTGACCCGGGAACCCTAGAAGATCAAGGGACAGGATGGTGTAAATCCGCACTTCAGATGACAAATCCGTCCGCACGGATGAATTCGAATCGACGATTGCAGCCCAACGACACAAAATCGAGTCAATCCGACATCCGTGGCACCATCTACAACTTCCAGAAGATGGACGGCCAAGATAGCTCCACGTGGCGCCATCTCAGCTGCCTAAACGGCCGCTTGCATCTTGTGAAGGCCCCGCGCCCGATCGCTCTTCGCCGTTAGATCTTAATCCAACGGCTGTGGTCACTCGCGCTTAAAAGCGTCCGCTTGACCATCCGCGCCCCATAGCGCAGTGGTCGAGCGCGCTTTCGCGAGCGGCAGGTGCGGGATCGATCCGCAGCGAGGCGCTGGAAGGCGCGGGCGATTGGGCGCGGGTGGAGTGTTAGATGGAGATCAGACGGCCGTGCACGCCCGATAGTGTCCACGCGCAATTGCACGCGCGATGCGGACGAGCGATCGCACGCGGGCGGGCGCGCAACGCAGCGGGCGGAGACTCATTTTAAGCCGTCCAAAATCGATGAACGTGCGCAAGCCGTTGAGCGCGCAAGCAGGCGAGGAGGCGCGCGCGAGCCGCCCACGATGCCCACGTTGAGGGCTTTAGTGACGGATTTATCCGTCACTAAAGACCCCTCTTTTATTATTTTGAAGTTGTAATGTCCATTTTGCCCCCACTCCTT
This sequence comes from Thalassia testudinum, assembly GCA_037157565.1. Classification (NCBI taxonomy): domain Eukaryota; kingdom Viridiplantae; phylum Streptophyta; class Magnoliopsida; order Alismatales; family Hydrocharitaceae; genus Thalassia; species Thalassia testudinum. The sequence goes on from JAZHRO010000059.1 coordinate 19,837,469, forward strand.
GCAACTATAAAAGTAGACCCCCTTCATACGAAATTCTCATCCCTTCTTTCTCCTCTCTACCCCTCCAAAGCTCAAAAGAAGCTTGTCCCACACCCGAGATGCTTCTCACGAGATAAATTCCAATTTTCGTTCCCCTTCGGAAGTGGATCCCACATCGACGACGGCGTGCTACTCCGTTCCTGTTCTTCTGCTTCGTCCTCCTTCGTCCTGCTTCGTTCTCCTTCATCCAAGCGTCGTCCCGTCCGGCTCGTCCTCCAAGTAACCGTCGAGGTGGATTTCTCTCTCCCTATTCTTTTTACTGCTTTCTAGTATAGATTTACTGCTTTCTAGATTAATCTACTCGTCCTCCAAGCGACCGTCGAAGAGGACATTTCTCCCTCCATTCTTTTAGTGCTTTCTAGAGTAAATTTATCGCTTTCTAGAGTAATTGTTTTATGCTTTCTAATTGTAATGAACAATCTCCTCAATGAAAAATTCCTTGTTTATTCTACATCTCATTTTGATTTCTCTGCGTAATATTCTCTTTCTCTCTTACTCTCTCTCTCTCTCTTCTATTTATTGTAAATAATTAGATAGTTTTAAATTGAATTATTCTATGACAAATAAAAAGAAACGCGTAGTTTTTAAATCAAACGTCCGCCTCCCTGTGTTCGACCCGGAATTTTAATTTCAGTATAAATTTTATTTGTTGAACACGAATTCTTCGCTTTTGAACTACAACGACAGGTTTTCCAAAACCAAACACGTAAGCGTAGCGATTCGTATACGTTCAACACCCGCACTGGCACGCGGTCAGTCGTTTCCGTTAACGAGTGCGCCCAAAGCACAGCACGGAACTAGTATAGGGTAGAGCCCTCTCAGTAACAGGGGTCCGACCCCTCCACAGTAACCAAACAGGGGTCTTGCCCCTCCACAGTCTACGCACCCTCGCCTGGCTACCCTGGTTTGCCCAGTGGGCCTAACAAGTCGGTGTGAGAGGGTTAGCAGAACCCCGGGGGCTGTGGGGTAGCTAGTGCTCTCCCTACACTAGTAGCTCTCCTCGGTACTGTGTACACGAGGGCCAAAATTCGGTACAAAGTGGCCAGACCTAACCCCGAGTCCCTGGGGCGGCTAGCTTAGCTCTGCACTAAACAGGGGGACAGTTGCTCCCCTGGGTACTCCATACTCAAGGTGCCAGCTCACTTCCCCAATTCTATTCCATTCACTTTCCAGGAGTTCTACTCCTAACTCCCCGTAGGGTTCATGCTCTTTTAACTTAGCCAATTTAGGTTTCACCGTTCCAGCTTTATACCCATATAACCCATGTTCTCAATAGTAATTATTCATTCATAAACAGGCAACTGTTAACCAATTTACAGGCAGTTATCGTTTCCTTTCTACTTTTCCAAGACTGCAATATATGTTCAACTAGTTTCTCAGTCCTAGGATTCATGCCATACCGTCTGGAGGTCCTCTCCGTCGTCTGGTACTGTGTCCAGATGTCTGATCGACGTGGGATGGCGAGCCCTGCCGCCCTCCCGAACGATTCCTGCACACACACACACTCGCTCTCATCACGAAGGGGTGAAGAAGAACGCGGCGGACAGCTGCATGGCCGTACATGCGTAAATAGAAGAAGGTAGGAAAATATTGTACCTGTCAGACGTCTGGACCTTCCTCCAAACGTCTTCTGCATCGTCTGGACGTAAGTCCAGAAGTATGATTCTGGGAAATTTTCCCAGAATCAGGACCCTTTTCGCTCTCCGCCCGCGATGCACGGCCGCGCCGTGCCGCGTTCGCCTGCTACCCGAGCTGCAGCAGCTCCTCCGCGACACCCCACGCTCACTGCTCCCCCACCGGGCGGCTCTATCTGCCCCGGCAAGCTCTCACCCTCGCAGTCGAGCTTCTTCTTCCTCTCGCAACAACTCCTCCTTCCCACATGCTCGCAACAGCCGCTGCTGCCGCACTCGCTCACTCACTCGCTCGCGCTCTCGTTGGCAGGGAGAAGGAGAAGAGAAGGCGGTGGAGTGAGGGTGAGGGAGAGGGTGATGGTATTTGAAGGCAGCGGGGAGAGATAGAAAAGAAGCGGTGTCGTCTTCAGGGAGGGAGAGAAAAGCAAAGAACGAAGGCAGTGGGTTCAGTCTGCGCACGCACGCGCGCAGACGCGAACCCATACGCCGAAAAAATTTAATACCAAACGTCTGGGAAGGGTTCTAGACATCTGGGCCACTTCCCAGACGTCTTAAACTACGTCTGATGCTCACGTTCGTAACAATATAACAAACTCAAAGGAAGTTTCATCCCCGAAACTTGCTTACTAGGGCGCGGGAAAGAAGAAAATATATATAACAAACTCAAAGAGGATCAAAGCCGGTCTGAAAAGACGTACCTACGAAAAGCTCCGGGTACCGCTCCCGCATTGTTGCCTCAGGCTCCTAGGTAGCCTCCTCGTACCGCTGGCTCCTCCACAAAACCTTCACCAGGGGTACTTGCTTTCGTCTCAGACTGCGGACGGCTCTGTCAAGAATCTGCACTGGCCACTCGGGGTAGGTTAGGTCGTCGCCCACCTCGACGCTCTCGTGGCTCAGGACGTGACTGGGATCGGTGACATACTTCCTGAGGTTGGACACGTGGAACACGTCATGCACACCCGAAAGCTGAGGAGGGAGGGCAAGTCTGTAAGCAACGGGTCCAACCCGCTCCAGGACCTCAAAGGGCCCCGCGAATCTCGGCGCGAGCTTCCCTCTCACCCCAAATCGCTGCAAGCCCATCATGGGCGAAACACGAAGGAAGACGTGGTCCCTAACCTCAAACTGCACCTCTCTGTGTTTCCGATCTGCGTAGCTCTTCTACCTGTTCCTGACAGTGCGGAGTCGCCTGTGAATCTGCTCGACTATCTCCTGACTCTACCAGATCAGCCTGGGGCCAACCTCCCACTTGGTCCCCACCTCAACCCAACTCAAGGGTGCCATACATCTCCGTCCGTACAGAGCCTCGTAGGGTGCCATGCCGATGCTTGAGTGATAACTGTTATTATATGCAAACTCCGCCAGGGGCAAGTGCTCCTCCCAAGAGCCCCTCCAGTCCAGTACACAGGCACGCAAAAGGTCCTCAAGTGTCTGTATCGTGCGCTCAGACTGTCCGTCCGTCTGGGGGTGGTAAGCTGTACAGAACCTCAACCGCGTCCCCAGGGCCTGCTGAAACTCAGCCCAAAACTGTGACGTAAAGCGGGTATCCCAGTCGGATACGATCTCTCGCGGAACTCCATGTAGACATACCACATCGTGGATATACCTCTCTGCCAACTGTGTTGGTTCCAAGGTGACTCGGATCGGCAAGAAACGTGCCGTCTTCGTCAATCTGTCAACGATCACCCAGACTGCGTCGTGTCCTCGCTGGGTAACGGGCAAGCCCACCACCAAGTCCATGGTGATGCTCTCCCACTTCCACTCTGGCACTGGAAGTGGCTGCAACGGCCCTGCAGGCCTCTGATGCTCGGCCTTCACCTGCTGGCACACTAAACACTACCGTACGAATTCACCTACATCCCGCTTCATTCCCCTCCACCAAAAGTCGCATCTCAAATCATGATACATCTTTGTGTTTTCAAGATGTATGGTGAACCTGGAACCGTGTGCCTCAGTCAGGAGCTCTCTCAACAGCTCCTCGTCTCTAGGAACGCACAACCGTCCCCTCAGGCGCAGCACCTGGTCTGTGAAAGAGAAATCCCCCGGGTCTCCTGACAGTACTCTGTCGCGCAAGGACTACAAGTACGGGTCAGCCACCTGTCCTATGATGATGCGATCTATCAGCTCTGGCCTCGTCTGTCGTGTCACAGTCACTACCCCACAGTGCCCCCGTAACTCTAGGGTTCACCAACTGCCCATCTCCTCCAAAAGGCTCCAACTCTGCACCTGTAAACTGGCCAAGTGTGCGGGCGCCTTCCGGCTCAAGGCGTCAGCCACCACGTTGGCCTTTCCCAGGTGTTAGGAAATGCTGCAGTCATAGTCCTTCAGGAGCTCCAACCAATGTCTCTGTCTCATGTTGAGCTCTTTCTGATCAAAAAGGTACCTGAGGCTCTTGTGATCTGTGAAAATCTCGAAGGTCTCATCGTACAAGTAGTGCCTCCAGGTCTTCAATGCGAAGACAACAGCTGCTAGCTCTAGGTCGTGGGAAGGGTAGCTATGCTCATGGGGCTTCAGTTGCCGCGAAGCGTAACCAACAACGTGACCCCTCTGCATGAGCACACACCCTAACCCCTGCAAGGAGGCATCCGTGTACACAACGAACCCGCCACTACTGTCAGGGATGGTGAGCACGGGAGCCGAAGTCAGCCTCTCCTTCAGCTCCTGAAAACACGCCTTACAGGCGTCTGTCCAAGTGGAGGTCACGTCCTTCCGGGTCAACTGTGTCATAGGACGTGCAATCTATGAAAAGCCCTTAATAAATCGCCTGTAGTAGCCTGCCAGTCCCAAGAAACTGCGAATCTCAATAACCGTACGCGGTCTCTCCCACCTGAGCACTGCCTCAACCTTGGCTGGATCCACCGCCAAGCCATCTCCAGAGATCACATGACCTAAGAAGGTCACCTCCCTCAACTAGAACTCTCACCTACTGTATTTGGCGTACAGCCTACGTTGTCTCAGTGTGTCCAGAACCATCCGCAAGTGCTGTCCGTGCTGCGTCTGATCTCGAAAATAGATGAGCACATTGTCAATGAATACCACCATAAACTGGTCCAAGTACGGTCTAAACACCCAGTTCATCAAGTCCATGAAGGCAGCGAGGGCATTAGTCAGCCCAAACGGCATGACCAGAAACTCGTAGTGTCCGTACCGAGTGCGGAAAGCTGTCTTTGAGACGTCTGCATCCTTGATACTCAACTGGTGGTATCCAGACCTCAAGTCGATCTTGGAGAATACCGTGGCACCCCGCAGCTGGTCGAACAAGTCGTCGATCCTCGGCAGTGGATATATATTCTTGATGGTGACCCTATTTAGCTGTCGGTAGTCCACACAAAGGCGTAGGGTACCATCCTTCTTTACAAACAGTACCGGGGCTCCCCAGGGAGACACACTAGGCCTCACAAAGCCCTTCTCCAAAAGATCCTGCAACTGAGACTTGAGCTCTCGCAGTGCAAGTGGTGCCATCCTGTATGGTGCAGTGGAGATGGGGCTAGTCCCTAGTACTAGTGAGATCTCAAACTCGATCTCACGCTCAGGCGGTAGTCCTGGCAACTCGTCTGGGAACACGTCGGGGTACTCTCTGACCACCGGGATACTCTGGAACTCTGCCACAGGGCTAGGCTCTGCCACCACACAAGCTATGAAGCCCTCACACCCCTGGCTCAAAAGTCTCGCCGCCCGAAGTGCGAAAATGCACCTGAAGCCTCCTTCCACTAGCTGATTGTGAAACTCGAAAGAAAGCAACTCCGGTATGGAGAAGACGATCTTCCTCTCAAAACAGTCCACCAAAGCGTGGTAAGCGGACAGCCAGTTCATCCCCAGAATTACGCCAAAGTCCTCCATATGTATCATAATCAGGTCAGCGGGGTGGTTGTGTCTCCCAATACTGACCTCGCAACCCGTGTATACCTCCTCAACTACAAACAGCTGACCACTCGGACCTCTGATCACGAACGGATCCTCTAACAGCATATAATCTTGGCCCAAACTAACTGCGAAACTGGCTGCGCCAAACGAGTGCGTAGTGCCGGAATCGACAAGCGTGTAAACGAGTCTGCCGGAAACTGAAACCATACCTGCCACCACTGATCCCGAAGCTCTAGCATCCTTGTGTGTCAGGGCGTTGATACGCCCCTCAGCCCTAGGTGCGGACGAAGCAACCACACTCTGCGTCGGACGGGTAGCTGCTGACCGGTACCCTCCTCGTGACTGCTGTCCTCCTCCTCGCGCCTGGAAACCACGGCCTCCTACTCGCCCTCCAGTGCTCGGCGCGGGAAGCGTCTGCTGACCTCCTGCCCTAGACGGGCAGTCCCTCCTGATGTGGCCTGGCTGGCCACATTGGTAACAGAGGGGAACCCGACTCCCGCCCTCAGTGGGTCCCTGCTGTCGGCTGGGCAGGGGTCTAGTGCAGGCAACTGGCCCCTGTCGAGGGCCCCCAAAGGCCACTGACGGCCCTGCAAAACGTGACGGCTCTCCTGCGGACGCCACGTGTCTCCTCTCTCGTTGGCCCTGTGAAAAGTCTGGCTGGTAGGGCCTCTTCCACCCGCTGTCAGTATCTCGCGTGGACAGGTTAGTCTCCTCGTAGGTCATAGCTGCCTCCACCACCCTCGAGAACGTAGGCAGCTTCAGGGGTTTGACATACCCCCGAATCGCAGGTCGGAGCCCCTCGGTGAACCTCCAAAGGCGCTCCTCCTCAGTGGCTACTGTTGTCGCTGCGAAGCGGGACAGCTCCAGAAAATGCGTGCGGTACGCGCTCACGGTCATCGTCCCCTGGCGGAGAGTGTGGAACTCCCGCCTCCTCTGGTCCTGCCACGTCTGGGGAAAGTACTGCTCGCAGAAGAGGGTGACGAACCGGTCCCAAGTCGGCTCGTCCTTCTCCTGTCCCCTGACCGCCCTCCACCACCTGTGTGCCGCACTCTCCAGCTGGTACGTGGCAAAGGCCATGCGGCACTCCACCGGGGGGCGAAGGGTGTCGAAAATCTTCTCAATCTGCTCGAGCCAATCCTCTGCCTCGGTCGGGTCCTCATCCCCCTTGAAGGAGGGGGGCTTCAGCTTCCGGAACTGCTCGAAAAGCTCGAAGTGGCGCTGCAGTGGAGATGCTGGTGCACCTCCAGGCAAGGAAGCCTCGTGCATAGAAGTGTCGAAGGAAGGTGGGGGCGGTAGCGGCCCATCCCCTCCCCTGCGTCCCGCGTCACGTCCGTCGCGTGGTCCCACAGAGGACTCCCCCTTCGCAGCCCCAGGGAGAGGCGCTCGGGGCGATGGGTGGAGCTCCTCTCGAACTATGTCCCGTATCAGCTGGGCGAGGTCCTGGGCCTGAATGCCGAGAGCAGTGCCTGGTCCACTGAGACATCGAGCGCAACACGCCCACCTCACAGGCCTCGTCCTCAGCCGCACCCGCGGCCCGCCTCGCTAACACCTCGTCGAGGCATCTCCTGCAAGGAGACGCGAAACAGAATGGAAACACGTCAATATGGAACAATATCCAACGAAGAAGTCTAAGAGCTTATGTCAAAAGAAACGTTGTGGTGGCTACTCTAATTACAGACACGTGAATTGGTTATTTTCCAGTTAGTTGGTTCACTTCTCGGGACGACCTTGCTCTGATACCATCGTGTAACGACCCGATTCCCGAATCCCTACGAGACACGAGAATCGGACCTACTCGAATGATCCCAAGACCCAGTCGTCCAACGAGAAAGTGTAACGACCCAATTCCTGAATCCCTACGAGACACGAGAATCGGACCAACTCGACTGATCCCAAGACCCAGTTGTCTAGCGAGAAAGTAACCAAGAGAGCAGTAAAATAAACCACATTCACCATGTATATAACTAGCAGTAACAAAATACAGCAGTACAGAAAGAAAAACTACAGTATACACCACCACAACAGTAAAGAAAATAAACATGTACATAAACATGAAGCTTACAACAAAAAAGTACAGGGGTAACAGAACTACTCACTACAATGGAAAGAAAGGTACAGTGGGTACCACACAAGTAACACTACTGGGCTCTACTAGGCCCAGCACCCTCTGCAGCTGCCGACTCTAGCTGCTCAACACCTGGTCCTGAAAAGGTAACAAGGGTGACACGTCAGCGAAACGCTGAATAGAGTGGCAACTAAAAGCTAAAAGAAGCAGTAGAGTGGACAGTAGCTATTATATTTTTACTTTCTTTCTTTATATTTTTCCATTTATTCACTATTGATTTATTTCTCAGATCCTTCTCTTGATCTTGAATGTTCCTCGTGGGAACGATCTTGATTGCAGTCTTTTCCGAAAATAAGAAGTAACACGTCGCGCTCTCCTGGCTGGGAGAGTCCCCCGTGGTGGTCCTACCCTCAGTCAACCACCCCAAGGTCGCTGACAGACGTAACAGTGACTATGGCACGCGCGATAAACGCACGGGTAGCTACCCCGCACTGGCACGCAGTCAGTCGTTTTCGTTAACGGGTGCGCCCAAAGCACAGCACGAAACCAGTATAGGGCAGAGCCCTCTCAGTAACAGGGTTCCAACCCCTCCACAGTAACCAAACAAGGGTCTTGCCCCTTCACAGTCCGCGCACCCTCGCCTAACTACCCTGGTTTGCCCAGTGGGCCTAACAAGTCGGTATAGGAGGACTAGCAGAACCCCGGGGCCCGTGGGGTAGCAAGTGCTCTCCCTACACTAGTAGCTAATGAGAACCTCGTCATAAACCCTAAACTAGCACCATCTAACCAAGATTTTCAAGAAAAAGCTCCTACATAACTATAGAAAGGCTTGACTCAGAGAAATTCTGAGTTTGTGAAGAAAATAAAAACTAAAGGATAAAAATGCAATTTCACCAACTCAATCTGAAAATAGGGTAACTCAGGGTCCAAACATAGGTCAAACCAACCTAATAAGAAGAAAAGTGGGATGAATTGATCCAATAAGGGCTACAACAACTCCAAGGAATTAAATGACATCCTGTAACCCTAAGAACAAACCCACTTCAATTCACGAGATTCGAGGTAAATAAAAAATTGAATAAACCCTCTAAAATTCATATAAAAATAATCTCTAGGGTTTAGAACCTTCAATTTGGCCTTAGGAACCCATTTTGACCTACATTGAGAACCATGCCCAATTAATGAATTAATTTGGGTTTTTACGTAAATTGACCGATCAAACAAGGTCTGATCTAGAAATAAAATTCACCATCAGAATCCTTAGGTTCTAGTTAGTCATGTATAAAAACTTGAACCTAAGAAGAGACCTTCTCTTCCAACTTTACATTTTGGTCCTCATCTACTACTTTTTGGCCCTCAACTTTTGAAACCCTCGCATTTTGGCCCCTAATTCTTCTTCGTTATTTGCATTTGGGTCCTCCCTGCAAAACCCTGAGTAGCGCCATGCTCCGGTGACTTTGCGCAGAGCATGGCACCGCACAGGGTGAGGGAGGCCCTCTGCCAAGACAACCGGGGGTTCCCTGCGACGTCTGCTGTCGCGGGGACACCTCCATGGTCTCTGCGACTGCCCATACCTCCCGTGCGAACGCACGGAAGGTATGGGTCTCCATCTCCGGCGTCTTCCGGCGAGGGAGGCACGTTGCCTCCCTCCGCCCTCCTCTCTGATTTCACCTCTATAAAAGCCGCCTCCCTCTGCCGCACTCTGCAGCTTGGATCTGACGGAGAAACACCCCCTCCTTCCTCTCTTCCCACTCCGGCAGAAGCCCTCCAGCTCCGGCGGTTCTTCCTCCTCCTCGTCGCTCTGCCGCGTTACCAACAGCAGAGCCGCCTTCGCCCGCTCTTCCCGCACCGCGCCGTACCCAGCGTGCTCTCTCCTGCTCTCTCCTCGCCGCCGCCCCCTCTCTCTGGGCATCTTCTTCTCCGGCAACAGTCGATACGACTGTTGCCCTGCTCCGTTCCCCTCTCGTCCCTCCAAGTAGGCACAGTTCTTTCCTTTCCTCCCCTCTTTCTTTTCCCTACTTCAATTTGCTCAACAACCCTTCGACCGTGCCTAATCACCCTCACCTTCTCCATCTCCGGCCAACCTCCGGCGACTCGCTCCCATCATTCCACCACCCCACATGACTCGCTGACCGACCCAAAACCTCTGCCTCTTCACGCTGAACCACTTCCACCCCTTCACTCCCTGCCGTTCGCTACCTAAAGACCCCCCGAACAAACCCATTCCCCCAGCCACAATCCGACCTAGGACAGCCTTGCACGTCGCCCCACTCCTTGCCACCACCTGCACGAGCTTCACCGCACTCTGGCGAAGCTCCCTGCATCTTCTGACTAGGCCGAGAGGCCGTATTGCTGTGAACAGGTCACCCACCCTCCGCCGCCATTGCTGAATAGGTGGAGCTTCTTCCGCCTGCAGCTGCAGCCTCGCTTCGCCCAGGTCTGACTTCCCAGGACGCGCGGTTCGACCTCACGCACCTGCCCAGGCCTGCAGCTGGGGTGAGAGTCCTGTGCACAGCCGCGATTGCCTGCAGCTTTCTCAGCTGCAGGCGCCGAATTGGGGTGGGACATTTAGTCCCACCTCGGAAGACTTTGAGGCAGCGCACCCGCATAAATGCAAAACGTGCTATAGGCTTATCGCCTCAGCACACGGGGTGAGGTCCCTCTCACCCGCTCACCCGGCCTCGTCCGCGACCACCCCCGCAGACATGGCCTGACCCGTTTACCCAACCTGCAGAGGCTACTTAGGTTCTGCTTCTCTTTCTCCTCGTGTTCTGCTTCTCTCTTCTTTGTCTTCTTCCTTCTGTTCTTCTGGGCGTCGTCTGATTTTTCAATCAGACGACTTAAGTAGCCTCTGCTACAGTGCGTCCTCCTTCCTTCTTCTTCTTCTTTGCCTTTCTTCTGCTTTGCTTCAAGCAGCCACGGCTCTGGCTGCTCCTTCCTTCTTTCTCTTCTTTCTTCTTCCTCTGTGGTCTGCCTTCTCTTCTTCTTCTTCTGTGCCTGCACACTCACAGTTGGGTCGGGGCAAAAACCTACTCCACCCTCCCCTGCGTCTCTCTCTCAAAATTCACTCGTGGGATAGCTCTCCCAGAGCTGCCGAGTATTCGGGTACGAGTCATGCCCGGGTCCAGGCCCACCGGCGTGTGGTGGTGGGCGAGGAGTGCAGGTCGGGTAAACGGGTCGGGCCAGGTCCGCAGGGGTGGTCGCGGACGAGGCTGGGTGAGCGGGTGAGAGGGACCTCACCCCGTGTGCTGAGGCGATAAGCCTATAGCACTTTTTGCATTTATGCGGGTGCGCTGCCTCAGAGTCTTCCGAGGTGGGACTAAATGTCCCACCCCAATTGGGCGCCTGCAGCTGAGAAAGCTATAGGCAATCGCGGCTGTGCATGGGGCTCTCACCCCAGCGCGTCTTGGCGAGTCAGACCTGGGCGAAGCGAGGCTGCAGCTGCAGGCGGAAGAAGCTCCACCTGCTCAGCAATGGCGGCGGAGGGCGGGTGACCTGTTCACAGCAATACGGCCTCTCGACCTAGTCAGAAGGTGCAGGGAGCTTCGCTAGAGTGCGGCGAAGCTCGTGCAGGTGGTGGCGAGGCGTGGGGCGGCGTGCAAGGGCTGCCCTAGGTCGGACTTTGGCTGGGGGAATGGGTTTGTTCGAGGGGTCTTTAGGCAGCGAATGGCAGGGAGTGAAGGGGTGGAAGTGGTTCAGCGTGAAGAGGCGGAGGTTTTGGGTCGGTCGGCGAGTCGTGTGGGGTGGTGGAATGATGGGAGCGAGTCGCCAGAGGTTGGCCGGAGATGGAGAAGGTGAGGGTGATTAGGCGCGGTTGAAGGGTTGTTGAGCAAATTGAAGTAGGGAAAAGAAAGAGGGGAGGAAAGGAAAGAACTGTACCTACTTGGAGGGACGAGAGGGGAACGGAGCAGGGCGACAGTCGTATCGAATGTCGCCGGAGAAGAAGATGCCCAGAGAGAGGGGGCGGCGGCGAGGAGAGAGCGGGAGAGCGCGCGCTCGGTACGGCGCGGCGCGGGAAGAGCGGACGAAGGCGACTCTGCTGCTGGTAATGCGGCAGAGCGACGAGGAGGAGGAAGAATCGCCGGAGCTGGAGGGCTTCTGCTGGAGTGTGAAGAGAGGAAGGAGGGGGGTGTTTCTCCGTCAGATCCGAGCTGCAGAGTGCGGCAGAGGGAGGCGGCTTTTATAGAGGTGAAATTAGAGAGGAGGGCGGAGGGAGGCGACGTGCCTCCCTCGTCGGAGGACGTCGGAGATGGAGACCCATACCTTCCGTGCGTTCGCACGGAAGGTATGGGCAGCCGCAGAGACCATGGAGGTGTCCCTGCGACAGCAGACGTCGCAGGGAACCCCCGATTGTCTTGACAGAGGGCCTCCCTCAACCTGCGCGGCGCCATGCTCCACGCAAAGTCGCCGGAGCATGGCGCTGCTCAGGGTTTTGCAGGGAGGATCCAAATGCAAAGAACGAAGAAGAATTAGGGGTCAAAATGCGAGGGTTTCAAAAGTTGAGGGCCAAAAAGTAGTAGATGAGGACCAAAATGTAAAGTTGGTCAAGAAGGTCTCTTCTTAGGTTCAAGTTTTCATACATGACTAACTAGGACCTAAGGATTCTGATGGTGAATTTTATTTCTAGATCAGACCTTGTTTGATCGGTCAATTTATGTAAAAACCTAAATTAAGTCATTAATTGGGCATGGTTCTCAATGTAGGTCAAAATGGGTTCTTAAGGCCAAATTGAAGGTTCTAAACCCTAGAGATTATTTTTTTATGAATTTTAGAGGGTTTAGTTGATTTTTTATTTGCCTCGAACCTCGTGAATTGAAGTAGATTTGTTCTTGGGGTTACAGGATGTCATTTAATTCCTTAGAGTTGTTGTAGCCCTTATTGGATCAATTCATCCCACTTTTCTTCTTATTAGGTTGGTTTGACCTATGTTTGGACCCTGAGTTACCTTGTTTTCAGATTGAGTTGGTGAAATTGCATTTTTACCCATTAGTTTTTATTTTCTTCACAAACTCAGAATTTCTCTGAGTCAAGCCTTTCTATAGTTATATAGGAGCTTTTTCTTGCAAATCTGGGTTAGATGGTGCTAGTTTAGGATTTATGACGAGGTTCTCATCAGTAGCTCTCCTCGGTACTATGTACACGAGGGCCAAAAGTCGGTACAAAGTGGCCAGACCTAACCCCGAGTCCTTGGGGCAGCTAGCTCAGCTCTGCACTAAACAGGGGGACAGTTGCTCCCCTAGGTACTCCGTACTCAAGGGCTAGCTCACTTCCCAATTCTATTCCATTCACTTTCCAGGAGTTCTACTCCTAACTCCCCGTAGGGTTCATGCTCTTTTAACTCAGCCAATTTAGGTTTCACCATTCCATCTTTATACACATATAACCCATGTTCTCAACAGTAATTATTCATTCATAAACAGGTAGCTGTTAACCAATTTACAGGCAGTTATCGTTTCCTTTCTACTTTTCCAAGACTGCAATATATGTTCAACTAGTTTCTCAGTCCTAGGATTCATGCCATACCTTAGGATCTATCATTCAATCTAGTTTTCCAGTCCTAAGATTCATGCAATACCCTAGGATCTATCATTCAATCTAATTCTTCAGCCCTAGGGTTCATGCAATGCCCTAGACTTTATTAATTTTTCATAACTGCATAATTTTTTATAATTAAATTAAAAGGCCACTCTCCCGCAAAATCGAAAGTACTGGGGGCGTGGTCGGCAATCTCGCGCGCCTCCGCAACCCCTAGAGCCGCAACGGAACGGGTCCTAATATAAGGATCAAAGATAAGGAGCTACTCAGAACAATACACAATTTCTGTAAACAGGTAGAGGAAATAAATCTGGGAAGAACGAAACTTGAAACGCGGAAAACGGATTCCGAACAGACCCTAAACGGGTCAAAAACAACGAGTCTGTTCAAAATCAGACGTCTGGAACTTCTTCCAGACATCTTAAAAGGTTGATCATGCCTTACCTTGGTCTGCGCAGTCCTTCAGACGTCCAGAAGCCCGCTGGATCGTCTGGACTTAGTTTCCAGACGTTCGATTGTCACCCCGAACGTCTGGAGGTCCTCTCCGTCGTCTGGTACTATGTCCAGACGTCTGATCGGCGTGGGATGGCGAGCCCTATCGCCCTCCCGAACGATTCCTGCACACACACACACTCGCTCTCATCACGAAGGGGTGCAGAAGAACGCGACAGACGACTGCATGGCCGTACACGCATAAATAGAAGAAGGTAGGAAAATATTGTACCTGTCAGACGTCTGGACCTTCCTCCAGACGTCTTCTGCTTCGTCTGGACGTAAGTCCAAATGTCTGATTCTGGGAAATTTTCCCAGAATCAGGACCCTTTTCACTCTCCGCCCGCGACGCACGGCCGCACCGCGCCGCGTTCTCCTGCTGCCTGAGCTGCAGCAGCTCTTCCGCGACACCCCACGCTCACTACTCCCCCGCCGGCTGGCTCTAGCTGTCCCGGCAAGCTCGCCCCCTCGCGGTTGAGCTTCTTCTTCCTCTCGCAACAACTCCTCCTTCCCACATGCTCGCAACAGCCGCTGCTGCCGCACTCGCTCACTCACTCGCTCGCGCTCTCGTTGGCAGGGAGAAGGAGAAGAGAAGGCGGTGGAGTGAGGGTGAGGGAGAGGGTGATGGTATTTGAAGGCAGCGGGGAGAGAGAGAAAAGAAGCGGCGTCGTCTGCAGGGAGGGAGAGAAAAGTAAAGAACGAAGGCGGCGGGTTCAGTCTACGCGTGCACACGTGCAGATGCGAACCTGTACGCCGAAAAAATTTAATACCAGACATCTAGGAAGGATTCCAGACGTCTGGCCAGACATTTGGACCACTTCCCAAACGTCTTAAACTACATTTGATGCCTACGTTCGTAACATTTACATTTCAAAAAAAATAATTTGTTAATTCAACAGTAATAAATCCCACCATAAATCAATATTTTTTTCACATAAAAAAAATAAAAATTACAACTAGATTCATACTATTATACGTAAAATTTTATACCAATTTTTATATTTGTAAACCTAAATCCGTTCTTTTTTTTTTTTTTTTACGTCTCTTCAAATTCCTTGATTCGACGTACCCTCCATCCGAACCCCTGTTCCAATTCTTTCTCCCACCCAAACAAAACAGAACCAATTCTTCTCTTAGCTCTACTCTTTTCTGATTCCTCTCGGTAACTTCACTTAATTTTTCTGATTCCCATGGTGAAACGGACCCTTTAATTGCTCGGAGATAATAATTATCAATTGTATATGTATATTTTTTGTGATGCTGATCTGCTGCTCTCGTCAACTCTACAAAGGAGGGGATTGGAAACACGAAAATATTGATTGAATACCGGTGCAAGATGAGCCGGAGATGGCAGAAAATGAGGTACAGTCGAGAAAAGATACTAGTTCGAAAATAAGTATTGAAATGTATTTTTTAACGAGTAACTTCTACTCATATTTTTGTTATAAAAAATAAAAATAAAATATATTGGTTAAAAATCAAAATTAATTAATTAAAGATAAAAATATATCCATTAAAAATTAAAATATATTAATTAAAAATTAAGATACATTGATATATTTTATTTTTTATAAGTAAAAATATAATTTTTTATTTATAAAAAATAATTTTCACTGAAAAATTTAAAATATACTGAAAAAATTATTGCAAAACGTATTCATCGTATATTCGTTTACTTTTTTGCATGGAGAAGTTATGAGTCGATGGCTGGTGGCATGGAAGTATGGTAGGACCATCGATGGACAAAGGTCTGGGAGTGGAATAAAAAAATGAAAGAGGCACGGTGGAGGAATTACGAGGCAGCGATAGGTGGTTTGAAAAGACGGTGATGTCTTGTGCGACACGGTTCCCTTATCACAGATCTTTATCGTGAGATCGGCTTTGTTTGTGCTTATCCATGTGATGACTCACGCCTACAATGTGCATATGTTCGGCTAACGATTATCATAAAGTTTGTCGAATGATAAATTTATTATGTCAAGAACTAAGAAAATATAGTCACTGATGTAAAAAGTGACGTGAAATTATTTTCGTATTATATACGGTATTGAAAATATAAGTTTACTGAATAATTTATATTTAATATAAAAAATAAAAAAAATATAAAATATATTACAGGTTGATTTTTATTATATTTAAAAAAATTATAATATTATCTTAACTTAAAATATATAGGTGATAAATAATTTTACATCAATAATAAATTATTTTGAATAATATTATATTAGTATAAAAGAATTTTATACTAATGATAAATTATTTTAAAGTATCCTTATACTGATGAAATCTTATTTTAAATCAGTGTAAAATTATTTCAATGATAATTTCACCTGTTTAAAGTGATTTTGACTTATGAGTTTAAAATTTAAGGTTTAAATTTATGGAAAGTGATTTCACATATGAGAAATGATTTTTCACCTTAGGATTTAAGGTTTAGGTAAACACTAAAGATTAAATCCTAAGGTGTAAAATTCATACTTTAAGTGTAAAATACTTCTCATAGGTGAAGAAATACTTAGAATTTAATATTGTACCGATGTAAAGTAAGATTGTACCAGTGCAATCTTATTTTACATATGTGAAAATTATTTCGTAAGTACAAATTGATTTTAGTCAGATACAAAATAAGATTGTATATTTGTAAAATAATTTTACATCAATATAAAATCATTTCAAAAATAATTTAAATAATTTATATCCGTATTAAAGTAATTTATTATTGATTTCCATAATAATAAATCTCAATATATATATATATATATATATATATATATATATATATATATATAAACATTTTTTTTATAAAAAAGATAAATTAAAATCATATTCACGCTGGTCCATATCAATTTTTATATTTTGCATCTTATATCTACTTAATATATGTGTAATTATTTGAGTCACGACGCACAGTGGACCTCCCCATTAGTACTTAAATAAAAAAGAAGCATACCAACGGCAGGGAGGGAGCGGAGGGGCGATCAAATGGCTCTTCCTCGGTGCTTATAATTGCGTGTAATAAAGTCTTTACATGTCCCATCATCCTTAATTTTTTTCTAAAAAAAACAGAAAGGCGAAGTTATCAGAGGAAGTGTCTGGAAACAGGCGGGAACCAAAAGCATCAGCGCCAATGCAATGCTTAGTTAAAACATGAGTAGAATGCATCAATCACAAGGGATCTTCGTAACAGTCAAGGAAGGATGTGACGTCAGCAAGGTCCAGCAATCTAACATAGCATGCTTCGTCGCCGGCAATTTTGCTCGACTGGACGATCAAATTCAGGGTAAGATGAATGTCCCGAAGAATTGCATGAATTTCATCTAGGGATGGGTCAGTCGTTGAGATGCACTTAGCCATGGCGGCTATGCAGGTTACTCCCTGATCCTTAGCAATTACCACGGCACGAGGATAAAGATGATCTAACAGGTGCATCAACCATAATTAATGTGACGTCAGCCGAGGAGGAGTCCACCTCTGAAGTTAGCTCTTGCCCGCCCTTCGCGGCGGCAACGTGTTAGGTTATTTGTTATTTATTTATTTATTTATGCTGGAGGAGAAATCCATTGTCAGATATATTTTTAATTTATTAAATTTCTCAAATTAAATATCGTTACTCAGATTTTGTATGTATTTTATCTGGCGTGACTTGACAACAAATTTAAGTTGCGTAGCGACAATTATCGCAATTTATAACTTATTGCATGGAGTTTTGTACGCGGTACTACACCTGTTAAGAAATCGTTAGTTTTAGACCGCATTTTTTTTGAGAAAGTATAGTTTATATGACAAATCTTTCCAAGGAGGGAACATTATAGGTATATGTTGAGAGCAATTATTAGTTTATTCTCTAAAAAAAAATTTTAGGCATGTAAAGGATAATAGGAAGAAATTCTCGTTAACGCAATCTTCGAATTTATCTCATTGACACTTTACCGTATCTACGAGCGTGGATTGCCCTCCTTAAGGAGGTTGTCCAGCTCCCGATATAAGGGCATATTTTCTTTTTTTTTTTATGCTTTATTTCTTATGTTGTTTCTAAGTTTTAGCTTCCCCTTCTCTACAGGGCGTAACCTTCCCCTCTTTGCGAGAGTGACAGGCATATCCTTTCTTTCCCTCCCCTTATCGAGTGTGTCATTTTGTATTAGGTACTTCCCTTTGTTAATGAAAATTTTCTTAAATAAAAAAAAAGATTGCTAACAGGTTTGATTTATTTTTTCCTTTTGCTAAATGGAAACTTCATTAACAAGGATAAAATCATACAAGTAACACAAAGAAGAAAAGGAAAATCCTATCACCTTCAAAAGAGGTGAAACAAAAGACCCCTCATAAGGGGGAACAAAACCAACACTAAAACACCTAAAACCTAGATAAAAAAATAGAAAAGAATCGTCACAAATATGAAAACATGTAGCAATTGTAAGCTCAACCACTGCATCATGCACACAGATACGACAGTGCCACTAGAAGAAAACTCCCAACAAAAAGCGTTAACGAGAAAACTGAAGAAGCCGATCATTGTAAACAAGTACAGCAAATTTCAATCATGTGAGGCACGGTCTCACACATGATCCCCAACAAACCACACAAACAACAAAAATAAAAAACCAAGAAAAAGAAGAACCATCCTTGCCATCCATCACAACCCTAGCAACACCAACGTCCACTGCAAGCGACCGTTGATATTCGTGACCTTCGATCTGCCAAGCATGCACAATCGGCAGCAACCATGCACGATCTCTATCCGCACAAGCACGCCGAACGACGACGACGCCTAGACAGCCCAACGAGCATGACCTCACGATCATGCTTGACCTCCATCACTCCGCGACTAGCGCCCCAGGAAGACAGCTACCATGCGGAACCACCACCACGCTATAACAGCAACCCGAGACAACCGCAACCACACACGATTGCCACCAGGCCACGACCGCCACCACGCAGCAACCACCTCCATGCGCAACCACAAGCGGAATCGCAAGCGGCCAACGATCGACCAATTAAAGCCTCAAAAGACAAAAAAAGACAATCCGGAGGGAGGAAGAGGAAGATCCGTAGGGGGAGGGGCCACGATTGGACACCGTTGGCCAATTGGGGCCCTTAGCAGCAAGGTTTTGGTTTAGGATTCTGCTGAGGAAAAAGGGAACAGGTCCTGCTGAGGGTGTTACGACCCGATTCCTGAATCCCTGTAGGACCCGAGACCGGCTCGACTCGACTAATCCCAAGACTCAGTTGTCCAACAAGAAATAATCGAAAAGCAGGAAAATAAACCACATTCACTATGCAATGTAACTAATAGTAAAAGCATACAAGCAGTAAGGGAAGTAAAAGCTGATAGTCAGTACATACCACCACAACAATAAGAAAGTAGAACAAAAGTACAGTAACAAGAACAGTAAACAAAATTTGAAACTCAATAGCAGAAAAGAGTGCAAAAATAGTAAGAAAACTACTGCTGGGCTACTTTAGGCCCAGCACCCTCTGCAGCCGGTAACTCGGGCTATTCAACTCCTAGGACTGTAAAGGGTTATAAGAAAACGGAGTCAACAAATGCTGAGTAGAGTGGTAACCAGATTATCTAAAGCAGTAAAAGCTAGCAGGTAAATTTATCTTGTCCAATTATTTTATTTTACAAGTAACTCTTTTTCACCCATTGGTTTACTTTCAGATTTCTTTCTTGATCTCGCATGTTCCTCGTGGGAACGATCTTGATTGCAGTCATTTTCGAAGAGTAGAAAGCACACGTGGTGCTCTCCTGGTCGGGAGAGTCCCCTGTGGTAATCCTACACCCAGTCAACCACCCCGACGTCACAAACAGACGTAGCGGTGACTACGGCACGCGCGATAAGCGCACGGGTAGCTACACCGCACTAGCACGTGGTCAGTCATTTCCACTAGCGGATATGCCCAAAGTATAGCACAGAACAGTATAGTGCCTAGCCCTCTCAAAAACAGGGGTCTAGCCCCTCAGAACCAAACAAGGGTCTCGCTCCTTCACAGTCCGTGCACCCTCGTCTAACTACCCCGGTTTGCCCAGTGGGCCTAACAAGTCGGTGTAGGGTGGCTAGCTGAACCCCAGGCCCCATAGAGTGGCTAGCTCCCTCCCTACACTAGTAGCTCTCCCTGGTACTGTGTACACGAGGGCCAACAGAAGTCGGTGTAGAGTGGCCAATCCTAACCTCGGGTCCCAACCCAAGGGCTGCTAGCTCCGCTCTACACTGAAAAGGGGACAGTCGCTCTCCTTAGTACCACGTACTCAAGGGCTAGCACACTTCCCATCCACATTTTCAGGCCTTTCCATTCATCCACAAGAGTTCTACTCCTAACTCCCCAGAGGGTTCATGCTCATATTCACCATATTATTCCATACCAGGTTTCATCATTCACAATTCCATTCATATTCTACACATGCAGCTTGTATTTCCACAATTTAACACATGCACAAGCGATATCACAGGTAACTGTTTAGTTATCTTAGGCACTTCATATTCTAACAGCCAGCTCGTATTTATTTACAGGCAGTTGCTAACAATTCAGCTCATTCATTTATGAATACAATCTCAATCACGCACACAAACAGTGCAACTATTTCTCGTCCTAGGATTCATGCCACATCCTAAGTTTCTAGTTATCTAATTATCATGACTGCATTCATGTTTTATAAATAGAACATGGGGAAACCGCTCTACCAGACAATCTGAGAGTACTGGGGGCTCGAATGGTAGGCCCACGTGTCTCTGCAAGCCCCAGACACGCAACAGGTCGATGTCCTATACCAAGGAACACACAACGGAAGATTCAGAATAGTGTATAAAGATTTCTAATATGTAGAGGAATTCACAAGGAAATCACAGATACTTCGTTTGCATAAAACAGATCCCAATCAGACCCTTAACGGGTTAAAAACAAGTCTACAGACCCAAATCAGATGTCTGGGATAAAGTCCAGATGTCTTTAATGTCAAAAAAGTCTCACCTCAAGTCCTGCGATAATCTCAGATGTACAGGACTCCTCCGCGACCATCTGGACCTAGTTCCAGACGTTCGACTAGCCCTCCGGTTGTCTGGTAAGTTGTCCAGACGTCCGAAAAGCGTAGGAGGGCATGTCGTGCGCCTTCCCAAAGCTGCTCCTGCACACGACAGAGCAGCGCACCATTTTTAGCAAAGCAGATCGCCTCTACAGTGCGACCTGCATGGCCGTAATCGCAAGGAAGACATACCTGCGCGAATACCCGCTTTCAGACATCCGGCGTCGTCACCAGACATCTAGCCCGTCGTCCGGAAGGCACTCCAGACGTCTAATACTCGAAAAACTCCAGTATCAGACTGCGCTCCCACTTCTCTCACCGCGCTCCACCGTGGCTCCTCCTACTTGGTTGTAGCTCCGACCGCTGCAGGAAGTCGAGGACGACGCCCCAACACTCTCCTCCTCCTGCACGTGCCACAGTGGTCGTGCAACACTCTAGCAAGCCTCCACGAGCTCGCAACCTTGGCCTCCTCCTCCTCCTCGCTCTTGCTCCCTCTCTCTCGCACGTCTCACTCACGGCAGTGTAGTAGGGAGTAAGGTGGTGGTGGTGGAGTGGAGAGGAGAGGAAGGGGGACTCTTATAGGCAAGGGGTTAGGGTTCAGCGAGGGGGAGAAAAAGAAGAAGAGAGGAGAGAGAAACGAACTGCGCGTTGTCTGCGCACAAAAAGCAAATGTGCATACAGGTTTTTCAATTTTCAGACGTCTGGGAATCGGTCCAGACATCTGATTAACAGTCCAGACGTCTTGAAAGGCTCAAAACAGAATGGGTCTTTACATCATAAAAAACTTAAAGGAAGTTTTATCCCCGAAACTTGAGCTAGCTAGGGTGCAGAGAAAGGAATATAAATTGCATAACAAACTTAAAGAGGACTGAAATCGGTCCGAAAAGACATACCCTTAAAAAGCTTCAGGTACCGCTCTTGCATTGTCGCCTCAGGCTCCCAGGTAGCTTCCTCGTACTGCTAGCTCGTCCACAAAACCTTCACCAGGGGTATCTACTTCCGTCTCAAACTCCAGACGGCTCTGTCTAGTATCTGCACTGATCTCTCCGAGTAGGTTAGGTCGTCACTCACCTCAACACTCTCGTGGCTCAGAACATGACTGGGATCGGCAACGTACTTCCTAAGGTTGGACACGTGGAACATGTTGTGCACACTAGAAAGCTGGGGCAGAAGGGCAAGCTGGTAAGCAATGGGTCCTACCCGCTCCAGGACCTCAAAGGGGCCCACAAACCTCGGCGCAAGCTTCCCCTTCACCCCAAAATGCTGCAGGCCCTTCATGGGCAAAACATGAAGGAAGACGTGATCCGTAACCTCGAACTGTACCTCTCTGAGTTTCCGGTCAGCATAACTCTTCTGCCTGCTCCTAACAGTACAGAGTTGTCTGTGGATCTACTCTATCACCTCCTAACTCTGCCGGATCAGCCTGGGGCCAACCTCCCACTTGGTCCCCGCCTCAACCCAACTCAAGGGTGCAGTACACCTCCATCCATACAGAGCCTCGTAAGGTGCCATGCTGATGCTCGAGTGATAGCTGTTATTATATGCAAACTCTGCCAGGGGTAAGTACTCCTCCCAAGAACCCCTCTAGTCTAGTACACAGGCACGCAAAAGGTTTTCAAGTGTCTGTATAGTACGCTCTGACTATTCGTCCGTCTGGGGGTGGTACATAGTACTGAACCTCAACCATGTCCCCAAAGCCTGCTGAAACTCAGCCCAAAACTAGAAAGTAAAATGGGTATCCCGGTCGGATACAATCTTGTAGGCGTACCACATCACGAATGTACCTCTCTGCCAACTGTGCTGGTCCCAAAGTGACTCGGATCAATAAGAAACGTGCCGTCTTCATCAACCTGTCCACTATTACCCAGACTACGGCGTGTCCTCACTGGGTAACGGGTAGATGTTGAAGCTACGAGTTACTACACTAACGTATTTGGTTTTTAAAAACCTGTCATCGTAGTGTGAAAGCAAAGAACTCATGTTCAACAAATAAAATTTGTACCATAATAGAAATCCCGGGTCGAACTCAGGGAGGCTACGTCGACCTATATTCGCAATTATATTTTTTTAGAGTTTTTGTTGAAAAGCGAAGCGATGTAATTAACAATCAGAATAAACGAGAGAGAGAGAAAACATGCACTCAATATTTCAGAAGGTTTATACAATAAAATCAGAGAAGAATTACACTACAAAGCGAGAAATCAACTACACTAGAAAGAAGGAAAATTCTACTCTTGAAAGTTGTAAAGAAGAATGGGAGAGAGAAGTTATCCTCTTCGACGATCGCTTGGAGGACGAGCCAGATGACACGCCACCTGGAAGAAGGAGGACGGAGCGGGAAGAAGGAGGTCGAGGCAGGAGGAACGAGAACGGGGCAGCACGTCGTCGTCGTCGCGGGATTCGCTTCCGAAATGAGAGTGAAAATTTGACTTTATCTCTCGAGGAACACCCGGGTGTGGGACAAGCTTCTCTTGAGCTTTAGAGGGGTAGAGGAGAGAAGGAAGGGATGAAAATTTCGTATGGAGGGGGTCTCATTTTATAGTTGCAAGGAGTGAGGGCAATTTGGTCTTTACAATTGCAAAACATTAAATAAGGGGTCTTTAGTGACGGATAAAACCATCGCTAAAGCCCCAGTCGTGGGCGACATGTGTCGTCCACTCATCTTCCATGCTGCCCACGTCCTTCAATTCTCAGCCGTTCGATCGTGAGATCGAACGGCTGAGATATGCCCTTGTCGCGCCTCTTCAAGTTGCAATGCCCGCGTTTGATGGCGAGTCACACGCGGGTTTGCAATAGCGCGTGGGCGCTATTGAGCGCTCAAAGCAGCTCGATCGCAATCAAACGGTCGCTATGCCCGCTTGCTCGCGCCTGCCTCCTGCGATTCGAATGCGTGCCTGCGCTTCGCTTAAGCGCTCTCACCCACTGCGCTACGCGCGTGGATGGGCGGGTGCTCAACTTAAGCGCGGGTGCGTCCCAGCCGTTGGATCTTGATCCAACGGTGGGGAAACGTTGATGCGGATGCGTGCGGATGGTTGGGCAGCCAAGATGGCACCACGTGGCGCCATCTTGGCCGTCCATCTTTTGGTTGATGTAGATGGTTTCACGGTTGTCAGATTAAGTTGATTTTCGCACCGTTAGGCTGCGATCGTCGATCCAAATCCATCCATACGGTCGAATTTGTCGTTTGAAGTGTGGATTCACACCATTTGGGCCCTTGATCTTCTAGGGTTCCTCGATCTCTATCTGATGCTACAGATGTCTAATTAGGGCGATCTTGGAGTCGTTGAACTCCAATCGTCACCCTGATCAAATATGTACGGTTGGATCTTCGATCCGAGGCCTCGATAAAAATTTTCCCTGTCCCTGAACATAAAAGGAGACAATTAACCTTCATTTTATTCAAACTAATCTAAATGCAAGATGATGCATGCTACGCAATATTTATAGTATGCAATGCAATTCTATACTTAAGAACATATATAAATAGACATCTTATGTAGTGTAAACATATTTACATCACACCCTTATACCTATCTTTTGCTAGTCCCTAGAAAAAACTATATGCTATTTATAAAAAAATTAGGTTAGATTATTTGGACATGAGTTATTTTCAATCATTAAGAAAATGTTTACTTAAGATCTGAACTTTCAAAAACATAGCAGTACCCGAGTATCTGCCAAAATGCAAACCGCCTCAAGCCCTCGTGTTATTCAAAGAAAAATTTCTTTTTCTCTTTTTCCTCTTTTCTAATTTTTTTTTGGATTTTCAAGTTTTAGGGTTTAAGAGTGGTTTTCTACGGCCATTCAACTCACCCAAGATTTGATGAGAACCCTAAGTTCTAAGCATCTTTTTTGTGAATGTGATAAACTCATTGATCGGCAATTAAAATGGACTTCAGATTTCTACGCCTCTAGGTGACCATAAAAAGAGAATTCTGCCTAAAGGTGTATCTTTATAACCGGTAGCTTTCTCCGTACTTTTATTTTTATGGGGCCAACACAAGGGTAAATCCATTTTATATCTCCCCGATTTATTCTACTTCTCCTCTATTTCCTAAGTGTTTTTGGAAATTTAAATGCATTTATTGAGCTGGGTTCTAGACAACTGGTCGATGAGTTGTTACCACCAACAACTTGCCAGCCATACTTATGCGGTGAAGTGTGGCTTATTTCTTTTTTTCTTTTCTCCTTTTCTTTTTCTTTTCTTTTTGACTTTCTTTTTCTCTTTTTTTTTTAAGTAGGTGACTTCCCTGGTCTAAGATTTACCTAAAGGCAGCAAAAAGAGAATGGTCTAGTGACTGGGCTCTGGACAACCTACCTATGGGTTGTTACCCACGATAACTTACAAGCCATATCACCCTAGAAGGTTCATTAGCTACCTAATTTTCGTTAAAATCACCGAACAACGAGTTAGTGCAAAGAAAGTGTGTAGATGCTTAAAACTCAAAGTTCCCTCAAATCAGAGGATGGATTGATAAGTCGTGTACTTATTACCCAAACTTATTTACTCCAATTACAATAGAATTAAGATGGCGAGGACTCAAAAAATGAATCCACATTTTAGTGGATACACGGGCCGATTAAGTCCAAAGACCTGAAGGGTCTTTGTGTTCAGATCCTAATGTAATATTTCCTAAAATTGAAAAGTCCTAATGTCCAACTATTCCTTCCTAATTCAAAATTTTTTTTTATGTATAAGAAGAGAAACAATTTACATGAATTTCACAAAGCTGACCAAATGATTCAAAAATGAATCCACCCCCCATGCCTAGCTAATGCAATGTCCACGTGAGAAAGAGACATGAAAGAAAGGGTAGAGTATGAAAGATGTCACCTGAATATGAAGCTCATGTCAGCTTTGTGTCATATGTACAACTGCTGAGTTTAATGCCGTCAACTAGGCGAAGTCCAGCCAAAGAAGTCACAGAATGGCTAGAGCAACTATGTCTGAGATGAAATCTAGAAGAGTACGGTCAATAACAGGCTTCAGACGTTGACCGTTGACTTTAAATGTGTTACCCGTCTTTGGGTCAAAAATCTGAAAGGTTCCATTTGGAAAAATCTGGTCAATAATGAATGGGCCATTCCATTTAGATCTAAGTTTGCCAGGAAAAAGCTTAAGTCCAGAATCGAATAACCAGACCTTCTGGTTCGTCTTAAAGCTCTTGCGGGAAATCAATTGATCATGTAGAGCTTTGGTCCGAGCCTTGTAGATATTGGCATTCTCGTATGCATCATTTCTAAGCTCTTCCAACTCAGATAGTTGGAGTTTCCTGGTCTTCCCAACTAAATTCAAATCTAAATTGCATTGTTTGATCACCCAGAATGCCCTGCGTTCAATCTCTACGGGTAGATGGCACGCCTTTCCATACACCAAACGAAATGGAGACATGCTGATGGGTGTTTTATACACCGTGCGGTAGGCCCAAAGAGCATCCTCAAGCTTTTGAGTCCAGTCCTTGCGATCAGGCCTAACCTTTTCTGCAGAATGTTCTTGATCTCCCGATTGGAGATCTCGACTTGTCCATTCGTCTGGGGATGGTAAGGTGTGAAAATTCAGTGATTAACTCCGTATTTGGCCAACAAATTATGGAATTGGGCATTAGTAAAATGAGTGCCACCGTCACTGATGATGGTTCTCGAAATCCTGAACCTACTGAAGATATTTTTCTTGACAAAATCGATGACCACCTTGTGGTCACTATTTCGGGTGGGAATCACCTCAATCCATTTGGACACATAATCAATAGCAACAAGAATGTACTAATGTCCAAATGAAGGGAGAAAGGGTCCCATGAAATCGATGTCCCAAACATCAAAAATTTCGACATGAAGAATTGGGTTTAGGGGCATCATATCTATCTTAGTTATGCTCCCGAGTGCCTGACATCGAGAACATGACCTTGAGAAATCTTGGGCATCCTTCAATAAAGACGGCCAATAGAAGCCAGATTACAAGATTTTTGTAGCCGTCTTTTTCCCGGAGAAATGTCCACCACACGCAGATGCATGGTAGAACTCGAGTATACTATTAAATTCATTCTCCGATACACATCGGCGAATAATTTGATCAGAGCCAATGTGATACAGTTCAAGGTCCTCCCAGAAGTAGTATTTGGCCTCAGATTTTAGTCTATGTTGTTGTTGCTTGGTCCAATCTTGGGGGATTTGACCAACGGCCAAATAGTTAACAATGTCAGCAAACCACGGGGTGTAGACACCTGAAACTATAAGAATAACTTCGTCCAGAAAAGTGTCAGCAATCGGGATGTCCAGACGAGAAGAATCACCTAGGAGTCTCAACAAATGATCCACCACCACATTTTGTACCCTGGTTTTACCCTTGATTTCAAGATCAAATTCTTGAAGCAGAAGAATCCAACGAATAAGCCAGGGTTTGGCATCCTTTTTGGCCAAGAGATGTCTCAAAGCCGAGTGGTCGATATAGACGATAACATGAGACCCTATGAGATAAGTCCTGAATTTTTCCAAAGCGAACACTAGAGCTAGTAATTCCTTTTTAGTAACAGTGTAATTCCTCTAGGCTTCATCCAGAGTTTTACTAGCGTAGTAAATGACAGAGGGCTTTCTATCAATTTTTTGACCCAAGACAGCCACGACCGCATAATCAGAAGCGTCAGTCGTAATCTCAAAAGAGACTGTCCAAATTGGTGGTTGCAATACTGGAGCACAGGTGACTGCCGTTTTCAGGAAATCAAATGCCTTTTGGCATGATTCGTCGAAAACAAACGACATTTCTTTGGCAAGAAGATTGCTCAGGGGATGAGCAACCTTCGAGAAATCCTTGATGAATCTTCGATAGAATCCCACATGACCAAGAAATGATTGGATTTGTTTAACAGATGTGGGAGGAGAAAGTTTAGCGATAGCATCAACCTTAGCTTTATCCACTTCGATTTCCCATTCAGAGATTACATGACTCAAAATGATGCCTTCTTGGGTCATGAAATGACTCTTTTCCCAGCTAAAGACCAATCGTGTTTTGATACATCGCTTAATAATCATTTCTAGATTAGCCAAACAAGAGTCAAACGATTCTCCAAAAACAGAGAAATCATCCATGAAGACTTCCATAAGCTCTCCCACCATGTCAGAGAATATGGCTAACATACACCTTTGAAAAGTCGCAGGTGCATTGCATAAATCGAAGGGCATCCTACGGAAAGCGAAGGTTTCGTAGGGACAGGTGAAAGTAGTTTTTTCCTGATCCTCGGGATGGATAGGAACTTGGTTGTACCCCGAGTAGCCATGAAGAAAACAGAAGTACTTCTGCCCAGCTAATCTTTCCAAGATTTGATCGATGAAAGGCAGGTGAAAATGATCCTTTTTAGTGGCTGTGTTTAGCTTCCTCTAATCAATACAAACCCTCCAAGAGGAAGCTGAACGAGTTGTGACAGATTCTCCACTCTTGTTAGTTACAACGATAATCCCAACTTTCTTTGGAACAATCTGCACGGGTCTTACCCAAGGACTATCAGAGATTGGATAAATAATTCCTGCATCGAGCCACTTAATGATTTCCTTTTTGACCACTTCTCGCATATTTGGATTTAATCTCCTCTACATTTGACGAGAAGGGCAGGATCCATCTTCCAAGAATATTCTATGATTGCAGTAAGATGGCTTGATCCCCCTGAGGTCATGAATGGTCCAACCAATTGCCTCCTTGTGTTCCTTCAAGACCCTGATAAATTTAATCTCTTTCTCCTTTGTTAATTTAGCACTGATAATCACAGGGAGCGTCTTCTGAGGTCCTAAAAATTGATATTTCAAATTCTCAGGCAATGGTTTCAGTTCAAGCTGGGGCGAGTTGATGATTATGGTAAGGAAGATGCTGAAGACTCAACAAGAGGAAGAGGTTGTGAGTGAATAAAATCAATAACCTCTTCATAAGATGGCAGATCTGCCATAGAGGGTTGCGGGTCGAATTCGTCAACAAAGGAGGAACTTTCAATTGAAGAAACCATCAAACAAGTTTCAATATTTTCATTATCCTCCTCAAGTTCCTCAATAAATCCACAATCCTCAAATTTATTGATCGCCTTAAAAATATCCAATTTCATTCGTTGATCCCCAAAAGCGATTTCCATGCTACCGCTTTCACAATTAATGTTAGCCTTAGCAGTAGCCAGGAACGGACGCCCCAGAATGATGGGCGTGTTCCTCAGATTTTCAGGTCTATCTATGTCAAGGATAAGGACATCTACAGGAAAATAGAAATCCTTGACCTTAACTATAACATCTTCAATAATGCCTTGCGGATTTGTGACCGAGCAGTCCGCTAACTGTAGCGTTACTGAAGTTGGCTGAAGTTCACCTAATCCAAACTTCTCATAAAGAGAAGTCAGAATTAGGTTGATGGATTCACCCAGATCCAAAAGTGTTCTATCAAATGTGTAATCTCCAATGACACAAGAAATCAACGGAGCACATGGATCTCTCTTTTTCTGAGGGAGGTGGTGCAGGATAATAGAATTAGCCTGCTCGGAGAGTACCACCTTCCTCGGAGCAAATTCTCTCGACTTACGCTTTTGTGTACATAAATCCTTTAAAAATCTCGCGTAAGCCGGTATATGCTTGATAGCATTGAGGAGCAGGATATTGATCTCAACATTCTTAAATATATTCAGAAGCTCCTCATTGCTATCAACAAACTTCTTCTTCTTTGATTTGATCAAGGCTTCAGGAAAAGGAACATGAGTCAGATCTTTGGAATCAAGTTCCTGAGCCTTGATTTCCTCTCCAGAATTCTCCTATCTCTCCTAAGGTTCTCCAGGATTCAGTAGATCAGAACAGTGTAGCTGTGGATCCTTAGTCTGCTTACCACTCCTCAAGGTGACAGAATTTGCAGATGCATAAGAGTTTGGGTCTTGGGGAGGGTTAGGAAAGATTGGAGGGGTTTGATTAGCCAGGAATTGTTGATTTGTAGAAGAAGAAGAGGAGGGACCCGGCTCAACAACCTGAGCATGTGCATGTGGGTCCCTCTGATTTCCGTACCTATGGGCTTGGTTGCTCGAATTTAGAATATTTCGCGGGTTGGGTATGGGTTGGGATGGTAGAGATCCAGGTTGACGAGAGTTAGCAATGAGCCCGGTCTGCAAGTTGTCCAGTGAGGTTTTTATTTGCTGCATGAGCTGGAGCATGGATCCTTGCATCTCTACCATTTGTCGGTTCAAATCAGCCTACCCTATGGGTTGATGGGCATTCCAAGTTGGCTGATTGACCTGATTTGGGGGCAATTGAGTATATACATAACTCTGACCTATTGGTCGTTGCGGAGCATAGTTGCCAGGTCGAAATTGGGTCTGTTACCTCGGGTTTTTCCAAGAGAAGTTAGGGTGGTTTCTCCAACCCGGATTATAAGCATTAGAGTAGGGGTTGGATCTAACATTCTCTTGTACAGCACAGATATCCTCATAGGGTGAGGATGGAGAGAAAGAAAGGGAAGGATAAGAAAAACTGGGATCAAAGGCCCCAGTTTGGAACCCGTGAAGTTCTGAAAAATGATGACTCACAGGTTGAGCCGCATCGAGTTGATTCACGAATCCCATCCAGAAGGAGCTCGTGAAGAATGGAATCCCGACTTTTGGGATTGAGTGGATCGAGAGTTATTCATAGAATTTCCAGCCATCCACTCTTCCATTCTCTTAGCAACCAAGTCCACCTTGTCAAGTTTGTTACAAATCAATTCCATATCAAATGAATGAGAGTCATGGACTTCATTGACATTTGATCTGGGCTGCTGGGATTGGTTAAATGTATCCATAGAGGCATGTTTGATTGAATTCTCGCTCATTTTCTCAAATAAATCGTGTGCACTATCTACGTCTTTATTGAGAAAATTGCCTTCGCAAGAAGAATCCACATGATTTCTGAGTTGCTCAGTCAACCCATGATAGAAGATCTGCACGAGTTGCCATTTCGGCACCTCGTGGTGTGGACACCTCTGCAATAGGTCCTGGAATCGCTCCCAGGCCACATGAAACTACTCCCCCGGCCGCTGGGTAAAGGTAGTGATTGCCTGTCTCAAGGAATTGGTAAGTCCGACTAGGAAGAATTTCTTCAGAAAGGACGATTTCAACTCATTCCAGGTTGCAAGTGGTCTTCCTATTATTTTGTACCAATGCACAGCCTTATCCCTAAGAGAGTAGGGGAAGAGCCTCATGATCATTTGCTCCTCGTTTACGTTTCGTGCCTGATGAGAACCTCATCATGAGCCATAACTAGCTCATTTTGACCCAATACAAAGGATAAAAGCTCCTACATAACTCAAGGAAAGGCTTAACTCAGAGAATTCTGAGTTTAAGGAGAAAACAAGTCATAAGGGGTAAAAATGCAATTTCACCAGTATAATCTGCATACAGGGTAATTCAGGGCCCAAACATAGGTCAAAGCAGCTTAATAAGAATAAAAGTGGGATGAAATGATCTAGCAAGGGCTACAGCAATTCCAAGAAACTAAATGATAAATATGTAACCCTAGAACAACCCACTTCAATTCACAAGGTTCGAGGCAAAGTAAAAATAGAATAAACCCTCTAAAATTCATAGAAAAATAATCTCTAGGGTTTAGAACCTTCAATTTGGCCTTTAGAACCCATTTTGACCTACATTGAGAACCATGCCCAATTAATAACTTAATTTGGGTTTTTGCGCAAATTGACCGGTCAAACAAGGTTTAATATGAAAATGAAATTCACCATCAGATTCCTTAGGTCCTAATTAGTCATGTATAAAAACTTGAGCCTAAGAAGAAACCTCCTTGACCGACTTTACACTTTGGTCCTCATATATTTACTCTTTGGCCCTCAACTTTTGAACCCTCGCATTTTGGCCCCTAACTCTCCTTCGTTCTTTGCAATCAGGTCCCTCCTGCAAAAACCTGCCAGCACCATGCTCCGGCGACCTTGCGCGGAGCATGGCGCCGCGCAGGGTGAGGTGGGAGACCTAGCAAGTAAACCGGGGGTGCCCTGCGTCGTCAGCCGTCGCAGGGGCACCCCCCTGGTCATTGTAGCCCACCATACCGGCCGTGCGAACGCACAGACGGTATGGGCTCGTGTTTCCGACCATTCTCCGGCGAGGGAGACACGTCGTCTCCCTCCGCCTTCCTCCCTGTTTCATCCCTATAAATACCCCCCGCTGCTCCACCGACCAGAGCAGCCTGGATCTGACGGAGAAAATCCCCAACTTCCTTCTCTTCTTTCTCCGGCAGACGCTCACCAGCTCCGGCGGTTTCCTCCCCCTCCACCTCTTCGCTCTGCCGCAATACCAGCAGCAGAGATTTCCTCCCCTGCTCTTCCCGCGCCACGCCGCACCCAGCTGGCGCCTCTCCGGCTCTCTGCTCGCCGCCGCCCCTTTCCCTGAGCATCGTCTTCTCCGGCGACAGTCGATACGACTGTCGCCCTGTTCCTCCCCCTTCGTCCCTGCAAGTAAGCTAGAGCTACTCCCCTTCTCCTCCTCTTTCTTTCCCCGCTTTCAATTTATTCAATTAAGCCCTCTACCGACCCTGACCACCTTCACCCCCTTCGCCTCCGACCACCCTCCGGCGAGCCGCTCCCATCACCTCAGCAACCCACACGGCTCGCCGACCCTCGCCGAACCTCCGCCTCATCACACTGAGCACCCCCCACCCCTCCACTGCCACTCCACACCTCCGTAACATTCCCCCGAACAAACCCATTCCTCCGGTTGCAGTCCGACCCAGGGCTGCCGCCAGACACCTCCTTGCGGCCTGCCGCGCAGCTCCTCACCTTCGCCGTGCCACGGCGAAGGTTCCCCAGTGGTTTGATCAGGCCGCGAGGCCATATTCGTGTCCGACAGGTTTAGAGGTTCGACCGCCATTAACGCACATTGAAGCAGCTTCTCCCGCGCTCCAGGCTTGAGGACTCCAGGTCTCCAGCTGCTGCGGAGTACAGGGAGTATTGCGAAGGCAGCCAGCCAGCAACCTATGCAAATAGAAGCCGCAGCTGCAGAAGCCAGGCCGCGGTCTCCCAGCAGGCGCACGCGAGGAACGGTCTGCGTTTAGTCCCACATCGGTAAGCCTCACACCCGTTCCACTGTTTAAATTGATTTCGTGCACTGGCCTTATTGCCTCAGTACACGGGGTGAGGTCCCCTTACACCCGCCCGGTTACCCGGTCTCGTCCGCGCTCACGCCCCGCGGACCTGACCCGACCCGACTTAGACTGACCTGCACTCCTCGCCCACCACGCACGCCGGTGGGCCTGGACCCGGGTGTGACCCGAACCCGATTACCCGGTAGCTCTGGGAGAGCTTTCCTAAGAGTGGTTTCAGAGAGAAAGAGAGACGCGGGGGAGGGGGGTAGAGTAGGTTTTGCCTCTGATGAAAAAAAAAAAAAAACTCTGAAGTGTGCAGGCACAGGTGAAGAAGAAGACCCGCGGAAGAAGAAGGAGCTGCACTGTAGCAAATGCGTAGTTAAGTCGTCTAAGTACCGGGTCAGATGACGGAAGGTCAGCAGCCAGAGCAGGAAAGAAGGCAGGCTGAAGAAGAAGGAAGAGCAACGGCCAAAGCAGAAGAAGAAGAAAGGAAGACTTAGTAGCTGAAGGCAGAAGCTCTTCAGCCATAAAGAGGAAAAGGGAACAGAGAAAGCATCACCTCTGCAGAACGAAGAAGAAGAACAAGGAGCTCTGAAGAAAGAAGATAACCACCAAAGCAGGAACAGCAGGAAGAAGCACCTCTGCAGAACAAAAAGAAAGAAAGAGATCTAAAGAAAGAGAGAAAGAAGAGCATCCCCTCTGCAGAACAAAGAGAAAACAACAAATTCTTTCCCTCTCTCTGTCTTTATTTTGTAAAAGAAACATGTATATCTCTAGAATACAACTTGCTCCCTGAGTTCGACCTCGGGAACTCTTTTATTTTCCGAGTAAAAAATTTATATTTGAAGTGTTGGTCATAACCGGCTTTACTACAACGTTATAACAAAACAAAACCGACGTTTCATTTTGGCGCCGCTGCCGGGGAGCAACGGCTATTCTAGAGGTAAACATTCCTGTTTCTTTTAATTTCTGATAATCTCCTCTCTTTTGTGCAGCTACAGGAACTCAAGAAGACAAGCAACCACACGACAACCACTCCGAAGACAGGTAAAATTTTCCTCTCACTATTAACCCCTAAACTCTAAAGAGGAAGAAAAGAACAGAACAAGCAATATAGGGCTAACCTGCCTTCCATACTTAGTAACCATAAAGAGTTGCATGTTTTCAACTCATCACTCCTGCACACTATTAAGGGTATTTAAGGGCTAACACATTCTTGCTTGAGCCCTAATTGCCCAACAAAGAGTTAAATGGACCAAGTAGAGCCAACATAAGGTCAAACATTAGGATTTCAGTAGAGACACACCCCTTAATCAAGAATTGAGGAAATCCAAAAGAGGTGTGCCCAAGCCATTGATTGAAAATAATTAACAAGAAAAATCCTAAAACAATTGGCTCTCTCTAAACACTTGAACCCTAAAAGACAGGACCTAAAAGCTCTTAAAGAAAACAATAGGTAAAGTTGACCCCTTGGGTCAACCAACCTTAAATTAGGTCACTCTTTGCACTTAAAAAGACTAAAGTTCAAGTGAAACCTTAAGCACCCTGATCTTAAAATTGGTAGACTTAAGAGGTCAAGATCCCCATTCTGGTCTACCTGGAACCGCAGTGACAAGAGAGGTCGGGTGGGGGAAACCCTGTAACCCGTGGGGACGCTCTACCGTGTAGGGGTCTTCGCGGGACTCTCCCTCTCTGGCTGCCCAGGTAATTCTCAGGTGGACGATCTTTCTGATCAAGGGGTCCATCTGCCCCGCACCTCTATAGTCACCCAACACATTTTTGGGTGTCTTGATTGGGTCCAGCACCTTCTAAACTTACCTCTCCCAACTGTGCATGTACGGAAGGAGGTCTCTAAGACCACCCTTAAGACCTCCATTAGAAATTCGCTCTCGTCAAGGCCAAGCCTCGACGCCCGTATTTGTGCAGCAACACCCTCACATTATTCTCTCTTCTGATTCAGAACCAAGTTCTTCTTCTTCCCCCATCATGGCTCAGCCAGTTGAGGAAGAAAATAATCTGGAACACCAGCTCCAGCGACTCAATGACCTCTTCCAAAACTTCGTGCACCCACCACAGCGTCCTATGATGCGGGACCACTACAATCCTGCTGCGGTGGCCATTGAGCCTCGAGTCAGAATCCCGATTGGAGGACCTGATTCCGAACTAAAGCCCAACATGATTCATGCTATACCTAAATTCCATGGGCTTAATTCTGAAGATCCCTTCCAGCACATCAAACAGCTAAAGCATCTGGCCCACACTTTTGGATCAGATGCGCAAAATCGGGATATTCTTCTCATGAAGATGTTCTCCTTTTCTCTTATGGACAAGGCCGCCCATTGGTATCAAACTCAGACCCGGCCGATCAACACTTGGGAAGAACTTCAATCCGAGTTTTTGAAAAAGTTCTTTCCCGTTGGTCGGACCAACGCCTTGCGCCATCAGATTACACACTTCACTCAACAATCAGGAGAACCTCTCCATGAGGCATGGGATCGTTTTCAGGATCTCATGAGAAAGTGCCCCCATCACGGAGTTCCTAAATGGGAACAAGTCCAATCTTTTTACCAGGGACTCCGTGAGGACATCCGCCTTTTCGTCAATGCAACTTGCGGAGGAAACATCATGGGTCAACATGAAGACACCGTATGGGAGATTCTCGAAAACATGTGCGAGAACTCCATCAACAATGACTCCATGGGATTATTCGACAGACGAATACCCGCGCAGCGACGAATCTTAAGGGAGCACATGAGACGCAGGGCCTGTCCGTATCAGTCGACCTGGAATTAATGGCCAGTCGATTGGACAAGGTCTCAATCATTGAAAAGAAGGTGGATGAGCTGACTCAGCACTTGCAGCGAGCCACCTCTGCGCGTAACTCCTTTGCACAACCTCCTTCCACACAGGAGACTGTGCAAAATATCCTCCACCGATCCTCCCCTGGGATGGATCCATATCCATCCCCATCTGATTCTTGGACTGGAAGATCATCCGATCCTTTCTACACCAGCCGGGGGAACTCCATTCCTCCTTTCCCTGATTCTCAGGAGGTTCCTCAGACCTGCGAGGACCTCAACGCCATCCAGAACGACCCATTCTCCAACACTTACAACCCTGGATGGCGAAACCATCCCAATTTTCAGTGGGCGGGAAATTCCCAAACCCAAAGACCACCTTTTCAGTCCCGCCCACAGCCCTCTCATCACTACCAGCCGCCTCAGCCTCGGCCCAACCCTACTTATCCATCAGGGCCAAATCAAGATCAAATGTCCTTAATCCTTCAGACTCTGGCTGACATTCAAAAAACGAATGCGGCTATTCAAAAACAGCACAAGGACGAGCTTACTGAAGTTAAAACTCAGCTGGCCCAGTTGGCAAATTCTCGCCAGCCAGGCACACTCCCTTCCCAACCTCTTCCTAACCCAAATAACGTGCCAACCCAGAAGCGCGTTATGAATCCAAATTTAGGACACGCTCAATGGATTTATCAGGCCCCCACTGCTCCATCTCCAGACGAGATGGAAGCCTCAACTTCTCGTGCGGGATTTCAGCAGCAGCCACCCCTCCTACCAAACCCAAACCAAAACCAGGCTGGATTAAATTCTGTAACAACACGTAGTGGTAAGACAACTCAAGACCCGCATTATCCAAACCACTCCCAGCCTGATAACCATGACCCTAGGATAGTTATCCAAGGTACCGCTGTTCCAGACCCACAACCTGGACCTATCCTAGAAGAACCAACCAAGATCCCGTTTCCCGAGGCCCTGACCAAGGGAAAGAAGACCACCAAACCCGTGGCCCCTGAGGAAGACCTGGTCAAGCTCTTTGAGCAGGTCCACATAAACATCCCCTTGATGGATGCAATCCGCCACGTACCAGCTTACGCACGATTTCTAAAGAATATATGTACACCCCAGCGTAAGCCGCGAACCAAGGGAGGGAGCCCAATTGTTCTGTCAGAGCAAGCCAGCTCTGTAATCCTTAGTAGACTCCCACCCAAGGCAAAAGATCCTGGAACTCCCCTGATCTCCTGTAAGATAGGTGGTACCCAATTTGATAGAGCATTGTTAGACTTAGGTGCATCTATAAATCTGATACCCACATCCTTACTTGACCATCTAGAAGAATCTGAGATGAAACCAACCGAGGTGACATTACAATTAGCAGATCGATCTATAAAGTCACCAAAAAGGGGTTCTCGAGGATGTTATCGTGAGAGTGCGGGATTTCTATTTTCCAGTGGACTTTATAGTCTTAGACATGGATGCACCTGAGAACCCTAGGGATACACCAATCATTCTAGGAAGACCTTTCTTGGCTACTGCTAGAGCCAACATCAGCTGTGAGGAGGGCCAAATAGAGCTTAAGTTTGGAGACCAAACACTGAAAATTGATATATTTAAGGCCCAACAAGGAATTAATTGCGGCGTCATCGAGCAAATTTGTGACATCAAGACTTTGGTTGATGAATCACACCTCCAGAATGACTTGAGTATGCCTCATCAACCACAGAAGGATCTTGACCCGCAAACAGAGGAGTCAAATCCAGATGTGAACAACCCAGTAACTCCCACCCTTGAACCTCACATCTATACTGAACCACCCGCTGCTGCTGAAAACCCCATCCTCGAACTGAAACCCCTT
This sequence comes from Thalassia testudinum, assembly GCA_037157565.1. Classification (NCBI taxonomy): domain Eukaryota; kingdom Viridiplantae; phylum Streptophyta; class Magnoliopsida; order Alismatales; family Hydrocharitaceae; genus Thalassia; species Thalassia testudinum. The sequence continues at coordinate 19,874,838 of JAZHRO010000059.1, forward strand.
CCTGCTCACTTAAAATACGTCTTTTTGGGTTCTAATCAGACCCTTCCTGTGATCATCAATTCCAACCTCAGTCCTGAACAGGAATCCCGTCTGATTGTTGTCCTCCAGCAACATCGCAGAGCCATCGGATGGACTCTCGATGATTTGACTGGAATAAGTCCCTCTTATTGTACTCATCATATCTATTCAGAAGAGGGCACACGACCTTCTCGTGAAATGCAGAGACGCTTAAACCCCAATCTGCAGGAGGTCGTGAAAAAGGAGATCATCAAGTGGTTAGATGCCGGGATCATCTACCCGATCTCCGATAGTCGTTGGGTGAGCCCAATTCAGGTCATGCCTAAGAAGGCAGGACTCACCACTATAACGACTGAGACCGGAGAAATCATTCCTACCCGATTAGCCAACTCGTGGAGAGTCTGTATAGATTACCGTCGACTCAATTCCTCCACGAAGAAGGATCATTTCCCACTACCCTTCATTGATCAAATTCTCAAAAAATTAGCGGGAAATAGGTTCTTCTGCTTTCTTGACGGGTACTCCGGTTATAACCAGGTGGCAATCCATCCTGAGGACCAAGAAAAGACCACGTTCACCTGCCCCTTCGGAACATACGCTTTCCGAAGGATGCCTTTCGGTCTTTGCAATGCACCCGCTACTTTTCAGCGATGCATGCTTGCCATATTCTCAGATATGGTAGGTGATTATCTGGAAGTCTTCATGGATGACTTTTCAGTTTTCGGAGCATCATTCGACGATTGCCTCCAACACTTGGTCCAGATACTCAGGCGGTGCATCGATGTGAATTTGGTTCTTTCCTGGGAAAAGAGCCATTTCATGGTGCCTGAGGGAATTGTCCTGGGACACTCAATTTCGGAGAAAGGTATCCAAGTGGATCGAGCTAAGGTTAATCTGATTTCTCACCTTCCTATGCCTAGCTCGATCAGGGACATCCGATCCTTTTTAGGGCATGTCAGTTTTTATCGACGATTTATCCCTGATTTTTCAAAAATCGCACGCCCCCTGACCACTCTTCTCTCCAAGGATGTTCCCTTCGAAATCTCCAAGGAATGCACTCAAGCATTTGAAATCCTGCGTGACCGAGTCACCCAAGCCCCGATCCTACAGTCCCCTGATTGGTCTCAACCCTTTGAGATCATGTGTGATGCATCCGACTTCGCTGTAGGAGCGGTTTTGGGGCAGAAAAATGACAAGAAACCTGTGGTCATTTACTACGCCAGCAAAACACTCGATGAGGCTCAGCGTAACTATACAGTTACTGAGAAAGAGCTGCTAGCTGTAGTATTTGCCCTAGAGAAGTTCAGATCGTACATTCTGGGTTCCCATGTCATCATATACTCGGATCACACGGCTGTGAGGCATCTCCTTGCAAAGAAGGACGCGAAACCTCGATTGATCCGATGGATCTTGCTGTTGCAAGAATTTGACCTTGAGATTCGCGACAAAGCGGGAAAACAAAACGTGGTAGCTGATCACTTGTCCCGTCTTCCTTCTGAAAGAATTGACCCTTCCAGACCCATCACTGAGCATTTTCCCGATGAGCACCTGCTGACTATTGGTACTAGCCTTCCATGGTTCGCTAATATTGTAAATTACTTGGCATCTCATCAGACCCCGTTCGATTGGCCGAAGGCCAAGAAAGACAAATTACGCGCCGATGCCAAGTATTACATTTGGGAAGACCCGTACCTCTTCCGCATAGGTGCCGATCAGATCATCCGGAGATGTGTCCCGGAAGGGGAAGTCAACAATATCCTCTCTTTCTGCCATGACCAGGCATGCGGTGGCCATTTTGCCGGGCATAAAACCGCATCAAAAGTCCTCCAGTGCGGCTTTTACTGGCCCACACTGTTCAAAGACGCACACAGTCATTGCAAGGCATGCAGTCGTTGCCAGACTTTGGGCAACATGAGCCGTCGCGACATGATGCCTATGCAACCGATTCTAGTATGCGAAATCTTTGATGTTTGGGGGATTGATTTTATGGGCCCCTTTCCTGTTTCGGATGGTTTCGAATACATTCTGTTGGCTGTGGACTACGTGTCCAAATGGATCGAAGCCATACCGACCCGAACCTGTGATCACAAAATCGTTCTCAAATTCATTCATCAACACATTTTCTCAAGGTTCGGGATTCCTCGTGCAATAATTTCTGATGGGGGGGCCCATTTCACAAATGCTCAGTTTAGGTCACTGATGACCAAATACGGGGTGTCTCACCGAATCTCTACTCCTTACCACCCCCAAACTAATGGTCTAGCTGAGCTGTCTAATCGGGAGATCAAGAAAATCCTGCAAGTCACTGTTCGACCTGACAGGAAGGACTGGTCGTCCCGACTTCCGGAAGCATTATGGGCCTATAGGACCTCCCACAAGACCCAATTGGGCATGTCTCCCTTTAGATTGGTGTACGGAAAGGCATGCCACCTTCCCGTCGAACTGGAGCATAAAGCCTATTGGGCAGTACGGAACTGTAATCTAGATCTTTCCAAGGCTGGGACCCACAGAAAACTCCAAATAAGCGAGATCGATGAATTACGCATAGACGCGTACGAGAACTCGCAAATCTACAAGGAGCGGGTTAAAGCCTTCCACGACAAATACATCTCGAGAAAGATCTTTCATCCTGGTCAAAAGGTCCTACTCTTCGATGCCCGACTCAAACTCTTCCCAGGAAAACTGAGATCTAAGTGGGTCGGACCATATTTGGTCCGACAGGTTTTTGGAAATGGAGCAATCGAAATCAGTCCACTCAGCCACGATTCTGAACCTTTCATCGTGAACGGTCAGAGACTCAAGCCGTTCATTGATGTAACTTCTACTGATTTGGCTGAGGCATCTTATATCCTCCTTTCCCCTTGAGCTTATTGCGCCCAGCCGATGGCGTAAAACTCAGCGCTTAACGGGAGGCAGCCCGTCATTCTCTTTGAAAACCTGAAACTTGTTCTGACACCTTTCAGCACTCGAAGTTCACCCTTACAGACAGCCGACCCCAACTCAGATGTTCGCATCTGAGATTTGAAATCGTCCGCAAAAAAAAAAAAAAAAAAAAAAAATTTCAACCCGACCCATCCACTCACCCAAATTTCTGTCTTAAGGAATGAACTAAGACCCCCTAGATTACAATGAGGACATTGCAAATCTTAGGCATGGGGGGGTATGAAAGTACAAAAACTCGTAAGAAAAGGTTTCAAACAAAAAAAATTCACATATGCCAAAAACACCATAAAAATTAAAAAATTTTCGAAAAAGAACAAGAGGAAAAGAGGAGAAGGAAATTTTGCGAAGGAGAAAAGAAACAAAAGGAAAAAGGAGCACAAAATTATGAGAAAAAGTGATAGTCATTAGTAAGGAACTAAGGAATTAACCTAAGCTCTAGACCTCATTCAAGAAAAGTGCACAATAAGATTAGTAAAGAATGCAAACCTTAGGCATTCTTGAATAGACTCTTAGTACCCATTAAGATCTGGACACTCCTCAAGAGGTTGAGGAAAATGAAAAGCTGAAGTATTAGGTCTAAAGCTTAGGGAGTATTCGGCCTCGTTAACTAATTTTTGGTTTACGGGACTCAGTAACCTAAGCACCCTAATCTCACACACAGCCTGGTTCAGTAAGCGTAAAAATCAGAATCACGCAGAAGCGTTGCAAAAATCTGAAAAGAACACCTAGAATAGGAGCGGCCGATCAACACAAGTTGATTTGGACGAGTTCCCAGCGCAGAGAGGCGGGAAATCCCCTCGAAGATGCGTAACAAAATATCATCTCCTCGGTGCTTGTCTCTTAGGATATTTACATATCCTACTGGGGGCATGTAAGCACTCTGCTAGTTCAGATTCCATGGATGGCATTATCTCGAAGTGTCAATTGCCAGGGTCTGGATTCGGCCACGGAATACCATGGGTGGGATTATCCCGAAATCTCAATAGCCAGGATTCCGGGGGTTGCCATGGGCGGTGCTATCTCGAAGCATCGATCGCCAGGAACCCTTGAGGATTGATGATGGGAGCAAGGAATCTGATACAGACCGTGTTGAAAAGCCAATCCTAGGCTAGAACTAAAAAGAAAAAGAGAGAGAAAACTCTCCAAACAGAAAAATTTTCTATCTCTCTCTTACAAAACGCACTGCGAACTGAGCCAGGGCTAAAATCATTTCAAGCACGGGTGCTTTAACCACGAAGTCCAATAAACCTTAGGTTAGTTCTTGTGGGCCTTAAAAACCTTTGCTAAAAGACTGAGGCTAAGGCTAGACAGATTTGGATCTTGATTGGTACTAGAGTATCTTTTAGGCCTATGGTCAGCATTCTAACCTAATCTATGCTCAAATAAAAAAGGCACTTATCTAAAACTATTAAAAACTTCATGGTCTAGAACAAGGGTTGAAACCTTAAGTTTTTGCTAAGGGACTAGCAAAAGCTAGGCATGGGGGTATGATGAGAACCTCATCATGAGCCATAACTAGCTCATTTTGACCCAATACAAAGGATAAAAGCTCCTACATAACTCAAGGAAAGGCTTAACTCAGAGAATTCTGAGTTTAAGGAGAAAACAAGTCATAAGGGGTAAAAATGCAATTTCACCAGTATAATCTGCATACAGGGTAATTCAGGGCCCAAACATAGGTCAAAGCAGCCTAATAAGAATAAAAGTGGGATGAAATGATCTAGCAAGGGCTACAGCAATTCCAAGAAACTAAATGATAAATATGTAACCCTAGAACAACCCACTTCAATTCACAAGGTTCGAGGCAAAGTAAAAATAGAATAAACCCTCTAAAATTCATAGAAAAATAATCTCTAGGGTTTAGAACCTTCAATTTGGCCTTTAGAACCCATTTTGACCTACATTGAGAACCATGCCCAATTAATAACTTAATTTGGGTTTTTGCGCAAATTGACCGGTCAAACAAGGTTTAATATGAAAATGAAATTCACCATCAGATTCCTTAGGTCCTAATTAGTCATGTATAAAAACTTGAGCCTAAGAAGAAACCTCCTTGACCGACTTTACACTTTGGTCCTCATATATTTACTCTTTGGCCCTCAACTTTTGAACCCTCGCATTTTGGCCCCTAACTCTCCTTCGTTCTTTGCAATCAGGTCCCTCCTGCAAAAACCTGCCAGCACCATGCTCCGGCAACCTTGCGCGGAGCATGGCGCCGCGCAGGGTGAGGTGGGAGACCTAGCAAGTAAACCGGGGGTGCCCTGCGTCGTCAGCCGTCGCAGGGGCACCCCCCTGGTCATTGTAGCCCACCATACCGGCCGTGCGAACGCACGGACGGTATGGGTTCATGTTTCCGACCATTCTCCGGCGAGGGAGACACGTCGTCTCCCTCCGCCTTCCTCCCTGTTTCATCCCTATAAATACCCCCCGCTGCTCCACCGACCAGAGCAGCCTGGATCTGACGGAGAAAATCCCCAACTTCCTTCTCTTCTTTCTCCGGCAGACGCTCACCAGCTCCGGCGGTTTCCTCCCCCTCCACCTCTTCGCTCTGCCGCAATACCAGCAGCAGAGATTTCCTCCCCTGCTCTTCCCGCGCCACGCCGCACCCAGCTGGCGCCTCTCCGGCTCTCTGCTCGCCGCCGCCCCTTTCCCTGAGCATCGTCTTCTCCGGCGACAGTCGATACGACTGTCGCCCTGTTCCTCCCCCTTCGTCCCTGCAAGTAAGCTAGAGCTACTCCCCTTCTCCTCCTCTTTCTTTCCCCGCTTTCAATTTATTCAATTAAGCCCTCTACCAACCCTGACCACCTTCACCCCCTTCGCCTCCGACCACCCTCCGGCGAGCCGCTCCCATCACCTCAGCAACCCACACGGCTCGCCGACCCTCGCCGAACCTCCGCCTCATCACACTGAGCACCCCCCACCCCTCCACTGCCACTCCACACCTCCGTAACATTCCCCCGAACAAACCCATTCCTCCGGTTGCAGTCCGACCCAGGGCTGCCGCCAGACACCTCCTTGCGGCCTGCCGCGCAGCTTCTCACCTTCGCCGTGCCACGGCGAAGGTTCCCCAGTGGTTTGATCAGGCCGCGAGGCCATATTCGTGTCCGACAGGTTTAGAGGTTCGACCGCCATTAACGCACATTGAAGCAGCTTCTCCCGCGCTCCAGGCTTGAGGACTCCAGGTCTCCAGCTGCTGCGGAGTACAGGGAGTATTGCGAAGGCAGCCAGCCAGCAACCTATGCAAATAGAAGCCGCAGCTGCAGAAGCCAGGCCGCGGTCTCCCAGCAGGCGCACGCGAGGAACGGTCTGCGTTTAGTCCCACATCGGTAAGCCTCACACCCGTTCCACTGTTTAAATTGATTTCGTGCACTGGCCTTATTGCCTCAGTACACGGGGTGAGGTCCCCTTACACCCGCCCGGTTACCCGGTCTCGTCCGCGCTCACGCCCCGCGGACCTGACCCGACCCGACTTAAACTGACCTGCACTCCTCGCCCACCACGCACGCCGGTGGGCCTGGACCCGGGTGTGACCCGAACCCGATTACCCGGTAGCTCTGGGAGAGCTTTCCTAAGAGTGGTTTCAGAGAGAAAGAGAGACGCGGGGGAGGGGGGTAGAGTAGGTTTTGCCTCTGACGAAAAAAAAAAAAAAACTCTGAAGTGTGCAGGCACAGGTGAAGAAGAAGACCCGCGGAAGAAGAAGGAGCTGCACTGTAGCAAATGCGTAGTTAAGTCGTCTAAGTACCGGGTCAGATGACGGAAGGTCAGCAGCCAGAGCAGGAAAGAAGGCAGGCTGAAGAAGAAGGAAGAGCAACGGCCAAAGCAGAAGAAGAAGAAAGGAAGACTTAGTAGCTGAAGGCAGAAGCTCTGCAGCCATAAAGAGGAAAAGGGAACAGAGAAAGCATCACCTCTGCAGAACGAAGAAGAAGAACAAGGAGCTCTGAAGAAAGAAGATAACCACCAAAGCAGGAACAGCAGGAAGAAGCACCTCTGCAGAACAAAAAGAAAGAAAGAGATCTAAAGAAAGAGAGAAAGAAGAGCATCCCCTCTGCAGAACAAAGAGAAAACAACAAATTCTTTCCCTCTCTCTGTCTTTATTTTGTAAAAGAAACATGTATATCTCTAGAATACAACTTGCTCCCTGAGTTCGACCTCGGGAACTCTTTTATTTTCCGAGTAAAAAATTTATATTTGAAGTGTTGGTCATAACCGGCTTTACTACAACGTTATAACAAAACAAAACCGACGTTTCAGTGCCTTGGTGGTTTGGACCAAAGTGGTCAAGTCCTCCAAGTGCTGAAACGGATCTTCGGAGCCAAGCCCATGATAATGTTTGATCAGGCTTAACACCTGGGGCTTGATTTCTACGTCACCGGCTAGAATCTGGATGCCGGGCTGTTCCCTGTAATTTGAAGGATAATAAAAATCCTTCAAGGGCTAAGCGCCCTGCATTCTCTGGAACCATTCCTGCATTCTTTGCATTTGTTCTAGCTGCCTTCGGAATTCCTCCTATAACTCTCCAGGCAGAGGAGGCTATTGGTCGGCCATGGGATCAATTTGACCAAAATCCAATTTGCGCCTCCTAGAATACTCTAGTGGTCCTTCCAATCGGGGATTCAATGACCGTCTTCCCAGCATAAACTAGGAGAAGGTCGGAAGGACTGGAGATAAGGACCCTGCAGCACAACAAAACAAGGCTGTCCTTAAGTGGGGTAGCCTAAGGATCTACTGACTCCCAAAACCCGCCTTAAGACTGTAAATGATTTACTCTACTTGCGTCTACTCAATCCAACCAGTTAGAAGGAGGGATTGGGGAGAAGGTTCTTCCTTCGGCTTTCGCCTCCGGTTCCTAGTGTACCCCCCAGCCACGGTTGTTTGACGCTACTCCCCTAGCTAGACATCAGATTAATCAGTATAAGTACGTTAATCAAAGACAATCTTAAACTAGGCTCTGAAGAGTGAATCATACCTTAAGGCCAACGTCTACTCAATTTTATTAAGGCCTGGGATTGTGGTGCTTATGGAATGTGATGGGCCCTTAAAATGGGTTGTGCCCTTAATGATTGATTGAGAATTATGTAAGTGCGTGCACAACCAAGGTTTTCAAGCAAGATTATTTGTGATGCGTGGATTTTAATGTGCAAATCTTGCTTTAGTAGCTTTTAGGGTTTAAATTAGGTTGATTGCAATCAAGTTTAGAGGCAAACGAAGTTGTCAAACACAGGTGAAGATTGCTTTCCTTTAAAACTAGAAAGAAAGTGGAGTGCCTGGAATAGACCTAGAGCGAAAACCCTAAGGAGGAGCTACTTGATGAGTCGATTTTAAGTAGAGTGGTGCGGCCCAAACAACTCAAACAACTAGCCACAAATGCACCACTAAGCTAGACACACAAAGATGGTTAACGTAGAATGATTTCTACTCTTTTATGTGTTGCTTTGTGTGTACTGGTTCCACAGATCAGAACCCAGTTGAGTAGAAACAAATCAATTAGGTTAAGTGCCTTGAATGTGGGTGTACGTTGTGTGTTTGTTGAAAATTGTCCCACAAGATTATCTTTTTGTTGTTTTTTATTTATAAACGAGGGTGGAATGAATGTAAGTGAGAATCCAAACAACCAAACTATTCCTACGATTTATGCAAACACCTAGGTTAATTGGAATTTGGATTTAATGTGACAAATGAAATATATGGAGGGGGAAAGAATGGGGAGCACTTACAGTTGTCTTCAACTGCACTTTACTCTGGTCTATCGCTTAATGATTCCCTGATGGAGGTCTCTGCAAAACAATAGACACAAGAGAAAGCAAGTTAGAAAATAATAAAGTGCATGAAATGAGAAAAGCAGATCGGAAAAAGTTGCCTCCCCGGCAACAACACCAAAATGTTGAAGCTACAAGTTACTACGCTAACGTATTTGGTTTTGAAAAACCTATCGTCGTAGTGTGAAAGCAAAGAACTCATGTTCAACAAATAAAATTTGTACCGGAATAGAAATCCCAGGTCGAACTCAGGGAGGCTACGTCAATCTATATTCGCAATTATATTTTTTTAGAGTTTTTATTGAAAAGCGAAGCGATGTAATTACAATGAAGCAATATTAACAATCAAAATAAATGAGAGAGAGAGAGAGCGAAAACATGCACTCAATATTTCAAAATATTTATACAATAAAACCTGAGAAGAATTACACTACAAAGCGAGAAATCAGCTGCACTAGAAAGTAGGAAAATTACACTCTAGAAAGCTATAAAGAAGAATGGGAGAGAGAAGTTATCCTCCTCGACGATTGCTTGGAGGATGAGCCAGATGAGACGTCGCCTAGAAGGACGGAGCGGGAAGAAGGAGGTCAAGGCAGGAGGAACGAGAACAGGGCAGCACGTCGTCGTTGTCGCGGGATCCGCTTCCTAAATGAGAGCGAAAATTTGACTTTATCTCTCAAGGAGCATCCCGGGTGTGGGACAAGCTTCTCTTGAGCTTTGGAGAGGTAGAGGAGAGAAGGAAGGGATGAAAATTTCATATGGAGGGGGTCTAGTTTTATAGTTGCAAGGAGTGAGGGCAATTTGGTCTTTACAATTACAAAACATTAAATAAGTGGTCTTTAGTGACGGATAAAACCATCGCTAAAGCCCTAGTCGTGGGCGACGTGTGATGCCCACATCCTCCAATTCTCGGTCGTTCGATCGTGAGATCGAACGGCTGAGATGTGCCCTCGTTGCGCCTCTTCAAGCTGCAACACTCACGTCTGATGGCGCGTCACGCGCGGGCATGTGATATCACGTGGGTGCCATTGAGCACTCGTAGCCGCTCGATCGCAATCAGACGGTCGCTACGCCCGCTCACCCACTCACCCGCGCCTACCTCCTGCAATTCGAACACGTGCCTGCACTTCGTTTAAGCACTCTCACCCACTACGCTATGCGCGTGGATGGGCGGGCGCTCAACTTAAGCGTAGGTGCGGCCAAACCGTTGGATCTTGATCCAACGGTGGGGAAACGTTGATGCGGAGGCCTTCAGAGGATGCGTGTGGATGGTTGGGCGGTCGAGATGGTGCCACGTGGCACCATCTTGGCCGTCCATCTACTGGTTGATGTAGATGGTGTCACAGTTGTTGGATTGAGTCGATTTTCACACCGTTAAGTTGCGATCGTCGATCCGAATCCATCCGTGTGGTCGGATTTGTCGTTTGAAGTGCGGATTCACACCATCTGGGCCCTTAATCTTCTAGGGTTCCCCGATCTCTATCTAATGCTACATATGTCTGATTAGGGCGATCTTGGAGTCGTTGAACTCCAATCGTCGCCCTGATCAAATATATACGATTGGATCTTCGATTCGAGGCCCCGATAAAAATTTGCCCTGTCCCTGAATATAAAAGGAGACAATTAACCTCAATTTTATTCAAACTAATCTAAATGCAAGATGATGCATGCTATACAATATTTATAGTATGCAATGCAATTCTATGCTTTAGAACATGCATAAATAGACATCTTATGTAGTGTAAACATGTTTACATCAATAGACTCACCACCAAGTCCATGGTGATGCTCTCCCACTTCCACCTTGGCACAGGAAGTGGCTGTAACGGCCCTGCAAACCTCTGATGCTCGGCCTTCACCTGCTGGCACACCAAAAACTATTGCACGAACTCACCCACATCCCGCTTCATCCCTCTCCACCAAAAGTCATGTCTCAGATCATGATGCATCTTCGTGTTCCCAGGATGTATGGTAAACCTGAACCCGTGCACCTCCGTCAGGAGCTCTCTCAACAACTCCTCGTCCCTGAGAACACACAAATGTCCCCTCATACGCAGCACCTCGTTTGTAAAAGAGAAGTCTCCTGGGTCCCTTGACAGCACTCTGTCTCGCAACGACTGTAGGTACGGATCTGCCATCTGTCCTGTGATGATGCAGTCTATCAACTCTGGTCTCGTCTGTCGTGTAACCGTCACTGCCCCATAATACCCCTGTGACTCTCGGGGTCGCCAACTTCCCAACTCCTCCATAAGTCTCCAACTCTGTGCCTGTAAATTGTCCAAGTGGGCGGCCACCTTCCGGCTCAAGGCGTCAGCCACCACGTTGGCCTTCCCCGGATGGTAGGAGATATTGCAGTCATAGTCCTTCAGGAGCTCTAACCAACGTCTCTGTCTCATGTTAAGCTCCTTCTGATCAAACAAGTACTTGAGGCTCTTATGATCCATGGAAATCTCAAAGGTCTCACCGTAAAGGTAGTGCCTCCATGTTTCGACTCGGTTCCTGAATCCCTACAGGACACGACACCGGATCGACTCGACTGATCCCAAGACCCAGTCGTCCAACAAGAAAGTAACTAAAAAGTAGTAAAATAAACCACATTCACCATGTTAGCAACTAACAGTAACAAAAATACAGCAATAAAGAAGTAAACTACTACAGTACACACCACCACAACAGTAGGAAAGTAAACGAGTACAGGAATATAAAGTTCATAATGAAAGAGTGCAGAAGTGTAATAAACTACTCACTACAACTGGAAACGGAGTATAACAGAAAGCTACAACTATTGGACTCTACTGGGCCCAGCACCCTCTGCAGCCATAGGCTCTTGCTGCTCAACACCTAGACCTAAAAAGGGTTATGAGTACACGAAATCAGCGAATGCTGAGTAGAGTGGCAACCAACTAACTAAAACAGTAAAGGTGGACAGGTAGCTGTTGTTTTTCAATTTCTTTCTTTCTTTAACTAATTATTCTTTCTTTCACCACTTGGTTTATTTATCAGGTCTCTTTCTTGATATCGAATGTTCCTCGTGGGAATGATCTTGATTGCAGTCTTTTCCGAAGAGTAGAAGTAGCACGTGGTGCTCTCCTGGCTGGGAGAGTCCCCTGTGGTGATCCTACACCCAGTCAACCACCCCAAGGTCATGGACAAACGTAATAGTGACTACGGCACGTGCAATAAACGCATGGGTAGCTACCCCGCACTGGCACGCGGTCAGTTGTTTCTGTTAACGAGTGTGCCCAAAGCACAGCACGAAACCAGTATAGGGCATAGCTCTCTCAGTAACAGGGTTCTAGCCCCTAAGAACCAACTGGGGTCTCGCCCCTCCACAGTCCGCGCACCCTCGCCTGACTACCCTGGTTTGCCTAGTGGGCCTAACAAGTTGGTGTAGGGCAGCTAGCTGAACCCCAAGCCCAGTGGGGTGGCTAGCTCTCTCCCTACACTAGTAGCTCTCCCCGGTACAGTGCACACGAGGGCCAAAAAGTCAGTACAGAGTGGCCAGTCCTAACCCCGGGTCCCAACCCAAGGGCAGCTAGCTTCGCTCTACACTAAACAGGGGGACAGTCGCTCTCCTTGGTACTCCATACTCAAGGGCCAGCTCACTTCCCCACTCACATTTCCAGTTCCATTCCAATTATTTCTAGGAGCTCTACTCCTAATTCCCCGTAGGGTTCATACTCATATTCCTCAGGCCATTCCATACCAGGTTTTATCATTTCTATTTCCATTTCTCAGGTTCTACACATGTAACTTTATTGTTCACATTTCAGGTTTATTCGCAGGTAGCTCATGTTTCAAACATTCACCTTTCCATTTCCAGTTCATATACATGTAGCTCATATTATATCATTTAACGTAAACAATAGAAATTCACATGCAACAGTTTAATAGCACAAGTACTTTACATTTCACAGGCAGTTGTTATTCATTTACAGGCAATTGTTATCATTCTATCTACTTACCCAAGACTGCAATCCATACATTCAATACAAACATTCCAGTGTTTCTAGTCCTAGGATTCATGCCATATCCTAAGATTTAATCATTCATTCCACACATGCATTCAGGTTTGTAATTAAACTAGGGGAAGCCACTCTACCAGTAAACCCAGGAGTAATGGGAGCTTGATCGGCAGGTCCACGTGCCTCAGCAAACCCCAAACCCACAACGGAACGAGGTCCTATCACAAGGATCAAACACAAGAGACTACTCAGAATAGTATAGAAAGTATTACAACAAGTAGGGGAAAATATATGGGAAACAATGATATCATAATTACGAAAATCGGACCTCAAACGGACCCTAAACGAGTCAAAAACAGTAATTCTAACTGAAATTAGACTTCTGGAATACCTTCCAGACGTCTTAAAAGAGTCCAGAGCCATACCTCAGTTTTGCACTACTCCTCAGGCATCCAGGAACTTCACTGGACCGTCTGGACCCAGTTCCAGACGTCCGACCAACTCTCTAGATGTCTGGAAACGCTTCCCGTCATCTGGTGCCTCACGTAGACGTTCGAACTGCGTGGGAGGGCGTGTCCCGCGCCTTCTCGAAGCAACACCTGCACGAAGCAACCGAATCTTCCATCAAAACGGCAAGAGACAACACCTCGGCGGAACGGCCTGCATGGCCGTATCCGTAAAGAAGGTGTACGTCGCGAAGCTTACCTCTCAGTCATCTGGAACCTCCTCCAGACGTTGTCTATTTCGTCTGGACGTCGATCCAGACGTCTGATTCTAGGAAAAACCCAGAACCAGAACCTGCCTTCGCCTTCTCGCGCCCTCATGGCTGCGTCGTGCTCGCTCGCCTGCTACTCCTGCTGCAGCAGTGTCAGGGAGGACCTCCCCGACGCACTCCTCCGCCTTGCACATGGGCCGACCGGCCGTGAGCTCCCCGGCAAGCTCCCACACGAGCTTGCAACCTTCTCTCCTCTCCTTCTCAAGCTGCTCCTCTCCTCTCACGCCGCTCCTCTCCACCGTTCGTCGCTTGGCTGCACTCGCTGGAGGGTAGAGGAAGGAAGTGGCTGGACAGTGGGGGTGGTGTGAGGGAGAGGAGGGGGTTATATAAGGGGTGGGGTTAGGGTTTGCGTCGGGCGAGAGGAGAGAGAAGGAGAACAAAACGAAGGTCATGTACTATCTGCGCGCAGCACGCATGCAGACACGAGCTCGTACACGAAAATTTCGATTTCCAGATGTCTGGGAAGGTGTCCAAACGTCTTACCAGACGTCTGACTCAAGTTCCAGACGTCTTAAGGGGCTCAAACAGCACGGGTCTTAACACTCCATGTCTTCAACGCGAAGAAAACAGCTGCCAGCTCTAAGTTATGGGTAGGGTAGCTATGCTCATGGGGCTTCAGTTGCCGCGAAGTGTAAGCGACAACGTGATCCCGCTGCATGAGCACACCCCTTAACCCCTGCAACGAAGCATCTGTGTAGACCACAAAACCGCCACTACTATCTGGGATGGTAAGCATAGGAGCTGAAGTCAGCCTCTCCTTCAACTCCTAAAAACACGTCTGATGAGAGACTCATCATGATCTCTAATTACCCCTAATTAACTAGTCTTCCTAGTTAATTAGCTAAGGATATGAGTATATATGTGTTAATTATAAAATAAGGGATATATAGTAAAGGACCTTAAAATTAGTTTAAAATGATATTTTATCATTCAAATAATATTATTAATAATTTGATTAATAATTGGACTCAAGATCTTAACAATCATTCCTCTAATTAATAGATTAATTAACTTAAGCATGATATATACATAAGTATGTAATAACTTAAGTAACTTTACCTAATTTAATAAATTAATCTAAAATGGTCAAAAATGTAAATTCAAGGTGTAAACATAATAATTACCTTATGTATAATCATATATAAAAAGATCTAAGTTAAAATAAACCTTTAAAACTTGAGTTTACATTTAGATCCTTATTACTCATTTCAATCGGGTCCTTAATTCTCATATAGGTCCGTAGGTTTCATTGCATAAAGGTCCCCATCTTCTTCTTCTTCCTTCAGCCGGTTGAACGGCTGACGACAGAGGGTGCTTCTACCGCTCGATCACCGCACATCCGACGTCGCTCCACCTTCTCCAAGCTCCTGGAGCTTGTGCTCACCATCCCATTTTCATCCATCGGTCCGGATGATACTTTTATCCTAATTTTAAGTGAGAGTTAACCTTACCGTCGTTGGAGACGACGTCAGTGGTTAACCTCCTCTAGCTCCTCACACGTCCAGACCCCGCCGCCTTCTTCATCACCGTCAACTATAAATAGCCCTTCACCTCCTCGATTTCTAGTAAGTTGGCTCCCTTCCCTCTTCTTCACTGTAGCCGACCCAATAGGCTATTCTTCTACAACTCTGGCGATCTTCCACATCATCCTCTGACTACCTCCATCCATCTTGATTGGCTTAGGAACTTCATTGAGGTCTGCCGCATCCTTGGACAAAGGCGTCAACCGAGGAGTGCCTCTTCATCCATTTTCGCCCGCCGGAGATCTTCCTCAATACCCTCTGATTTCGTCCTCCGTCATGAGCCTTCAACGGAGCCCCTTTACCTCCTTCGTCCAGGTAACAGTAGGTAGGAGTAGGAGGAGTAGGAGTAGTCTAGACAGTTAGTTAGGTAGTTAATGTAGCTTAATGTCAGAATTCAAGGATCATCTTCTTTGACTCCAGCAAGCTCCTTGAGCTTGCTGGAGACTTAGTTTTGTCTTTTGAATTCGCTGATCATCTTCCTCTATCACTCACGATCACTTCTAACCCATTTAAACACTAATTCTATCACTTAATCGCCTAAATCATATCCACCTTTAACAGTTACTGTTGCTGTCCATGGCGGCAGTAGCTGAGCTAAATTCACATTCACAGGGTTCCTCATCATCTATTCATCATCTAAGGACCCTATTCCACAACTTAATTTGAATAATTATCATCTCTAATGTAAAAGCCTAATTTTAATTAAGCTGCTGAGCTTGCTGTCAAAAGCAGCTCAGGAGCAGTTTAAATTATAAATTATTTATATAATTATGATTGCAGATATCTGTTGACTTGTCTCAGCCACTCATCTAAGTGAGAGACCAAGTCCTGAGCTTCCACCAATTCAAAATCTATTCAAACTAATTTCACTGATTAATCATTCATTTAATGAATTAAAGAGGAATTAAATGCGATCTTGAGGTTCCTTGTAACCTTAGAAACCTTTTTAGATAAAAAATGGCATAAATTCACCACTCTGTGCACGATTTGCACTTTTTCTGGACTCACCGGAGCTCCGACAAGCTCCGGCGAGTCATTACTAATCTTCACCCTATAGAAGTTGATGAATAGCTCCAGATTGACGTGATATTGATTATAGATTAGTTTGAGGCCATTTATTTGGGATTTTAACCACTAGAGCTCAGATTGAGGTATCTTCTTCTCCAACTCTGGTGGAGTTAGAGAAGACTGTACAGAAGTTTAAATGATGAATTTAGTGAGTCTAGAAGCTTCAGTGCAGTGCACTGAAGCTGTTCCTGACCTCAAATCTTTATAAAAGCATCCCAATCATTCTGATGAACAAAGCACCTTAAGAGTTTAGGTGACGAGCCTGGAACCCTAGGTTCTTCGGTTAGAACACCTGTTCAAGAGGTTGGAAAGATTTCTGAGGTTGAGAGGATGCTATACCAGGCCATAATTTCTTGAGAAGAAGCATTAAACAGAAAGTCAAAATTTCAAGCTTTGCAGTCAAACTGAGTTTGAGATCTTGATTCTGAGCTCAATCTGAGGAATTAAGGAGTTTGAATTGTTCCTGAGATTCAATTGAATGATTTTAGAATGAATTAATTAAGCTCAAACCTGTATTTGATTAGAATTAACACCCTGCTAGTTTGGGTTGTTTTCGAACCCAAACTGATGGCAGTGGCTTTTTGTTGAGATTTGATCTCAAATCCTACCCAGATCAATTTGTAACAACCCTTAGAATCTATTTTAATCAATTGAGAATGTTCTTAAGTGTCTGTTTACCTATTCAGAGTTTGAAATTTATTTTCTGAAGCTTGAAGCTTCTGTATAGCTTCTAAAGCTTAAAGAGCTTCAGAACCCATTCCAATAGCTGCGGAAAGACCTGCAGAGCTTATTCAAACCCTTAGTTAAGTTAGAAAGTCCAACCTATAGACACCATGAGTATTATTTCATTTCCAGGCCATATAACCCCATAGGAAACCCCTAGATTCACTCTTCAAGTCGAAGAGGAAAACATTTCCTTAACCTAAAATTGACCCTGTAATCTTGTAGAAATACCTTAGAGCTTTCCATCAAGCTTTGTTTCGCTTTATTTGGAGCTCTGAGCTAGGAGCAATCTTCATTTGAAATCGGGTCTAGAGGGGGGAAACATAGTCCCACATCGGAAGTTTTCGAGCTCGCGCATAGGTATAAAACTAATTTGTGTACTGGGCTTACCAATCGTCAAGCGCTCGGCGTGAAATGAATCCTGACCATTATGAGCATACTTACGTGTGTGTGTGCGGGCATGTGTGTGCCTGCGAGTGTGCGCCCGAGTGGGTGTGTGTGATGTTGGCCCTGGGAGGGCAAGGCTTGGGAGGCGGTTGGGCCAGTTCAGCTCGAGAAAAAAATAAATCGAAAATAAACCGTAATCAAATAAGGCGAGGACCGAGTAGGGTCTGGTCCCACCCTTACAAGGGTGTTGTGTATCCTCGAAAGAACCTCGCTGCAAACCTTAAACCAATTTTTGGTTAAAGGAAAAACCCGGTTCAGCTGAAGAAGCTAAGTGTTGAAGGCAAAAGCTGAAGACTAAGGGAACTAAGGAAAAAAGCTAAAGGCTGAGGAAAAGGAAAAAGAAAAGGCTAAGGAAAGGAGAAGAACGGAAGAAGGAATCATAATAAAGGTAAGAAAGGAGAAGAACAGGCACTAAGGAATAAAGAGCAATAGAAGAAAGAAGGAAGTAAAAAGACTAAGGGAAGAGAAGATGAAGGCAGGAAGTAACAGAGAAAGAAGAAAGAAAGAGCTTGAGAGATTAAGAAAGAAATAAAAAGAGATAGAAAAGAAAAAAAAATAAAAGGTAAATAGAATAAAAGGAAATAAAGAAGAGAAGAGAAAGAATAGACAGAAGAAAAGAAAGAGAGGCTGAAGAAAAAGAAGTTTAATTTCTTTAATTTCTTTTTATATGAATTTGTTGTAATTGCTTTTAATTATAATAAGGCATGTTTTGAATAGATACTCTTATGTGCCTTTAATCTTTTGAAATAAATAGATTTCAAATGGGATTTTGCAAAATTCATGTTTTACAACTAATTTAACTATACCTCCTATACTTATAAGAAAAATAGAGTTGATTAGTGAATTTAAAATGACTTATACCTCCCAGCGAACGACCTGGACTCAACCAGTTAAAAAAAATCTAAAATGTTAGGTTAATTCGACCCTATACTACTAAATGGCACAACTTCGAGTTAACCTAAGTTACTTTTCTCTACTCATAATTAAGTAAAATTAACTTAATTAACTAAGTTGAGGTGAGAAATGACCAACGCCTTACAAGCATCTATCCAAGCAAAGGGCACGTCCTTCCGGGTCAACTAAGTTATAGGACGCGCAATCTGCGAGAATCCCCTGATAAACTGCTGGTAGTAACCTGCCAGTTCTAAGAAGTAGCGTATCTCTATCACTGTACGTGGCCTCTCCTACCTGTGCACGACTTCAACCTTGGCTGGATCCACAGCCAAACCATCCCCTAAGATCGCATGGCCCAAGAATGTCACCTACCTCAACCAAAACTCGCACTTGTTGTACTTGGCATATAGCCTGTGTCATCTCAAAGTGTCCAGAATCATCTGTAAGTACTATCCGTGCTGTGCCTGATCCTGCGAGTAAACGAGCACGTCATCGATAAATACCACCACAAACTGGTCTAGATATGATCTAAAAACCCGGTTTATCAAATCCATAAAGGCAGCGGGGGCGTTGGTCAGCCCAAACGGCATGACCAAAAACTCATAGTGTTCGTACCGGGTGCGGAAAGCTGTCTTGGAGATGTTGGTCTCCTTGATCCTCAACTGGTGGTAGCCTGACCTCAGATCTATCTTGGAGAATATCATGGCACCTCGCAACTGATCAAAAAGATCGTCAATCCTTGGCAGCAGATACTTGTTCTTGATGGTGACCCTATTCAGCTGCCTGTAGTCAATGCAAAGTCGCAGGGTACCATCCTTCTTCTTCACAAATAACACAGGGACTCCCCACGGGGACGCACTGGGCCTCACAAAGCCCTTCTCCAATAGGTCCTGTAGCTGTGACTTGAGCTCTCATAGCTCAAGTGATGCCATCCGATACGGTGCAGTAGAAATGAGGCTGGTCCCCGGTACTAGTGAGATCTCAAACTCGATCTCATGCTTAGGCGGTAGTCCTAGCAGCTCCTCTGGAAACACGTCGGGGTACTCACTAATCACCGAAATGCTCTGAAAGTCTGCCACCACACAAGCTAGAAAGCCCTCACACCCCTGGCTCAAAAGTCTCGCTGCCCGAAGCGTAGATATGCACCTGAAACCTCCATCCACTGGTTGTCCGTGAAACGCAAAAGAAGGTATCTCCGATAAGGAGAAGACGATCTTCCTCCCGAAACAGTCCACCAAGGCGTGGTAAGCAGACAGCCAATCCATCCCCAGAATCATGTCAAAATCCTCCATCGGTATAACAATCAGGTCAGCAGGGAGGCTGTGTCCCCCAATACTGACCTCACAGTCTGTGTAGACCTCCTTAGCTACAAACAGTTGGCCACCTGGACCTCTGATCACAAACGGATCCTCTAACAACATGCAGTCCTGTCCCAAACTAACAGCAAAACTCGTAGCGACAAAAGAGTGTGTGTCACTAGAATCAAAAAGCACGTAAACTAATCTGCCAGAAACGGTAACCATACCTGCCACCACTGAACCGGATGCCCTAGCATCTCTGTGTGTCAGGGCATTGATACGCCCCTCAGCTCTCGGTGTAGAAGAAGCAGCCACACTCTGAGTTGGGCGAGTAGCTGCTAGTTAGTACCCTCCCCTTGACTGCTACCATCCCCCACACGCTTGGGAACCACGACCACCTACTCGGCCTCCAACGCTCGGTGCGAGGAGCATCTACTGTGCTCCAGCCCTAGACGAGCAGTCCCTCCTGATGTGGTCTGACTGGCCACACTGGTAGCAGAGGGGGACTCGACTCCCTCCCTCAGTAAGTCCCTGCTGACGGCCGGGCAGGGGTTCAGTGCTGATAGCTGGCCCCTGTTGGGGGCCCCCAAAGGCCACTGACGGCCCTGCAAAACAAGACACCTCTCCCGCGGGTGTCGCGTGCCTCCTCTCTTATCAGCCCTGTGAGTACTTTGGCTGGTAGGGCCTCTTCCGTCCACTGTAGGTGTCTCGCGTGGCCAGGTTGGTCTCCTCGTACGTCATGGCTGCCTCCACCACTCTCAAAAAGGTGGGCAGCTTCAGGGGCTTGACATACCCCCGAATAGCAGGCCAGAGCCCCTCAGTGAATCTCCACAGGCACTCCTCCTCCGTAGTTGTGGCTGTCGCAGCAAAACGTGACAGCTCCAGGAAACCCTTGCGATAGCGCTAATAGTCAACGTCCCCTGGCGGAGAGTGTGGAACTCCTGTCTCCTCTGGTCCTTCCAAGTCTGCAGAAAGTACTACTCGCAGAAGAGGGTCACGAACTGGTCCCACGTCAGCTCTCCCACCTCCTAGCCTCTGACTGCCTTCCACCACATGTGTGCCGCACTCTCTAGCTGGTACGTGGCAAAGGCCACGCGGCACTCTGCAGGGGGGCGAAGGGAGTCAAACACCTTCTCTATCTGCTCCAGCCAATCCTCTGCCTCAGACGAGTCCTCATCCCCCTTGAAGGAGGGGGGCTTCAGCTTCTGAAACTGTCTGAAAAGCTCGTAGTACAGCTGCAGTGGGGGAACGGGCACGCCTCCAGGTAGGGAGGGCTCGTGCTTAGAAGTGTCAGAGTGCGGTGGAGGTGATGGAGGACCACCCCCTCCCCCTCCTACTTGTCCAGCGCTGCATCGGTCTCTCAGTCCCACAAAGGATTCCCCCTCCACGTCCTCAGGGAGAGGCGCCCGTGGAGGCTGAGCGAGGTCCTGGGCCTAAACGCCCGGGAGAAGTGGCGAGTCAATTGGCACCTCGGGTTCGGCACGTCTGCCCCTCCGACCTCGTCCATAGCTGCTTCCGCAGCCCGCCTCAAGAACTCCACGAGGAGGCATCTCCTGCAAGGAGATGCGGAAGACAAAACAAAATAAGTCAACTCTAACGGACTTCAGCGAAAGGAACTCAAAACTGACGTCAAGCGATACGTTGTGGTGGTTACCCTAGTTACATGCACGTAAATTGGTTATTCTCAAGCTAGTTGGTTCATTTCTTGGGACGGCCTTGCTCTGATACCATCTTGTTACGACCCGATTCCCGAATCCCTACAGGACCCGAGACCGGCTCGACTCGACTAATCCCAAGACCTAGTCATCAAACAAGAAATAACTGAAATGTAGGAAAATAAACCACATTCACTATGCAATGTAACTAACAGTAAAAGCGTACAAGTAGTAAGGGAAGTACAGGCTGCTAGTCAGTACATACCACCACAACAACAGGAAAGTAGAACAAAAGTACAGTAACAGGAACAGTAAACAAAGTCTGAAACTCACTAGCAAAAAAGAGTGCAACAACAGTAAGAAAACTACTACTGGGCTCGACTAGGCCCAACACCCTCTACAGCCGGTAACTCGGGCTGCTCAACTCCTGGACCTATAAAGGGTTATGAGAAAACGGAGTCAGCGAACGTTGAGTAGAGTGGTAACCAGACTATCTAAAGCAATGAAAGGTAGTAGGTAAATTTATCTTCTCCAATTATTTTATTTTACAAGTAATTCCTTTTCACCCATTGGTTTACTTTCAGATTTCTTTCTTGATCTCGCATGTTCCTCGTGGGAACGATCTTAATTGCAGTCTTTTTCAAAAAGTAGAAGGCACACGTGGTGCTCTCCTGGCCGGGAGAGTCCCCCGTAGTAATCCTACACCCAGTCAACTACCCCGGGGTCACAGACAGACGTAGCGGTGACTACGACAAGCGCGATAAGCACACGAGTAGCTATCCCGCACTGGCACGCGGTGAATCGTTTCCGCTAGCGGGTACGCCCAAATTACAGCACGGGACAGTATAGGGCTTAGTCCTCTCAGAAACAGGGGTCTCGCCCCTCCACAGTCCGCGCACCCTCGTCTGACTACCCCGGTTTGCCCAGTGGGCCTAAAAAGTCAGTGTAAGGTGGCTTGCTGAACCCCAGGCCACATGGGGTGTCTAACTCCCTCCCTACACTAGTAGCTCTCCCTGGTACCGTGTACGCGAGAGCCAACAGAAGTCGATGTAGAGTGGCCAATCCTAACCCCGGGTCCCAACCTAAGGGTGGCTAGCTCCGCTCTACACTAAAAAGGGGGCATTCGCTCTCCTTGGTACCATGTACTCAAGGGCCAGCACACTTCTCATCCATATTTCCAGGCCTTTCCATTCATCCACAGGAGTTCTACTCCTAACTCTCGTAGGGTTCATGTTCATATTCACCATATTATTCCATACCAAGTTTCATCATTCACAATTCCATTCGTATGCTACACATGTAGCTCATATTTCCACAATTTAACACATGCACAAGCGATATTACAGGTAACTATTTAGTTATCTCAAGCATTTCATATTCTAACAGGCAGCTCGTATTTATTTACAGGTAGTTGCTAATAATTCAGCTCATTCATTTATGAATACAATCTCAATTACGTACACAAACAGTGCAACTATTTCTTGTCCTAGTATTTATGCCACATCCTAGGTTTCTAGTTATCTAATTATCATGATTGCATTCATGTTTTATAAATAGAATAGAGAGAAACCACTCTACCAGACAATCCGAGAGTACTGGGGGCTCGAATGGTAGGCCCACGTGCCTCTGCAAGTCCCAGACACGCAACAGGTTGACGTCCTATACTAAGGAACACACCACAACGGAAGATTCAGAACAATGTATAAAGATTTCTAATATGTAGAGGAATTCACAAGGAAACCACAGATACTTCGTTTGCGTAAAATGGATCCCAATCAGACCCTAAACGAGTCAAAAACAAGTTTGCATACCCAAATCAGACGTTTGGGATAAAGTCCAGACGTCTTAAATGTCAACAGAGTCTCACCTCAAGTCCTACGGTAATCTTAGATGTCTAAGACTCCTTTGCAACTGTTTGGACCCAGTTCCAGATGTTCGACTAGTCCTTCGGTCGTCTGGGAATGCCTCCGGTCATCTGGTAAGTTGTCCAGACATTCAAAAAGTGTGGGAGGGTGTGCTGCGAGCCTTCCCAAAGCTGCTCCTGCACACGACAGAGCAGCGCACCATTTTTAGCGAAGCAAATCGCCTTTGCGATGTGGCCTGCATGGCCGTAACCGCGAGGAAGACGTACCTGCGCGAATACCCGCTTTCAGAAGTCTGGTGTCGTCACCAGACGTCCAGCCTGTCGTCCGGAAGGCACTTCGAACGCATGATACTGGAAAAACTCCAATATCATATCGCGCTCCCGCTTCTCTCGCCGCTCTCCGTCGTGGCTCCTCCTGCTCGGCTGCAGCTCCGACTGCTGCAGGAAGTCGAAGACGACACCCCGACGCTCTCCTCCTCCCGCACGTGCCGCGGTTGCCGTGCAACACTCCGGCGAGCCTCCACGAGCTCGCGACCTTGGCCTCCTCCTCCTCACGTCGCTCCTCCTCCTCGCTCTTACTCCCTCTCTCTCGCGCATCTCACTCACGGTAGTGGAGTGGAGAGTAAGGTGGTGGTGGTGGAGTGGAGAGGAGTGGAAGGGGGGGCTCTTATAGGCAAGGGGTTAGGGTTCGGCAAGGGGGAGAAAAAGAAGAGAGAGAGAAACGAACTGCGCGCTGTCTGCGTGCAGAAAGCAAATGCGCGTACAGGTTTTTCAATTTCCAGACGTTTGGGAACAGGTCCAGATGTCTGGCTAGACGTCTGACTGATGGTCCAGATATCTTAAAAGGCTCAAAACAGAACGGGTCTTTACAGAGGGGAACCCCACTTTTATGGCAAACTAGTGTATTTGGCCCCGTGCTTCGGTGCGAGATCGATGAGAGGAAAAAAGATAAAGAGAAAAAGAGATGTGGAAATCCATGTGGAGTAGGTAGGGCATGCATGCATCGGTATTAAATTTGAAAATAAATATGTAAACTTAACTAAACTTATCCTATTTACATCCTTACATCTGATACCATTAATGTATAATGTACAATACTTCAAATAAAACAAATTATTTCATAAAAAAAATAGTTGTTTTACCTGTAAAATAAATATATAAATAAATAAATGCAACACAATTAAATTCACCTTTGGGAGGTATTAAAATTACTTATAAAAAAGTCATACAAAAATATATAATTTATATTTTAGAATTATTGTTAAATAAAAAATAATTATTATGATGAGTTAGTGAATGACACTGAAAAATAAAATTTGATCGATTAGCTCTTGTTGAGAAAAATATTTTTATTTATTATAATAAAAGATATTTCAACTTCTTTAATTTTAATAAATAAAAGGTCTGCTACATGTAACACGTGTCATGAACATCCACGAAAGATATTTCACCAAAAATCTAATCTTTAAAAAAAATACCCATTTACTCTTATATGCATTACGTATTATATTTAACTTTTGATAGAGCATTCTGACCTTCCACCGACTCTTCTACGTTTATTATAACCTTATCGATTATATATATATATACACACACACCTTCCGCCGCACAAAACTCAATCATCACTAAATACATCTCTATTTTTTTAATTTAATCTCGAACGTGTGGGCATTAATTGTAGCATGAGAAAGAGAGAGAAAGGGGGAAGTGCGGAAGGGGTGGGGGGAGAGGCTGTGAAGGGTTGACATCTGATAGCAAAAACCCCTGCTTAGTATGGTAGAATAGGATTTCATTTGATAAGTTGAATAAATTTGTAGAATAATTTGAAAATTAGAATAAATGAGCTAATCTATTTATATATTTTGATAAATCAAAGTTATTTTACAAAGAAGATGAAATAATTTTACGTCGGATAAAATTTACTTAACTCGACGTAAATAAGGTCTAGATGTTCTACCTTGCACTTTTTTTTTTATGTTCGTGCTTTTAGGTTTGCGAGTGACTGCAGCAACCTTCCTCCTTAAACGATGGGAACCTGATCGGTTGTATGACGTCGATCGAGGCCCTTCCATCGTTGAATCACCACCTCCCTCCTCCAGACCTCTCTACTCCATCGATAGAGCCTCGTCGACATGAGTGGCTTCCAGCCACTTGGAGCATCCTTGGCGATGAGATGAGCTGTGCGACACTGATCGTCGATGGCATAGTTCTGGCCTCGACATGGCTCCAATGTCGAAGTGCGTGGGTTCGACCTCGATCCACAACGTCGTACTCGATGTTGGTGTGCGGTGGCTATAGCCCTTGTGATCATCGATGACGTGTGGCAGCTCCTTGAGGCCTTTTCCTGCGGTTGGTCGACATGGGCTCCTGGTTGATCGTTGGTCGATCGACGATGGAAAGTTTATGTTGACGTGAGTGATTGATTTAATTTTATTTTTGATATCACATGTGATCTCGTATTTTTTATAGTTAAATTTATTGATGTAAGCGGCCAAATTTAACCTTCAAATTATTACTCTCGTTAACACGATCTTTGGTGTCACATAACCTGCTTTCCTTCGTTGGAGCGTGGTCCAAAATTTTGGATTCTGTACCCATGTTTAAGATCCTACTGCAGGCTGAAAAAAGAGATACGGACAGGGAATCGATGGGAAGTGAGAATACACAGGTACGAAAAGGAGTGATGGATTTGGGGAAGAGAGAGATACAGATGGCGAGGGAGTGAGCCTGAAGTGGGAGATGCTATTCGACGTGTCGGCGGCATATTAGACAATGAATATATTTTTAGTTATGGTAATATATTGTGCGTTTGGTCCAGAGCTACGTTGCGGGGTTGACGAGGGAAAAAAAAAATTGTGAAAAAGAGACGTTACATATACGAAGCAGTTAAATTCACTTTTGCAGTATATTAAAATGATTTATCCAAAAAAAAGTTACATAAAAAAATGTATAATTTATATTTTAAAATTATGATTAAATTAAAAATAATTATTACAATTAGGTGAGGTGTGTCACTCATTTTTTTTCGTTACTTTTAATTTTATGAGAAAAAAGAAAAAAAAAAAAACAGATAGGGAGCAACGGCACGGGTGTGAGACATAAGAGGGGGAGATGGGAGGGAAGGGGATGGTAAAGTGATTGCATGTAATAAAATTAAAATAGTAAATATTTTTTATTTGAATAAAATCAATATAATTTATTGTGATTGTATTGCTTCAAACTTCAAGATGATGGAATACGTAATAGATATGAATGGGAAAGGTAACATAAATTTTGCTAATTAAAATGTCAGATACATGGTTGGTGATGTAATAAATGGACGTGATTCAGTAAAAGAAAACGATATACAAGTTGTGACAATATCAGGTATATCATAAGAAGATAATAACATAATCAAACATATTTTCAAAGGATACCTCCTTGAATAAATATGACTAAATAATCATATGTAAACATATGGTGTCCAAAAACTCAGTTATAAATGACCAAATAATCATATGTAAACATAACTTTAATTTTATTGAGATAAATAAATCATGTGTGTTTTTAATAGATTACATTTTTTTTTTAAGGTAAGTAAGGATTTGAAATACATGAATTATCTAGGTGGATGTTGTTGATTCTTTTTATTTTTTATGAAGTTTTTGACAAAAAGGAGTGCCCTGTGAAGTAAACGGTGGGGGTGGGGAGTGCGAGGGCCAAGGGGAAAGAGCGAGGGTGTGCCCAGGGGGGCTGGAAGGGGATGTGTGGTGGTGGTGGAGAGGGTTGGGGTGTGGTTGTGGAGGGGCACGTAGTTCTAAGGTATAGATTTTTAATTTCAATGCTCCCAAAACTTCAATGAATGCATATGCTTAATTTTGTAAATATAATTTTCTTAATGGCCTACAATTTATTAGAATTTGAGATAATGGCAGCACCGACTTGTCCATTGTTTCTTTTTTTTTTTTTCTTGTTCTAAGTTATTAAAGCCTTGTATCTTTAAATTTGAAGGTTTTCTTTCATTGCCACTTTCAGTTCCTTTGGTTCTTAGGATTATGGTTACGGTCGACTTTGCTTAAAATTATCTAAATAAATGAAAAGAATCTTACAGCCTTGTTTAAGAAAAAAATCTCTCAAACTTAGTTTACGTGAAAAGCTGACCATCATTTTCAATAGGGTTTTTTTCAACTCAAGTTTTGGAGAAAACTTAGGTTTCTTCGTGTATCGGTTGGCTTTTAACTCCGTTTCCTCTCCTCACATGTATCTTTTATATATAAGTTAATTATTATTTTAACTTTCATTTAGTAAATACTTGCAAAAATTTTAGGTAAACAGGAGTTAACTTTTGTAATTTCCAACTTATAAATCCAAGTAGCTAACTCCCTACGTAAATCAACCTTTGGTAAAAGTAAGGATGGAGACTTAAGCTTAAATCTCTTTCGTAAAAGTCAAGATTTCACACTATGATCACATTTGCCAGTTCTAGCACAAGCATGGAATTGATCTCCTAGTTGTCGTGGTTTGCAATGCTTATGTAAAGTGATCGGGCCTCAAATAACCTAAGACCCAACTCAAAAGTAATCACACAAAAAAGATAAGAGAATTGGTACTCCAATTCTACCATAATAGGTGTATGTTTGGGGAGAGTGATAACTCTCAAATTTCACTATCTTTTTCCTTTTTGAGTACAAGATACGGTAAAAATCTCCTCTCTTTCTCTCTTGAATTGTATCACCCTTTACAACTGAGCGACCTCGACTTTTAAAGATTATAAGATCCTTAAACGTGGAAATCATGATCAGTTAGACAAGCAATCGTGGGTCAAAACCCACGATATCACGATCTCCTTAAATCGTAATGACGCATTCCTTAAATAACTTCTTACCCTATAATCGTATTCTGATGGGGGAAGACATGGCCCTTCTCATCGGCAAATATTGATGGCCAGGCTCTGTCAGTCCACCTGACTAAATCAATTGAACGTATGATGTCCTCCTACCTGTCTATTGTGCGAAAGCCTACAGGCAGACATCATCAGTAGGCTCATATCATCTTATTGGCAAATATTGGATATTGACATTTCTCTATGACAAGACTTCAATGTTTCATATTTAGTTGAAATGAGATTGTTGGATTGCATTGCACAACTTACAGTTATAGGGAGCACAGATGTTAAGCTTTTGTTGGTTAAAAAATAGCAAGAACAGTCAATATTTATTTAGTGTTTAATGTATAATGCATATATATAGAGCGGTAGGGGTATCCCAATTGGGTTCCCCTGTCACCATAAGTCCTCCATGAGCGGGGTGGCGTGGGTTCAAGCCCGCGTCTGGGTGGGTCCCTTTGCCCATACGCTCATAGGATTAGGGGGCGGTGTTGCTTGCTGGGGTATCCCGTCGGACGTCCGAGGCTTGCGTTAGTGGGATCGGCCCTCTCCAGTTTACCTCTGTAGCTACACAGGAGGTTCTGGGTTATCAAAAAAAAAAATAATGCATATATATATTTATTATTATTATTATTATTTATAGATACCTCATTAATAGGTTAATGGGCTAAGCTAAGCTTGGACCACCTCATCTCAAACTCCAACCCATTTAACAAATGGGTCATATTTATAACTCAAGTCTGACCCAAGTTAATTTTGGGCTTAAGCTTGGGCCAACCCAATTGGGCTGGGCCTCAAGCTGAGTTGAGCTGACCCAACCCAATGCTTATCCCTAATTATAAATAGGAATAATGCAAGTGATAGAGATGAGTTTTGTTGGTCTCTCTACAATCGCAATCACAATTGCAATCAAGGAGACCAATTTTCACGGTGTTAGTATGTTTAGTGTGCATAGGGTATCTGGAAGTTGAGACGATGAACTCATCATACATGTATGATTGTTGGTTATTAATATTTTTAAAGATATATAACTCTTGGTCAATAAATTATGGGTATACAATTGAATTGATTGATTGCATGTATTATATAATCCAAATAAATTATGATCTCTCCTTTTATTTCTATTTTTTGATTTATACATTCAATCAATTCAGCTAATTCACATTTTTACTATGGCAGCAATAGGCAAGCTACAAATTAGTTAACCTGAGAGGGAAGGAAAATTAGTTCCACAACTCTCTTTCTTACATTAGGAAATTACAAAAATTAAACTAGATGAGGTGTAAAATGAAGTGAAAACAGTAAGAAATTTTACATAAATCTGATCGTAAATTTATTAATTGTGATTGTAATTTTGGTATTTACATGAATATCACCATAAAATTAATTATCTTTGGTGTAAATTTTTGTATTGGTATTTTTACGTATCTTTGGTGGTATTCAAATATCAATGGAGGTATCTTATATATAATTAAATATTATTGATAATATTTAATTTTGAGAACCGCATCGTAAAATTTTGTATTAATTTACATTTATGCTTAATTTGATGGATGATAGTTTGGTGATTCAGGAAAGTTATGTAAAGGTAATGTGCAAAATTATTAAGATGTTGGTGACAGAAGCTTATTTGGGTCTTATTATGAATTCTTTTGCTAAAATAATTTATGTTTAAACTCGTGTCAAACGTGCTGGAATGTGTTATTATTATCTATCCATTAATTTTCTCTTTGGTGGGTGATGGATCTGAAAAGGTCATCCAAAGTTAACAATCAATCAAGTATAAGGAAAAATAGGAATTTGGTGACCTAATTTTATTGTAAGAGGTGTACGTCGAAAGGGAGGATGTTGCTTCCAACTATGTACTAAAGTTTTCAAGATTAGAAGTTTCTCTCCTCCTTTTTGGGGGAGGGGAGAAGGTTCCCCTTCATTGGGGGTCCTTTCTTCTATTTATATTGTCGGGAGAACCCTCATTCGATGGCCTCTAGTATCCCTACTGTCAGACTACTTATCTGCTATCAGGGCCTAGGTGGTCATGTTCATCTAATTGTATCTTCTGTCCTGGTTACGCGAAATCTTTTGTCAGGCTGAGTCGGTTCCAGTTGAGATCCGACTGGTTTTAGGTAAGCCAGGCGATGCCGATTCTACCTGTAAGTCCCATAGTTGGGTAGCCTAATCCTCTGTCAAGTCATATGCAGAGTTTTGGCTCCGAGGGCATTTTTTTACCCTTCATCATATCCCCCACTCTCTAGCTAGTGTGAATTGCTAAGAAAGTAGCGAGGGTGGCCAGAACTCCGTGGTAGATGGTGCCCCCAGATGTTCTTCCGGTTGTGCTGTACGGGGAGAACATTTATGATGGAGGAGTTGAGCGACTTTCACCTGCTTCCAGTTGCTTGGAAGAGGTTCCTTGTTAGGGGGGTATAAGCTCGAGCTTTTTGCCAGCCTTAGGGGGCAATGTTTGCTCGAGCATGGGGTGTATCAACTCAAGGTTGCGCCAGCCTTAGGAGGCGGCATTACTTGGGCGTGGGGCGTATGGGCCCGAGTAGGTGCTAGCCTTTGAAGGTGGCATTTCTTGGGTGTAGGGCATATGAGCCCGAGCTTGTGTCGGCCTGAGGAGGCAACGTTATCTGGGTGTGGGGCTTATGAGCCCAAGCCCGTGCCGACTTGAGGAGGCGGCATCTCGCCAAATTGAGACACTGAGGCAGACATTAGTTGTCGTTGCTGTGATAAGTCGTGGCCTGAAGTGTTCTGTCATTTTGGAAAGGTGCGAGAGTCATTTCGAATGTCCGGCGTGTAATAATGCTTGGCGTCTTTAACCGGTGATTTTATTAGCACTGTCACACAACTACGGAATCAGTGCTGTTTCTCGGGGGATTTGGTTCCTTGGGAACTGGCCATCCCCAAGGGGTTAGAAAGACATTACCACCCTTGGGAGCCTACGTGGCGAGGCTATAAATAGGGTCCCTTCGTGGCCCTTACTTCACAGCCTTTTGTCCCCTTTCGCCATGCTTGAGGGACTAGATAGTCGTGGGGAGGAACGTTTTCGTTCCATTCACTCCCTTGATAAAGCTCCATTGCTGAACTTCTACATGTTCGGCGCAGCGGCCAAAGGGCGACTATGTGCAGCTCTTCGAACGGGGGTGAGCTCCTCTTCGTGTGCTCACTCAACACATGGGTTGAGGTAAGGGCTCCAAGTCTTGTATATGCTTTTAATGACTTATCCTTCCTTTTGTGCACTTATTTTGCCTTAT
Organism: Thalassia testudinum; assembly: GCA_037157565.1. Taxonomy (NCBI): domain Eukaryota; kingdom Viridiplantae; phylum Streptophyta; class Magnoliopsida; order Alismatales; family Hydrocharitaceae; genus Thalassia; species Thalassia testudinum. The sequence continues at coordinate 19,905,882 of JAZHRO010000059.1, forward strand.
TTTCTGGTGCAGGCTTCTGGGGGTTTCTTTTGCCGGACAATATCGAATCCCATGGTGACCTCTCCCGACCAGGGGCTCATCCCGTGTAGGAGAGGCTCGTTTAGTGAGGAGCGAAGAAGCAATCCTCTTGCTCTTAAGGAGTTTGGGAGGAAGCACGCAGGGAGCCAAGAAGAAGCGGAACAGGCTCTCTCAAGGCGCTCACGGGGCGAATCTGATGGGGCGTTCGTTGAGAGAGAGTCGGCTGCGTTCGTTCCTACAAACCCAAACGGGAATGAAGCGGAGGGTGTTCTACTAAGGGTATTGCCCCCTTTAGTCATGTGTGGAGAATCCACCGGACATTGGGTCATAAAGGTGCCGCCTGGGGCCTAGGTGAAGGTCGCTTCTTTATGGAGGCTCGACTCTTCTATCGCTTCGCTCGGCTACCTTGGTGATTCCACGAGGGTGGAGCAGGGGCTACCTCTGCTAGTAGCTCCTCTTGTGGGCGTGTACTTGCTCGGGCAGAGGTGGGGTAGAGCTTAACGGGAGCACTGGCAAGGACGGGTGCAACATGTGCTTAGGCAGTTGAGCTCAACTGGTTGTCCCCATAGTAATGGGTTGTTGGAGGCCTTATGCCTTCGACTATGTGGGGTACCTCGCTGATGTATAGGAGGGTGCTTCGCACATCTGAGCTGCTTCGCCTGCCTCGTGCTGCTATCTTGACCCATCAAGACTTTTCGTTCTGCCCGTGAGCTCCTTAGTCAACCATTCTTCCTTTGTAGATGAGGTTGAGGAGGCCATCCCGCCTATCGCTGGGGGTTCAACGTGGGCAGGCGATGTTAGATGGGAAGAGACGGGTCTTCGCCAAGGGGCCGTTGAAAGTGGGTCGGCCAGAGGCTGCAAGGTCTTCCAGTCTTGATGCTGCACTATCACCTGCATCGCTGAAGGTGAGTAGGGTTGAAGACCTGGGGCAAGACTGCTAAGTCGTGATGACTGGTGCTGCAATTTTCCCTGTACTGGCCTTATCTCTTTTCAACTATAATTTAGTTGAAAGCAATAATTCGAGGAATATAACAGTCGATGTTTGTTGTAAAGGAAGAGGCTTTTTCATTCCTTCTATTAAGAACTGCTCGTATGCCGAGTGTGAGGAATTACTTTTTCGCCTAAGATTTTGTTTCTCGCAAGGGTTATGTGAACCTCGCTTTACGAGTCTTAACTTGATCCTCTTCGTTCGCTCGAATGACTTGGCAAAGGGGCTTGTCCTATTACTTCCTCTCAGCTGATTATTGGTGGGGCCAAATGGGATGCCCATGGAGGGGGTTATCCAAGGTAGTGGCCGACCGCTCATAGCTTGAGCCTATGACGGCGTAGGAAGGTGGCCCTTAGGGATCCTCTTGCGTTTTTCGAGGTCCGGCTACTCGCCTAGCACCTTGTCCATCCCCGTTTTCTTGGTGCACCAAGTAACCGTGTTGGCTGTAGGTGAAATCACTGCCTTGGTCGCATTCCACTCGTATGATGGGGCAGGCAAATGCAGTCTCCTTAGTAGGTGGGAATGGCATGCACTCGTTAGGCGAGAGGTTGTGTCAAGGCTACTTGGTGTGTAGCACTTATTCCAAGTAGATTAGTTGAGCTGGGGGCGGTTGCCGCAGACGTCTTGCCATTGAATGGCTTTCCTTGCGAGGTGGCAGGGAGGGCAAAGAATCCCTGCTTGCCTTGATGGCTTTCAAGCGGGATGCCCTAGTCTGTTGCACGTTTTTCTGGAGTCAGTTGCTGATAGGATTTGCTAAGGTGGAATTTGGCAGGTACTTGAGCTCCTTTCATGCTGCTTGGGCCCTTCTTCTTGGTGCCCGGGAGAGAAGGGGCTTTGGTCGCTTTAGCGATGTTGTCCCTCTGTCCTTTTGTTGAGGACCAAGGGAGACTCAGGGATCCTCTTATTGGGACATGCCCCTCCGTCTGGGGGTACTTAGTTGGGTTTCTTGAGAGACCCCTTGGCTGGGATAAGTCCGTCCTTGGTGGTACGTGCTGTGTGTCCTGCATAGGAGTTGGGCAAGAGCACCCGACGCAAAAGCGCCTAGGTGCCTATCCTTGACGAGGGAGCCTTGAGGTAGGCTTTGTTGGTGGAGCTTGTGCATGTAGCCTATTTGGGTTCACCACTTTCCTCTGGAGATTATTTTCCTAGACGAGCTAGGCGGCATCGTCAGGGTAAAGCCGACTGACCCAGGCTGAAGGGCCTAACTGAACTCCTGTGTGGGTTAGCTCAAACCTGGGTATTAGACCACAATCTGTCACCTTGGCCTCTCTGCGAAGGTGAGGGTCGAGAAGTTACCCGCCGGTTGCCTATCAATTTTGCAAAGGCGGTTGGCGGCTTAGCTATTTCCTGGATGTGGCCATGCTGCTACTGGGTCCATCCTCATCGTACGTAGATGAGGAGAGATTTTGTCATCGTGGCCACGAGGTGTGATACCGTCAGGCACCTACCTGGCCAGCTATGCCCCTAGATAGGGCCAACGTGGGGGGATTTTTGCATGGGTCGGCCCTTGAAGGTGACCATCACCTAGAGCCTTCCTTGGTGGGTAGCAATGAAGGGGAGCCGACCTTGGAAAGTGGCAATGTGCTGGGCTTAAAGGAGTTGGCGCCTGGACTATCTTTGCCAAAAGTTCGAAGGTACGCCAATCGATGTTTGGGGTGCAGGGGCTCGAACTTGTGTTATTGGCGTTACGCGACGTTGCATTGCTCGAGAGACAGGGCATTAGGGTCCCAACCCTACCAACCTTGGTGACCGGTATGATAGTCGTGAGGCGGCTTGAAAACCCCTGCATTCTCTCCAGTGGGCGGATGCTTCTAAGGGTTTGGCAGCCAAGACTTTGACAGTAGGCGGTGTGTGGAACCTTAGGGCGCATAGGCCTAAGTCCTTACTGGCCCGAGGAGCCAGCATCGTAGCTACTGGATCGTGGAATGTGAGAGCCCTGTTTCGCTACTTTTCATGCCTTCTAGTAGCTGATAAGCGGGGCATGAGTGCCTCCACTTGGATTCCTGTCAGCCGTAGCGAGTGGCTTTGTTGGCCTTAAGAGGTGGCAATTCTTTGGATTGCTAGACAAGTCCATCCAAGCCCCAACCATCCTAGAGAGGTTACCCGCTAGCCTGAATAGGTGGCGGTCTAAAGGAACGTCAGGCGGGCTTGTCTGAGTTCATGCCGACCTTAAGGGGTGGCTCGCTGGCCTTAAGAGGCAGCTTGTCAACCTTAAGAGGTGGCAATATAGGGAACATCGGACGTGTTCGTCCGAGTTCCCATCGACCTCAAGAGGAGGCCGGTAGACCTTAAGAGGCTGTAATATAGGGAACGTCGAAGGGGTCCATCCAAGTTCATGCCGATCTTAAGAGGTGGCTCGCCAGTTTTAAGAGGGGCCAATATAGGGAACGTCGGACATGTCCGTCTGAGTTCGCACTAACCTTAAGAGGTAGCTTACCGGCCTTAAAAGGCAGTAATATAGGGAAAGTCGGACTCGTCCATCAGAGTTCGCTCCAACCTTAAGAGGCGACAATAAAGGGAATGTTGGACGCATCCATCCGAGTTCGCTCCAACCTTAAGAGGCGACAATATAGGGAATGTCAGACACGTCCAATCGAGCTCGCGTCGACCTTAATAGATGGCTCGTTGGCCTTAAGAGGCGGCAATATAGGGAACATAGGACGCGTCTGTCAGAGTTCTTGCCGACCCTACGAGGTGGCCGACCGGCCTTAAGAGGCGACAATATGGGAACGTCGGATGTGTCTGTTCGAGTTCACGTCAACCTTAAGAGGTGGATCACCGGCCTTAAGAGGCAGCAATGTAGGGAACGTCAGACGTGTCCATTCGAGCTTGCACCGACCTTAAGAGGTGGCTTGCTCGCCTTAAGAGGCAGCAATATACGGAATGTCGGATGCGTCCGTTCGAGTTTGCGCCGATCTTAAGAGGTGGTTGGCCGACCTTAGGAGGCGGCAATATAAGGAACGTCGGACGCGTTCGTCTGAGTTCGCGCTGACCTTAAGAGATTGCGCGCCGACCTTAAGAGGCGGCAATATAGGAAACGTCAAATGCTCCCGTTAGAGTTCACGCTGACTATGAGGGGTGGCTTGGAGGGCTGACATCTGGTCCTTGCCATTCCCCTAGGGCGAGCGGCTGGGCGAGAGAGCATGGGGCAATCGCCTCCTTTTACAAACGGCGGCCAACCATCACGAGTGTAACGACCCGATTCCCGAGTCCCTACGAGACATGAGAACCGGACTGACTCGACTAATCCTAAGACCTAGTCGTCCAACGAGGAAGTAACCAAAAGAGCAGTAAAATAAACCACATTCAGCATGAATATAACTAGCAGTAACAAAAATACAGCAGTAAGAAAAGGAACTACTACATCATATACCACCACAACAGTAGAACAACATTTATAACATAACATGAAGCTACAAGTAAAGAAGTACAGAGAGTAACAAGAACTACTCACTACAGTGGAACAAAAGGGGTACAAAAAGAACTGCGGTAACTCTACTGGACCCTACTCGGCCCAGCGTCCTCTGCAGCCGCTGACCCTGGCTGCTCAACACCTGGTCCTGAAAAGTAACGAGTGTAACACGTCAGCGAAACGCTGAGTAGAGTGGCAGCTAAAACTAAAGAAGCAGTAAAGTGTACAGGAGCTGTTTTATTTTCTTTCTTCCTTTATTTACGTCTTTCTATTGTTTCACAATTTATCTAATTCTCAGATCCTTCACTTGATCTCGAATGTTCCTCGTGGGAACAATCTTGATTACAGTCTTTTCTGAAAAGTAGAAGTAACACATGGTGCTCTCCTGGCCGGGAGAGCCCCCATGGTGATCCTACTCTCAGTCAACCACCCCAAGGTCGCTGACAGACGTAACGGTGACTACGGCACGCGCGATAAGCACACAGGTAGCTACCCCGCACTGGCACGCGGTCAGTCGTTTCCGTTAACGGGTGCGCCCAAAGTAGAGCACGGAACCAGTATAGGGCAAAGCCCTCTCAGTAACAGGGGTCCAACCCCTCCACAGTAACCAAACAGGGGCCTTGCCCCTCCACAGTCCGCGCACCCTCACCTGACTACCTTGGTTTGCCCAGTGGGCCTAACAAGTCGGTGTAGGAGGGCCAGCAGAACCCCAGGGCCCGTGGGGTAGCCAGTACTCTCCCTACACTAATAGCTCTCCTCGGTACTGTGTACACGAGGGCCAAAAGTCGGTACAAAGTGGCCAGACCTAACCCCGGGTCCCTGGGGCGGCTAGCTCTGCTTTGCACTAAGAGGTAATGTGTGCTCTCTTTGGTACCACGTACCCAAGAGACAACACACTTCCACGCCTTTCTTTTTCAGTTCCATCCATTCTCTTTCCAGGAGTTCTACTCCTAATTCCCCGTAGGGTTCCAACTCTTTTAACTCAGCACATTTAGGTTTCACCATTCCAGTTTTATGTTCATACAACCCATATTCTCAATCATATTTATTCCCTTATAACAGGCAACGGTTAAATCAATTCCTTGTTAGGCCCTCTGTGCAAACTAGGGTAGTCAGGCGAGGGTGCACGGACTGTGGAGGGGCAAGACCCCTGTTTGTCTACTGTGGAGGGGCTGGACCCCTGTTACTGAGAGGGCTCTGCCCTATATTGGTTCCGTGCTGTGCTTTGGGTGCACCCGTTAACGGAAACGACTGACCGCGTGCAAGTGTGGGGTAGCTACCTGTGCGTTTATCGCGAGTGCCGTAGTCACCGTTACGTCTATCAGTGACCTTGGGGTGGTTGACTGAGGGTAGGACCACCACAAGGGACTCTCCTGAAGTAACACGTGATGCTCTCTTGGCCAGGAGAGCACCACGTGTTACTTCTACTTCTCGGAAAAGACTGCAATCAAGATCATTTCCACGAGGAGCATTCAAGATCAAGAGAAAGATCTGAGAAATAATTCAATAATGAATAAGTGGAAAAATAAAGAAAGAGATTAAAAATATAATAACTACTGTCCACCTTACTATTTTTCTTAGCTTTTGGTTGCCACTCTACTCAGCGTTTCGCTGACGTGTCACCTTCTTCAGGACCAGGTGTTGAGCAGCCTGAGCCGACGGCTGCAGAGGGTGCTGGGCCTAGTAGAGCCCAGTAGTTTTACTTGTGTAGTACCCACTGTACTTCTCCTTCTGTTGTAGTGAGTATTTTCTGTTACCACTGTACTCTTTTACTGTAAGCTTTATGTTTATGTATCTGTTTATTTCTTTACTGCTGTGGTGGTGTATACTGTAGTATTTCTTTTCTTTACTGCTGTATTTTGTTACTGTTAGTTATATGCATGGCGAATGTGATTTATTTTGCTGCTCTTTTGGTTACTTTCTCGTTGGACGACTGGGTCTTGGGATCGGTCGAGTTGGTCCGATTCTCGTGTCTCGTAGGGATTCGGGAATCGGGTCGTAACAAGATAATATCAGAGTAAGGTCGTCCTGAGAAGTGAACCAACTGACTGGAAAATAACCAATTCACGTGTCTGTAACTAGAGTAGCCACCACAACGTTTCTCTTGACATAAGGTCTTAGACTTCTTCGTTAGACATAGTTTCATATTGACGTGTTTCCGTTCAGTTTTCGCGTCTCCTTGCAGGAGATGCCTTATTGTGAAACTAGGAGGGTGGGCCGCGGGCGCGGCTAAGGTCGAGGCCCGAGGGCAAGATGTGTCGAGCTTGGAGTACATGCTACGCCTTCTCTTCTCCTGAGCATACCGTCTCTGGACCTCATCCATCTGATTCGAGAGGTGGTTCAAGAAGAATTTCAGCTTCCACCCACTTCGCCGCCCCCTCATCTCCCTTCCTAGGGTACGACAGGGGAGTTTGTCGTGGAACGAGACTTCCGCCGTCACACTAGGCGGGTTAGGAGAGCTCAATGGAGGCACGAGGCGCCTACAGGAGAGCCGTCACATTTTGCGTGGCCATCAGTGGCCTTTGGGGGCTCCCGATAGGGGCCAGCTGCTAGCACCGGATCCCCGCCCAGCCACTAGCACGGACCCACTGAGGGCGGGAGTCGGGTTCCCCTCTGCTACCAGTGTGGCCAGCCGGGCCACATCAGGAGGGACTGCCCGTCTAGGGCAGGAGGTCAGCAAATGCTTCCCGCATTGAGCACCGAAGGGCGAGCAGGAGGCTGCGGGTTCCAGGCGCGAGGAGGAGGACAGCTGCCCCGAGGAGGATACCGGCCCGTTATCACTAGCTCCACCCCGGGCTACCTATTTTGACCACTTCGAGTAATGAGGAGTGTCGCGACGTCGTAACTCACAGAGACATCATAGCATCAGTCTAGACGGTAACAGGTATGGTTACAAGGTTTGGTCTTTTGGAGTATGTAATTCCTGCTTCTAGTACGATGTACCTTCTTGCTCTACGAGTTGTTGCTACTCTGGAGTCCGATAGCACTCCATTAGGGGATTAGTGGTAATCAGAAATCTAGGCGGCCAGCTGTTTGTAGCTGGGGAGGAAACATGGGTTGTGGGGTCAGTGTTGGGGGACACAGCTTTCCCGCTAACCTGATTATGATACAGATGGAGGACTTTGGCATAATTCTGGGGATGGATTGGTTGTCTGCTTACCACGCCTTGGTGGACTGTTTTGAGAGAAAGATCGTCTTCTCCATACCGGAGTTGCCTTCTTTCGAGTTCCTCGGTCAGCCAGTGGACGGAGGCTTCGGGTGCATTTCTGCACTTCGGGCGGCGAGACTTTTGAGCCAGGGGTGTGAGGGCTTCCTAGCTTGTGTGGTGGCAGAGCCCAACCCTGTGGCAGATTTCCAGAGTATCCCGGTGGTCAGAGAGTACCCCGACGAGTTGCCAGGACTACCGCCCGAGCGTGAGATCGAGTTTGAGATCTCACTAGTACTAAGGACCAGCCCCATCTCCATAGCACCGTATAGGATGGCACCATTTGAGTTGCGAGAGCTCAAGTATCAGTTGCAGGATCTTTGGAGAAGGGCTTTGTGAGGCCCAGTGCGTCTCCCTGGGGAGCCCCGGTACTGTTTGTAAAGAAGAAGGATGGTACCCTACGCCTTTGTATGGACTATCGACAGCTGAATAGGGTCACCTTCAAAAAACAGATATCCACTGCCGAGGATCGATGACTTGTTTGACCAGCTGCGAGGTGCCACGGTATTCTCCAAGATCGACTTGAGGTTTGGATATCACTAGTTGAGGATCAAGTTGGCAGACAACTCCAAGACAGCTTTCCGCACCTGGTACGGACACTACGAGTTTCTGGTCATGCCGTTCGGGCTAACCAATGCCCCCACTGCCTTCATGGACTTGATGAACCGGATGTTTAGACCGTACTTGGACCAGTTCGTGGTGGCATTCATTGATGATGTGCTCATCTATTCTCGAGATTAGACGCAGCATGGACAGCACTTGTGGATGGTTCTGGACACACTGAGATGACGTAGGCTGTACGCCAAATACAGCAGGTGCGAGTTCTAGTTGAGGGATGTGACCTTTTTAGGTCATGTGATCTCTGGGGATGGCTTGGCTGTGGACCCAGCCGAGGTCGAGGCAGTGCTCAGGTGGGAGAGACCGCGTACGGTCACTAAGATTCGTAGTTTCTTGGGACTGGCAGGCTACTACAAGCAGTTTATCAGGGGCCCTTCACAGATTGCACGTCCTATGACACAGTTAACCCGGAAGGTCGTGCCCTTCACTTGGACAGATGCCTGTGAGGCGTGTTTTCAGGAGTTGAAGGTGAGGCTGACTTCGGCTCTTGTACTCACCATCCCAGACAGTAGTGGTGGGTTCGTTGTGTACACGGATGCCTCTTTGCAGGGGTTAGGGGGTGTGCTCCTGCAGAGGGGTCACGTTGTCGCCTACGCTTCGCAGCAACTGAAGCTCCATGAGCATAGCTACCCTACCCACGACCTGGAGCTAGCAGCTGTCATCTTCGCGCTGAAGACCTAGAGACACTACTTGTACGAAGAGACCTTCGAGATTTTCACAGATCACAAGAGCCTCAGATACCTATTTGATCAGAAGGAGCTCAACATGAGATAGGGACGTTGGTTGAAGCTCCTGAAGGACTATGACTGCAGCATTTCCTACCACCCGGGAAAGGCCAATGTGGTGGCTGACGCCTTGAGCCGAAAGGCACCCACACACTTGGCCAGTTTACAGGTGCAAAGTTGGAGCCTCTTGGAGGAGATGGGCAGTTGGCGACCCCTAGATTTACGGGGGCACAATGGGGCAGTGACTGTGACGTGACAGACGAGGCCAGAGCTGATAGATTGCATCATCACAGGACAGATGGCTGACCCGTACTTGCAGTCCTTGCGTGACAGAGTACTGTCAGGAGACCCTGGAGACTTCTCTTTTACAGACCAGGTGCTGCGCATGAGGGGACGTTTGTGCGTTCCCAGAGATGAGGAGCTGTTGAGAGAGCTCCTGACTAAGGCACACGGTTCTAGATCTACCATACATCCCGGAAACACGAAGATGTACCATGACTTGAGACGCAACTTTTAGTGGAGGGGGATGAAGCGGGATGTGGGTGAATTCGTGCAGCAGTGTTTAGTGTGCTAGCAGGTGAAAGCCGAGCATCAAAGGCCTGCAGGGCCGCTACAGCCACTTCCAGTGCCAGAGTGGAAGTGGGAGAGCATCACCATGGACTTGGTGGTGGGCTTACCTGTTACCCAATGAGAACACGACGCAGTCTGGGTAATCGTTGACAGATTAACGAAGACGGCGTGTTTCTTACCGATCCGAGTCACCTTGGGACCAGTACAGTCGGCAGAGAGGTATATCCGCAACGTGATATGTCTACATGGAGTTCCGCGGGAGCTCGTATCCGACCGGGATACCCGCTTTAAGTCCCAGTTTTAGGCTGAGTTTCAGCAGGCCCTGGGGATGTAGTTGAGGTTTAATACAGCTTACCACCCCCAGACGGACGGGCAGTCTTAGCGCATGATACAGACACTTGAGGACCTTTTGTATGCTTGTGTACTAGACTGAAGGGGCTCTTGGGAGGAGCACTTGCCCCTGGCGGAGTTTACATATAACAACAGTTATCACTTGAGCGGATTTACAAGCGACTCCGCACTGTCAGGAGCAGACAGAAGAGCTATGCAGATTGGAAACGCAGAGAGGTGCAGTTTGAGGTTGGGGACCACGTCTTCCTTCGCGTTTTGCCCATGAAGGGCCTGCAGCAGTTTGGGGTGAGAGGGAAGCTCGCGTCGAGGTTTGTGGGGCCCTTTGAGGTCTTGGAGCGGGTTGGACCCGTTGCTTACAGGCTTGCCCTTCCTCTTCAGCTTTTTGGTGTGCACGACGTATTCCACGTGTCCAACCTCAGGAAGTACGTCGCCGATCCCAGTCACGTCCTGAGTCACGAGAGCGTCGAGGTGGGCGACGATCTGACCTACCCTGAGTGGCCAGTGCAGATTCTCGACAGAGCCGTCCGCAGTCTAAGACGGAAGCAAGTACCCCTGGTGAAGGTTTTGTGGAGGAGCCAGCGGTACGAGGAGGCTACCTGAGAACCTGAGGCGGCGTTGTGGGAGCGGTACCTAGAGATTTTCGCGGGTACGTCTTTTCGGACCGGCCTTGGTCCTCTTTGAGTTTGTTATGCATATATCATTCTTCCCGCACCCCAGTTAGCACAAGTTTCGTGGACGAAACTTCCTTTGAGTTTGTTATATTGTTATAACAAGGGCATCAAGCGTCGTTTCAGACATCTGGGAAGTGGTCCAGACGCGTGTACGGCCATGCAGCCATTTCGCTGAAGGTTTCTGCATCGCTTCGTGTTGAGGATGACCGCATGTGCGTGCAAGTATCGTTCGGGAAGGTGCAAGGGCACGCCATTCCACACAGATCGGACGTCTGAGCACAGCACCATATGATCGAGAGGGTCTCCAGACATCCAGAGTGACAGTCAGACGTCTAAAAACTAAGTCCAGACGGTTCAGCAAGCTTCTGGACGTCTGAAGAACCGCGCAGATCAAGATATGACCTGAGCTATCATTTAAGACGTCTGGAAGATGTTCTAAATGTCTGATTTTGGGCAGACTTGTCGTTTTTGACCCATTTAGGGTCCGTTCGGAGTCCGTTTTCCGCATTTCAAGTTTCGTTCTTCTCAGATTTAGTTCCTCTACCTGTTTACACTAATTGTATACTGTTCTGAGTAGCTCCTTGTAATTGATCCTTGTGTTAGGACCCCGTTCCGTTGCGGCTCTGGGGGTTGCGGAGGTGCGCGAGCTTGCCGATCACGCCCCCATTACTCCCAATTTTGTGAGTAGAGTGGCTTCCCGTAGTTAAATACAAACATTAATGCATATCTGAATTAAATGATAGATCCTAGGGTATGGTATGAATCCTAGGACCTGAAAACTAGACTGAATGGTAGATCCTAGGGTATGGCACGAATCCTAAGACTTGAAAACTAGATGGAATGATAGATCCTAGGATGTGGCACGAATCCTAGGAACATAAAGCATGGAAACAAATATCTTGAATGCCTGAATTGCAGTCTTGGATAAGTGGATAAAATAATGATAATTACCTGTAATTGGATAACAACTGCCTGTGAAATGTAGAGTACTGTTATTAGTAACTGTTGCATGTAATTTCTGTTGGTTGAAATTAAATACGAGCTGCTTGTATACAAATTGGAAAGAAAAAAAAGTTGAATGTTGGAACATGTACTATATGCGAATAAACTTGAAATGATGAAACCTAGTATGGCTTGGCCTGAGAAACATGAGCATAACCCTATGGGGAATTAGGAGTAGAACTCCTGGAAATAAATGGGATGGAACTGGAAAGGTGAATGGGAAAGTTTGTTGTCTCTTGGGTACGTAGTACCAGGGAAAGCACCTATTACCTCTTAGTGCAGAGGAGAGCTAGTCGCCCTAGGGACCCGGAGTTAGGTCTGGCTACTTTGTACAGACTCTTGGCCCTCGCATACACTGTACCGAGGAGAGCTACTAATGTAGGGAGGGAGCTAGCCACCCCACGGGCCCCGGGGTTCTGCTAGCCCTCCTACACCGACTTGTTAGGCCCGCTGGGCAAACCAGGGTAGTCAGGCGAGGGTGCGCAGACTGTGGAGGGGCAAGACCCCTGTTTGTCTACTGTGGAGGGGCTGGACCCCTGTTACTGAGAGGGCTCTGCCCTATATTGGTTTCGTGCTGTGCTTTGGGCACACCCGTTAATGGAAACGACTGACCGCGTGCCAGTGCGGGGTAGCTACCCGTGCGTTTATCGCGCATGCCATAGTCACCGTTACGTCTGTCAGTGACTTTGGGGTGGTTGACTGAGGGTAGGACCACCTCGAGGGACTCTCCCGACTAGGAAAGCACCACGTGTTACTTCTACTTTTCGGAAAAGCCTGTAATCAAGATCGTTCCCACGATGAGCATTCAAGATCAAGAGAAAGATCTGAGAAATAATTCAATAATGAATAAGTGGAAAAATAAAGAAAGAGATTAAAAATATAATAGCTACTATCCACCTTACTGTTTTCTTAGCTTTTGGTTGCCACTCTACTCAACGTTTCGCTGACGTGTCACCTTCTTCAGGACCAGGTGTGGAGCAGCCAGAGCCGGCGGCTGCAGAGGGTGCTGGGCCTAGTAGAGCCCAGTAGTTTTACTTGTGTAATACCCACTGTACTTCTCCTTCTATTGTAGTGAGTATTTTCTGTTACCACTATACTCTTTTACTGTAAGCTTCATGTTTATGTATCTGTTTATTTCTTTGCTGTTGTGGTGGTGTATACTGTAGTATTTCTTTTCTTTACTGCTGTATTTTGTTACTGCTAGTTATATGCATGGTGAATGTGGTTTATTTTGCTGCTCTTTTGGTTACTTTCTCGTTGGACGACTGGGTCTTGGGATCAGTCGAGTCGGTATGATTCTTGTGTTTCGTAGGGATTCGGGAATCGGGTCGTAACAGGGACTCAGGGGGAAACCATGGTCCCCGACAGGCTTACAAGGTTGTTCTTGGATGCATTGGGCCCTCTAAGGGGTTGTCGCTGAAAGTTCCCTACTAGGAGGGGGTGAGATCAGTGTGACGTAAAAAATGCGGAATTGAAATATAAATAATCTCACAAATAAGCAATCACACGAGTACACAATTATTTTTAGGTGGAAACCCAAACCGGGTGAAAACCACCACCTAACCCTCTCGAGTTAGGATTTTCCGATCAACCAAGTTGATCAAAATCCACTAAACTGAATCACTTTAAATGAGGGTGATTCAACCTCAATACAACCACGCTACTTAGACGAGGGTAGCGTACCTCAACCCCTTCTCTCCACAAGAAGGATTTTGTCTCACGAAGGAGACGGGAATTCGCAAAGCGAATACCCAACCAAATAACAAAAATAAAAGAAACAACAAGTCCTATAGAGCCAACAAAGTAATTATAAACCTATCTTCTATAGGAATTAGGAAACTCCCCTTTGCAAGGAGTGAGTCGAGTTGATGACGCGGTGCGTGTGCCACGCGACGGCGTAACTTCGCTCTCGTGAACTACGGTGGGAGAGCGGGTACGCAAAGCTTGATGCTCTCAAGAGAATAGAGTTTGAGCTTGGAGTGCAAGAGCTAGCTAAGACACAAGAGAGTGTGAAAGTGTGTAGCCAAGTGTGTGTTGTGTATCTAGGTGTGTGTTTGTGTTGCAAAGGCTCCCCTCTATTTATAGAGGCCTTAGGAAGGCTTTGGAAGGCTTAGGAAAGGTTCTATAGCCGTTGGGAACAAAGTCTAAGAGAATCAGGCCGAAATCAGGACAATGATTACATTTGACAGGGTTATCAGACGTCTAACTCTTGCATCAGACGTCTGGAAGGCCACTTTAAGACGTCTGATTTTGGGCGGGTCTCTCCCTGACTTGGATCAGATCTAAACAGGGTTTTCGCACAAGTCCATCAGACAACATACAGGACATCTGGAACTATGTCTGGACGTCTGGAAACCTACTTCTACTGTGGGAATTGATTTCCAAATGTTGCAATGGCTAGAAAATATCTGAGAAGAGATTTTGGGTTAGCCGAGGCAAAACGGTCATTTATCAGACGTCTGGAAAAGCCTAAGGACGTCTGATAAGGCTCTAACGGTCATAATCTTGAGTGCCTGCTAAGCTAGCCAACGGTCCACTATCTGGACGTCTGGCAAGTCCATCAGACGTCTCCTAAGACGTCTGGTATAATGTCTGGACGTCTGATTTCATCAGACAGAACTAGCTATGTCCAGCCTAACAGGTATCAGACGTCTGAAACAACAGTCAGACGTCTTAAAATACTTTATCAGACGTCTGATTTTGGAATTAGACGTCTGGAAGTGCTGTTTGAACCCTATATTGATTTTCTAAGTATTCTACAGACAACCTAAGTATCCTAGGGTTGTGCCGGTGTTCCTACGACTACTGTTAGGGTTCTTTGAGGCTCTTTAACTTGAATTATCTAAGGAAATAAAGAGCAACAAAAGAAACGAAAAATACAACAAGTATAAAAGAAGGAAATCTATCCTATTCTTCATTTCCTTCCATCTTCAATATATCGCTCCTCGCGAATCTCTTCTGCTCTCCATCGCGCTCCTCCAATCCGTCCTGGATGCGAGCTCGAACTCCGTCTAATCACGTATCCATTTGCGATTGACCTGAAATCTAGGACTCAAAGCACAAATATTAAATGACACGTGTTTTGTTATCATCAAAACAAATGATCGTGGTGCTCTAGCACCAACAGTCGCCCCCAGACCTTTGGAGGGACTAAGATCCCCCTTAACCTCGACGAGCTTGATCGCGTCGTGAGGAGAGAAGGTGGGGAATGACGTGACTGAAGAGTCCAACTATGATCTCGAAGTTGCTCGATAGATCTACTGGGTTAGCCCCTTGCTGGATTGCACAGAGTTGGGTCCCCTTTCCTTTCTTTGCATGGGTGTCTCAGATTGCTTCAATTCAACCCTGAGGGGTTTGCACTAGGTCACCGCGCCTTTGCGTGGTGTTCTCACCCTTTGAAGGGGTCGACGCATATTGGGAGGATCTGGCTACGAGTGTAAACTAGTTGTGAGTTGGTTCGGCCACCTAGTGCTACTATCGACTTAGCCGCCTTAAGTGTGACAACCTGGTCGAGGTGACCATCCCCGTCTAAGTTGGTTGGAGGAGGGCTATGCCCTTCCTCTCTCCTCTTTTCTTGATTGACAAAGGGCAGTGACCAGGATAGCCAATGGGAGGAAAGGATGGCATTCTCACTGGAGTGGTGGGTGCGCTATGGTCGCGCGCTACCCAGAAGGGGTGGCTCGAAAGGTAGTTTATCCTGAGCATCTCGGAGCGCTGCAGGCGTAGCCGCTGGGAATTGTAAAGGTTGTTGACCCATCTAGGACGACGTTGCTCTCGAAGGTTGCCTTGGCCTTTGCGTTGACGCACCTGAGAGGCAGAAGGCAAGGACCTCGGGCAATCGCGGGCACCACGGTGGAGACTTCTGCTTCGTCCATGGCCAAAGGAGCATGTTTTCCGAAGGCCTCGAGGCTGCCCGAATGGGGGAGGCTTTCACCGAAGCAAGCTTAGACGCTCCGCCGAATCATATGGGGAGGCTCAACCGTATCCTCCTTGCCTTGATGAAGATCGAGGGGAGGTACCTGGGGAGAGCTGACTTAGAAGGAGGGGCTCAATTACCTGGGGTGACGTCGTCTCAAGGTTTCCTTAACCTTTGCACTGATGTGATCAGCCGATAGGAGCAGAGGACCTCAAGTAGCGTGAGCGTCACTATTGGGATTTAGTGGTGATGTCCGCTGGACAGGGAGCCGAGGTGACATTGCCTTCCTGCTTGAGCGGGGTGTTGACCTGCCTGGCTCCTAATTCGTCAGGGAGACCATGTCTGCTACTTGCAATTGCCAGGGTCCCTTCTCAGGGTGGTCCCTCAGGTGCTTCATGGGCTTTCTATTCTTTCACCCTATGGGGCCTAGGGGCAACGAGTCCTAGCTCACAGACTGTCCCCCTTTAAGCACACCTGCCTAGTTCATGGCCAGGGGGTGCGTTCTCCGAGGGACCCCTGCCCGGTGCGGTGGGGTCCGTAACGGTGATCTTCAATGGATTAGTTCCTCCCAAGCACGCCCGCTTGGTGCACGATCAAGGGAGTGCATTTCTCGAGGAACACCTTTTGTGCGGTCCGCCATAGCGACCCTTTGGGGGCCGGCTATTGTTTTAGGGAGGTGGCCCTTCGCTTACGAAGGTGGGCCTCTTCCCCAAGCGGGCACAGGGGCGCACCTAGAAAGGGGTATTCTTGCCTTCCACAAGGCTGTCGTCGCCACGACGTCCCTCGGCTGATCCATGGGAGGAGTTATCTTGCTCCGTGGTCTCTTGTTGGGTGCTTTGACACACGATCGAGGGAGTTACGCCCGTGCTTGCGAGCTGGACAGTTTGAGATGGGGTCCCGAGGGATCGTCGCCTCACGGGGCCTCCCTCGTTCAGAGTGCTGACCTCAAGCTGACCCATGTAAGATCGAGTGAGCTCAGTCCTCTGCCGCTCGACTTCTGATAGCCTCTTGGGGTTGTCTCTAGTCCTTTTGCGCTTGGCGAAGCGCTCCTAGGGCCTGCCCACCACACCTTTGGGGGAGCTGACAGCTTGTTTAGCTGGATGGGAAATGATCCGCAATCAGACCCTCGCTGGGTAGGCACCGCTGGGGGCACCCGGTGAGATCTCCTCTTGGGATGGCCGAGTGTCAGCCTTACCTAAGGGTGGCTCCTAAGGGTATGGTGCATGAGCTAGGGTCCACTGTTCCTCTACACTAGGCCTTGATCGGCTCCTCAAGTGCTTTCAGCGGATGACCTTCATTTCCTCCTTCCCAAGTGAGTGGAGGGTATGTGCAGGGGTGTATACCAGAAGCCACCGTCCTCAGCTTGCTATTCCTCTTCCCTGGGCCGTGCCTCGTGGATGGGAGGTTCACTTTTGGGACCTCGAGCAATCGGCTAACATCCTCGGGGTGTGATGACGTCGAATCCTGACTGGGCCTCTTCGAGGGGAGGGGAGTCGCAGGTTGGACTGCGAGTGGTTACGACCAGTACAGAGGTTCTCCCTTGGGGAGGTCGAGGTAGAGCGCCGGAAGGGCTTCTCCTCCTAGTGATTGGATGCTTAGAAGTGCAATGGCGTTTCTGTTGATGCTTCCTACAAACGGCATCATGTGATGAGCCTTGGAAGGCCACCCAAAGATTTATACGAGTAGGGAGCGTTACTTAACCATTATCATCCGTCGCATAAGAGGGGAGATCGACAACCAATCAAGCAAGCATAAAGGGAAATAGGAATTTGGTGACCCGGTTCCATCGCAAGGGGTGTACGTTTAGGAGGAGGATGGTGCTCCTAAATATTTACTAGAATTTTCAAGATTACAAAATTCTTTCTTTTTCTTTCAGGAAGGGGGGGAAGGTCCCCCTTCATTGGGGGCCCCTCCTTCTATTTATATAGTGGGAAGAATCCTCACTTGATGGCCTCTAGTATTCCTATTGCCAGACTAATTGTCTGTTGTAAGGACCTAGATGGTCAGGTTTATCTAATTGTATTTTTTATCTTAGCTACGTTAAATCTTTTGTTAAACTAAGCGAGTTTCAATTGGGATTCGACTATTTTTAAGCGAATTGGATGATGCTAATTCTACCTGTAAGTCTCATCGTGGGATAATCAGATCCCCTGTCAAGTCACGTACGTAATTTAGACTCAGAAAATATATTTTACCTTTATATATATATATGTGTGTGTGTGTGTGTGTACGCGTGTGTGCGTCCGCGCGCGCGCGCAAGGTATTGTTAGCTAACTGCAAAAATCAGGGTGCGAAATGGACAGCGGCTTAAGATTGTCTGTCGAAATGTTTGGGACGAAATAGGTATTACTCCAGATACAATAACCGTGCCAGGCAAAACGAAAGTCTTTAATGCTTAAAATTCGTCACCAGGTAGAGAGCGCATGAGGAGATGAGAGCACGATCAATGCAGTATAAATTATGTTATTTTGATCAGCTAATAATAAATAGGTTGACTCACTGGGATATAGTTGAACGATATAAACTCCTGACTCTAATAGGAAAGGTTCAGGTTAAATTTCTATTCATACATTACTTAAAATATTAGTGAGAGGAAAATGACTAATTTTTCTCGATCTGTACAAAAAAGAATTTAGGTTATAAAAATATATAAAATAAAGCTTGATTGTTGTTACGAACTCTCCAAAATTTCTAACACCAGTGTAAAGAAATATTTAAAAGTTATAAATTCGAAATATCTTAAAGATCTGTCTTTTGACGTGGAGGGAAAATTCTATATCAATGTATTACTCTTTGTTTATCAGTATATATATTGAATCGGTATACGAGTCTGGGTCTGATCGTCACGGTACCTGTGATTATTTATTTATTTAGTTTTTATCTTAGGTCGGTAGCAGTGTAATTGATTTTTTTTTTTTTTCTATCTTCTTGCGTTGGGTTAAAAACTAATTCTCTATGACGGTGCATAAGTTGTATTTTCGTATAAGCTGAAATCAATAGTCTTATATTTTTAATTCGTTATATGATTTGCTTATAAATTTATTATTTCCTTGTCAATGTATTCATCAAAATTTTTTATTTCTCATTTGATACTTGACTTGGACACGATACCATAGATACCATATTCCATACCAATTTTTCACGTGGTTCATGAGGATCTACACCTCCTTAAGGGTCATCAACTAATTCCTCACATACAAGATTAGAAAATTAATTAGCTTTTTCTAACATGTGCATGGCGGTTTGGGCACATGCAAAGAATGCGAAATGATATCCAAGATAAAAGGGGTAAGCCAGTGGATGATGAGTCCTACAATAGGGTCAGGGGAAGATGGAGAGTGCTCTCGAAGAAATTTTGAAACATGACATTATCTACAAAGATATATGTGCCGTTATAACCATGAACGGCTTGGGACAAAGGTCATGCATCCATGCAGTACACCGGACGTAAAGCCCAGAAGTAGAGTGGAGTATTAGGTTTAGCTTGGTCCGATCTGGTTCAAATTGGTAAGGTTTAAAATTTTTTTTCAGAAATGAAGATTTTAAAATTTCAATCAAAACTTATGTACGGTATAAGGCTTATTTTTTTGGGCATAGGTTTGACTCAAGTTGAGTCCAAAAATTAATTTTTTATATTTTTTTTATATGCAAGTGATTTAAGTGTTTCGTTAAAAAAATAATTATTTTTTTTTTATAATTATATATGCTTATCCTAAATGTATTTTAGGTCTTTCTTAAGAAAGATTGAATTTAAGAATCAATGTGAAATTTTTTGTTACCATCCTTTATAATTCTATGATTTAATTTTTTTTTATTACTTATCTTCTTATATTTACCAAGTCGAAAGTTAACTACTCAATAAACTCATAAACAATCAAAAATCATAATTGTGAATAATCTAAATATAATTTTAAAATAAATATTTTTTGGATCATCAAACTTAATCTAGATTCTAACAAATCGTTGCCTGCCCTGACCCAAACTCCGATGGGACTTAAAACGGAGGGTCAGGCCCAATAAACAAAAATTTAAGTTCAGATCCAATTAAAATTATTTGGGTCAGATAACATGTTCGGTTTGAGCCATCTTAGTCTAATGCTCCATCCACCTCACGGAGAAATCTTGGTTTCTTACTGTGGTTCTTAATTAATTAGCTTGGTTCACGTGACATGTACACATTCACATTAATGTCAGCTGGATGGTAAAAATACTACACCAATTCTCATGAACAATGATAACTTTATTCCCTTGACCCATTCAGATATCAGCTAATCAATTCTTCATTTGGACGGGTCCAATTGTCATCATATATGATAAAACCTCTTGTTGCGCCTCCTGATGCGAATGAAGCTGTGACAACATTCAGCTGTTCGTAACACTGACATTAGATGCCATCGCAAGCAGCAGGCAATCATCGCAAACAGCGTACAATGCGGTAGTCGAAAGAGATAAGGTAAAGAGAAATAAGTCTACGGTATGTTGAACAGTTGCTAGCTATGCAACGAGATTATGTACATTTAAGTTCAATTGGATAAGAAAAATAAATTTATAAAATAAATTAAAGAAGTAAAATAAATGATGAAATATGTAAGTTAATCTGTTTAAATATTTTGATATATTAAAGTTATTCTATAAAGAGAATGAAATAATTTTATTTTAAATTAAATTTATTTAATTTGACATAAATAAAAGATAAATTAAATAATAAATTAAATACTTAACCAATCAATTAAACATAACCTTAAAAATAAAATGAAAAGAAAGATTAGACACACTCTCTCTCTCTCTCTATATATATATATATATAAAACTCCCGTGGTCCTTTCTCATATATATATTTTCTGCCTAAAAAAGTAAACTCTTCGACAGAGCTGGAGGAAAACTGCAGCAAAACATTTTGGGATATGTTACATGAATCAAATATCCCATTCTTTCTTTCTCTATCATATCATATCTAATATTTCTTTTATTAAATCAAACAATGGATCATATTTTGTGATCTTCATTTTATATTTCTGAAAAGAGTGGCCATCCAATTCAAACCTGAACTCGACTCGATAAAAATTGGCAAGTTTAACGCATGGAGCTTTTGAGTTGAGTTTAAGTCAGAGAACGACTTAACACATCAACTTGAATTGATAATTTATTTAAAATTTATCATATACACATACATACATCATATATATATATGAATATAGGACTTAGAATTAAATCCTTTAAAAAATATCACTCTCATTTAAATGCGAATAAGGTTACATTAGTTTTTTTTCGTTGGATACAATTTATATAAAGTTTTTTTTTTCAACTTAAGAAAAGGGTTTATTGTAAGTAATCATGAGTTCAATTGAATTTAATAAGTCAACTCAAGTTTAAATAAGTCTAGCTTAAGTTCATGTGAGTAATAACTTACATGTTATTTTGTTGACTTGCGAGGTGACTTGAACTTGACAAGTTGAGTTTGAGTTGACTCCTATGAACTCAACCAAATTCAAGTCTAAGGTGACTAATTGAATTCAAGTCACAGTAGGGTCCAACTCAACTAATTTGACTTGACAGCAGCCCTTGATTTCTAGTTATGTCAACCTTGTTTCATCCATTTTCTCCATTTTCTATTGAAACATGTTATATAAATTCAGCCTTTTTATGGTACTCTTTTGTATTCTACCGATATCCTTTTCTTATGTATTCAAGTTGACCGTGTTTTAATACACATTTTTCTATCATAGGTTTTGTTGGGGGCACCTCAAACCTCACCCAAGATTTCAAAATCGAATCTTGCCATGGGAAGAACGAGACAAAAATAGGAAGATGAGTGTTACTCGTAGGAATGCATGCCCTCTTTTCTTTTAAAAAAAAAGTGGGTGTTTGAGGGTGTATTAGACTTTAGTGTTTGTTTTAACATACACATATTTATCGTATTTTTATATACATTTTTTACATGCTGATCATATTTTATGACCTCTCGTGTTCTCCATCTCTAGTTTTTTCCTAGATCAGATAAAGGATCATCTTTTCCCCTTATTTTTTATGCACTAAGAATCGCATCACATATGTAACAAAAACTACTTCAATAGCAGTACGATAGCAACAAAACTGAAATAATAGCCATTTTTTTTGGTAGAATCTGAACGAAGCCACACTTTTATTTTTGTTTACCATATCATGATTGGGAGATATTTCATTAAGTAACGAAGTTATATAAGGATGCGGCTTCCGTAAGGGGGGACTCCAGAAACCATTAAAAAAAAAAATAAGATAAAAGAAAGAAAATATAAAATAATTTATCCTACAAATCATTCCGATGCAGGAAGACTCCCACTACGGATTAGATATGATAAATCGCTGTGGATGTTGCCAATGTACTGTGCTAATAAGAGATTAGCAGTCGGAATTAGGTCTATCATCTCGTGATTAAATCATCTTCAAGCGTTATTTTCATTAAAAGCGACGACGATCAATGTGAAGATAAAGCGGAGATAAAAATCAACATCTAACGGATCATCCACTGATGAGAGGAAGCGACAACAACGCACACTTCGAAACACAATCCCGCAACAAAGGATGGATGTGGCCGAAGACGTTAAAAGGCAACCACTGCCGTCACAGCACCTAGACTGCAACTACGACTCAAACACCGCTGCAGCGGCAGAACAACGACCTCGGCTAGCCGCTGCTGCAACCAAACCGCGAACCATGACCCAAATCGCTGCCGAAGGCCACCACAACCGCCAACCCTTGGTCGACCAGAGCCCCCAACAACAGCGCCAGGGTTTACTATAAAAGAGGGGGCTTTTTCCAGCAGTGGGCGGAGGGCGCATATCGTGGACCAACATAAGTGCTTACGTCTTAAAGTTGCATTTCAAATGAATGGGGCCAAAAAAAAAAAAGCGTCTCACACCACGTCTCCTCCTCCCCCCTCGCGCCCTCTCCCATGATCCCCTACGCTCTCTCCATCGTCGGTTCCCGCCACCGTCCGTACACCTTCCGCACCGGCCACCTCGTCCACGCCTACGCTGGGCACGGCGATGGCCCCCGCAGGGCCCTCCCCCTCTTCTACCGCTTCCGGCTCCACGGTCTCGCCCCCGACCCCGACTCTCACTGCCGCGGCCGGGAGGTCCGAGCACTTGCCCTCAAGAGTGGTCGGGATTTCGAACCCTTCTCCCAGACCAGGCGGGTCTGTGTATACTCTTCTTTCGGGGATCTTGAGAGGACCGTGTCGTTGCTGGAGAGGATGGTGAAGAACGGGGTCGATCCGAACGAGGCGACGTTGATCTCGGTGCTTAGGAAGTGCGAGGAGCTCAAGGAGCTCTCTTTTGGCCGTAAGGTGCACGAGGTTGCCATGAGAAGTGGGCTCCAACGCGAGGTCAAAGTCGCTAATGCTCTGCTGAAGATGTACGCCAAGTGTGGGTGCATCGACACTGCAAGGAAGGTGTTTGATGAAACGTCGGAGAGGAATGTGTTCGTGTGGAATTCCATGATTCAGGGGCTTGTGGGTCATGGCCGATGCCGGGAGGCACTGCAGTTATTTCTGAGTATGAGGGATGTAGAGGGGGTGGAGCCCGATGATAAGACCATTACTACAGTGCTCAAGGCGTGTGCACAACTCGGAGAGCTCTCCCTTGGCAAGGCGGTGCATGGGGTTGCCAAGAAGAATGAGCTTCGTCGTGGGACCAATGTTTCTAATGTTCTGTTGGATATGTATGCTAAGTGTGGATGCATCGACAATGCTAGGGAGGTGTTCGATGAAATGTTGGAGAGGGACGTGATCTCATGGACGGCCATGATTGTGGGGCTTGTGGGTCATGGCCGATGCCAGGAGGCACTGGAGTTGTTTCTAAGTATGCGGGACGTAGACGGCGTGGAGCCCAATGAGAAGACCATTACTGTGGTGCTCAAGGCGTGTGCACAACTCGGAGAGCTCTCCCTTGGCAAGGGGGTGCATGAGGTTGCCAAGAAGAAAGGGCTTCATCAAAGGACATATGTTGCTACTGCTTTGTTGGATATGTATGCCAAGTGTGGATGCATCGACAATGCAAAGGAGGTGTTTGATGAAATGTCGGAGAGGAACATGGTCGCATGGAATGCCATGATTGTGGAGCTTGTGGGTCATGGTCGATGGCAGGAGACATTGGAGTTGTTTCTGAGTATGGCGGATGCGAGGGTTGAACTCGATCAAAAGATTATTACTGCGGTGCTCAAGGCGTGTGCTCAGCTTGGAGAGTTGTCCCTTGGCAGGGAGGTTCATGGGGTTGCCAAGAAGAACGGTCTTCATCGTAGGACCGATGTTGCTACCGCTCTGTTGGATATGTATGTGAAATGCGGGTGCATTGACGCTGCAAGAGAGATATTTGAAGAAATGCCGGAGAAGGATGTGGTCACATGGACCGCCGTGCTCGTGGGACTTGTGGGTCATGGTCGATGCCAGGAGGCACTGGAGTTGTTTCTGAGTATGATAAATGCGAGGGTCAAACTCGATGAAAAGACCTTTCCCACGGTGCTCAAAGCATGTGCGCAGCTAGGAGAGCTCTCCCTTGGCAAGGAGTTGCATGGGGTTGCCAAGAAGAATGGACTTCATCAAAGGACGTATGTTGGTACTGCTCTGTTGGATATGTATGCCAAGTCTGGATGCATCGACGCCGCAAGGGAGGTGTTCGATGAAATGTTGGAGAGGGACGTGGTCTCATGGACCACCATGATTGCGGGGCTTGTGGGTCATGGCCGATGCCAGGAGGCACTGGAGTTGTTTCTAAGTATGAGGGACGTAGAAGGGGTGGAGCCCAATGAGAAGACCATTGCCACGATGCTTAAGGCGTGCGCGGAGCTTGGAGAGCTGTTCCTTGGTAGGGAGTTGCATGAAATTGTCAAGAGGAGTGGGCTTCAACATAATGGTTGCATAGCTACTGCTCTGGTGGATATGTATATCAAATGCGGGTGCATTGACGCTGTAAGAGAGGTGTTTGATGGAATGATGCAGAGGAATCGTGGGGCTTGCGAGCCACGGGCGATGCAAGGAGGTGCTGCAGCTTAATAAATCCACCAAACAATGAAATATTTGGCTTTCACAAAGAGTGCGTACCATATCTCTCTAACCCAAAAACAAGAATTGACACCAGTGGTGGAGATATTCAAAGGCAAAGCTTCCTGGACCTCCAGAATTTCTTCTCTGAGAGAAAGAACTCTGATCTTAATGGTATGCCTTTTTACTTCCAATCCAAATTCCTATTTTCTTATTTTATATTTTGTATGTGGAAGGAGAGAATTTATATACGGTATGGGAAAAGACTTGGTTGTTGTTCTCGTTGTATGTGGAAGGAGAGAGCTAATGACCACTAGTTGACAAATCTCTTGGTGAAAATCAATGCAAAAGTAAGTAGTTGTAAGTCTTCTGAACTTGTTGAATTTTTTGTTAGGATGTTATTCTGAACGTATTTTTACTTAGACTCATGCTGTCCTACGAAAATTGTTGGCATTCAATCTGAAGCACATAACAGGGCTTAGTATCTTGAAAATTTTAAATTTTAATGTTCTAGAGATTGCTTAATGCGGAGCATAGAGGCTCCCTTGGCGTGGAAAAACAGTCCACGTGGGAAAATAGGGAGAAGAGCAGCAGTTGGTGGTTGCTATAGAGACCGGCTGCCTGCCTTGGGTGGCCGGTGGTGATGATGTTGAGAAGAGAGAAAGAGAAGAGCAACCTTAGGATATGCAATATTATTATGACTCAAGAAAAATATAAGGAAAGATTCTCTTTATATAGAGAGAATATATCTTAATAAAGAAAAATAAAATAAAACTTATCTTTAAAAATAAATCAAATTAAAAACTATTTTCTAAAGTTAACTTTCCTAGAATCTAATGAATAAAATAATAAAAGTTGACATCTTAGCGATCAAACTTGAACCACAGATCCTCTTCACTGTCGGCTATGATGGGTCCTATAATGCTGTCACGTGGCCACTTTCTTCTTAACAATGAAATATACAATTTATAATAGAATACTGGAGACCCTATCAAAATAAAATTAGATGATTTTAGTAACAGGAGCCATCTCTTAATAAAATTTTAATGTGAGTAATTTATTTAAAAGTTTCTAAATTAACACTCATATTTTAATATAATTTATGAAATTCAAAACACACCAATGTTGTCCCTGATTTCTTTTAATGTACCAACGTAATTCGTTTAACATTGTCATTTAGTAAAATTTGAAGTTGATTTAAAGATTATATTACATTATACAACATTACAGAGTTGTTATTAACCAAATTTGGATTCAACATGTTAGCAAATTATAATTCCAAATGGAAAAGGAGGAGACTGCATTGATACAAATATAAAAGATAGGGATGACATTGATGTTCTTTAAAGTTAAGGGATCACATTGAAATCTTGGTGTAAGTTAAGGGACAAGAGTAGGAAATTACTCTTTAAATATTTTAAGGTTAAATAGGTATAAAAAATTCTAGAACCATCTCATCATAAAATCCAAAAGTTCTAGGGTTACAAAGAAATAGCATGTCGATCGAATATACTCTGAAACCCATAATATATGATATGTATATTTAGATTTTTTTGCATAATAAAAAAG
Source organism: Thalassia testudinum (assembly GCA_037157565.1). Classification (NCBI taxonomy): domain Eukaryota; kingdom Viridiplantae; phylum Streptophyta; class Magnoliopsida; order Alismatales; family Hydrocharitaceae; genus Thalassia; species Thalassia testudinum. The sequence continues at coordinate 19,931,943 of JAZHRO010000059.1, forward strand.
AATACAATATATTTATTTTAGAAATCTTTGTATTTATATCAAAAGCTCTTGCGACAGAAATGATCGTCGATGATATTTGCTACACCAATGATGACATAGTTACCAAAATATCCTTCACTGATGAAAAGATCGTTGCTATTAACAGTTTAATAGCTACGATCTATGCGAAGGTGGGGGTCTTGTTAGGCAAGGAAAAGGTGAGAAAGAGAGAAAAAAGTGAATGAAAAAAATGGGTGAGAGAGAGAAATAGAGATCAGACGAGGAAATAATGTGAGAGGGAAGGTCAACACTTTTCAATTCATTTGTAGTTTGCTCTTTGTTGATACAATCCAACCCTTTTGTAAAGGGGATTACAAAAATCCAAGTTGGGATTACAACCCTTAACCAAGGCATCCTTTGATTGAAAATAGAAAAATAAAATAAAACAATATACTCTTGGTGACATTCCCATTGAAAGCATGTCTTGAGAAGAGACACCTTGACAAATTTCAAAGACACCATCCAAGAATTAAGAAAATTGTAAACAAACACCTAAACTCCTTGTTAATGAGATATGAGGCTACATCAGTTCTCCCTCTCTTAAAAAAAACTTGCTCCTACGAGTTTATCACATGAATTTGGATTTGGAGGTGGTAGCTTAGAAGGAGGTAGCTTTCGTAGTAACTCGCGCTTTGCTATGAGAGTATGGCCTTGAGGTGGATTTATTGAGTTGACAGTACGATGAAGGGCATGTTCAAATTTCAGTTCTTGTATGTCGTTCACGCCATGATGAGGAGTACTCAACTTCAAGAACAATTGTGGTGGAGATTGGGTGTAGTGAAAGATTTCCCAACATCCAAATAATTTCTGCTTCAAGCTCTCGATCTGAATTGATATTGTCAGTGCCTAATGGCGAAGGTGAAAAGTTGTTTATCTCTGATGTATCATGAGATGGTATCGAGCCTGCATTAGTTGGGCAACTTGGGCTTCCCTCACCTTGGTCAAGGGTTTTCTCGAATTGAATAGGTGGGGACAAAGGGCTAAAAAGGACACATTCTTTAATGACTTCGAGCACACCCTCAAGGTCATTAGCTTCCTTGAACTCTACTAACTCATCTCTGTTTTCAACTTCCATTTGATGAGGTGGAGATGATTTAACCTTTTGCGATCTAATTTCCTCCTTACATGCCTTAAGCTCTTTCTTCATGCATTTCGAGGTCTCTTGTATTTTCACAAATGAACATTGAATCTTTTACACATCTTTTATCAATTGACGTCAAGAACTTCTTTGAGCCCATTTCCTGAAAAAAAAAAAAAACCTTCTTTGAGCCCAAAGGACCATTGAATTGTAGAAACAACCCGATTTCATGTTCTGATACCAATTATTACAACCCAAAATTTCAAATTAGCAAATAAATAGAAAATTGGGGGATGAGAGAGGTGGAGGTCTTGGTAGGAAAGGAAAAGGTGAGAAAGAGAGAAAATAGTGGATGGGAAAAAGAGGTGAGAGAGAGAAATAGAGATGAGATGGGAAAATAAGTCTTCATCAACTGGTTAACAGTCTTGCCTTGTAATTGTATTCTGATGGGGGAAGACATCGCCCTTCCTGTCAATAAATATTGATGGCCAAGCTCTATCAGTCCACCTGACTAAATCAACCGACCGTATGATGTCGTCCTACCCATTTGTTGTGAGAAAGCCTATAGGCAGGCATCATCGGCAGGCCCACCTGGCAAGCTTAGCAAAGTAGGGTTATCAAGGCGACTTAGCAAGTATGCGTGAGCAACTAAGTCTTCATCAACTAGTTGACTTGACATTCTGCCTTCTGGGTAATCGGATCAAACCTGACTAGGCTCTTTAAGGCAGCGTTTGGTTGTGGGTTAGTAGGGGGATAGGAGTTAATGTACGGGTTTGGCAGGGAATTAGGGAGGGGCGTCGTGGGTTCCGAGGGAGTGGGGTGAGGGGGGAAATAGAGGGGTTGGGCATGGGAGACTGAGAAGAAATGGAGAGAGAGAGAAATAAAAAAAAGTTTTTTAATTTTTTAAATAAAAATAATAATAACTATCCTATCAAAATCCACTAATTCTCTCTCATCTCTCACAAAATCAACATGTCAATTGATGAGAACCTCATCATGAACCATAACTAGCACAATTTAATCTGAATAAGTGTGAAGAAGTTCCTACAAAACCTAAAGAGAGGCTTAACTCAGAGAATTCTGAGTTAAAGAATAAGACAAATCATAAGGGGTAAAACTGTAATTTTACCAATGTAGTGCGCAAATAGGGTAATTAAGGGTCTAAACACAGCTCAAATGAGCTTAATAAGGAGGAAAGTGGAATGATCTGATCTGAAAAGGATTATAGCAACTTCTAGGAATTAAATGACATTCTATAACCCTAAAACAAACCTACTTTAATTCACGAGCTTCGAGGTAGGATAAAAATCCCCTAAATCCTCTAAAATTCATGGAAAAATATTTCCTACAGTTTAGAACCTTCAATTTGGCCTTTGCAACCTATTTTGACCTAAAATGAGAACCATACCCAATTTATGACTTAATTTGGGTTTTTGTGCAAATTGATTGATCAAACATGGTCTAACCTAAAATCAAATTTCATCATTAAAATCCTTACGTTCAAATTAGGATGGTATAAAAATTTGGACTTAAGAAATGACTATCTTGACCGACTTTACAAATTGGTCATCTTGAATTACTTTTGACCCTCATCTTTTGAAACCCTTGCAAATGGCCCCCTATCTTTCTCGTTGTTCTTTATAGAATGGTCCTCTCTGCCATTTCTGCGCAGCGCCATACCTCCGGCGACCTTGCGCGGAGGATGGCACCGCGCAGGGCATGGCGCCCGTTCTCAGGAACGAACGGGAGGTTCCCTGCGTCGTCCTCTGTCGCAGGGACCCTCCCTTGACCTCTGCAACCGACCATGCCTCTCGTGCGAACGCACGAAAGGCATGGGTGTCCATTTCCGGCAAGCACGGCACGTCGCTCCCTCGGTCCCCTCTCCTCGCCAGTGCCTTTATAAGGAGCGGCAGGGTCTGCCATCTCCTTCAAGCTAGTTCTGGTGGAGAAAAATCCTCTATTTCGTCTCTTCCCTCCCCGGTCAAAGTGCCCTAGCTTCTGGCGATCTTTCCTCCTCCTCGTCGCTCTGCTACCATACTTACAGCAGAGCCTACTCTGCCCCGTCTTCCCATGCCAGGCCACACCAGCTGGCGTCTCCAGATCTCCTCCTCGTCGCCGTTACTCCTCCTCTGAGTACCTTCGTCCCCAGCTCCGGCAAGCACGAGCCAGACGTCTTCCTCTCCCTCTTCGTCGACTAAGTAGGTAGGAATCTTCCCCTTACTCTCCTCTCACTTTTCCCTTATTGAATTAGCATTTCAGACCCCTCGACTGCCACTTCCACCCCCATCTGCTTCACCTTCGGCCGCCACCTCCGGTGAGGTCGCGCCACCTCCACAGGCCATTTCACCTCTCGCCGACAAGCCCAGAAACTCCCCCTCACTCCACTCAAGCATTTCCCCTACTCCATTCACCGCCCTTCACCTCCCGACCACCCCTCGAACACACCCACTTCCGCACACACAGTCTGCCCTAGGCACACTGACACAGGTGCTCTTACTCCTCGCCGACCCTCGCACTGCCTTCGTCACACTCCGGCGAGGCTCCCTGCGTTGTCTGATGTGGCCGTGAGGCTGTCCTTGTGATTTCAGGTCTCCGCCTCCTCGCCGCCATTGGCGAGCTGCTGAAGCTTCTTCGCAGGCAGCTCCAGGACTCCTCCAGCCCAGGCGTGAGCTCTAGGCAACGCGGGGTGCTTCCGCGAGTGCGCCCAGGTTCGCAATTGGGGTCGCGAACCTTCGCTGCTGCCCCAATTGCCAGTACCTTCTCACCTGCGGGCGCGTAGAGCAGAGTCCCACCTCATAAGTGTGTGGCCTCGCGCCCACACTTAAATTGGAAAAGTGACATTAGCTGCTCGCCTTCGATACACAGGGGTCAGGTCCCTCACCCACGCACGCAGTGCGCCACGTGCTTGCCCCTGCCCTCGCCCGCACTCACGCCCCGCGGGCCTGGTCCGAACCCGACTACCCGACCAAGCACTCCTCGCCCACCACCGCACGTCGGTGGGCCTGGTCCCGGGCACGCAACCCGACCCGTATACCCGCGAATGCTCTAAGAGCGAACCTTTGAGAGAGAAATAGAGAGAGAGAGAGATGCGGGGAAGGGGTAGGTTTTGCACTGATAATTGTGTGTGCGCGCAGGGAAGAAGGAAAAAGAAGGAAGAAGCAGGCAAAGGAAGAAGAAGAGAGGAGGAGGAGCGGCTGAAGACTTAGCCGCACTAAGCAGCTGTTGAAGAAGAAAGGAAGGAGAGGAGCTGAAGGAAAAGAAGAAGAGCCGCACTGTAGCAAACGCACAGTTAAGCTGTCTGAGCATCGAGTCAAACGACGGAAGGTCAGTGGCCAGAGCAGAAGAAAGCAAAGAAAGATAGAAGAGGAATGGCCAGAGCAGAAGAAAAGAAGAAGAAGAAGAAGTAAAGAAGAAAGAAGAAAACCAGAGATGAAGAAAGGAGGAAGACTTAGCAGCTGAAGGAAGTCAGAGAGAAGGCAGAAGCCTCTGCAGCCGCAAGGAGGAAGAAGAGAAGAACAACAGAGAAGAAGAAAGAAAAAGAAGAAGACAGGAAGAAGCAAAGAAGAATACAGGAAGAAGAAAAGAAAGAAGAGATAGCAAAGAAGAAGATAGAAAGAGAAGAAGCAAAAGCCAATTCTTTCTCTCTTTTAATTTTTGTAAAACCTTATATTGAGAATTTATAGGCTTCTAGAATTATCTTTGCTCCCTGAGTTCGACCTCGGAAAACTTGTCATTCCGAATAATAAATTGTATTAAACTGGTAACTATTTTGTCATTTACCACAATAACTGTAATAACTATAAAAACGAACATGCGTCACCACCAATCATTAACAATATCATCAATCGTTACAATCCCACCAACCAAATACTTTCTACACTTATTTCACTCATATTCTATCCTAGTGTAGTACTATTTTCCTCTCAAATGCAGCCTAAGATACCATCATTTATCTTTAATGGGCCTTATTTACATGATCCAATAAGAGAATTTTTCCCCCCCTCATTATAAAGGTTGCCATCTGATGGCGGTGCTTGAGAGTAGTTGTAACGAAGAATGAAAGAAGGTTAACCATAAAACTGATTTGTTACGAAGTGCGCTTGAAGATTAAAGAAAAGGGACCTGCAGTGATTTCGTACGCAAAGGTCAATCACAAATCTTTTTACAATGAAACATTCCTTTTCTATGGGGGTGTGGGTGCAAACCACCCTTGCAAGCTCGAGCGCGCCGCAACAACAAATGAACCAAGGGCACGAGAGAACAGGGGCCGTTTTTGGGATTACTGGCTACGTCAAGATCTAAATTATAAAATTTATATAAATTTTAGGTTATTTGATGGATCAAATATATGTAACTTGAATCCATTCAAATGACCTAAACTATTCAATCAAGTGACCTGTGCAGGTTACATCCACATGTTCGACTCAAATTCAAATGCATAGGTAAATTAATTTGTAAATGATATTGATAAATTTTTTTTAAAAACTTTCTTTTTCTTGTTATAGATAATATTTAATTTTTTATAAAATAGATAAAGCATTTACATGCTATTACGGTAGAAATCATTTTACCAAACAAAAGCCTCCATTTGTTAGCAAACATGTAAAAGCTAATTTAGATTTTACCTTATCCAAATCACCTAAACTTAATTTAATTTAATTAAGTCATGAGATTATTTTGTTAACTCAAATCAAATTCAACCTAAATTAAATAATCCAAATTCATCCAAACCGATCAAATACCCACCACCAGGGGGGAGATGGATCAGGCGATGGAAAATCCTAGTACGATGGTGCATGGGTTTATAATCAAAGAAAATGTGGTCCTTTCTACATTTGAAATCATACTCTTAGCAATATAAATAAGGGATTTTTATATAAATATCTTTATAATTTTTTTATATTACATATATTTTCCTAGATTCTTGGATATTATATAAATACCTCCAAAATCCTATCTCTATTAGCAAATATGTGAAATTCCGAACTAGAGGAGGTGAATAATGATGTATAAAAAATATACCGAAATAAAAATATAATCAATTTGATAAAAGCATTCATCAAAATCTACTAACATACTACTTCAACGAAGGTAGTATAACTTCTTACAATTACACTACTTAACCCAAGGGTAACTGTTGCTACGTGGATTTCTGTCAGTTGGCATACTATCGAGTTTTTATCCTCGGCAGCGATGCCAAGATGTTGAGTTGAAAATAATCGTGTTTAAGAATTGATTGCGTAGTAGTATAAGGACGAAAATCGTAACAATATTTAAATTTATAAGTACTTCAAAATCAAATATGAGTCCGAGGTCATTTAAAGAAAATAAATATGGAATCCAATATCTTCTCGAAATATAAGGAATAACGAGCAAAATGATTAATCACAATAAAAATATTCAATGAATAAAATTTAATTAAAATGATATTTAATAATAACAATTGTATTTTAAGGAACAAAAAAATAGAAAACTCTAAAAATGATGATTTGAATCACTAATGATATCCCACAATTAAGCACATATCCTAAGATATCAAATCAAATTAATTTCTCTATAGTGGTCTTGAACCACTAACTCTTAATTTCCATGTCATCAAATATGTCCACAGTACTAGAGCACAAGCCTCAGCAACTCAAGGAAGAAGCCTTGGAAACCTCAAGCAAAGCACAAGTCTTAGCACAAAGTCATCTCAGAACGGCAAAGTGTTAAGCATATATGGGCACAAATCTCGAGGTTGAATAGTGCAAAACCATCCCCCACCCTCCTTAGAATCTCTCTTTTTCAACCAAGTAATCGGGTTTGCACAGTAACTAGGTAATCAGGTTTGAGCTCAAACCTGCGAGCGTGATCGTGGGTGAGAGCGTGTACGAGCACGTGCGAGGGGACCTCACCCCATGCTTTCTAGCCGAACTGATGGTACACACAATTTGTTTTATGCAATTTTCCAATTTCTGTGTATACGATGTGGGACTATAATCATCCCTCTTTCTTCACACGTTGCAGGGGCGATCTTCTTCCAAATCGAGGCTACTGCAAAGGTTTCTGTCTCCTATTAGAAGCCTAGATTGTGTCGTGGAGTGATTTCGCAACTCTGGGAGGTGGAACTGGTGGCGATGACAACCGAAGGGTGGCAGATGGAGGCGGAGATTCGAAGCTTGTCGGTGAACACCTGTGATGCACAAATACGGCGTTTCGGCCCAATTAATAGGTTCAGGAGACTCGCTGTGACACGAGGAGTTTAACAACGGTGGTGGCGAGGAGATTGGAGTGTGTAGTGGCCAGGTGGCGTCGGAGACGAACGACAATGATGGGCCCATTTGGCCAACGTTTTGGGTGGGCGGAGCTTCCAATAAACATGGGGCTTTTGTTCGGGGAGGTGAGGCGAAGGTAGTGGGGGCGGTGGTTGTGAGTTTGGGTGAGTGTAGTGATCGGTCAAAGCTCATCTGATTTAAGGCTAGAGGCTAGGAAGAGATTGATTCAAGTTTTATATTGTAATACAAAACCCTATATTCATTGTATACTATTTCTGTCTCACATTTTTGTAATAACTTATAATAAACATTCTTCTACTTATTTTTTATTTCAAATTATTATTGTATATTTGTTTCTATTAATGGAATAGTGCATGCATTTAAATGCTCAATCTCATGTGTCTATTCATGTGCTTAACATATATGTAATTATAGATATGATTATTTAAGTAATTAGTAATTAAGCAATAGAACCTAATGGTGAATTAAAATTACGATTTTGCCTCCCAGTGAACGACTTAGACTCAGCTAATTAAAAAGAATGAAATCTAAAATGTTAGGTTAACTTAACCCTATACTAAAATAAATGACAACGATTTGAGTTAACCTAAGTCATTTCTTTACGCGATTAATTAAGACTTTTAACCTTAATTAACAGTGTTGAGATTTGAATGAACATCAGCCCCTTGCTGGATTGCACGGGCTTGGCTCCCCCTTTCTCTTCTTCGCGAGGGCTTCTCAGGTTGCTTCGCCTTGACTTCGAGGGGCTAATACTCGGTCATGGCTTCTCCATGTCTGGTGCTCCTCCTCTAAGGGAGTCAGGCATGTAACGAGAGGTCCTGGCGGCGAGCACGTACTGGTGATTGGCCATCTAGGCTGCCTAATTCTACCGTCAACCTGGATGCCTTAAGTATGGCAACCAGGTTGAGGTGCCCGTTTTCGTTCGAATTGGTCGGAGGGGGGGTCGTTCCATTCCCCTCTCCCTTTTCCTTGACTGCTAAAGGTCGGTGATCGAAAGGGCTGTCGGGAGGAGAGGGAGGCGTCTTCACTGGAGTGGTGGATGTGCCATAGGCGCACCGACCCGTAAAGGGGAGCTTGGAAGATCGCCTGACCCGAGCGTCTCGGAGCGCTGTGGGCATTATCGTTGGAAGTTGGTTAGGTGGGTTGTGGACCTGTTTTGGGCGTCACCGCTCTAGGAGGTTGCCTTGGTCTGTGCACTGATGCGCCTGGGATATCGGAGGCGGAGGTCTCGGACCATCACAAGTATCACAGTGGTGACTTTTGCCTGGTCTATGGCGAGGGGAGCACGTTTTTCGAAGAGCTTGGTGCTGCCCTGAAGGGGGTTGAGTTTCGTAAAATGTGGATTTGTTAAGCAAAACGTTGTAATATAGCGTGAATTACAATTCCAACAAAAATTAATATCGAGACGGTGAGTCTCGGTTCATCTCAGGGATGCAGATAATAGAGAAATTGATTTTGATTTTTCTTTCTTTACTTGCTTAAAATCGGATTCCAGTTTTGAGAGTGCAAGTAAAAGATGTGTCAGTCGCGTTGTTGACATGTAAAACATGTGCATGAGTGAGATAATTCACAAATGTGAATGTGTGTGTTTCGGTCTGCACTTCTATTACGCAATGGCGATTAGTAGGAAACAAATTTATCGCTAAATCATTAATATCCTTTGGAACTGACATGTTTATTGTGATATATATATATATATATATATCAAGTAGGCAACTGATGATTTTTATTTCTTCAAAAATATTGTCATTACAATGATTCTAAAGGAAAGTTTGTACATGGAAATTGAAATTGCTAATTCTAGCTAATTGAAAAGATATGCATGCATGGATCTTGGGTAGATTATGCATGCATTCTTAGAGAGAGTACTACTACTACTAGCAAGATATTAATGTAGAAATTAAAATACGAAGAACATTAATCTAGCTACTAGAACTTAGGGCATTGGAGGTGGTGTCCAATGGCTGTGTGGCTGGTGGTGGTGTGATGAGAACCTCGTCATAAACCCTAAACTAGCACCATCTAACCTAGATTTGCAAGAAAAAGCTCCTACATAACTTATAGAAAGGCTTGACTCAGAGAATTCTGAGTTTGTGAAGAAAACAGGAACTAAGGGGTAAAAATGTAATTTCACCAACACAATCTGTAAACATGGTAACTTAGGATCTAGACATAGGTCAAACTAACCTAATAAGAAGGAAAGTGGGATGAGTTGATCCAACTAGGGCTACAGCAACTCCAAGGAATTAAATGATATTCTGTAACCCTAAAACAAACCGACTTCAATTCACGAGGCTCAAGGCAAAGTAAAAATCGAATAAACCCTCTAAAATTCATAGAAAAATAATCTCTAGGGTTTAGAACCTTCAATTTGGCCTTGGAAATCCATTTTGACCTATATTGAGAACCATGCCCAATTAATGATTTAATTTGGGTTTTTACGTAGATTGACCAGTCAAACAAGGTCTGATCTAGAAATAAAATTCACCATTAGAATCCTTAGGTCCTATTTACTCATGCATAAAAACTTGAGCCTAAGAAGAGACCTTCTTGACCGACTTTGCATTTTGGTCCTCATCTATTACTTTTTGACCCTCAACTTTTGAAACCCTCGTGTTTTGGCCCCTAAGTCTTCATCGTTCCTTGCATTTAGGTCCTCCCTGCAAAACCCTGAGCAGTGCCATGCTCCGGCAACTTTGCGCGGAGCATGGCGCCGCGCAGGGTGAGGGAGGACCTCTGCCCTTTCAATAGGGTGTTCCCTACGACGTCTGCTGTCGCAGGGACACCTCCATGGTCTCTGCAGCAACCCATACCTTCCCTGCGAACGCGCGGAAGGTATGGGTCCCTACTCCGGCCGTCCTCCGGCGAGGGAGGCACGTCGCCTCCCTCCGCCCACCTCTCTGCTCTCACCTCTATAAAAGCCGCCTCCGCCTGCAGAAGAGACCAGCTCGGTCCTGACGGAGAAACACCCTCTTTTTCCCTCTCTTCCCACTCCGGCAGAAGCCCACCAGCTCCGGCGGTTCTTCCTCCCCCTCCTCGTCGCTTTGCTGCAATACCAGCAGCAGAGCCGCCTTCGCCTGCTCTTCCCGCGTCGCGCCGTACCCAGCACGCGCTCTCCCGCTCTCCCCTCGCCGCCGCCCTCTCTCTCTGGGCATCTTCTTTTCCAGCGACAGTCGATACGACTGCCGCCCTGCTCTGGCCCCCTTCGTCCCTACAACTAGGTCAAAACTTCTCCCCACATCCTCCTCTTTCTTTTCCTCACTATTTTACATTCAATTAAGCCCTCGACCACTCCTGACCACCGTCACCCCCTTCGTCTCCGGCTACCCTCCGGCGAGATGCCCCCATCGCTCCACAGCCCCACATGCCTCGCCGACCCTCACAGAACCTCCGCCTCACCACACTGAACAACCTCCACCCACCCATTACCTCTCCACACCCCCACCACACTCCACCGAACAGACCCATTTTTCCGGTCATTGTCCGACCTATCCCTGCCACCAGACGTCGTCCCACGACCTACCACACCCCGCACCACATTCGCCGTGCCACGGAGAAGGTCCCCCGCTTGTCTGATTAGGCCGAAGGGTCGTGTTTCTGTCTATCAGGTTCGCTACTCCAGCCGCCATTAACGACGACTGAAGCAGCTTCGAGGCAAGCTCTAGGCCCTGCAGCCCCGGATTCCCAGGTGCTGCAGGTTGGGACGAAGTCCGCGAAGACTCCTGCCTCGTCAGTTGGCACCGACACCAGCTGCAGCTGATCAGAGGGCGAGGTGGAGTCGTCCTGCGGGCGCGCGCGAAGACAGCACAGAAGATAGTCCCACATCGTGGGATTTCGAAGCCGCGCCTGCGCATAAATTGTAAAAGTGACTAAGGCTTATCGCCTCAGTCACACGGGGTGAGGTCCCTCTCACCCGCTTACTCGGCCTCATCCACGACCACCCCCCGCGGACCTGGCCTGACCCATATACCCGACCTGCACTCCTCGCCCACCACCGCATGCCGGTGGGCCTGGTCCTCGGTGCGAATCCGTACCCGAATACCCGGCTCTCGGAGAGCGATCCTACGAGCGAAATCTGAGAGAGAGAGATGCGGGAGAGGGTAGGGTTAGGTTTTTGCTCTGACTAGGCTATGTGAGTGTGCAGGCAGAAGAAGAAGAAGAGGAGAAAGAAGACCGCAGAAGAGGAAGGACTGCAAGAAGAAGAAGAAGAAGAAAGAAGCAGAAGAAGGAGCACCGAGGAAGCACTGTAGCAGGTGGTACTTAAGTCGTCTGATTGAGAAATCAGACGACGCTCTGAAAAAAAAAAAAGAAAAGAAGAAGGAAAGAAGAACAGGCACCGCAGCTGGAAGCAAAGAAGAAAAGAAGAAGAACAGAAGAAAAAGAAAGAAGACAAAAAGTTGAAGAAGATCAAAGAGAGAAAGAGAAAGAAGGAAGATAAAGTAGAAGAAAGAACAGAAGAGCCGAAGACGATCAAGCAAAGAGAAGAGAGGAAGAAGAAGACAAAGACAAGAGAGAAAGAAGAGAAGAAGAAAAAGCCAAGAGACCATTCTCTCTCTCTCTCTCTCTCTCTCTCTCTCTTATTTTTGTAACAGAAACATTGTACTTCTAGAATTATAGTTTTCTCCCTGAGTTCAACCTCGGGAAACCTTTTATTTCCGAGTAAAATTGTAATAGTGGCAATGACTAACTGTACTACAATGCCATTTCTATAACAAACAACAAAACCTAGTCACCGCCGCCACTATTTCATGGTAGGAGGGAAGAGAGGGATGACCAAGGTTATTGGTCGGCCTCTTGAGAAGGTGGTGGAGGACTTCTTGGATCTTAGACTTCCAATGGTGGAGAGGAGATGATGATGGAGCTCGTGGAGGAAGTTGTGAATATGGTGATGGCATCCAAGGTGGGGGTCCTTGGCATCCAAGGGAGCCCTTATATAGACTTGGAGGTGGGTCATCTAGAGAACTATAGAATTCTCTAGAAGCCCTCCAAAGTTGGCGTCAACTTTTGTTCGGAGTGGTCTTCTTAGATCCACAATTTGTGGATCTAAGAAAGACTAGGTTGGGTTGCTATTTTTGGCAACCTAAGTGGCGCTAATTGTGTGTGCGTGAAGGTGTATGGGTGTGTGTGTGTGTGAGTCTCCTAAGTGGTCAAGTGGACCACTTGGTCCACTTCTAATTAGGTCTAGATTGGTCCTGTTTGGGTGTCTAATTAGGTTTCTAACTAGATTCATACAACCTATGGCTAAAGTAATTGACCCAATTAAACCTAACCAAGTTTGATTGGGTTAATGTGTGTGTAATTGAGAGAGGGAGTTCTCAATTTTGTTAGGCTTGAGTCAAGTGGACTCTTACTAAGTCCAATTAGACTTGCGCTGGTTAAGATTTGAGCTCAATTGGACTCTGTGAGTCCAATTGACTAGGTGAATTGTAATTGATAAGACTCGTGCCATCAAAACCCTTTAAGACGTCTGGGAGTTGGTCCAGACGTCTGGCTAGACGTCTGGACATCTTCCCAGACGTCTGGCAATCAATTTTTGTGTGCATACGGCCTCGAGTCTACGTGCGTGCCGCGCGTAGACTGAGCTCCACCATTTTCTTTCTCTTTCTCTTCCCCTCGCTGAACTCCCCCCCCTCCTCTCACGCCTACATATACCCCCTCCTCTCCCTCATGCCACCCCACTCCCATCCACCTTCTCCTTCCTCCAGCGAGAGCAAGAGCGGGAGAGGCAAGTGCAGCCGAGGTAGTGGTGGAGAGACGGAGAAGTGAGGAAGGAGAGAGAGGAGAGCGCGTGAGCCATGAGAGAGAGCTCACTGGAGGTGCTCACAGCCTGTCGGGCGTGCGCACGGCGGAGGGGTGTGCCGGGGAGATTTGCCCTGACGCTGCTGCAGCTAGAGCAGCGGACGAGCGAGCGCAACGCGGCCACGGGCAGCAGGAAGAAGACGAAGGAGCTTCTGATTCTGGCATTTTTCCCAGAATCAGACGTCTGGACCTACATCCAGACGACGCGGACAACGTCTGGAGGAAGCTCCAGACGACTGAGAGGTACGTCCTGCATCCTATAACTCCCTTTGCGGGAACGGCCATGCAGGTCGTTCCGTCGAGGCTCTGATACGTGCCGTGTTAAGGAGATTACGTTGCGCGTGCAGGATTCGTTTCGGGAAGGCGCAGGGACACGCCCTCCCACACTGTTTAGACGTCTGGGCAAGGCACCAGACGGCGGGGAACGTCTCCAGACGTCCGGAGAGGTGGTCAGACGTCTGGAACTAGGTCCAGACGGTTCAGCAGGATCCCTAGGCGTCTGAGGAGCAGCGCAGAGTGAGGTATGGTTCTGGGTTCCTTTTAAGACGTCTGGAAGGTATTCCAGACGTCTAATTTGAGTCAGGATTGTCATTTTTGACCCGTTTAAGGTTCGTTTGAGGTCCGATTTCCACAATTAAGATTCTGTTCTTCTTCATATAAGTTCCTCTACTTGTTGGAATGCTTTTTATCTTATTTTGAATAGTTTCTTGTGGTTGATCCTTATGTTAGGACCTCGTTCCGTTGCGGGTTTGGGGATTGCGGAGGCACGTGGGTCTGCCGATCAAGCCCCCATTACTCCTAGTTTCGCAGGTAGAGTGGCTTCCCCTAGTTGATTACAAACATAAATGCATATCTGGAATGAAAATTAGATCCTAGGGTATGGCATGAATCCTAGGACTAGAAACACTGGATTGAATGTTAGATCCTAGGGTATGGCATGAATCCTAAGACTAGAAACACTGGAATAACTGTATTGAATGCATGATTTGCAGTCTTGGATGATTAAATAAAATGATAACAATTGCCTATAATTGGATAACAGCTGCCTGTGGAATGTAAAGTACTGTTAGCAACTGTTGCATGTATGTCCCTATTATTGAAATTAAATACGAGCTGCTTGTATATGAAATGGAAATAGAAATGATGAAACCTAGTATGGCTTGGCCTGAGAAACATGAGCATGAACCCTACGGGGAATTAGGAGTAGAGCTCCTGGAAATAAATGGAATAGAACTGGAGATGTAAACCGGGAAGTGAGCTGGCCCTTGAGTACGGAGTACCAAGGAAAGCGACTATCTCCCCTATTAATGTAGAGCGGAGCTAGCCGCCGTAGGGTTGGGACCCGGGGTTAGGACTGGCCACTTTGTGCCGACTCTTTGGCCCTCGTGTACACAGTACCGGGGAGAGCTACTAGTGTAGGGAGAGAGCTAGCCACCCCACGGGGCCCGAGGTTCAGCTAGCCGTCCTACACCGACTTGTTAGGCCCACTGGGCAAACCAGGATAGTTAGGCGAGGGTGCGCGGACTGTGGAGGGGCGAGACCCCTGTTTGGTTCTTAGGGGTTGGACCCCTGTTACTGAGAGGGCTATGCCCTATACTGGTTCCGTGCTGTGCTTGGAGCGCACCCGTTAACGGAAATGACTGACCGCGTGCCAGTGCGGGGTAGCTACCTGTGCATTTATCGCGCATGCCATAGTCACCGTTACGTCTGTCAGTGACCTTGGGGTGGTTGACTGAGTGTAGGACCACCACGGGGGACTCTCCCGGCTAGGAGAGCACCACGTGCTACTTCTACTCTTCGGAAAAGACTGCAATCAAGATCGTTCCCACGAGAAATACTCGAGATCAAGAAAAAGACCTGATAAATAAACCAAGTGATGAAAAAAAGAATAATTAGTTAAATAAAGAAAGAAATTGAAAACAATAGCTGCTTGTCCACCTTTACTATTTTTAGTTAGCCGGTTGCCACTCTACTCAGCATTCGCTGATTTCTTGCATTCATGACCTTTTTTAGGTTCAGGTGTTGAGCAGCTAGAGCCTACGGCTGCAGAGGGTGCTAGACCCAGTAGAGCCCAGTAATTGTACTTTTCTTTGTTGTACCCGTTTTGTTGTTGTGAGTAACTTGTTACACTTTTGTACTCTTTATTGTAAACTTTATTTTCCTGTACCTGTTTAAATTTTCTACTGTTGTGGTGGTATGTACTATAGTAGTTTTCTTCTTTACTGCTATACTTTTGTTACTGTTAGTTGCTTGCATGATGAATGTGGTTTATTTTACTGCTTGTTGGTTACTTGCTCATTGGACGACTGGGTCTTGGGATCAGTCGAGTCGATCAGGTCTCGTGTCCTGTAGGGATTCGAGAACCGGATCGTAACAGTAATCGACTTAGATCCAAGTCAATTGGGCTTAATGAGAACCTAATTAGGTTCTTAGGAGGGTCTTAGGACAGTGTACTAGGCTTAGGGCACCTTAATTTTGGTTTCCTAGGGTGTAGGATTGGGTTTAGGGGCTTAAGAAATCAAGATTTAGGCTTGATTTCAAAAACAACTAGAGAGGGGTTCTTGACGACTAATTTAAGGATCGGATGACTTATACTTCAAAATTAGAAGTTTAAGTTTCTAGTATGGATGTCCAATGATGAATTAGTGTGAAGTTAAGGTTCTATCTTGGATTTCTGCAGAAATTGAATGTCTGACACCTTGTCTGGACGTCCAATTTTCCAACAGATTGGGTTCTGGGTTCTGCAGGTGGTATCTAAGGGGCCTGGACATCCAGCATCCTACCTGGATGTCTAGAGATAGGATGGAAGATAGGTTTTGATGAGAGCCTCATCATAAACCCTAACTGGCACAATTTAATCTAAATAAGTGTGAAAAAGCTCCTACAAAACCTAAAGAAAAGCCTAATTCAGAGAATTTTAAATTAAAGAATAAAACAAGTCATAAGGGGTAAAACTACAATTTTACCAATGCAGTACACAATCAAGGTGTTTAAGGGTCTAAACACAGGTCAAATGAGCTTAATAAGCTAGGAAGTGGGATGATCTGATCTGAAAAGGGTTATAGTAACTTCTAGGAATTAAATGACATTCTGTAACCATAAAAATAAATCCACTTTAATTCACCAGGTTCTAGGCAGAATAAAAGTCAACTAAACCCTCTAAAATTCATGGAAAAATGCTCCCTAGGGTTTAGAACCTTCAATTTGGCCTTTATAACCTATTTTGACATAAATTGAGAACCATGCCCAAATTTTGACCTAATTTGGGTTTTTGTGCAAATTGACCGGTCAAACGTGGTCAAACCTAAAATCAAATTACACTATTGAATTTCTTAGGTTTAAATTAGGTTGGTACAAAAATTTGGGCCTAAGAGAAGACCATCTTAACTGACTTTACAAATTGGTCCTCTTGAATTACTTTTTAACCCTTATCTTTTTAAACCCTAGCATTTAGCCTCCTATCTTCTCCTTCGTTCTTTGCAGAACGGTCCTCCCTGCCATCCCACGTAGGCACCATACCTCCGGCGACCTTGCGCGGAGGATGGTGCCGCACAGGGTATGGGGACCGCCCTTAGGAACGAACGGGGGGTTCCCTGCGTCATCCTCTATCGCAGGGACCCTCCCCTGTGACCTACGGCTACCCATGCCTCTCGTGCAAACACACGAAAGGCATGGGTCTCCATCTCCAACCATCTCCGGTGAGCTCCCCACGTCGCTCCCTTGAGATCCTCTCATCGACAGCACCTTTATAAGGAGCGGCAGGGGCAGCCGTCTCCTTCAAGTTAGCTTTGGCCAAAGAAAACCCCCTTACTTTGTCTCCTCTCACTCCGGTCAGACAGCCCAAGCTTCCAGCGATCTTTCCTCCTCCGCCTCATCGCTCTGCTGCCATACCTGCAGCAGAGCTCACTCTGCCTCGTCTTCCCACGCCAGGCCGCACCAGCTGGTGCCTCCAGATCCCCTCCTCGTCGCCGTTACCCCTCTTCAGGTCAACTTCGTCCCCAGCTCCGGCAGGCACGCGCCGGGCGTCTTCCTCTCCCTCTTTGTCGATTAAGTAGGTAGAAACCTTCCTCTTATTCTTCCTTTAATTTTCCTCTATTAAATTGGTACTTTAGACCCCTCGACTGCTACTACCACCTCCATCTGCTCCACCTCCAGCCACCATCTCCGGCGAGGTCGCTCCACCTCCACAGGCCATTCCACCTCTCGCCAACAAGCCCAGAAGCTCCCCCTCACTTCACTCAAGCATTTCCCTTACTCCATTCACCGCCCTTCACCTTCAGACCACCCCTCGAACACACCCACTTGCACCTCTGCAGTGTGCCCTAGGCACACGGCCACAGCCACTTTCCCTCCACGACGACCCCTGCACAGCCTTTGCCGTACTCCGGCGAAGCTTCCTGAGCTGTCTGACGTGGCCATGAGGCCGTTTTCATGCTTTCAGGTCTCGACCTCCTCGCCGCCATTGACGGACAGCAGGTGCTGCTTGGCGAGCAGCTCCAAGCCCTTTCAGCACCAGGTGAAGGCCACAGGCAACGCGGGATACTTCCGCAAGTGTGCGCAGGCCTTCAATTGGGGTCACGAAGCCTTCGCTGCTGCCCCAATTACCAGCAGCTTCTCGCCTGTGGGTGCGTGGAGCAGAGGTGGGACTTTAGTCCCACCTCGGAAGTGTGTGGGCGCACGGCCACACATAAATTGTAAAAGTGATATTAGCTGGTCGCCTCCGAATACACACGGGGTGAGGTCCCTCACCTATACACCGCCCTCGTCCGTGAGCTCATCACACGAATCAGGCGCGACCCGACCCGACACCCTCCTGTGCACTCCTCGCGCACCACACAGCCGGTGCGCCTGGACCTGGGCACGCGACCCGACTCGATAACCCGGCTCTGGGAGAGCGTACGCAAGAGAGATTCAGAGAGAGAGAGATGCGGGGAGAGGGTAGGGTAGGTTTTGCACTGAGCTTGTGTGTATGTGTGCAGAGAACAGGTGAGGGAGGAAGAAGCAAGGCGCTGCTGAAAAGAAGAAAGAAAGAAAGAAAGAGGAAGAAGAAGAGCAGCGGCTGGGACTTAGTCGCAGAGAAGAAGAAAGGAGAAGGAAGGAAGGAAAGAAGCTGAAGAAAAGAAAAGAGCAGGGGCACTGTAGCAACCGTGCAGTTAAGGCGTCTGATTTCTGAATCAGATGTCGGAAAGAAAGGAAGGAGTGAAGCAGAAGAGAAGAGCAGAGGACAGGCCAGATTAAAAGAAAGAGAAAAGAGAAGGAGGGAGCCTCTGCAGCAAAGAAGAAGAAGACACAAAAGAAAGAAGAAAATCAGAGAAGAGAAGAAGAAGGAAGAAGGACTTAGCAGCTGAAGAAAGAAAGAAAAGGAAGCCTTTGCAGTAAAGAAAAGAAGAAAGAAGAAGACAAGCTGAAGAAGAGAGCTGGCTGAAGAGAAGAAAAGAGAAGAAGAAAAAGCCAAGAAGAGAATTTTTGCTCTCTCTCTTTCTCTCTCTCCTTTGTCTTAATTTTTGCAAAACACTATATATTGTGAATTCATATGCTTCAGGAATCAAAGTTTGCTCCCTGAGTTCGACCTCGGGAATCTTTTAATTCCGAGTAATAAATTGTAAATTGGTAGCAACTTTTTTTTACTACAACGTCTAGAATTTAAAACCAAAGCAACGAGCTAACCAGTTTTTGGCATCGTTGCCGGGGAGCAACAACCATTCTAGAAGCTATTGATTCACAATTTTTGATTTTCTATTGACTAATCTCTCCTCTTTTGTTGTGTAGGCATAGGACATCAAGAAGAAAACAAGCAGCCGCACAACAACCACATTAAGAACAGGTAATTTTCTATCCTCTCGTTTAAACCCCTAAATTATAAAAAGAAAGAAAAAGAAAAAAAAAGCAATTTAGGAATAACCTGTCTTTCATACGTAGTAAAACACCAAAATTGCATGTTTTCAAATTTCAACATACATTATCTGTACATCCATTAAAGGTAGTTAGGGCTAAAACCTTCTTGCTTGAACCCTAATTACCCAATCTAGAGGCAACTAACTGGACCAATTAGAGCCAATATAAGATTCAAATCTAGGGTTTTAGAGATACACTTTTCTAAGAAAGAATGGAAAATTCCTAAAAGAAGTATGCCTAAGCCATTGCTTGAAAACATCTATCAAGAGACCCTAAGAAATTTGGCTCTTAAAAACACTTGAACCCTAAAAGACAAGACCTAATAAGCTCTCAAAGGAACTAATAGGTGAAGTGGATCCCTTGGGTCAATCGACCTTTAACTTAGGTCACTCTTTGCACTCAAAGGTTAAAGTTCAAGTGAAAACCCTAAGCACCTTGATCCTAATTAAAAGTGGTAGACTTAAGAGGTCAAGGTCCCCATTCTGGTCTACTTGGAATCTCAGTGACAAGAGAGGTCGGGTGGGGGAAACCCTGTAACCCGTGGGGACGCTCTACCGTGTAGGGGTCTTCACGGGACCCACCCTCTCTGGCTGCCCAGGTAATTCTCATGTGGACGACCTTCTGATCAAGGGGTCCATCCATCCGAACCTCTATAGTCACCCAACATTTTGGGTGTCTTGATTGGGTTGAGCACCTGCTAAACTCATCCTCTCCATCAGTGTATGTTTGGTAGGAGGTCCTTGAAACCTCCTTTAAAAATTCACTCTCCTCGAGGCCGAGCCTCGGTGCCCTTGTTTGTGCAACCAACACTTCACATAGACCTCTCCTTTGATTCCGAACCCAACTCACCTTCTTCTTCCACAATGGCTCAGCCAGTTGAGGAAGAGAAAAATTTGGAGCACCAGTTCCGTCGACTCAATGACCTCTTCCAGAACTTCATGCACCCACCGCAGCGTCCCATGATGCGAGATCACTATAATCCTGCTGCGGTGGCTATTGAGCCTCGAGTCAGAATCCCGACTGGAGGACTTGATTCTGAACTGAAGCCCAACATGATTCATGCCATACCTAAATTCCATGGGCTTAATTCTGAAGATCCCTTCCAGTACATTAAACAGCTAAAGCATCTGGCCTAGACTTTCGGGTCAGATGTGCAAAATCGGGATATTCTCCTTATGAAGATGTTCTCTTTCTCCCTTATGGACAAGGCCGCCCATTGGTATCAAACACAGATCCGGCCGATCAACAATTGGGGGGAACTTCAGTTCGAGTTCCTGAAGAAGTTCTTCCCCATTGGTCGGACCAATGCCTTGCGCCATCAGATTACTCACTTCATGCAACAGATGGGAGAACCTCTTCATGAAGCATGGGATCGCTTTCAGGATCTCATGAGAAAGTGCCCCCATCACGGAGTTCCTAAATGGGAACAAGTCCAGTCTTTTTACCAAGGACTCCGTGAGGATATTAGACTGTTCGTCAATGCAACTTGCGGAGGGAATATCATGGGTCAGCATAAAGACACCGTGTGGGAGATTCTCGAGAATATGTGTGAGAACTCCATCAATAATGACTCCATGGGACTATTCGACAGGATGAATACTCGCGCATCAACGAACCTAAGGGGAGCACACGAGACGCAGGGCCTATCCGCATCAGTCAACCTGGAATTGATGGCCAGTCGATTAACAAGGTTTCTATTATTGAGAAGAAGGTGGATGAGCTGACTTAGCACTTGCAGCGAGCCACCTTTGCACATAATTCCTTTGCACAGCCTCCTTCTGCACGGGAGACTGTGCAAAACATTTTCCACCGACCTTCTCCTGGGGTGGACCCGTATCCACCCCCATCTGACTCTCAGATCGGAGGAACCTCCGACCCTTTCTATACTAGCAAGGGGAATTCCACTCCCCCATTCTCTGACTTTTCTGAGGCTCCTCAGACCTGCGAGGACCTCAACGCCATCCAGAATGACCCATTTTCCAATACCTAAAATCCTGGATGGCGAAACCATCCCAACTTCCAGTGGGCAGGGAATTCCCAGAATCCAAGACTATCCTTTCAGCCCCGTCCACAAGCACCTCGTCCTTACCAGCCGCCTCAGCCTCAGCCCAACCCTACTTATCCATATGGGCCAAACCAAGACTAAATGTCCCTCATCCTTCAGACTTTGGCTGACATTCAGAGAACGAATGCAGCTATTCAAAAGCAACACAAGGACAAAATCATAGAGGTTCGAAACCAATTGGCCCTGTTGGCGAATTCTCGCCAACCAGGCACACTTCTTTCTCAGCCTCTTCCTAACCCTAATAGCGTGCCGACCCAGCGACGCGTTATGAACCCAAACCCGGGCCAAGCACACATGATTTATCAGGCCCCCTCTATTCCTTCACCTGACGAGATGGAGGCTTCAACTTCCTATGCGGGTTACTAGTAGCAGCAACCCATCCTACCAAACCCTAACCAGAACCAGGCAGGGTTGAATTCTGTAACCACCCGTAGTGGCAAGGAGACCCAAGATCCACCTTATCCAGACCACTCCAAGCCTGGTAGTGACCCAAACCCTAGGACAGTAATCCAGGACGTTCCTATCCCTGTCCCAGATCAAAGACCTGAACCTATCCTAGAGGAACCAACCAAGGTTCCATTTCCCGAGGCCTTGACCAAGGGAAAGAGGACAACAAAATCCATGGCTCCTGAGGAGGCCTTGGTCAAGCTCTTTGAGCAGGTCCAAATAAACATCCCCTTGATGGATGCGATTCGCCATGTACCGGCTTATGCACGATTCTTAAAGAATGTGTGTACACCTCAGTGTAAGCCGCGAACCAAGAGTGGGAGTCCAATTGTACTGTCAAAGCAAGCCAGCTCTGTAATCCTGAGCAGACTCCCACCCAAGGCAAGAGACCCAGGCACTCCCCTGATTTCATGCAAGATAGGTGAAACCCAGTTCGATAGAGCATTGTTAGACTTAGGTGCTTCCATAAACTTGATACCCACATCCTTACTCAACCACCTAGAAGAATCTGAGCTAAAACTAACTGAGGTGACACTACAGTTAGCAGATCGATCCATAAAGTCACCAAAAGGGATTCTTGAGGATGTTATTGTAAGGGTGTAGGATTTTTACTTCCCTGTGGACTTCATAGTCTTAGATATGGATGCACCAAAAAACCCAAGGGATACATCAATCATACTAGAGAGACCTTTTCTGGCCACAGCAAGGGCCAATATAAGTTGTGAGGAGGGCCAAATAGAACTGAAATTTGGGAATCAGACTCTCAAAATTGATATCTTTAAGGCCCAACAATTGCGGTGTCATTGAACAAATCTGTGATATTAGAGCTTTGGTTGATGAAACACAATTTGAGAATAACCTGATTATACCTCATCAACCACAAGAAGATCTTGAACCGCAATTAGAGGAGTCAGACCTTGATTCAGACAAACCCATAACTCTTATCCCTGAACCTCACACTCACCTTGAACCACCCGCTGTTGCTGATAACCTCATTCTTGAACTCAAACCCCTTCCCGATCATTTGAAATATGTCTTTTTGGGTTCTAATCAGATATTTCCTGTGATCATAAATTCCAAGCTCACTCCTGATCAGGAATCCCGTCTGATTGCTGTTCTCCAGCAACATCGCAGAGCCATTGGTTGGACTCTCGATGACTTGACTGGAATAAGTCCCTCTTATTGCACACACTGTATCTATTCTGAAGAGGGCGCATGACCTTCCCGTGAGATGCAGAGACGTTTGAATCCCAATCTGCAGGTGGTCGTGAAAGAGGAGATCATTAAGTGGTTAGATGTAGGGATCATCTACCCGATCTCCGACAGTCGTTGAGTGAGCCCAATCCAGGTTGTACCTAAAAAGGCAGGGCTCACCACCATTACAACTGAAACTGGAGAGGTCATACCTACCCGAATAGCCAACTCGTGGAGAGTCTGCGTAGATTACCGAAGACTCAATTCCTCCACGAAGAAGGATCATTTTCCACTACCATTCATTGATCAGATTCTCGAGAAGTTAGCGGGAAATAGATTCTTCTGCTTTCTTGATGGGTACTCTGGTTATAACCAAGTGGCGATTCATCCTGAGGACCAAGAGAAGACCATGTTCACTTGCCCCTTCGGGACGTACACGTTCCGAAGAATGCCTTTCGATCTCTGCAATGCACCCGCGACTTTTCAACGGTGCATGCTTGCCATATTCTCTGATATGGTAGGTGATTATCCGGAAGTCTTCATGGATGACTTCTCAGTTTTTGGGGCATCATTTGATGATTGCCTCCAGCACTTGGTTCATATACTCAGGCGTTGCATCGACGTAAATTTGGTTCTTTCCTGAGAAAAAATCCACTTTATGGTGCCTGAGGGGATCGTCCTAGGTCATCTAATTTCTGAGAAAGGGATCCAAGTGGATCGAGCCAAGGTTGATCTGATTTCTCGACTTCCTATGCCTAGCTCGATTAGGGACATTCGTTCTTTTCTGGGGCACGTCGATTTTTACCGTCGTTTCATCCCTGATTTCTCAAAAATCGCACGCCCCCTGACTACTCTTCTCTCCAAGGATGCACCCTTTGAGATTTCAAAGGAATGCACTCAAGCTTTTGAGAACCTTCGTGACCGAGTCACCCAGGCCCCGATCCTACAGTCCCCTGATTGGTCTCAACCCTTTGAGATCATGTGCGATGCATCTGATTTCACTGTAGGAGCGGTTCTAGGGTAGAAAGTTGACGGGAAACCCGTGGTCATCTACTACTCTAGTAAGACGCTTGACGAGGATCAGCGTAGCTATACAGTTACGGAAAAGGAGTTGCTAGCCGTAGTATTTGCCCTCGAGAAATTCCGATCCTATCTCCTGGGTTCCCACATCATCATCTACTCGAATCACACATCTGTGAGGGATCTCCTTGCCAAGAAGGCGCGAATCCTCGATTAATCCGATGGATCTTATTGTTGCAAAAATTCAACCTCGAGATTCGCGACAAGGCGGGAAGGCAGAACATGGTAGTTGACCACTTGTCTCGCCTTCCTTCTAAGATCATCAACCCTTCTAAACCCATCACGGAGCATTTTTCGGATGAGCACTTATTGACTATTGGTAATAGACTTCCATGGTTTACTGATATAGTAAACTACCTGGCATCTCGTCAGATCCCGTCTGATTGGCCAAAGGCCAAGAAAGACAAGTTACGCTCTGATGCCAAGTACTACATCTGGGAAGACCCATACCTTTTCCGCATAAGTGCTGACCAAATTACCCGAAGATGCATCCCGGAGGGTGAAATCAATGATATTCTCTCCTTCTGCCATGACCAGGCATGCGGTGGCCACTTCTCTGGGCACAAAACCACATCAAAAATCCTCCAGTGTGGCTTTTATTGGCCCACTTTATTCAAGGACGCATATAGTCACTGCAAGGCATGCAGTCGTTACCAAACTTTGGGCAACATGAGCCCTCGCGACATGATGCCTTTGCAGCCGATTCTCGTATGCGAAATCTTCGATATTTGGGGGATTGATTTTATGGGCCCCTTCCCTGTTTCGGACGGCTTCGAGTACATTCTGCTTGCTGTGGACTACGTGTCCAAATGGATCGAAGCTATTCCGACCCGAACCTGTGATCACAAAATCGTTATCAAATTCATTCATCAGATATCTTCTCACGGTTCGGGATTCCTCGTGCAATCATCTCTGACAGAGGGACCCATTTCACCAATGCTCAGTTCATGTCACTGATGACCAAATACGGGGTGTCTCACCGAATCTCTACTCCTTACCACCCCTAGACTAATGGTCTAGCTGAGCTATCAAATCGGAAGATCAAGAAAATCTTGCAGGTCACTGTTCGGCCTGACAGGAAGGACTGGTCGTCCCGACTTTCGGAAGCTTTGTGGGCTTATAGGACTACCCAGAAGACCCAATTAGGCATGTCTCCTTTTAGACTGGTATACAGGAAGGCGTGTCACCTTCCCTTCGAACTGGAGCACAAAGTCTATTGGGCAGTACGGAGCTATAATTTAGATCTTTCTAAGGCTGGAATCCACAGAAAGCTTCAGATAAGCGAGATTGATGAATTACGCCTTGATGCGTACGAGAGCTCGCGGATCTACAAAGAGCGGGTTAAAGCCTTCCATGACAAGCATATATCTAGAAAGATTTTTCATCCTGGTCAGAAGGTCCTACTCTTTGATGCTCGACTCAAACTCTTCCCTAGGAAACTGCAATCCAAGTGGGTCGAACCATATCTCGTTCGACAGGTTTTTAGAAATGGAGCCGTCGAAATCAGTCCGCTCAGCCACGATTCCGAACCTTTCATCGTAAACGGTCAGATACTCAAATCGTTCATTGATGTAACCTCTACAGATTTGGCTGAGTCATCATTTATCCTCTATTCTCCCTGAGCATATTGCGCCCAGTCGATGGCGTAAAACTCAGCGCTCAACGGGAGGCAGCCCGTCATTCTTTTTGGAGAAACCCGAAACCTTTTCTGACACCTCTTCGCACTTAAGGTTCATCCTTTAGGACAGCCGACTCCACCTCAGGTGCTTGCATCTGAGATTACAAATCGTCCGCAACAATCATCCCAACCCATCCACTCACCAAAATACCTATCCTAATATATGAACTAAGCTAAATAAAAACCCTCCTAAGTTACAATGAGGGCATTGCAAATCTTTCGCATAGGGAGGTATGTAAGTGCAAAACTCTAAGAAAAGGTTTTGAACAAAAAAATTCACATATACCAAAAACACTATAAAAATTAAAAAAGTTTTTGAAAAAGAATAATAAAATGAAAGGAGGAAAGAAATTTTTGTGGACTTTACAAAGGAGGAGGAGAAAAAGAATAAAATGATAAAAAGGAGCACAAAATGAAAGAAAATAGATAGTCATTAGTAAGAAATTAAGGAATTAACCTAAGTTCTAGACCACATTTAGGAAAAGAAAAGGAAAGTGCACAGTAAGATTAGTAAGAACGTAAACCTTAGGCATTCTTGGATAGACTCTCAGTACCCATTAAGACTTAGATATTTCTCAAGAGGTTGAGGAGAATGAAAAGCTTAAGTATTAGGTCCAAGGCTTAGGGAGTATTTGGCCTCGTTAACTAACTTTTGGTTTGCGGGACTCAGTAACCTAAGCACCCATACTTACACACACAGTCTGGTTCAGTAAGCATAAGTATCAAAATCACGCAGAAGCATTTAAAAAATTCTAAAAATGTCACCTAGAGTAGGAGCGGCCGATCAACACAAGTTGATTGGACGAGTTCCCAGCGCGGAGAGGTGGAAAATTCCCCTTGAGGATGCATAACAAAATATCATCTCCTCAGTGCTTGTCTCTTAGGATATTTACATATTCTACTGGGGGCATGTAAGCACTCTGCTGGTTCAAATTCCATGGATGGCATTATCACGAAGTGTCAATTGCCAGGGTCTGAATTCGGCCACGGAACACCATGGAAGGGATTATCTAAAAATCTCGAAAGCCAGGGTTCTGGGGATTACCATGGGCGGTGCTATCTCGAAGCATCGACTGCCAGGAACCCTTGAGGATTGATGATGGGGATAAGGAATCCGATACAGACCGTGTTGGGAAGCCAATCCTAAGCTAGAATTAAAAGAAAAAGAGAGAAAACTCTCCAAATATATAAATCTTCTACCTCTTTCTGTCACAAAACGCACTGCGAACTGAACCAAGGCTAAAATTATCTCAAGCACGGGTGCTTTAACCACGAAGTCTAATAAACCTTAGGTTAATTCCTGTAGGCCTTAAAAACCTTTGCTAAAGACTGAGGCTAAAGCTAAACAGATCTGGATCTTGGTTGAGACTAGAGTACCATTTAGGCCTATGACTGGCATTCTGACCTAATCAAGGATATAAGAGAAAAAGCACTTATCTAAACTCGATAAGAAATTCATGGTCTAGAATAAAGGTTAAAACCTTAAAATTTTGCTAAGGGACTAGCAAAAGCTAGGCATGGGGGTATGATGAGAGCCTCACCATAAACCCTAACTGATACAATTTGATCTAAATAACTGTGAAAAATCTCCTACAAAGCCTAAAGAAAGCCTAATTTAGAGAATTTTAAATTGAAGAATAAAATAAGTCATAAGGGACAAAACTGTAATTTTACCAATGCAGTACACAATCAGGGTGTTTAAGGGTCTAAACACAAGTCAAATGAGCTTAATAAGGAAGGAAGTGGGATGATATGATCTGAAAAGGGTTATAACAACTTCTAGGAATTAAATGACATTCTGTAAACCTAAAAACAAATCCACTTTAATTCATGAGGTTTTAGGCAGAGTAAAAATCAACTAAACCCTATAAAATTCATGGAAAAATACTCCCTAGGGTTTAGAACCTTCAATTTGGCCTTTGTAACCTATTTTGACCTAAATTGATAAAATTTAGGTTTTTGCGCAAATTAATCGGTCAAACATGGTCAAACCTAAAATCAAATTACACCATTGAATTCCTTAGGTTCAAATTAGGTTGGTACAAAAATTTGGGCCTAAGAGAAGATCATCTTAACCGACTTTACAAATTGGTCCTCTTGAATTACTTTTTAACCCTTATCTTTTTAAACCCTAGCATTTAGCCCCCTATCTTCTCCTTCGTTCTTTGCAGAACGGTCCTCCCTGCCATCCCACACAGGCACCATACCTCCGGCAACCTTGCGCGGAGGATGGTGCCGTGCAGGGTATGGGGACCGCTCTCAGGAACGAACGAGGGGTTTCCTGCGTCGTCCTCTTTCGTAGGGACCCTCCCCTTTGACCTGCGACTGCCCATGCCTCTCGTGCGAATGCACGAAAGGCATGGGTCTCCATCTCTGACCAACTTCGGTGAGCTCCCCACGTCGCCCCCTCGAGATCCTCTCCTCACCAGCACCTTTATAAGGAGCGGCAGGGGCAGTCGTCTCCTTCAAGCTAGCTTTGGCCGAAGAAAACCCCCCTACTTCGTCTCCTCTCACTCCGGTCAGACAGCCTAAGCTTTTGGCAACCTTTCCTCCTCCTCCTCGTCGCTCTGCTACCATACCTGCAGCAGAGCTCACTCTGCCTCGTCTCCCCACGCCAGGCCGCACCAGCTGGTGCCTCCAGATCCCCTCCTCGTCGCTCTTACCCCACTTTAGGGCATCTTCGTCCCCAGCTCCGGCAGGCATGCACCGGGCGTCTTCGTCTCCCTCTTCATCGATTAAGTAGGTAGAAACCTTCCTCTTATTCTCTCCTTAATTTTCCTCTATTAAATTGGCACTTTAGACCCCTCGACTGCCACTACCACCTCCATCTGCTCCACCTCCGGCCACCATCTCCGGTGAGGTCACTCCACCTCCACAGGCCATTCCACCCCTCGCCGACAAGCCCAGAAGCTCCCCCTCACTCCACTCAAGCATTTCCTTTACTCCATTCACTGCCCTTCACCTTCAGACCACTCCTCGAACACACCCACCTAGACCTCTGCAGTGTGCCCTAGGCACACGGCCACAGCCACTTTCCCGCCATGACGACCCCTGCACCGCCTTCGCTGTACTCCGACGAAGCTTCCTGAACTGTCTGACGTGGCCGTGAGGCTGTTTTCGTGCTTTCAAGTCTCGGCCTCCTCGCCGCCATTGACAAACTACAGGAGCTGCTTGGCGAGCAGCTCCAGGCCATTTCATCACCAGGCGAAGGCCCTAGGCAACATGGGATACTTCCGTGAGTGTGCCCAGGTCTTCAATTGGGGTCGCGAAGCCTTCGTTGCTGCCCCAATTGCCAGCAGCTTCTCTCCTGCGGGTGCGCGGATTCGAGGTGGGACTTTAGTCCCACCTCGAAAGTGTGTGGGCGCACGGCCACACATAAATTGTAAAAGTGATATTAGCTGGTCACTTCTGAATACACACGGGGTGAGGTCCCTCACCTATACACCGCCCTCATCCGTGAGCTCATCGCACGGATCAGGTGCGACTCGACCCGACACCCTCCTGTGCACTCCTCGCGCACCACCCACGCCGGTGCGCCTGGACCCGAGCACGCGACTCGACCCGATAACCCGGCTCTGGGAGAGCGTACCCAAGAGAGATTCAGAGAGAGAGAGACACGGGGAGATGGTAGGGTAGGTTTTGTGCTGAGCTTGTGTGTGTGTGTGCAGAGAACAGGTGAGGGAGGAAGAAGCAAGGCGCTGTTGAAAAGAAGAAGAAAGAAAGAAAGCGGAAGAAGAAGAGCAGCGGCTGGGACTTAGCCGCAGAGAAGAAGAAAGGAGAAGGAAGGAAGGAAAGAAGCTGAAGAAAAGAAAAGAGCAGGGGCACTGTAGCAACCATGCAGTTAAGGCGTCTGATTTCTGAATCAGATGTCGGAAAGAAAGGAAGGAGTGAAGCAGAAGAGAAGAGCAGAGGACAGGCCAGATTAAAAGAAAGAGAAAAGAGAAGGAGGGAGCCTCTGCAGCAAAGAAGAAGACGCAGAAGAAAGAAGAAAATCAGAGAAGAAGAGAAGAAGGAAGAAGAAGGACTTAGCAGCTGAAGAACGAAAGAAAGAAAAGGAAGCCTTTGCAGCAAAGAAAAGAAGAAGAAAGAAGAAGACAGGCTGAAGAAAAGAGCTGGCTAAAGAGAAGAAGAGAGAAGAAGAAAAAGCCAAGAAGAGAATTTTTGCTCTCTCTCTTTCTCTCTCTCCTTTGTCTTAATTTTTATAAAACACTATATATTGTGAATTCATATGTTTCTGGAATCTTGTTTGCTCTCTGAGTTCAACCTCGGGAAACTTTTAATTCCGAGTAATAAATTGTAAATTGGTAGCAGCTTTTTTTTTAGTACAACGTCTAGAATTTAAAACCAAAGTGACGAGCTAACCAGTTTTGAAGTATTCTAGGCTAAGGTAACCTAATGTAAGGGTAGCTAGAGTTTGGGAAGATATCTAGGGTTGTCCTAAGGCTAGGGATAGGTGTAGGGATATCTTATGTTCTTCATAATTTAATTCAAACATTAAAATTCTACAAGTAATGTAGTATACCTCTTCCCTACATTATGTCTTCATCTTGAGTGGCTTTATTCTAGTGCTTTTGCTCTAGCTCTATTGTAGCTCTAATCTCTTCCCTGCTTTAGATCCAGCTTCAGGCCATCTCCTGAGCTTTTATTAATTACAAACCAAACACTTTATTCATTAATACATTATTATAGCATTATTTCATGATTATCTAAGTAAGAAAGATGCAATGTATGCTACTAATGCATGAATTATACTACAATTATGCTAAGTTCTAATTCAATTTAGGTCTTTTAAGTCCTATTGTTGCTATGCAATCAAGAGACTCTTGTCGCGACGAACCTAGATGCTTCGCCGATTTCTGCGAGGAGACTTGGTTGTGTCTTCCTTGCCCAGATAGAACTCGGGAGGGAGGTAACTAGAATGAGCCAACTCAGATGGAGGGGCTTGGATGCCTGGGGTGATGTCGGCCCAAGGTCACCTTAACCTCCGTGCTGAAGTGCTCAGGCATCAGGAGGAGAGGACCTCGGGTGGCACGAGTGTTACCGCCAGAACTTGACGACGATGTCTGTCAGGCAGGGGAGCCAGGGTGATGCTGCCTATCTACTAGAGTGGGGTGCTAACCCACCTGGCTCTCGGTTTTGCTTGAAAGATCCCATCAGCCATCCACAGTCATCAGGGCCCTTTCCTGGAGTGGTCCTCAGGCGCTTCGCGAGTCTCCTATCCTTTCGCTCATCGAAGCCTTAGGATAATGGGTCCTCATTCGTGGGTTGGACCCCTTTAAGCACGCCCGCCCGGTCCATGTCCGGGGGGTGCGTAGCAGCATGGCCTGTAATTGCGTAACTTGGTCTGTGACTGCAGGACCCCAGGGGCCGATTGCTACCTTGGGAGAGGTGGTTCTTCACTTGTGGAAGGAACCAAATTCGCAGGTGGGTGATGACTCTACATATAATGATGATAATTCTGTCAATCTCGAGGGTATATGTGCATTAATGACATATCATAATGGGCTTGAGAGCATTGCATGCATACTGCGTTATCTCGGCATTTAAATTGCTTATAATCAATATTTAATGGCCATATATACAAGTGCATATTGAAACAAGCCTCAGATGAGCAATTAGACTGTATGGATAGATCCGGATTGACGAACGGAGTCCAAAGGCTCAAAATCACCTCAATCTGACCTCCGTAGCTCTCACAACAAGCCCAAGAATTTGTGGCCGTTGATTTAAGGATCAACGGCCACAAACTTGCCACATGTTGTATGATCGTGCACCATCACCACTCTCTCTCCAGCATGCCTTCCTCAAGCAATCTTGGCCCTCCATTCCCCATCCAACTGCTGAGATGCCTCCGCACCCTCTGCAGCAAAAACCCTCCGCGCGACCATCCACACCCACAGTATGGTAGAGAGTGCCTCAACCCATGCATAAAAGATGCACGGTTGAAACCTCATAGGGGTGGAAGCACTGTGCAAATCAATCGATGAAAAAATTGGATCGTTGATCGAAGATCGGGCAACCATCACAGCAGCTACGTGGTGCACTCACACGCGCCCGTTGCGCATGTGCCAAATGATGTGCGTCCAAAGTGCGTAAGGAGCGATCTAAAGCTACGCGCGAAGTGCGGGTAAGGCGCGGTCTGAAGCGACGTGCGAAGTCCAATCTCAGTCGTCCGATCATTGATTGGACGACCTATGTTGAGTGCACATGGATCACGCGAAGGACGACGTGCGCACGCATGCATGGACCGGCAGAAAGGAGGCTTCACTGACATTTTTAGAAGGGGTATAGCGACGTCCTGGATGTTGCTAAAACCCCTGCCTGATTTAGAAACCCCTTGTCCACTACAAAAACCCCCACAACCACTCCATTTAAGACCATCCCTTCCTAGCTTCCTCTTAGCATACACCTAGCATACTTCACACCTCCCCGTAGTTGTCAAGCCTCCAATGGAAGCCCCTCCACCGCCGTGGCTGCCTCAACTCTCCATTTTACGCATCTTTACTTTAGTTTAATGTTCATGTTATTTTAAGCTTTCCCCTAGCATTGTAATTGTGAAACAATTCTACTTGTGTAATATATTATCATCCTGTTTCATTATGTTATGTTTCATGCATAGCTAAGTATTCATCATGATATCATAAAAGACTTTTAACTCTCTCTCTCTCTCTCTTGTTTTTCGCAAGCAAACTAAACAATCATTTTGTGACACCTCAAAGTGATAAACTGATTCGATTTCACGCTTCCTCGTGTTTGACACTTGGACTCACCTAATCCATATCTTCATTTAAAATTGATGTCGTAAACACATGCTATAACAACGAATTAAACTTAACGCATTTCCCGACGTTAGTTTTTGGCGCCGTTGCCAAGGAGGTAATGGATTTCTTTTGTCGCTTTAATCCAGCATTGGTACTCACATTTTCTGACTCGCTTTTCTCTCTTTATTCGTTGGTTGCAGGAACTCGAAGCTTGGGTGACGGAGGAGCGCAATGCAAGACGGTAGATATGGAGTAAAGTGCTGTGAAGACCTTTGTGAGTATCACTCCACCTGAGTATAACTTGATTGTTTGCTTGCTTAAAAATCTAAACAAATATATAAATTCAAAAATGGCGTAGTGAATGATTACTTGACCCACATCCCAAACTCATCACCCAAACAAAAAAAAATGCACTCTAATATTCTTAAAGAAAAGAATCTTTCTAGAGTGTTTTTCTTCCGTTTGAGTGGTATTCAAGAAGCCACCGTGTTTTGTATTTGGCCACACCACTCAACCTAAAATCAATTCACCCACTAGAATTGCATAAACATTAGGGTGAATACATCAGGGTTGCTCATTTCTACAGCCACAATTATCTTAAAGGAAATCAACCATCACTTGTTTTATACAAAAACCTTGTGTACTCACATGAAACATTGTCTGAAAATATTAAGAAATTTCAACCCTAAAAATCACTAAAGCAAGGACGAATCATTAAAAGACACCACACCCTAAAAACCTTACTTGAAAATCATGTTTTGTTGAGTGCACACACACGCTTAATTGGACTAACTAAGAGGCACAACCCCTAACAATGCCTCATCATATATCTTGAGCACAAGTACTAACCTAGCTCCACATTAAAATGGAGTAAACGTGCCCTAGGTAGTACTAATCTATGTCCTAGAAGAGTAATTGGATTTGTTAAGTGCTTGGCCCTAATTTCCATCGTAAAATCAGGTGTCTAGGCTGTGGGGAAGTGTCCAACGACCGTGGTTGTTGGGTACAAAGGAACTGACGGCACAAGCCAAAGATCGAACCTTCCCCTCAATCTCTTCATACCCAACCTGGCCAGATTAAC
Source organism: Thalassia testudinum (assembly GCA_037157565.1). Classification (NCBI taxonomy): domain Eukaryota; kingdom Viridiplantae; phylum Streptophyta; class Magnoliopsida; order Alismatales; family Hydrocharitaceae; genus Thalassia; species Thalassia testudinum. The sequence continues at coordinate 19,965,335 of JAZHRO010000059.1, forward strand.
CTTAAGAAGGGAGGTTTAAATGCTTGCAGATTGGATTATTCTTTCCAAGGCTTTTAGGTTACTTAGGTCTACACTATAGGGACTAGACTTGTTTGCTTGATTATGCACACAGTTTTCTCGCACCTGTCTCTCTCGGCACCCTTCCCTGTTCTTCTCTAGTGTACGCACAGAAGATGATTACTTCATCCTGAGTTGTTTGTTTTAGAAGGGGAGATTAGGAGGAGACTTGATTTTTCGAGTGATAGGATTGAGGAAATGGCTAACCCAAGGGTTGAGGACCAACCTCAACCCAATGCTATGGCCATTATTCAGGCCCAAATCTCTGCCTACCACCAACTCCAACAACAACAGATCCAAACCATCATGTAGGCCATACATTGATTGCAGAACCCTCAAGGGCAACCGCCGAACCCACCTAACCCACCACTACCCCTTGAAGGCCAACTAAGGCCTCTCCGTGATTTTTATGATCCGTTTGCTATCTGGATCAAGCCACATCTTAAGGTCCCCGAAGGGGGAGATGATTTTGAGTTAAAACCTAATGTCCCTAGCTTAATTCAAGGCCACTTTCATGGGAGCTCAAATGAGAACCCCTTCCAATACCTAAAGGACCTAGACTAGATCGCCCGGATTGTGAAACCAAGGAACATCAGCTTAGATATCGTTTTGATTAAGATGCTCCCTTTCTCCCTAAAAGACAAAGCTTCTCACTGGCTTAGAATCTTAGGGAGACCCATCTCCACCTGGGAGGAATTGAGGCATGCCTTCTTGAAGAAAATTTTCCCCATAACTAAAACCAATGCCCTAAGAAGAGCCATTACCAAATTCACACTACAAGGTGGGGAACAATTTCATGAGGTGTGGGAAAGATTTAATGAATTACTGAAGAAATGCCCACATCATGAGGTTCCAAGGTGGCAATTGGCTCAGATCTTTTACCATGGTTTAGACAACAACCTTAGGAATTTTTGTTGATGCCTCATGTGGAGGCAATTTTTTGAACAAAGATGAGGACAACGTGTTGAAACTCTTTGAGTCCTTGAGTGAGAATTCGCTTAATAACACCTCCATGACCCAATTCAATAGGTCCAGTCAACCTCATGGTGGGATTTACGAAGTGCAAACTAATTCAGGGACGGTTGACATGGACATCATAGCAAGGAAATTGGATCGAGTTGAGATGGTAGACAAGAAAATTGACGAGCTTCTAAATCAATCTCGAACCCCCTTGCAAACCTTCTCCTTGACAAAGGGAGCTCACAATGTTGACTTGGTTCAGTCTATGAACCAAACACACCTGGAACAACCCCTGCCTATGTTCCAAGGAGGGACCTTTGCTCCCTCATATCCTGATTATTCTTTCCCCACCCCTTCGGCACCTTCTACCTTGGAAGATGCCAATGCCATCCAGGGTTACTCCAAACTTGACCCTTTCTCTAACACTTACAATGCCGGATGGCGTAATCACCCAAACTTTGCCTGGGCAAACAAAAAACCGAACAAATTCCAGAACCAACCCAAGCCAAACCTTCCCTCCTATCAACAAGGTCCACCTGTTAGACCACTCTTTAATCAGAACAGGGTGGATCCTACACAACAAAACCAAATGGACACCTTGATCAAGATGATGGCAGATATGAATTAGAAACATCAGGGGGAGATGGCTTTAGTAGAGGGACAATTGAGCCAGCTGTTGGATAACAAATAATAGGGGGCCCTTCCATCTCAACCACAATCGAACCTAAGGAACGTAATGAGCAGAGGCCACATTCCTCAAGGGTTCCAAAAAAATCAGGAGCAAACTCATGTGATTTTGTGAGCCCTACACACACCCCCTGGGTTTGCTGCTTCTTCCTCTTCTCAAGGACCTAACCATGGTTCTAATGCCTTAGCCAATGCGGTTATCTTGTGTTGGGAGTGCTTGATCGAGTTTTAGAAAGTCACGTTGTAGTACAGTTAAAAAAGCATTCAAAACAAATACAATTTATTAGTCAAATTTAAAGACCGAGGTCGAACACAGGAAGTAAATGGAATTCACGCATTAATCTCAATAATAATTGCAATTTGAACACATAATACTACTCAAAAGCTAATTAAAAATATAAAGCATGAGTATATGGATAATAAGAATAAATGTAGCTAAAAATATAATGAACTTATGAAGAATTGGACGTCTGATTATAAAATCAGACGTCTCAAAATTATGTGCTATAGTGTCTTTTCCTTCTTCTTTCTCTGATTTCTCTTTCTTCTCTGGCTTCTTCCTGCCTTGGCTTCTTCTTCCTTCTTTCTTCTTCTTTTTCTTCTTCTCTTTGCTACCTTGTCTTCTTCTTCCTTCTTTCTTCTCTTTTTGGTCTTAGCCTTGCGAACCTCAGCTTCTTTCTTCTTCCTTGGCTTCTTCTCCTTCTTCTTCGTTTGACCTCCTCTTCTTCCTCTCTGATTTGGCTAAGTGTCAAGCCAATCTTTCCACAACAAAACCCCCCTTCCCCTGCGTAGCGTTCCTCTCTTCTCTCTTCTCTATTTCGGTTCGCTCTCCCAGAGCCACATTCAGGTCGGGTAATCGGACCTAACGGAGACCCGGGTCCAGGCTCATCGGCGTGGGTGGTGAGTGAGGAGTGAGTTGGTTCGGGTAAATGGGTCGTGGCCAGGTCCGCATGGGCAGTGCCGCGGACGAGGCCGTGAGATGGGGAGAGAGGGACCTCACCCCGTGAGTAGGAGGCGATAAGGCCTATGCACGTAAACAATCTATGTGCATATGCCCTCTCACCCACTCCCAAGGTGGGACTAAATGTCCCACCTCCCTTGCGCGCGCTGTAGCAGCAAGTGTTCCCTTTGATTAAGAAGCTGCAAGGGCTTGTGGACTCCAATTGGCAACCTGGAAGCACTCGTGCCTCAAATCCACATTGCTTGGGACTTATGCTTGGAGCGGGTGGAGCCTAGAAAAGCTTGCAAACAAGCTCCTTGCTGTTCGTCAATGGCGACAACCTGCTGGACCTGCAATCACACAAACGGCCTCGCGGCCACGTCAGAATGTTCAGGAGGCTTCGCCGAGGCACGACGAGTGTGCTGCAGTGGTCGGCGTGGAGTGGGACTGCCTGAGTGTGCGTGCCTAGGGCATCCTGTGGCCGTAAGTGTGGGTGTGTTCGGGGGCCCTTTTGGGTGAGTGGCAGAGTGATTGGAGTAGTGGGAGATGATCAATGAAGTGTTGTGGAGGTTGTAGGGTAGTTAGCGAGGCAGATGGTGGTGCGGAGCAACGGGGATGCCTCGCCGGAGGTCTGGCCGGAGGTGGAGAAGGTGATGGTGATCAGTGGCGTCAAGGGGTATTTTCGAGAAATAAGAAGAGGGAAAAAGGAGTAGAAGGGAGAGGGAACTTATCTGACCTAACATAAGGACGAAGGAGACAGGAGAGGAGTCTGGGCTGGTACAGCCGACGCCGGAGACGAAGATCTCCATAGATGAGGTGGCAGCGACGACAAGGGCAGTGGCGACGTCAAGGTTGGTACGGCCGACGCGGATGAATGAGAGGAAGGCAACCCAACCACTGGTATTGTGGTTGGGCGACTAGAGAGAGAGAGGGGAACCGCCGGAGCTTGCGGAGATGTTGTGGCTGGCGAGGAGAGACGAATTGAGGGTGGACCAGCCTAATTCCAAGCTGAGGAGATGCGGAATGAGTTGGGGTTTCTTAAATAGGTCCTGTAGGTTGGGTTTGTCCAAGAACGACAAGTTCGCCAGAGTTGGAAGCTCAAAATGACCCAAATCTCTCATGCATTTGCATGAGAGATTGAGTAGGAATTAGGGCTCATCAATGGGTTTAGATTGGAGATGATTACTCAGAGAATCTCCCTTCCAATTTTGGGAGGGATTCTCTGAGAAATCAAGGAGAATCCTCCTTCTAAAGCTCGCCGAAGTAGGATTTCCTCCGCTATAATGGCAAAGGGACATATTTGCAAGGAACAAAGAAGAAGCTAGGAGGGTTTCTACAGAGGTTTCCGAAAGATAGGGGTAGAAATGTAATTAGGCTGGACCTATTTGCAAAGTGGGTCAAGATGAGTTCTTCTTAGGTTCAAATTTTGGTAAAAACTTAATGTGGACCTAAGGAATCTAATGGTGAGGTTGGATTTTGGGTTTGACCACATTTGATTGGGCAATTTACGTAAAAACCTAATTTAGGGCAAATATTTGTCTGAGACCCCATTCTAGGTCAAAATATGTTCCAAGGGACAAATTGAAGATTCTAAGCCCTAGAGAATATTTTTATATGATTTTTAGAGGATTTGGGTAAATTTTATCTTGACTAGAACCTTGTTAAATCAAGTGGGTCTGTTTTAGAGTTACAAGAAGTCATTTAATTCCCAGAATTTACATGAACCCTTTTCTATCTGATTCAACCCACTTATTATCCTATTAAGACCATTTGACTTGTGTTTAGCTTATGAGAAAACCCGTTGTTATACTGCAATGGTAAAATTACAGTTTTACCCCTTGTTTCTTACTTTTCTCTCATAATGGTTATTCATTGAATTAAGACCTCTAGTTAGTTATGTAAGAGCTTTTGTTCTCTTCTTTGTGTCAAAATGAGCTAGTTAGGGTTCATGATGTTGTTCCCATCACCTTGAGAAATGACACGCAAACCCAAGATCCTAAAAGGTCAACCCCTCCCGTGACTACACCACCCGAGATAATTGATTCTGAGGATGAATGGGAGGAACCCAAGGATTAGGAACCTGAATCGGTTCAAATTCAAATCCCATACCCTGAAGATTTGGATAAGGTCAAGAAGAAGAAAACTTTGCCTGAGAATGAGGAGTTGTTAGAAATATTCAAACAAGTATAGATCAATATACTCCTCGAGGTAATCAAACATATCCCGGCTTACGCAAAGTTCCTGAAAGATATCTGCACACCCAAGCGTAAGCCAAGAACCCAAGCACCGAGGAAAGTAGTGCTGTCTAAGCAGGCTAGTTCAGTAATATTTAGTAGCCTACCTCTAAAAAGGGCTGACCCTGGAGCACCTTTGATCCCATGTAATATTGGGGATTTGACTTTTGATCGAGCACTCCTGGATCTAAGTGCTTCGATAATCCTGATCCCAACTACCCTTTACCACCAGTTTGGATTTGGAGAACTGAAGCCTACACCCGTGACTATCCAACTGGCCGTTCGATCTGTGAAAACCTCAAGAGGGATTATTGACGATGTAATTGTTCGGGTTAATGACTTCTACTTTTCAATTGACTTCTTGGTCCTTGACATAGAGGTCCCTGAACAATTACAGAACACGCCCATCATCCTAGGCAAATCCTTTTTGGCTACGGCCAAGGCTAACATTGACTGCGACACGGGATGCATGGAAATTGCCTTTGGAGATAAGAAGATGCAATTGGATATCTTCAAGGCAACAAAGTCTTTCGATTGCAGTTGGGTTGAAGAATGCGATCCCGTGGAAACCTTGATTGAGGAATGCCTGATAACAAGTGGCGTGCTTTCGTGCGTGTGTGTTAAAAAGTGTCGTTATAGTTCGCACTTGCAATGCCGGTTTTAAAGTAAAGAAACAGATGTGAGTCCGAGTGTCGGTCTCAAGGAGGCATGAAAATCGAATTTTTCTTGTCACTTATTGTCACGAAAATCGTGGAGTTTTGCTTGCGAAAAGGTGCGGGTGAAAAGCGAGCGAGAGAGAGAGATTAGGGTTAGAGACGTTTCTTTCTTTAACATGCAACTTGGATAGGAAATATAGTAGACAACTGAATGGAAAACAACTTCATTAATCATGTAGCTTTAGTTCATAAATTACAACATTAGATACATGCTTAAACATAAGTAAAGTAAAGCTTAAAAGAGAGGAAGAAAGAGAGAGAGAGGGAGGGCGGCGAGGCAGCCACGGTGATGGAGAAGGTTCTGTCGGCAGCTCGTCGTCTCCGACGATTACAAGAGGGCCTAAAGCTAGCTAAGAGAGGGGTAGAGTAGTTGCAAGGGAAGTGAATGCCTTAAATGAGTGGTTGGAAGGGGTTTAAATAGGGAGAGGGGCTTTCCAAATGAAGAAGGGGTTTTAGCGACGTCCGGGACGTCGCTAAAATCCTTCCAAAAACGTCGGTGAAGCCCCCAGCTCGCCGGTCGCTCGACCGCGCCGTTCTTCCTCACGCTCGATTCGTGGGCGCGGCATGAGAGCCGTCCAATCTGAGATCTTCGCCTAGGCGCCCTTGGATCGTGCCTTGAGCACGCGTGCGTGCGGGCGTCGTCGTCCACCGTACGCGCACGCATGGGGGATTGCTGCCTGAGGACGCGCCGTGTGGCGCTATATCGACTGCCCGCTGCTGATCGGGCGACCCAATTTTGCCCGAGCGCGAAGTCTTCTTCTGATTTCCGCACCGCACGCTCGAACCTGCGTCGCGTGGGCGTGGGCGTGCACGAGGTTCTTGGTCGTCCGATCAGAGATCGACGGCTGAGATCTGATCTCCGGCTGAAGGTGGAGGCGGGCGCGAGATGAGTGGGCACCACGTGGTGCATCGAGGGCCATTGATCATCAGATCAATGGTTAGAACTTCTTGGGCCCATTGTGTGAGCTCCGGATGTCGGATTTGGCCGATTTTGAGTCCGTTGGACTCCGTTCGTCGTTCTGAATCCATCTGTGTAGTCTGATTGCTCATCTGAGGCCTACTTTGACAAGTGCTTATACAAATGGCCATTAATACTATTTTATAAGCAATCTTGGCATATGATGCATGCAATGCTCCCATTCTACTTATGTTGTGCCTTTTATTCTTAAGATGGGTCCTATTTAACAGAATTATCACCCCCATATGCAGTGTTATCAACAAGCTCTTTAGATGACCATCTAACTCAACCAGCTGTAGACTACCCTGACCCACCTCAATCTCTGGAGGTTGCAAAACTTTGCAGAACTGATTCCCACCAGCAACCCCCATTTGAGGAGATTGATGTCACTCAACTCCTTTTCCCTTACCCATCAAATATTGTATCACCTGCACCTAAATTGAAACCTCTGCCCGACAACCTCAAGTATGTCTTCTTAGAACCTGATCATACTTTTCCTGTGATTATCAATGCACACCTGACCAGGGACCAAGAGCTTAGGTTGACTACAACTCTTTCTAAATATTGGGCAGCAATTAGGTGGACAATTTCTGACCTAAGAGGCATTAGCCCTAGCTATTGTACACATAAAATCTATGTGGAAGATTGGGCTCGACCTTCTCGCCAGATGCAAAGGCGAGTAAATCCAACCATGCGAGAGGTCATTAAAAATGAGATCATCAAATGACTCGATGCGGGAATCATGTACCTGATTTCCGACAGCCCCTGGGTGAGCCCTACGCAAGTGGTACCAAAGAAGGTTGGGCTTATCGTTATCATGAATGACCATGGCGAATCCATCCCTACCCACACCACCACCGCATGGCGAGTATGCATTGACTATTGGAAGCTCAATGAAGCTACTATGAAGGATCATTTCCCTCTACCATTCATTGACCAGATTCTCGAATGATTGGCAAGGAGGAAATACTTTTGCTTCCTGGATGGATATTCAGGATATAACCAGGTTGCTATTGCACCCGAGGACAAAGAGAAGATCACATTCACTTGCCTGTATGGCACGTTTGCATTCCGCTGTATGTCGTTCAGGTTATGTAATGCACCCGCTACCTTTCAGCGTTGCATGTTGGCCATCTTTTCAGAGATGGTGGGCGAATATTTAGAGGTCTTTATGGATGATTTCTCCACTTTTGGAGACTCATTAGACCATTGCCTTAGCAACCTGGAGACAATCCTGAAGCGATGTATGATGGTCAACTTTGTTTTAAGCTGGGAAAAGAGCCATTTTTTGGTTCAAGAAGGGATTGTCCTCGGTCACATCGTCTCGCATAGGGGCATAGAAGTTGACCAAGCTAAAGTTGACTTAAACTCCAAACTTCCACCTCTGAGCTCAGTTAAACAAATCAGATCTTTCCTAGGACATGTTGGCTTCTACAAAAAGTTCATAAAAGACTTCTCCAAGGTATCCAATCTTTTAACTGACCTTCTAGCCAACAATGTGCACTTTGACATGATGCCTGAGTGCATCAAAGCCCACACCAGTCTAAGGGACACAATCTCGACTGCACCTATCTTATAACCCCCAGACTGGTCCCAAGCTTTTGAGATAATGTGTGATGCATCAGACTTTGCTGTAAGGGTAGTCCTAGGACAGAAGCAGGAAAAGAAACCCGTGGTGATCTACCACGCGAGCAAAACCTTGGATGACACTCAACGGAACTACACTGTAACAGAGAAGGAGCTGTAATGATGAATGAATCGGTCACGGTTCATATAAAAAATCATCGTTGTTGTAGTATGTGTCACAAATATAAACCGTTATTGTGTCCATTTTATTTTATTACATAATTTTTACTGGTTTATTCGAGGTCGTTCACTGGGAGGCAGTTATTGATATACTTCACTTTCTAAGTCTAAGATTATTCTTTAATTCCAAAAAGATCAGTTTTATGTACAATGAAGAATGAATGAATCAATGAATTAATGGTTTAATTATGTACAAAAGAGAATCAATGAAATGCTTGCAAACACTAATTACAAACAAGCATCAAACAATGCCTAGATATACTCTATACTATCTATTTATAACTTATATTATTAATACTTACATAAATATACAATACTAACTAATAATACATATCATACTTAACTTAATATGCTGACATATATAGTAACATATATAACATCTATAGTGGCAGATATAAGCGTCGCTAAACCCAAAAAAACTATGTACAAACTCTAAAGTAGAAACTAGGGTCTATAGCGACATTTATTTATCTTTAGCGACGGTTTGTTCTATCAGTAAAGCTACGTAGTTATTTATATACATATGCATAGTTCAAACACTACTATACTACGTGTACTCTTATTATTCACAATATACTTAGGATTTACATATATATATTATTTACATATACTATACATACGGATATATATATACATATATTTCTTCTTTTCTGTTCTTCTCTTTTACACCTCTCTCTCTTCTCTGTTTTCTCTTCGGCTAACACTTGGTTTTCTCCTTAAGTCATTAGGGCCCTTTTACTTAACAAAAAATGTGTTTAATTAACGGACACACCGTTCGAAGGATACACAGCACCCGAGGACCGGATAGGACCAGACCTCTACTAAGTGCATCCCTAGTTCATTAATTAGGTCGATTAATCACGTTTTCAACTCATTACTGGGCTTAATCAATCACAGTAACCGACCCCCAGCCCACACACATCAAATGCTCAGATAATATATGCTCATAATCAGGTAATAGTCAGTGGTTTCGGGAGCCCGTGACGACTGTCCTTTCCTATGCATAAAAATAATTTATAGTGCTACACACGCTCTTACGTTTCCGATGTGGCACTATGTGTGCCGTGTTTGAGCGTTGGATTTCAACGCACCTGTGTTAATTTGGTGATTTTGGCCCTCAATTCGAGGGCCACAATTTATTATAAAATAAAAATAAATTATATGATAACAAAGTATTTACATACTACTATACAATTGTACAATTAATTTCAATTTTTAATTATATTTACTATATAAATAACTTAGTTAAAGTATACAGTTTAGATATACTAAATTTTAGGTTTAATTTCTTTAATTACATCTAAATTAGTTAATAAATGATCAAATTGATCTTATACAGAGTTAGTATATATGTTAAAGTATTTTATAAATAATTTTATTATATTTTACAAGTTTTATTTCTATTTTATTTACATTTAATTAGCTATTTTTTGGACTATTTTATTTGTAGATTAAGTATAAACAGTATAAACATTATAAACCTACTTAAATTAGGTTAATTTACTTTAAATACAGTGGTATAACTGTACAGTATCAATTAACTTAGTTTTAACTCAAATTACTAATTTATTTTGATTTAATCTAACAACTTAACTATTAACTTAATAAATTAAGTATTTATTCTATATATATAATTAAATTATGGAACAAGGTTAAATATGTTTATTATATACATATAAATACATATATATAGTATTATAACTTAATATTGTTATTTATAATGTTTACTAATTTATATAGTCTAATAGTACATATAAGTTAGTTAAATTAATAAGTACTTATATAATTTAGTTATATGTAGTATAATCTAGCCTAAATACTTAATTTATATACTACAATGTATACATGAGTTATTTATTCCCTATATATGTATAGTTTACATTAGAGATAAATAAGCTTTACAATATAGCTTATATATACACTTATATACATAGCATACAATGGATTTTTGATATTTTTGAGGTTTTTTCTACTTTTTATGGTTTTTATGTCTTTTATGGAGGTAGGAGAAGAGAGGGAAAGAAATGGATAAGGAGAAAGAGATGTTTTTGATTTTTTTATGTTATGTTTCTTTTATTAAGTTCCATAGTATACAGAATCGTCGACTGGTAAATTCTACCAAGTCGGGGATTTGAATTACCATGAAACTTGGTATACACTTAAGGAAATACCTAATCTTTAATCAGACAGGTTTATTTTATTTTTTTAGATTTTTTATTTGATTTTTATTGAATTTCAAATCTCACTCATCCTAAGCCTTTCAAGGATTTTCTAAGGAATCCTAAAGGTTTAGGATGGAACTCAAAGGGTAAAACAAAAACAATGGACTACCTTGAAGATATTCGATATGAAATACAGCAAAGATATAAACATCCAAGCACACCAATCATCTTGAATTTCATTTAATTGAACTTAGTGGACAGTTAGGCATAAATTCTAGTTGAGAAAGGCTTAAAAATAAAGGTATAAGCATTCAAAGGATGTTAAAAATCAATTGCAACACAGGAAAGCTTGTATACAAGTTAAACACAACATTAAACATTAGCTAGCTATTTAACCAACTACATCCAAGGCTACTATCCTCATTTTCCAGAATAGAAATCTACTGCAGCAGAATTTCAGCAGCAGCAAGGCAGTAGGAAACACAGCAGCAAAGCAGCTACAGAAGCTCATTTGCTGGAAATCCAGCAGCACATGCACAGTATAACACACTTGAACCCCAATCACTGCAGCAAGCTAGATTGAACTCCAGACAGCTTAACTGCTACTGCAGTTAATCCATCTAGAATAAAATCAAGTCTGCAACAGGGAGGAAACTCAAATTTAGTTACCTAATAACTTATATCGGAAAATCAAATTCCAGATCAAACTATAGACAGCCTGATCAGGAATTCAATATGACTGAGTTGAGAAATTAGATACTGAAGACAGTGGGAATATAGTTGCCCTTGCAGCACTTTGCTATAAATTTGGGATTCTAACACTCAAAAATAAATCAGAATTCACAATCTAACAAGAGTTTAAAATTTGCATGAAGAATCACTCGGGATACAGATTAAAATCCCTTGTCAGTACATCTCATCAAATCAAATCTAAAAGAGATCTGATCTATCTATTTCTAATGCTATAGACAGCATGTAGAAAGAGTTAAATCAGTCACTTTAAAATAAAGATTCAAATCCCAGGATCCTGAAACCTTAAGGAATATGGAGAATTCCTTAGGTTAGAAAATCAGATTACTCTTCAAAATCAACTAAAAGATGCAAGGTAGAGTCTCAAATCAACTAAGTGATTTTCATTGGCTTTATAATGCGTTAAAAATATTCAAATCCTCACAACAAATTCAGATCAGATTATGGCTCATCTGAGGTGAATTCTGATCTTAGAATCACCTCAGATTCCTAGCCAAACAGAGAATTGCAATCAGAAAATTTCAGTATGCTGAATCAAAGCATTCAAAGCTCACATGAATCCAAATCCTTTAAATCTAAAATCCAAGAAATCCGGCAAATTGATTCAATTTATAGCTCAGATCATGGGCTTTTGTGATAAAAATGGGATGAATGGGAAGCTCCGAATGTGATTTTCGATGCTAATTTTAGATCTGAGATTGGAAACCAATTAGATCTGAAATTAGGTCTTATGAGTGGGTGGATTGCGAAAAACAAGTCGCAGGAATCAAAAGCAAAATGACAAATGCGTAGAGGGAGAAAAATGGTCAGTCGTGGCTATGTGAAAACTTTCCCTCTGTTCTGGAATGATCAGAGGAGATGTTAAGGGGGGAAAATTCTAATTCTAAATCTACTCCTAATTCTAACTAACAGAACATTAGATCAATCACTAACTCTACCTCTAATTCTACTCTAATCTACCTAACTAAAGCTACAGATAAACTACAAAATAGTAAAACTATTCTAAAAGGAAGAATGGGACCTGTGGGTCTCCACCCGAAGGATGGAGAGGAAGAAGGGAGGGGGAGCTCCAATGAATGAAAAACTTGCTAGTGAGGCTTCTGGGTCGTCCTCAGGCGTATGTCATCCTTAGCGACGAGGAGGAAAAGGAGGTGAAAAACTACACCTCTGTCATAGGTGCAGCGTGTGAATGGATTAGGACAACTAGAGGGGAGAAAGGATCGCTCTCAAGAAGTAGGAGAGGAGGCGATCCCCTGCACGTGTAACCACTGAGGTGCTTAAGTAGCCAATCAAGTGATTCAGATCATCGCGCAGGTGAAATTAGGCGTGAATGGCAAGGGCGGCGAGGATGAGCGGAGAGAATGAGCGGGGCTTCCAAGTTGAAAGTAGACCGTAGGATGGGATATGGGGGTTGGGGTGAGCACATGCACCGCTTCGCGCGAAGCTTCGGATCAGATCGAGCTGCAGATCAAGATTAATTGAGAACAGACAGTCCAAACAGCGTGTGTTCTTCGCGTGCTGCAATGCACGCGTAGGAAGCAGCATGCACTAGGTTGTGTTGGTGAATTTGCACGAAGGCCCTTCTACGAAGGGGTAAAACATTTATAGGCTGGCCCATAAGTGGTAGAAAGTAGTAACTGAATGGTCCCTAAGGGCTTACAGAAAGGTCCCTGCGTGTTATAAATAGGTCCTAGGAAGTTTTCTAATGAAAGAAATGTAATGCATAAAGGACCTAAATGTAAATTTTAAGTTTCAAGACCTTAATGATGTTCAAATGCCTTCAAATTTTTATATGCTTAGTTGAACATTTAGGAAGTTAATTGCAATTTTGATTTGAACTTTTAAACTTGTTTGTGTGTTCAATTTACACTTGGATCATCATTTGACCTTTTTCTTAAGAATATCTCATTCTATGACCTAATTATGCAATTTTAACACAGATTAAGGTTTTAGGTCTTCTTTGATTCCCACACTTAACCCTTTTTATGTGTTAATTTGATATTGTTTAACCCTGTTTCTAGCTTAACTTTAGCTTTTTAGCTATGGTGAGTTGTAACTCATCAAGCTGCTCATCGTAGTTTTTAGACTAGAAAAGTTTAGATGATACTAGTTGGGATCCCATGTCATCATTTATATTGACCACTTGGCTATCTGACACTTGTTAGCCAAAAAGGATGCTAAACCCAGGCTAATCAAATGGATCCTACTCCTGCAGGAATTTAACCTGAAAATATGCGACAAGGCTGGATCCAAGAATGTTGTAGCCGACCACCTATCCAGACTTCCCCCAGAGCATATTGGACCTTCACTACCTTTAATTGATACATTTCCTGATGAGCAAATCCTGGCCGTGCAAGCAAACAGTCTCCCCCGGTATGCCGACTTGGTTAATTACTTAGTGGTAGGGCAAATTCTGCACGGTTGGTCCAGACAACAGCAGGACAACTTCCTGGCTGAGGCTAAACATTATCTTTGGGATGACTCCATGCTGTTTAAACTTTGTGCTGATCAAATTATTAGGAGATGTATACCTAAAGAGGAGATTCAAAGTGTGCTATCCTTCTGTCATGACCAAGCTTGTGGTAGCCACTTCTTCGGAAAATCGACAATTGCAAAGGTTTTGCAGTTCGATTTCTAATGGCCATCACTATTCAAGGATGCACACAACTTTGCTAAAACCTGCAATAGATGCCAGAAAGGATATGATGCCTCTACAACCCATTCTTGTCATCGAAATATTCGATGTTTGGGGCATTGATTTCATGGGTCCCTTCCTACCATCAAACGACTTCGAATATATACTGGTCTCAGTCGACTACGTCTCGAAATGGATCGAAGCCGTACCTACCCGGAAATGTGATCATAAGGTCATCATGGATTTTGTAAAGAAGAACATCTTTTCTCGATTTGGGATACCCAAGACCATAATCAGTGATGGTGGGAGCCATTTCATCAATGCCCAGTTTCGTGCTTTACTCAAGAAATATGGGGTTACTCACTACATTGCCACCTCGTATCACCCTCAAATGAATGGGAAAATTAAGGTCTTAAATAGACAAATCAAAAATATTCTGCAAAAGACCATGAGATCTGACTGGTAGGATTGGTCCACACAATTGGATGATGCCCTAAGGGCATATAGGATCGCTTTTAAGACCCCAATTGGCATGTCACCATACCAATTGGTCTTTGGCACCAGGCATACGGGGCTGTCAAATAATGCAATATGGATTCCCATATGGCTAGAACCCAAAGGAAGCTCCAACCCTTCGAGCTTGAAGAAATTCGTCAGGATGCTTATAAGAATAGTAGACATTATAAGGAGAAGATGAAAGCTGTCCATGACCGACATATCATTAGAAAAACTTTCGAGTCAAATCAACAAGTCTGGCTCTTTGATGCGCGACTCAAATTCTTCCCTAGGAAGTTAAGATCTAAGTGGATAGGACCTTACCAAGTGGTTAGACCATTTTCAAACAGGGTGGTAGAACTTGCTGATCCTAAGTCTGGGAAAAGCTTCCCCGTAAATGGCCAAAGATTAAAATATTTTCTTGCCCAGGTACCCCAAAGGAAGTTGTAACTCTCATTGAGGGTTAAACCGAAGCTTCGCCCAACTGGAAGTAATAAACTCAGTACTTTCTAGGAGGCAACCTAGAGGATTCAGGCTAACCACCCCAAAGGAAGTTGTAACTCTCATTGAGGGTTAAACTGAAGCTTCGTCCAATTGGAAGTAATAAACTCAGTACTTTCTAGGAGGCAACCCAGAGGATTCAGGCTAACCAGACTCATAGCTAAACTTAGGTGATTTCTTTCTTTACTCCCTTGCATACATTTGTCTTCCAATGAGGACATTGTCCAACTTAAGCATGGGGAGTGGTAAATTCGTATTTTCTGAGTTCATACCATCAGCTTGAATTTCTGAGTTCTTACCATTAGCTTGAATTATATTGTGATAAAAAAAAGAATTAGGAAAAGAAAACCTAGGCATTAGAAGCTTGTCAACTGTAGGAAATAATATGTTAAGGACCTGAACGCTTAGACTCTTCAAGCTTAATCAGCCCACATGTCCACTAAAATGTGGATTTGTTCTCGAGTCCTCGTCACCTTAATTTACATTAATCTAATCAATAAAGTAGGATGATAAGTATACAACTTATCAACCTGCCTCCTGAATTGGGGGGACTTATAGTCTAAGCATCTGCACATGTTTTGCACTGACTCACACCTCGGCGGTTCTAACAGAAATTGGGTAGCTCATGAACCTTATATGGTGGTATGGTTGGTAATTTATCGGTGGTAATAGCTCATCGGCAGATTGTTCAGAACCTAGCCACTGGATCATTTTATTTCATTGCCTTTAGGTAAATCATAGATCAGGGAAGCCACCTACTAAAAAGAAAAAGAAAAAAAAGAGAGATAGAAAAATAGAAAAAGAAGAAAAAGGAAAAAGGAAATAAGTCACACTTCATCGCACGAGTATGGCTGGTAAGTGATCAGTGATAATAACTCATTGACCGGTTGTCCAGAACCCAACTCATAAAATGCACGTAAAAGTCCAAAACACCTAAGGAAGAAGCGGGGAAGTAGAACAATCCGGGGAGATATACACTGGGAGCACCCTTGTGTTAACCCCACACAAAATAAAAGTAGGGAGAAAGCTACGGTCAGACAGATACACCTTTAAGAAACATCTTCTTTCGGGTCACCTAGGGGCATAGAAATTCGAAGTCTATTTTAATTACAATTGAGTGAATCTATTACAACTTTTACACCAAGATGCTTAGCACTTAGCGTCCTTTTAGAGTTTTGGGTGGGTTGGGTAGCTGTAAAAAGTTACCCCGAAACTCTCAACTCCAAAAATGCAAAAAAATTAGAAAAAAATGAAAAGAAAAAAAATATATATTTTGCTTCTACATAGAATAAGGCGAGGACTTGGGCGGTCTAGATTTTGACAGACACCCGGGCGCTATTTAGTCTCTGTGGATTTGGTTTTTAATATAAATTTCCTCTTGATTGACAAGTAACTTATGCCTGAGCAGTCAATTCCTAATTCTAGCTAAGAATAACATCTAGGATAACCTTGCTAGGGACTAGCAAGGGATGGGCATGGGGGTATGATAACTCTACATATAATGATGATAATTCTGTCAATCTCAAGGGTATATGTGCATTAATGACATATCATAATGGGCTTGGGAGCATTGCATGCATACTACTTTATCTTGGCATTTAAATTGCTTATAACCAATATTTAATGGCCATATGTACAAATGCATATTGAAGCAGGCCTCAAATGAGTAACTGGACTGCACAGATAGATCCGAATCGACAAATGGAGTTCAACGGGCTCAAAATCACCTCAATCTGACCTCCATAGCTCTCACAACAAGCTTGAGAAGTTCTGGCTATTGATCTAAGGATTAATGGCCACAAATGTGACATGTGTCACACAATCGTGCACCCACAACCACCGCTCTCTCTCTAGCGCGCTTTCATCAAGCAATCTCGACCATCCATTCTCCATCCAACGGCTGAGATGCCTCTACGCCCTCCGCAGCAAAAACCCTCCGCACGACTATCCACACCTGCAGCGTGGTGGTGAGTGCCTCAACCCATGCGCAAAAGACGCACAGTCGAAACCTCATGGGGGTGGAAGCACTGTGCAAGTCAAGCGGCGACAAAATTGGACTGTTGATCGAAGATCAGGTGGCCATCACAGCGGCTACGCGGCGCACTCTCACACGCCTGTTGCGCACGTGCTAGATGACACGTGCCCAAAGCGCGTAAGGTGCGATCTGAAGCTACACGCGAAGCATGATCTTAGCTGTCCGTTCTTTGATTGAACGGCCTATGTTGCGTGCACACGGTTCGCGCGAAGAAAGACGCACACACGCGTTCTTGGATCGGCAAGAAGGAGGCTTCACTGACATTTTTGGAAGGGGTACAACGACATCCTGGACGTTGCTAAAACCCTTGCCTGATTTAGAAACCCCTTCTCCACTATAAAAACCCCCACAACCACTCCATTTAAGACCATCCCTTCCTAGCTTCCTCTTAGCATACACCTAGCATACTTCACACCTCCCCGGAGTTGTCAAGCCGCTGACGGAAGTCCTTCCACTGCTGTGGCCACCTCACCTCGCCATCTTGCACATCTTTACTTTAGTTTAATGTTCATGTTATTTTAAGCTTTCCCCTAGCATTGTAATTATGAAACAATTCTACTTGTGCAATATATTACCATCCTGTTTCATCATGTTATGTTTCCTGCATAGTTAAGTATTCACCATGCTATCATGATCGACTTCTAACTCTCTCTCTCTCTCTCATTTTCTACAAGCAAACTAAACAATCATTTTATGACACCTCAAAATGATAAACTGATCTGATTTCACGCTTCCCGATGTTCGACATTTAGACTCACCTAATCCATATCTTCATTTAAAATTGATGTTGTAAACGCATGCTATAACAACGAATTAAACTTAATGCATTTCCTAATGTCAGCGGGCGTAGGGGTGTGCCTGTTCGGGAATACTCTCACCTTCGGCGGGGCTGTCCTCGCTGCTGCACTTTTTGGCCAATTCACGGGAAGAGTTAACTCACTTTGTGGTCCCTCTTTGGGTATTCTGGCGAGTAGTCGAGGGCATCACGCCCGTGCTTGCAAATTGGATGGCCCGACTTGGGGCACCGAAGGTCCACCACCTCATGGGGCCTTCCTCGTTAGAGTGCCAAGCCTCGAGCTAACTCGGGCAAGACCGGGCAGGCTCGATCCTCTACTGGTCAACTTCTAATAGCTTCTTGGGGTTGTCCCTGGTCCCTGAGTGCTTTAGCGAAGCGCTCCTGGGACCTACTCTTTACACCCTTGGAGGGGCTGTTTGGTTGGCCAGGCAACGATTCGCACGCATGCCCTCGCTAGGCGAGCGCCACTGGAGGAGCTTGGTGGGAACTCCTCTTGGGACGACTGAGTGTCGGCTTACCCTGAGGATAGCTCCTAAGGGAGTGGTGCATGAGCTAGAGTCCGCCGTTCTTTCCTACCAGGCCTTGGCTGGTTCTCTAGGCGGTTCTAACGGGGGACCTCCATTTTCTCCTTCCCCAGTGGGCAGGAGGTACATGCAGGGACGTGTATCTGGGATCGTCGGATTTAACTCATGATTTCTCTTCATTGGTTTGCGCCTTGGGGGGGAGGGGGGGAAGGGACCTTCGGCGACGAGCCAAGGTCACTTGGGCGCCACATCCCGACAGGGCCCCTCTAAAGGGAGGAAGGCCGTGAGTGGGACCGCAGGTGGTTATGACCACCGCAACAATTCTCGCTCAAGGGGCATGCAGCAGGGCACCGGAGGGGCTCTTTCCCCCCAGCGATCAGATGCTATGTAGAGCGATAGCTCTTTTGTTGACGCTTCCTACAGACGACGCCATTTGATGGGCCTCAGAAGGCCACCAAGATTTGTTAGCATAGGAGGCACTACTTAGCCATAAATCATCCATCGCATAGGAGGTAGAGCAACGATCCACAAGCATACATAGTGGAGAATGAGGGTTTGGTGACCCAGTTCCACCGCAAGGGGTGTACATCTTGGGGAAGGGCATGACTCCCAACTATGCACTATAACTTTCATGGTATTACATGATTTTGTTCTCTCTCTCTCAGGGAGGAGGGCCCCTCTTTTGAGGGCCTCCCTTTCTATTTATAATCTTACGGGGGGGGGGGGGAGGGGGGGGGGGGGGTGAAACCCTCACTCAATGGCACTAGTACCCCTAGTTGCTAAGCTACATGGTAGTTGTCAAGGTGTAGGTGGTCAAGTTCATCTTATCGTAACTTCTGCCCATGCTACGCTAAATCTTTTGGTAGGTGATGAGAGGCTCATCATGACTTCTAATTACCCCTAATTAACTAGTTTCCCTAGTTAATTAGCTAGGAATATGCATATATAAGGGTTAAGAACATGCATATATAATTAGCTAGTAAGTTAATAAGTAAATAAATATAAATAAATGGGTCAAAAATGTGAATACATGGATTTAATATAATATTTAGCTAATTTATAATTATATATAATTAGTTGGAAAAGAATTAAATTAAAATTAACTTACATGGCCTCAGTTTACATTTTAGTCCCAATAATTCATTGATTTGAGTTTTTTCCTTTCACATAGTAGTGATGCTGGTTACGCGTGTTCCGTCTTTATGTTTATTTATGGTTTACAGTTGTTATATTATATGACAAAACAGCTACCAGATTACTACAAATTTTTTTACTCGGAATTACAAGTTTTCCCGAGGTCGAACTCAGGGAGCAACCATAATTCTAGAAATATAAAAGTTCTCAATTATATTACAAAAATAAGAGAGAGAGAGGGATCAAAAGTTCTCTTGGCTTTTTCTTCTTCTCTCTTCCTCTTCTTTCTTTTCTTCTTCTCTTTCAGCTGATGTTTCTCTTCTCTTTCTCTGTGGCTGCAGAGGCTTCTGCCTTCTTCCTTCTTCTTCTTCTTTCTTCTTTCTCTTTTCTTTCTCTTCTGCTCTGCTTCTTCTTTCTTTCCTCTTTAGCCTGCAGCTGTGGTGATCTTCTTCTTCTTTCTTTTTTTCTTTCTCAGCCTGCCTTGTTCTTTCTTCTTCTCTGCTTCCTCTTATTTTCTTCTTTTTCTTTCTTTCTTCTTAGTCTGCCTTGTTCTTGTCTTCTTTCTCTGCTCTGCTTCCTTCTTTTCTTTCTTTCTTCTTCTTTGCACTCTAGCCGCTGCCCTTCCGTCGTCTAACTTGATGCTCAGACGACTTAACTATGGGTTTGCTACAGTGCAGCTTCTTCTCTTCTTCTTCTTCAACTCCTCTCCTTCCTTTCTTCTTTAGCTGCTCAGTGTGGCTAAGGCTTCGGCCGCTCCTCCTCTCTTCTTCTTCTTTCTTCCCTACGCGGATACACACCCATCAGTGCAAAACCTACCCCTACCCCTCCCCGCGTCTCTCTTTCTTTGTGAATCTCTCTTAGGAATGCTCTCCTAGAGCCGGGTAATCGGGTTCGGGTAGCGCGCCCGGGACCAGGCCCACCGGCGTGCGGTGGTGAGCGAGGAGTGCTTGGTTGGGTAGTCGGATCTGGCCCAGACCCACGGAGCGTGAGCGCGGGCGAGGGCGAGCGAGCGCGTGGCGCGCCGCGTGCGTGTGAGGGACCTGACCCCTGTGTATCGAAGGCAAACAGCCCGATACACTTTTGCAATTTAAGTGTGGGAGCGCGGCCGCACACTTACAAGGTGAGACTAAAGTCCCACCTCCAGATTGCGCGTCTGCAGGCGAAGGAGTTGCTGCCTATTGGGGCAGTTGCGAGGCTCGCGACCCAAATCGCAAGCCTAGGTGCCTTCGTGGAGTCAGTCCGCGCTGCCTGGGACTCGCGCCTGGGATGGAGAAGGCCTGGAGCTGCGAGTGAAGGAGCTGCAGCAGCACAATAATGGCGACGAGGGGGTGTTGACCTGAAAACACAGTGACAGCCTCTCGGCCAAGTCAGATAACGTGGGAAGCTTCGCCGGAGTGCGGCGAAGGCAGTGTGGTGGTCGGCGAGGCGCGAGAGCACCTGTGGAGGTGGACCTAGGTCAGACTGTGTGCTTGAAGATGGGTTTGTTTGGGGGGTGGTTGGGTGGTGAATGGCAGTGAATGGAGAGGGGGGGACGGTTGAGTGGAGTGACGGGGAGCCTCTGGGCTGGTCGGCAAGGGAAGAGGTGGTCTGTCGAAGTGGAATGGTCTCGCCAGAGAAGGTGATCGGAGACGGAGCAGATGGAGGTGGAAGTGGCGGGCGGTGGAGTAAAAGGGAAAATCAGGAAAGGGAAAATGTAAGGGAGGGAGAGAGGAAGAGTTCTACCTATTTACTCAACGAAGGGGGAGAGAAAAGCGTCCGGCTCGTGCCTGCTGGAGCTGAGGACGAAGATGCCCAGGAGGAGGGTATCGGCGACGAGGAGGCAGTCTGAGGGCGCCAGCTGGTACGGCCTGGCGCGGACGACAGGGTAGAGTAAACTCTGCTGCAGGTAGGGCAGCAGAGCGACGAGGAGGAGGAGAAGATCACCGGAAGCTTAGGCGCTCCGATCGGAGGGGGAAGAGATGAAATGTGGGGTATTTCTCCACCAAAGGAAGCTTGAAAGAGTCGGCAGACCTTGCCGCTCCTTATAAAGGCCTTGGCGAGGAAAGGGGACCGAGGAGGCGACGTGCCTGCCTCACCGGAGAGTAGCCGGAAGGGATACCCATGCCTTTCGTGAGTTCGCACGAGAGGCATGGTCGATGGCAGAGGTCATGGGCGGGTTCCTGCGACAAAGGACGTCGCAGGGAACCCCCCGTCTGTTCTAGAGGACGGCCGCCCTGCCCTGCGCGGCGCCATCCTCCGCGCAAGGTCGCCGGAGGTATGACGCTACATAGAAATGGTAGGGAGGACCATTCTGCAAAGAATGACGAGAAGTTAGGAGGCTAAATGCAAGGGTTTCAAAAGATAAGGGTCAAAACGTAAATTAAGAGGACCAATTTGTAAAGTCGGTCAAGAAGGTCTTTTTTTAGGTCCAAATTTTTATACCAGACTAATTTGAACCTAATGATTTTAATGGTGAAATTTTATTTTAGGTTGACCATGTTTGACCGATCAATTTACGTAAAAACCTAAATTAAGTCATTAATTGGGCATAGTTCTCATTTTACGTCAAAATAGGTTGCAAAGGCCAAATTGAAGATTTCAAACCCTAGGGAATATTTTTCTATGAATTTTAGAGGGTTTAGTTGATTTTTATCCTGCCTCGAACCTCGTGAATTAAAGTGAATTTGTTTTAGCGTTATAGAATGTCATTTAATTTCTAGAAATTGCTATAACCCTTTTCAGATCAGATCATCCCACTTCCCTCATTGTTAAGCTTGTTTGACTTGTGTTTGGACCCTTAATTATCCTGCCTACATACTGCATTGGTGAAATTGCAGTTTTACTCCTTATGATTTGTTTTATTCTTTAACTCAGAATTCTCTGAGTTAAGCCTCTCTTTGGATTTTGTAGGAGCTTTTTCACACATATTTGGATTAGATTGTGCTAGTTAGGGTTCATGATGAAGTTCTCATCACCTAGGTCCTTACCTTTCCTTACATTCAGGTCCCTGGGAACATTCTTCTTCTTTGTTTCTTCTTCAGCCGCTTCAACGGCTGACGAGTGGCGGCGAAGACACCTCACGATCACCGTTCATTCGACATTCTTCCTTCCTCGCCAAGCTCCTGGAGCTTGCGCTCACCCTCTTCATTTTATCCCACGGTCTAGATGATCTCTAAATTCTAATTAGAGCTCGATGATAACTTCACCGGCGTCGGAGAAGACGCTGGTGGTTACCTTCCACTTAGATGCATTTCCGTCCAGATACAGCCACAGCAACCTATAAATACCCATTAACCCCTACGATTTGAGCTTGATTAGCTCCCTTCCCCTCTCCACCTCACTGTAGCTGGTCAGCAGGTTCTTCCGCAAATCCGACGTCTTCCTTCTCCTTCTCGAGTGCGGCCGCCGAGGACGCATTGCCTCTCTCACCACCTCTTCCTCTCTTTCGCCCTGCCAACAGCAATTGAGCACGCCATCTTCCCTCTGATCTCCACTTCGATCGGCCGAAGCTTCTCATCTCATCTAGTCTAGATTTTGATCCCATTCTCACCCTGCCAAAGCGAGATCCCTCACCTCCTTCGTCAGGTAAGTAGTCCTAACTTGTTAACAAGGCGAGATCGGGCTTTTAAAGATTTTGCATTGTAGTATAAATTAAATCGCCTTGAAAACAAATAAGAAGTTTATTGCTAAAAAACCTAAGTGTCCGAGGTCGAACACAGGGAACAAATTGGTCTTTAAAAACTAACATCACAACTTACAATTTAATAAAATATAATGACCAATCAAATTATGAAGCAATAAAAAAATGGTTTCAATGTATATAGAAGCTCAAAAAAATGTAAAGATGGACGTCTGATGTAAAATCAGACGTCTTAAGTCTTTGATGCTACAGTGTAGAGCTCTCTATTTTTGCTTTCTCTATTCTTCTTCTTCTTTCTTCCTTCTCTCTTTTAGATTTCTCCTTTCTTTCTCTGCGGCTACTCTTCTTCTTCTGCCTTCTTCTTTCTTCTTTTTCTTCTCTTGTTTCCTTAGCTTTCCTCTACCTTTGATTCTCTGCTTGGCCGCACCTCTACTTCCCTCTTCCTTCTGCTTTCAGCCCTTGGCTTCTTCTTTCTTTCCTCTCTTTGGCCTCTGCTTCTATGGCTACAGTGCTTCCTTCTCCATCTTCTGCCTTCAAGTCCTTCTTCCTTCCTTAGCCATTCCTGCCTTCAGCTTCTTCCGCAGCTTCTCCTTCCTTCTACTTTCTTCCTACGCAGCATAGAGCAAAACCTACCCCTACCCTCCCCCGCATCGCTCTCTCTCTATTCTCTCTTCGCTCTCCCAGAGCCAGCCAATCGGGTATATGGGTCGGGTTACGCGTGCCCGGGTCCAGGCGCGTCAGCGTGGGTGGTGCACGAGGAGTGCAGGGTAAACGGGTCGAATATTAGGTTCGCGTGGGTATGCGTCGCGGACGAAGCAGGCATGGGAGAGGGACCTCACCCTGTCTTACTTGAGGCGACTAACAGAGAACACAAAATCAATTTCAATAACTCACCTACGATGAGAACTTACGAGGTGGGACTAAAGTCCCACTCGCTTTTGCGCGTGCCTGCAGGAGGAAGGTTCGTGCAATTGGAGCAGCTGCAGTTGATGGAGGCCCTGATTGCCAGCGCGAAAGGCTCGTACAGGAATTCTGCGCACCTGGGACGCGTCTGCCTGGAGTGGGTTGACTTGGAGCGAGTGAGCAAGCTCCTTCAAGCTTCCTCCAATGGCGGCGGAGGCTCAACCGTGAAACACGCGAACACGGCCTCGCAGCCCTGTCAAACAACTTGGGAAGCTTCGCCGTGTCACGACGAAGGTGAGGCGGGAGTTGCTGTGGTGCAGAATGGCCTAGGCGTGCGTGCCTAGGTCGGACTGTGACCGTGGAAATGTGTGTGTCAGGTGAGGGTGTGGGGCGTGTGTGGAGGTTAGTGGAGGAGTGGAAAGTGATCAGTGAGTGATGGTGAAGGTTCTGAGGTGGGTGGCGAGGCGTGTGGAGGGGTGAAGCGTCGGATTCGCCTTGCCGGTGGTCGGTCGGAGAAGAGGGAGACGGAGGTGATTGGTGGTTGTTGAGGGGTGTTTTTTGAAATTAAGTGGGGGAAAATAGAGAGTAGAGAGAGGGGAACTTACTAAGGGTAGTTGGATGAAGGGGGAAAGGCAAAGGACAAGCGGGCTTAGGTGCCGTCGTCGGAGAAGAAAGCCCTGAGGTGGGGATGACGACGACGAGGAAAGGGTCGGAGAGGCGCGCGCAGGTATGGCGTGACGCGGAAGAGCGAGACGATGATAACTCTGCTACTTGTATGGTGGCAGAGCGACGAGAAGAGGGAGGAGAGATCGCCAGAGCTTCCGGGCAGTTGGAGACGAGGGAGGAAGAAATTAAGGGGCAATTAGCGGCCAAAACCAGCTTGAGAGTAGCGGCAAGGATCTGGGGCGTCTTTTATAGTCGTAGATGGAGGGCCTTGTGCTTGGAAGGCAACCTTCCAAGCACGGCAACCTCGCCGCACTTGGAAGGTCGAGAGATAGCCATATCTCTTGTGCGTTCACATGAGATATTGGGTGTGAATCAAATCTTGGGATTGCGTTCAGACGATAGGGAATGCCTCAAAGAATCTCCCTTCCAAATCTGGGAGGAGATCTCTGAGGAATCGGGGAGAAATCCTCCTCAAATCCTCACCGAAGTAGGACTCCTCCGCTGTAATGGTGGAGGGACCTAAATGCAAAGAGTGGAGAGGAAGATAGGGGGGTCTACGCAAAGGTTTTCAAAAGCCAAGGGTCAAAATGTAATTGGGTGGACTATTTTGAAAAGTAGGTCAAGATGACCTTCCCTTGGATCCAAATTTTGGTACAAAACCTAATTTGGACCTAAGGAATCCAATGGTAAAGTTGGATTTTAGGTTTGACAACGTTTTACTAGAAATTTTACACAAAAACCCAATTTAGGTTAAATATCTAACTAGGACCCTAATTTAGGTCAAAATAGGTTCCAAAGGATAAATTGAAGGTTCTAAACCCTAGAGGGTATTTTCCCATGAATTTTAGAGGATTTATTTGATTTTTATCCTAGCCAGAACCTTGTTGTATTAAGTGGATTTGTTTTAGGGTTACAGAATGTCTTTTAATTCTTAGATCTTACAATAACCCTTTTCTAATTTAACCATCCCACTTTTTCTCTTATTAAGTCCAGTTGACCTGTGTTTAGCCCTTGAGAAATCCCGTTGATGCACTGCAATGGTAAAATTACAATTTTACCCTTTATTTAATGTTTTCTTCTCAGATCAGTTCTTCCTTGAATTAGGCCTTTCTTTAGGTTATGTAGGAGCTTTTGTTCTCTTTTCTAAGTCAAAATGAGCTAGTTAGGGAAAATGATGGTGTTCCCATCATAACTTTTAGGAGTAGGTTTAGTTAGGTAATTAGATAGAATTAGCTTAGTTTAGTTAATGTTAAGACCCGTGCCATTAAAAGCCCTTTAAGACTTCTGGGACTTGAGTCAGACGTTTGGTCAGACATCTGGACGCCTTCCCAGACGTCTTGAAATTAATTCTTGCATCCGTACGTTCTCGAGTCTGCGCGCGTGCCGTGCGCAGACTGTGCACTGCCGCCTTCTTCTCTCCCCTCTCCCCGACGAAGCCCTACCCCCACGCCTACATAAGCCCTCCTCCTCTCCCTCACGCCACCCCACTCCCATCCACCTTCTCCTTCCTCCAGTGAGAGCGAGAGCGGCGAGTGCAGTCGAGTGCAGCGGCGGAGAGGAGCAGCGAGGAGAAAGGAAGGAGAGCGCGCGAGCATGCGAGAGAGCTCGTCGGAGGAGCTCACGGTCGGTCGGGCGTGCGCACGGTGAAGAAGTGTGCCGGGGAGGTTTCCCCCGACGTTGCTGCAGCTAGAGTAGCGGACGAGCGAGCGTGGCGCGGCCGCGCGCAGCACGAAGAAGACGAAGGAGCTTCTGATTCTAGGATTTTCCCAGAATCAGACATCTGGACCTACATCCAGACGACGTAGACGACGTCTGGAGGAAGCTCCAGATGACTGAGAGGTATTTCCTACGCCCTCTACCTCCGTTTGCGGATACGACCATGCAGGCTGTTCTGCCGAGGCTCTGATACGTGTCGTATTGAGGAGATTATGTTGTGCGTGCAGGATTCATTTCGAGAAGGCATGGGAACACGCCCACCCACGCAGTTCAGACATCTGGGCAAGGCACCAGACGGCGGGGAGCATCTCCAGATGTCCGGAGAGGTGGTCGGACGTCTGGAACTAGGTCCAGACGATTCAGAAGGATCCCTGGACGTCTGAGGAGCAGCACAGAGTGAGGTATGGTTCTGGACTCCTTTTAAGACATCTGGAAGGTGTTTCAGACGTCTGATTTGAGTCAGGATTGTCGTTTTTGACCCATTTAGGGTTCGTTTGAGGTCCGATTTCCGTAATTAAGATTTCATTCTTCTTCGTATAAGTTCCTCTACTTGTTGGAATGCTTCTATCATGTTCTGAGTGGTTTCTTGTGGTTGATCCTTATGTTAGGACCTCGTTCCGTTACGGATTTGGGGGTTGCGGAGGCACGTGGCACGTGGACCTGCCGATTAAGCCTCCATTACTCTTGGTTTTGCAAGTAGAGTGGCTTCCCCTAGATTAATTACAAACATGAATGCATATCTGGAATGAATGTTAGATCCTAAGGTATGGCATGAATCGTAGGACTAGAAATACTAGATTGAATGTTAGATCCTATGGTATGGCATGAATCCTAGGACTAGAAACACTGGAATAATTGTATTGAATGCATGAATTGCAGTCTTGGATGATTAAATAAAATAATAACAATTACCTGTAATTGGATAACTGCTGCCTGTGGAATGTAAAGTACTGTTAGAAACTGTTGCATGTATGTTCCTGTTGCTGTAATTAAATACGAGCTGCCTGTATATGAAATGGAAATAGAAATGATAAAACCTAGTATGGCTTGGCCTGGGAAACATGAGCACGAACCCTACGGGGAATTAGGAGTAGCACTCCTGGAAAATAAATGGAATGGAACGGGAAATGTGAATGCGGAAGTGAGCTGGCCCTTGAGTACGGAGTACCAAGGAGAGCGACTATCCCCCCTATTAGTGCAGAGCGGAGCTAGCCGCCCTAGGGTTGGGACCCGGGGTTAGGACTGGCCACTTTGTGCCAACTCTTTGGCCCTCGCGTACACAGTATAGGGGAGAGATACCAGTGTAGGGAGAGAGCTAGCCAACCCATGGGGCCAGGGGTTCAGCTAGCCGTCCTACACCGACTTATTAGGCCCACTAGGTAAACCAGGGTAGTCAGGCGAGGGTGCGCAGACTGTGGAGGGGTGAGACCCCTGTTTGGTTCTTAGGGGCTAGACCCCTGTTACTGAGAGGGCTATGCCCTATACTGGTTCCGTGCTGTGCTTTAGACGCACCCGTTAACGGAAACGACTGACCGCGTGCCAGTGCAGGGTAGCTACCCATGCGTTTATCGCGCGTGCCATAGTCACCGTTACGCCTGTCAGCTACCTTGGGGTGGTTGACTGAGTGTAGGACCACCGCGGGAGACTCTCCCGACTAGGAGAACACCACGTGCTACTTCTACTCTTCAGAAAAGACTGCAATCAAGATCGTTCCCACGAGGAACACTCGAGATCAAGAAAAAGACCTAATAAATAAATCAAGTGATGAAAGAAAGAATAATTAGTTAAATAAAGAACGAAATTGAAAACAATAGCTACATGTTCACCTTTACTATTTTTAGATAGCTGGTTGCCACCCTACTCAGCGTTCACTGATTTCGTGTACCAATAACCTTTTTCAGGTCCAGGTGTTGAGCAGCCCGAGCCTACAGCTGCAGAGGGTGCTAAGCCTAGTAGAGCCCAGTAGTTGTACCTTTTGTTGTACCCCATTTCCATTGTAGTGAGTATTTTTGTTACACTTCTATACTTTTTTATTGTAAACTTTATATTCCTGTACCTGTTTAAATTTTATACTGTTGTGGTGGTGTGTATTGTAGTAGTTTACTTCTTTACTGCTGTACTTTTGTTACTGTTAGTTGCTTGCATGGTGAATGTGATTTATTTTTACTGCTTTTTGGTTACTTTCTCGTTGGACGACTGGGTCTTGGGATCAGTCGAGTCGGTCCGGTCCCGTGTCCTGTAGGGATTCGGGAATCGGGTCGTAACAAGATGGTATCAGAGCAAGGTCATCCCGAGAAATGAACCAACTAGCTGGAAAAATAACCAATTCACATGCTTGTAACTAGAGTAACCACCACAAGGTACCTTTTGACATCTGTTCTAAGGTTCTTTCAATGAATGTCGGTTAGAATTGATGTCTTTTCTGTTCTGTGTTCGCGTCTCCTTGCAGGAGATGCCTCGACGTGGAACAATGAGGTGGGCTGCGGACGCGGCCGAGGACAAGGTCGGAGAGGCAGCCACGTTGAGCCCGATGCCTCAGTGGACCAGCCACTACTTCCGGGCATTCAGGCCCAAGACCTCGCCCAGCTGATACGGGAAATCATATGAGAGGAGCTTCACCTGCCTCCACGAGCGCCTCTCCCTGGGGCTGCGGAGGGGGAGTCCTCTGTGGGACAGCGAGATGGACACGGCACTGGACGTGGGGGAGGGGGTGGACCTTCACCGCCCCCACCTTCCTCCGGTGCTTCCGAGAACGAGCTCTCCTTACCTGGAGGCGTACCAGTTTCTCCCCTTTAGCGTCATTACGAGCTTTTCAGACAGTTCCGAAAGATGAAGCCCCCCTCCTTCAAGGGGGATGAGGCCACAACTAGGTGGAGGACTAGCTCGAGCAGATCGAGAAGGTGTTTGACACCCTTCGCCCCCCTATGGAGTGCCGCGTGGCCTTTGCCACGTACCAGCTGGAGAGCGCGGCACACAGGTGGTGGAGGGCACTCAGAGGTCAGGAGAGGGCCAAACTGACTTGGGACCAGTTTGTCACCCTCTTCTGCGAGCAATACTTCCCCCAGACGTGGCAGGACTAGAGGAGGTAGGAGTTCCACACTCTCCGCAAGGGGACGATGACCATGAGCGCATATCGCACGTGTTTTCTGGACTTGTCTCGTTTTGCTGTGACAACTGTGGCTACCGAGGAGGAGCGCCTTTGGAGGTTCACCGAGGGGCTCCGGCCTGCTATACGGGGGTATGTCAAACCCCTGAAGCTGCCTACGTTCTCGAGGGTGGTGGAGGCAGCCTTGACATATGAGGAGACCAACCCGTCCGCGTGTGACACTGACAGCGGAGGGAAGAGGCCCAACCAGCCAGACTACTCACAGGGCCGACGAGAGAGAAGGCACATGGTGCCCGCAGGAGAGCCGTCACGCTTTGCGGGGCCTTCAGTGGCCTTTGGGGGCCCTCGACAGGGGCCAGCTGCCAGCATCGGACCCCCGCCTAGCCGTCAGCAGGGACCCACTGAGGGCAAGAGTCGAGTTCCCCTTTACTACCAGTGTGGCCAGCCGGGCCACATCAGGAGGGACTGCCCGTCTAGGGCTGGAGGTCAACAGATGCTCCCTGCACTGAGCGTTGGAGGACGAGCAGGAGGCCGCGGTTCCTAGGCGCGAGGGGGAGGACAGCAGTCACAGGGAGGGTACCAGCCAGCGGCTACCCGTCCGACGTAGAGCGTGGCTGCTTCGTCCGCACCTAGGGCTGAGGGGCGTATCAACGCCCTAACACACAGAGATGCCAGAGCTTCAGGTTCAGTGGTGGCAGGTATGGTTACAGTTTCCGGCAGACTAGTTTACATGCTTTTTGATTTCGACGCCACGCAGTCGTTTGTCACTGCCAGTTTTGCTGTTAGTTTGGGGCAAGACTGTGTGTTGTTAGAGGATCCGTTTGTGATCAGAGGTCCGGGTGGTCAGTTGTTTGTAGCTGAGGAGGTTTACACGGATTGTGAGGTCAGTGTTGGGGGACACAGCTTCCCCGCTAATCTGATTGTGATATAGATGGAGGACTTTGGCGTGATTCTGGGGATGGACTGGCTGTCCGCTTACCATGCCTTGTTGGACTACTTTGAGAGGAATATCGTCTTCTCCATACCGGAGTTGCCTTCTTTTGAGTTTCATGGGCAGCCAGTGGATGGAGGTTTCAGGTGCATTTCTGTACTTCGGGCAACGAGACTTTGGGCCAAGGGTGTGAGGGCTTCCTGGCTTGTGTGGTGGCGAAGCCCAACCCTGTGGCAAACCTTCAGAGTATCTTGGTGGTCAGAGAGTACCTCGACGTGTTCCCAGATGAGTTGTCAGGACTACCTCCCGAGCGTGACATCGAGTTTGAGATCTCACTGGTACCGGGGACCAGCCCCATTTCAACAGCACCTTACAGGATGGCACCACTTGAGCTGTGAGAGCTCAAGTCTCAGTTGCAGGACCTTCTGATGAAGGGCTTTGTGAGGCCCAGTGCGTCTTCGTGGGGAGCCCCGGTATTGTTTGTGAAGAAGGATGGTACCCTACGCCTTTGTGTGGACTATAGACAGCTAAATAGGGTTACCATCAAGAACAGGTATCCGCTGCCGAGGATTGACTACTTGTTTGACTAGTTGCGAGGTGCCACGGTATTCTCCAAGATAGACTTGAGGTCTGGGTACCACCAGTTGAGGATCAAGGAGACAGACGTCTCCAAGACAGCTTTCCGCACCCGGTACGGACACTACGAGTTTTTGGTCATGCCGTTTGGGCTGACCAATGCCCCCGCTGCCTTCATGGGCTTGATGAACCGGGTGTTTAGACCGTATTTGGATCAGTTCGTGGTGGTATTTATTAATGACGTGCTCATCTACTCTCGAGATCAGGCGTAGCACGGACAACACTTGCAGATGATTTTGGACACACTGAGATGACGTAGGCTATACGCCAAATACAGCAAGTGCGAGATCTGGTTGAGGGAGGTGACCTTCTTGGGTCATGTGATCTCTGGGGATGGCTTGGCTGTGGACCCAGCCAAGGTTGAGGCAGTGCTTAGGTGGGAGAGACCACGTACAGTTACAGAGACACGTAATTTCTTGGGACTGGAAGGCTACTATAGGCAGTTTATCAGGGGTTTCTCGCAGATTGCACGTCCTATGACATAGCTGACTCGGAAGGACGTGCCCTTTTCTTGGACAGACGCTTGTGAGGCATGTTTTTAGGAGCTGAAGGAGAGGCTGACTTCGGCTCCCGTGCTCACCATCCCAGATAGCAGTGGCGGGTTCGTTGTGTACAAAGATGCCTCCTTGTAGGGGTTAGGGGGTGTACTCATGCAGAGGGGTCACGTTGTCGCTTACGCTTCGCGGCAATTGAAGCCCCATGAGCATAGCTACCCTACCCACGACCTGGAGCTGGTAGCTGTCGTCTTCGCACTGAAGACATGAAGACACTGCCTGTATGGTGAGACCTTTGAGATTTTCACAGATCATAAGAGCCTCAGATACTTATTTGATTAGAAGGAGCTCAACATGAGACAGAGACGTTGGTTAGAGCTCCTGAGAGACTATGACTGCAGCATTTCCTACCATCCAGAGAAGGCCAACGTGGTGGCTGACGCCTTGAGCCAAAAGGCACCCACCTACTTGGCCAGTTTACAGGCGCAAAGTTGAAGCCTCATGGAAGAGATGGGCAGTTGGCGACCCCTAGAGTTATTGGGGCACTGTAGGACAGTGACTGTGACACAACAGACGAGGCCAGAGCAGATAGACCGCATCATCACAGGATAGATGGACGACCCGTACTTGCAGTCGTTGCGTGACAGAATACTGTTTAGGGACCCTAGGGACTTCTCCTTTACAGACGAGGTGCTGCACATGAGGGGACGTTTGTGCGTTCTTAGGGATGAGGAGCTGTTGAGAGAGCTCCTGGTTGTGGAATGAGGTTCCAGGTTCACCATACATCCCGGAAACACAAAGATGTATCATGATTTGAGACGTGACTTTTGGTGGAGAGGAATGAAGCAGGATGTAGGTGAATTCGTGCAGTAGTGTTTAGTATGTCAGCAGGTGAAGGCTGAGCATCAGAGGCCTGCAGGGCCGTTGCAGCCACTTCCAGTGCCAAAGTGGAAGTGGGAGAGCATCACCATGGACTTGGTGGTGGGCTTGCCCGTTACCTAGCGAGGACACGACGCAATCTGGGTGATCGTAGACCAATTGACGAAGACGACACGTTTCTTGCCGATTCGAGTCACTTTGGGACCAGCACAGTTGGCAAAGAGGTATATCCACGACGTGCTACATCTGCACGGAGTTCCACGGGAGATTGTATCCGATCGGGATACTCGCTTTACATCCCAGTTTTAGGCTAAGTTTCAACAAACCTTGGGGACACGATTGAGGTTCAGTACAACATGCCACCCCCAGACGGACGGACAGTCAGAGCGCACGATACAAACACTTAAGGACCTCTTATGTGCTTGTGTACTGGACTGGAGGGACTCTTGGGAGGAGCACTTGCCCTTGGCGGAGTTTGCATATAATAACAGCTATCACTCGAGCATCAGCATGGCACCTTACGAGGCTCTGTATGGATAGAGGTGTACTGCACCCTTGAGTTGGGTTGAGGTGGGGACCAAGTGGGAGGTTGGCCCCAGGCTGATCCGGCAGAGTCAGGAGGTGATCGAGCAGATTCACAGGCTACTCCGCACTGTCAGGAGTAGATAGAAGAGCTATGCAGATCGAAAATGCAGAGACGTGCAGTTTGAGGTTGGGGATCACGTCTTCCTTCGTGTTTCTCCCATGAAGGGCCTGCAGCGGTTTGGGGTGAGAGGGAATCTCGCACCGAGGTTTGTGGGACCCTTTGAGATCCTGGAGCGAGTTGGACCCGTTGCTTACAGGCTTGCCCTTCCTCCCTAGTTTTCTGGTGTGTACGACGTGTTCCACGTGTCCAACCTCAGGAAGTACGTCGCGATCCCAGTCATGTTTTGAGCCACGAGAGCGTCGAGGTGGGTGATGACCTGACCTACCCCAAGCTGCCAGTGCTGATACTCGATGGAGCTGTCCAGAGTCTGAGACGGAAGCAGGTACTCCTGGTGAAGGTCTTGTGGAGGAGCCAGTGGTACGAGGAGGCTACCTGGGAGCCTGAGGCAGCGATGCGAGAGCAGTACCCGAAGCTCTTTGAGGGTACGTCTTTTCGGACCGGCTTCGATCCTCTTTGAGTTTGTTATGCGTATGTTGTTCTTTTTCCGCACCTAGCTAGCGCAAGTTTCGGGGATGAAAATTCCTTTGAGTTTGTTATGTTGTTAAGACCCGTGCCATTAAAAGTCCTTTAAGACGTCTAGGACTTGGGTCTGAACGCCTTCCCAGACGTCTGGAAATTAATTTTTGTGTGCGTACGTTCTCGAGTCCGTGCGCATGCTGCGCGCAGACTATGCACAGCCGCCTTCTTCTCTACCCTCTCCTCGACGAAGCCCTACCCCCACGCCTACACAAGCCCTCCTCTCCCTCACGCCACCCCACTCCCATCCACCTTCTCCTTCCTCCAGCGAGAGCAAGAGCGGCGAGCGCAGCCGAGTGCAGCGGCGGAGAGAGCAGCGAGGAGAAAGGAAGGAGAGCGTGCGAGCTCGCGAGAGAGCTCATCGGAGGAGCTCACGGCCGGTCAGGTGTGTGCACGGCGGAGAGGTGTGCTGGGGAGGTTTCCCCCGACGCTGCTGCAGTTAGAGCAGCGGACGAGCGAGCGCGGCGCAGCCGCATGCAGCACGAAGAAGACGAAGGAGATTCTGATTCTGGGATTTTCCCATAACCAGATGTCTGGATCTACATCCAGACGACGTAGACGACGTCTGGAGGAAGCTCCAGACGACTGAGAGGTATGACCTACGCCCTCTACCTCCATTTGCGGATACGACCATGCAGGTCGTTCCGCCGAGGCTCTGATACGTGCAGTTTTGAGGAGATTACATTGCGCGTGTAGGATTCGTTTCGGGAAGGCGCAGGGACACGTCCTCCCACGCAGTTCATACGTCTGGGCAAGGCACCAGAAGGCGAGGAGCGTCTCCAGAAGTCCGGAGAGGTGGTTGGACGTCTAGAACTAGGTCCAGATGGTTCAGAAGGATCCTTGGACGTCTGAGGAGCAGCGCAGAGTGAGGTATGGTTCTGGACTCCTTTTAAGACGTCTGGAAGGTGTTCCAGACGTCTGATTTGAGTCAGGATTATCATTTTTGACCAGTTAGGGTCTGTTTGAGATCCTATTTCCGCAATTAAGATTTCGTTCTTATTCGTATAAGTTCCTCTACTTGTTGGAATGCTTTTATCATGTTCTGAGTGGTTTCTTGTGGTTGATCCTTGTGTTAGGACCTCGTTCCGTTGCGGATTTGGGGGTTGCAGAGGCACATGGACCTGCCGATCAAGCCCCCATTACTCCTGGTTTTGCGGGTAGAGTGGCTTCCCCTAGATTAATTTCAAACATGAATGCATATCTGGAATGAATGTCAGATCCTAAGGCATGGCATGAATCTTAGGACTAGAAACACTAGATTGAATGTTAGATCCTAGGGCATGGCATAAATCCTAGGACTAGAAACACTGGAATAATTGTATTGAATGCATGAATTGTAGTCTTGGATGATTAAATAAAATAATAACAATTGCCTGTAATTGGATAACAGCTGCCTGTGGAATGTAAAGTACTGTTAGAAACTGTTGCATGTATGTTCCTGTTGTTGTAATTAAATACGAGCTGCCTGTATATAAAATGGAAATAGAAATGATGAAACCTAATATGACTTGGCCTAACAAACATGAGCATTAACCCTACGGGGAATTAAGAGTAGAGCTCCTGGAAAATAAATGGAATGGAACGGGAAATGTGAATGGAGAAGTGAGCTGGCTCTTGAGTACGGAGTACCAAGGAGAGCGACTGTCCCCCTGTTTAGTGCAGAGCGGAGCTAGCCGCCCTAGGGTTGGGACCCGGGGTTAGGACTGGCCACTTTGTACTGACTCTTTGGCCCTCACGTACACAGTACCGGGGAGAGCTACTAGTGTAGGGAGAGAGCTAGCCACCCCACGAGGCCCATGATTCAACTAGCCATCCTACACCGACTTGTAAGGTCCACTAGGCAAACCAGGGTAGTCAGGCGAGGGTCCGCGGACTGTGGAGGGGTGAGACCCCAGTTTGGTTCTTAGGGGCTAGACCTCTATTACTGAGAAGGCTATGCCCTATACTAGTTCCGTGCTGTGCTTTGGGCGCACCCGTTAACGGAAACGATTGACCGCTTCCCAGTGCGGGGTAGCTACCCGTGTGTTTATCGCACGTGCCGTAGTCACCGTTACGTCTGTCAGCGACCTTGGGGTGGTTGACTGAGTGTAGGACCACCACAGGGGACTCTCCTGGCTAGGAAAGCACCACGTGCTACTTCTACTCTTCGGAAAAAACTGCAATCAAGATCGTTCCCACGAAGAACACTCGAGATCAAGAAAAAGTCCTGATAAATAAACCAAGTGATGAAAGAAAGAATAATTAGTTAAATAAAGAACGAAATCGAAAACAACAGCTACATGTTCACCTTTACTACTTTTAGATAGTTGGTTGCTACTCTACTCAGCGTTTGCTGATTTCGTGTACTAATAACCTTTTTCAGGTCCAGGTGTGGAGCAACCCGAGCCTACGGCTGCAGAGAGTGATGGGCCCAGTAGAGCCCAGTAGTTGTACCTTTTGTTGTACCCCGTTTCCGTTATAGTGAGTATTTTTGTTACACTTCTGTATTCTTTTATTGTAAACTTTATATTCATGTACCTGTTTAAAATCTATACTGTTGTGGTGGTGTGTACTGTAGTAGTTTACTTTTTTACTGCTGTACTTTTGTTACTGTTAGTTGCTTGCATGGTGAATGTAGTTTATTTTTACTGCTTTTTGGTTACTTTCTCGTTGGATGACTGAGTCTTGCGATCAGTCTAGTCGGTCCGGTCCCATGTCCTGTAGGGATTCGGGAACCGGGTCGTAACAGTTAGCTTCGGTAGCTTCGTCTCCAGCTCTGTCAAGGCCAAGTCCAGCCTCGTTGGGCCTTCGTTCACACTTCTAGGTAATGTTCCACTTTTCTTATCTCTCTGCGATCCATTTCCACTTTCTTCCACTCATAATTATCTCCTATACCGTCTAATACATCTCACCGTCACCGGCGACCTCCGCTGTCCATGGCGGAGGTCTCCAAGTTTTAAGCACCTTCGCTGGGGCCCTCCATCACCTCTCCGTAATATAAGGGCCTTGATCTTGTATCTAGCTATATAAATGATCGCCTAATTAGTAAATGCCTAATTCCATGCCAACCTCTGAGCTGCTATCTATGACAAGCTCAGAGTAGTTAATCCATCTAATAATCATCGTTGGTTGCTAATTATCCCTTCTCCTCACTCAATTGAGTGAGAGGGAACGTTCTGAGTTCTAATGAGCTTAAAAAGTATGTTTCTGGATTCAAAGCTAATCAATCGATGTAATTAATAATTGACTAAATTGACAGGTTCCTGAGGTTCTTTGGGACCTCAAGAAGCTCCTAGAATCATTTGTGGTTAAAATTATGGAGTTTTAAACTCCATTTACATATTTCTGGACTCACCAGAGCTCCGACAAGTCAAATCTAAGAATTAGCCCTCGAAGTTCTATGAGGAGTTCCAGATTGTCTCTTTAGAGTGCAAGGATCATTTCTTGGTGATTAACTTGTTGTTTAAACTTCTGGAACTCGATTTTGATCTCTGTCTTCTCCATCTCCGGTGGAGTTGGAGAAACCTCTCTGTTAGGTTTCAGGCTTGGGTTTTAGGTTCTGAAGCAAGAGCAAAGCCTGTATACTCCATTCTTAATCTCTAATACCTACGAGAATCTCTGGTTTGTTCTGACGAACAAACTCACTTTAGTGCTCAAGCAACGAAGTCTAATAGCCTGTTAGAAGCTTCAAATACAATTCTGATGTTTTAGATCACTTCATGGGGTTGAATCGAGTCGATCTAGGTCCTTAATTTGATCTAAGAAAACCTAGAATCGAAAGTCAATTCCGAGCTTGATTTGGTCAACTCCAGGTCCAACTCGAGGATTAACTAACTAATTTTTGGAAATTAATGTTTCAATTGAATTATGGGACGATCTAAAATGTTTTAGAGTTGATTAGAATAAGTTGTATTGAGGATTTTAAGTGTTTTGATTCACTGGTTAGTATGGGTTCATTTGAACCCATTACTAAGTTTGTTGAGTTATTGGCAAGATTCAACTGCCAATTCTGCCCAATTCAGTGTGAAACAATCTGCTGAGATTGTTTAATTCTATTCCAGAGATCTTTCTCTCTCTATCATGCCTTTCAAAGCTCAAAATAGTGCTCTGAAGCTCCTGTGTGAAGCTCAGAAGTGACACTCTCTTCCTGAAGACATATAGGACCTCATTCCTTCTTCATTTGATGCAGACTTAACCTCTGAAGTATTCCTGTACCTCAGCTGGAGGTCAGACACTCTCCTGCAGGTCAAAAGACCTGAACTTACCTTCTACAGGCCTTAATGGCTATGAGAATCCTTGATCTTCGCCCTTCAAATCAAAGGGCTAGATCTGATCTGAATACTAAATTGGTGTTATAATCCTGTAGAACATCTGAACAGCTCTCCATCGAGCCTTTGCTAGATCTTATTGAGTCATTAGGCCGGTCGGAATCTCCATCGAAAGATTGGCCTGGACCTGGGAAACATAGTCCCACATAGGTAAGTTGTAGCCGCGCGCATTAGTATATTATGAAAAAGTGCAGACGATGCTTCAGCCGTCAGTGCAAGACGCAATGAAACTGAGCTTGGAGCGCGGGTGCGTGTGTAACATGTGCCTGCACATGGGTGTGCGTGCGTGCGCTTATGGGCGTGAGTGTGGGACCGTGAGTGGGCATGTGGGTCTCGGAGGCTGTAGACTGTGCATGGACTTGAACTGCTTAAGATCTACCAATTAAGAACTGGGGCTTGAGCTTAAGTAGGGTCTGGTCCCACCCAATTGGGCACTGTGTATCCCCGAACGAGCTTGGGCCGCCCATTAAATATTAATTTTTATAAATTGAAGATTAAATGAGTTAAGTGCTTGTGAATTTGGCTAAGTGTGGACATGAGGCACAGTAAAGAAGATAAAGAAAGAAAGGAAAGAAGAGTAAACAAAGACAGAGAGAAGAGAAAAAGAGAAATTCTAAGGGGGCTGAAAACAGAAGAACAGTAAAGAAGGATTGTGCATTCTTTTAGATTTCTAATTTTTACTTTTAAGATGTCCAATCTTCTTGTTAGATGTCTAATTTGTGCTTTCATTGCTATAACATATTTCCTCTTGTTATTTTGAGCTTAAATGATGAAAGAAGGCATTTATACTCATTTGATTAGCTCTTTCCTGCCTTAATCTCTTGTAATTAGATGTAATGATGTAATAAACGTGTTTACTTGATTCTTAATGTCATTATATGTGTAAATGTGTTTCTTTCTAATGAAATGTTGCATGTTCTTATTTGAATATCTCTTGTGTAATTATTCATGTACTTAAACTATTTTAATTATAATCTAATTAATTAACTGATTCTTAATTATGCTTAGGAATTAAACGGTGAATTAAGCTTACTATTATGTCTCCCAATGAACGACCTAAACTCAACTAGTTAAAAAGAATTTAAAATCTAAAATGTTAGGTTAACTTGATCTTATATTGCACAACCGATATTAATTAGAGTTAACTAAGTTACTTTCTCATACAATTAATTAAGCCTAAATAACTTAATTAACTGTGTTGAGGATCTAACCGATCAGTAGACTAGCCAGGTTCTTGTTGGAGTCCAACTAGTCTGAGACAAGGCAGGCTGAGCCAGTTTCGCCTGTACATCCTGTAGTCGGGTAGCTGAATTCTTTATCGGGTCATGTGTAGAATTTTGGATTCAAGGATAATTTTTGTCTCTCATCATATGCCAATATATTTGTAAATCTTATTTTAAATATGGTCGAAGGAATAGAAAAACGAAGATAAATAATGTACAAGAAATAAGTGAGGCCTTTGCTTTTCCTTTGAAAAGGGTAGATCTCATATCTAAGGATAAGAATTTTCTAAAAAAAGAAAAAAATCAAAGCATAAGTTTAATATGACATTTTATTTAAGAAATATGATTATCTTTCAAAAAAAAATTAAGTTAAATTCACATCAAGGAACAAGTGCGAGGACTAAATCTATTCCAAATTATTTTAAATTGAAGATACGTAAGTACTACCAAATGTGAGTTAAACTAATTGCATACATCTATTAATACCAATTGTATTTGATCTAATTAGAGTGATAAAATTAGACCCATTTAAATTTAAAATGAATATAATTTTTAATTTGAAAACTCAAATAAATATAGATATAAATTTTGAAGTTCACCCATTTACCCCCACCCACCTATCAACTCATCTATTCATATACTTTTATAATTACTTTGCATCATATCCTTATTTTACAAGTATATATTGTGATGAAAAACTTATACTTTATTATTCTAATGTGAACTTATGATTATCCTTTAATTTCTACCTGATCAACACCACCGAACTTTTAATCTCTTATAATACAAACTATCATCTATGCTGAAAATATAGCTCATATGCAAAGTTAAATATTGCAATCCGACATAGATAATTGGATATCCGACGGACAAATGGGATCCAATGGTAAGTCGGCATAGGTATGGATTTGGGTTAACATACTCGATGCGTAAATTGATAGCATATCAGTCAAATATTTATAAATAAATATGAGTATAAATATTACCAAATTCGATCCATCTCTAATTCTACCACTCAATCGTGTATGCATATAGCCATACAGGCATCAATCTCGACCCACTGCAAAAAAGGGAGGAAAAAAGGAAAAAAAAACTTTGCGGAAACCTATTTCCTAAACACACTCGGATGTGTCTTCGAAAAATTTACGTTTTACTCACCCTCCAGTGCAGGTCAGAGTATCCAACCCCCTTCCTGGTGGTAGGGAACACCATGAACACCACACTGGAGAGGAACGCGACGCCCAGCGGGAGGTTCTCCAGCCACTGCTTCGTGTCGGTCCCTCTCTCCGGGAAGAAGCAGCTCACGACGTCCGACTCGCTCAACGCGAACGTGACGAAGACCAGAGCCGACAGCACGGCGTGGACGCAGTCCAGAATTCGTATCCTCAACCTCCGCAGCTGATTCCCGAGGTTCCTCTCCTTCTCCTCCTCCGACCCTTCGAAGTTGAACACCGCGAACCCCTTGAAGGTGGCCACACCGACGTAGAGCCCCCCGTCCTCCCCGACGACGCTGTCGGTGAAGGAGAAGAAGATGCACGAGACCGAGCAGACCAATATGAGTGCCGAGGTCATGTACTTGTTGGAGGTGTAGCAGTGGCCCCTGTTCGAGAAGGTCGGGTATAGAGACTGGAACGCGAGCACCGTGCTGCTCGGGAGGAGCTTCACCAAGTTGTTCACCGTTGACAGGCCCTTCTCCATTACCACCTTGCTGTTGCCGCCGCCGCCTCCTGTGCCACTTTGTCGCGATGGAGCTCCCTCTTCTGTTGTAATTGCTGCCATGGAGTAGTGACGGTCTCGGATAGATAAGGGCTGGCGAACATACGTAAACCTCAAAACATATTTAGATAAGGGGAACGGGGGCGTGCAGCGTGACCTGCACGTAACTCGTGCAGGTGCTGTAATATTTTTTACCATGGATGATATTTTAGATTGAAAATTTTTAAATTAAAATTACTTCATATAAATATTATTATGTATCAAATTT
Organism: Thalassia testudinum; assembly: GCA_037157565.1. Classification (NCBI taxonomy): domain Eukaryota; kingdom Viridiplantae; phylum Streptophyta; class Magnoliopsida; order Alismatales; family Hydrocharitaceae; genus Thalassia; species Thalassia testudinum. Next base: position 20,006,411 of record JAZHRO010000059.1, read on the forward strand.
AATTACAATCCAACACTCTTAACATTTACCTCTAAGGGAGTTCATTTTAGATGCTAAGAGTGTTGATTGATTTAAAATTTAATATATAATAATATTTATACGAATGATTTAATTTTTAAATTTTCAATCCAAAATAATGAAAGATATCGTAACACATGTAAATTATCTGCAAGCTATCTTTTTCCTGTATATATATATAAACAAGGTTAATATACCTTCAATGATTGGTAGGCCCTTGCATGATATGTATGTGCGCACACGCGCGCAAGCAATGGAGAGCGTGTTAGAGTTCCAGAGATCGTTGGGGACAGCTGAGTCAGTTACAACCTCAGGACCCCTGTGATATTTAATGAGAAAGTGTTGAACAATTACAGTTGATGTCCCTTTACAATATTACATTTATGAATCAATATAAACATTGGTTAATTAACAGTGGGCATGCAGATGAACGGAAAGAAGGAGCACTAATTCTTCAGAATTTGGCAGTGGCATTCGAGGTCATACATGCACCATATAAGGTAGAAAGAGGAGGAACCCTGGAGATCATGTGAACTAATGCACCCCTTAATGGGTTGGTGCGTTTCATGTGGGTGCATACGTGTCGAGAGATCTCGACCGCAGCGGTGGGTTTTTGCTTAAGGATTGTGCAAAGGCCTCTTTTTGGGTATGTGCCGATTGGCGTCTGACTAAGAACCTTTGCCTACCTGGGGATGTGCTTGTATGTGGCAGACCTCTCTTTTTCGTAGCTTTCCACATGCTGAAAGAGGATGGTATTACCCTTTGATGAAGAGGCAGCTGAGAGGATGGCCTTGTTGATTTGGAAATGTGATATTATTTTTCCAAACAGCTGGCAGCTTATCCAAATTTTCAAGATGACGTTCATCGTATAGTTCTTCCTTAATTTGTTGGTCTCGCGGTGGATTGTCCTTCAGGCAGATTCGCCAGCTTGTTGCTATTTTATTCCTTGAAGAACCAATGGGAGATGTGCTTCTGTTTTCTTGATGTTGGCTTCACTGCGCAACAAGAGGTTTTATCATATATGATGACCATTGGACCCGTCCAAATGAAGAATTGATTAGCTGATATCTGAATGGGTCAAGGGAATAAAGTAATCATTGTTCATGAGCATTGGTGTAGTATTTTCACCATCCAGCTGACAAAAATGTGAATGTATACATGCCACGTGAACCAAGCTAATTAATTAAGAACAACAATCAGAAACTAAGATTTCTCGGTCAGGTGGAGCATTAGACTAAGATGGCTTGAACCTAACCCATAATCTGGCCCAAAAAATACTAACTTGACCTGAACTTGAATTTTCTGTCCGTTGGATCTAAGCCTCTGTTTTAAGGTCCATTCGAGTTTGAGTCAAGTTGGGCGACGATCCGCTAGAACCCAAACTCGCCTCGATGGCCCAAAAAATATTTATGTTGAAACTATGTTTACATTGTTTGTGTAGAGTAGTTAACTTTCATCTTTGTGAAGTATTGGAAGATAAGTAAAAAAAAAAAAAAAATTAAATCATATAGTTGTAAAAGGTTGTAACGAAAAAGAAAAAAAGTTCGTATTGGTTCTTAAATCCAATCTTTATTAAGAAAGATCTAAAATATATTTAGGATAAGCTTATATAATTATTAAAGAAAAGAAACCTGGATTTATTTTTTTAACATAACACTTTCAATCACTTAGATATAAAAACTTAATTTTTAGACTTGACTCGAATCCAACCTACGTCCAAAAAATGAGCCTTAGACTATGCATAAGCTTTGAATGATTGAAATTTTCAAATCTACCATTTAACCTAAAACTTGAAAAAAATTTTAAATCTCACCGGATTCAAACTTAATTAAGCCAAGTTAAATCCAATGCTCCACTCTACCTTGGGGCATTACATATGGTGTACTACATGGATTCTTTACCTTTATCCTGAGTCATTTAAGACCATAACGACACATATATCCAAGCACATAATTTCATGTTCCAAAATTTCTAGAGCACCTTCCATCTTCCCCTAGCCGTATTGTAGGACTCATTATCCATTGGCTTACCCCTTTTATCTTGGATATCATTTGGCATTCTTTGCATGTGCCCAAACTGCCTTGGGCATGTTAGAAGAAGCTAATTAATTTTTCAATCTTATATGTGAGAAATTAGTTGATGACCCTTAAGGAGGTGTAGATGCTCATGAACCACGTGAAAAATTGATATGTAATATGGTATATACAGTATCGTGTCCAAGCCAAGTACTAAATGAGAAAAAGATGTTGATGAATCCATTGACAAGGAAATAATAAATTTATAAGCAAATCAAATAACGAATTAAAGCGCAGAAGACTATTGATTTCAGCTTATACGGAAATGCAACTTATGTACCATCATAAAGAACTAGGTTTTAGCCCGATTCAAGAAGATAAAAAAAAAATTCAATTACACTGCTACCGACCCAAGATAAAAAAAAGGTAAATAAATAATCACTGCTATCGTGACGATCAGATCTAAACTCGTACACCGATTCAATATATATATTGATAAACAAAGAGTAATATATATAGAATTTTCTATGCACATCAAAAGACAATGATCTCTGAGATGTCTCGAATTTATGACTTTTACTTTACATTAGTGTTGGAAATTTTGGAGAGTTCATAACAACGATCAAGCTATGTTTTATTTTTTTTATAACCTAAATTCTCATTTGTACAAACCGAGGAAAATTAGCCATTTCCCTTCCACCAATATTTCAAGTAATGTATGAATAGACAGTTAACCTAAGTCTTTCCTATTAGATTCTGGAGTTCCTCTCATTTGACTATACTCTAGTGAGTCAAGCCATTTATTATAAGCTGATCAAAATGAAATAATTTATATTGGAGCATCCATCGTGCTCTCATCTCCTTATGCGCTCTCAATCCGGTGAAGAATTTTAAGCATTAAAGACTTCCTTTTTGCGGAGGCCTCAAAAGCTCGTTCAGCTCCCCGTTCTTTCTCCTCTCGTGTGAAGATTTTGCAACGTTCGTACGGGGCTCTGGTCGCCCACGTAAGGCTGATTGGAGCCCGCCTCCTGCCGGCTCTTCCTCTCCTCCCTCTAGAATCTCTCATTTGCGATGAGAGTAACATGCATGGAAAGTCGTGGTCGGATGCAGGTGTGGTGATGACAAACGCTGCAGTGGGTCGATCGATGCGAGAGAAGGGTCGTCTGGTCTGTGCATGAGGTGGTATGCTCGTTGGCATGTGGCGGCGAGGGTTGCGTGGCGATGTCGGTGACGACGTGCGGCGACGTTGGGCTTGGTCCTCGATGGTGTTCTTGTCGCTGGTTTGATTGTCCTTGTGTGATGTTTGGTCTCGCTTTGTGTGCAGGTCATGGCGGTACATTTTGATTGTTGTGTCTTGTTTGTTGATGGTTTTTTTTGTTTTTTTTTAGAATTTATTTTTTTGGGACCACATGTGACCCTAGGTTTTTTACGGTTGAGTCTACTGACACTTCTTAGTGATCATTTTTGACCTTCGGACGTTGTAATTCTATCTCTCATTGGCGCATTCTACGAGTTTATCTCATTAGCATTTATCGTATCTACGAGCGTGGGGTCGTCCTTTTTTGAGAGGTCGTCTATTTCCTATTCTGGGACGCTTTGTTTTCTTTTTCCTTTATTTCTTACCTGTTTGGTTCTCTATGTTTTTGCTTCCCTCCATTTTTACAAAAAGTAACCTTTTCCTTTTGAGGGTGTTCAGGATTTTCTCTTCACCCTTCCCTCCATGGTGCACCCTGGGTACTTCCCTTTTTTTTATTAATGAAATATATTTCCTGTCGAAAAGAAAAGAAAATTTTCTTTTTACCTTGCACGACCATTATGTTTGGCATAGTAGCTATTTTGTCCCAGCAACTCATGACAAGTTGGGAAATGTAAAAGTTAACATAATAGTTGACGTATAGCTGTAAATGTTATCCCAACCTGCATCTCTCTTTTTATGCAAAAAAAGTGCTGACATGTGGTAGGATCCATCACTGTTGAAACTAATAATAAATCACTTTTGTAGGGGTGATTAGTTGTGCAAAATCACTTTACACTTTAAATAATTTTGCACATGTGCAAAGTAAGATTGCACCAGTGCAATCTTACTTTGAACTTCTTTGCATTGGTACGATATTATTTTGCACGGATGTAAAGTAAGATTGCATCTTACTTTGAACTAATTTGTACCAGTGTAATATTATTTTGCGTGGGTGCAATATTTTTTTTCACGGGTGCTGTTATGACTCAAACCGAGCTTCACGTGGATCCTAAGATTGGGGTGCCTTGACTAACCGAAGTGTCAGTCGTCTAACAAAAAATAACATCACAAATATAAGTAATCTACACATGTGACATAGCTAGTGTGGATGCATCGACCATGCAAAGGAGGTGTTTGGTGAAATGTCGGAGAGGAACATGGTCTCATGGAATGCCATGATTTTGGGGCTTGTGGGTCATGGTCGATGGCAGGAGACATTGGAGTTGTTTCTGAGTATGACGGATGCGAGGGTTGAACTCGATCAAAAGATCATTACTGCGGTACTCAAGGTGTGTGCGCAGCTTGGAGAGTTGTCCCTTGGCAGGGGGGTTCATGGGGTTGCCAAGAAGAATGGGCTTCATCGTAGGATCGATGTTGCTACCGCTCTGTTGGATATGTATGTGAAATGTGGGTGCATTGATGCTGCAAGAGAGATATTTGAAGAAATGCCAGAGAAGGATGTGGTCACATGGACTGCCACGTTCGTGGGACTTGTGGGTCATGGTCGAGGCCATGCGAGGGTCAATCTCGATGAAGAGACCATTCCCACGGTGCTCAAAGCATGTGTGCAGCTAGGAGAGCTCTCCCTTGGCAAGGAGTTGCATGGGGTTGCCAAGAAGAATGGACTTCATCAAAGGACGTATGTTGGTACTGCTCTGTTGGATATGTGTGACAAGTCTGGATGCATCGATGCCGCAAGGGAGGTGTTCGATGAAATGTAGTAGAGGAACGTGGTCTCATGGAATGCCATGATTGCGGGGCTTGTATGTCATGGCCGATGCCCGGAGGCACTGGAGTTGTTTTTGAGTATGAGGGACGTAGAAGGGGTGGAGCCCAATGAGGAGACCATTGCAATGGTGCTTAAGGCGTGCACGAAGCTTGGGGAGCTGCTCCTTGGTAGGGAGGTGCATGAAATTGTCAAGAGGAGTGGGATTCAACATAATGGTTACATAGCTACTGCTCTGGTGGATATGTATATCAAATGCAGGTGCATTGACGCTGCAAGAGAGGTGTTTGATGGAATGATGCAGAGGAATCGTGGGGCTGGCAAGCCACGGGCAATGCAAGGAGGCGCTGCAGTTTTATAAATCCACCAATCAATGAAATATTTGGCTTTCAGAAAGAGTGCCTACCATATCTGTCCAACCCAAAATCAAGAATTGACATTAGTGGTGGAGATATTCAAGGCAAAGCTTCCTGGACCTCCAGAATTTCTTCTCTGAGAGAAAGAACTCTGATCTTAATGGTATGCCTTTTTACTTCCAATCTGAATTCCTATTTTCTTATTTTGTATTTTGTACGTGGAAGGAGAGAATTCATGTATAGTATGGGAAAAGGTTTGATTGTTATTGTTGTTGTATGCGGAAAGAGAGAATTAATGACCACTAGTTGACAAATCTCTTGGTGAAAATCAATGCAAAAGCAAGTAGTTGGAAGTCTTCTGAACTTGTTGAATTTTATGTTTGGATGTTATTTTGGAAGTATTTTTACTTAGACGGTGCTGTCTTACGAAAATTGTTGGCATTCAATCTGAAGCACATAACAGGGCTTAGCATCTTGAAAATTTTAAATTCTAATGTTCTCGAGATTGGCGCAACCTGGAGTATAGAGGCTCCCTTGACATGGGAAAACAGTCCACGTGTGGATTGTTCCATGTGGGAAAACAGGGAGAAGAGCAGCAGCTGGTGGTTGTTATGGAGATCGGCTGCCTTGGGTGGCCGGCGATGATGATGTTGAGAAGAGAGAGAGAGGAGAGGAGCCTTAGAATATGAAATATTTTTATGACTCAAGAAAAAATACAAGGGAAGACTTTCTTTTTATAGAAAGAACATATCCCAATAAAGAGAAACAAATCTTATCTTCTGAAATAAGAGAGAACATATCTCCAAAAACAAATCAAATCAGAAACTATTTCCTATAAATAACTTTCTTAAAATCTACTTAACAAAATAACAAAACTTGACATCTAAGCAACCAAACTTGATCCATAGGTCCTCTTCACCGTCGGCTATGATGGGCCCTATGATGCTGTCATGTAACACTGCCACGTGGCCACTTTATTCCTAACAAATGTAATATACAATTTATAATAGATTTCCGGAGACCATATCAAAATAAAATTAGATGATTTTAGCTTAAAAGGTAGAATGCATGAAAAAGTAACAGAAGACATCTCTTAATAAAATTTTAATGTAAGTAATTTATTTAGAAGTCCCTAAACTTACACTCATATTTTAATGTAATTTTTGAAATTCAAAACATGACAATGTTGTCCCTGATTTCTTTTAATGTACCAACGTAATTCCTTTGACATTGTCATTTACTAAAATTTGAAGTTGGTTTAAACACTATACCTCATTATACTACATTATAAAGTTGTTATTAACCAAATTTGGGTTCAACATATTAGCAAATTATAATTCCGTTAGATTGAATGGCGAAAGGGGAGACTACATTTATACAAATATAAAGGAGAGGGATGACATTGACGTGTTTTAAAGTGAAGGGATCACATTGAAATCTAGGTGCAAGTTAAAGGTTAAGAGTAAGAAATTACTTTCTAAGGTCCCGTTTGGTAAGAGGAATAAGTTTGTAGAATGAGTTGAAATAGTGGAATAAATGGTAGAATAAGTGAGTTAACCTATTTGAATATTTTAGAGGGTTAAAGTTATTCCACAGAGATGGTGGAATAATTTTACGCCAGATTAAGTTTACTTAACCCGACGTAAACAGGAAACGGGTTAAGTGGCGGGTTAAATGCTTAACCCGCCAACCAAACAAGGCTAGAACCAACTCATTATACAATCTGAAAGTTCTTGGGATACAAAGAAATAGTATGTGGGTCGAGCATACTCTAAAACCCATAATATATAATATGTATTTGTCAAGCATTTGCGCGGAAGTGGAGCGTGAAGACTACCGTACGTGGGAAAAACAGCCCATCAGGGTGGCTGTCAATGCACAGAGAGGGAGAGTAGCAGGGCTTGCTGCTACAAGAGGTGCAGCTAGTCCAGGTAGGCCTACAGAGAAGGCAGGAAGATCATGGACCGGTTTGTAGAGAACCAATCGGTCTGATTTGGGTCGGCCTGGTCAGATGGAGGGCCTACTGCTATGTGCTGTTGGTGCTAGAGCACCATGATCATTTGTTTTAATGATAACAAAACACGCGTCATTTAACATTTGCACTTGGAGTCTTAGATTTCAAGACAATTGCAAATTGAGATGTGATTAGACAGAGTTCGAGCTCGCATCCAAGATGGATTGGAGGAGCTTGATGGAGAACAGAGGAGATTCGCGAGAAGCGATGGATTGAAGAAGGAAGGAGATGAAGAATAGGATAGATTTCCTTCTCTTGTACTCTTTGTATTTTTCATTTCTTTTGTTGTTCTTTATTTTTGTTACTTAGATTCTTGTTAAAGAGCCTCAAGGTACCCTAACAGTAGTCCTGGGAACACCGACACAACCCTAGGATACTTAGGTTTTCTGTAGAAAACCAATATAGGGTTCAAACAGCATTTCCAGACGTCTAATTCCAAAACCAGACGTCTGACTGTTTATTCAGACGTCTGATAACATTTAGGCTGGACTTGTTGTTCTGTCTGATGAAATCAGACATCCAGACCTTAGACCAGACGTCTTAGAAGACGTCTGATGACTTTGCCAGACGTCCAATTAGTGGACCGTTGGCTGGCTTAGCAAACACTCAAGGATATGACCGTTAGAGCCTTATCAGACGTCCTTAGGCCTTTCCAGACGTCTGATAAATGACCGTTTTGCCTCGGCTGACACAAAATCTCTTCTCAGAGATTTTCTAGCCGTTGCACTCTCTTGAAAATCCATTCCCACGAAAAAGTAGGTTTCCAGACGTCCAAACATAGTACCACACGTCCTATATGTCGTCTAATGGACTTGCACTAGAACCCTGGTTAGATCTGATTCAAGTCAGGAAGAAACCCACCTAAAATCAGACGTCTGACTTTTTCCCAGACGTCTTAAAGTGATCTTCCAGACGTCTGATGCCAGGATCAGACGTCTGATAACCCTATCAGTGCAATCATTGTTCCTGATTTCGGCATAATTCTCTTGGGCTTTGCTCCCAATGGCTATGGAAGCTTTCCTAAGCCTTCCAAAGCTTTCCTAAGGCCTCTACAAATAGAGAGGAACCTCTTGCACACCTAATGACACACTAAGACACCTAGAGACACCAAAAAGACACCTAGATACACTTTCACACTCTTTTGTGTCCAAGAGAAGCCCTTACTCTCCAAGTTCAAGCTCTACATCTTAAGAGCATCAAGTCTTTGCTCACCCGCTCTTCCACCGTAGTTCACGAGAGCAACGTTGCGCCGTCGCGTGGCTCACGCACCTACGTCATCGATTCGACGCACTCCTTGCAAAGAGAAGTTTCCTAATTCCTATAGAAGCTAGGTTTAAATCATTATTGGCTCTATAGGACTATATTTGTTATTTTATCTTTGTTATTTGGTTGGGTATTCGCTTTGCGAATTCCCGTCTCCTTCGTGGAACAAAATCCTTCTCGTGAAGAGAAGGGGTTGAGGAACGCTACCCTCGCACTTGTAGCATGGTTGTAATTGAGGTTTAATCACCCTCGTTTAAGTGATTCGTTTAGTGGATTTGATCAACTTGGTTGATCGAAAAATCCTAACTCGAGAGGGTTAGGTGGTAGTTTTCACCCGGTTTGGGTTTCCACCTAAAAATAATTGTGTACTTTGTGTGTTTGTCTATTTTGTGAGATTGGTATTTTTTCAATTTCGCATTTTTTACGTCACGCTGATCTCACCCCCTCCGAGTAGGGAACTACAATTGGTATCAGAGCAGGTTCTTGCGAGATCGGAGTAACATCCTGCAAGAAGATCATGGAGGGGAGCATATCCGCAATCAAAATCTCTGAAGGGCAGTCCACCGTCCGACCACCCTATTTCGACGGGAGGGACTTCGGATATTGGAAGTTGAGGATGAAGACGTGGCTCCAAGCTACTAAGTTCGAGATATGGGGATGTTGTGAAACCCCATACGAGATCCCGAAGCGACCCCAAGGAGGCTACTCGCAGCTGCAGATTCGAGAGCTTTCACTCAACGCAAAGGCAATGAATGCCTTGTATTGCGCGTTGAGTCCGAAGGAATTCGAACGAATCCAAGAGTGCACCACCACCCACGAGATATGGAGGAGGTTGGAAGGCACTCATGAGGAGACGAGCTTGGAAGAAGATCTCGAGAAGAAGGAAACCGGTTGCATGGGTTTCATGGCAATCGGAGAAAGCGACATCGACAGCGAAAGCGATTCCGACAATGAGGTAAACCCAGATTTAGAAGACACTTTTAATGAGCTTTTTGAAGTTAGTAAATCACTAAAAAGAGAAAACAATAGCATGAAAAATAATCTTAGTTTTCTTAGAAGTGAAAATGATAGGTTAGAAATAAAACTCAAGGACCTGGAAAGTAGCTCTAGTCCTAAGGATAATAACCTGTTATTAGAAAATAAAGATTTAATCAATGAAAATACTAAACTGATTGAGGAAAATGCTAGTCTAAAATTAAAAGTTTCTGATTTAAAAAATAAGATGAATATTATAGAAAATGAACTTGCATGTCTTAGGGAGAAATCAAATAAATTGATAAATAGGGTAAATAACCTATATAGCCCTAAGGTTGAGAAAGGTCTCCATCAAGGAGACCCGCTAACAGATCCGGATCCAAGCCCACTTGGATACCGAAAAAAGAATTGGAATCTTGTTTTGTAGGTTTTAGGGATAACTACAATACGAAGGACTGGACCTACAAGCTCAAGGCTGGTCAACTCGAATTGGGAGGACCAAGGAGTAGACCAAGGAGGAGAAGACCGACGAGACGGCGAACAAACAATGAACCCACCGCACATCGACCACCAGACTGGAGACCGACGCCAATGCCCGGGCCTCCGAGCTACGGATGGGAGCCCCATCCGATGTGGCATCCACCTCCACCATTCCATTTTATTGGCCATGGTAGGTGAGGTAAAAATTCTTTACCCTATCTTTTTATCATAAGCATTTAGATAGGAGGAGTTAAAAAATTTATGAGCTAATTGTCAATTTTTAAGGGGAGATGCAAGTTAGCTAAATTTCCTTTAGTAAGGGGGAGAAAAATAACAGCTATCTTGTTGTTACAAAAAAAAGGGGGAGGACATTACTCTTGTTTAAAAGAAATTCATAGAAGAGAATGTTTTAAGGGAGAGTTATAGGTAATTTAAAATCAATCAAACCTTTTTGATAATGTCAAAAAGGGGGAGGATTTTTTTTTCATTATTATTTATGGTTTTGTCATCATCAAAAAGGGGGAGATTGTTGGTGCTAGAGTATCACAATCATTTGTTTTGATGATAACAAAACACGCGTCATTTAACATTTGCACTTGAAGTCTTAGATTTCAGGACAATTGCAAATGGAGATGTGATTAGACAGAGTTCGAGCTCGCATCCAGGATGGATTGAAGGAGCTTGATGGAGAACAGAGGAGATTCGCGAGGAGCAATGGATTGAAGAAGGAAGGAGATGAAGAATAGGATAGATTTCCTTCTCTTGTACTCTTTGTATTTTTCGTTTCTTTTGTTGCTCTTTATTTTTGTTACTTAGATTCTTGTTAAAGCGCCTCAAGGTACCCTAACAGTAGTCCTAGGAACACCGGCACAACCCTAGGATACTTAGGTTTTCTGTAGAAAACCTAAGTATCCTAGGGTTGTGCCGGTTCTGTAGAAAACTTAAAAAACTAATATAGGGTTCAAACAGCATTTGCAGACGTCTAATTCCAAAATCAGACGTCTGATAATGTGTTTTAAGACGTCTGACTGTTTATTCAGACGTCTGATAACATTTAGGCTGGACTTGTTGTTCTGTCTGATGAAATTAGACGTCCAGACCTTAGACCAGACGTCTTAGAAGACGTCTGATGACTTTGCCAGACGTCCAATTAGTGGACCGTTGGCTGGCTTAGCAAACACTCAAGGATATGATCATTAGAGCCTTATCAGACGTCCTAAGGCCTTTCCAAATGTCTGATAAATGACCGTTTTGCCTCGGCTGACCCAAAATCTCTTCTCAGAGATTTTCTAGCCATTGCACTCTCTTGAAAATCCATTCCCATGAAAAAGTAGGTTTCCAGATGTTCAGACATAGTGCCAGACATCCTGTATATCGTCTGATGGACTTGCACTAGAACCCTGTTTAGATCTGATTCAAGTCAGGAAGAAACCCGCCTAAAATCAGACATCTGACTTTTTTCCCAGACGTCTTAAAGTGATCTTCCAGACGTCTAATAACCCTGTCAGTGCAATCATTGTTCCTGATTTCAGCCTGATTCTCTTGGACTTTGCTCCCAACGGCTATGGAAGCTTTCCTAAGCCTTCCAAAGCTTTCCTAAGGCCTCTATAAATAGAGAGGAACCTCTTGCACACCTAATGACACACTAAGACACCTAGAGACACCAAAAAGACACCTAGATATACTTTCACACTCTTTTGTGTCCAAGAGAAGCCCTTGCTCTACAAGCTCAAGCTTTACATCTTGAGAGCATCAAGTCTTTGCGCACCCGCTCTCCCGCCGTAGTTCACGAGAGCGACGTTGCGCCGTCGCATGGCTCACGCACCCGCGTCATCGATTCGATGCACTCCTTGTAAAGGAAGTTTCCTAATTCCTATAGAAGCTAGGTTTAAATCTTTGTTGGCTCTATAGGACTATATTTGTTATTTTATCTTTGTTATTTAGTTGGGTATTCGCTTTGCGAATTCCCGTCTCCTTCATGGGACAAAATCCTTCTCATGAAGAGAAGGGGTTGAGGAACGCTACCCTCGCACTTGTAGCGCGTTATAATTGAGGTTGAATCACCCTCGTTTAAGTGATTTGTTTAGTTGATTTGATCAACTTGGTTGATCGGAAAATCCTAACTCGAGAGGGTTAGGTGGTGGTTTTCACCCGGTTTGGGTTTCCACTTAAAAATAATTGTGTACTTTGTGTGTTTGTCGATTTTGTGAGATTGGTATTTTTTCAATTCCGCATTTTTTACGTCACGCTGATCTCACCCCCTCCGATTAGGGAACTACATGTGCAGCCGGTCCTGTTGGCTGTCGGTAATGGTCCACTCCACCTGTTGGTGGCTGGTTGAAGTAGAGAGCAGGAGGAGAGAGGAGAGGAGCTAGGAATATGGAAAAATTAATTGTATTACTCAAATCATAGGAAAGCCTCTCTTTAAATAGAGAGTACATATTCCTACTTCTAAAAATAGACTTAACTAACAAAATCTAACCAAATCTTCTAGATTTGGAATAACCAAATCTTTGCAAATCTCCTTAAAACAAATAAACTAAATAAGGCAAATTGTCAACTAAGAAATCAACTCCTACTTTTGGTCCTATGGACCCAAAACCAATGGCTCAAGAGCCTTTTAGATAACTGACACGTGGCACTTTCCTCAAATCCCAACAGTATTTTTAGATTTTTTTTGGATAATAAAAAAGGATACAATATATTTATTTAAGAAATCTCTGTATTTATATCAACAGCTCTACCGACAGAAATGACCGTCCGTGATATTTGCGACACCAATCATGCCGTTGTTGCCAAAATACCCTTCACCGACAAAAAGATCATCGCTATTAACAGTTTAACCTAATTTCCAGAATGACCGTCGGTCTTTCTGCCAGTTGCAATACCGACAGTTTCATCCATCCGTGTACCGTGCATTAAGCCCTTGGCGATGTGTATCTACAGTGGGGTGAAATTCTACCACTTGAAGAGGTCATTTGACCTACACCAATGCTGTTTTTTATGTTTACAGGTGGATATTGACTGTTGGTGTTTGTAAAAACTTCTGTAGTGAGAATCTCTTCAAGAAGAGAGGTAGATGGCCAGAAAAAGCAATTTCTGGTTTCTATTTCTTTATGCGTCATGATGATTAGTGACGATCTTCACAGTTGGGACATAGAAAGATAATCACTAGGCTAAATAAGTAAAAGAGAAAAAGGAATGCATGTGATCTGGCTGAAATGGCAGGGCCATTAGGGAGGAATATTTGATAGGATGATTTATGAAAGAAGGGGATAGAAACCACACAACTTGCTAAGAAAGGGCTAAGAATTTCTTAACAAGAGTTTGACTACTCAAGGGAGCCAATCTCAGGTAATTAACCAGAATGAAGAAACTTAGGTATGATTTCTAACTCAGATGTTACTGAGGTCACTGATTGGACAAAAGCCCATCCCCATTAAAAAACTATGAGAGATAGCTCTTCCTTCCGAGTTTATTGTTTATGCTTGGATTCTTCTTGTTAGTCAACCATTTTTCCAAATTTCAATGGTACTTGAGGGACAAGGTGTTCTTAATTGGAGGATGGGAAGTGGGCCAGAGATGGATCCACAATGGGGGCACTGGTGGCCCCCAATGGATTTTTATGGTTATGCATTCTACCTTGGTAAATATTAGATTTGCCTCCATTGAAATTGGAATTAAAAGGCTTATAGATATAAATCTATATAAACATAATTATACCTTTAGAGTATTCATCATTGAATGTGTTTTCCAATTTTTAGAATATTTATCATTGAAATCACACTTGTTTTTCTTCTCTGAGGAAGAAGGAAAAAAAAAACCATTCTTACTTTAACAAAGTGAATATACAAATATATAAGTTTGACTACTAGCATTTGCTTTCCTATAATTATAAGCTTCAAAATCTTTATAGTTATTGACGTAGACTATATTTTCAAATAAGAAAATAAATAGAAAAATTGGGGATGAGAGAGGTGGGGGTCTTGTTAGGAAAGGAAAAGGTGAGAGAGAGAAAATAGTGAATGGAAAAAATGGGTAAGAGAGAGAAATAGAGATCAGATGAGGAAATAATGTGAGAGGGAAGATCAACACTTTTCAGTTCATTTCTAGTATGTTCTTTGCATATACAACCCAACTCCTTTATAAAAAGGATTACAAAAATTCAAGGGATAGGACTCTTGGGATTACAACCCTTAACCAAGGCATCCCTTGGTTGAAAATAGAAAAGTAAAATAAAACAATATGACTCTTGATGACATCCCCATCGAAAGCATCTCTTGAGAAGAGACACCTTGACAAATTTCAAAGACACCCTCCAAGAATTAAGAAAATTTTAAACAAGCACTTAAACTCCATGTTAATGAGATATTGGGCTATATCAGTTCTCCCTCTCTTCAAAAAAACTCACTCCCACGAGTTTATTGCATGCATTTGGATTTGGAGGTGGTGGCTTAGAAGGAGGTAGCTTTCGTAGTAACTCGTGCTTTGCTATGAGAGTGTGGCATTGAGGTGGATTTATTGAGTTGACAGTACGATGAAGGGCATGTTCAAATTCCAATTCTTGTACGTTGTTCACCCCATGATGAGGAGTACAATCATCTGACATTTGCATGATGGGCCAGGAAGGCATACCAAGTGCCCACTCAACTTTAAGAACAATTGTGGTGGAGATTGGCTATAGTGAAAGATTTCCCAACCTCCAAACAATTTCTGCGATTCAAGCTCTCAATCTGAATTGATGCTGTCACTGCCTAATGGAGAAGGTGAAAAGTTGTTTATCTCCAATGTATCATGAGATGGCATCAAGCTTGCATTAGTTGGGCTTCCCTCACCTTGGTCAAGGGTCTTCTCTAGTTGTATAGGTGGGGACAAAGGGTTAACAAGGACACATTCTTTAACAACTTCGGGCACACCCTCAAGGTCATTAGCTTTCTTGAACTCTATTGACTCATCTCTATTTCCACCTTTCATTTGATGAAGTGGAGATGATTTAGCCTTTTGCGGTGTAATTTCCTCCTTGCATGCCTTAAGCTCTTCCTACATGCATTTCAAGGTCCCTTGTAATTTCACAAATGATCGTTGAATCTTTTGCACATCTTTTATCAATTGACGTCGAGAACTTCTTTGAGCCCATTTCTTCAAAAAAAAAACTTCTTTGAGTCCAATGGACTGTCACACTGTAGGAATGACCCGATTTCATGCTCTGATACCAATTGATGCAACCCAATTTTTCAAATTAGCAAATAAACAGAAAATGGGGGATGAGAGAGGTGGTCTTGTTAGGAAAGGAAAAGGTGAGGAAGAGAGAAAATGATGGATGAGAAAAAGAGGTGAGAGAGAGAAATAGAGATGAGATGAGGAAATAAGGTGAGAGGGAAGATCAATTCTTTTCAATTCATTTATAGTCAGCTCTTTGCTAATACAACCCAATCCCTTTATAAAGGAGATTACAAAAATCCAAGGGACATAACTCTTGGGATTACTACCCTTTCACCTTATAACTACCCTTTCACTTGGATAACTACTTTTTCACTTTTAAAAAAAAAAGAGTCTTGGGATTACAACCCTTAACCAAGGCATCCATTAGTTGTAAATACAAAAATAAAATAAAACATAACTTTTGGTGACATCCCCATTGAAAGCATCTCTTGGTGAGAGGTACCTTGACAAATTTCAAAGATACCCTCCAAGAATTAACAAAAGTGTAAACAGCCACTCACACTCATGTTAATGAGATATTGGGCTATATCAATTATTAAAGCATTATATATCTATACATACAATGTAGTTTTAAAAAACAGTGTAATTGCTTAACCCTTGTTACAAGTGATTCTTCACCCGTTACCAGTGTAATTGCTTAACCCTTGTTACAAGTGATTCTTCACCCGTTACCATCCTTGCAATCCGCTTTCTTAAGAGGTCTTGGTCAAAGCCCTCAAATCAAGCACACCAAGTCCACCCCCATTTATTGAAAGGCATGCTTCCTTCTAGCTAACCAAATACATCCCCTTCACCAAGTCATCTAGAAAGCATCTCATCAACTTGCATGGATGATTCCCCATTTTCTTTGGCATGGCAAAAGTAGACATGCAGAAAATAAGGATCACAGATAACATGAACCTAAGTAGAACTAGCTGTAGCCTGTGGGATCTAAGATAACACATTAATTACAAGGGAGGTGACATTGGAAGAAACGAAACGGTTAATCTGGTAGAGATCATAAACAAAAAATATCCACTTATTTCAGAGCAATGCCAAACCAGTGCAAATATCGCCTCCCATCGTGGAAGTATTTATCCCAAAAACTAATCTATTACCTAAATAAACAAAATATGGTGTTATTCCGTTGTTTTATTTTGATAATTGTTATTTCGACCATGCAACAACGCTGAATTTTTTCCAAAAAATTTTCCTGTGATTTGATGTCCGTGAGATGCATATTTATTCCGTAGCATTCTTCTCTATTTTTAAATGAAATCACCAGTTAACAATAAATAATTAAAACCTATATGCAGTTCCAAGTGTTTTCCTTTGGGTGTTTGTTGGAGCATGTGGAAGAGGTTTATCCCATTAAATTACAATAACCTTCATTTTCATTTTTAATATTAAATAAATATCTACTAACATCTTTCACTTTCACTTTTAATATTAAAGAAATACCTACTAACATCTCCCACGTCTACATTTAATATTAAACAAATATCCATTAACATCACATCAATACATCAATCGTTCTATCCAATCACTTAATCCTGGACTTATCCCTCCACTTATCCTATCCTTACGGTATTCTATCCCGCATCGAAACAGACCCTAAAAGGTTTCTTGTTCTCTTGTGTTCCAGTTACATGTTCAACAATCCTTTCATCGGAAGCTGGGGCCGGTGGTTACTTCGCCTGGTAGTGGTGTGTTCTTTTGTCGCTGGTGGCGGTGACATTCTGGTTCCAACGGCTAGATTGACTTGTTGGTCATGTTCCTGCATGTTGTGCTAATATTGGAGATTTAGAGAGACATTCCTTCCCGAAGCTTCCTCCCCATTATGCTTTACTGCTGCTACTTTCTCTGGTAGTGTCCCTGATGGTTTGCTCAGCATGGTGATATGAAGACATTGTGTGGGGATTCAAAAAGCTTTGCAAGTTCAACTTCGAGCTAAAGAGGATATTTCTGGCTATTGATTCCATGGTGAGATTTGAGGTGATTTTCCTCCTTTGCCTTTGTTTTTCAAGCTCTTGCTGGTATTGCTGGTTTTTGATATTATAGGACCTAAGAAAGGCTATGCTAAATTGGGCTGGATCCTGGATGTGCACCATTTATTTATATCATAATTGTTTCTATGTGATGGAAATCTTGCTATTGGTTTCTCTCCTCCAGTGATCTGGAAGCTAAAATAAGCCTCATTCTGGTTATCTCTGTGTTTCCTCTGCTATTGACTAGCCAAGTTATGAATGCTTTAAGTTGGAATTGCCAACGGTTGGGGAGTCATGCAATTTGACACCTAGCAAATCTCCTTACATCTACGAAGGCTGATATCTATTGTTTGTTGAAAATGAAACTGAGACAGGTGCCTTCTAACCAATTCTTCAGAAGATCGGAGAGTTACAATTTTCACTCTGTGCCTTCAATTGGCTTAAAAGGTCGACTATCTCTTATTTGGAAGCAATCCTTACAATGTGATGTTAATTATATGTGATAACCAACATTTTATTATTGCAAAAGTTCTAGTCTATGAAGATATGCATTGTTCTCTGGTAGGCATTCATGGTCCTCCTAAATGTGAATTTAGGAGGCATTTTGGGCTTGGTTTCTCATATCTTGTATTTTAGTTGAATGGGACTATTCTACGTGTTAGAGACCTTAATATCATTCTTTCTTCTTAGTGGGTCAAGTAGTAGGGGCTTTGCTAACCTCCTTTCCCCCTTCGTGAATGAATGTGGTCTAATTGATCTCAAATTTTCGGGTATGGCTTTCACTTAGTCTAATAAGAGACTAAATTCCAAGGATACTATCCTTTCTAGAATAGATAGAGCCCTTGCAAATGATCATTGGTATAGCCTTTATCCTTTGGCTGGGGGGTTACATTTACCTAGTATTAAAAGTGACCACTCCCCCATACTTGTCAAAACTCTCAAAAATTATAACTATGGAAGAAACCTCAGGGGTTTGAGGCGATGCGGATTGAGCATGACGGTTTCGAAGGCAAGGTCAAAAAGGCTTGGGGTTTCTCTTAGAATGGTTTCGATTTAATATCCAAATGTCAAAATGTGAAAGAGAGTTGAAAGTCTGAAGCAAAAGGGAATTCTCTTCTAAATTGCAAGAGATGAAGGAAATTGAGAAGAGAATAATTGAGTTACAACAAGTTAGTTATAAAGCATTAGACTGAAGCTTTGAACAAGATAAGCTTGAGACAACATATGATTATTTATTATGTTTAGAATAAAAGTTTTGGGCACAACATGCAAAATGTGAGCGGGTTAAAGAAGGTGATAGGAATACTAAGTATTCTCATCTTAAGGTGTCACACAGACATAGGAAAATTTTTATTTCAAGTATAAAACTAAAGGATAGGTCTATCGTTACGGCTCAAGGGGACATTAACAGAGCTTTTTATAGAACACTACAATGCGATGTATATGGAAAAACAAGATTACATCAGCTGCTCGGATGTCTTTACCTTAGATCTTAGACTTATTATGGGTACTCAGCTATGGAGAAGATAATCAGATGATAATGAAATCAAAGAAAACATTTTTTCTATGGGCCCCTTTAAGTCCCTTGATCTAGATGATTTACCTCCAATCTTTTTTCACAATTGCTAGGACATTATCAAGGAATATCTTGTGGAATTTGTTAAAAAAACTTTTTCTTTAGAACATTTTCCCACTACATTATCGAATCATAAACTTATCACTCAGGCTGTTAAAATCGCAGCCCCCATGGAGACAAAAGATTATAGGCCTATTAGCTTGGCCAATACTTCATATGAAATTATCTCAAAAATGTTAGCCAATCGGTTAAAATCAATCCTTCTTAGTCGAATTTGGAAAGCCCAAAATGCTTTTTAAAGGATAGGTTGATATCTGATATTATTATCATTACTATGGAAATCTTGCATTATACGAAGAAAACGTTGAAAAAGAGAAGAAACCTACCGAGAGGAAATTAATAAAGCTTCCCTGCATCACCAAACTATCACCCACCAATGTAAGCATAAATGTACAGCAATACAAAAATTTACGTGTCTCCTCTTAAAACTAAATGTTACTAATAACATTTTATTATATATCAAATATCATCAATGATATATAAGAACATCCATACAAAAGTTTACATGAAAGGTAATTAATTTTATGGTAGTATTTATGTAAATAATAAAATTACAATTGTAATTTGTAAATTTACGATCCAATTAATGCAAAAGTCCTTAATATTTTCAATGCATTTCCCACCTCATCTAGTTTCATCTCCGTGATTTCCTAATTTATAGTGGAGCCAATTTTCCTTCCCTCTCAAATTACTTCGATGGATTTGGACGGGATAGGAGGAATTGAAAATCTATACGTACTAGGTCAAGAGAGACCTATCTTTCTCCTTTTGTGGCCTCGTCTATGTTAAAGCACCCAATGGCTTGTTTGGGCCCTGATTGGCCATATGTGGTCGATGGGGACCCTCCCACTCACTGTAACCTTCCCCCCAGTGCCCCCCCCCGCCCGCAGAACCATATTTCCTTGTCGATTGGAGTTGCCTCTCTGACATGCATGCTTGTTCGTCGCTCTTTGCTCAACTTCAGTGGTGATCGTACGGAGCTTAAGATCCAAGCTTGTCATTCGTGGTTATTGTCCCTTGTCACCAATCAGAGTATCGTCCTCGTCGCTCGTCTTTCGTGGTCTCTTCTTGAGGATGGTGATGGATTTAGCATCTAGGTAGCTGCTCTAGCGTTGGAGGTCACTTGGTGCGGCAATGGTGGTGGTCACTTGGTTGCTCCGGTGAGTGTTGGTGGTCAATCGGTTGGGAACGAGGCATGCTGAGGGGTGGCTCTACGTGGTGCTGCTGCTGGAATCTTTTGGCTTTGTATAGTGCCAATGGTGAGGATGGCAGCGTTGTGGATGGATGTTGTAGTGTGGTTTGTTTTTGGTCGATGGTGTTTCTTTTTCTTTTTTCTTATGTTGTTTTGTTTCCTAGGGATCACGTGTGACCCCGTAACTCAGAATTTGTCAAGGATCGATTTCGACCTTTTGGTCGTGCTTGTCGATTCACTCGTTGGTGAGTTCTTCGAGATTCGTTTCGTTGGTGCCTTGCCATTCCTACGAGTGTGGGATCGCCTTCCTTCAGGAGTTCATCCGATTCCTAGTTTTGAGATGTGTTTTTCTTTTTCTTTCTCTTTTATTTCTTGTCTCCCTTTTGTGTTTTGGCTTTCCCCATTTGTCACGTGTAACTTCCCCCTCATTGAGAGTGTTAAGCCTTTCTATCTCTCTTTCCCTTTGGGGTGCATCCTCTTGTACCATATTCTTCCTTCCTCTTTATATATAAAACCCCTTGTCCTTTCTCCATTGCAAAACAATTTCCACAACAAAAGATCGATCGCTGACAAAGCCTCGGAAAAGGAACAACACCAAGACATTTTATTTCTATATTATATCATATCTTTTTTTTATCAAATCAAGTAATGGATCATGCTTTGCTATCTTTGACTTATATTTCTAGTTGGGGTGAGCATTTCATCGAGGTCTTTATAATAAGAACCTTCACTTAAAAAATAATCATAGAGAATACACACATAAGGTTTGATAATCTAGTTCCACCAAAGAAAGGTGTATGTCTAAGAAGAGGATGTTACTTCCAATTTTCATTAGTAGTTGAATAATACAAACTTTCTCTCTCTCATTCTTGATTGCGTAAAAATTGAAAGCTAGTCCACCTTAGTATGCAGGTCTCTTTTTCTGTTTCCATAATCTTGGGATTCTGCTATAAATAACATGTCGTATAGTAACCGATAGGCGATCATAAGTCGGTGTTGTACTTCGTATGATTCCTTCTTTATTGCGATAGTTAGCCCATCAGTTGATTGCCACCCAGACTCGAAGCAACCCGCCATTCTACAAGGTATATGGACCCAGGTAAACAAGTTCATCCTGGGATGCCAAGTTTTCATTATTTGACGAGCAACCGGATCCTCTGCATGGCCTAACTCGTGGGGTGATTTTTCTTCCCTCATCAATTGCCTCCATTGTCTTTGTCCGACTTGTTGACAGAGATAGTATAACTATATTTAAATTTTTTTTACTTCGTGTGCATCATGCCCCCAATGATGGGTCAAGTGATTTCCTGATAGTCTCATCACTAAAAACCAGCCACGAAGGGTATATCATATGCTGGCGGGTAATTAGCCGGCAATCGCTTTTATGGATAGGTCAAGGCCTATTTATTAGTGGGTCACGTAGGTGGGCGATGTGCCGCCTGTATACTCAATAAGCAATTATTCAAGCAAACAACACGCCATGTGTTCAACTTATAGGCATATCGCCGCCTATTTGTTTTAGGAAATAATAGGCATGCTGCCACCTGATTTTCCATTGGCCTTAAGTGGTCGTTTGCCCAGACATTTAATTGTACGATGTAAGCACTGTCTTCCACGAGTGATGACTAATCACTGCAGGTATAATTTTGTCTCTTTATGTGGAGAGGGCGCGCATTAATTGTTGTAATTATGACAAAATCACGTCCCAATATTCAGTACGGATTACGGGATTTGCGTCTATCATTTGAATCACGTCGTAATGATTACGTGCGCATGGGCATTAATTGTACTTGGTAATAAGCGGAATTTAATAGCACTGGAGTTTGTGCGTATCCTCGACTATAAATAGGGGGTAGTTGGCTAGTAAATGCCCCTACCCCACATTTTTGTTATGAGGAAGAAAAACCCTAAGAACCGTAGGTGCTACCGTCCCCAAAGGAGCAACCCCATCGGAGAAGAAAGGTTTTCCTTGCTAGAGCTCTCTACTCTATAGAGGATGTCGGGCATCTCTGGGAAAGGTAAGCTATCCTCTTCTATCCCTCGTCTCTCTAATGAGACGTTTGGGTTGCATACCTTCAAATCTACCTTTGGTAGTAAAGCTGCTATTTAAGGGTTTTTGAGGAAATATGGACTTGGGGATATCCAATTCCAGGTACTGAGGATGTATGTGACGGCCCGAGTCCTGCCAACCGACAAGACCCGAGTCATCATGTGCTAACAACTAGCACGAAATCCCACAAAATCGTAGTCACCCAACATAAAGTCATAAAACATTCATAACCAACATTCATTCATAAAGCATTAAATGAAATAAGCAAAAGTGCTGACAATAAAAGTAAAGTTCTCCTAGAGCAGAAATAAATGAGAGTCTAATACAACTACCAAGAAAACTATAAATAAAATTCTACTAGTGTGAAAGAAGCTATGACTATGAGCCACCATCTCGGTACGGACCGTCTCCTCAAATAGGATTCGGTTCCGTGGAGGTATGACCAACTACAGCCGCAGCACCCGGCTGCTCAGCAACACCTGAGTACAGAACCCGAGACAGCGTCAGTGAAAACTAAGTAAAGTAGTACAAGTAACTCAAGTACAGAGTACAATATATAAAGGCACTATCTCAATAGTTTTTCTGTTTCTAATTTATTTTATATCTAGTCCTTTTTAAGCAATTTGCCCATGTTCTTATTGTTCTTAAATTGTTAAATGTCTCGGGCACGAGACGATTTCGTATAACTTTCTGTGGTGTAAGATCAATATAAGCACCTTCCTGGTTGGGAGGGCTGCTTATATCCATCGAGTTGCCATGCTTCGTCACCCTAGGATCATCGTGGAAAGGGGTGGCGACTACGTCGTGTAGCGTGAACACGTACAAGCGCTGTATACGCTGAACTACAGACAACCAATGTCCCACCCACTGGTCAAAAGATGTTATAACCAGGACATCAAACGTCATTTAAAACGTCTGGGAAGTGGTCCAGACGTATGGTCAGACGTCTGGAAGCCTTCCCAGACGTCTGGAATTAAATTTTTTCGGCGTACGGGTTCGCGTCTGCGCGCATGCACGTGCAAACTGAACCCTGCAGACGCAGCTTTTTCTCTCTCTCCCCTCGGCAGCCTTCAAATACCCCTCTCCTCTCCCTCATCCTCACTCCACCGCCTTCTTCTTCTTCTTCCTGTCAACGAGAGCGTGAGAGAGTGAGGGCAGCCGCAGCAACTGCTGTGAGTGCGTGGGAGGAGGGGCTACTGCGGGAGGGAGAGAGAGCTCGATCGCGAGGTTGTAAGCTCACTGGAGCAACCAGGGCCGGTCGACGGTTGCGCAGCAGGCCCGTGGTGCTGAGGAGGAGCTGCTGCAACTCAAGCAGCAGGCGGGCGCGGCGTGGCACGACCGTGCGTTGTGGGCGGAGGCAAGGAGGTCTTGATTCTGGGAAAATTTCCCAAAATCAGACGTCTGGACTTACGTCCAGACGACGCAGAAGACGTCTGGAGGAAGGTCCAGACGTCTGAAAGGTACGTTATTTTTACCTTCTTTTGTGTGTACGACCATGTAGCCGTTCCGCCGAAGGCTTCTGCATCATTTCGTGTTGAGGACGGCCGTGTGTGTGTGCAGGACCCGTTCGGGAAGGCGCAAGGGCACGCCATCCCACACAGATCGGACGTCTGGGCACAGCACCAGACGACGAGGAGGGTCTCCAGACGTCCGGAGTGACAGTCGGACGTCTGGAAACTAAGTCCAAACGGTTCAGCGGGCTTCTGGACGTCTGAAGGACCACACAGATCAAGGTATGACCTGAGCTATCATTTAAGATGTCTGGAAGAAGTTCCAGACTTCTGATTTTGGGCAGACTTGTCATTTTTGACCCGTTTAGGGTCCGTTCGGAGTCCGTTTTCCACGTTTCAAGTCTCATTCTTCTTGGATTTAGTTCATCTACCTATTTACAGTAATTGTATATTGTTCTGAGTAGCTCCTTGTAATTGATCCTTGTGTTAGGACCATGTTCCGTTGCGGCTCTCGGGGTTGCGGAGGCGTGCGGGCTTGCCGATCACGCCCCCAGTACTTCCGATTTTGCGAGTAGAGTGGCCATTTCAACTATTTATCAAAAATTATGCACTTGTGAAATAATTAATAGAGTTTAGGGTATTACATGAACCCTGGGATTGAAAAACTAGATTGAATGATAGATCCTAGGGTATTGCATGAATCTTAAGACTAGAAAACTAGATTGAATGATAGATCCTAGGGTATGGAATGAATCCTAGGACTGGAAAACTAGCTTGAACACATATACATTGCAGTCTTGGAAAAGTAGAAAGGAAACGATAACTGCCTGTAATTGGTTAACAGCTGCCTGATTATGAATGAATAATTACGGTTGGGAACATGGGCTATATAAATATAAAGCTAAAATGATGAAACCTAAATTGGCTGAATTGAAAGAGCACGAACCCTACGGAGAATTAGGAGTAGAACTCCTGGAAAGTGAATGGAATAGAATTGGGGAAGTGAGCTGGCCCTTGAGTACGGAATACCAAGGAGAGCGACTGTCCTCCTGTTTAGTGCAGAGCAGAGCTAGCCGCCCCAGGGACCCAGGGTTAGGTCTGGCCAATTTAGACTGACTTTTGGCCCTCGTGTACACAGTACCGAGGAGAGCTACTAGTGTAGGGAGAGCACTAGCTACCCTACGGGTCCCAGGATTCTGCTAACCCTCATACACCGACTTGTTAGACCCACTGGGCAAATTAAGGTAGTCAGGCGAGGGTGCGCGGACTGTGGAGGGGCAAGACCCCTGTTTGGTTACTGTGGAGGGACTAGACCCCTGTTACTGAGAGGGCTCTGCCCTATACTGGTTTCGTGCTGTGCTTTGGGCGCACCCGTTAACGGAAACAACTAACCGCATGCCGGTGCGGGGTAGCTACCCGTGCGTTTATTGCGCGTGCCGTAGTCACCGTTACGTCTGTCAACAACCTTGGGGTGGTTGACTGAGGGTAGGACGACCACGGGGGACTCTTCCGGCCAGGAGAGCACCACGTGTTACTTCTACTTTTCGGAAAAGACTGCAATCAAGATTGTTCCCACGAGGAACATTCAAGATCAAGAGAAAAATCTGAGAAATAATTCAATAGTGAATAAATGGAAAAATTAAATAAAGAAATTAAAAATATAACAGCAACTGTCCACCTTACTGTTTTTCTTAGCTTTTGGTTGCCACTTTACTCAGTGTTTCGCTGACGTGTCACCTTTGTTACCTTTCAGGACCAGGTGTTGAGCAGCCAGAGTCGGCGGCTGCAGAGGGTGCTTGGCCTAGTAGAGCCCAGTAGTGTTACTTGTGTAGTACCCACTGTACTTTTCCTTCTGTTGTAGTGAGTAGTTTCTGTTACCCTGTACTCTTTTATTGTAAGCATCATGTTTATGTACATGTTTATTTCTTTACTGTTATGGTGGTGTATACTGTAGTAATTCTTTCCTTTACTGCTGTTTTTTATTACTGCTAGTTATATGCATGGTGAATGTGGTTTATTTTACTGCTCTTTTGGTTACTTCCTCGTTGGACGACTGGGTCTTGGGATTAGTCGAATCGATCCGATTCTCGTGTCTCGTAGGGATTCGGGAATCGGGTCGTAACAAAAGAACTACTCCAAACCTCGAGCCCTACGAATCAGTTATCCCAATTGGCCACTAAGCTTAACCAAAGAGTTGTAGGGAGGCTAGCAACTCCCTAAACCAACCCCTAACCCGGTCTGAAAGACCTAAAGCTATGGTCGAAAGCCCGGCAAGTGGCGGGGCTGAAACCAGTTATCTAATTCTTTTATTTTTACTGACATATCTGTCGTATTATATAATCAATTTCCAGATAACTGTATCTCGTATTTTATTAATTCAGAAAATCTTTAGTAATTTCATATTACTAATTCCAAGCCTTGTAATTATTCACATTATCCTTATCCTTTTACAAGTAGTTTCAATCTTGTAATAGTGGCCCTATGTTACTTAGATGTTTCTGTAAATAACAAAACTCTTTTTACGGAAAACGAGGTTTGTCTTATACATGCGATAACAAGGGTTTATTAATCTACATTATTTATATAAAACTTATTATTTCTCATTTAAGTGCCCACAAATCAAAGAAATTATTGGAAGGTTCTGAACTCCACAAAAAGAAGAATACACACAGACTGAGGCGGTATACGAAAAGGATAACTCATGATGGGTCCATAAGTACTCAAAAAATGACTAAATTGAAAGAAGGGTAGACTACTCTACCTAATGCCACCAGAGGATCATAGTGACTCCAAATTGTGTGCACTATACCTGGGGGCAGCCCCCACTCCTGCCTCGAGGTTCGTGCACGCACTAAAAAGAGAACCTGGTTCAATTGGACCCACAATGGGGCTGGGGACACCAAATTATGTTTCTAATTTTTCAATAAGTAAAACTTACTCAAAAGTGAAAATAAATCATACCAACGCTAGTATCCGTCGATACGATTCCAACGGTATCTTATTTGTTGAAATTCGAGGTCGGGAAGGCCTCGAACCAGACGAAACAACGCGAGGGGTCCAGAGTCAGACCAAACGCTCCCGCACGCGTCGCCTGACGCACCCACGCACGTGCCTCCATACGTGCCTACTCGCCCACGGATAGCCACCCGCACACACCCAGACTGCCCGATTGCGCCACGCAGCGTAATCCCGTGCACCCCCACTGGCGACTGCACGCTCGCACAAAGTTGCGTGAACTTCCGCGCCACGGGTTGCCCTCTCATGCGCCACCGCCACCATGTGCTACGTGCTCGCTGCGCATCGCTACCACTGTCGCGTCATTTGCGGTGGGAACCCCGGGTTTTGTGGAATCGCACCCAGGTCCCTACGAAATAATTTGTTATTTTGAAGATGAAAAACTAAGGTTTTTCTTCTCCCTTTCCCACTTGCTTAGAGGAAGTTGAGGATGAATGATGACCCAAAGGACCCAAGGGGCTCTTAAATAGGTCTTAGGGGTGGTTTAGAATAGGTTTAGTTGGGTGAAATACCCAAATTGCCCTTAGGGTTGGGTTCACCTTACATTTAGGTCCCTGGTGACTTCTTTTGTCTATAACTTGACCTATACAACTTGGAATCGCATGAAACAAGCGTCGTTGGAAAGCTTGTGACGAGAGGAATCCAATGATACCACATATGGCACCCTTTTAACAAAGTTTGACTAAAGGTTGACTCGAAATACACATTTTTTGATAATTTAAGGGGTTCTGACACCAGCACCAAACCCTAACCGGGTTTTGGGGTTCGAACTGATCCGAACCACTTTGAAATGACTCAAAACCTAGATTTTGGGACATTATAATGTTAACCTGCCTACGTTCCCCAGCTGGAGATGATTTTTTTGTTATATACAAATGTCATTGAAAATGGCCTCAAGGTTCCTTTGAACCCTTTTTTCTTGTCTTTTCTTTCGTACTACCGCCTCGCTCCTTGCCAACTTAGCCTCAACTGTTGGTTGGTCTTGAGCATTTTCACTATTCTTTGCTTCCATTTGGGCATCTGCCCTCGAATGAGGCTTTTTTGCCTCCTTTTTGGATTGATGCCCCTTAAAGTAAAAAGGGGCAAGCCGCACTCTGGGACCTATACTTTGTACAGCAAGCGGAATAAATATAGAATAACTGACCTGTCAGATAGTTTAAAAGATCAGGACCATCATTTTTTCCTTCTCTACAATGTGGAGAAGATAGAAGTCCCCAACTCTTAGTAGAATTCACTCGCGAATGACCTGCCGTGTGGCCCTAACGATTTTGACCTAGACACGGAGGAAGACACTAAGAAAATAATGGATTTTGGGCTTGTATCCCATTCCAAGTTGAGGCGGTTAGACGTGCGGGTGACCCTCACATGGGTGGTAGATTCACACCCCATGCCATGTAAGTTATAGGGAGGTGGCTTTGACAATTTTGGCCCCTATTTGACATTGATCGCTTGTTCTTTTGTTATTGCAGTTTTCGAGCAGTTCATCAGGCCAGACACCCTAAGGCAGCGCTCGGGGAGCTCCCATGGGGCTAAGCGGGAGGCGGGGAAGTGCGAGTCTCGAAGGGCAGGTGAACGCAGCCGACCCCCTCACTACCAAGAGAGCAAGAGGAAGGAAAGGAAGGAGGCTTCTACAAGCTCTGAGGAGATGCCCATTCGACAGAGAAGACACACGGGTGTTGTGCACATCTCCTCTGGTTCTAAGGAGGCGAGTGGCGAGAGAGGACTTCCCTTAGTTGCGGGTTTCTTTTTATGTTCCCACAATCTCGAGATTCTGCTATAAATGGCATGTCGTGTAGTAACCGACAGACAATTATAAGTTGGTGTTGTACTTCGTATGATTCCTTTTTAATTGCGATGGCTAACCTATCAGTTTGTTATCACCCAGAACTGGAGCAACCTGCCATTCTGCCGGGTATATGGATCTGGGTAAACGAGTTCGTTCTAGGGTGCCGGGTTTTCACTATTTGACGGGCAGTTGAATCCTCTGCACGACCCAACTCATAGGGTGATTTTTCTTCCCTCATCACCATCTAACTCAGAATTCAATAAATTAGATTTGAACTTGTCTCGATAAGAAGTTACGAGTTCAACTCATTGAGCTTTCAAGTTTAGTTTGAGTTGGAGATCTTAACTTGTTCTTTTGTCAAGTTAAGTTCAAGTTAGGCTGGACTCAACATGCCAACTTGACTTGATAACTCATTTAAAATTTCTCATGTACATATACATACATGCATACATATATATGAATATGGTACTTCAAACTAAACCCCATAGAGACCAACATTCCCATTTAAATGTCAATAAGGTTACATTAGCTATTTTTGCTAGATACAATTTATATAAAAGTTGATTTTTGTTCAAAATTAAAAAAAAAATCAAATTAAACTCATTTAGTCAATGATGAACCCATTTGGGTCATGAGCCCAATTGAACTACATGAGTCAACTCGTGCTTAAATGAGTCTAGCTTAAGCTCATATAAAAAATGACTTATATGCTATTGAGTTGACTTGTGACTCGACTCGCACTTGACAAGTTGAGTTCAAGTTGACTCATGTGAACTCGATTGAGCTAAGTCTACAGTGGATTATTGAGTGTAAGTATGAATAAGGTCCAACTCAACTTGTTTGGTTCGATATCGACCCTTGATTTTTAGTCATGCTGATCGTGTTTCTTCCATTTTTTATTGAAACATGTTATATATATTTGGCACTTTTTAGTACTCTTTTGTGTTCTGCCAGTATTCTTGGTCATTCATGGGAATAATGGGACTAAAATAGGGAGGTGAGTGTTACTATGGGATTATATGTCCTCTTTTTTTTTTTTGTTGGGAGGGGTGTGTTTGGGGTGTGTTAAACTCTATTGTTTTTTTTAATATACACATGCTGACCGTGTTGTCATATGCATTTTTTGCACGCTGTTCATATTTTATGGCCTCTCGTGTTCTCCATCTCTAGTTTTTTCCTATATCAGATAAATGATCATTTTTTCCCCTCCTACTTTATACACCACAAATCACAGAACATATGTATGAGTTGCTTTTTGTATTAAATATTTCATTGATGTTGTGCCAACGTATGTCCCTGTTGTTTTCTGTAGTTTTTTTTTTTTGCAAGTGAGAAAATTTCATTGACAGACAAATAAGGTATAAGGTATGTGGGAGTTCATCCAAGATCCCTCAATACTCTGGTCTAAATAGAAACGAGCCAGAGTATGAGCGGGTTTAACAACAGATCTATAAGCATTAGCTAAAGAGAAAGAAGGATTACCCTGAAGCATTGACATACATTTTTGTACTACATACCTGAGCCTCCAAGGTGGCTGTTATAGGGCAGTAACCTAATTGACTGGATTAACTGCATCCGAGATAATTACAGCCACCAGCAACCCATGATTTATGGCCAAAAGCAGACCATTATGAATAGCCCAAGTCTTCGCTGTTGTACTGCTCATTGTGTTCACTTGCTGAGCAGACGCAGCAGCTATGCAACCATTTTCATCCAATAGGACTGCTGCAGTCATTGAGTAATATTTACCCACAGCTGCATCCACTACAATTGAAGGCATAGCAACACTTGCAGAGGTTTGCATTGGCGTCTCATCAGCACTAGGAGGACTATTGCAGCTCGAGTGCTCTAGGCTGACCCCGTAGAAGGTGCACATCCTCTTTGCAGCAGCAATTACTGTCTTGGTGCTTGGAATTTCACCCTTCATAACCACGCTGCACCTATGGGTCCACAAAGCAGGCAACACATAAAAAATGAGCATCTTGCTCATCCTTGCAGTTTCAAGGAGCCTCGAAACCTCCCTAGTAGCATCCCACTATGAACCTAACTGAGGCAAATTATTAATCCCCTAATAAAACCATATTGCTTTGCTAAAGGTACACCCTCTAACAAGATGATCCCAATTTTCATCAGCTGCAACACAAAAGGGTAGTAAGTACCATCAATATGGATTCTTTTGGCTAGAGTAGTTCTCGGTGGGAGCACCCCTGCAATGGCTTTCCAAAGAAAGAGTTTAACCTTCGGTGGCAGTTTTCCCATAGCCCAAACTTCCTTACAGTGCTTGACTTGTGCTGCGCTTAAACCACTCAGCACATTCAGTTCACTAAGCAAAGACATATAGGCAGATTTAAGGGAAAAAATTCCTTTTGGATGAGGCTTCCAGATAAGGATATCTTCTCCTTGATGAATAGGTGTACTAACAATACTTTTTTTAACCTCATCAGAGAAACAACTATGTATTTCCCTCACCTTCCAGCTGCCGTCCTCCTTGTTTATAAACTTCGACAGTAAAGATATATTCAGGCCCTCACTATTAATAGGAAAAGGATTGGACTCACTTTCAAGCGAGGGATCCGTCCATACATTAATTTTATCTCCTTGCCCTACTAACCATACGATGTTCTTATGTAAAATATCTTTGATGCTTGCCATGGCTTTCATAAAAGGCGAATCAGTAGGCTTCTCCAAATATTGCCAAAAGGAGCCACCTGGATAATATTTCCCTTTGATTTGGGACTGCCACCATCCTTCCTGATTTGCACATAGAGCCCAACCCATTCTGATCAGATAAGCCAAATTGACAAGCCTGGTCAGCCTGAAACCCAATCCTCCTAAACATTTAGGTAAACACAGAGATTTCCATGCTTTCAAGTATATGGGCTACTTCCCCTTCGAGGTACCCCACCAAAAATCTCTTATCAATCCATCTAGCTTTGCACAAAGTTTCTTAGAGAATAAATTCGTGGCTATTAGATGATAAGGAATAGATGCAAGGGTGGCTTGTATGAGGACTCCTCTTCCAGCTTGTGATAGTACTCTCTTCTTCCATCCTGCCATTTTATTAGCATATTTTGATAACACCAAATCACCTAACTCTTTTTGATTGGCACCATCCATAATAGGAGTACCTAAGTAAAGCTCTTTGCTTTCCATCTGATCAACTTTTATGACTTCAATGATCTCCTTTGAATATTCTTTGGGGTGCCTTTACTAGAAAACACTTTGGACTTCTGGAAATTAACCTTTTGGCCTGAATAGATCTCATATTCAATTAGAATCTCCATAATCTTCAAAGCTTCATTAACAGAAGCTCTTGAAAAGACCGTTGTGTCATCTACATATTAAGGTGCGTAATCTGAGATGATTGCTTATGAAGTTCATACCCTGTCAAGGTCTTTTCATGCAAATCTCTATCTATACTTCCGGTAAGGTACTCAGAGCATAGAATAAATATATACGGGAAAAGACGGCAACCTTGCCTTATACCTCTGGATGGAACAATGACTTTGGTTGGATCCCCATTTACCAGTACGTGGAAAGTAGTTGAAGTTATGTAGGCCATAATGAGTTTAATTAGGGGAGCTGGGATTTTTATCTGCTCTAAGCAAAATCTGACAAATCCCCATTTCATTCTATCAAAAGCCTTTTCCATATCCAGCTTTAAAGACATAGATCCTTTTTTCCTTCTGGATTTGGTCATATCATGTATGATTTCTTTTTCCAAAATAACATTATTTGCAATATGCCTATCTGATAGGAACCCCGACTGCCTACTTGATATAATTCTTCTTAGAATAGGTTTAATTCTTCTAGCAATAATCTTGGTAACCGGCTTATACAAAGTGTTGGTCAAACCGATGGGCAGAAAATCCTTTGGCTACTTTGGGGTCTATGACATTGGCTAAAGCTACAAAAGTTCTACTCATCTGCGCTGGCATTACTTGACTATGGAAACAGCTGTGCACAAACTCTATAATTTCTTTACTGATCATGTCCCAACTATGCTGATAGAAAAAGGTTGGAAACCCATCTTGACCTGGACTTTTGTAGGGGTGCATTGAGAAGAGAGTATTTTTAACTTCATCCTCATCAGGAATCAGCATGCACCACCTTTGATTTGTTTCAGTAGCCCAGTCCTGAGTGGAGAACAAATTCTCAGGTGTACTTCCATGCAGCTGAGAAGTGAAGAGGCCCTTGTAGTAATCTACAAAAACCTTCTTAATCTGCTCATGTTTTACTGTTTCTTCACCATTTCGACAGATAATCCACTCAATAGTATTCTTCCTTGCCCTATTCTGGGCATATATATGATAATATTTTGTATTCCTATCTCCAATATCCAATCCTTCCTTGATCTCTGAAACCAATAGATTTCTTCCTGACATAAGACTTCTTCATATTTCTCTTGTAATTGCTTTTGTTTTTCAGGTTCATCATCTAAGGACTGTCTTCCATGAATTTCAGGTTCATCATCTAACTGAGATTCAATATTTTCCTTCCTCTTCTTCCAATTGACCTCTGATTTGGCATTCCAAGAAATAAGCTCTTGTTGCAACTGCTGGCCTCAATGCAAACTTCCAGTCCCAAGGTTTTCCCATCCCTTCTTGACAATATTTGCATAATCATCTTTGAGGCTCCATTCCACTCCCAACCGCCAAGCAAAGGTGGTGAGCAGCAGCAGAGTAAGAAAGAAAACCTAAGAAAGAGAAAAAAGAGTAAAAGCCCCCAACAAAGGTGGAGATACCGCCAACTCTTCTTTAGAGACGAAAAGAGAACCATCCACTTTTTTCTTTTTCTTTTTTTGTGTTTTCTGTACAAAATATCCCATTGACGTGCCAATATTTTGAGGGGGGTAAAACACCACTTTAATAGCGGTCTGATAGCAACAAAGCTGAAATAATAGCCATGTTTTTCTAGGAGAATCTGCACCAAGCCAAGTTTTCTTTTATTTTTGTTTACGATATCGTGACTGGTTCCGTTCTTTTGGATGTGCAACCAACATAGTACTCTCGTGTCAATGTTTGCTTTTGACGTGAGTGGCACTTTATACAGACCTTTTTTCTTTTCCATTAGCAAAGGCTCAATAGAGCTTCAATAGTTGCTTTTCAAGTGAGTGGCACATTATAGCAAAGGCTCAAAAGAGCTTCATTACTGGGCAATAGAAAAAAGGGGACGATGGGATTTGGAGGGTTGGAATTACGCCAATTACCTTCCGATCTTTCTGAAGTACAGGAGGCTGTTAAAATATGAGGCAAGTAAATTTTTTCTCTTAGAACAAGTATTAATATTGTAATTGCAAGCATGGCACTTTATAGAGACTTAAAAATGCCTCTTTTGTCAATTTTTTGCCTTATATGTCACTTGGGATCCAACTGAATAATTAGTGTATGGTTATTGCTAACTACCCTTCACATTTTAGAAGAGAAAATACAAGTATAATCTCCATATGACACTTACATGGATGACCTCTATCTTGTTTTAATCACCTCCCACAAGACCAATGAACGTGCAGCGTGTTAAATTGCTACATGTAGATTATTCTTGCTTAAAGGAATTAGCTAAACTTCTTTATAGTTAGTCTCATACAATACTCACTTGTGATTATAGTCTAATGATAAAATCCATCAATTTTTTAGTTCATTGCTTAATTCTTCCTATTATTTCAATATCGTATTCCTATATACTTTTATCTAATTGTAATTCATTGCATCCTCCCATCCACATGTTTTAACTTCTCAATATAAAAAGTCCTATTCTAACTTATTTTTTTATTATTATTTTGCTAAGTATCTTATTCAAACCATTTACTAACAGAATCCAATTTCTAACACTTTGCATTTCGTTAAATTATTAATAAGATGTCACCAACTGATTCACATGATATTAACCAATTTTATAAACTTATGCGTCATGCTTCAATTGAAATTCGTTTAGAAAACTTCAACGACGGATTTTATGAAGATTATCCATCCTCGCCAATTGAAACTCAAAAGGATGCTTCTCTAGAGACGTCAAACACAACAAGGCATAAGAGAAGTTAGTCTACAAGAGATTTAAGAGTTTAAATAATAAGAAATAATCTTAATAAATTCACGGATAAAGTCACCATTCAAAAGTCTCAACCCCAACCTATAAAATTTTCTAACTTAAAAATTATTCGAA
The DNA here is from genome assembly GCA_037157565.1 of Thalassia testudinum. Taxonomy (NCBI): domain Eukaryota; kingdom Viridiplantae; phylum Streptophyta; class Magnoliopsida; order Alismatales; family Hydrocharitaceae; genus Thalassia; species Thalassia testudinum. Next base: position 20,040,977 of record JAZHRO010000059.1, read on the forward strand.
ACTTGGGATCTATTAGAGTCAAATCTCACTTGATTCATATGCCTACCTGAGCCGTCATCCAAAGATGAAGGCATATTCAAATTGCCCAATTCAATATTGCCAGAAAGTATGGATGTAAATGATCCAAGGTTTATAGGAATTTCTTCTTTCATTTAGTTTTATTTAGTAAGGAAGTTGATGATCGTATGAGCGTAAATAATTTGTTTTTCTTTTAAGTACTTTCGTCTACCATGGATGTTACATTTTTCTTAGAGGAGATGTTGCATTTTTTTCTTATGTCAATTAATAGGACGCTCAATCCAATGGAGGGCATACACGTACATTCAATAATAACTACTACTCTCACTCCTACTCGTTTAACCAAACACCGACGATGCACTTTTCTTTCCTCTCTTTCCAGACAGCACTGAAACTACTCTCTTCCCTTTCTAATCTAGTGAGAATGCAGTGGAGGCAAAAAGAAGTGCATCTAGTGAGCCATTCTCGCTGACGAGAGCAGCATCACTTCTAAGCCTGAAAACTCTAGTTGGTGCAGCTAATTGATTGCCCATGTCAACTATGATGTGCTGCTTAATTTCGTGGAGAACATGAAAGGCCACCCTCTTTAATTGCTACACCTACTTCCGTAAATGCACAATGCTGTACAGTTAGTTTGACTCCATTCTTTTACCTTTCTCCTTCCGGACACCATAGGTAAATACAGAAAAAAAAAAAAAAAAAAAAAAGGAGGGTTAACACCCCCCAGCAACCTGAATTTTATAACACTTACAGGTAAACTAACCTTAAAGGCAACATCTTGAGAGAGCTTATTTCTAAGCAATCTCAAATTTCAGCCCATCACCCACGGCAAACATGCCTTCATGCTTTAGGATTGGAAGCTTATGCAATCGTAGAGACTTTGGCCAATAAATCCCTAGTCTCTCAAAATGCCTCTCAAAAACATTGCATGAACTTAATCTCCTTTTCCACTCCTCCTGGTTCCCTGGCCACAAGTGGTTGCTTGTCTTCCAGTGTGCATCCAGTTGTCTGTTTTCTACCGTGCATTCGCGACCGTCTGTTGTCCGCACATGGACATACAGCATGTTTCCAGATTGAAAACAAATCCTTCAGGTAGTACAGAAGGGGCCCAGATTGTGAGCTGTGAACCAAAGCACACAAGCTCTCATGCATCCAGAAGATGAAGTTGGAAGGCAATAACAAAGCTTCCCGAGTTAAAGAAAACCACTGTAAACCATGCTTTAAACTGAACCTAACGCAGTTTTTTAAACTCCGGATCTTCCACAATTTCCCATACAACAAGTTCCAATGAAGAAAGATGACCACTGCATCTTGACTCCTCTGTTTCCCCTGAAGCTGCACTGCATATTTATAATAACCTGGTGATGTACAGATGGGAAGAGCTCAGGAAAACCAACACTCAAAGAAAACCTTCTCAAAACAAAGCAATTAATGCCATTAGAAGCATAATCGTGTTGATTACCATGATTTCCCTGCCATGATATCAGCTTTTGTGATATCTTAGTGCCTGCAATTGCATTATGCAGAAGCGTCTCACCATTGACAAAGGCTTAAACTACCATGAGTGGAAAGAAAAAGGAATTTCGGTTTTTTTTTTTTTTTTTTTTTTCAGTTCACGCAGCTTCCATGATAACTATTTGATGAGGGAAGAGAGCCTGCTTACCCGATGACATGACTAGGTTTGGATACCAACAACTTGACGGATCCGGTTATCCTAAGTCGGACCCAAGGGATCTTCACTGGTTTGCCTGGCAATCCGATGGGTCAAGCTACCCTAAGACGGACTCTACGGACCTTTACACACCTACCCGGCATCCTGATGGTTCCGGTAACCTGAAGTTGGATTCGACAGGCCTACTTCCGTCTACTCGGCACCAATTACCCGATAGTAGATCTGGTTGCCCAAAGACGAACAGCCAAGTTGTTTCTCCTTCGACACCTACGATCGAAAATCACATAGCCCATACATACCCAGGTCATTCGTAAGAAAAGGGTTACGCATTCAGAGCGAAAATAGAGGAATAGAGAATTTGTGTGCTTTATATTCACCATACTCAAACAGAGAAACTTGAGAGTGAAGCACTCTCTTCATATGTATATCATTTGAGGTGGAATTGGATAAGTAATTTCCTCTGTGATGGTGCGATTAATTTTGAGTCGATCACTCTATTTTAAGAGGACTCAATCACTACTTGATCACTTTTTACTGTAAAGTATCAGGCATATATCACATGGTACAAGAACATAAAAGCAAGATATGATTTCATCCAAGTCACTGAAAGCTGATTTTTTTTATCTGCCGCCTCATAAAACAAACTCTAATTGTAGCATCTTTTGTGAGTCAGCGAAACACGTGAAATACTATTTAACTGAAATTCTAAACCTTGGATTAGACTAAATAATGAGAAGAAAATGGAAGTACCTCAAAAATAAACTGTCAGATGAATAACAATCCATACACCCTGAATGCAGTTTGAGTGGAAAGAGCTACATCTTTATAATGTACTTATGATACTTTCCTGTGGAACTGAGTAAAAAAAATCCCTAATGCATCGTATAGGAGACGGTTTCAAAATTCAAATTATTTGTAGGCATTTTCATGTCTAGAGAACAATTACATTACTTTTTAGATGACTCTATATAATGTTTAAATGTAAAGCCTAATAAAGAACAATTACCGGTAGCTTTGGCTTACAGCAAATAGAACATAAATAAAGTAATACGATTCTTTTTTTTCCTCTCAAAAGAAAAGAGAAGAAAGTAAGCAGGTAAATACGCCTTCAAAAAATAAGCATATAAACAAATAATCACAACTTACAAATATGTAATGCTTTTTAAATTATAAAAATACAAAACTGAGAAATTCCATTCATACAATTTTAAATTTAAATTTCTTACATTTGATCCTTTACGGTCCAAAAGTACAAGTCCAACCACTTTAACGCCAGATCTGAAAAAGCTCCTCCTGACAAAAAGTGCAACCGGAGATGCTACCTTGGAATCTCTAGGCATGACTGCAAGTACATTTCTACAAAACAAAACTCATCACATATAAAACAACCTATCATGCTAGATGTGGCACGTGAATCAGACAAGCCCATTTGGGTGCCTACCATGGCTCACTTGGTTCATTCCACAAGGCATTTAGTATCAAGGTTAGGCTAGGCCCAGAACCTGCTGGACTCCTCTAAGATGGCCAGGACCACCCATTCAGCCCACAGCTCATCAACCCCTCTTCCCAAGCCTGCAAAGCCATTTGCCCCATTAATGAAGAAATAATGCAAAATGAGCTGACGAGGGTCAAGGTGAGGACTATTGAGGCTGCTTAGTTTTGAAAACAGTTTTGCACTCAATACCAGAGTGACATGCTGCAAAAAGAATTCTCTCCCGGTGAATTTCAAAATTTTTGAGTTTGCAAAAACGTTATTCACTAAATTTCCCACATTGATCGTAGAGTGAAAACACAAAGATTCTAATCTTAACTCCCAAAAATGAGAAAGATGGATATTCAACGAATGTGATAAAAGATTTACAATTTCTCTATTATCTTTAATATTTCAAACTACACCCTTTTTCTATCAGATAAATAGAAGAAAAAGGACCTCCAAATATAAAAGGAAAGGAAAAGAAAAAAACCGTATCCTTTTACATAACACCAACAAAAATCATTCCCACAATATTCAGGCCTTTCTATCCTTCACCATCAAAGGGCAAAAGTTCTCTCTTCCTGCTTAAGGGAATCGGATATAAAACTCACCAAAATCAAAGGGGTACCAAAAACAAAAGGACATTGATAATGGACGCTTAAACTTCCCATCCTGAGGGGTATGAGAACATGTTAGTCACTTCGACCATCGCCTCCGTCGGCGGCCGAGATCATGCGGTAGATGGCGGCAAGGGACCTCACCTGCATCTCCAGCATCACCACGTAGGGACTTCACGTGAGGGAGAGAGAGAGGATCGGGGAATGGTGAGGGTGCAGCGATATCGGTGAACAGTGGTCACCTGACCTACAGAGAGAGTGGGAGGGGATGCGAATGAAGCAGTGTGAACACTCGATGGGGGAGACAAGATAGGATAAGTTGTTCGTAATATTGACATTAGATGCCATCGTAACCAGCGGGCAATCATCGCAAACAGCGGACAATGCATTAGTTGAAGAAGATAAAGGTAAAGAGAAATAAGTCTACAGGATGTTAGAACAGTTGCTAGCTGTCTAACGACATTCAGTAGATTTAAGGGTACTTTACTTCAGAAGTTACGAAAATAATGCTAAAAAAATATAAAATTGATGTTAATATATAATTATATTTATTTATTGTGTGGTGTTAAAGTCAATTCGTGTTTATTTACTATGTTGTATTAATATCAATTTGTATTTATTTGAATTGAAATTAAATTATGATGTTAAACTTATGATATTTATTTGACAGTGATGTTAGATATATAAAATATAAAGGATATTACAGACATAAGTGTTGTAGAATTTTAACATGAGATGTTAGATAAATTTATATTAAAATTATTAAATTTAGATTAAGAAATAAGAAGTTAAGCATTTAAATAAATTAAAGTTAAGTTAACCTTCCAAATAAATTAGATCTCAAAGATGAGATGAATTTAGACAAAAGAGAAAGGAAAAAACATGGAAGAGGAGAGATCAGAAATCTACGCGTAACAAGCTTGCCCGACTCTATATATATATATATATGTAACTCCCGTTGTCCTTTCTCCGTTACAAAAACAAATTCCGCCACAAAAAGTCAACTCTCTGACAAAGCTCGAGGGAAACTGCAGCAAAATAAAATACATTGGGTACATGAATCAACATCCTTTTTTTACTCTATCATATCAGACCTGATAATTTTTTTTATTAAATCAAGCAATAGATCATATTTTGTTGTCTTCCTTTTACATTTCTAATAAGAGTGGTCATCCAATTCAAACTTGCACTCGACCTTATAAAAATCAACAAGTTTAACTCGAGTTTTTGAGTTGGGTTCGAGTAAGTGATCTCAACTTATTTTGTAGTTGAGTCTAAGTTTAATTAGGTTTGACTCAACACATCAATTTGAATTGATAGCTCATTTAAAATTTATCATATATATATATATACATACATGCACACATATATGTGGATATAGGACTTGGAATTAAGTCTCATAAAAAATAACACTCCCATTTAAATGTCAATAAGGTTACCTTAACTTTTTTCGCTAGACGAAATTTATATAAAGGTTGTTTTTCTCCAAAATTGAAAAAAAAAAGGGCTCATTTTAAGTAACGACGAGTCCATTTGAATCATAAGTCCAATTGGACTTAATAAGCCAACTCGAACCCAAGCTTAAGCTCATGTAAGTAATGACTTACATGTTATTTGGTTAACTCGCAAGGCAACTCGAACTTAGACAAGTTGAGTTTAAGTTGACTCGTGTGAACTTAACCAAATTTAAGTCTAAGGGGGTTAATTAAGTTCAAGTTAAAGTAAGGTCCAACTCAACTTGTTTGACTTGGCAATGACTCTTGATTTCTAGTTTCTTCCATTTTTTCCATTTTATATAGAGTTATATTATATAAATTTGACCATTTGACCTTTTTGGTATTCTTTTGTGGTCTTTCAATATACTTTTCTTATGTATTCATGTTGATTGTGTTTTAATATATCTTTTTTTATCATAAGTTGGTTGGGGATGGCAAACATCACCCAAGATCTCACAATGGGATCTTGGCCATTCATGGGAAGAATGAAACAAAAATAAAGAGATGAGTGTTACTCATAGAGATGTATGGTCTTTATTTTTTTTTTTTTTTTGCGAAGGAGTGTGTTTGTGGATGTGTTAAACTTTATTGTTTATTTTAATATACATATGCTGACCGTGTTTTTATATACGTTTTTTACATGCTGATCATATCTTATGACCTCTCGTGCTCTTCATCTCTAGTTTTTTCCTAAATCAGATAAAAGATTATTTTTTCCCCTTCTATTTTATGCACCACGAATCACGGAACATATGCAACAAAGCTACTTTGATAGCAGTCCGATAGCAACAAAATTGAAATAACAGTCATATTTTTCTGATAGAATCTGCACCAAACCAAAGTTTCTTTTATTTTTGTTTCCCTTATCGTGACTGGTTCCTATCCCGTGGATGTGCACCCAAAGTAAGTGCTCTCGTATCAAAGTTTGCTTTTCGAATGAATGGTTAAAAAATCACACCATGTCTTCTCCCTCCCCTCCGCGCTCTCTCCCATGATCCCCTACGCTCTCTCCATCGTCGCTTCCAGCCGCCGTCCCTACACCTTCCGCACCAACCACCTCATCCGCGCCTACGCCGGGCACGGCGACGGCCCCCGCAGGGCCCTCTCCCTCGTCTACGCCTTCCGGCTCCACGGTCTCGCCCCCGACCCCGACTCTCACTGCCGCGGCCGGGAGGTCCGAGCACTCGCCCTCAAGAGTGGTCGGGATTCCGAACCCTTCTCCCAGAACAGGCGGGTCTGTGTGTACTCTTCTTTCGGGGATCTCGAGAGGACCGTGCCGTTGCTGGAGGGGATGGTGAAGGACGGGGTCGATCCGAACGAGGCGACGTTGATCTCGGTGCTTAGGAAGTGCGAGGAGCTCTCTTTTGGCCGGAAGGTGCACGAGGTTGCCATGAGAAGTGGGCTTCATCGCGAGGTCAAGGTCGCTAATGCTCTGCTGAAGATGTACGCCAAGTGTGGGTGCATCGACACTGCAAGGAAGGTGTTTGATGAAACGTCGGAGAGGAATGTGTTCTTGTGGAATTCCATGATTCAGGGGCTTGTGGGTCATGGCCAATGCCGGGAGGCACTGGAGTTATTTCTGAGTATGAGGGACGTAGAGGGGGTGGAGCCCGATGGGAACACCATTACTATAGTGCTCAAGGCGTGTGCACAGCTCGGAGAGCTCTCCCTTGGCAAGGCGGTGCATGGGGTCGCCAAGAAGAATGGGCTTCGTCGTAGGACCGATGTTTCTAATGTTCTGTTGGATATGTATGCTAAGTGTGGATGCATCGACAATGCAAGGGAGGTGTTCGATGAAATGTTGGAGAGGGACGTGGTCACATGGACTGCCATGATTGCGGGGCTTGTGGGTCATGGCCGATGTCAGGAGGCACTGAAGTTGTTCCTGAGTATGACGGATGCGAGGGTTGAACCTAATGAAAAGACCATTACCATAGTGCTTAAGGCGTGTGCGCAGCTAGGAGAGCTCTCCCTTGGCAAGGAGGTGCATGGGGTTGCCAAGAAGAACCGGCTTCATCGCAGGACCGATGTTGCTACTGCTCTGTTGGATATGTATGCCAAGTGTGGGTGCATCGACACTGCAAGGAAGGTGTTTGATGAAACGCCGGAGAGGGATGTGTTCATGTGGAATTCCATGATTCAGGGGCTTGTGGGTCATGGTCGATGCCGGGAGGCACTAGAGTTATTTCTAAATATGAGGGATGCGGGGGTGGAACATGACCAGGGGACCATTACCAGGGTGCTTAAGGCGTGTGCGCAGCCAGGAGAGCTCTCCCTTGTCATGGAGGTGCATGGGGTTGCCAAGAAGATTGGACTTCATCAAAGGACGTATGTTGCTACTGCTCTGTTGGATATGTATGCAAAGTCTGGATGCATCGACGCCGCAAGGGAGGTGTTCGATGAAATGTTGGAGAGGAACGTGGTCACATGGACGGCCATGATTGCGGGGCTTGTGGGTCATGGCCGATGCCAGGAGGCACTGGAGTTGTTTCTGAGTATGACGGATGCGAGGGTCGAACTCGATCGAGAAATCATTACTACGGTGCTCAAGGCGTGTGCGCAGCTTGGAGAGTTGTCCCTTGCCAGGGAGGTGCATGGGGTTGCCAAGAAGAACGGGCTTCATCGTAGGACCGATGTTGCTACCGCTCTGTTGGATATGTATGTGAAATGCGGGTGCATTGACGCTGCAAGAGAGATATTTGAAGAAATGCCGGAGAAGGATGTGGTCTCATGGAATGCCTTGATTGCAGGGTTCGTGGGTCATGGTCGATGCCAGGAGGCTCTGGAGTTGTTTCTGAGTACGATAGATGCGAGGGTCAAACTCGATGAAATGACCATTCCCACGGTGCTCAAAGCATGTGCGCAGCTAGGACAGCTCTCCCTTGGCAAGGAGTTGCATGGGGTTGCCAAGAAGACTGGACTTCATCAAAGGACGTATGTTGCTACTGCTCTGTTGGATATGTATGCCAAGTCTGGATGCATCGACGCTGCAAGGGAGGTGTTCGATGAAATGTCGGAGAGGGACGTGGTCTCATGGACCGCCATGATTGCGGGGCTTGTGGATCATGGCCGATGCCAGGAGGCACTGGAGTTGTTTCTGCGTATGAGGGACATAGAAGGGGTGGAGCCCAATGAGAAGACCATTGCCACGGTGCTTAAGGCGTGCGCGCAGCTTGGGGAGCTGCTCCTTGGTAGGGAGGTGCATGAAATTGTCAAGAGGAGTGGGCTTCAACAAAATGGTTCCATAGCTACTGCTCTGGTGGATATGTATATCAAATGCGGGTGCATTGACGCTGCGAGAGAGGTGTTTGATGGAATGATGCAGAGGAATCGTGGGGCTTACAAAAAATTCCCTTTACAAAGGGGATTACAAAAATCCAATAGATAGGACTCTTGGGATTACGGCCCTTAACCAAGGCATCCTTTGGTTGAAAATAGAAAAATAAAATAAAATAATATGACTCTTGGTGGTATCTCCATCGTAAGCACACTTTGACAAATTTCAAAGATACCCTTCAAAAAGTAAGAAAATTGTAAGCAAGCACTTAAATTCCATGTTAACGAGATATTATGCTACATCAGTTCTTCCTCTCTTCAAAAAAAGTTGCTCCTACGAGTTTATCGCATTAATTTGGATTTGGAGGTGGCTTAGAAGGAGGTAGCTTTCGTAGTAACTCGCACTTTGCTATGAGAGTATGGCCTTGAGTTGGATTTATGGAGTTGACAATATGATGAAGGGCATGTTCAAATTCCAATTCTTATAGTCATTCAGCCCATGATGAGGAGTACTCAACTTCAAGAACAATTGTGGTGGAGATGGCTGTGGTGAAAGATTTCCTAACCTCCAAATAATTTCTGCTTCAACCTCTCGATTTGAATTGATGTTGTCAGTGCCTAACGAAGAAGGTGAAAATGTATCATGAGATGGTATTGAGCTCGCATTAGTTGGGCTTGCCTCACCTTGGTCAAGGGTCTTCTCGAATTGAATAGGTGGGGATAAAGGACTAACAAGGACACATTCTTTAATGATTTCGGACACACCCTCAAGTTCATTAACTTCCTTGAACTGTACTCTATTTTCACCTTCCATTTGATGAGGTGGAGTTGATTTAGCCTTTTGCAATGTAATTTCCTCGTTGCATGCCATCAGCTCTTCCTACATGGATTTCAAGGTCCCTTGTATTTTCACAAATGATCGTTGAATCTTTTACACATCTTTTATCAATTGACATCAGGAACTTCTTTGAGCCCAATGGACCGTCAAACTATAGGAACGACCTGATTTCATGCTCTGATATCAATTAATGCAACCCAAATTTTCAAATGAGCAAATAAAATGAAAATTGGGGGTTGCGAAAGGTGGAGGTCTTGTTAGGAAAGGAAAAGGTGAGAAAGATAGAAAATAGTGAATGAGAAAAAGAGATGAAAGAAAAATAGAGATGAGATGATGAAATAAGATAAGAGGAAAGATCAATTTTTTCGATTCATTTCTAGTCAATTCTTTGCTAATACAACCCAATCCCTTTATAAAGGATGTGAATTACATAAATTATCTATGTGGGTTTGACAAAAAGGAGTGTCCCGTGAGTTTTTGAGAGAATTGTTATTACTAATTTACTAATAGCGTGAGGGAGGAGAGGGACTTTTAGTGATATGGTATGGATGTTACTTATTTCTTAAACAAAAAATCTAGCAATTTTTTTTTATTTCACAGCGGGCCCAGAACTTCAATAAATGCATATGGTTAATTTTGCAAACATAATTTTCTTCTAATGACCTACCATTCAAATTGGGCAAATTTGAGATAACGGCAGCACCCACACGTCCATCTGTATATTTTGCTCGTTTTTTTCTGTTGTTCTAAGTTATTAAAGCCTTGTATTTTTACTTTTGAAGGCTTTCTTTCATTACTATTGTTGGGTTCATTTTAGTTCTTTGGTTCTCAGGATTATGGTCATTGTTGTCTTTGCTAAAAAATTTTTAAATAAATGAAAAGAATCTTGCAGCCTTGTTTAAGAAAAAAATCTCTCAAGCTTAGTTTAAGTTAACTCTCAAAAATAGGGGATTACCCATCATTTCCCATCACGGTTATCTCACTTAAGTTTTGGAGAAAAGTTGGGTTTCCTCATAAATTGGTTGGCTCAAGTATTAACTCTGTTTCCTCTCCTCACATGTATCCGTTGTATATAAGTTAATTCTTATTTTAACTCCCATTCAGAAGTTCCCAAACACAAATACGAATTAACTCTGGTAAATTCCAACTTAAAAACCCAAGTAGCCAACTCCCTATGTAAATTAACCTTTGGCAAGAACAGGGATGGAGATTTAAACTTAGATCTCTTTCGTAAAAGTCAAGAGTTCACACTATAATCACATTTGATTGTGCTAGCATAAGCATGGAAATCCAGTTCCATCCTAATAGGTGTATTTTTGGGAAGAGTGATAACTTTCAATTTTCAATATTTTTTTCCTTTGTGAGTACAAGACATGATAAAAATCTTCTCTCTCACTCCTGAATTGCATCATCCCTTACAATTGAGTGACATCAGCTTTTAAAGGTTACAAGATCATCAAACATGGAGATCGTGGCCAGTTAGACAAGCAATCGTGGGCCAAAGCCTAGGATATCATGACATCCTCAAATCATAACGACGCATTCCTCAAATAACAATCTTGCCCTATAATTGTATTCTGATGGGGGAAGACATGACTCTTCCTATCAATAAATATTGATGGCCAGGCTCCATCAATCCACCTGACTAAATCAACCAACCGTGTGATGTCCTCCTACCCATTTGTTGTGAGAAAGCCTATAGGCGAACATCATCGACAGGCCCACTTGGCAGGCTTAGCCAAATAGGGGTATCAAGGTGACTTAGCAAGTATGTGCGAGCAACTAAGTCTTCATCAGTTGGTTAACTCGACCTTCTACCTTTCGGGTAATCAGATCAAACCTGACTAGGCTCACTAAGATACCATCGTTACCTTTAATGAACCTTATTTGCACTTGAGAGTAGTTGTAACGAAGAATGAAAGAACGTTAACCATAAAACTGATTTGTTATGAAGTACGCTTGAAGATCTAAGAAAAGGAACCTATTGTATGCAAAGGTTAATCACAAATCTTTCTACAATGAAACATTCCTTTTTCGTGGGGGCGTGGGTGCAAACCACCCCCTCCAGGCTCGAGCACCCCACAAATGAACGAAGGGTACGAGAGGAAAGGAGGTGGTCATTATTTGGATCAATCTAAAAAATTCACAAAAATTATTGAAAATGGATCATCTTTTGGATTACCAACAATGACAAGATCTAAATTGTAAAATTTATATGAATTTTAAGTTGATTAATGAATCAAGTATATGTAACTTGAATTATTCAAATAACTTGAACCATTCAGTCGAGTCTCACACCCACCTGTTCGACCCAAACTTAAATACATAGGTAAATTAATTTATAAATAATATTGACATTTTTTTTAGGAGTTTTTTTTTCTAATTATAGATAATATTTAATTTTTTATAAGAAAGATAAAATATTTACTTGCTATTACATTAGAAATCATTTTTCCAAACAAAAGCCCCTATTTGTTAGCAAATATGTACAAAGTTTGAATTTTACCTTGATCCAAATCAACCTATATCTAATTTAATTTAGTTGAGCCATGGATGACTATTTTGTTAACTCAAATCAAATCCAACCCAGGCTGAATGACCACCCCTATGAGAGGAGGCTGAAGGGGAGACGGATCAGGCGATGGAAACATCCTGGTAGGATGGTGCGTGGGAAAGCAACCTATCTCTCTTTTATAATCGAAGAAAATGTAGTGCTTTATACATTTGAAATCGTACTCTTAGCAATGTAAATAAGGGATTTTCATGTAAATATCCTTATAATTTTTTGATATTACATGCATTTTCCTAGATTCTTGGATATGATATAAATGCCTTCGAAATTTTATCTCCGTTAACAAATATGTGAAATTCCGAATTAAAGGAGATGAATAGTGTGATATAAAAAATGTGTGAAAATAAAAATACAATTAATCCTACAAAAGTATTCACCACAAATGAGACAAGTATTTTTAGGTGAAAACTCAAATTAGGTAAAAATCATCACCTAAGTCTCTTGGACTTAGAATTTTTCGATCTATTGTGTAGATTAAAATCCACTAACGTACTACTTCAACGAAGGTAGTAAAACCTCTTACAACCACGCTACCTAACCCAAGGATAACTGTTGCTGCGTGGATTTTCGTCTGTTGGCACATGATGGGAACACCATCATGAGCCCTAACTAAATTAATTTGGTCTGATAAGATTAATAAAAGCTACTGCATATCCATTAGAAGGTCTTAAAGGTACATTAGACTGTTCTGAAAAGAAGAGAAGATTACAGGGTTATTTCTGCAAATTTAACAGCATTCCACAAATACAGAATGACCATGAGGTATTCTAGGGGATAATTAAAGGTCAAAAGGTCATTAATATCCAATAAGAGGGTCCATGCAGACAGAAACAGATTTTCAGGCATCTCGAGAATTAATGGACATCTAAAACCTTAAAAATAGATCCGCTTAATTAACTGAGGTTATGGTCATGATAAAATACAACTAAACCTTCTAAAAATCATAGAAAAATATTCTATAAAGTTTGGTACTTTTGATTTGACTATTGGAAACTATTTTGACCTAAAACAGAGTCTCAAACGAACAGTTACCCTAATTTGGGTTTCTGCGTAAATTTTCAAGTCAAAATTGTTCAAAACCAAAATCTGACTTTACCATTAGATTCCTGGGATCCAAATTAGGTTTGTACCAACATTTGGAATCAATTAGAGTCTATCTTGACCTAATTTGCATTTTGGTCCTCTCATACTTGTTTCTCTCCTATAGCCCCTCAGGTTTTGAAAACTTTGTGAAATGCCCCCTAGGTTTATCTTTTCTCTTTGCATTCAGGTCCCTACCACCATGGCTGTGTGAACCCATTAAGAGCCGACCTTCAATCAGGGATTGCTCCCTGATTTCGTGGCCAAACCCTTTCAAATTTGGAAGGGAGACTCCTAAGGATATCCCCTTCCATCTGAGCTCCTTCATGGCATTCCTAATTTGCCCAAGAGTCCATGTGAACTCTTGGAAAGCCGTTAACCTAAGCCCAAGAATTCTGAGCTCTTCAAGCCTGTTTCCACCCTTGGAAGCCCATCTAATGGCTTATAAAGCTTGCCTGTGACCTTCATCACCTCCTTAGCAAGTTTTTGAGCCAAAAATCCTCTTCTTTCCTCAACTTCTGGCTCGCTCCGAGCTTGCTCCGGTGACCTTTGTTAATCGCTCTGAATCAGATTTTGAAATCGATGCGTTGTAGTATAGATTGAATCAGAGCGAAAAACAAATATAATATATATTCAAATGGAATCCGAGGTCGAACACAGGGAGCAATTAGCAAAATAATTCTCAAGATTGTAATTCAAGCATAATATAAGTAATTTATAATAGAACTACAAGCAATAATGTTATATAAATGAGAGCAAATGTCAAATAGTGTAAAAAGAATGGGTAAAATGGTCATTTCAATCACCAATTACCCCTCACAATAATATCAAATATATCAATAGCAACAATCAATTTAAATCCACGCAGGATAAGTGCACAGTGCACTCCCTTCATAGATCAGACGATGGAACTCTCAATGCCAAGAGGGCACCCTTCCTCTTCCCTTTCTCTCTTCTTCTGCCTCCTTAAGCTCCAGAGAAGGCACAACACAGAGCTCAGCAACACCAGCAGAGGCAAAGGCCTCCTTCAGAAATCACTAAGTGTTGAGAGGAGAGCAGCAAAATAAAATCCCCCCTCCCCTTTCTCTTTCTCTTCTTTCTCCCTCAGAATCAGGCGAGGGTATGCGTGAGGCATGCGTGTGGGGACCTCACCCCCTGTGCCTGCTGAGGCGATAGGCCACCAGCACAAAAACAATTTAAACCCTACGGGGGGGTTTGCTCTAGCCGATGTGGGACTATCCCACAGAGATTCAACAAGTGCGACTGCAGGTGACGTCCTTGCTCGATTGAGGCAGCAGCTAAGGTTGTGACGCTCAATTGCAGGCCTAGAGACCTACCTGGAGCTTCTCCGCGCGACTTGGGCATAGCACTTGGGATGTGCGTGCTTTGAACATGATGAACAGGGCGGCGAAGACTGCAGCGGTGGCGGAGATCGGCGAGAAACCTGAAACCACGAGAACGGCCTTGCGGCCACGTCAAATAGGCTTAGAAGGATCGCCGTGAAGTGGTGAGTGCTGTGGTGGGTGCCGCGTGTGGTGCAAGTGATGGTGGAGGCTTGACGACCTCGAGAAGGTGGTGCGTAGGTAGTAGTGTTCGGTGACATTGAGGAGAGGCCAATAGCCTCAATAACCAGACAACTTTTGCTCTGGGACACGACAGTGCTAACAGGTGGTGGCGAGGTGAATGGTGGTCTATGGAGTGCGGGAGAACTCACCGGAGTTCTGCTGGAGGCAGAGAAGACAGAGGTGCCGGAGGGTGGTGCGATGGTCGGATGTGAGATGTGAGTGCGGAAAAAGGATGCAGAGAGATCGAGAGAGAGATAGAAATACCTAGAGATGAGGTAGAGAGGTGAAGACGGCCAGTTGTGGTAGACTGGCGCCAGAGGAGGAGAAGACGGTGAGACGACGATGATGAAGTTGGCAAAGGTACGCCCTCCCTTTGGCCGGGGACGGTCACGACGAAGAGAGGAGTACAATAAGCCGACCAATTTGGTTGTTGGACGGCCGAAGGAGGATCGAGGAGGTCACCGGAGCAACGGTCGTTGGCAGCCGGAGGAAGGGATTTAGAGGCTTTTGGCTTACCAAGACTTGCTGAAAAGCTTGGCCGAGCGACATGGGTTCTTTATGGGCAATAGGAAGCCCTTCCAATCTTGGAAAGAAGCTTCCAAGCTCGAAAGGTTTTTGTCAAATAAGATACCCGAACCTTTGAAAGGTTCGCATGACCTTTTGGGAAAGAATTGGAGCCCAAGACTGGTCTCATTTGGAAGGGAATTTCACAAGCAATCTTCGGTTCAAATTTGGGATTGTTTGGTCGAGAATTGAGTGAGAAAATCTTGCTCGAATCTCACCGGAGCTTAATGTATTGACACTAATGGCGGTAGGGACCTAAATGTGAAGACGATGAAGCTAGGAACCTGTTTGTAAAGGATTCAAAAGTTAGGGGCATGTGTGTAAGATAAAAGAATCAGACATGACCAAATTGCAAACTAGGCTAATATGATCTCATATTAGGCCGAAATTTTGGTACAAACCTAATTTGGACCTAAGAAATTCAATGGTGAAGTTGAATTTTGATTTTGACCTAGTTTGACTAGGTAATTTGTATAATTACCTAAATTAGGTTAAATGTTTATTTGAGACTATTTTGGGTCAAGACGTGTTCTGATAGTCAAATTGAAGGTACCAAACCCTAGAAAATATTTTTTTATAAATTTTAAAGTGTTTAGGTGAATTTTATTCTGACCGGAACCTCAGTTAATTAAACGGGTCTGTTTTTAAGATTTCAGATGTCATTTAATTCTCAAAACACTCGAAAGCCCTTCTCTATCTGTACTAACCCACTTGTTAGACTCTTAAGATCATTTGATCTTTAATTAACCCCTGAGAAAATCCGTTATTGTTCTGCATTCATGATATGACGGTAAAACTACAGTTTTAACCTTGGTTTCTTGTATTTCTCTTTGAAAGGATTTGCAATGAATTATAACCTTCTGATGGTTATGTAGGATTATTTAATGACTTAATCAGATTAAATTGAGCTATTTATGGCACATGATGGTGATCCCTTCATACCCTCATGCCTAGCTTTTGCTAGTCCCTTAGCAAAATCTCATCAAATTAACTCAAATTCTAGACCATGCCTTTTTATGCTCAGATTTCTGCTGTGCACTTTCTTTTGTAGATTAGGTCAGAATGCCAATAGTAGGCGTAGAGGTACTCAAGTACCAACTAAGATCCGGAGCTTACCAGCTCTAACCTCAGTCCATCGCAAAGGTTTCTAGGATCCACAGGAACTAACCTAAGGTTCGTTGAATTCCACGGTTAAAGCACCTGTGCTTAAAACATGTCTAGCCCCAGTTCAGTTTGCAGTGCGTTTTTGTAAGAGAGAGACAGAAGACTTTTGTTTTTGGAGAGTTTTCTCTTTTTTCTTTCTTTATTTCTAGCTTTGGGTTGGCTTTACAACACAATCTATATCAGATTCCTAGCTCCTACCATCAATTCTTGCAGGGTTCCTGACAACTGATACTTCGAGATAGCACCGCCCATGGGAACCCCCAAAACCCTGGCTTTCGACACTTCGAGATAATGCCACCCATGGTGTTCTGTAGCTAAATTCAAGCCTTGGCAATCAACATTTCGAGATAATCCCACCCATGGCACCTGAAACAGCACAATATGCTTACATGCCCCCGGTAGGATATTTAGATATCCTAGGAGACAAGCATCGAGGAGATGGTATGTTATTCCGCATCATTGAGGGGAATTTCCCGCCTCTCCACGCCGGGAACTCTTTCAAATCAACTTGTGTTGATTAGCCACTCCTAATCTAGGTAGCATTTCAGAACAAAATTAATGCATTTGCGTGATTTTGATAATTAATCGTACTGAACCAGACTCTGTGTGGAATGAGGTGCTTAGGTTACCGAGTCTCACAAATCAGATGTCAGTTAACGAGGCGTAATAATCCCTAAGTCTTAGACCTAACACTTAAACTTTACATTTTCCTCAACCTCTTTAGAACTATTCAGATCTTAACGAATACTTGAATTTTTAATCTTTTATTAAGAGGCCTAAGATTAGCATTCATACTGATCTTTTTTGTCCCTTAGCATTTTTGTCTTTTATTTTCTTCTTTTGATTTGGTCTAGATTTTAAATAGATTCCATAATCTTTTACTAATGACTCACTCCTTTTTTTGTTTCAAATTGTTGCTCCTTTTTGACATTTCAAAATCTCCTCCCCTTTTCCTTCTCAAGAATGACACGCAATTTGATCTTTCAAAATTTCCTCCCTTCATTTTTTTGTTCTTTTTCAACTTTTTATTTTTTTATTTTTTGGAAAATATATTTTTTTGATGAAACCCTTTCTTGTGAAGTGATTTTCACAGCGTTTTGCACTTTAATACCCCCATGCCTACGATTTGCAATATCCTCATTGTAAATTAGGTGGATTCGAGTTGAACTTAGATCGTACATTTTAACAGGTTTAGGTGAGTGGACGGGTCGGGGTGACTGTTGCGGACGATTTCAAGCTCTGATACGGGTACCAGAGGTGGGGTCGACTGTTCTAAAGGACGAACCTTAAAATGCAATATGAGTTCAGCATGGGATGTGTCAAGAAGGGTTTCGGATTTTTCAAAAAGATGACGGGTTGCCTCCCGTTAAGCGCTGAATTTAACGCCATCAGCCGCACGCAATATGCTCAGGGAAAATGGAGATCAAAAGAGATAGCAGCCAAGTTCAAGTCAGTGAGTTCGATGAACGGTTTGAGTCTCTGACCATTCACGACAAAAGGTTCAGAATCAAGGCTAAGTTCACTAATTTCAATGGCTCCATTTCCAAAGATTCATCTCACCAAGAATGGTCCAATCCATTTCGATCTGAGTTTTCCTAGGAATAGTTTGAGTTTGGCATCAAAGAGTAGAACTTTTTGACCTGGGTGGAAAGATTTTCGCACAATGTGCCTGTCATGGAAAGCTTTGACTCGCTCTTTGTAGATATGCGAGTTCTCATACGTATCATTGCGTAGTTTCTCGATCTCGCTCAATTGCAACCGGCGGTGCATTCCAACCTTCAGCAGATCCAGATTACACTTCTGTACTGCCCAATAAGCTATGTGCTCCATCTCGACAGGAAGGTGACATGCCTTACCATACACTAATCTGAAGGGAGATGATGAGAGCATCATCATGAACCCTAACTAGCACATTTTGATCTAAATAAGTGTATAAAAGCTCCTATAAAACCTAAGGAAAAGCCTAAATCAGAGAATTCTAAATTTAAGAATAAAATAATTCACAATGGGTAAAACTGTAATTTTACCAATGCAATACACAAACGAGGTGTCTAAGGATCTGAACACAGGTCAAATGGGCTTAATAAGAAAGAAAGTGAGATTACCTAATCCGAAAAGAGTTATAGCAACTTCTAGGAATTAAATAACATTCTGTAACCCTAAAAACGAACCCGCTTTAATTCATGAAGTTCCTGGCAAGATAGAAGTCAAATAGACCCTCTAAAATTCATGGAAAAACATCCTCTAGGGTTTAGGACCTTCAATTTGGCCAGTAGAACCTGTCTTGACCTAAATTGAGAACCATACCCAATTTTTGACCTAATTTGAATTTTTGTGCAAATTGACCGATCAAACGTGGTCAAACCTAAAATCAAACTTCACCATTAGATTCCTTAGGTCCAAATTAGGTCTGTACCAAAATTTGGACCTAAGGGAAGGCCATCTTGACCTACTTTACAAATTGATCCTCCTGAATTACTTTTTGACCCTTATCTTTTTGAACCATTGCATTTTGCCCCCAAGCTTCTCTTTCGTTCTTTACAGAACGGCCCCTCTGCCACCCCACGCAGCCGCCCATACCTCCGGCGACCTTACGCGGAGGATGGAGCCGCGCAGGGTATGGGGGCCGCTTTCAGAAACAAAAGGGGGGTTCCCTGCGTCGTCCTCTTTCGCAGGGACCCCCTCCCATGTCCTGCCATTGCCCACTCCTCTCGTGCGAACATGCGAGAGGAATGGGTCTCCATCTCCGGCCAACTCCGGCAAGCCCTCCACGATCTTTCCTCGAGATTCTCCTCTCGGCAACTGCTATAAAAGGGACAACAGGGCTCTCCGGTCGTCTCAAGCTCGTTTTGGCCAGAGAATTCCCCCAAACTCGTCCCTTCTCACTCCGGCCAAGTAGCCCGATGCTTCCGGCGACCCTTCCCCCTCCCCCTCGTCGCTCTGCTGCCACACCTGCAGCAGAGTTCACTCCGCCTCGTCCTCCCATGCCAGGCCGCACCAGCTGGCGCCTTCCAAATCCCCTCCTCGTCGCCGTTACCCCCCTCTGGGCATCTTCGTCTCTGGCGTCGGCAGGCATGCGCCGAGCGCCTCCCCCCCTTTCGTCAGTTAAATAGATGAAAATCTTCCCCTTACTCTCTCTTTTATTTCCCCTTTTTAATTTGTTATTTCCACCCCCCGACCACCACTGTCCATCACCACCTTCTCCATCTCCGACTGTCCTCCGGTGAGGCATCCCTGTCGCTCCACTCCTCCATCCGCCTCGCCAATCACCCCTTAAGCACCGCGACACCTCACTAACACTAAATCCGCACTCCACTCACCACACCACACCTCCAGAACACCCCCCGAACACACCCACTCTCATGCACACAGTGTGCCCTAGGCACGCATACTCCGGCCTCCCCACGTCGCGCCGACCCCTGCACTGTCTTCGCCGTGCTCTGGCGAAGCTCACCAAGTATTCTGACAGGGCCGCAAGGCCGTATTGGTGGTTTCACATCTCGTACCCTCGCTGCCATTGACGAGAAGCTTGGAGCAAGCTTGCAAGCAGCTCCAAGCCTCTTCAGCTCTAGGTCTGCAGCCCAAGTCGCGCGGAAGGCTTTCGCGCATGCACTCAGGACCCAATTGGGGTCGCAGGCCTCTGCTGCTGCCCCAATTGAACGAACCTTCCTCCCGCTGACACCCGAGATCGGAGGTGGGACTTTAGTCCCACCTCGGAAGTGTGTGGGCGCGCGCCACACATAAGAGGAAAAAGTCACATAGGCTTTTCTCCTCAAAACACTGGGGTAAGGTCCCTCACCTATTCACAGCGCCTCATCCATGAGCTCATCACGCGGATTTGGTGCCCCGACCCAACTACCCTCACTCCTTAGCACTCCTCGTGCACCACACCCACGTTGGTGCGCCTGGACCCAGGCATGCGACCCGACCCGATTATCCGGCTCTGGGAGAGTGTACCAAAGAGAGATTCAGAGAGAGAGACATAGGGAAGGGTAGGGGTAGGTTTTGCATTCGCGTGTGTGCAGGGAGCAGGGGAAGAAGAGAAGGAAGGGTAGCGGTGAAGACTTGGCCACAAGAAGAAGGTGAAGGAGAAGCCGCAACAGCCGAAGAAGAAAGAAGAGAAGACAACAGAAGAAAGGAGGCACTGTAGCATCGGGGCCGATAAGGCGTCCGACTCGGAAAAGCAGACGTCCGGAAAAGGGAAAGACAAGTAGAAGAAGAAGAAGCCAAAGCACTGTAGAAACAGAGCTAAAGGAGAGGGAAGGACCAGAGAAAAAGAGAAGAAAGAAGGAGAAGCAGCAGCAGAGAAAAGGAAAAGAAAAAGAGGAACCGCAGCAGAATAGAAGAAGAAAGAAGAAGGCACAGAAGCCGACTGAAGAAGAGAAGGCACAGTAAGAGAAAGAGAAGAAGAAGCCAAGAGAAAGAAGGGAAGGAAAAGAGAAGAAAAAAGGAGTTTTTGCTCATTCTCTCTCTCTTAAATTTTTGTAAAACAATATATAGTCAATTGTGAATTCATATGTTTTTAGAATGACGTGTGCTCCCTGAGTTTGACCTCGGAATATTTTAAAGTCTCGAGTAATAAATAAATTAAAGTGATAATCGTCTTTCATAATACTGCAACGAATACATCATTAACACCCGAAAGACGAGACCAATAGGAGACATGCCTAATTGGGTCTTGTGAGCGGTCCTATAGGCCCATAAGGCTTCTGGAAGGCGAGTAGACCAGTCCTTCCTATCAGGCCGAACAGTGACCTGAAGGATCTTCTTGATCTCTCGATTCGACAGTTCTGCCAGTCCATTAGTGTGGGGGTGGTAAGGAGTTGAGATACAATACGACACCCCATACTTTTTCATCAGGGACTGGAAGTGCACGTTGTTAAGAGATCAAGTTATCCATTCTAGTCTACCTATATCTGCGATGACAAGGAAGGTCAAGTCGGGGAAATCCTGTAACTCATGAGGAGGTTCTACCGTGTAATGGTCTTCATGGGACTCTCCCTTCCTGGCTGCCTAGGTATTTCTCGAGTGGACGACGTTTTGATCTAGAATGAATAAGAATTTCATAACCACAATATCATGTCTATTATAACTAACCACTACGGAAGAAAGCGGAAAATCAACACTAGAAAGAAGTAAAAGAGAAGGTAGAGAGAAGTTACCTGGCTAAGGGTGCTTGGAGGACGAGCTGCGTTGACGGAGCACCCGGACTAAGGTGGTGAGATGCGGGATGGAGAATGATGGATGATGGAGAACGGGGATGGACGATGTCGTAACGAGATCCGCTACCCGAACGGTGGTGAGAAGATAACTGTGAGATGCTTCACGAAGGATGTGAGAAGATGGAATATTATTTTTGTAACTCTAATGGAGCATTTCGGGTTTGGGACCATCTCGTAGAGCTTTGGAGAGGGTGAGAGGAGATGAAAGGATGAAGAATTTGAGTGGTAGGATCTCCTTTTATAGTTGTAGGGATTGAGGGTAATTTGGTCATTTTATATTTTAAAACATTAATTCAGGGTAAATCCGTCACTAAAGACCCTAAACGTGGGCTTAGTGCGCGCACCCACCACGCCTCCTCACCCCGCACACTCAACGCATATGCACGTTTGCGCAATATTAGCCGTCTGATCGCGAGACCGGATGGCTTAAAAGCCATCATGCCCACTCCTTCATCGCACGGCTATGCGTGCGATCAGGTGTTCGCATGCGCGTTTGATCACTCGTGCATGATTCGTGCACTCTGGTGAAGCCACGTGGCTGCTCCATCCATCGTCCATCGCGCATCGCACGACCCAATTTGGCCGCACCCACACCCTGCACTTGATTTGAGGCTCGCGGGGGCTCAACCCCGCGACCTCTGCTATGCGTAAGGGCATTCGCCCACTGTGCTAAGCCGCCCTTTGAGGCAAGCTTTGATTTTGAGCTCAAGTGCCCTCGTCCGTTGGATGGAGATCCAACGGCCCAGATCAATCGTGCGGTTGAAAAGAGAAAAGCAGCGACGAGTCTTAGGCTGGTATGGGCGACGGAGATGGCACCACGTGGCGCCATCTTGCTCATCCATCTTTTGTGACTTGTAGATGATACAACGGATGTCGGATTGGATCAATTTTTACGTCATTGGGCTGCGATCGTCGATCAAAACACATCCGTGCGATCAGATTTGTCATCTGATGTTCGGACCTACACCATCTTTGTAACTTGACCTTTGATCTTTCTCAAACTGCATTTGATGCTACGAAAATCCGATTGGGGCGATCTTGGAGTCGTTGAACTTCAATCGTCACCCTGATCAGATCTGTACAGTTGGATCTTCAATTTGAGGCTCCAATTAAATGTCATCTTGTCACCTGACTATAAAAAGGAAAAATTAACCTAAAATTTATACAACCTAATCTAAATGCATGATGATGCATGTTATGCAATATTTATAATGTATGATGCAGCTTTTTGTCTAAGAATATACAAAAATAGATGATTTATGTGATATTAACATGTTTACATCACCCCCCATGCCTAACTTTTGCTAGTCCCTAGGAAAACTACATGCTATTTATAAGAGAATTAAGTCAGATTTCTTGGGAAAAAGTTATTTTTCAACACTTAGGGATTTCAACTAAAACTTGAACTATATAGACACAACAGCACCTGAGGGTTTGCCAAAATATAAACCACCTTAAGCCCTCGCCTTATTCAAAGAAGGATCTTTTTTTCTTTTTCTATTTCTTCTTTTCTAATTTTTTTTTTAATTTTTAAGATTAAGGTTTCAGAGCAACTTTCTACGGTCAGTCAACCCACCCAAGACTCTATGAGAACTCTAAGTTCTAAGTATCTTTATGTGTGAAATGTGATAGACTTACCGATCGGCGATTAGAATGGACTTCGGGTTTCTACGCCCCTAGGTGACCTTAAGAAGGAATTCCGCCTAAAGGTGTATTTATTCGACCAGTAGCTTTCTTCTTACTTTTATTTTTATGGGGTCAACACAAGGGCGAACCCAGTATATATCTCCCTGGCTTATTCTACTTCTCCGCTTCTTTCTAAGTGTTTAGGAATTAAATGTGTATTTTTGTGAGGTGGGTTTTGGACAATCGACCAATGGGTTTTTACGATAACTTGCCAGCCATACTCGTGCGGTGAAGTGTGGTTTATTTATTTCTTTTCTTTTCTATGCTCCTTTTCTATTTCTTTTTCTTTTCTTTTTGGATATTTTTTTCTTTTTCTTTTCTTTCCTCCTTTTCTTTTTCGTTTTCTTTTATTTTTGGATATTTTTTCTTTTTCTTTTATTTCGTTAAGTAGGTGACTTCTCTGATCTAAGATTTACCTAATGACAACAAAAAGAGAATGGTCGTGTGATTTGACTTTGGATAACCCAGCAATGGGCTGTTAGCCACGATAACTTGCCAGCCATACCACCCTAGAAGGTTCATTAGTTACCCAATTTCCGTAAAAATTGTCGAAAAGTGAGTCAGTGCAAAGTGTGTAGATGCTTAGACTTAAAATTCCCTCAAATCAGAGGGTAGGTTGATAAGTCGTGTGCTTATCACCCTAACTTATTTAATCAAATTAGAAATATATTTAGCCTGGCGAGGACTCGAGAAACAAATCCACATTTTAGTAGACACTCAAGCTGATTAAGCTTGAAGGCCTGAAGGGTCTTAGTGTTCAGGTCATACAGTTTTATCCTCTAAGATTAAAAATTTTCTAAAGCCCAAGTACTCTTTCCTAATTCAGATTTTTTTTAATAAATAAAAAGAAAAAAAAAAGAATCTACAGAGTAACGAAATAATTCAGAGATGAATATCCACCCCTATACCTATCTAATGCAATGTCCTCATTGTATTAAAAAGACATGCAACAAAGTGGAGTAGAGTAGAAAGCACCTGAATTACATGAATAACAAGTCAGCTCTTAGATGAAAAGAAACTGTATACATGTTGTGTTTAGTGCCTTGAGCTAGGCACACTATACAAAGAAGAAATAAAGAATTCACAGGTGTAGATCAGAATCAGGATAAAAAGATTCACCTCAGGACCTGCCAGTAGATGTCCACAGATGTGGACTAGATTGTGGTGCTAACCCATACCCCATGGTCGAGTATATCTCAGGTTCTGGATAAAAATTACCCAGAACCTGAGATCAGTATGCAAGCGGGGTTAGGCATGCGATTGTGAGGACATAACCCAAGACCAAAAAGTCGGATTATAAAGAAATTAAGCTCAAAAGGGTAATCAATGAATGTGCGCTTGGGTTGGTCATCCTCTGAATCAAAGATGACACAAGGGTCCTGGTAGAGAGTTGGTGGTTTCAGACAAATAGACACCCTTAGACTCAACCTTCTGCTTCCTTTGGAAATGGCTTCCCAAATCTTCATTTCCCAGCTCCTATCTTCCACAATCGAGGCTTCAGATTCCGGGATCGCTGTTACGAGCGCGCGCTCTAGACGTCTGGGAGGTGGCCCAAACGTCGTACCAGACGTCTGGAATCACTTCCAGATGTCAGACCAGATGTCTGGGATCATTTCCAGATGTCTGGAAATCGGTTATTTTGGCACGCCTGTGTTCGTCTGTGCGCCTAAGCGCGCAGACCTGCGTTTTCTCTCTCTCCCTCTTTTTCCCTCTCTCCTGCGGCCGTAGACGCCTCTGCCGCGTTCTCTCTCTCCTCCTCGCGCGGCCTTAAAAGGGCCACGCCTCTCCCTCACTCCCGTCACCTCCTCCTCCTTCCTCTTCTCCTTCAGCCAGTGCGCGAGAGCGAGCGCGAGGGTGCAGCGGCAGCGACAGCAGCGATGAGCGTGGGAGGAGGTGCTGCGCGTGGGAGGGCGAGCTCACCGTGGCTGCCAGGGCCGGCCGGCGGGGGGCGCAGCGGGCGCGGGGCGACGCGGGGGGGGACTGCTGCAGCTCGAGCAGCAGGCGCACGAGGGCGACGCGGCCGGGCGTCGCGAGCGGAGGGCGAGTCGTGCCCTGGTTCTGCAAAATTTTCCAGAATCAGACGTCTGTGCTTCTAGCCAGATGACGGGCACGACGTCTGGAAGACTGTCCAGACGTCTGAAAGGTGAGTTTTTCCGTCTTCTTCCTTCCCTTCGATTGACCGTACTAAGAGAGAGAGGAAATGGGTACGCGCAGGGTTTGAGATTCGCATCCAACGCGAATCAGACGTCTGGCTGCAGTGCCAGACGACTGGAGCGACATCCAGACGTCCGGGGTGACCATCGGAGGTCTGGGAACTAGGCCACACACCCCCGCAGGCTTCTGGATGTCTGAGAGACCACGAAGAGCAAGGTAAACCCTATTTCACTTTTTAAGACGTCTGGAATAAGTTCCAGATGACTGATTTTGCACTGTTTCGTCGTTTTCGACCCGTTTAGGGCCCGTTCGGGTTCCGTTTTCCGCGTTTCGAGTTGCGTTCTTTTCGGAATTACATCCTCTACCCGTCTACAGTAGCTGTACACTGTTTTGAAACACTCCTTGTGTTTGATCCTTGTAATAGGACCCCGTTCCGTTGGAGTCTCGGGGGTCGCGGAGGCACGCGGGATTCCCGACCACACCCCCATTACTCCCGTTGTACCTGGTAGAGTGGCTTTAAGTATAATCTATTAAATTATGAAACTATAAATAGAACCTAGGACATTGCATGAATCCTAGGAATGAGAAATAGATTGAATGGTAGATTCCTAGGGTGTTGCATGAATCCTAGGGCTGGAAAACTAGATTGTATGATAGATCCTAGGATATGGCATGAATCATAGGACGGGAAAACTAGTGGAATGTATGAATACTGCAGTCTTGGAAAATGTGGAAAGGAAATACTAGCTGCCTGTGACTTGAATTAACAGCTACCTATTATGAATAAATAAACATGATTGAGAATATGGATTGTAAGAACGTGAAACCTGGATGTTCTGAGTTAAAAGAGCTGGAACCCTACGGGGAATTAGGAGTAGAACTCCTGGAAAGTGAATGGAATAGAATTGGGGAAGTGAGCTGGCCCTTGAGTACGGAGTACCAAGGAGAGCGACTGTCCCCCTGCTTAGTGCAGAGCGAAGCCAGCCGCCCCAGGGACCCGGGGTTAGGACTGGTCACTCTGTACCGACTTGCTGGCCCTCGTGTACGTAGTACCGAGGAGAGCTACTAGTGTAGGGAGGTACTAGCTACCCCACGGGCCCCGGGGTTCTGCTAGCCTCCCACACCGACTTGTTAGGCCCACTGGGGCAGACCAGGGTAGTCAGGCGAGGGTGCGCGGACTGTGGAGGGGCAAGGCCCCTTTTTGGTTACTATGGAGGGATTGGACCCCTGTTACTGAGAGGGATCTGCCCTGTACTGGTTCCGTGCTGTGCTTTGGGCGCAGCCGTTAACGGAAACAACTGACCGCGCGCCAGTGCGGGTTAGCTACCCGTGCGTTTACCGCGCGTGCCGTAGTCACCGTTACGTCTGTCAGTGACCTTGGGGTGGTTGACTGAGAGTAGGATCACCACGAGGGACTCTCCCGGCCAGGAGAGCACCACGTGCTACTTCTACTGTTCGGAAAAGACTGCAATCAAGATCGTTCCCACGAGGAACATTCGAGATCAAGTGAAGGATCTGAGAAATAGATAAATTGTGAAACAATAGAAAGACGTAAATAAAGGAAGAAAGAAAATTAAAACAGCTACTGTACACTTTACTGTTTCTTTACTTTAGCTACCACTCTACTCAGCATTTTGCTGACGTGTTACACTCGTTACCTTTCAGGACCAGGTGTTGAGCAGCCAGGGTAAGTGGCTGTAAAGGACGCTGGGCCGAGTAGGGTCCAGTAGAGTTACCACTGTTCTCTTGTACCTCTTTTTGTTCCGTTATAGTGAGTAGTTCTTGTTTCCGCTTTACTTTTCTTTACCTGCAGTTCATATTATGTTATGAATGTTGTTCTACAATTGTGGGGGTATATACTGTAGTGGTTTCTTTCCTTACTGCTGTATTTCCTTACTGTTAGTTATATTCATGCTGAATGTGGTTTATTTTACTGCTCTTTTGGTTACTTACTCGTTGGACGACTAGGTCTTGGGATTAGTCGAGTCGGTCCGGTTCTCGTGTCTCGTAGGGACTTGGGAATCGGGTCGTCCACAGATGTGGACTAGATTGTGGTGCTAGCCCATACCCCATGGTCGAGTATATCTCAGGTTCTGGATAAAAATTACCCAGAACCTGAGATCAGTATGCAAGCGGGGTTAGGCATGCGATTGTGAGGAAGTAACCCAAGACCAAAAAGTCGAATTATAAAGAAATTAAGCTCAAAAGGGTAATCAATGAATGTGCGCTTGGGTTGGTCATCCTCTGAATCAAAAATGACACAAGGGTCCTGGTAGAGAGTTGGTGGTTTCAGACAAATAGACACCCTTAGACTCAACCTTCTGCTTCCTTTGGAAATGGCTTCCCAAATCTTCATTTCCCAGCTCCTATCTTCCACAATCGAGGCTTCAGATTCCGGGACTGCTTGCATGATAATCACCCTATTTAAAATTTCCATGTCCAAGATTGATGGCTAAATCAAAATTGACTTGGGTTTAGTGATCCAAAATCATTAATATGCTCAATGAGGTGTGCTTGAGGAATGGAGCTTTGAATTGAATCCGCCATGCGAGCCCCAACAGAATCAAATTCCTTAATTTTATAGTCATCAAATGATTCATCGAATTCCTTAGGCCCAGTCGTCTCACTGAAATCGTGTGCTGTAAACTCATGTGAGACTTCGCATAATGATTCTTCACCTTCAGAATTAAAGAATTCTAAATCCGCATTAATGTATGTCTCAAAATCATCAATCACTTTCTAATCTATGGAGACATGTTTCCTCGTACCTCGGCTTAGGGATCTCAGGTGAAGAAATTAGTTCATCCTTATTTGATTGCTCTAAAACCTGGTCAACCATGGTCTCGTAAAACGTGTCCCCCCTACAGAAGCCTTAGCAGATCTTGACATCGACTCTCCTGACAGGGGTTCATCTTGGGAATCCTCCCAAGGTTAGACTTGAGCAATCATAAATCTCATCCTCAATTTCAATAACTTCCCAAGTAAAAACTCACCCAGGTCCTTATCTTTAACATCCTAGAGCTAATCCAACAAATATTTGTTAAGATCATTAATCATTTCAATCAGAGGCTCCAATTCTTCAGGGCAAGGTGTTGGCTGAGCTTCTAAAGATTGTATGATATTTCTTAAGTTAGCTAACACCTAATCTTGAACCTAGTTAACCTGAACCAAATGGTTTGATTCAGGGTTGGGCAGGTTTGGGTACAGTGCAAGGGAGTCAATGAATTGAGGTTCTTGATACCCTCCCTGATAATAGGTCATTTCGGGTTGTCCATAAGGAGGTGATGACCTATAAGCAGTGTAATATGAGAAAGGGTAAGGATTAGCATATATCCTTCTTGAATGTAGATCACATTAGGTTGTCCAAATGAGGGCGATGATCTATAATCAATGTAGCTCAGAGAAGGATAGAAATCACAGTCATGGTATTCAGGGTTAAACCTTGAACATGGAGGTCCGAAATTGTATCCCCAATTTGAGTTATCTCAACTAGTAGATGGTTGATTACAACACGAGTCAGGATAATAATCATCATATTGGGGATAAAATGTATCAGGAGGATAAGAGTGGGAATGCGTGTAGAATGTGAAAGGATCCATGACAGAATAGGAGGAAGAAAGGTGCCCTACAATACAAACAATCAAACTTGTTCTTAAGTGGGCTAGCCTAAAGACCTACAGACTCTCAGAACCCGTCTTGAGATGAAACAATTTGATTTACTCCCTTTCGGTCAATCCAACCAGTTAAAGGGAGGAGCTGGGGAGAAGGATTTTCCCTTGGCTTTCGCCTTAGTGATGGAAACACCATCATGAGCCCTAACTAGCTCATTTTTACATAAGAAAGAGAATAAAAGCTCTTACATAACCTAGAGAAGGGCCTAATTCAATGAACAATTGTTTTGAGAAGAAAACATGAAACAAATGGTAAAACTATAATTTTACCATTTCAGTACATCAACGGGATTTCTCAAAGGTTAAACATAGGTCAATTGGACTTAACAAGAGGAAAAGTGGGATGGTTCAATCAGAAAAGGGTTATTGTGAGATCCAAGAATTAAATGACATTTTGTAACCTTAAAACAAACCCACTTAATTTTATAAGGTTTTGGTCAGGATAAAAATTAACTAAACCATCTAAAATTCATGAAAAAATATCCTCTAGGGCTTAGAACCTTCAATTTGGACTTTGAAACCTATTTTGACCTGAATTGGGGTTCTAATCAGATATTTGACCTAAATTGGATTTTTGTGTAAAATATCCAGTCAAACGTGGTCAAACCTAAAATCCAACTTCACCATTGGATTCCTAAGGTGCAAATTAGGTTTGTACCAAAATTTGGACCTAAGGGAAGGTCACCCTGACCTACTTTACAAAATAGCCTACCCAATTACATTTTGACCTCTAACTTTTAAGATCTTTGCGTAGAGCCCCTAACTTGCTCGCCACCCTTCGCATTTAGGTCCCTCCACCATTACAGCAGAGGATTCCTACTCCGGCGAGGATTTGAGGAGGATTTCTCCTCGATTCCTTAGAGATCTCCCAGATTTGAAAGAGAGATTCTCTGAGGAATTCCCTATCGTCTGAACACAATCCCAACATTTGATTCGCACCCAATCTCTCGTGCGAACGCTCGAGAGACATGGGTATCCTCCGCACCTTCCTTCTTCGGCGAGATTCTTGCGCTTGGAAGCTTACCTTCCAAGCACAAGGACCTCTGCCAGCAGCTATAAAAGTATCCCCTGTCCTTGAATTGGCCGCAGAAAACCCCTAAATTCATCCTCCCTCATCTCCGACCATTAGCCCACAAGCTCCGGTGATCTCTCCTCCCTCTTCTCGTCGCTCTACCACCATACCAGTGGCAGAGTCTTCTCCGCCTTTCTCCTCCGCGTCGCGCCATACCTGCACGCGCTTCTCCAACCCCTTTATCGTCGACGTCTTCCTCACCTCAAGGCGTTCTTCTCCGGCGACGACACACACGCACCACTTGTCCTCTGCCTTTCCTCCTTCATCCAAATACCCTCAGTAAGTTACTCTCTCTACCTTTCACTTTCCCCTTCTTTATTTCCTAAAAACACCCTCGACAGTCACTGTCCACCTCCGTCTTCCTCACCACCGGCAGACCACCGAATCCGTCGCTCCACTCATCCACATGCCTCACCACCTAGCTCAGAACCTTCGCCATCACCCACTGATCATCATCCACACCTCCATTGACTGCCAAACCTCCCAAAGTGTCCATCAAACACACACTTCCACGGTCATAGTCCGACCTAAGCACGCACGCCTAGGCTATTTTGCACCATGCCACCCCCCACTTCACCTTCGTCGTGACACAGTGAAGCTCCCCAAGTGGTTTGACAGGGCTGCGAGGCCGTATTGCTGAGTTTCAAGTCTGACCCTCTTCCGCCATTAGAGCAAGCATGAAGGAGCAAGCTTTCTCACTCCAGGTCGCATCACCCCAGGCAGACAAGCCCCAGGTGCGTGGAATCCTTCCACGATCCTTTCGCACCTAGCAATCAGAGGCTTTGTCGACCGCAGGTACAGCTATTGCACGGGTGATCCTCCCTGTGCACGCACGAAGAAGCGGGTGGGACTTTAGTCCCACCTCGAAAGATTTCAATGCAGGTAAGTCAAATAAGTTGTTTTTGTGTTCTCACCTTATCGCCTCGGTTCACGGGGTGAGGTCCCCTCACCCACATCACCCGCCTCATCCGCGACCCATGCCTACGCTGACCTGGCTGACCCATTTACCCAGCACTCCTCGCGCACCACCCACGTCGGTGCGCTTGGACCCGGGTGTGCGTAACCCGACCCGTATACCTGATCGGCTGGCTCTGGGAGAGCGAAGAGAGAAATAGAGAGAGTGTACGCGGGGGAAGGTAGGGGTGGGTTTTGCACTCGTGTGTGCAAGAAAAGAAGGAAGGGAAGCTAAGGAAGGAAGCTGAAGACTTGTGAAGGCAGTCGCTAAGGAAGGAAGAAGGACTTGAAGGCAGAAGCTGAAGAAGGAAGAAGAAGGCGCTGCTAAAGAAGAAAAGAGAAGGAAATCAAAAGCTGAGGGCACGGCTAAAGAAGGAAGAAAAGGAAGGAGATGCAACCTGCCATGTGGATTTGTCTTTCGAGTCCTCGCCATCTTAATTCTATCGTAATTGGGGTAAATACGTTTGGGTGATAAGTACACGACTTACCAACCCACCCTCTGATTTGAGGGAACTTTAAGCTTAAAACATCTACACACTATCTTGTCACTGACTCGTTAATTGGCGGTTCTAATGGAAATTGGGTAGCTAATGAACCTTCTAGGGTGATATGGCTGACAAGTTATCATGGGTAACAGCCCATAGGTAGGTTGTCCAGAGCCCAGTCACTGGACCTTTCTCTTTTTGCTGCCTTTAGGTAAATCTTAGACCAGGGAAGCCACCCACTTAAAAAAAGAGAAAAGAAAGTCAAAGAGAAAAGAAAAAAAATGAAAATAAATAAACCACACTTCGCCGCACGAGTATGGCTGGCAAGTTGTCGGTAATAACAGCTCATCGACCGATTGTCCAGAACCCAGCTCAATAAATGCACTGAAAATTCCCAAAACACTTAAGAAGAAGAGAAGTAGAATAAACCGGGAAAATATACACTGGATTCACCCTTGTGTTGACCCCATAAAAATAAAAGTAGGGAGAAAGCTACCAGTTGTAAAGATACACCTTTAGGCAGAATTCTCATTTTAAGGTGTCACCTAGAGGCGTAGAAATCCGAAGTCCGTTTTTACTACCGGTCAACGAGTATATCACATTCACAATAAGATGCTTAGAACTTAGAGTTCTCATCAAATCTTGGGTGAGTTGAATGGCCGTAGAAAGCCACTCTTAAACCCTAAAACTTGAAAATAAGAAAAAATTAGAAAAGAAGAAAAAGAGAAAAAGAAATTTCTTTCTTTGAATAAGGTGAGGGCTTGAGACGGTCTGTATTTTGGCAGATACCCGGGCACTGTTGCCTTTGAAAGTTCAGATCCTAAGTAAATATTTTCTTAATGATTGAAAATAACTCAAGTCCAAATAATCCAACCTGATTCTTTTATAAATAGCATATAGTTTTTGGTAGGGACTAGCAAAAGATAGGTATGGGGATATGATGTAAACATGTTTACACTACTTAAGATGTCTCTTTATGTATGTTCTTAGGTATAGGATTTCATTGCATACTATAAATATTGCATAACACACATCATCTTGCATTTATATTAGTTTGAAAAAAATGGAGGTTAATTGTCTCCTTTTATGTTCATGGACAGGGCAAACTTTTCATTGGGACCTCAGATCGAGGATCCAACCGTACAGATGTGATCAGAGCGACGATTGGAGTTCAATGATTCCAAGATCACCCTAATCAGACATCTGTAGCATCAGATAGAGACTGGGGAATCCTAGAAGATCAAGGGCCAAGATAGTGTGAATCCACACTTCAAACGACAAATCTATCCACACGGATGGATTCGGATCGACGATCGCAGCCTAACGGCGTGAAAATCGACTCAATCCGACAACTGTGGCACCATTTACATCATCCAGAAGATCAAGGGCCAAGATGGCACCACGTGGCACCATCTCGACCGCCCAAACTGGCCCAGCTGATCTTGAAGACCACCGCACGTTAGATCTGGACCGCACCTCAAAACATCCGCGCGACTGTCTCCACAACGCAATGGGTGAATGCACTTACGCGAGCGAGCGACGCGCGTTCAAATTGCGGCGAGTGGCTGCTGGGGTGCGGGAAAGTGGGCTCCGCGACCGCTCGATCGCGATCGAGCGGCTGTGAGCGCTCCATCCATTTCACACTGTATCACACGCCCGCACGTGACGCAGGATCGCACGCGGGTGAGTGTGCAGAGGAGGCTGGCGGAGGCGTGAGATAAGCCGTCCGATCGTGATCGGCAATACGTGAACGCACGTTACACGTGCAAGTAGGCGAGCGGGTGTGCATGCTCTGCCACACGTCACGCACGATGGGGATTTAGCGACAGTTTTATCCGTCACTAAAAACCCCTTCCTTGCAACTATAAAAGGAGACCCCCTACACACGAAATTCTCATCCCTTCCTTCTCTTCTCTCCCTCTCCAAAGCTCAGGAGAAGCTTGTCCCACACCAGGGATGCTTCTCGCGAGACAGTCAATTTTTCGTCCCCCTTTCAGAAGCGGATCCCGCGACGACGACGTGTTGCTCCGTTCCCGTTCTTCCCGCTTCGTTCTCCTTCATCCTGCTCCGTCTCCCGTCTTCCAGGCGTCATCCCGTCCGGCTCGTCCTCCAAGCGACCATCGAGGAGGATATCTCTCTCCCTATTCTTTTTACTGTTTTCTAGTGTAATCATTTTCTCGCTTTCTAGTCGTAATGTTTAGTGTAACGAACAATCTCTTTGATGATAAATTCCATGTACATTCTACATCTCTCTTTGGTTTTTGTTTATAATATTTTCTCTTATTCTCTCTCTCTCCTATTAATTGTAAATAATTAGATAATTTTTAATCAATTAATCTACTCGTGACAAATAAAACAAACGCGTATTTTTAAATCAAACATCTGCCTCCCTGAGTTCGACCTGGGATTTCTATTTCGGTATAAATTTTATTTGTTGAATACGAGTTCTTCACTTTCAAACTACAGTGACAGGTTTTTCAAAACCAAACACGTTAGCCTAGCAACTCGTAGGTTCAACAAAGGGTAAAAGAGAAAGTGGAGAGAAGTTATCCTCCTCGACGATTGCTTGGAGGTCGAGCAGCGTTGACGGAGCACCTAGACAAAGGTAGTGAGATGCGAGACAAAGAAGAACGACAACGGACGATGGAGAACGAGGTAGGGCGACGTTGCAGTGGGATCCGCTTCCCGAACAGTGGTGAGAAGACAACTACGGGATGCTCCATGAAAGAGGTGAGAAGATGGAAAATTATTTTTGACTCTAATGGAGCATCCCGGGTTTCGGACCAGTTCGTAGAGCTTTAGAGATGGTGAGAGAAGAGAGGAAGGGAGAAAGAATTTGAGTGGTAGGGGTCTCCTTTTATAGTTGTAGGGATTGAGGGCAATTTGGTCATTTTATGCTTTAAAACATTAATTCATGGTCTTTAGTGACAAATTTAAGCGCCACTGATGACCCAAAACATAGGCTTAGTGCACGCGCCTACCACGCCTCCTCTCCCAACGTGCTCAATGCATGCACACGTTTGCACAATATCAGCCGTCCAATTGTGAGATCGGACAGTTTAAAAGCCATCGTGCCCGCACCTTCATCGCACTCCTGCACATGCGATTGGGCACTTGCATGCGCATATGATCACGCGTGCGTGATCCGTGAACTCTGGTGAAGCCACGTGACTGCCCCATCTGCTGTCCATCACGTATCGCACGACCCAATTTGGCGATGCCCACACCCCGCACTTGATTTGAGGCTCACGGGGGCTCGACCCTGTGACCTCTGCTTCACATGAGGGCACTCGCCCACAATTCCAAGTCGCCCATTGAGGCGAGCTTTGGTTTTGAGCTCAAGCGCCCTCGACCATTTGATGGAGATCCAACGGCCCAGATCAATCGTGTGATTGAGAAGAGAGAAGCAGCGGCGAGCCTTAGGCTGGTATGGGCGGCGAAGATGGCGCCACGTGACGCCATCTTGACTGTCCATCTTTTGTGACTTGTAGATGGTGCCACGGATGTCGAATTGAACCGATTTTCACGTTGTTGGACTGCGATCGTTGATCCGAACCCATCCATGCGGTTGAATTTATCATCTGATGTACAGATTTGCACCATCTTAGCTACTTAACCTCTGATCTTTCTCAGACTACATCTGATGCTGCGGAAGTCCGATCGGGGCGATCTTGGAGTCGTTTAACTCCAATTATCGCCCTAATCAGATCCATATAGTTGGATCTTCAATCTAAGGCCCCGATTAAATGTCACCTTGTCACTTGACCATAAAAAAGATAAATTAACCTAAAATTTATACAACCTAATCTAAATGCATGATGATGCATGTTATACAATATTTATAGTGTGTGATGCAACTTTTTGTCTAAGAACACACAAAAATTGACGATTTATGTGATATAAATATGTTTACATCAGGTATCATCCGCTTCGAACCTCTATAGTGATCCGAAGATATTTGGGTGTCTTGATTGGGTCCATCACACTTTCTGTCCCTCATCTACTCCATCGGTATATGTTCGGATGGAGGTCCTTAAGATCACCCTTAAGGCCTTCACTAGCTTTCCACCCTCGTCGAGGCCAAGCCTCGACTTCTTTGTGCAGCTACCCGATCACATCGATATCTCTTCCAATTCTTCCACCTCTAAACTTGAATCTCCAGCTACAATCATGGAACATCAAGAAGAACCTAACATTGCACGACATGAATTCTATGACCTTCGAGATATGGTTCATGCACATTTCAACCTGCCACCGTGTCCTCAAATGCGAGAACACAACAATCCCACTGCAGCGGAGATCGAACCCTGAATCCACATTCCCGCGGAAGGACCTGAGGTGGAGCTCAAGCCAAGTATGCTTCACATGATTCCGAAATTTCATGGCTTGAACTTCGAGGATCCTTTCCAGCATATAAAAAATTTGAAACATCTAGCCCACACCTTCGGGCCAGATATACGGAATCGAGATGGATTACTCTTGAAGATCTTCTCGCTATCAGAAAAAGACGCCTATTGGTTTCAAACATATCCTCATCCGATCAACACATGGGAAGAACTTCAAACCACTTTCCTGCAAAAATTCTTTCTCATTGGCAGCACTTCTTATGACATGACCCTTTTCGGGAACCGTTCGAAATTTTTCCAGAAAGTTAGGGGCGTAAACGTAATTTTTTACCCCCTTAGTTCAGGTGTGTGGACCTTGCGAGAATAAGAGAAGATAGTGGAGGAGTTGCCACAATTTCTCCCTCTCTTTCTTCCCACGCACACACGCACACACACCTCTGCTTCCTCCCCAAAACCCTAACCCACTCCCTCCACTTATAAAACCCCACCGCCCTCTCCATCTCCACACCACCACCACCACTTCCACCACCTCCATCTCTGTCAGCGGCCTCCCTCCCCCTGTCTCCTTGCAAGCTACAGGTGGGGAAGGAAGGAAGCTCAAGGCGGAGCTCAGAGTTGGGAGGGGGAGTGCAGGTGTTATGACCCGATTCCCAGATCCCTACAAGATCCAAGACTAGCTCACCTCAACTAATCCCAAGACCTAGACGTCCAACAAGAACTAACCAAAAGCAGAAAAATAAACCACATTCACACATACAATATAACTAAGCAGAAAAAAAGTTTGAAGCAACAAAGAAAATAGAACTGTCTCAGTATATACCATCACAACAATAGGAAACGAAAAGGAAACAGAAGTAACCGGAACAGTAAACTGTGTCCATTACTTACTACAACAGTAGAGAAAAAGAAAGTGCTGAAAGAACAACTACGACCGGACTCGGCTGGGCTCAACACCCTCTACAGCCGAAAACTCGAGCTGCTCAACTCCTGATCCTGAACAGGGTTACGAAAAGACAGAGTCAGCGAACGCTGAATAGAGTAGTGTTTATATTATTTAAGTACAAGTACAGTAAAAATAACATATTTATTTCTCATTTCTATTTATCTCATTTATGTGTCTCTATTTCATCTATTTCTCAAAGTATCCAAGTATTTCTTGATTTTGCATGTTCTTTGTGGGAACGATCTTGATTGCACTCTTTCCGTAGGATATAAAGTACACGTGGTGCTCTCCTAGCTGGGAGAGTTTCCCATAGTAGTCCTACACCTAATCAACCACCCCGAGGTCACTATCGAGACGTAACGGTGACTACGACACGCATGATAACTACACAATAGTTACCCCGTACTGACACGTGGTCAGTCGTTTCCACTAGCGGGTACGTCTAGAGTACAGCACGGAACAGTATAGGACCTTACCCTCTCAGAACAGGGGTCTAGCCCCTCAGAACCAAACAAGGGTCTCGCCTCTCCACAGTCTGCGTACCCTCATTTGACTACCCCGATTTGCCCAAGGGACCTAACAAAGTCGATGTAGGGTGGGTAGCTCCCTCCCTACGCTAGTAGCACGCCTCGGTACCACGTACGCGAGGGCCAACAGGAGTCGATGTAGAGTGACCAATCCTACCCCGAGTCTCAACCCAAGGGAGGCTAACTCCGCTCTACACTAAAAAGGGACAGTTACTTTTCTTGGTACCGAATACACAAGGGCCAGCACACTTCCCGTCTACATTCCATATTTCCTTTCATCTACAAGAGTTGTACTCCTAATTCCCCATAAGGCTCACACTCATATTCATCTCGTTTATCCAGAACCAAATCTCATGTTTCACAATTCGTTCCTCATCCATATACATGCAGTTCGTGTTTTCATAATTTAGTTCTCAATCATAAACATGCAACTTATAGTTTCATAGTTCAATTTCTCATTTACATACAAGCAACCCGCATTTTAACATACATCTCAAGTAAGCAAGAGTAATTCCATGTCATACTCATACATTTCTACATAGGGTTTATTTACATCCTAGAGCTTCAATCAATTTAATCTATGCAGGCATATTCCTTATTCATATCTTGATAAATGCATTAAACCACTCTACCGTGTATCACGAGAGGAATGGGGACCTGTGCCATAGATCTCGTCTCTGAGGGCCCCGAACACGCCACTGACTGGTAACATGTACCAGCAACCAACTTACATTAGACGAACTCAAAACAGTAGATACTCAACACAAAAACGTAAAGGAACTCGAGTGGAAAATAACGGTACTTCATTTGCGGGAATTCGATTCCATTTGGGCCTTAAACAGGCTAAAAACGCGGTTACTGATCAAAATCAGACGTCTGGAACTCTTCCAAGACGTCTTAAAAGACATCAAAACCCACCTTATGTTTCCTGCGCCTGAGTCAAATGTCCAGACCCTCTGCGGCCGTCTAAGGACAATTCCAGACATCGGACAAGGTCTCTAGTCGTCTGGAAGCGCCTTCGGACGTCTGGCAATGTGATCAGACATCCAAAAGTATTTGGGAAAGCGCACCGCGCGCCTTCCTAAAGCCTGCACTTGCGTACGAACACCCGCAAATGCAACGGTCAGCCGACATCCCCTACGTTGTGATTTTCATGACACAGGAAGATACGTACCTCAGGATATCACGCTTTCAGACATCCGGTCTTAGCCCGGACGTCCGGGTCCCTCTCTACTCGTATGGACTTCACTCCAGATGCCTAATACTAGAAAACTTCTAGTATCAGAACCTCTTCACGCCGCTCGCCCTCCGCCCATAGTGGCAGCTCCAGCAGCTGCAAGAGCTTGAGCAGCTCTTCACCGGCTCCTCCTCAAGCTCCACCGAGCTCCTACGATTGTCTCCCTTCGCCGGTGGATCTCCTTCCTTGCTGCGGCTGCAGTAGAGGCGGAGAACATGGTTGGCAGGAGAAGGTGGAGGTGGCAGTGGCTGAGTGGTGTGAGGAGAGGAGAGGAGAAGGGAGGGGCTTTATTTAGGAGAGGGGTTAGGGTTCGAGGGGTGGAGAGAGAGAGAGAGGGAGCGGTCTCTGCACACCGCCTACGCGCAGAGCGCAAAGCGCAGTACAAAAAATCTCACTTTCAGACGTCCGGGAACGTGTCCAGACGTCTGGACAAACGTCTGACTGAAACTTCAGACGTCTTAAATGACTAAAAAGGTAACGGAACATTACATCATAACAAACTTAAAGGAACTTTCGTCCCCGAAACTTGAGCTAGCTAGGGTGCAGGAAAGAAACGTAACAGTGCATAACTTAAAAAGAATCGAAGTAGGTCTGAAAGGACGTACCCTCAAAAAGCTCTGGGTACTGCTCTCGCATCGCCACCTCAAGCTCCCAAGTCGCCTCGTACTGCTGGCTTCTCCATAAGACCTTCACCAGTGGTACCTGCTTCCGTCTCAGACTCCGGACGGCTCAGTCTAGTATCTGTATTGGTTTCTCAGGGTAGGTCAGGTCGTCAGCCACCTCGATGATATCGTGGCTCAGAACGTGACCAAGATCGGCGACGTACTTCTTGAGGTTGGACACGTGGAGCACGTCGTGCACTCCAAAAAGCTTGAGAGAAAGGGCAAGCCGGTAAGCAACGAGTCCCGCCCACTCCAGGACCTCAAAGGGCCCTACAAACCTCGACGCAAGCTTCCCTTCCACCCCAAAACGCTGCAGGCCCTTCATGGACGAAACACGGAGAAAAACATGATCCCCAACCTCGAACTGCACCTCTTTACGCTTCCGGTCAGCGTAGTTCTTTTGCCTGCTCCTGACAGTGCGGAGTCGTCTGTGAATCTACCCTATCACCTCCTGACTCTGCCGGATCAGCTACAACCAACCTTCCACTTGGTACCCCCTCGACCCAACTCAAAGGTGCAGCACACCTTCGTCTATATAGAACCTCATAAGGTGCCACGCCGATGCTCGAGTGGTAACTGTTATTGTATGCAAACTCTTCCAGGGGTAAATGCTCCTCCCAGGAACCTCTCCAGTCTAGAACAAAGGTGCGACTGACTGTCTGTACGTCTGAGGGTGGTAAGCGATATTAAACCTCAAACGTGTCTCCAAAGCTTACTGAAACTCAGCCCAGAACTGGGAAGAAAAACGAGTATCAGTAGAAAACATGCAAGCGCACCACATCTCTAATGTATCTCTCTGCTAACTATTCTGGTCCAAAGGTGACTCGGATCAGTAGAAAACGTGCCGTCTTCGTCAACCTGTCTACTATCACCCAGACTGCGTCGTGTTCCCGCTAGGTAATTGTAATGAGTTTTTACTTTCTTTTCCGCAC
Source organism: Thalassia testudinum (assembly GCA_037157565.1). Lineage (NCBI taxonomy): Eukaryota > Viridiplantae > Streptophyta > Magnoliopsida > Alismatales > Hydrocharitaceae > Thalassia > Thalassia testudinum. The sequence goes on from JAZHRO010000059.1 coordinate 20,081,204, forward strand.
CCTAACTAGCTCAAGTTTCGAGAATGAAACTTCCTTTATGTTGTGATGTAATGACCTGTTACATTTTTAGCCGGTTAAGACGACTAAAGTTTCAGTCAGACGGTTGTCCAGACATTTGGACACGTGCTCGGACGTCTGAAAGTGAGATTTTTCATACTGCGCTTCCCGCTCTACAGCTGTGGCGAAGGTAGTAAAGCCTCTTACAACCACGCTACCTAACCCAAGGGTAACTGTTGCTGCATGGATTTCCATGTGTTGGCGCATGATGGGAACACCACAATGAGCCCTAACTAGCTCAGTTTGTTCTGATAAGATTGATCAAAGCTCCTACAAATCCATCAGAAGGTCCTAAGGGCACATTAGTCTGTCTTGAAAAGAAGAGAAGATAACAGGGTTATTTCTGCAAATTTAATAGTATTCCAAAAATACAAAATAGCCAAAAGGTATTCCACAGGATAATTAAAGGTCAATAGGTCATTAATATCCAATAAGAGGGTCCATGCAGATAAATGGATTTTTACGCATCTCAAGAATTAATGAATATCTAAAACCCTAAAAACATACCCGCTTAATTAACTAACGTTCTGGTCAAGATAAAATTCACCTAAACTTTGTAAAAATCATAGAAAGTATTCTATAAAGTTTGGTACCTTTGATTTGACTACTAGAACCCATTTTGACCTAAAACAGAATCTCAGACGGACAGTTACCCTAATTTGGTGAAAACTTGGTGACCTAAAAATGCCCAGTCAAACTTGGTGGAAACCAAAATCTGACTGCACCATCAGATTCCTGGGGTCCAAATTAGGTTTGTACAAAAATTTGGACCCAATCAAAGTCTATCTTAACCTAGTTTGCATTTTGGTCCTGTCATACTTATTTCTTTCTTATAGCCCCTCAAGTTTTGAAAACCTTGCAAAATGCCCCCTAGATTTATCTTCATTCTTTGCATTCAGGTCCCTATTGCCATGTTTGTGTGAACCCATCAAGAGCCGACCTTCAATCAGGGATTGCTCCTTGATTTCATGACCAAACCCTTCCAAATTTGGAAGGGAGACTTATGAGGAGATCCCCTTCCATCTAAGCTCCTTCATGGCATTCCTAATTCACCTAAGAGTCCATGCGAACTCTTAGAAATCCATTAACGTAGGTCCGAGAATTTCGAGCTCTTCAAGCTTGTTTCCAAGCTTGGAAGCCCATCTAATGGCTTATAAAGCTTACCCGTGACCTTCCTCACTTCCTTAGCAAGTTTTTGAGAAAAAAACCCTCTTCCTTAACCTTCGGCTCGCTCTGAGCTTTCTCAGGCGACCTCCTATCCCTAGATTCTTCGCCAGCCGCCACATACAATAGGCGGCTAGTTCTTCCCCTTCAAAATCCGCACCTCGCCATACCTGCAAGGTGCCTTCCAACCCCGTCCCCGTCGCTGTCTCCCTCATCGGAGTATCTTCCTTCTCTAGCGCCGGCCATACCGCAACTGATGCCTCCTCCATCCTCCTTCGTCCGCTAGCTATCTACGTCAACTCCTCGACATCTACTGATCACAACCACACCTCCAAACTCCGACTCCAACCACTGTTGCACCCACTTCGACTCCGTCTTCCACCTCGCCGGCGTACCTCCGACGAGATCACAATTTCTGAACAGCGAACTTGAACCAGTAACTCTTAATTTTCACGTCGTCAAATCTGTCCACAGTACCAGAGCACAATCCTTAGCAACTCAAGCAAAGCACAAGTCTTCAGCACAAAGCCATCTCAAAATGATTGTGTTATTAGACGATCGAGGGGGTAGAATTATGCTAGGGAGAGAGAGAAAGAGAGAACTAAATTATTAGACGATCGAGGGAGAAATCGTGCCAGCCTTGATTGGCCGATGTCGAGGAAGGTGAATTCTCCGATGATGGAGATGGCTTCGACGAAGGGGAAGACAGCACTAGCTGATGTACACTAGACACGGATGAGAGTGAGGAGGAAGGAGGACCTCTCAATTTGGTTGTTGAGAGGCTGGAAGAAGCTAAGCATGGAGGTCGTCGGAGTCGTAGTTGGAGATGGCTAGGGGAAGAAGAGAAGAGTGATTTTTGGCCTCGACCAGACTAAGGACGCTGGGACCTAAGGGAGTACTTATAAAGTTCAAAACTAAGCTCTAATAGGAAATTAGATGGCCAAGCTTCGGATTTTGAATTAAGAAACTCCTCATGATTTCCTCGGATTTGCTGGGTTTTTCGCTCAAGATTCACATCTCAAATTGTGTTCAGATGATTCCTCAGTGTGTGAACATCAATCCCACCAAATTTGGTGGGATTTGGTGCTAGTTTAATGTGGTTTCAAGTCGATCAAAGGTCGATGCTATTCAGTTGACCCAACAATGGCAACAAGGGCATATGTCTAAAAGTGATGAGAAAGTTAAGGGGCCAAATATAAGAAACTTGAAACTTAGGGGCTTGATTGTGAGAAACAGAGATCCTAGGGACTGAATTGCAAACTCGATCAAGCTGGACTCTGATTAGACCCAAATTTTGGTGTTTGACTGGGTAAACTGCACAGAAGCCTAAATCAAGGCAAATTCATATCTGAAACTCTGTTCTAAATCAAAATTTGTTCAAATGGTCAAACAAAAGGTACCAAACCACTTAGAATATTTTTTTATGAATTTTATGAGACTTAGATTGATTTTATCCTGACCAGAACTTCTTCAATTTAAGTGGGGTTGAGAATTAAGATTTTTTGTACTATTTTGATTCTCGAAATACGTGAAACCCTGTTTCTTTCAGTGTTGACCCACCTTTTGATCTTTTATGCTCAATTGATCTTCAATTAATCCTTAAGTAATCCCGTCGTTAATCTGCATTTGTGATGTAATGTTAAAATAATATTAACCCTATTTTGTTGTCATTTTCTCAAAACGGATCAAAGTGGAATTATGGCCATCAGGCGATCATTTATGAGCTTTTATCTCTTGATTATGACTAATTTAAGCTATTTGTGATGAATGATGGCATTACCATCAGTAGTGTACCTCAAAATCACTCTTCTCCACGAAAAGTATTTTGTCTCCCTAAGAAGACGGAGATTCACCACATGAATACCTAACCAAATATAAAAGAAAAACAAATACCTATAGAGCCCAAAAGTAAGGATTAAACGTAGGCTTCTATAGGTTGAGAAACTTCCCTTAGATGGAGTGATTCGGCGTGAAGTGCAGCAGAGTATTGGTGCTCTCGGATGTATGGAATAAGGCTTGGAGTGCAATGGCAGAGTTTCTCTTTTTGTTGATTTCTCTTTCTTTGCCACAAATAGTGGTGGAAGTAGTTGTGAGTAGGAGAATATTATGTGGATTGCAACTAAATACTAGAGGGGAGGGGTGAATATATGCACAGATTAAAAAATAGAGCACCAAAGATTCATGCACAAAGTACACCTGATTTATAGTGAAAACCCAATCCGAGTGAAAACCACTACCTAAGCCTCCCATCTTAGGATTTTTTCGACTGGGCAACGCTAACCAATCTGCTAAACATACCACTTGAATGAGGGTAGCACAACCTCTTACAATCACTTCCCCTTTTATCCTAAAGAGACAAAAACCACGGATCTTCCAAACAAACTTGGAATCCGTAAATCAAAACAACAAAATAGCATAGCAAGAATAAATTCCATGGAACCTCAATATAAAGTATCAAGCCAATTTTTCGCAGAGGTTCGAGGCGTCGTGCTTTTAAAGAACATGCAAAATGGGGCGAGAAAGCCTTTGGAATAAGCACGAAAAGCTTTATTTTTTAATGGTGTTTCTATTTGAAAGTTATGAATGAATGGACTGCGTACAACCTCTATTTATACTAAAAGTTTTCCCTGAATAGGAAATTAAATTGGTCGATCAATTAAGGTTAATTAGTCGATCAATTAAGATGGTTGGTCCATCACTGATTGATTGGTCAATTAGCTTGATTAGTCGATCAAAAGGATACTTCTCAACTTCCTAAAATGAGCTGATTTGATTGGTCAATTAACTTGGTTGGTCGACCAAGTCGATTTGCTCGATCAATTAACTAGTTTGATCGATTAATAACCCTAAAAGCTTGATTTTGAAAAGATACGCAAAAAATCCGTATTTGAGTTTTATTTAAGATTCCTTACAATAATATCCTAGACTCAAATAATGATAGAAAGACACACATCAGCAACTATCTGCACTTATCTTGAAAGACGCTTTAATGCTTTAATCCAAGATAGTCCCGAAATGTTAGTCTAACAATAAGCATAATTTTGGTGCATCAAAATAGAGGTGCTTACAGTAGTATCCCTAGGTGTATGTCTTAGGAAGGGTACTCCACTATTTATAGAGGTCCTAAGAATGGTTTAGAAGGCCTTGAAAGGCTTGGGTAGCTGTTGTAAAAAGATCTCAAAAGATCGGACCAAAATCCCAACGAAATTAGGGTTATCATGACTAACAAAGTTATCAGACGTTTAATACTCCGGTTAGACGCCTTATGACAATTTTGGATGTCTGATTTAAAGGATCAGAATCCCTAATTCTATTAGATCTAAATAGGGATATCAATGAACGTCTGAAGTGCTATTATAAGACGTCTTGTGATCTTATCAGACGTCTAATTTGGGCAGGTTTGGTTCCTGGAATTGGACCATATCTAAATAGGGTTGCAGTGTATATTGGTCAAACGATAGGTTCGATGTCTAACATAATGTCTGGACATCTAGTCTAAGGATTCTCTGCGGATATTAATTTCCCGAGAAGCTAATGGCTATATGGTCTGACAAATCAAGATTTGGGTTAGATCTGGGCTAATATCTCTTTATCAGATGTCCGGATAAGTCTACACACGTCTGATAATACTATTAAAATAATCAATAGGTGATCCTCAGAGATTTTCTCCTGACAGGCCAACAGTCCTTTTTTGGACGTCTGGAAAGGTCATCAGACGTCTTTTAAGACGTCTGGACTAAGGGCTAGACGTCTAAAGGTTATTGTCACAGATCCTCATTTGCAGCCTAAATCATTGGACGTCTGGACAAAATGTAAGGCATCTTAAAGTCTTTGATTAGACATCTAATGTCCATATTGGATGTCTGATCCAACTGTTTGATGCCTATTTTGATTTTCTAAGTTATTTCTAAGTTTGTCTGTCTTAGAGATGGGAAGGTGTTCCTACGACTAAGGTATGGTACTTTCGAGCTCTTTAACAAGAATCTAAGGAAATAAAAGAGCAAAGTACAAGTACAAAATATAAGAAAGATAATAACTATCATATTCTTCTTCACGCTTTCGCTCCACGCAAGGCTCCATCAAGCTCCTCCAATCTGTCATGGATGCGAGCTTTAACTTCTTCACATTTGCTTCCATTTACATTTATCTTGAAATCTTAAACTCAATATAAATTTTAAATAACAAGTATTTTGTTATCATCAAAATTAACAATCGTGGTGCCCTTGCACCAACAATATGTCCTTTCGTTAGTGTCGACATTAATGATCGTTAAATGTGAGTGAAAGCTTTTACATAAATTCCAACATAATCATTTGATATTACATACATATCCATAAATTCTAGGATATTACATAGATGCCTCTAAAATCTTGTTCCCATTTACATGAGATATCCTTTAACTTCTATTAGTGTTGACCTTAGCAGTTGTTAACTTTGGGTCAAATTAACATGTTTGCCCTTAAAGGGAAATGCACAACGGTGTGATGAGAGGAAGCTCTAATGGGGCAATGAGTGGTGGTGTAAGGAGGGCAATGGTGGTGACTACTCATGAAATGACCCTTCCCAAGGGGTATGTGATAAGAGACTCATCATGGCTCCTAATTATCTATAATTAACTAGTTTCCCTAGTTAATTAACCACGAATATACTTAATACAGGATTAATTATACTATAAGGGTTAAATTACTAAGGACCTCTAAAATAAGTTAAAATTACTAAATTAAATATCAACTAATCTTAATAATAATTTAATTAATAAATTAGACTCAATTAATAATCATATGACTAGTTATTTAATATTTAAACTAACTTAATTAATATTAAGAGCTAAGTATTCGATCTACTATCATCATCGGTAACATCCCTCACTTTTTCTAAAAAAATTAAGACCTAAGTATTTAATCAACTTAAGTAAATTAATCATTTAAATAAATATAGTTAAAAAGGGAAAAAATGTAATTCCAGGACATAAATATAATATTTACCTAATTTATAATAACATATAAAAAGTTGAAAAAGAAATAAATTAAAATAAGTCTTGAAACTCACTATTTACGTTTAGGTCCTTACCTTTCATTTCAATTGAGTCCTTGATTATTTTCATTCAGGTCCTTTTATTGCAAAAATACCCCTATGAACACAGCAGTCTTCTTCATCTTCTTCAGTTTTGGACAGCCAAGGTTGTCCAGTCTTCACACCTTCCGATCACCGCTCATCTCACATCTGATAGCGCTCGCCGTTGCCGCTATTGTTGCGCTCGCCGCCACCTCTTCATCCAACGGACCTGATGAGTCGTAAATACTAATTAGACCGTATTTTTTAAGCTCACCGTCGTCGGAGACGACGCTTGTGAGTTAGGACACACCTAGACCCAATTCCATCCGAGTTCTTCCCCCTTGACCACCAGCTCCACCTATAAATGCCCCCTACCTCTCCAATTACAAGGGTCGGCTCCCTTCCCTCTTCCCCAACTGTAAACCGACGATAGGCTATTCCCTCCCCTCTAGCGACCTCTCACCCCCCTTTTCGAAGCGCTTTCGGCAAAGGCGTTCACCTCTCTCAACCCCTCTTCCTCTCCCGCAACTGTGACAGAGCTTGAGAGCACGACACTTCCTTTCTTCTCCCCTTTCTTTCTCACCAGAGTTTGATCCGACTTCATCGGATTTCATCCTCCGTTATGCGCCATCGACGAAGATCTTCCCCCTTCATCCAGGTAATTGTATATTAGCATAGATTTTAGTTTAGTTTAGATTTAGTTAGTTAGTTAGTTGATTAGTTAGTGTTAGCCCATCTGTAAGATCATCTTCTCCGACTCCAATGAGGCCAAACCCAACCTCACAGGACTTCAATTCACGTCTTTTACCATCTGATCACCTTTCTTTTCCTGCTATAATCAATTTTCATCTTCTTTCCTCTCAATTCTATCATCTAATCGCCTAATCCCATTCCACCTTCACCGGAGACTTCCGTTGTCTATAGCGGAGCTCTCCGACATAGTTCACAGCCACTAGGGGCCCTTGATCACTTTATCATCAATTCAAGGCCCCAATCTACCTCTTAATTAGGCAAATTAATGAGCACACAGCAAATGCCTATTTCCCCTCAACCTCCTGAACTCACTGTCAATGGCAACTCAGGAGTTCTTCCACCTAATTGATCATTCACACATCCTCGCCAAACTCCCCTGAGTCTTTCTCCTCACTCAAATGAGTAAGAGGGTCACTATTGAGTTCAGGCAAACTAAATAGATGCTTTTACTGAATTCAATGATCAATCCATATATTGGATAATTAATTGGATCAATTATTATGATATTGAGATTCCTTGAGACCTCAGGAGTCATTTGAGACCATTTTTGGTCCATTTCTCAAAGAATTAATCTCCAACCGATTCAAGTGGCGTTCACTGGAGCTCCGACAAACCAATTTTTAAGCTTCAACCTTCCAAACTAGCTCTGAAGTTTCAGATCACTTTGTGATCTCAGGATCAGGATACACCAATTGGACTTGAGATTTAATGCTAAATGCTCTCTGTTGATGTCCGTCTTCTTCAACTCCGGTAGAGTTGGAGAAGCTCAACCACTTAGGTTTAGAGCTTAGAAAGAGGTCCTGAAGCACCAGTAGGCCTCAGATAACCCTTTTAAGCTTTCAACCATGATTGAGATCCTTTGGAATCTTTTGTCGAACAAACTCACTTCACATCTCAAGCGGCGAAGTCTAAGAGTACTCAAGGAGTGCTCAAAACCTGATTTTAAGGTGTGGAATCATTTCCTAAGGTTGAGTTAGGTCAAATTAGGTCTTTCATTTGAATCTGTGAGCTCTAATTTAGAAAGTCAACTTTTGAGCTCCGAAGGTCAACCTTGGTCTGAACTTAAGGAATTCAGGTTTATTCTTTGATTTAAAAGGTTGATTAAGTTTATAGATTAATTTAAAAGTGTTTAGATTTGATTTGATTGGATTTTATTGAGGTTTGTCAGAGATTTCAACTTCTGCCTTGTTTGGGTTTATTTGAAACCCAACACTATTCTTGAGCCTTGTCATCGGGGTTTAAACTTGAATTCTGCCCAAAGCAATCACTTATAATCTTCTGATACAATTCAGATGGAATCTAGATGGTTTTAACTATCTACTGGACTAATTTGGGCTTGAATCAGTACTCTAAATCTCCAGATCAAAGCTCTCGAGCTTCTGAAGCTTTCTGGGCATTCCCCGATCTCTCTCCTTTTAATTGATGCGGAATGCATCATTGCAGCAATTCAGATTCTTAATTGAGAGGTATTTCCTCTCTGCAGGTCGATAGACCTAACATGTTCTCTCTGAAGCACATATCCAGGTCATGGCTAGACTGCCACGTTCATCCTTCGAATCAGTGGATTAAACATGATCCAATGATCAAATTGAAGCTAAAATTGATTAGTATATCTCAAGAGCTTTCCATCGAGCTCTAGATCGCTCGATTTGACTAAGTGAGTTAGCCAGAATCAATTGTTGAAGATCTGCTGGCAATGTAGTTGCACGAAAGAAGAGGTGACGCTAGATAGTCCCACATCGAGGAAGTGCAAGCGCGCACATTGGTATAAAAGCAAAAAGGCACAGCGACCCACTGGTCGTCAACGCAGGGCACAACTAAATGAACATTCATCTGATCTGAGCATGTGTGCGTGCATGTTCACTGATGACAGACTCATCATAGTTCTTAATTACCCCTAAGCATATGTATTATTAAGGGTTAATTATAATAAAGGAGATTAAATACTAAGGACCAATAAAATAACATAAAAATTATAATTTAATTACTCATTTGGACTCAGATACTAAATATTTAGCTAGTTAATTAATATCTAAATTAACTTAATCAATATTTAATCCTAAGTACTTAATTAACTTATTCATTTAATTAAATAAAGCTAAAAAGGGAAAAACGTAATTTCAAAGTATATATATTATTTACCTAATTTATAATAACATATAAAAAGTTGAAAAAGAAATAAATTAAAATAAGCTACGATTAGGTCCCTATGAGTTTAGGTCCTCAAGTTTTTATTCAATTGAGTCCTTTTATTTATTATAGGTCCTTATGTTTTCTTACACTAAGGTCCCTATGAGCACTGTCGACATCACCTTCTTCTTCGCACTAAACGGCTAAGGATGACCGGTGATAATACCAACCAATCACTCTCCATCTTGCGTCGGAACTCCTTCGCCCTTATCGCCAGCTACGATTCCATCCTACGGTCCTGATCCTCCTAAACCTAACAAACTCTGGCACGATGACTTCACCAACGCCGAAGACGAAGGACTTTACACCTTTGCACCTGGACGCGATTGCATCCAGATGCAAGCCCCCTAGCTCCATCGCCAGCTATAAATACCCCCCAACTCTGATTTTCCGGAAGTCAACTCCCTTCCCTCTTCCCCCTACTGAGTTGACCGATAGGCTATTCTCTCCATCTCCGGCGACTACCCTCCACTCCCACCGTCTACTTCCATTCATCTACATCCCCTTCCAAGATCCACTGTGCTCCGCCACGTCTTCGGACGAGGTAGTGACAGTGGACACATCCTCCACACTCCGCGATCACCTGCCAGACTTCTATCTCCTACCCTCTGATTTCCTCCTCCGTCATGATCCTTCGATGGAGATCTCCTACTTCCTTCGTCCAGGTAATAGTAGAATTAGGTTTTATCTTAGTGTAGCTTAACGTAGTTTAGATAGTTAGCTAGTTAGTGTAGCTTAAATGTTTAGTTTTTTCGTCGTCTTCTTTAGCTCAGGCGAGCTCTTTGAGCTCGTCTGGAGCATCATCTTGTCATTTTGTATTGCTGATCACACTCCACACCTCTTCACGATCACTTTTATTTCGTTAATTATACACTTTTATCAGATTATGTGCCTAAACCACTACACCTTCTCCGGAGACCTCCACTATCCACGACAGAGGCACTCTGGCATAGAACACATCCACCAGGGGCCCTTCATCACTCCACCACTTTAGGGCCCTAATCCACATCTCAATTAGCCTAATTAACACATACATATATATAACGCCTAATCTCACCTCAACCTCCTGAGCTCACTGTCAATGGCGGCTCAGGAGGAGTTTTTATCATCTAAACACTCACTCATAAGCATCGTAAGACTCATCTGAGTCTTTTCCCTCACTCAATTGAGTGAGAGGATGAATCGAGAGTTCAGGAGAACTCATAATCCATCTTAACTGAATTCAAGGCAATTCCTTAAGTTTGATCATTGAATGGAGAAATTGATTAGATCCTGAGGTTCCTTATGACATCAGGAAGCTTTTAAGAATATCTTTGTGGTGTTTCATCAAGAATCCACATCTAGCAAATTTACTTGGCGTTCACCAAAGCTCCAGCAAGCTCTGGCGAACCAAATCTTTGCCTCAGCCTTCAGAACTCACTTAAGAGCTCCAGATCACTTCTATGTGATCTTAGAATCGAGGATCACACTTAATATCTCTGTGCAGTTGTTTACACCTTCAGATTGATCGTCTTCTCCAACTCTGGCAGAGTTTGAGAGACGAATTTCTTGAGGATTTGAGTTAGGTAATAGATCCAAAAGCATGTGTGGAACTTAAGAAACCTATTCTAAGTTTTAATTAGGTTTGGGAATCCCTAGTCTGATCTGTCAAACAGACCTCTCTTCAAGCTCAGGCGATGGATCTGGGAAGACCTCTAGAGTTATCAAAATTTGATTTTGAAATGAGTAACATCTTCATGAGGATGAAATAGACTTAATTAGGTCTATGATTCGATTATGCAAGCTTTGAATCCAAAAGTCAATTTCTGAGCTTCAGAAGTCAACTCTTGTTTGAATCTGGGGATTAAAGGCTAAAATTTCATATTTAGGGGATTAAGTTTCCAGAATGATTTAGAAAAGTTTAAGTTTAGTTTGAATGGAATTTATTGAGGAATTTTAGCAATTATGGATTTGTTTAGTTTGGGTTCTTTAATGAACTCATTATTGCTCTTTAAGTTCATGCTGAAATTCGAAGCTTAAACCTACTCAGCTCAGTTCCACTTTAGTCACTGAATTCATTTAGATCGATTTATGATGCTTTAATCTCTCTGCTTATGTGATTTGATCTTAAGTTCTAAAGTCCTAACCTACAGTTGGCAGCCATGAAGCTTTTGGAGCTTTTGGAAGCTTTGTTTATCCTCAACTCCTCACTTCAGTGCGGAATGAACCACTGTATCAACCTTAGACCCTCAATTGAGAGCAATTCCTCAATGCAGGTCATTAGACCTAGGATTTCACTTTCTAAAGGTGCATCTGGGCATGGCGACAGAGCCATGTTCTCCCATCAGATCCATGGATCAAATCTGATCCAAATCTTAAATTGAGGCTAAAATCAAGTAGAGGATCCATAGAGCTTTCGATTGAGCTCTTATACGCTCAATTTCGATAAGCCAATCGTCTAGAATCTTCATTTGAAGATTCTCCTGACGCAGCTTTACATTGAGGAGGACCGGCTGAACTTAGTCCCACCTCGGGAGTTTTCGTGTGCGCGACTTAGTATAATATGATTTTGTGAATCCAGCGCTTCAATCAACGGTGTTGGGGGCACAAAACCGAATCTATTCTTCTGAGCATTGAGGGCACATGCGTTGCACGTGCATGTGTGTGTGCTCGGCTGGACGAACGAGCTTGTGGGCCTGTGATGGGCCTGAGACTGTGCATTGGGGTTGAAATGAATTAAAATCCACATAAAATAAACTAGGCCCAGCTTAGTAGGGTCTGGTCTCACCCCTCTAGGGTACTACGTATCCCCAAAAGGCTGGGTGCCAATTAAATAATTTTTAAAATAAAGAGTAAAATGGGTTAAGTGAGCGATTAAATCGGCTAAGTGTGGATGTTTAAGGCACGGTAAAGAAAGAAGCTAAGAAGAGAAGACCGTAGAGCTTCAGGGTTGAGAGAATGAAAAAAGAATTAAAAGAAGAATGAGTTAAGCTCGAGAGAAAGAGAGAAGTAAAGAATGAGAAGCCTAAGGAGGCAGAGAAATTAAGTGCTGAAGAAGAGAAGATAAAATGAATGAAAGAAATTAAAAAAAAATAGACGTCCGAAGCTTTGAATCAGAACTCCAATTTATATTTTTTTAAGTCGTCTAACTTCTTTTTGAGAAGTCTGATTGAAGGGTGAAGCTGTATTTTGAGCTTTAATTGTTGTAATAAGGCATTTTAAACATTTATAATTATCTTTTATGCCTTATATTTTGTAAGATCACTTATAATAGACATGTTTCTACTTGATTTTTAATGACAAATCTTTCTTGTATAATTATTTCTATTAAATGAAATATTGCATATTTTAGTTGCTTAATTTCTTATGTAATTATTTATGTGCTTAAAGTATGATAATTATTAATCTAATTGATTAAATAGTTAGTAATTATGCCTTAGGAATTAATGGTGAATTAAATTTACTATTATACCTCCCAGTGAACGACCTGGATTCAACAAATTAAATTAAATTATAAATACAAAATGTTAGGTTAACTTGACCATATATTACATTCACGATATTAATTCAAGTTAACCTAAGTTACTTCTAATGCATTTAATGAAGACTAATAACCTTAATTAACTGTGTTAAGAATTTAACGATCACGTGAGCTAGCGGATGTGTGTGCACATACCTATGTGTGTGGGTCCAGGAGGGCGTGTGGGTTCTGTGGGCCTGAATGGGCCTGAGACTGTGCATGGATTAAATGGCTAATAATCCACCTAATCTGAACTAGGCTTGTGTTAAACAGGCTATCGAGGAGTTTTAAGGAGTAATCATCGTAACAAAGCCTCAACCGCTCGAAAATAATTAAATTTATAACTCTGATTCTAAAATGGAGTCTAAGGTCGATTATAGGGAGTAAATATGGAATTCACAACACTAATATCTAATAGAAATGAACGAGTACAATAAACAGATACTATAAAAGATATTCAATGAATCAAATACTCATGAATATATTCACTAAGAACTAATGTATGATGAAGCAAAAAGGAAAGAGAATAAAAATAATGGTGATTTGAATCACCACTTATTCTCTTTAATTAAGCATGCATTCAATTATTCAAGAGTAATCAGATACTCAATGTTAACTTATTACTTAAATCATTCAACAATGCCAAATCAGATCAGATGACTTATGTGAGCACAGGCACACAACTCTTCAGAAGCCTTTCTCTTCCTTCTTCAGCTCCCTTCCTTCTTCTCAAAGCTTTTTTCCTTCTTCACATGCCTTCAAGCACAAAGCACGGCCTCTCTTCAGAGGCTAAGTGTCGCACAGGGATGTCTCTCTTCAGCACAGTGCCAACGCTTCAGAGAGAAAAACCCACCCCCCTCACAAACTCCTCTTTCTCTCAAACCAAGCATGTAATCAAATCCAGATAAGGGGGTAATCGGGTTTGACCAGGGTCACCGGGGGTGCAGGTGATTGAGGGGTGCGTGAGCAGGTGAAGGGGACCTCACCCCGTGTTCTGAGGCAAAGAGTCCAGAACACAATTTCCTAATATGCACTGCAGGCAGGTTGTTCGCACACGATGTAGGACTATCCCACAGGCTTCCTTCGCTCGCGCCAGCAGGGATGATGCGTTGCTTGATTGCAGCTGCTGGAGGCTTCATGATTCCAATTGGTGCTGCATAGAGATACGCGGACGAAATCCACGTCACCTCGAAGTGGATTCGGGCCGTGAAGTTGACGAGGGACTGCAAGCTTGGTCAGCAATGATGGCAGCGACGGTGGTGGACGGTGGTTACCTGAAACACAAGATAAGGCCTCACGACCGCGACAAAAGCATTCAGGAGGGTCGCACGGATGTGGTGAACGTGATGGTGGTGGTCCTTAGGTGGATAGAGGTCGAGCGTGGCTGAACGGTGACGGAGAAGGTGAGCGAGGGAGGTTGAGTTCAGTGGAGCGTTAGAGTGGGTTTTTGGTGGAATTGATTGAGGGGTTTTGTGCGGTGAGGTGAGGAAAAGCTTTTGGAGGTGGAGCAACAGCGTTTGGTGGCTTGTGGAAGGCGGTTGGCCTCGCCAGAGCTCAACTGATCGTGAGGAAGACGGAAGGCGAATAGGAAGACGGAATGCGGCATCGGTGGTCGAAACTAAAATCTAAAGAAGGGGAAAAAGAATAGAGGGGAATAGGAAGTTAAGGGGCCTAGTGTTAATAGTCAAAAGGGGCAGGTGGGCACCGGTTGTAATTGGCCGACGTCGTGGAAGAGAACGCCTCCGTTGAGGGAGACGGCGACAAGGAAAGGGGGAGGCTACCCTCACTGTGGCTGGCGAGATGCAGAAGATGATGAGGAAGGAGGACAGGCCAATTTGGTTGTCCTTAGGATGACGGAGAAGAAGGCCGCTGGAGCCTAGGTCGGAGGAGGTCAGAGATAGGGAAAGAAGATGATTTTTGGCCCTGTACTTAGCTAGGGAAGAGCAGTTGTGCACGAGGGAGCTTTATAGAGCTCCAGGGCAAGCTTTAGATCAAGAAGGAAGGTCTTCATGGCTTGGGATTGGAGGAACAAGACCTCTGACTCTCATGCATTCGCATGAGCAATCAATAGGGATTTGGGACTCAAAATTGATCCAAGATGATTCCCCTATGTGTGAACATTAATCCCACCAATTTTGGTGAGATTTAATGTAGATTCGAGTAGATTTAGAAGTGGTCAAACCTTGCTTGGAGGTCGAGTTGACCTCAATGGCAACAGGGATGTGCTTGCGAAGAAGATAACAAATTTAGCAACCAAATTGCAAGGATTTCAAAAGCTAAGGGCATATGTGGGAGAGAAAGAGTCTACTTGGACTAAAATGCAAATTAGGTCAACATGAACTCTGATTGAGCCCAAATTTTGGTACAAACCTAATTTAGACCCAAAGAATCTGATAGTGAAGTCAGATTTCAGTTTCAACCAAGTTTAACATGGCAATTTGCGTAAAAATCCAAATTAGGGTAGAATTGTATTTGTGATTCTATTTAAGGTCAAAATAGGTTCAGATGGTCAAATCACAGATACCAAACCTCATGTAATATTTTTATATAAATTTTAGAAGATTTAGATGAATTTTATCCTAACCAAAATCTCAATAATTTAAGCGGATCTGAAATTAAGATTTTAGATTATGAATCAGTTCTTGAAATACATAAAACCCTAATTCTATCTGTGTTAACCCCTAGGAAATCCCATGATTATTCTGCATTCATGATATGCTGTTAAAATTATAGAATTAACTCTATTTTAATGTATTCCTCTCAGACTAGATATTCAGTCAGTTATGGCTCTCAAGCGATTATGTAGAAGCATTTGTCAATTAATTCTGATTAATTAAAACTAATTATAGCTCATGATGATGTTATCATCAGCTTAGGCTTAATAGGGTCTGATCCCACCCTAACGAGTGCTGCGTATCCTTGAAAAACCCAATCACCCATTAAAACAACCTTTTTATTAAAAAAAGAGTAATATGGGCTGAGCATAAAAATGGGTACGTGTGGATCCTTAAGTGCACAGTAAAGAGAATGCTAAAGAAAAGGAGAGGGCTTAAAGCTAAAAGAGAAGGAAATAAAGGAAGCTAAAGAAGGAAGAAGAGAGAGAGATGCAGGAAAGAATTAATAGAGCTAAGAAATTAAAATAAGGAAAAGAGAAGAAGAAAGGGTGGAGAAATTAAAGAAACATAAAGAGAGTTGTCTGAAGCATTAATTAGAAGTCTAATATTAATTTTTAAGTCGTCCAATCTTTTTATCAGACGTCTGATTGAAGGCTGAAGAGAGTTTGAGCTTTACATTGTATAAGAGGCATTTGTATTCACTTGTAAACAATCTTTTATAACTTACTTTGTAATAATCATTCCCGTACTTATTATTCATTAAAAATCTTTCATGTACATTTCTTCCTATTAATGAAATAATTGCATACTTCAATTGATCAATCTTATGTGTAATTATTCATGTGCCTAACATATATGTAATTATTAATCTGATTAATTAAGTAATTAGTAAAATTATGCATTAGAATAAAATGGTAAAATAAAAATTACAATTATATCTCCCAACTAACGATCTAGACTCAACTAGTTAAAAAGAATTAAATCTAAAATGTTAGGTTAGCTTAACCCTATACTACAATCTGTGACAACGATTTAACAATTCAAGTTAACTTAAGTCATTTCTTTACCGATTAATTAAGAATAATAACATTAATTAACTGTGTTGAGATTTGTACCCATCAGTACGTGGGAGTTCATTCAAGATCCCTCAATACTCTGGTCTAAACAGAAAGGAGCTAGAGTATGAGGGGGTTTAACAACAGATCCATGAGCATTAGCTAAAGAGAAAGAAGGATTACCTTGAAGCATTGACAAACATTTTTGTACCGCATACCTGAGCTTCCAAGGTGGCTGTGATAGGGCATTAACCTGATTGATTGGATTGAGAGAATTACAGCCACCAGCAACCCATGATTTATGGCCAAAAGCAGACCATTATGAATAGCCCAAGTCTCCATCGTTGTACTGCTCATTATGTTCACTTGATAAGCAGACGCAGCAGCTATGCAACCATTTTCATCCAATAGGACTGCCGCAGTCATTGAGAAATCTTTACCCACAAATGCATCTACTACAATTGAAGACATAGCAACAATTGCAAAGGTTTGCATTGGAGTCTCATCAACACTGGGAGGACTATTGCAGCTCGAGTGCTCCAAGCTGACCCCATAGAAGGTGCACATCCTCTTTGCAGCAGCAATTACTGTCTTGGTGCTTGGAATTTCATCCTTCATAACCACGCTGCACCTATAGGTCCACAAAGCATGTAACACATAAAAAACAAGCATCCTACTCATCCCTGCAGATTCAAGGAGCCTCGAAACCTCCTTAGTAGCATCCCACCATGAGCCAAACTGAGGAAAATTAGTAATCCCCTAATAAAACCATATTGCCCTGCCAAAGGTATACCCTCTAACAAGATGATCCCAATTTTCATCAACTGCAACACAAAAAGGACAGTAAGTATCATCAATATTGATTCTTTTGGCTAGAGTAGTTCTTAGTGGGAGCACCCTTGCAATGGCTTTCCAAAGAAAGAGTTTAACCTTCGGTGGTAGTTTTCCCATAGCCTAAACTTCCTTACAGTGCTTGACTTGTGCTCGCTTAAACCACTCTGCACATTTAGTTCACTAAGCAAAGACATATAGGCAGATTTAAGGGAAAAAATTCCTTTTGGATGAGGCTTCTGTAGGTTATAACGGAGGGGAGTGAGATATCCATGATATGAAATAAAATGTGGAAATAAAATATCAATCACACAAAATGAGCAATCACAAAAGTACACAAGGATTTGTAGGTGGAAACCCAAATCCAGGTAAAAACTACCACCTAAACTCGTCGATTTAGGATTTCCCGATCGACTTAGTTGATCAAATCCACTAACCAAGTCACTTAAACGAGGGTAAATTAACTTCTTATAACCACGCTACAATGTATGATGATAGCGTTCATCAAAACCCCTTCTCTTCACGAGAAGTATTTTGTCTCACGATGGAGACGGGAATCCGCAAAGCGAATACCCAAACAAAAATAATTACAATATCCTATACAACCATAAAGAGAAAGTCTTAAAGCTTAGCTACTATAGGCAATAGGTACTTCCCTTGGATGGAAGTGAAGTGTGCAAAACACATAAGGCACGAAGACGCTCTCAGATGTGCGGAGACGGGAGAACAGTTGTGTAGCTAAAAGGGTGCTCTCCGATGATTATTGAACGGGCGTTTTTCGCTTGCAGATGATGTTGTATCAGAAAAATGTCATTGTAATGTGTAGATCGTTGTGGAAAATCTCGAACAAAAATATTTCAATAAAACTAACCACGAAGAGTTAGGTCGTATCCACAAGGAGAAACAGATTAACAAATTCATGAATAATTTTACCTTGTATTTGTTAAATCGAGTGCAAGATTCGTATTCAAATTCAATGCAAAATGCAACAAAAAGACAATAATTTAAGAAGGCAAGGTTATGTGTGCAATTTTTTCGCAAAAAAACGTTAAGATGTGATCAGTAGTGGCATTTCACATAATTTCCAGTTGTATGCATGCTAGCGAGGAATTGTTCGAATCTGAATCAAAATCCATGTGAAATGATGCACAAAACATGATTCAAACAAATTCAAGAAAGTATAAGTGCATCGTTGCAAATTCTCCTCAATAAAATAATCAATACTAAAAATTGGTGGCAATGGCATGAAATGTGATAACTAATCAAACCCAAATCAGAGGATTCTTTCTTTTGATCGCATGTTGATGATAACGTCATCATCAGTCATATCTAACTTTAATTAGTTATAATTCATTGATATGCTCCTACATAACTGCCAAGGATCCGTAATTTACTGCATATCCTTTCTGAGAGATTAACAGCAAAACAGGGGTAAAACTGTAGTTTTACTAGAATATCTTAATTGCAGAGAAATCACAGGATTTCCTAGGGGTTTATTAAAGCTCAAATGTCATAAATGTTTAATAAGTTGGTTCATGTAGAATAAAACAAGTTTTCACGCGTTTCAAAAATTAATGAGCATCTAATACCCTAAAAACAGATACGCTTAATTAACTGAGGTTCTGGTCAGAATAAAATTTACCTAAACCTTCTAAAATTCATAGAAAAATATTCCCTAAGGTTTGGTACTTTTGATTTGACCATCTGAACCCATTTTGACCTAAAACAGTCTTAGTTTAATAGTTACCCTAATTCAGATTTTTGCGCTAATTACCTAGTTAAACTTTGTCAAAACCAAAATCCAACTTCACCATCAGATTCTTTGGGATCAAATTAGGTTTATGCCAAAATTTGGGCCCAAACAGAGATCATCTTGACCTAATTTACATTCTAGTCCAGTCTAACTCTTTCTTACACACACGCCCCTAGCTTTTGAAATTCATTGCAAATAGGCCCCTAACTTCATCATATTCTTTGCAATCAAGTCCCTCTGCCATTATCGTGGAGGAAGTCCTACTCCGGCAACCTTCAAGTAAGGATCTCTCCCTAATTGATTGGCAGATCTCTTCCAAAATTGAAAGGGAGGTTCTTAAGAGAATCCTTTACGATCTAAATCTAGTCTTGGGCTGTAATTCTTTCCCAAAAGATCATGCGAATCCTTTAAAGTTTAGGGTTTCCTTATGCGTAAGCTTCCAAACTTAGAATGCCTTCACAAGCCCTATAAAAGGACCCAAGTCGCAAGGCCGTGGTCCTTAGCTTATTCTAGCCGATGTCTCCACCTTCTCTCTCCGACTGAAAGCTTCGCGAGCTCCGACGAGCTTCCCCATCTACATTCTTCACCGGCCGTCACAGACTATAGCCGATCGGTTGCTCTTCCTCAAGCTCCTCCGCCGCTCGCAATACCAGCGAGGGTTGTCTTCCCCTCTCTTCCTCGCCATTCTTCCTCATCGGAGGTTTCACCTTCCACAACGCTGGCCATACCACAACCGGCGCCATCCTCCCCTTTCGTCCAATTAGGTTAGCGTAGTTAGGTCCCTTTAGAGTCTTAGGTTAGTTTCCCCTATTCAAAACACAAAAGCACCTCTCGATGCATACGCATGCCACCTTCTTCCTCATCTCTGGCCACCCTCCGGCGATGTCATCCGCACGCTACACAAGTCCACCCACCTCGCCAACACCTCGACAACTTTCACCAGCCCACGCCCATCAAAACCCCTCTACGTATTCGCCACTCCACCCACCCAAAAGCTCCATCGAACAACCCACCTTCGCACGACCATCCCCGACTTCATCCAGCCACCACGCACCTCCATACGCCACAAAACCGCCACCACGCACCTCCATACGCCACAAAACCACCACCACCACATCCGCCATCTCTTGGCGATCCCCCTAAGATATTTTAATGTGGTCGTGAGGCCTTATTATTATTTTCAGGTCTTTCGTCGAAGTTCCACCACCGTCGCCACTACCACCCTCATTCTTCAAGCTCCAGGTCAAGCGAACCCCAGGCGCCACCTCCAGGTGGTGTGGAGTCAACACCTCCAAACTCCCAGGTCCTCACTTGGGAGAAAGAGGGGCAGCTGTGACTCCAATTCGTGAAGACACTCTCAGCAGCTATGCCAATTAGAGAGGCTTCATCTACAGGCGCACGCAAGAAGAGGCCTGTGGGATTAGTCCCACCTCGAAAACACAAAAGCCACTACAGCCGCATAAATTGAAGGTCAAATGGCCTTATCACCTCCAAACACATGGGGTGAGATCCCTCACACCCGCACTTGACTAGACCCGCCTAAGCCCTCTCACTTCTCGGCTGCGACACCCACGCACGTAGCCCTGGACCCGATTACGCGACCTGAATACCCAATTGACCCGAATATCTGAGAAAAGAGGAGAGGAAGGAAAGAGAGCGGGGTAGGGGTGGGTTTCGCTCCTTGGTGCAGCTGTGCAACACTTAGTCGTTGGGAAGAAAGGAAGAGAAGAGAAGGCTCTGTGAAAGAGAAGACTTGAAAGAAGAAGGGGTCGTGCTAAAGAAGAGAAAGGAAAGGCAGCAGAAGAGAAGTTAAGGCAGAGAAGAACAGAAGAAAAGATCAGAGGAAAAGCACTGTAGCAGGCGACATTTAAGTCGTTTGATCCATATGCCAGACATCTAATCACTGTGCAATTATTTGATTCATTGAATAATTAGTATATATATGTGTTAGGCTAATAATTAGTAATTCCAATCACTATTATTTTGCCTTAACTATCTTTTTATTCTTTTAAACTCTTGATATACTCATGTTATGTATTGAAGACCTATTTTGAGTGATTATTCATTGAACATCATTATTGGCTTGATTTCCTGTGCTCATTTATGTATAATTAAAGATTAGCATGTGAATTCCTATTTGCTCCCTATGTTCAACCTCGGACTTCAAATTCGAGTTATAAATTTTATTTATTTTTGAGCAATTTTGACATATACTACGATGCATCTTCTAAAACATCGATTCTGGGCGTCAACACGCTCGAAGAAGAGGCAATGGCAGGTCGCGTGGAGCTCGTAGGAGGTTGGCGTTGTCAAGAGCTTCGCATCGGAGGTCGCACCGAGAACGATGGCCGGTGGCGGCCGACCGACGGGAAGGTTGGTCGGCGATGTGGAGCCTCGCCGGCAGTCGTGTCATATATCGTTGGCGAATCTGAGTGTGTGGTCGTGCTTGTGAGGGCGCGATGAGTTCAACAGCATCGACGGAGTGGAGGATGGTTGAATGAGGTGGTTGTGCGTGGAGGACCAGCAGTGGTGTTTGGGTTCTTTTTGTTGGTCCAGCAGGTGGAGGAAGGAGAGGAGGCCGGGCGTGCGCACGGGCTGGCGACGCCGACTGCTTCGCATGAGGGTGTGGAGCGAGGTCCGTTATGCGCTGGTGGGTGTGGACACAAGCAACCATTGGCTGTGGGCACCAACTGGAGGGAAGGAGTGGCCGTGCGTGGGGACCTCTACTATGCGTGGAGGTCGTGCGCACAGCAGCTGCTATGTAGCTGCGTGCGTGAGGCAGATGCCTGCAAAATAGGTGGATGCGCAAGGGTGGTGGTGCATGCAGTGCTTGGCTGATGATGGTGGGGTGCGCAAGGCAGATGTGCGCATGGGTGATGCAGCGTGTAGTGATTGTTGGGTGCGCTGGAGGAAGAAGGCCGAAGATGCGGGTCTCTGGACGTCTAGGAACCTTCCCGGATGTCTTAAATAAAAGGGCGAGAGGGTGCAATCGAGGACGAGGCGTAGCACGATGGTAATTCGTTGGACAGAGTCGTGGTCACGGCTGCAAACGCGGTGGCGGTGTGTTGTCGAGGCGAACACAATCGATGACGAGTCGTCGCGGTTGTGGATGTCGATGTTGTCACCACCGACCACGGTGGTGATCAGAGGTGAGACGCGGTGGTGATCATTGTCATGGGCAAGACGTGGTGGTGGTCATGGCATCAACGGTTAAGGAGTTGCCTTCTCCCTTTGGAGAGGGAGAGATTTGGAGAGGGCCATCTCTCGTGGATGGGAGATAGTTCTCTCTTCTTTCCTGCACATATATAGAAAAAGATAAGAATAAGAGAGAAACAGAGAAGGAAAGAGTCAAAGAGAGAGTCGTTAAAGAGAGGAGAGATTTGAGGGAGAGATTCGTGAGGGAGAGAAAGGAAGGTTTTCTTCTTTCTTTCTTTTAATACAATGCATGGAATGATAATTGTGCAGCTTTATTAATTTTATCTATGCAATCAATGATTCGTATTACATTTTCATTCCAACAACAATGTACTTAGGCACTAAATTAGTTCACTAAAATAGACCTATCAAATACTTAGAAGCTTGGAAAGCAAGGTAACTTTCCTTCTTAATTCTCTCTTCTCTTTGACACAATATGAGTGGAAGAAGTATTGCTTTAGTGTATTTAGCTTAGGAAGGGTGCTCCACTATTTATAAAGGTCCTAAGAAGGTTTTGGAAGGCCTTAGAAGGCTTCTATAACCGTTGGGAATAAACCCAAGGCAAATTAGGTCAAAATCATGGTCATTTATGATTCTGACAGGGATATGAGACGTCTGGTTCTAATGTTAGACGTCTAATCTAGGAATCGATCATCTGATCTTAAAGGGTGGAAGATCTGATTAGGGTTGCATCAAAATAGTCGTTTAAGATTCAATTATAAGACGTCTAGGCTAATAATCAGACGTCTAATCCTAAGAAGGTTTCTTTCCTGTTTTCACATGATCGAAATAGGGTTCTAGTGATAAGTTGCACAGACGACATGACGAACGTCTGGCAAGATGTCTGGACATTTGAAAATCGAATTCTCTGCGAGAATTGATTTCCCGAAGCTAAACGGCTATTAGGTCTGACAAGAAGTAATTTGGGTCAAAACTTAGCCTAACGTCTATTTATCAGACGTTTGGTGATTAGCCCATATTTGTGGGCTATTTAAGTATTTAAGTGCCTAGACATTAAGTTAATTCTAACATTTATTTAGCATAAATTAGGATGTAAATAAATTAATTCATATTTCCAATTTAAGTACATAATTCATGCATCCTATTCATATTTAAATGCATTTAGAATTAACTTAGAATTACATTAGTTAACCAATTAAGTACATTACATGCATTAATTTAGGTTAACATAAAAGTTGAGGGTTTGTATATAAATAACCATAATATTTTATCATTATTTTTTTATTCTTCTTCTACGTGCAACGGCTGCATTTCTTCCTCCAGCTGCTACAGTGAAGAGCCCAATTAAGGAGGAGCAGATGTGTTAGATCTGGTCGGGGAGCTAATTTCAAAAGAGAGGAGGCAGCCGAGCTCAGGAGGCCTCCACCCCCGACCCACCACTGTGCAGAGAGTTCGTCTCTCTTCCATTCCACACCGCCGGCCTCAACCGTGGCGACGAGTCTCCCACCACCGTGGGCGTGTGGTGTGATAGGCCACACCGCCATCCGGAACTCGTCCGCATTACCGTGAGCACCTCAGCGTGCACCTCCCTCGCTGTCGTCACCAACAACCACCGCCGCAACTACTGCAATTTTACTCCTTAGTCAGTTAAGACATCCGAGAAGTTTCCCGGATGTCTGAAGCTTCGACCCACACTCCAGTAGCAACCGGCCGCTCACTCCACACCCACGCCCCTCCGGTTGCACACTTGAACCACCTCTTGCAGCATCCACTCCAGCGCCAACCACCAGCCCACACACGCCTCTTCATCATCTCCAGCGTGCAGCCGCGCCCGCTCCTTCTGCCCCTCACCTCCACTTCGTGCCCACCAGCACCCTGCAGCGCCTCTTCACGCATGTAGCAGGCGCACGTTCTTCTCCGCACCTTCCGCCTACAGTGCCCCCCCACCATCTGCAGCGCCTCCAGCAGTGCGTGCAGGCTCAGTGCGCGCAACGGCATCCTCTACGCGCACCATCTACAATGCCTCCAGCAGTGCGTGCGGGCTCAATGCACGCAACGGCAGCCTCCGCGCGCACCACCTGCAACAACCTCCGCGTGCGCCCATCTGCACTTCCTCCAGCAGGTGCAGCCACCGACACAACCCACCTCACCGGAGCTCCTGCAGGTCGGCTCCGGCCACCGTTCAACGTGCGGCTACCACCACCGCGACGACCTCACTTCAGCCAACCGCCTGTGCGAACCTCTCCTCGATGGAACCTCTCTCCCGATCGCGAGGAAGAGAGGTAAAATCCTCTATTTTGGACTTAATTAGTTATTACATTTCATGCCATTGCCACGAAAAAGAATTTTGGTTTATGAATATTTTATTGTGATAAAACTTACAACTTCATACTCAAGCTCTCTTACAATTGCGTAGCTTTTGTAATTAACATTGTTTGACATTGGTTTTGGAATTTAAATGTGCACAAATTTTCTTTAATACATGTCAATGGAAAATTGCATAAAATCATCACATGTTTATTGAATATTTCAGTGAGGAAAAATTGCACATCTACCCTTATGTTTTCAAGATATTGTGCATCTTCTTTCCGTCGCATTTCATGTCAGATTTGACTACGAATTTCTCACGAGATTGAACGAATACGAAATAATTGAGATATTATTGTATCATTGCCTCCCTGTGGATACAACCCACTCCTAATTGAGTGGTTATATTAATTGTTGATTAGTCGATTTTTCCACCACATAAAACTACAAACGACTTTAAAAGTGAACAATCGGCTCGTCATCTGGGATGTACTACGAACGTCTGAAAGTAGATATAAATCATATTAAGGGTTAATCATCAACGATTAAGTCTGACAAGCCAACGATCCTCTAGTTGGACATCGGGCAAAGTCCTCAAATGTCTCCTAAGACGTTTAGACTAAGGACTAGACGTCTGAAACTGGCAGACAGAGAGTGGGTTTCCAGCCTAAGTGGACTGGATGTCTGATGTCTAAATTGGACATTTGATCAAGTTGTCTAATGCCTATTTTGATTTTCTGATTTATCTAAGAGTTTGTCTAAATATCCTAGGGTAGTGTAAATGTTCCTAAGACTACTCTAAGGTATTTTGAGACTCTTTAACAAATAATCTAAGCAAAATAAAAAACAAAGAACATAAAGATATAAAAACAAAGTACAAGACAAAGACATCTATCATATTCTTCTTGTCTTCAAGCTCTCGCTCCACGTGAAGCTCCTCCAATCTGTCATGGATGCGAGCTTGAGCTCCTCCCCCACACTTGTAACAATTTGCATTTATCCTGAAATCTTAAACTAAATGTAAATGTTAAAAAATAAGTATTTTGTTATCATCAAAATTAATGATCGCAGTGCCCTTGTACATTCTCCTTTTTTATGATGACAAAATCATAAATATTAATCCATAAAATTCTCCCCCTTTTTGACATTATCAAAAAGGTTTAGTCAATTAAAAAATTATCCTATACTCCCCCTTAAAACATGCTCTTCTAATTCGATCTTTTTGATATAACAAGATAACTATTCATTTCTCCATTTAACTCCCCCTTTCTAAAGAAAATATAGCTAAGATCATTTAAAACCTCTCCCTTAATGATTAACAAATAGCTTTATCAAATTTTAGCTCTCCCTATCTAAATGCTATAGATAAAAAGATAAGGTGAAGGGTGTACCTCACTTACCATGGCTAACAGCATGACCCAAATGGAGGTTGATGCCAAAATGGAAGGGCCTCCCATCTGTAGCTTGGAGGTCAGAGCATCGGAGCCGATCTCCAATCAAGTGGTTAACGCAAGATGGTTTGATCACCCGTCGATCTTCTTGTCTTTTTCCTTGGTCTACCCTTTAATCCTCCCAATTTGAGTTGACCATTCTTGAGCTTGTAGGTCCAATCTTCATATGGTAATCTACTTTGAAACCTACAAAATAAGATTCTACTTGATTTCTCGGTATCCAAGTTAGCTTGGATTCGGGCTTGTTAGTTGGTCTCCTTGATGGAGATCCTTTCTCGATCTTATGACTAATGCTAATTTTTTCATTAGAGAAATTTTCTACTCTATTCATTAAATTCTTGAAATTTTCCTTAAGACACGCAAGTTCTTCCATAACATGCATCTTGGACTTTAAATTAGAAAGTTCAGTTTTTAAGCTAGTATTCTCCTCAATCAATTTCTTATTTTCATTGATTAGGTTATGATTTTCTAGCAATAAATTATTCTTTTCAAAAGTGTTTGGACTAGAATTAATTTCTAGATCCATAACTTTAATTTGTAGCCTTTCATTTTCAGACTTTAGAAAAATAAGTTTCTTTTTCATACTTTTGTTTTCTACTTTGAATGACTTGCTAATTTCATATAATTCTCCTAAAGCTTCTTGAAACTCTAAGTCCGTAAGAGAGTTTACCTCTTCATCGTCGCTTTCGCTACCGCTATCCGCGATTGCCATGAGACCAAGGCACGCGGTCTCCTTATTGGATTCTTCTTCCTCCGAGCATGATTCTTCATGAGTGCCTTCAAACTTCCTCTATATTTCATGGGTGGTGGTGCAATCTTAGATTCGCTCGAATTCCTCCGAGCTCAATGAACAATACAAGACATTCATAGCCTTTGCATTGAGGTTGAGATCCCGAACCTAATCTTTCGAGTAACTAAGCGCCAGTTTCTTGGAAATGACAAATGCGGACTCACATTTTTCCCAAACCCGGAAGTCATAGACCTACAACCACAAGGATATACGAGTTTTCCAATGTAAGAAATCTATACCTGCAAAATAAGGTGGTCGCGAGGCGTCGTGTCCTTCGGTGTATACGAATGTCTTTCCCTCCATCGGATCCTCGCCGGTGTGTAATGCTGATGATGCAATACCTACTCTGATACCAAATATAGGTTCTACTGGAGGGGTGAGACATGCATAATACAAAATAAAATGCGAAAATAAAATATCAATCACACAAAATGAGTAATCACACAAGTACATAAGGACTTTTAGGTAGAAACCTAAACCCAGGTAAAAACAACCACCTAAACCTCTCAGTTTAAAATTTCTCGATCGACCTTGTCGATCAAATCCACTAACCAAGTCACTTAAACTAGAGTGACTTAACCTCTTACAACCACGCCACTATGTACGAGGGTAGCATTCCTCAAAATCCCTCCAATTCACGAGTATTTTGTTTCGCAATGGAGACGGAAATTCCCAAAGCAAATATCCGAACAAAAACAATTACAATGTCCTATAGAGTCACAAAGAGAAAGTCTTAAAGCTTAGCTACTATAGGGAACGGGTACTTCCTTGAGATGGAAGTGAAGTGTGAGAAACACGCAAGGCACGAAGACACTCTCAGATGTGTGGAGACAGGAGAGCGGTTGTGCAACTAAAACGGTGCTCTCGGATGATTGCTTAGAAGCTTGGAGAGTAGGGTGACTTTCTTTCTTGATTTTCTCTTCTCTTTGACATAATATGAGTGGAAGAAGTATTACTTTGGTGTATTTAGCTTAAGAAAGGTGTTCGTCTATTTATAGAGGTCCTAAGAAGGCTTTGGAAGGCCTTGAAAGGCTTCTATAACCGTTAGGAATAAACCCAAGACAAATCAGGCCGAAATTAGAGTCATTTATGATTCTGACAGAGTTATCAGACGTCTGGTTCTAATGTCAAGACGTCTGATCTAGGGATCAATCATCTAATCTAAAAGGGTGTCAGATCTGATTAGGGTTGGATTAAGACGGACGTCTAAGACTCAATTATAAGATGTCTGGACTAAATATCAGACGTCTAATCCTAAGAAGGTTTCTTTCCTATTTTCACAAGATTAAAACAGGGTTCTAGTGATAAGTTGCACAGACATGTTGGACGTCTGGAAATAGGATTCCCTGCGGGAATTGATTTCCCGAGGCTAAACGGCTATTAGGTCTAACAAGAAGTGATTTGGATTAGATCTTAGCCTAACACCTATTTATCAGATATCTAGGATGTACTACGGACGTTTGAAAGTAGATGTAAATCAGGTTAAGAGTTAATCCTCAATGATTAAGTCTGACAAGCCAACAGTCCACTACTTGGACGTCTGGCAAAGTCCTCAGACGTCTGGACTAAGGGCTGGTCATTTGAAATTGACAGACAGAGAGTGGATTTTCATCCTAAGTATTTTAAACGTCTGATCAAACAGTCAGACATCTTAAAGTCTAAGATCAAATGTCTAATGTCTAAATTAGACATCTGATCAAGTTGTCTGATGCCTATTTTGATTTTCTGATTTATCTAAAAGTTTGTCTAAATATCATAGGGTAGTGTAAATGTTCCTAGGACTACTGTAAAGTACTTTGAGGCTCTTTAACAAATAATATAAGCAAAATAAAGAGCAAAGAATATAAAGCTACAAAAATAAAATACAAGACAAAAAGACATCTATCATATTCTTCTTATCTTCAAACTCTCACTCCAGGCAAAGCTTCTTCTCCTCCATCAAGCTCCTCCACACTTGTAACCATTTACATTTATCCTGAAATCATAAACTCAATGCAAATGTTAAAAAACAAATGTTTATTATCATTAAAATTAACGATTGTAGTACCCTTACACCAACAGCTTCTAGATAAGATTATCTTCTCCTTGATGAATAGGTGTACTAACAATACTTTTTGCTACCTCATTAAAGAAACAACTATGTATTTCCCTCACCTTCCAACTAACATCCTCCTTGTTTATAAACTTCGACAGTAAAGATATATTCAGGCCCTCACTGTTAATAGGAAAAGGATTGGACTCACTTTCAAGCCAGGGATCCATCCATACATTAATTTTATCTCCTTGTCCTACTAACCATAAAATGTTCTTATGTAAAATATCTTTCATGCTTGCCATGGCTTTCATAAAAGGCGAATCAGTAGGCTTCTCCAAATATTCCCAGAAGGAGCCACCTGGATAATATTTCCCTTTGATTTAGGACTGCCACCATCCTTCCTAATTTGCACATAGAGCCCAACCCATTCTAATCAGATAAGCCAAATTGACAAGCTTGGTCATTCTGAAACCCAATCCTCCCAAACATTTAGGTAAACACAGAGATTTCCATGCTTTCAAGTATATGGTCTTCTTCCCCTCCAAGGTACCCCACCAAAAATCTCTTATCAATCCATCCAGCTTTGCACAAAGTTTCCTAGAGAATAAATTCGTGGCCATTAGATGATAAGAAATAGATGCAAGGGTGACTTGTATGAGGACTCCTCTTCTAACTTGTGATAGTACTCTCTTCTTCCATCCTACCATTTTATTAGCATATTTTGATAACACCAAATCACCTGATTCTTTTTTATCAGCACCGTCCATAATAGGAGTACCTAAGTACAACTCTTTGCTTTTCATCTGATCAACTTTTATGACTTCAATGGATAGCTTTTGAATATTCTTTGGGGTGCCTTTACTAAAAAAACACTTTGGACTTCTGGAAATTAACCTTTTGGCCTGAATAGAATTCATATTCAATTTGAATCTCCTTAATCTTCAAAGCTTCATTAACAGAAGCTCTTGAAAAGGCTATTGTGTCATCTGCATATATAAGGTGCACAATCTGAGATGATTGCTTATGAAGTTCATACCCCGTCAAAGTCTTTTCATGCAAGGCTCTATCTATACTTCTTGTAAGGTACTCAGAGAATAGAATAAATATATATGGGGAAAGAGGGCAACCTTGCTCTATACCTCTAGATGGAACAATGACTTCTATTGGATCCCCATTTACTAGTACCTGGAAAGTAGTTGAAGTTATGCAGGCCATAATGAGTTTAATTACGGGAGCTAGGATTTTTATCTGCTCTAAGCAAATTCTGACAAATCCTCATTCCATTCTATGAAAAACTTTTTCCATATCCAACTGTAAAGCCATAGATCCTTTTTTCCTTCTGGATTTCCTCATATCATGTATGATTTCTTTTGCCAAAATAACATTATGTGCAATATGCCTATCTAATAGGAACCCTGACTGCCTAATTGATATAATTCTTCTTAGAATAGGTTTAATTCTTCTACCAATAATTTTGGTAACCAGCTTATACAATGTGTTGGTCAAATTGATGGGCCTGAAGACCTTTGGCTGCTTTGGGGTCTATGACTTTAGCACTAAAGCTACAAAAGTTCTACTCATCTACACTAGCATTACTTGACTATGGAAACAACTGTGGACAAACTCTACAATTTCTTTACTGGTCATGTCCCAGCTATGCTGATAGAAAAAGGTTGGAAACCCATCAGGACTTGGACTTTTGTAGGGGTGCATCGAGAAGAGAGTATTTTTAACTTCATCCTCATCAAGAATCAGCATACACCACCTTTAATCTATTTCAGTAGCCCAGTCCTGAACGGAGAACATATTCTGAGGTGTACTTCCATGCAGCTAAGAGGTGAAGAGGCCCTTGTAGTAATCTACAAAAACCTTAATCTGCTCATGTTTTGCTGTTTCTTCACCATTTGGACAGATAATCCACTCAATAGTATTCTTCCTTGCCCTATTCTGGGCATATATATGATAATATTTTGTATTCCTATCTCCACTTGATATCCAATCCTTTTTTGATCTCTGAAACCAATAGATTTCTTCCTGACTAAAGACTTCTTTATATTTCTCTTGTAATTGCTTTTGTTTTTCAATATTTTCCTTCCTCTTCTTCCAATTGACCTCTAATTTGGCATTCTAAGAAATAAGCTCCTATCGCAACTGCTGGCCTCTTTCCTAAATGCAAACTTCAGGTGCCGTAGTTTTCCCATCCTTTCTTGACAATATTTGCATAGTCATCTTTGAGGCTCCATTCCACTCCCAACCACCAAACCTTTTTTTTTCGTTCCTTTTCCTTACCAATCGCAACAAAATGGAACTATGAGCACTTCCGATTGCTGGCAGATTTAAAACAACTGCATTGGGGTATCTTAAAGACCAATCAGGCAAGGAAAGGACTCTATCAAGTCTTTTTTTTATTAGGTAATTCGGCTTCCTTTTATTGGACCAAGTGAAAGCTTGTCCAAAAAAGCCTAGGTCCAATAACCCAAGCCAGCAGTGAAAGATCTCAAAAATTGAAATTGTCTCATTGGGATTGCCTTGCCACCACACTTATCAATCGATGATAAAATCGCATTGAAATCCCCAATGCAGACAAGTTGCTCAGCATAGCTAGATAATAACCTTCCCATCCTTCCCCAAAATTTTTTCCTACAGCTTTGTTTTGGAGTGCCATAAATGCAAGCTAAATACCAGGGAACATCATGTTCTACTATATTAAGCAAAATATAATGGATTTCCAAGTACACAATATTCACATATAGAGTATCAACATACAAAAGGCCCAGCCCTCCAGACATACCATCAGCAAATACAACAAAAGAGTTGTAACCTTTTAGCTTTTTACATACTTTACCAAAATTATCCCTACTAAGATGAGTTTCAGATATAAATGCCAGATCGGCCCTAAAAGCCTTCAAAAGGGATTTCATATGCCGAACTGCCATGGATGATCCCAAACCACGACAATTCCAGGATAGAACATTCATTTTCCCGAGAGCAGTTGATTTGCCCCAGCTACCATGGGCCCTTCATCAGACAGACTTGCCCTTTCTTCATTGATAGACGCCTCCAAGTCTTCCTTCCTTCTTTTGTTTATTTGAGTTCCTTCCTTCATCTTGATCTCTCTAGCCTTCCTCTTGATATTCTTCCTTGGGACCACAGTACTGTCTGGCTGCTGAAAGATATTCAGATCTATCATGTGTTCATCATAAGCTATGCCAGCTTGCTGCTCTTCCCCTGAGGCCAACAGAGGCTGCTCTTCCCCCAAGTCCAACAGAGGTTCCTCATTTCTTTCAACATTCCCAACAACCATAAATTCCCTCACCTCCTCTCCAAGCCTTCTTCAAGAGGATTCTGTAAGGTGGAACATTCTTTGCACTCCCTCTTCTTGCTCAGACTCATGTTCAGCTCTAAGCTGTTGAAAAGGAGCACTTCCCATCCCTAACGACACAGCTCCTTTTTCAGCTCTTACTTCACTGTCAAAATTTTGCTGAATTTCATCTTCCAGAGCCCTCCTAGTGACTTTATCTCTTGTATTTCACTTTTTGCTTCCAAATACACACTGCAGTCCCGATGCACATGTCCAATTTTACCACAACAAGCACAAATTCTTGGGAGTCTTTCATACCTCAAGGGAATTACAATGGAATCACCCTGAAGATCCAACCTACATTTGCAAATCAACGGTTTGCAGGCATCCATAACAACCTTCATTCTAACAAACCTTCCTCCCCTCTTTTCATCAAGATCAACATCCTTGATAGCCACAAAAGCTATCCTAGCTCTCATCAATACTAGCCTGCATCTATACTCTGGCGGTATATCAAAAAGTTGAACCCATAAATAAAAAATAAAAAAAAAGGCCAGCACTTTCTAAACCTGAATTTTATAACACTTACAGGTAAACTAACCTTAAAGGCAGCATCTTGAGAGAGCTTATTTCTAAGCAATCTCAAACTGCAGCCCATCACCCACAGCAAACATGCCTTAATGCTTTAGGATTGGAAGCTTATGCAATCGTTGCCTGACCGTAGGAGACTTTGGCCAATAAATACCCAGTCTCTCAAAATATCTCTCACAAACAATGCATGAACTTAATCTCCTTTTTCCACTCCTCCTGGTTCCCTGGCCACAAGTGATTGCTTGTCTTCCAGTGTGCATCCAGTTGTCTGTTTTCTACTGCACATTCGCAACCATCTGTTGTCCGCACATGGACGTACAGCATGTTTCCAGATTGAAAACAAATCCTTCAGCTAGTATAGAAGGGGCCCAGATTGTGAGCTGTGAACCGAAGTACACAAGTTCTCATGCATCCAGAAGATGAAGTTGGAAGGCAATAACAAAACTTCCCAAGTTAAAGAAAACCACTGTAAACCATGATTTAAAGAGAACCTAACGCTTTTTTTTAAACTCTGGGTCTTCCACAATTTCCCATACAACAAGTTCCAATGAAGAAAGATGACCACTGCATCTTGACTCCTCTTTTTCCCCTGAAGCTGCACTGCATATTCATAAGAACCTGGTGATATACAGATGGGAAGAGCTCAGGAAAACCAACACTCTTGGCATGTGATGAAAGTCCACAACTAAAAGGTTTTCGTAGGCATGTTATTTAGCAACACACACATGATCAAGGAAAACCTTCTCAAAACAAAGCAATTAATGTCATTAGAAGCAGAATCGTGTTGATTACCATGATTTTCCTGCCATGATATCAGGTTTTGTGATATCTTAGTGCCTGCAGTTGCATTATGCAGAAGCATCTCACCATTGACAAAGGCTTAAACTACCATGAGTGGAAAGAAAAAGGAATTTTCATTTTTTTTATTTTCAGTTCACGCAGCTTCCATGATAACTAGTTGATGAGGGAAGAAATATCCTTCCGATTGTGAAATAAATTCCGTGACTCAAGCCTGCTTACCTGATTACATGACTAGGTCTGGATACCAACAATCTGACGGATCTGGTTATCCTAAGTCAGACCTGACGGATCTTCACCGGTTTGCCTGGCAATCCGATGGGTCCAGCTACCCTAAGACAGACTCGACGGACCTTTACACAGCTACCTGGCATCCTGATGGTTCCGGTAACCTGAAGTTGGATCTGACAGGCCTGCTTCCGTCAACTCGGCATCTTGGTGGACCCAACTACCTGATAGCAGATCTGGTTGCCTGAAGACAAGCAGCCGAGTTGTTTCTCCTTCTGTAGGCAGACGGGTGCAGCAGTTACAAATCATGCCCTCCCTATTGCTTAGATCATGGGATCGCCGATTGAGAACCCACGACACCTACAATTGAAAATCACGTAGCCCATACATACTCAGGTCATTCGAAAAAAAAGGGTTACGCATTCAGAGAGAAAATAGAGGAATAGAGAGTTTGTGTGCTTTATATTCACCATACTCAAATAGTGAAACTTGAGAGTGAAACACTCTCCTCAGATGTAGACCATTTCAGGTGGAATTGGATAAGTAATTTCCTGTGTGATGGTGTGATTGCTTTTGAGTCGAGCACTCTACTTTAAGAGGGCTCAATCACTACTTGATCACTTTTACTGTGAAGTATCAGG
Organism: Thalassia testudinum; assembly: GCA_037157565.1. Lineage (NCBI taxonomy): Eukaryota > Viridiplantae > Streptophyta > Magnoliopsida > Alismatales > Hydrocharitaceae > Thalassia > Thalassia testudinum. The sequence goes on from JAZHRO010000059.1 coordinate 20,115,474, forward strand.
CATATATCACATGGTACAAGAACATAAAAGCAAGATATGATTTCATCCAAGTCACTGAAAGCTGATTTTTTTTTCTGCCGCTTCATAAAACAAACTCTAATTGTAGCATCTTTTGTGAGTCAAAGAAACAAGTGAAATACTATTTAACCGAAATTCTAAACCTTGGATTAGACTAAATAATGAGAAGAAAATGGAAGTTCCTCAAAAATAAACTGTTAGATGAATAACAATCCATACATCCTGAATGCAGTTTGAGTGGAAAGAGCTACAACTTTATAATGTACTTATGATACTTTCCTGTGGAACTGAGTAAAAAAAATCCCTAATGCATAGTATAGGAGACGGTTTCAAAATTCAAACTATTTGTAGGCGTTTTCATGTCTAAAGAACAATTACATTACTTTTTAGATGGCTCTATATAATGTTTAAATATAAAGCCTAATAAAAAACAATTACCAGTAGCTTTGGCTTACAGCAAAATCCACATAGAACATAAATAAAGTAATACGATTTTTCTTTTTCTCTCAAAAGAAAAGAGAAGAAAGTAAGCAGGTAAATACGCCTTCAAAAGATAAGCATATAAACAAATAATCACAACTTACAAACATGTAATGTGTTTTAAATTATAAAAATACAAAACTGAGAAATTCATTCATACAATTTTAAATTTAAATTTCTTACATTTGATCCTTTAAGGTCTAAAAGTACAAGTCCAACTACTTCAACACCAGATCTGAAAAAGCTCCTCCTGACAAAAAGTGCAAGCTGAGATGCTACCTTGGAATCTCTAGGCATGATTACAAGTACATTTCCATAAAACAAAACTCATCACATAAAAAATAATCTATCATGCTAGATGTGACATGTGAATCAGACAAGCCCATTTAGGTGCCTACCATGGCTCACTTGGTTCATTCCACAAGGCATTTAGTATCGAGGTTGGGCTAGGCCCAGAACCTGCAGGACTCCTCTAAGATGGCCACAACCACCCATTCAGCCCACAGCTCACCAACCCATCTTCCCAAGCCTGCAAAGCCATTTGCCCCATGGCCAACAGATCCACCTACCCAAGCCTAAGCAACTGGCCACTGGACAAATTAATAACCAACCTTTGGAAAACTATCTTTTTGGTTTTGAGATTTATATGATCAACCTAACTTGTTAAGGCAAGTAACTAAAATTAAATGCCTAATTTTTATTTAATTGTAAAAATTATTTAGTAAACCGAATTGAACATATCACACTACAAAACAAAAAATAAAACCTAGGACCATGTTGAATTTAGCAGGCTGGTTTAAGCCAAAATTTGTCAAATCCGAGTCATGAACTCATAACCAATCCTATGTGCATAGCCCACCAGGCACCCAGCAAGAGGCCACACCGTACCATTATCACAAAAAAAAACAAAAAACAAAATCCCATTATCTCAAGGCACTTCAGCATGCCAAAGTACGTTTTCCCAACTGTCTTTTTCGAAAAGAAAAGGATGATCACAGCTTTCCCAACCGTTGTAAGAGGGAGTTAAGCAATGAAAATGCCAGGAAAGGATCCATGCTTTAATCTTGCTGGTGTAGACAAATTGTTATATAACATCCAAGACTTGTAATCAAGGCCCAACTACTAAATTTTTATAAATCAACAGCTTCAAGTTAACAACATAGAGATATTATTGCTGAGACATCAAGAACCATTGTAACTACCATACAGCATAAGGAGAAAAAATCACCCATTAGCAGGGATAGTGCAGGCTTACTTGTAGAATGACAGTGTCAACATATCTACATACGACACAGCACACATGACATTCAAAATTAAGCAGTAAGTATTTTTTTTTCAGTTAAAAAAAAGGATGATCGCCCAAGGATAAACAATCAACCACGTGATAATAAAAGACAAGTTAATAATTCACCTGTATCAGCCCTGTTTAGTTTTCCAATTTGGATAAAACTGATGTACACCAAGCAATCATAATCCAACAAACAGGAAGGGGCATGTCAAGCACTTAGTTTCAAACTACTGGAAAGGAGATATATGTAAATGACTGCAGCTCAAGCAGGTTATCTTTAAGTTAAATGCTAAGCTAATTATCCAATCTAAACAGCTGAATGCCCAAGACAAAAAAAATGGTATAAGAGAAAAAGAACCAATCTTCTAACAGAAAAATTACATAGAGCACCTAATTCAGCAAGCAACCTCCATTATGTACTCCCTTCACTCGAATGCAGCTCCTCCAAGGCCACCTTTACTTGCTCTTGCACAAGCTCCAACCGCTTCGAGTATACTTCCAGCTCCAAAATCTGCTGCTTCCTCCACTTCCCCTCCGAAGCCATATCCCTCTCGCCAACCACGGGAATATTTCCCATAAAGCCCACGGGCATCAAGCCCATAACGGTCGCGTAACCGCCCATTGTCCCAAGAGCCGACGGCCCGCTCACCGCGCAGCCCAACAGGTCCTTCAACAGAGGCGAAAGGCAGCTCTTCACAGTCTCCTCAACCACATTCGAATTCCCCACGTACACGGAAGCCGCGAAACCGTTCTCATTCGTGATCCTGGCGGGAACCGACTTAACCTCCAGAGGAACGGACTTAACGTCCACCGGCGTAGCATCGAGCACCGGGACGGATTTAACGTCAACAGGGGTAGCCGCCATCAGGGCCGGAACCGACTTAACCTCGACGAGGACGGCCTCCGTCTCCGCGTTAAGCGCGTTGCTCACCTCAGACGATTCGACCGATCCCCTCCTCCCGCGGCGCCTCCTGGCGTCCTCCTCCCCGTCCCCGTTGCGGTCGGGGGGGCGGCGGCTGCTGCCGCTGGAGAGAGCGGGGCTCCAGATCTTGCGGGAGAGCTCGAAGGTGGCGCGGTCATGGGGGCTCCTGAAGGCGAAGTGGCCGCCGGGGGAGGAGGCCATCCTGGCGAGGGTGTTGCGGTACTTCTTCTTGAGGCGGCGGATCTTCTCGACGAGCTGGTTCTTGGTGAAGTCGAGCTGGAGAGCGGCCCTGATCTGCTCGTAGAAGGGGCCGGTGTCGTGCTGGTGGGCGTGGTGGGCGGTGCCGCGCCGGGAGGTGAACTCGTGGAAGCCCTCGAGGATGGCGATCTCGTCCTCGTCTGTCCACAGCCGCTGGAAGAGCCTACGGGAGTCCTCAAGGGAAGAAGAAGAAGAAGGGAAGGGTCGGGGATGGTGGCCGTCGGTGCGCTGCCGCTTGGCCTCGGGGGTCGTCGTCTCGGGGCCGTCGGGGGGAGGGGGCTCGAGGGAGGAGATGGGGAGGGCCTGAAGGGGGGAGAAACCGTTGGGTAAGAGGGGGTCGTTGGTGGCGTCGGGATTAGGGTTAGGGTTAAGGAGGTGGTCGTCGTCGTCGGTAGAGGAAGAGGAGGGGGAGGAGTTGAGGTCGTCGCGGGGGACGGAGGGTGTGGCGTCGTCTTCGTCCTCGTCGTCGTCTTCGTCCTCGTCGTCGTCTATCTGCATGTCGACGTCGACTTCTGCGTCTAAGTTATCGTCGTCGAAGACGTTGTCGCCGTTTCCTTCGTCGCCGAGGATGGGGCGCTGGTCGGGAAGGGGAGCGGCCATGGCGGCGGGGCGCGGGTTTCGTTTGGTTGACGGGTTTTGGCCCGATGGCGGCGATTTGGGGATGGGGCTCGGTGGGTTAGGGTTCGACTGCGGCCTTTTTTTCCTTTTTTCTCTAATTCTAGTGCCTCGCGTTGACATCCAGCGGCTTTGAAGCGCCGGCGTTTCCGAGGTGGGAAAATTTGGAATAGCGTTATAGGATAACACAACTTTGAAGATAAAAAGCATCGTAGAAGGCATTAACGTGTACGGTGGTAGATCTTTATCAAGGAAATTATTATTTAAGTCTCCTTACTTCTATTTCGCTCCCTCTCAAAGTTTATATCCATCGATAGTGTGACTAAGCTCATAAACATGATGATTAGATATCCACATAAAAGTGAATTTTATCTCCTAGGGAAGAAGGAGGTTCCCATATATTAGAACACAATACTTATAATAGAAGGAATAGTATAAATAATTATTATAGACTTTGGAGAGGTTGAAGGATATTTTAATTGTCTATAAGAGTAACTCTCATTTTATCTATCTCCCAACTCCCCTCTTCGACTCTCAGAACCCTAGAACAGTTTTTGCTTCTTAAGGCCCTCAAGCAGCCCCTAATTAGTCGATTGAGGTTGTTATAACCTAACCCAAACCTGAATGGTAATCGAGTCGGATCGCGTCTTCTTACCTAAGATCTAGTCGTCTATCAAGTAATAAATGTAAGGCATAAATATTCCATACATGCATTCACAAAAAGAACATGCATAATGGAAAAGGGCAAGATAAGAGTTCACTAGCAGTAACATAAATGCAATTCAAAACATAGCCATCACACACAACAATCCAGAGTATGGAAGGGAAAAGGAAGCAACTCGAGTTCCATAACATGATACGACTACAACAGGAAAAGAAAGTTAATCTAGCATTAAGAATAGAAGTCTATACCTACTGCGATGCGTGGTTGGGCCCTACACCGTCACTCTCGGTAGTCGCTAAGACTGATTGCTCTCTCTCCTTACTTGAGTACCTAAATCAGGGTAGACATCGGCAAAGCTAAATAGAGGGGTTAAAAAAGAGCAAGTGCATGTGTTATGACCCAACTTGGATCCGAGTGGAGATCGGGTTAGATTGCATCCAAATACCTAAGATTCGGTTGTCCATCAAGTAATAAACGTAAAACAACTACATTCCACATACGAATCATAAGAAAAAAAATAATGACAAGGAAAAGCAAGAAACATGCAACATAATAAGAGTTCAAAACATAGCCATCACCAAACCATCACCAAAAAGTGTAACAAACAAAATAAAAAGAAGTTACTACAATTCCATAAAGAGAGAAAGAACCTACTACAGTAAAAGGGAAAGCCAACAAATAGAACTATGACTAGACGCTGTTAGGCCCAGCTTCCACTCTCTCTGTAGCTGGTGAGGCTGGCTGCTCACTCCCCACACTTGGGTGCACATAAAGTAGGTATCAACAAAGCTGAGTAGAGTGGCACGTAGGAATTAAACGTATAACAAAATGAGACATGTAAAGAGAAAACTCATAAGGCATTTAATATATTTTAATTAGAGATGCATGGTATTCACTTTTTCTTGGATTCACTACCGATAATTATATAATTATATATCCTTATATGTCTAAATTAGCTTAGTTTCAATGTAAACACGTCACACTTAGGTTATAAATAATACATTAAATTCATTTTAAGAATATTAGGATAATGCATACATTAATACATAATTTGTACATATTATAACTGTCATAATTTCTACAGGAATAAATGTGAGAGCAAAGATTTCAAATGGAACTTTGAGCTAAAAGAACTTATTCATAGAGGAATTCACATTTTTTTATGAGAGGAAGGCAGGAAAATAAGAAGCAACCCATAAAATCATGACACACCTATAATATTCCCTTGGCACCTAAGTTTTACTCTCAACCTAAACTTCTATCCTCAATCCAAATTAATTCCCAAAAATCTTAAACAGGTTATACAATTTTCCCTTGTAATAAAGCTCCAATGCACCCACGTCAATACCCAATGCCCACGCGTATAGTCACGTCATTTGCCTTCTTACCATTCTCTCTTCCTCTCTCTCCATTTTAATTCCACATAAATTCACTGGTCAGTACATGCGTGATGCAAACCAAATGTATGCACCCTCCCAGCCATGCAAATCATGCACCTCTCACCCTTGCCTTCTCCCACGTTGACGAGTCATGGAAGGTTCTACCAAAAGATTTGTTATCATAAGAGGCGCTACTCAGCCATCGATCATCCGTCGCATAGGGAGATGGAGCTAAAATCAAGCAAACACAAGGGAAAATAGAGATTTGGTCACCCAGCTCTACCCTACAAGGTGTACATCTGGGGGGAGGATGATGCTCCCAACTATACACTAGAGTTTTGGGGATACATTTTACATAATCTCGCTCCCTCTACGGGGAGGAGTCCCCCTCTATTGGAGGTCTCTCTCTTTATTTATAACATGGGGAATACTCTCATTGACGGGCTGTGGTACCCCTCCTTGTCAGGCTACGTGGTAGCTGTCAAGGTGTAGGTTGTCAGGCCCATCATTCGATATCTTCCACCCAGGCTACGCAAGATCTTCTGGCAGACCGAGCTGGTGTTGACTAGGGATCCAGCTAATTTCAGGCAGGATGGGGATCCAATTCCGCCTGTGCACTTCTTGTCCGGGTAGCTGGATCCCTTGCTGGGTCGAGTGCGGAGTTTTAGATCCGAGGGCACTTTTTGCCCCTCATCATATGTCCCCACTCTCTAGCAAGTGTGAACTGCTGAGAAAATAATGAGAATGCCCAAAACTCCGCGGTAAGCGATACCCCCAGATGTTTGTCTGGTTGTGTTGCAGTGGGGGGAACATTTATGCTTGGGGAGTGATGAGGGGCAAAATGTGTCATCGAATCCAAAACTCCGCACCCGACCCGGCAAAGGATCCGGCTACCCGGACACAAGGTGTACAGGCGAAACTAGCTCCCCATCCCACCTGGGATCAACCGGATCTCCAGTCAACACTAGCCCGGTCTGCCAGAAGATCTTGTGTAGCCTGGGCATAAGATACGAAATGATGGGCCTGACAACCTGCACCTTGACAGCTACCACATAGCCTGACAAGTAGGGTACCAGAGCTTGCCAAAGAGAGTTTTTCCCTATGTTATAAATAGAGAAGGAGACCCCCAGGAGAAAAGGACTCCTCCCCGAAGAGGGAGCGAGATTATGTAAAATGTATCCCCAAAACTCTAATGTATAGTTGGGAGCATCGTCCTCCCCCAGACGTACACCCTGTAGGGTGGAACTGGGTTACCAAATCCCTATTTTCCCTTGTGTTTGCTTGATTTTTGCTCCATCTCCCTATGTGACGAATGATCGATGGCTGAGTAGCGCCTCCTACGATAACAAATCTTTTGGTAAGACCTTCCAAGGCCCATCAAATGGCGCCATCTATGAGAAGCGTCAACAAAAGAGACATCGCTCTGCAGAGCATCCGATCACTGGGAGAAAGGGCCCCTCCGGTGCCCTGCTACAACCCCCATGGGCAAAAGCTTCTACAGTGGTCATAACCACCCACATACCCACTCGTGGCCCTCCTCTCTCTAGAGGAGCCCGATCGAGCGCGGTGTCTACATGCCTTGGTGACCTCGGCTCGTTGCCCGAGGTCTCCCAAGCTAGAACTTCCTTCCCAGAGACACGACCCAATCAAGAGGAACCGGGAGCCAAGTCTTGCGATCCCAGATAGATGCCCATGCGCATGCCACCTACCCACGCGGGAAGAAAGGAATGGAGTTCCCCCATTGGAGGCACCCGAAACGCCAGCCATGGCCCAACATGAAAGGATGACTGATTGTGCCTCACACTTCGCTCCCTGAGGAACAGTCCTTGAGGCGAGATAGCACTCGGCCATCCCATAGGAGCTTCCCATCGAACTCCTCCAGCGACGCCCACCCGACAAGGGCTCGCGTGCAAATCATTTCCCTAGCCAGCCAAACAACCCTCTTGAGGGTGTCAAGAGCAGGCCCTGAGAGCGCTTCGCTACGCACTCGGGGACTGGGGGCAACCCCAAGGAGCCATCAAGAGTCGAGCAGTAGGAGACCGAGTTTGCCTGATCTTGTCCAGTTTAGCTCAGCGCTCGGTGCTATGACAAATCAAACCTGGTAAGGTGGCAGACCCGCGGTGTTTAGTGAGGCGAGATCAATGTTAAATCAATGCATCGTAGTATAGTTGAAATCGCTCGAAAATAAATAAATTTTATTACTCGAATTTTTAAATCCGAGGTCGAACACATGGAGCAAATTGGGGTTTAAAAATAAAGAGCACAACTTTAAAATTGAATATAATAAGCAATAGAAATCAGAGTTAATGCAAAATGTAAATGTGAACACTAGATGGCAATGTATATGAAGAGAACAAAAAATGGACATCTGATTTGTGAATCAGACGTCTTAAACTTGTGATTACTACAGTGCTATTTCTCTTCTTTTTCTCTTCTCTGTCTCTGATCTCTGTCTGGCTTCCTTCCTTCTTCTTTTCTTCTCAAATTTCTTCGTGCCTTAGCCTTCTTTTCCTTTGTTTCCTTCTGCCTTTAGCTTTGGCTTCTTATTCTTCTTCCTTTCCTTCTATCTCTACGACTCCTCCTTCAGTTCCTTCTCCTTCTCTTTCTTCAGCCCTTTAGCCTTCAAATCTTCCTCTTCAGCCTTGCCTTCTCCTTAGCTTTTCTGGCTTCGGCCCTCTTCTTCCTTGGCTTCTTCTTCGCCTTCTTCCTGCGAGAGAGCAAAACCTACCCCTACCCGGCCTCACAATCTCTCTTCCTTTCTCTCTTAGGCTCGCTCTCCCAGAGCCTTCTCGGGTAATCGGGTTGAGTACACGCGCCCGGGACCATGCCTACCGGTGTGCAGTGGTGGGCGAGGAGTGCAGGTCGGGATACGGGTCAGGACAGGTCCGCGGGCAGTGGGTCATGGACGAGGAATGGTAGGTGAGAGGGACCTCACCCCGTGGTTAGGAGGCGATGAGCCTATTACACTTTTGCAATTTATGTCACGGCACCTGTAACGACCCGGTTCCCGAGTCCCTACGAGACACGAGAACCGGACTGACTCGACTAATCCCAAGACCTAGTCGTCCAACGAGGAAGTAACCAAAAGACAGTAAAATAAACCACATTCAGCATGAATATAACTAACAGTAAGAAAGTACAGCAGTAAGGAAAGAAACTACTACAGTAGGTACCACTACAACAGTAAAACAACATTTATCATATAACAAGAACTGCAGGTAAAGAAGGTACAGCGGAAACAAAAACTACTCACTAGAACAGAAACAAAAGAGGTACAAAAGGCTGTGGTAACTCTACTGGACCCTACTCGGCCCAGCGTCCTCTACAGCCGTAGACCCTGGCTGCTCAACACCTGGTCCTGAAAAAGGTAACGAGTGTAACACGTCAGCAAAACGCTGAGTAGAGTAGCAAAGTAACTAAAGGCAACAGTAGAGTGTACAGTAGCTGTTAAGTTCTATTACTTCCTTTATTCACATCTTTCAATTTTTCTCACTATTTCATTTATTTCTCAGATCCTTTACTTGATCTTGAATGTCCTCGTGGGAACGATCTTGATTGCAGTCTTTTCCAAAAGTAGAAGTAGCACGTGGTGCTCTCCTGGCCGGGAGAGTCCCCCGTGGTGATCCTACCCTCAGTCAACCACCCCAAGGTCACTGACAGACGTAACGGTGACTACGGCACGCGCGATAAACGCACAGGTAGCTAGCCCGCACTGGCACGCGGTCAGTCGTTTCCGTTAACGGGTGCGCCCAAAGCACAGCACGGAACCATGGCAGAGCCCTCTCAGTAACAGGGGTCCAACCCCTCCACAGTAACCAAACCGGGGCCTTGCCCCTCCACAGTCCGCGCACCCTCGCCTGACTACCCTGGTTTGCCCTAGTGGGCCTAACAAGTCGGTGAAGGAGGCTAGCAGAACCCCGGGGCCCGTGGGGTAGCTAGTACTCTCCTAACACTAGTAGCTCTCCTCGGTACTACGTACACGAGGGCCAGCAAGTCGGTACAGAGCGGCCAATCCTAACCCCGGGTCCCTGGGGTGGCTGGCCCCACTCTGCACTAAACAGGTACAGGTACTTCCCTTGGTACTGCATACCCAAGAGATAGTACGAACAACATCTCAGTTCCATTCCTTTATCTTTCCAGGAGTTCCACTCCTAATTCCCCGTAGGGTTCCATCCTTTAATCTCAGAACATCTTATGTTTCACTTTCCAGTTTCACGTTCTTACAAACCATGATTTCAGTCATGTTCCTTATTCATAACAGGCAGCTGTTAATTCAATTTACAGGCAGCTTTATATATTCCTTTCCATTTTTCCAAGACTGCAGTAATATACATTCCACTAGTTTTTCCATCCTAGGATTCATGCCATATCCTAGGATCTATCATACAATCTAGTTTTCCGACCCTACGATTCATGCAACACCTAGGAGCTATCATTCCATATATTTCTCATTCCTAGGATTCATGCAATGCCCTAGGTTCTAGTTATGGTTCCATACTTTAACAGATTTTATTAATACCTAAAGCCACTCTACCAGGTACAACGGGAGTAATGGGGGCGTGCTCAGGAATCCCGCGTGCCTCCGCGACTCTCAAGACTGCAACTGAACGAGGTCCTATCACAAAGATCAACACAATGAGTGTCTCAAAACAGTGCATAGCTACTGTAGACGGGTAGAGGAATTAATTCTGAAAAGAACGCAACTCGAATTGCGGAAAACGGAGCCCGAACGGGCCCTAAACGGGTCGAACAAGGCGATACTGTGCAAAATCAGACGTCTGGAACTTCTTCCAGACGTCTTAAAAAGTGGATCAGAGAATTACCTGTTCAGTGTGGTTTCCCAGACGTCCAGAAGTCTGCGGGGACGTCTGGCCTAGCTCCCAGACGTCCGATTGTCACCCCGGACGTCTGGAGGTCACTCCCGCCGTCTGGTACAACTTCCAGACGTCTGATTCGCAAAGGATGGCGAATCAGCGAGCCTGCGCACAGCCAACTCCCTCCCTCAGTACGGTCAGTCGACAGGAAGGAAGGAGAAGGCGGTAAACTCACCTTTCAGACGTCTGTAAGTGCTTCAAGACGTCTATCTCGCCGTCTGGCTGTCAACCCAGACGTCTGATTCTGGAAATTTTTCCAGAATCAGGGTGCTGCTCGGCCTCCGCTCGCGACGCCGCCCGCGTCGCACCTCGCGCGTCTGCTTCTCAGACCGCAGCAGGTCCCTCTCCGCGTCGCTCCGCGCCCCTGCGCCCTCCGCCGGCCGGCCAAGCCACTCCGGCGAGCTCGCCCTCACGGCAAAGCTCCGCCCTCGCACGCCGCACCTCCGCGCTCACTGCGGCCATCGCTGCCGCCCTCGCGTCCGCTCGCTCTCGCGCATAGGAAGGAGAAGAAGGAGGAGGCTGTGGAGACGGGAGGGGAGGCGTGGCCCTTTTAAGGCCGCGCGAGGAGGAGAGAGGGGGTGGCAGGCCGCCTGCAGCCGCAGAGAGAGAGAGGGAAAAAGAGAGAGAGAGAGAGAGGAATCGCGGGTCTGCGCGCACAGGCGCGCAGACGACTCTCCCGTGCGAAAATAACTGTTTTCCAGACGTCTTGATGTGATCCCAGACGTCTGTACCGACGTCTGGGCCACCTCCCAGACGTCTTAAAAGACGTCTGGGGCACGTGTTCGTTACAATATAACAAACTCAAATGAAGTTTCGTCCCCGAAACTTGCGCCAACTAGGGTGCGGAAAAAAAAAGATGTCCAGATAACCATAACTCAAAGAGGACCGAAGCCGGTCCGAAAAGACGTACCCGCGAAAAGCTCCGGGTACCGCTCCCGCATTGCCGCCTCAGGCTCCCAGGTAGCCTCCTCGTACCGCTGGCTCCTCCACAAAACCTTTACCAGGGGTACTTGCTTTCGTCTCAACCTGCGGACGGCTCGGTCTAGGATCTGCACTGGCCGCTCGGGGTAGGTCAGGTCGTCGCTCACCTCGACGCTCTCGTGACTCAGTACGTGACTGGAATCGGCTACGTACTTCCTGAGGTTGGACACGTGGAACACGTCGTGCACACCAGAAAGCTGCGGGGGAAGGGCAAGTCTGTAAGCAATGGGTCCAACCCGCCCCACGAACCTCGGCGCGAGCTTCCCTCTCACCCCAAACCGCTGTAAGCCCTTCATGGGCGAAACACGAAGGAAGACGTGGTCCCCAACCTCGAACTGCACCTCTCTGCGTCTGCGATCCGCGTAGCTCTTCTGTCTGCTCTTGACAGTGCGGAGTCGTCTGTGGATCTGCTCAACTACCTCCTGACTCTGCCGGATCAACCTGGGGCCAACCTCCCACTTGGTCCCCACCTCAACCCAACTCAAGGGTGCCGTGCATTTCCGTCCGTACAGAGCCTCGTAGGGAGCCATGCCGATGCTCGAGTGATAACTGTTGTTGTATGCAAACTCCGCCAGGGGCAGGTGCTCCTCCCAAGAGCCCCTCCAGTCCAGTACACAGGCACGCAAGAGGTCCTCAAGTGTCTGTATCGTGCGCTCAGACTGTCCGTCCGTCTGGGGGTGGTAAGCCGTGCTAAACCTCAACCTCGTCCCCAAGGCCTGCTGAAACTCAGCCCAAAACTGGGACGTAAAGCGGGTATCCCGGTCGGATACGATCTCCCACGGAACTCCGTGTAGTCGCACCACATCACGGATATACCTCTCTGCCAACTGTGCTGGTCCCAAAGTGACTCGGATCGGCAAGAAACGCGCCGTCTTCGTCAATCTATCCACTATTACCCAGACTGTGTCATGTCCCCGCTGGGTAACAGGTATGCCCACCACCAAGTCCATGGTGATGCTCCCCCACTTCCACTCTGGCACTGGAAGCGGCTGAAGCGGCCCTGCAGGCCTCTGATGCTCGGCTTTCACCTGCTGGCACACTAAGCACTGCTGCACGAACTCACCCACATCCCGCTTCATCCCTCTCCACCAAAACTCGCGTCTCAAGTCATGGTACATTTTCGGGTTTCCGGAATGTATGGTGAATCTGGAACCGTGTGCCTCAGTCAGGAGCTCTCTCAACAGCTCCTCGTCTCTGGGAACGCACAACCGTCCCCTCAAGCGTAACACTTGGTCTGTGAAAGAGAAGTCCCCTGGGTCCCCTGATAGTACTCTGTCGCGCAAAGACTGCAAGTACGGATCAGCCATATGTCCTGTGATGATACGGTCTATCAGCTCTGGCCTGGTCTGCCGTGTCACCGTCACTGCCCCACAGTACCCTCGTAACTCTAGAGGTCGCCAACTGCCCACCTCCTCCAAAAGGCTCCAACTCTGTAACTGTAGACTGGCCAAGCGTGCGGGCGCCTTACGGCTCAAGGCGTCAGCCACCACATTGGCCTTTCCCGGGTGGTAGGAGATGCTGCAATCGTAGTCCTTCAGGAGCTCCAACCAACGTCTCTGTCTCATGTTGAGCTCCTTCTGGTGAAAAAAGATATCTGAGGCTCTTGTGATCTGTAAAAATCTCGAAGGTCTCACCGTACAAGTAGTGCCTCCATGTCTTCAGCGCGAAGACAACAGCTGCCAACTCTAGATCGTGGGTAGGGTAGGTATGCTCATGGGGCTTCAGTTGCCACGAAGCGTAAGCGACCACGTGACCCCTCTGCATGAGCACACCTCCTAACCCCTGCAAGGAAGCGTCCGTGTACACAACGAACCCACCACTACTGTCAGGGATGGTGAGCACGGGAGCCGAGGTCAATCTCTCCTTCAGCTCCAGAAAACGCGCCTCACAGGCGTCTGTCCAAGCGAAAGGCACGTCCTTCCGGGTCAACTGTGTCATAGGACGCGCAATCTGTGAAAATCCCCTGATGAACCGTCTGTAGTAACCTGCCAGTCCCAGGAAACTGCGAATCTCAGTGACTGAACGCGGTCTCTCCCACCTGAGCACTGCCTCGACCTTGGCGGGATCCACCGCCAGGCCGTCACCAGAGATCACATGACCCAAGAAGGTCACCTCCCTCAACCAGAACTCGCACTTGCTGTATTTAGCGTACAGCCTGCATCGTCTCAGAGTGTCCAGAACCATCCGCAAGTGCTGTCCGTGCTGCGTCCGATCTCTAGAATAGATGAGTACATCATCTATGAAAACCACCACAAACTGGTCCAAGTACGGTCTAAACACCCGGTTCATCAGGTCCATGAAAGCAGCGGGGGCATTGGTCAGCCCAAACGGCATGACCAAAAACTCGTAATGTCCGTACCGGGTGCGGAAAGCTGTCTTGGAGACGTCGGTCTCCCTGATCCTCAACTGGTGGTATCCAGACCTCAAGTCTATCTTGGAAAACACCGTGGCACCCCGCAACTGGTCAAACAAATCGTCGATCCTCGGCAGCGGATATCTGTTCTTGATGGTGACCCTATTCAGCTGTCGGTAGTCCACACAAAGGCTTAGGGTCCCATCCTTCTTCTTCACAAACAGTACCGGGGCTCCCTAGGGAGACGCACTGGGCCTCACGAAACCTTTCTCCAAAAGGTCCTACAACTGGGACTTGAGCTCTCGCAGCTCAAGCGGTGCCATCCTGTATGGCGCGGTGGAGATGGGGCTGGTCCCTGGTACTAGTGAGATCTCAAACTCGATCTCACGCTCGGGCGGTAGTCCTGGTAACTCGTCTGGAAACACGTCGGGGAACTCTCTGACCACCGGGATGCTCTGGAAGTCTGCCACAGGGCTGGGCTCTGCCACCACACAGGCTAGGAAGCCCTCACACCCCTGGCTCAAACGTCTCGCCGCCCGAAGTGCCAAAATGCACCTGAAACCTCCGTCCACTGGCTGCCCGTGAACTCGAAAGAAGGCAACTCTGGAATGGAGAAGATGATCTTCCTCTCAAAACAGTCCACCAAAGCGTGGTAAGCGGACAGCCAATCCATCCCCAGAATCACTCCAAAGTCCTCCATCTATATCATAATCAGGTCAGCTGGCAGGCTATGTCCCCTGATGCTGACCTCGCAACCCGTGTACAACTCCTCAGCTACAAACAGCTGACCACTCGGACCTCTGATTACGAACGGATTCTCTAACAGTGTATAATCCTGGTCCAAACTAACTGCGAAACTGGCTGCGACAAACGAGTGCGTAGCACCGGAATCGAAAAGCGTGTAAACGAGTCTGCCAGAAACTGAAACCATACCTGCTACCACGGATCCCGAAGCTCTGGCGTCCCTGTGTGTTAGGGCGTTGATACGCCCCTCAACTCTAGGTGCGGACGAAGCAGCCACACTCTACGTCGGACGGGTAGGTGCTGGCCGGTACCCTCCTCGCGCCTGGGAACCGCGGCCTCCTGCGCGCCCTCCAGTGCTCTGCGCGGGAAGTATCTGCTGACCTCCTGCCCTAGATGGGCAGTCCCTCCTGACGTGGCCCGGCTGGCCACACTGGTAGCAGAGGGGAACCCGACTCCCGCCCTCAGTGAGTCCCTGCTGTCGGCTAGGCGGGGGTCTGGTGCTGGCGATTGGCCCCTGTCGAGGGCCCCCAAAGGCCACTGATGGCCCTGCACAACGTGACGGCTCTCCTGCGAACGCCACGTGTCTCCGTTGAGTTCTCCTAACACGCCTAGTGTGGCGGCGGAAATCTCGTTCCACCACTAACTCCCATGTCGTACGCTCGGAAGGGGGAGGGGGTGGCGACGTGGGTGGAAGCTGAAATTCTTCTCGAACCACCTCTCGAATCAGTTGGACGAGGTCCGGAGACGGTATGCTCAGGAGAAGAGGAGGGGTAGTAAGTACTCCAAGTCTGACACATCTGTCCCTCAGGCCCCGACCTCGGCCACGGCCCACCCTCCTAGCTCCACGACGAGGCATCTCCTACAATGGAGACGCGAAACAAAACGAAAAAATGTCAAAACAGACGGTACCTAACGAAACTTCTAAGAGCTCATGTCAAGAGATATGTTGTGGTGGCTACTCTAGCTATAAACATGTGAATTGGTTATCTTCTAGTCAGTTGATTCACTTCTCGGGACGACCTTGCTCTGATACCATCTTGTAACGACCCGGTTCCCGAGTCCCTACGAGACACGAGAACCGGACCGACTCGACTAATCCCAAGACCTAGTCGTCCAACGAGGAAGTAACCAAAAGACAGTAAAATAAACCACATTCAGCATGAATATAACTAACAGTAAGAAAGTACAGCAGTAAGGAAAGAAACTACTACAGTAGGTACCACCACAACAGTAAAACAACATTTATCATATAACAAGAACTGCAGGTAAAGAAGGTACAGCGGAAACAAAAACTACTCACTAGAACAGAAACAAAAGAGGTACAAAAGGCTGTGGTAACTCTACTGGACCCTACTCGGCCCAGCGTCCTCTACAGCCGTAGACCCTGGCTGCTCAACACCTGGTCCTGAAAAAGGTAACGAGTGTAACACGTCAGCAAAACGCTGAGTAGAGTAGCAAAGTAACTAAAGGCAACAGTAGAGTGTACAGTAGCTGTTAAGTTCTATTACTTCCTTTATTCACATCTTTCAATTTTTCTCACTATTTCATTTATTTCTCAGATCCTTTACTTGATCTTGAATGTCCTCGTGGGAACGATCTTGATTGCAGTCTTTTCCAAAAGTAGAAGTAGCACGTGGTGCTCTCCTGGCCGGGAGAGTCCCCCGTGGTGATCCTACCCTCAGTCAACCACCCCAAGGTCACTGACAGACGTAACGGTGACTACGGCACGCGCGATAAACGCACAGGTAGCTAGCCCGCACTGGCACGCGGTCAGTCGTTTCCGTTAACGGGTGCGCCCAAAGCACAGCACGGAACCATGGCAGAGCCCTCTCAGTAACAGGGGTCCAACCCCTCCACAGTAACCAAACCGGGGCCTTGCCCCTCCACAGTCCGCGCACCCTCGCCTGACTACCCTGGTTTGCCCTAGTGGGCCTAACAAGTCGGTGAAGGAGGCTAGCAGAACCCCGGGGCCCGTGGGGTAGCTAGTACTCTCCTAACACTAGTAACTCTCCTCGGTACTACGTACACGAGGGCCAGCAAGTCGGTACAGAGCGGCCAATCCTAACCCTGGGTCCCTGGGGTGGCTGGCCCCACTCTGCACTAAACAGGTACAGGTACTTCCCTTGGTACTGCGTACCCAAGAGACAGTACGAACAACATCTCAGTTCCATTCCTTTATCTTTCCAGGAGTTCCACTCCTAATTCCCCGTAGGGTTCCATCCTTTAATCTCAGAACATCTTATGTTTCACTTTCCAGTTTCACGTTCTTACAAACCATGATTTCAGTCATGTTCCTTATTCATAACAGGCAGCTGTTAATTCAATTTACAGGCAGCTTTATATATTCCTTTCCATTTTTCCAAGACTGCAGTAATATACATTCCACTAGTTTTTCCATCCTAGGATTCATGCCATATCCTAGGATCTATCATACAATCTAGTTTTCCGGCCCTACGATTCATGCAACACCTAGGAGCTATCATTCCATATATTTCTCATTCCTAGGATTCATGCAATGCCCTAGGTTCTAGTTATGGTTCCATACTTTAACAGATTTTATTAATACTTAAAGCCACTCTACCAGGTACAACGGGAGTAATGGGGGCGTGATCAGGAATCCCGCGTGCCTCCGCGACTCTCAAGACTGCAACTGAACGAGGTCCTATCACAAAGATCAACACAATGAGTGTCTCAAAACAGTGTATAGCTACTGTAGACGGGTAGAGGAATTAATTCTGAAAAGAACGCAACTCGAATTGTGGAAAACGGAGCCCGAATGGGCCCTAAACGGGTCGAACAAGGCGATACTGTTTAAAATCAGACGTCTGGAACTTCTTCCAGACGTCTTAAAAAGTGGATCAGAGAATTACCTGTTCAGCGTGGTTTCCCAGACGTCCAGAAGTCTGCGGGGACGTCTGGCCTAGCTCCCAGACGTCCGATTGTCACCCCGGATGTCTGTAGGTCACTCCCGCCGTCTGGTACAACTTCCAGACGTCTGATTTGCAAAGGATGGCGAATCAGCGAGCCTGCACACAGCCAACTCCCTCCCTCAGTACGGTCAGTCGATAGGAAGGAAGGAGAAGGCGGTAAACTCACCTTTCAGACGTCTGTAAGTGCTTCAAGACGTCTATCTCGCCGTCTGGCTGTCAACCCAGACGTCTGATTCTGGAAATTTTTCCAGAATCAGGGCGCTGCTCGGCCTCCGCTCGCGACGCCGCCCGCGTCGCACCTCGCGCGTCTGCTTCTTAGACCGCAGCAGGTCCCTCTCCGCGTCGCTCCGCGCCCCCTGCGCCCTCCGCCGGCCGGCCAAGCCGCTCCGGCGAGCTCGCCCTCATGGCAGAGCTCCGCCCTCGCACGCCGCACCTCCGCGCTCGCTGCGGCCGTCGCTGCCGCCCTCGCGTCCGCTGGCTCTCGCGCACAAGAAGGAGAAGAAGAAGGAGGCTGTGGAGACGGGAGGGGAGGCGTGGCCCTTTTAAGGCCGCACGAGGAGGAGAGAGGGGGTGGCAGGCCACCTGCAACCGCAGAGAGAGAGAGGGAAAGAGAGAGAGAGAGAGAGGAATCGTGGGTCTGCGCGCACAGGCGCGCAAACGACTCTCCCGTGCGAAAATAACTATTTTCCAGACGTCTTGATGTGATCCCAGACGTCTGTACCGACGTCTGGGCCACCTCCCAAACGTCTTAAAAGATGTCTAGGGCACGCGTTCGTTACAGCACCCGCTCACAATCTTCTAAGGTGGGACTATGTTGTCCCACCTTCCTTCGCGAACACCCGCAGCAGCTGGCGGATCCAATTGCAGCTGCTACTGGGGTCTTCAGTGCCAATCGCTTGGCTGGGGCTGTGCGTGAGATGATTCCACGTAGCCTGGAACGCTTCACCTAGAGCGAGGAGACCTGGAGGGGCTTGCAAACAAGCTCCTAATCTACCGCGTCGGGAACTCATTCAAATCAACTTGTGTTGATTGACCGCTCCTAATCTAGGCGACTTCTTCAGAACACTTAAACGTTTTTGCGTGATTTTGATAATTATGCGTACTGAACCAGACTGTGTATGGATTGGGGTGCTTAAGTTACCGAGTCCTGCAAACCAAAGGTTAGTTAATGAGGTCGAATACTCCCTAAGCTTTAGACCTAATACTTAAGCTTCGCATTTTCCCCAACCTCTTGAGGGCTATCCAGATCTTAGCGGATACTTGAATTTTTAAGCCTAAGAGTCTAGCCCAAGAGGCCTAAGATTAACGTTTCTACTAATCTCTTTTGTGTCTCATTAGCACTTTTTCCTTCATTTTTCTTTTTCTTGATATGGTCTAAAACTTCAGTTAATCCCTTAATTTCTTACTAATGACTATCTCTTTTTTTTCTTTTTCATTTTGTGCTCCCTTTTTGACATTTCTCACTTTTCCTCCTCAAGTTTTGTATGGCCTCAAAATTTTCTCTCCCCTTCGTATTTTTTGTTCTTTTTCAAGATTTTTTCATTTTTTTGGTGTTTTTGTGATATGTGATTTTTTTATTGAAACCATTCTTGTGAGATGAGTTTTCATGGTGTTTTGCACTTTCATACCCCCCCATACCTATGATTTGCAATGTCCCCATTATAAATTAGGTGGGTTCGAGTTCAACTTAGATCATTTATTAGAACAGGTTTTGGGTGGGCGAACGGGTTGAGGTGACTGTTGCGAACGATTTCTAAACTCGGGTACGGGTACTTGAGATGGGGTCGACTGTTCTAATGGATGAACCCTAAAGTGCAATATGAATTCAGCATAGGAATGTCAAGAAAGATTTCAAGTTTTTCAAGAATGACGGGGTGCCTCCCGTTAAGCACTGAGTTTTACGCCATCGGCTGGGTGCAATGAGCTCAAGGAGAATGGAGGGTAAAGGATATTTCAACCAAATTTGTATCGGTCAAGTCAATGAACGATTTGAGTCTCTAACCGTTCACGACGAAAGGTTCTGAATCGTGGCTAAGTGGACTGATTTCAATGGCTCCATTTCCAAAGATTCGTCGGACGATGTAGGGTTCGATTCATTTTGATCGTAGTTTTCTTGGGAATAGTTTAAACTTGACATCAAAGAGTATAACTTTTTGACCAGGATGGAAGATCTTTCTAGATATGTGCTTGTCGTGAAAGGCCTTAACCCGCTCTTTGTAAATTCATGAGTTCTCATATGCGTCGTGGCGTAATTCATCTATCTTGCTCATTTGAAGCTTTCTATGGGTTCTTGCCTTGAAAAGATCTAGGTTGCAACTCCATACTGCCCAATAGGCTTTGTGCTCCAATTCGACGGGGAGGTGACGTGTCTTCCCATACACCAATCTGAAGGGAGACATACCTAATTAGGTTTTGTGGGTGGTCCTATAAGCCCACAAAGCTTCCGGAAGTTGGGATAACCAGTCCTTCCTATCATGTCGAACAGTAACCTGAAGGATTTTCTTAATCTCCCGATTTGATAGCTCCGCTAGACCATTAGTTTGGGGGTGGTATGGAGTAGAGATTCGGTGTGACACCCCATATTTGGTCATCAATGACCTGAACTGAGCGTTAATGAAATGGGTCCCTCCGTCAGAGATTATAGCACGAAGAATTACGAACTGTGAAAAGATGTTATGATGAATGAATTTGATAACCACTTTATGATCATTGGTTCGAGTCGGAATGGCTTCGATCCATTTAGACACGTAGTCAACAGCGAGTAAAATGTACTCGAAACCGTCTGAAACAGGGAAGGGTCTCATAAAATCAATCTCCCATATGTAAAAGATTTCGCATACAAGAATCGGTTGTAAGGGCATCATATCACGAGGCTCATGTTGCCTAAGGTTTGGCAACGAGTGCATGCCCTACAGTGATTGTACGCGTCTTTGAAAATTATGGGCCAATAGAAGCCGCACTGGAGGACTTTCGCTGCGGTTTTATGACTTGAAAAACATCCACCGCTTGCCTGGTCATGGTAAAAAGATAACATGTCTTGAATTTCTGCTTCCACGACACATTGTCGAATGATTTGATCAACACCGATGCGGAAAAGATATGGGTCTTCCCAGTAGTAATACTTGGCATCGGAAAGCAATTTGTCCTTCTTGGCCTTCGGCCAAGCGGACAGGATCTGATGTGATGCCAAGTAGTTTACTATATCAACAAACCATGGAAGCCCTGTATTGATAGTCAGAAGGTGCTCATCAGGAAAATATTCCGTGATGGGTTCGGAAGGGTCGATGATCTCAGAAGGAAGGTAGGACAAGTGATCAGCTACCACGTTTTGTTTTCCCGCTTTGTCGCGAATCTCGAGGTCAAACTCTTGCAACAGTAAGATCCATTGGATTAATCGAGGTTTCGCATCCTTCTTTGCAAGGAGATGCCTCACAGCTATGTGATTCGAGTAAATGATAACACGGGAACCCAGGAGATAAGATCTGAATTTTTCCAGGGCAAATACCACGGCTAGCAACTCTTTCTCTGTAACTGTGTAGTTATGCTGAGCCTCGTCAAGTGTCTTTCTAGCGTAGTAGATGATCACGGGTTTCCCGTCAATTTTCTTGCCAAGTACCATTCCTACAGTGAAATCAGATGCATCGCACATGATCTTAAAGGGTTGAGACCAATCAGGAGACTGTAGGATCGGGGCTTGGGTAACTCGATCACGGAGGATTTCAAATGCTTGAGTGCATTCCTTAGAGATTTCAAAAGGTACATCCTTAGAAAGCAAAGTGGTCAGGGGGCAAGCGATCTTTGAGAAACCAGGAATGAATCGACGGTAAAAACTGACATGCCCTAGAAAAATCGGATGTCCTTGATTGAGCTAGGCATAGGAAGTTTGGAAATCAAGTTCACCTTGGCTCGATCGACTTGGATGCCTTTTTCTGATATGAGATGTCCCAGGACACTTCCTTCAGGCACCATGAAATGGCTCTTTTCCCAGGAAAGAACTAGATTCATGTCAATGCACCGCCTGAGGATGTGGACCAAGTGCAGGAGACAATCGTCAAATAATTCTCCGAATACTGAAAAGTCATCCATGAAAACTTCCAGAAAATCACCTACCATATCTGAGAATAAGGCAAGCATGCATCGCTGAAAAGTAGCTGGTGCATTGCAGAAACCGAACGGCATCCTTCGGACACGTACGTCCCGAAGGGGCAAGTGAAAGTGGTCTTTTCTTGGTCCTCAGGATGGATTGCCACCTGATTATAATCGAAGTACCCGTCCAAAAAGCAAAACCTATTTCCCACTAGTTTCTCGAGGATCTGATCAATAAACGGTAGTGGGAAATGATCCTTCTTCATGGAGGAATTGAGTCTTCTGTAATCAATGAAGACTCTCCACAAGTTTGCCACACGGGTCGATATGACTTCTATTTTAGTCGTGATAACGGTGAGTCTTGCCTTCTTAGGCACAACCTGGATTGGACTCACCCACCAACTGTCGGAGATCAGGTAGATGATCCCTGCATCTAACCACTTGATGATCTCCTTTTTCAGGACCTCCTGCAGATTAGGATTCAAATGTCTCTGCATTTCATAGGAAGGCTGTGTGCCCTCTTTGATGTAGATACGGTGTGTGTAGTAGGAGGGGCTGATACCAGTCAAATCATCGAGAGCCCATCCAATGGCTCTACGATGTTGATGGGGAATAGTAATCAGACAGGATTCCTGGTCAGGTATGAGTCTAGAGTTGATAATCACAGGAAACGTCTGATTGGAACCCAAAAAGACGTACTTCAGATGGTCGGGAAGAGGCTTGAGTTCCAGAGCGGGGTTATCAGCAGCAACGGGCGGTTCAGGGTGTATGTCAGAAGCAAGGGAAGGAGTTATGGGTGTATCTAAGTCAGATTCAGACTCCTCTGATTGCGGGTTTTGATCCTCTTATGGTTGATCAGAAGTAATCAGGTTATCCTCAATATACGGTTCATCAACCACGGCCTTGATATCACATATTTGTTCTATAACACCGCAATTAATCCCTTGTTGGGCCTTAAAGATGTCAATTTTCAGTGTTTGGTTCCCGAATTTCAGTTTAATTTGGCCTTCCTCACAATTTATATTGGCCCTAGTAGTGGCCAAAAAGGGTCTCTCTAGTATAATTGGTGTATCCCTTGGGTTTTCTAGAACATCCATATCTAAGACTACGAAATCCACCAGGAAATAGAAATCCCATACCCTAACAATGACATCCTTGAGAACTCCTTTCGGTGACTTAATAGATCGGTCGGCTAACTGCAGTGTCACCTCTGTCAGTTTAAGCTCAGATTCCTCAAGGTGGTCAAGGAGGGATGTAGGTATTAGGTTTATGGAGGCACCTAAATCTAATAAGGCTCTGTCGAATTGGGTATTACCAATGGTACATGAAATCAGGGGAGTACCTGGGTCTTTTGCCTTAAGTGGGAGTTTGCTCAAAATTATAGAGCCGGCTTACTCTGACAGTATGATCAAACTCCTACTTTTGGTTTGCGGCTTACGCTTGGATGTACATACGTCCTTCAAGAATCGTGCGTAAGCCGGTACGTGGCGGATTGCATCCATCAAGGGGTTGTTTATATGGACCTATTCAAAGAGCTTGACCAGATCCTCCTCAGGAGCCACGGGTTTGTTTGTCCTCTTTCCCTTGGTCAAGGCCTCAGGAAATGGAACCTTGGTTGGTTCCTCTAAAATAAGTCCAGGTTCTTGATCTGGGATAGTAGTGTCCTGGATAACTATCCTAGGACTTGGGTTACTACCAGGCTAAGAGTGGCTTGGATAAGGTGGGTCTTGTGTTACTTTACTGCTATGGGTTGTTACAGAATTCAGTCCTGCCTGGTTTTAGTTTGGGGTTGGTAAAATAGGTGGCTGCTGTTGAAATCCCGCATAAGATGTCGAAGCTTCCATCCCGTCGGGTGATGGAACAGGAAGGGCATGATAAATCATGTGGGCTTGGCCCGGATTTGGGTTCATAATGCACCTCTGGTTCGGCACGTTATTTGGATTCGGCAGAGGTTGCGAAGGAAGTGTGCCAGGTTGGCGGGAATTCACCATCTGGGCAAGTTGATTGCGAACCTCTGTGATCTCGTCATTGTGTTGTTTTTGCATAGTCACATTTGTCTTCTGAATGTCAGCCAGAGTCTGAAGGATAAGAGTCATTTGATCTGTTTAAGTTGGCCTAGATTGATAGGTGGGGTTGGGCTGAGGCTGAGGCGGCTGATATGGACTAAGGGCTTGTGGACGGGGCTGATATGTTGGTCTTCAATTCTAATTACTTCCCGCCCACAGGAAGTTGGGATGATTCCGCCATCCAGGGTATAGGTATTAGAGAATGGGTCATTCTGAATTGTGTTGAGGTCCTCGTTGGTTAGAGGAACCTCAGGAAAGTCAGAATATGAGGGTTCAGAGTTCCTCCAATTAGAGTAGGTCGGATCGGAGTTTCCTCCGGTCCTAGAGTCAGATAGGGGTGGATACGGGTCCATCCCCTTAGAAGATAGGTGATAAATGTTATGCACAGCTTCCCTCCCGAGAGGTGGCTATGCAAACGGGTTTTGCGTAGAGGTGGCTTGCTGCAGATGTCGAGTCAGCTCATCCACCTTCTTCTTGATGATAGAGACCTTGTCCAACCGACTGGCCATCAGTTCCAAGTCGACGGATGCGGACAGGTCCTGCATCTCATGTGCTCCCCTTGGATTCGTCGATGCGCGGGCATTCATCCGGTCAAATAAGCCCATGGAGTCATTATTGATGGAGTTCTCGCACATATTTTCGAGAATCTCCCACACGGTGTCTTCGTGTTGACCCATGATATTTCCTCCGCAGGTTGCATTGACGAATAAGCGGATATCTTCACGGAGTCCCTAGTAACAAGACTGGACTTGTTCCCATTTAGGGACTCCGTGATGGGGGCACTTTCGCATGAAATCCAAGAAACAGTCCCATGCCTCATGAAAAGGTTTTCCAGATTGCTGGGTGAAGTGTGTGATCCGGTGGCGCAAGGCATTCGTCTGACCAACTGGGAAGAACTTTTCAAGAATTTGGATTGCAGCTCAATCCATGTGTTGATTAGACCCGTCTGAGTCTGATACTAATGCGCTGCCTTATCCACGAGAGAGAAGGAAAACATCTTCATAAGAAGAATATCCCGATTTTGGACATCTGACCTGAAGGTCTGGGCCAGATGTTTGAGTTGTTTGATGTGCTGGAAGGGATCCTCAGAATTAAGCCAATGAAACCTTGGAATAGCATGAATCATGTTGGACTTGAGTTCAAAATCAGGACCTCCAACCGAGATTTGGACTCGAGGTTCGATTACCACCGCAGTGGGATTATAGTGATCTCGCATCATAGGACGCTGCGGTGGGTTCACAAAGTTTTGAAATAAACCATTCAGGCGCTGGAGTTGGTGTTCAAGATTATTTTTTTCTTCAACTGGTTGTGTCATGATGATGGATGAAGGAGAATTGGGTTCTTATGAATTAGAGGAGATGTCTATGTGGTGGGGTTGCTGCACAAACACGAACGTCAAGGTTTGGCCTCGGTGCGAGTGGATTGCTAAAGGAGGTTTTAAGGATGGTCTTAAGGACCTCCTACCGAACATGCACTGAAGGTTTGGACAAGAGTAGAATGTGCTGGACCCAATCAAGACACTCAAAAATTTGGATGACTATAGAGGTTCGGGGCGGATGATACCCCTTAGTCAAAAAAGCCGTCCACCTGAGAAATACCTGGGCAGCTAAAGAAGGAAAGTCCTGCAAAGTCCCCTACACGGTAGAGCGTCCCCACGAGTTACAGGATTTCCCCCACCTGACCTCTCGTGTCACTGAGATTCCAAGTAGACCAGAATGGGGACCTTGACCTTTTAAGTCTACCACTTTTATTTAAGATCCAAGGTGCTTAGGATTTCACTTGAACTGTAGATGTATTAAGTGCAAAAGTGACATAATTTCAAGGTTGGTTGACCCAGCAAGAGGACAACTTCACCTATTTGTCCTTTGAGAGCTTTAGGTCCTTTCTTTTAGGGTTCAAGTGAAATTGAGAGCTTGAATTTTAGGGTTTCTCTTAAATAATTCTTTTCAAGCAAGGCTTAGGCATACCTCTTTTTGGAATAGTTGATTCTTACTTAGAAAGATGTGTCTCTAAAACCTTAAATTGGAATCCTTAATTTGGCTATAATTTTGGTCCAATTTAGTTGCCAAAAATATGGTATCTAGGGCTTAATCAAGAAGGTGGTAGCCCTAGTTACCTTAAATGGATGCACAAAGCAATATTTGTTGAAATCAAAATCGGGCAACTTTGGTGACTTAGCTAAATATGGAAAGCAGGTAGCCCTAAATTGATTTTTATCTTGTTTTTCCTTTTCAGAATGAGGGGATTAACAAAAACGGCTAATCAGAGATTACCTGCTTTGGGTGTGCTTGCTGTGCGGCCGTCTTCTTTTGAATCTTCTCCCCTGAAACAATCACAACAAAAGAGATGTATCAAGTTAGTATCAAATCAGAAATTGTGATCAAGATTTCTAAATCACCCATTGCTCCCCGGCAACGGCGCCAAAATGTTTAGCAAGGCGAGATCAATGTTAAAATCAATGCGTCGTAGTATAGTTGAAATCACTCGAAAATAAATAAATTTTATTACTCGAAATTGTAAATCCAAGGTCGAACACAAGAAGCAAATTGAGGTTTAAAAATCAAGCGCACAACTTTAAAATTGAATATAATAAGCAATGGAAATCAGAGTTAATGCAAAATGTAAATGTGAACACTAGATGGCAATGTATATGAAGAGCACAAAAAATGGACGTCTGATTTGTAAATCAGACGTCTTAAACTTGTGATTGCTACAGTGCTATCTCTCTTCTTTTTCTCTTCTCTATCTCTGATCTCTGTCTAGCTTCCTTCCTTCTTTTCTTCTCTGATTTCTCTGTGCCATGGCCTTCTTTTCCTTCTATCTCTACGACTCCTCCTTCAGTTCCTTCTCCTTCTCTTTCTTCAGCCCTTTAGCCTTCAAATCTTCCTCTTCAGCCTTGCCTTCTCCTTCCTTAGCTTTTCGGGCTTCGGCCCTCTTCTTCCTTGGCTTCTTCTTCTCCTTTTTCCTGCGAGAGAGCAAAACCTACCCCTACCCGGCCTCGCGATCTCTCTTCCTTTCTCTCTTAGGCTCTCTCTCCCAGAGCCTTCTCGGGTAATCGGGTTGAGTACACGCGCCCGGGACCATGCCTACCGGTGTGCAGTGGTGGGCGAGGAGTGCAGGTCGGGATACGAGTCAGGACAGGTCCGCGGGCAGTGGGTCATGGACGAGGAATGGTAGGTGAGAGGGACCTCACCCCGTGGTTAGGAGGCGATGAGCCTATTACACTTTTGCAATTTATGTCACGGGGCCTGCTCACAATCTTCCAAGGTGGGACTATGTTGTCCCACCTTCCTTCGCGAACTCCCGCAGCAGCTGGCAGATCCAATTGCAGCTGCTGCTGGGGTCTTCAGTGACAATCGCTTGGCTGGGGTTGTGCGTGAGATGATTCTGTGTAGCCTGGGGTGCTTCACCTGGAGCGAGGAGACATGGAGGAGGCTTGCAAGCAAGCTCCTCACGTGCTTAAATGGCGGCGAGGCTCCAACACCTGTCAACATGAAAACGGCCTCGCGGCCCTATCAGAAAGCTCAGGGTGCTTCGCCAAGACACAGTGGATGTAGTGCGAGGGTCGGCGTGGCGTGGGGTAGCCGGAGCGTGCATGCTTAGGGCACCCTATGTGTGCGAAAGTGGGTGTGTTCGGGGGGTGTTTTGGTGGTGTGGCCTGGTGAGTGGAGCGAGGGTTTATGATCAGTGGAGTGTGGCAATGCTTATGAGGTAGTTAGCGGGGCAGATGGAGGCGTGGAGCGGCGGGGACGCCTCGCCGATGGTCTGGCCAGAGATGAGGAAGGTGAGGGTGGTTGCGAGCGTCAAGGCGTGTTTGCAAGAATAAAAGAGAGAAAAAATGTTTAGAAAAGAGAGAGGACTTAGCTGAGCGTAGATAGAGGAAGGGGAGGCAGAGATGGTGGCCGGCTCGTACTACCATCGCCGGAGACGAAGCACTCAGTGGGGGAGAACGGCGACGACGAAGGGGCTGCAGGAGCATCGGCGGGTGTGGCACGACGTGGATGAACAGGAGGAAGAGAACTCTACCACTGGTATTGTGGAAGAGTGACGAGAGAGAGAGAGAGGGGTCGTCGGAGCTTGTTGAGTCATTGGCCGGAGGGGGAAGAGACGAAATAGAGGGTTGCTCAGGCCAATTTCAAGCTTAAAGGATGAGGGGTGATCTGGGCATGCTTTTATAGGCACCGGCAGAAGGTTTTGTGCTTGGAAGCCAAGCTTCCAAGCACGGCAACCTCACCGGAGATGGAAGGTCAAATGAGACCCAAATCTCTCATGCATTCGCATGAGAGATTGGGTACCAAATCAAGCCTGGAATTGTGTTCAAACTGGAGGAGATTTCTTAGAGAATCTCGCTTTCAAATTTAAAGGGGATTCTCTAAGGAATCAGGGAGATCTTTCCCTCAAAACCTCGCTGGAGTAGAATTCCCTCCGCTATAATGGTGGAGGGACCTAATCGCAAAGAATGAAGATAAAGATTGGGGGTTTCTGCAAAAGTTTTCAAAAGTTAGGGATAGAAATGTAATTAGGCTGGACCTGTTTGCAAAGTAGGTTAAGGTGAATTTCCCTTAGGTTCAAATTTTGGTACAAACCTAATTTGGACTTAAGGAATCAAATGGTGAAGTTGGATTTTTGGGTTTGACCATGTTTGACTGGGTAGTTTACGTAAAAACCTAATTTAGGGTAAATATTTGACTGAGACCCCAATTTAGGTCAAAATAGGTTCTAAGGGTCAAATTGAAGGTTCTAAACCACAGAGGATATTTTTGCATAATTTTTTGAGGGTTTAGGTGAATTTTATCCTATCCAGAACCTTGTTAAATTAAGTGGGTTTATTTTAGGATTACAAGAAGTCATTTAATTCCTAGAATTCACATGAACCCTTTTTTATTTGAACCAACCCACTTTTTATCTTGTTTAGAGCATTTGACCTGTGTTTAGCCTATGAGAAATCTCATTGTTGTACTGCAATGATAAAATTACAGTTTTACCCCTTGTTTCTTGCTTTTCTCTCAGACTGGTTATTCATTGAGTTAGGACCTCATGTTGGTTATGTAGGAGCTTTTGTTCTTTTTTTAGGGTCAAAATGAGCTAGTTAGGGCTCATGATGGTGTTCCCATCACGCGGCGCCCCGAGCCAGTGCATCCCCGAGCCAGTCTGTCTGCGCCAATAGCACGGACGCAATGCCCCCGGTCACTCACCCAAGTATCTCCAACAAAGGGCCGTGGAGTGAGGTGTCTCCCCTCGAGGATGACTCAAAAGATGCAATGTCGATGAAAACCGCCGCTAAAGGCAGGTACGCTCCCAGATAGTCCGGCCATGACACCTGCCCACGGAAGAGGCTTCATCTACCAGCCAAGAGTAGAATGTACCGGCAACAAAGTCCCACGTTTAAAGAAGAACATGTTGGTGCAAGGGCACCACGATCATTAATTTTGATGATAACAAAACACTTGTAATTTAACATTTGCTTTGAGTTTAAAGTTTCCAGAAAATGCAAATGGATATCAAGTGTGAAGGAGCTCAAGTTCTCATCCATGGTGGTTTGGAGGAGCTTGATGGAGGAAAAGAGCTTCGCTTGAAGCGAAAGCTTGAAGAATGAAGGAAATGAAGAAAAGGATAGATACATTATTCATGTATTCTTTTGTTATTCTTTTGCTCTCCTTTTTTGTCTAGATTATATGTTAAAGAGCCCAAAGTAACTAAACAGTAGTCCTAGAAACACTTACTCCAACCTATGATTCTCAGGTTATTCATAGAGAACTTAGAAAACTAAAATAGGCATCAGACAGCCTGATCAGACATCCAATCTGAAAATCAGACGTTTGATCTTTGACTTTAAGACGTCTGACTGTTTGATCAGACGTCCAAAATACTTAAGCTGGAGAACCACTCTCTGTCTACCAGTTTCAGACGTCCAGCCCTTAGTACAGACGTCTTAGATGACGTTTGATGACCTTACTAGACATCCAACTAGAGGACCGTTGGCATTATTAGACTAATTTTAGAGGATTAACTCTTTTTCTGACCTACTTTCACTTTCAGACATCCATAGAGATCCCTAGACGTCTGATAAATAGACATTAGGCTCAATCCATTCTCAAATCACTTTTGTCAGTAATTATAGCCGTTTGAGCCTTGGGAAATCCATTCCCACAATAATTTGTGTTTCCAAAGGTCTAGACTTTGTGCTAGATGTCCGACTCGTCGTCTGACCAACATGACCTAGAACCTTGTTTAGGTCTGGACAAAAACAGGAAGGAAACGAATTAGACCTCTGATTAGTTTCCCAGATGTCTTAAAACACATCTTTAGACGTATGTTTTGATTCGACACCGTCCAATTGATCCACCTTTCTAGATCAGATGACCAACCATAAAATCAGACAATGACCCAGATGTCTGATAATAGATTCAGACATCAGATAACCCTATCAGAATCATTAATAGTCCTGATTCCGACATGATTTGCCTTGGATTTGTTTCCAACGGCTACCAAGGCTTCCATAGCCTTCCTAAGGGTTCCTAAGCCACATATAAATAGAGGAGGATCCTTCCTTTGTTAGACACACCTTGACATACTACTTCCACACTCTTTTTGTGTCACATTGATCTAGAGAAGTGCTCAAGCCTTAGTCTACATCTTGAGACCATCTTCCCAACTGTGCACCCGCTTTCCCGCCTATGAACACGAGAGCATCGTCATGCCATCAAGTGGATCATGCACCCACGTCACTAGCCGACGCACTTTCATCTAAGGAAAGTCCTTTTTCCTATAACAGCTAGGTTATTTTACCTTTATACTTTGTGGCTTTATAGGTCAGCTGTAATTTTCATTTATTCTTGGTTGGGTATTCGCTTTGCGAATTCCCGTCTCCTTCGTGGGACAAAATACTCCTCATGAAGAGGAGGGGTTTGAGGTAGGTCACCCTCGTCTAAGTAGCGTGGTTGTAAGAGGTTGTATTACCCTCGTCTAAGTAGTACGTTAGTGGATTTGATCAACTCTGTCGATTGGGAAATCCTAAACCGAGAGGTTTAGGTGGTGGTTTTTACCCGTTTGGGTTTCCACATAAAAAGCTTTGTGTACCTGTGTGATTGCTTTTTGTGAGATTGATTATCTTTTATTTTCGCATTATTTCTTTGATCATGCAGATCTCACCCCCTCCGTAAGGAACCTTCAGAACGTGCTCCCTTGGCCACTCGCCAAACGAACGTACCTAAGATAGATCGATCCGCGAAGGATCGCCCCCACGCAGGGCAATAGGATTCCCGTGCTTCTGCAACAATTGTCAAACAATAACAATAAATGCTGTTGACGGGTTTTTGTCCCCGGCAACGGCATCAACAAAATATGATCGTTGACGACCGAGTTGTAATAAAAATGGTGTTTTAGAAGTCATTGTTGTAGCATATGTCACAAAATGCAAATCGATGTCACATCAATTTTATTTACTTACAATTTTTACTAGTTCATTTCCAAGTCATTTACTGAGAGGCAGCTATTGATATACATCACTCTCTAAGTCCAAAAATATTCTTTTATTCCAAAAAAATATTAATTTTATTTACAAAATGAATGAATGAATTAATGAATGAAAAAATTTCGTTGATTATTTATGAAAGAATCAATTAATCAATGTTATAATGCCTGAAAACATATATGCACAAACAAGCATAAAAAATTATATATAATTACTCCATATTAGTTATATACAACTATTATAAGAAATGCCTAAGTATAGGTACAAAAATAGCTACTAGTCTATACTATACTAAGTTATATTAACATATTAATGTCTATAGTAATGTATATTATATTTATAGCAACATATATAAGCAGCACTAAAGCCTTAATAAAATTATATGCATAACATAAGGCAAAATAGTTGTCTATGCTAACATATATATCTATGTACAGTGACAAACATATCTGTCTATCTGTCACTAAAGATTTAGTTATTTATTTACATATAAGAGCTCAAACATACTATACTCTACTTATATTACACATATATCGTATATACATATATATTATAGTATACGTTATTTATTTATATACATATACTTATTTAATTACATTATTAATATACGTATGTATTTATACTATACTGTACATATATACATATGTACACCATGCACACACAGCAACAAACTCTCAGCACTTAGCCTCATAGCTTGCTCTCGTCTTCCTCTTAGTTGCTCGACACTTAGCCAGATTTAGGTTCTCTTTTCTCCTCACTTAACACATGATCATTGTTCACTTAGACAAAAATCAGGTTCTAAGATGGGCGGGTAGCCTTTTCAAAGGACACACAACACCCTCACAAGTGAGACTGGACCTCTACTAGCTCCACCCTAATTATTGATTAGATGCATTAAATTTGGTTTACGGCTTATGATTGGGCCCACACACGCCCTCGTACATGGCCCTCGGCCAAGCACTATACACAAATCTCTTGTATATCGCATGCTCAAGGATCGTGAGAGAGGAGAGAATATGCTTTTTGGTGGCCGACACCGTGACGACTGATGAGAGCATTTCACAAAAACAATTTATATAGCATCGGCACTTCTTCAGCCAACGATGTGGTCTAAAAGATCGCCCAAATTGGAGCTACTACCAGTGCTATGCTATGTGCTGATTTGTGATATTTGGCCCTCGATTTGAGGGCCATAAATTAGTGTAAATTAAAATTAAATTATATCATTGTAAATCCCTTGTATAGGGATACATAATTATGTAATTAGTTTACATAAATAAGTTATTTACCTATATAATAAAATTAGCTAAAGTTTGTTGTTTGTACATGTTAAATTAAATGTTAATTTGTTAATTAATGTATAAATTAGTGACTTAATTACAAAGTTAACTTTATACATAGTTAATATACATAATAAATTATTTATTACACATTTTTATTATATTTTATAAACTTCATTTTAATTTACATACAATTAAATATACATTTTAGATAATTTTACACATAAATAATCTATAAATACTATAATGCAATATAAATACAGTATAAATAAGTTAAAAATACTTAATATAGTATAATACAAATATACAATATAATATACTTTAGTATTAACTTAAAGTACTAATTTATTTTATTTTAAGTTAATAAATTACCTAATTAAATTAATAACTTAATTTTTTATTGTAAATATATAATTAAATAAGAATATAGATATTATAGTACTCATATTATATACATATATATATGCGTACAATATTAGCTACAATTATGTACATATAGATTGGTTTATATAATTACTTAGTTTAATATACATTTAGTTTATATAAATTAATATCTAATAATACAGTTAAGTTATATATACATTCAATTATTATAAATACTTAATTTAATATGTAGAATACATATATAAGTTATTTATATACATTATATACATATTATATAATATTTACATATAGCTTAGATTTAAATTATATATACAAGTATATACAAAGTATATAGGGTATTTTTGGTGGTTTTGGGGGTTTTTCTGATTTTTATAGTTTTTGTAGGTTTAGGGGAGATAGGGGATAAAAGAGAAAGAATAAGATGAGAGAGATAGAGATCTTTTTGTGAGTTTTCATGTTTGGTTCTTTTATTAAGTTTGAAGGTAGATTGAACCGTCGACTGGTATGTTCTACCAAGTTGAGGTTCAGATTACCTTGAAACTTTGCATACATTTAGAAAAATACCTGGTCTTACTCAATTCAGGTTTATTTTATTTTTTTGTGATTTTTTAAGATTTTTATTTATGTGCAAGTTAACCCAACCTTAAGCCTTAAAGGATGTTTTAAAAATGAACCTAAGGCCTAAATCTGAGATCTAAGTGTTGAACATGCAATTTAAACATTCAAGATCATCCAACACATCACATGAAAGGTATATGAGTAGTAAAGCATGATTTTCATTTCAAATTTCATTAATTTTCATATTTGGACAGTTAAGCATGATACAAATAGCTGACAATTGATCTTAATGACAAATTACAAGCAATTCTAATTAAGTTAAGGTTCAATCTCAATACATGAAAGCTTGTATATGACATTCTACAATTGTACATAAGGTCAGCAAAGTTCAATCTCTGAAATCATTCAAATCTCCAACTCAAATTAGCCATATCAGTGGCTACTGCTGCTCAGATCAGCTGCTCAAAAGCTAGCAGCAATTGCTGCTGTACTTGCTGCTCTACTCTAATCTGACCAAGTAGGTCTAATCTGAAGCTCCATGAAACCCCAAAAGATTTAGAAGCAAAGATCTAAGGGTCGTTCAAATACCAAACAATTTCATCACAAATCTAAGATGAAAATATATGGGAAAAATCCATTTAAATCACAAAGACAGAGCAGCTGCTGCTGTATATCCCAACAGATCAGAATAAAACATTTAGTTCCAATTTCAATTGTCTCAAATCCTTGTTAGAAAGTCTAAAAAGACTCCGTAATTCAAATATGAGATCCACAGAAGTTATAAAAGAATCTAATTAATCTATTTTCTTATGTTGTAGGCAACATAAGGAAGGTAGATTAACTTAGGCATTCAAATCACTTTGAAAACCTCTTCAGACACTCCTTAAGCACTCCACACCTCAATGAACCCATGCATATCAGATTAGTACCAATTTTGAGTTCAGAAAGGCATATTGGAGTAAAAATCATATGTCGCCCAGATTGGGCTGTTGCTATGGATCTATTATTGATTCGATCACCTGATCGTCTTGAACACCATTGATTGATGTTCAAGGTGATCTAGTAATCATCTCAGAATCTGTTGGGTCCTTGTTCAACCTCAAATCAATATCACTGATTATCCTTGGTCAAACTATCCAAAATAAAGCTCAAATTGGGTGCATGCTCATCCACAAATTCGAAACCAAATCTAAAAACTTGGATTCATTGCAATACACCCAATTAAGCAATTAAAAACCTTAAACAACTCGATTAAATCCGATGAAAACCAAATGAACTCTAAATTACAAGATTGGGCATTAAAAGCAAATTTGAAAGGAATCAAGCAATTCGAGACGATAAAACCAGATCGAGGGATCTTTGTTAATTTATGGAGTGAATAGTAGATCCTCAAATGGATTTTTGGCGCTAATTTCATATCTAGGAACCAAGATTCCCATATTTGAATTAGGCCTTGATGAAGGGGTGATCAGTGATTAAAATGAGAGAATATCAAAGAAAATGGATTATGAGATGGGGAGGGAGATCAGTGAATCGATGTGAGAATGCAAAAAAACTCCTCTCTAATCTAAATTAATCAGAGTGGTTGGATTGGATCTAATCTATCTACTCCTAACTAATCTAACAAAACAATAAATTCTATCATTTAATCTAATCCTAAGCTACTCTAAACTACACTAATAGATACTACACTAATCTAGAAAGCAATTAAAATCCTAATCTAACAGAAGAACTGGAGGAGGAACTCTGGTGGAGTGAAAGCCCACCAGTGGAGCTCTGGGTCGCCCTGGGGTGCTACAAAGTCCTTAGCAGCGAGGAGGATCGGAGAAGATTATCTCCACTGCCACAACAATGGAGTAGAGACAAAGTGAGGAGAAGAGACTGGAGGGACAAATTGCTCAACTCGAGAGGTGTAGGTGGGGAGCTGATTGCACGTGCGAGGAGGTCTGGAGCTGCTTAAGTAGCTGAGTTACTGATTGCACTCATCGTAGTGGTGAGATTAGTCATTTAGGTCTTGGGCGGTGGAGATGGAAAGGGGGAAGTGTGCAAGGCTTCAATCCAAAAAGTAGTCGTTGAATCAAATCTAGGGAAAGGGGTGATCACACGTGCGAAGGCATGCGAAGGTTCGATTGGAGATCAGCCATTAGATTAAGTTCACAGAATCGACGGCCAAGATCGAGTGAGTTCTTACGAGCTATAGTAGAGATGCTCTGCAGGTCTTTTGGTGAAATTGTAGAGAAGCCCAATCAAGGTGAAGCGGTAGAGAAATCGTTAGAAAACCCATAAGTGGTAAAAATTCTAGCTGTGCGGTCCCTAGATCTTACAAAGAGATCCCCAACAGCTTTTAAACAGGTCCTTGAGAAGTTAAATGGAAATAGAATGTTATGACCTGAGGACCTAAATGTGAAACTCTAAATGCAAGGTCCTAATGATGTCCAAATCCTACCAAGTTTTTATTAAAGCTTAATTGAACATTTAGGAAGTTGATTTCACTTTTGATTTGTACTTTTGGACTCAAATATTTGTTCAATTTGCAAATGGATCATCAATTTTCATTTTTGAATAGAATAGCTTATCTTATGACCTAATTTTGCATTTTTAGCACAAATTGGATGTTTTAGGTCCTTTCTGTTGGTGCTAGAGCACCACAATCATTTGTTTTGATGATAACAAAACACGCGTCATTTAACATTTGCACTTGGAGTCTTAGATTTCAGGCAAATTGCAATTGGAGATGCGCTTAAACAGAGTTCGAACTCGCAGCCAGGATGGATTGGAGGAGCTTGATGGAGAATAGAGGAGATTCGCGAGGAGCGATAGATTGAAGATGGAAGAATAAGAAGAATAGGATAGAATTCCATTTTATTCCTTTCATGTACATTTGTCGTTTTTTGTTGCTCTTTATTTTTTACTTAGATTCATGTTAAAGAGCCTCAAAGTACCCTAATAGTAGTCCTAGGAACACCGGCACAACCCTAGGATACTTAGGTTTTCTGTAGAGAACTTAGAAAACCAATGTAGGGTTCAAACAGAGTTTCCAGACGTCTAATTCCCAAATCAGACGTCTGATAAAGTGTTTTAAGACGTCTGACTGTTGAGTCAGACGTCTGATAACATTTAGGCTGGACATAGTTAGTTCTGTCTGATGAAATCAGACGTCCAGACCTTAGACCAGACGTCTTAGGAGACGTCTGATGGATTTGCCAGACGTCCAATTAGTGGACCGTTGGCTGGCTTTGCAAACAGTGTAGAATATGACCGTTAGAGCCTTATCAGATGTCCATAGGCCTTTCCAGACGTCTGATAATTGACCGTTTTGCCTCGGCTGACCCAAAATCTCTTCTCAGAGATTTTCTAGCCGTTGCAACGTTTGGAAATCCATTCCCACAGAAAAAGTAGGTTTCCAGACGTCCAGACATAGTGCTAGACATCCTGTATGTCGTCTGATGGACTTTCACTAGAACCCTGTTTAGATCTGATTTAAGTCAGGAAGAGACCCGCCCAAAATCAGACGTCTGACCTTGAAATCAGACGTCTTAAAGTGGTCTTCCAGACGTCTGATGCCAGAATTAGACGTCTGATAACCCTGTCAGTGCAATGATTGTTCCTGATTTCGGGTTGATTCCTTGGGCTTTGCACCCAACGGCTATGGAACCTTTCCTAAGCCTTCCAAAGCCTTCCTAAGGCCTCTATAAATAGAGGGGAACCTTTGCAACACAAAAATACACCTAGATACACAAGATACACACTAAGAGAAACCAAAAAGATACCTAGATACACTTTCACACTCTTTTGTGTCCAAGAAAAGCTTTTGCTCTCCAAGCTCTAGTTCCATCATCTTGGGAGCATCAAGCTTCGCGCACCCGCTCTCCCGCCGTAGTTCACGAGAGCGAAGTTGCGCCGTCGCGTGGCTCACGCACCGCGTCATCAACTCGACACACTCCTTGCAAAGGGGAGTTTCCTAATTCCTATAGAAGCTAGGTTTAAAATTACTTTGTTGGCTCTATAGGACTTGTTGTTTCTTTTATCTTTGTTATTTGGTTGGGTATTCGCTTTGCGAATTCCTGTCTCCTTCGCGAGACAAAATCCTTCTCGAGGAGAGAAGGGGTTAAGGTACGCTACCCTCGTTTAAGTAGCGTGGTTGTAATTGAGGTTGAATCACCCTCGTTTAAAGTGATTCGTTTAGTGGTTTTTGATCAACTTGGTTGATCGCAAAATCCTAACTCGAGAGGGTTAGGTGGTGGTTTTCACCCGGTTTGGGTTTCCACCTAAAAATCTTTGTGCCTTTTGTGTGATTGTATTTTGTGAGATTGTTTATATTTATTTCCGCAATTATTACGCCACCCCCTCCTGCTAGGGAAACTACACTTTCTGCTATTTCCCACACTTAACCCATTTCATGTGTTAATTATGTAGTGTTTAACCTAGTTTTTAGCTTAACTTGGGCATTTTAGCTATGATAAGCCACAACTCATCAAATTCCTTAGTGAATGCACCCCTCTGACCTTAAGTTAGGCAAGTGTGCATAGAGGGGATGATAGACTATGGTTCGCCGCCCCCAGGCATCGTGAGGTGAAAAAATGAAAGGCCCATAAGGCACCTAGGGGGTCACCTCAAGGGAGGACCCAAACAACAGCCGGTAGCCGATGCCGCTTTCTTTACAAATGAAGAACCAGGCAGGTCAACACCCCATCCAAGCAGGCAGGCAATGTCACCTGGGTTCCCCGTCAGATGGACATCGCCGTTATAAACCCTAGTAGTAATGCTAGCGCCACTTGAGGTCCTCTCTGTTGGTGCTAGAGCACCATGATCATTTGTTTTGATGATAACAAAACACGTGTTATTTAACATTTGCAATTTGAGTCCTAGATTTCAGGTCAATTGCAAATGTGGACGTGTTTAGACGGAGTTCGAGCTCGCATCCAGGACGGATTGGAGGAGTTTGACGGAAAACAGAGGAGGTTCGCGTGGAGCGAAAGATTGAAGATGGAAGGAAATGAAGAATAGGATAGATTTCCTTCTTTTGTACTTGTATTTTTCGTTTCTTTTGTTGCTCTTTATTTCCTTAGATATTTCTTGTTAAAGAGCCTCAAAGAACCCTAACAGTAGTCCTAGGAACACCGGCACAACCCTAGGATACTTAGGTTTTCTGTAGAATACTTAGAAAACCAATATAGGGTTCAAACAGACTTTCCAGACGTCTAATTCCCAAATCAGACGTCTGATAAAGTATTATAAGACGTCTGACTGTTTTTTCAGACGTCCGATAACTGTTAGGCTGGACATAGTTAGTTCTGTCTGATGAAATCAGACGTCCAGACCTTAGACCAGACGTCGACGTCTTAGGAGACGTCTGATGGATTTGCCAGACGTCCAATTAGTGGACCGTTGGCTGGCTTTGCAAACACTCAGGAATATGACCGTTAGAGCCTTATCAGACGTCCATATGACTATCCAGACGTCTGATAATTGACCGTTTTGCCTCGGCTGACCCAAAATCTCTTCTCAGAGATTTTCTAGCCGTTGCAACGTTTGGAAAATCCATTCCCACAGTAAAAGTAGGTTTCCAGACGTCCAGACATAGTGCCAGACGTCCTGTATGTCGTCTGATGGACTTGCACAAAAACCCTGTTTAGATCTGATCCAAGTCAGGAAGAGACCCGCCCAAAATCAGACGTCTGACCTTTTAATCAGACGTCTTATAGTGAACTTCAAGACGTCTGATGCCAGAG
The DNA here is from genome assembly GCA_037157565.1 of Thalassia testudinum. Lineage (NCBI taxonomy): Eukaryota > Viridiplantae > Streptophyta > Magnoliopsida > Alismatales > Hydrocharitaceae > Thalassia > Thalassia testudinum. The sequence continues at coordinate 20,154,560 of JAZHRO010000059.1, forward strand.
TTAGACGTCTGATAACCCTGTCAAATGTAATCATTGTCCTGATTTCGGCCTGATTCTCTTGGACTTTGTTCCCAACGGCTATGGAAGCTTTTCCAAGCCTTCCAAAGCCTTCCTAAGGCCTCTATAAATAGAGGGGAGCCTTTGCAACACAAAAACACACAAGATATACACCTAGAGAGACCAAGATACACAAAAAACACTTTGTAATACATACTTCCACTCTCTTGTGTCCTAGAGAAGCCCTTGCTCTCCAAGCTCAAGCTCCATCATCTTGAGAGCATCAAGCCTTCGCGCACCCGCTCTCCCGCCGTTGTTCACGAGAGCGACATTGCGCCGTTGCGTGGCTCACACACCTGCGTCATCGTCGACGCACTCCTTGCAAAGGGGAGTTTCCTAAATCCTATAGAAGCTTAGGTTTATTACTTTGTTGGCTCTATAGGTTTGTTGTTTATTTTATCTTTGTCTTTTGGTTGGGTATTCGCTTTGCGAATTCCCGTCTCCTTCGTGGGACAAAATCCTTCTCGTGGAGAGAAGGGGTTGAGGAACGCTACCCTCGTACTTGTAGCGTGGTTGTATTGAGGTTGAATCACCCTCGTTTTAAGTGATTCGGTTTAGTGGATTTTGATCAACTAGGTTGATCGGAAAATCCTAACTCGAGAGGGTTAGGTGGTGGTTTTCACCCGGTTTGGGTTTCCACCTAAAAAATACCTGTGTACATTTTGTGATTGCTTATTTTTGTGATATTGCTTTATATATTCAATTCCGCAATTTTATTACGTCACCCCTCCTAGTAGGGAACTTTCACTCTCCTCTCATCGCCTGAGCCTATTGGCGTAAGGATCAAAGCAGCCTTAAGTTGGTGTCAAGCCAGAAAAATTGAGCTACCCCTTCCAGGATAACTATCCCCAAGTGCCTCCCCCCTTCATCAGCTCAAGGGGGGCACGACCAAGCCTCCCCACGTGTTCTGACAAAGCATTTTTGGCTTGCTTCGACATGAACCTCCCCCGTCAGGGTGGCTCCAAGCCCCTCGAAAAGTGCACTTCCCTAGCCATTGACAAGGTAGAAGTCTCCACCGCAGTGTCCGCAGGTAACCAAGGATTTTGCCTCCGGCCGCCCAAGCGCGTCAGCGCGGAAGCCGAGGCAACCTCCAGGAGTGGCATCGTCGAAGACAGGTCAACAATCTGGTGTAGCCTCCAACGGCAACGTCCCAGTTCTCGAAGATGCTCAGGCCAAGCTTCCATCCGAACCACCCCTTTCGGGTCAGCGCGCCCTCAATGCATCCCCCACTCTGATAAGATTGCCTTCCTCTCCTCCCGTCGACCAATCGACCTTTTAGCAACCGAGAGAAGAGGAGAAAGAGGAAAGGCATGACCCTCCAACGTTCCAACTCGGTCAAGGACGGACTCCCTAACCAGGTTGCCGTACCTAAAGTGGCTAGATTAACAACAGAATCAAGCAGCTCAGTCAACTGCCCATCGATTCATGCCACACTAAGGCAGCCCAGATGACAGTGGCACTGGGCAACCTAGTCGGCTGAACACCAGTGCACACTCACTGCCAGAGCCTCTCGATGCATGCCCGACCCCCTCCAAGGGGTGGGAGCAACATGCAGAGGCGCAGTGGCCTAGCGCAAGCTCCCTAGGGCAAGTCGAAGCAACCCAAGAAGTTCGCGCTAAGAAAGAAAAGGCGACCCAGTCTGAGCGATCCAGAGAGGGGCTAAACCAGCTGATCTGCTAGGCGACTTTCGAGCCAGAGCCAGACTCTATAGTCTCGGCACCCCCCATCTTCTTTTCTTGCCCTATGACGTGACTAAGCTCGTTGAGGCTAGGAGGGCCTCAATCCCTCCAAAGGCCTAGGGATAACGATCCCCTAGAGGGACCCTCTCCCCTAAAGGGTGCCTCATAAGGCTATCAGGAACCATGGCATCCCTTTAAGTCCCTGCGATAGCAAAATCGCCCCTCAAGGGTGGCTGGCGCCGGATACCCTCTCCGCGCATGGTTCTGGCCACTCCAAGGGCAGTCACATAGCCGCCAAATTCGACGCTGATGACCTATAACCTACAGCAACGGTAGCAAGAGGCTTGACCTATCTTATCAAGGACAAGCTCTCACTTCCCTTGACAAGCTACCATCGCTTGCGGAAAGTGACGGCTACTCTCAGCCCTCACCCAGCAATTTGCCTCTAAAGAATGCCTGGGACTAAATTCTGGTCCATCAAGCCACCTCTTCAAGTCGGCGAGAACATGGACGAACATGTTCGGCATTTCATTTAATGTCGCTTATTCAGGACAGCGAGCCACTAATGGGAACACCATCATGAGCCATAACTAGCTCATTTTGACCCAATTAAGTTAGTAAATGCTCCTACATAACCACTAGAAAGTCACAAGTCACTGTATAATCATTCTGAAGGAAAAATAAGAAACTTGGGTTAAAGCTGCAATTTTACCAGCTTATCATGAATGCAGTACAACCTCGGATTTTCTCAGGGGTTGAATGAAGGTCAATTGGTCTTAAAAAGATAACAAGTGGGTTAGAATAATCAGAAAAGGGTTTACACGTGTTTTGAGAATTAAATGCCTTTTGAAATCCTAGAAACAGACCTGCTTAATAAAATGAGGTTCTAATCAAGATAAAATCCACCTAAACCCTCTAAAATTCATAAAAAAATATTCTCTAGGGTTTAGAACCTTCAATTTGACCATCAGAACCCGTTTTGACCCAAAACAGAACCACAAACAGACATTTGCCCTAATTTAGGTTTTTGCATAAATTACCCAGTCAAACATGGTCAAAGCCAAAATCCAACTTCACCATTGAATTCCTTAGGTCAAAATTAGGTTTGTACCAAAATTTGGACCCAAGATGAGTTTGTCTTAACCTAGTTTGTAAGTTTGTCCTGTCTAATTTCATTTCTACCATTAACTTTCAAAATCCTTTCAAACAGACCCCTAACTTTGTCTTCACTCACAAACAGGTCCCTACCACCATTAAACCTATTCCTACTTGCTCCGACGACCTCAAAAAGGAAATAACTCCCTGATTTCTTGACGAATCCCTTTTAAATTTGAAAGGGAAGTTCATCAAGAAATTTCCTTCCTTTTGAACCTAATCCTAAGCCCTAAAACCTGCCAAATCTCTCATGCGAACACATGAGAGATTTGGGTATCAAGAAACTTCCAACTCCGGCGAGCTTTCCAAGCTTGGGAAGCTTACTTCCCAAGCTCTAACCGACCTCTGATGACTTATAAAAGACTCCCCAGATCACAACGGATTCTAACCGACCTCGCTTTTCTTCTTACCTATTTCTTAATCTTCTTCTTAATCTTTTCCTTAATCTTTCTCGAGCTCCTTCTTTTACATATCTTCTTCTCTTTCTTTCTTACTCTACCTTTTCTCTTTAGCACTTGTGCATGTTTACCCTTCTTTATCTTTACGAGCTCTCTCTTTCTTCTCCTTCTCTTCCTTTCCTTTGCTTCTTCTCCTTCTCTTCTGAACCTTAGCATTCTTTCTTTCTGAACTCTTGCAGACCTTCTGAACCGAACTAGTTTATTCCTTTGAACAAAAAATTAGGTTTTTGATTGGCGGCTTGGATCAGTCGGGGATACACAGCACCCTTCTCAGGGTGGGACCATACCCTACTAGGTCCAAGCCTAGTTTTGTTTAGTTTTGGTTTATTTCCGGTTCGCATAGTCTCGAGCCCATCCGGCTCACGGCCTCCCAGGCCCCATGCACACGCCCTCACGAGCCCACACTTGCACTCCCACAGGCGCACACACCTGGGCATGCGCACCGCACGTGCCCACACACACCCAATGCTCAGTTTGTTTCCTTACGCCGTGCGTTGTCGACTAATATGCCCTTAACACGAATTCGTTTTATACCCATGTGGCCGCTCCAGTTCTACCGAGGTGGGACTAAGTTTCCCCCTCCCAATCCAAACTTCAAATGTTGTTTCCAGCCAACTCAGAGCTCCGTTCTAAGCAAATAAAAGCTTACTAGAAAGCTCGAGTTGTTCTACACGATGAAGTGTCAATTTGATACTTAGGGGAAGTTAAGTTCTTCGATTTGAAGGGCGAAGGCCCTGAGTTTACCATGTTCAAACTGGCCTGCAGAATGAAGATGGCTCTAAAGTCTTACAAAAGGTCTTTTGACTCCAGATGGGGTATTGAAGAGGTTTAGAGCTCTAAGGGGAGTCCCAGATTTGCTGTCCAAATCGAAGAAGCAAAGATTGTGGAGATTTATACAAGCTAAGGGGTTGAGGGGTAGAGGTTACACAAGGTGTCTATGCAAAAAAACAACTACAAACCCCATTGGTAGAGGGGTGAGGTTCTGCCTACCACTATATAGTATAGTCGAGGTTACACTATGCTTGTAGTAAGGTGGCACATAAAGATTCATTTTCTCAGCTATGTTCCTAACCCCCCTCATTCTCATACGGATACTGATTAGATAAGGTACGAAAAGGTGAGGTGATCGAAGCACATGCTGCTTTGCTTACTGCTTATTGTGATTTTCATTTACCTTATCAAGGCCAGAACCTTTGAGGAGCTTCAGGAAAGGTGCAAAAGCTAAAAGCTTCTCTAGGGAGCTTCAGAACTTCAATTTAAGTTCTGAAAGGTCCAACAAGCAAATAAAGTCCTATTGAATCAATTCAAACAACCTCTAGAGGTTGTTACAAATCCATCTAGGCAGATTATTCATTAAAATCTCATCACAAGGCTACTATCGCCAATTTGGGTTCAAAAACAACCCAAACTGAACAAAATTCAAATTCTACCATAAAAGTTGATCAGAGCTCATCCAAATCTCATCTAAACCATCTACAAACATCTTAGCAACAGATTGAACTCAATTTGTCTGTTTGAATCCAAATTCCAAGAATCAGACTTTAGTTTGATCAATTAGCCTCGAATTTTGACGTTCTGAATTTAGCCATTTCAGAAGAAATTAAAGCCTTAGTTAACTTCTTTTCAACCACAAGAATGGATTCAGGCCCTTAGAAAGATGATTCAACTAAGGTTCCTAGGGTTCCAGGCCTATCGCCTGAGTTTGAAAAGGAGTTTGTTCGTCAGAACAAACCATAGTTTATCACAATGATTGACTTATAGGAATGGTATCAAGGCAAGGCACTGGTGCTTTTAGACCCCTTGAATAAGGTTTAAACCTAACTGTCAAACATCTCCAACTCTGCCAGAGTTGGAGAAGATGAATACCTAACAGAAACTCCAGACACTAAAACCTTAAAGAAACTACCTCAGCATGATCAGTGGACTTCAAATCAATGATTTGGAGCTTCTCACTAAGTTCTATGAGTTGAAGAGCTTGTTTTGACTCGCCAGCTCCGGTGAGTCCAGAAAAAGCTTAAAATGTACAGATGTGGTGAAATTGTGCCATTGATGATTCAAAAAGCTTCCTGTGGTCACAAGGAACCCTAGGAACACATTAATTTCGTCAATTGTTCATTAAAGTGAAGATTAAACAGTGAATTCATAGTAGACAAATCTCGAGTGTGATTAGGCTCAGGACCTATTTTCCCACTCAATTGAGTAGAAAAAACAAGTCAAAAGGAAGTTGCGATGGTTTATAGGTGAATAATTAATGATTTGAAATCCTCCTGAGCCACCATTGACAGCGAGCTCAGGAGATTAAATTAAATTGGGGGTTTAAGTTATAGGGGGTAATTACTTAAATTAAAGTGAGGATTAGGGCCCTTGAGTGATGGATAGATGGTGGAGAGCCCCAGTGGAGGTGGAAATAGCTCAACTACTGCTGCCATGGACAGCAGGAGCAGTTGGTGGAGGTGGAGTTGGTTTAGACGAATAGATGATCAATTTAGTGATTAAAGATGATAGAAATGTTCATGAAAGGTTTAGGAAGGTGATCGATGACTTAAAAAGACAAGAAATTTGCTCCTGACAAGCTCGAGGAGCTCGCCGGAGCTGGAGAAGACGAATGTGAAACTAGCATTACACTTACTTAATCTACCTAACTAACTATCCTAACTAATCTACTTACCTAGTCTACTGTTACTTGGACGAAGGAGGTACGAGATCTCTGTCGATGGCTCATAACAAAGGACGAAATCAGAGGGTTGGCGAAAGAGTCCGACGGGCATTTGTGAGGTGAAGTAGAGGAACTCCTAGTCAGCACTTGTGTCAGAAGACTGAGCTGACTTCGGCGGAGGTCCAAAGTGATTGAAGATGGATGGAGGAAGACATATGAAGCGGAGGAAGGTCGCCAGAGTTTAGACAGAATAGCCTATCGGGTTAGCTCAGTGAAGAAGAGGGAAGGGAGCTAACTTGGTGAAAATCGAGGGTGTGGATGGGTATTTATAGGTGGCGGTGGCTGAGATGGAGGTGGAATCTGGACGGATTAAAGGCTAGGAGGGGAGTAACCACCGGTGTCTTCTCTGACGCTGGTGAGGTTATCTCCAACCCTAAAATAGGATTATAGCTTCATCTAGACCGGTGGATGAAAAGGAGATGGTGAGCACAAGCTCCAGGAGCTTGAAGAAGAATGAATGACGTCGGATGTCCGGTGATTAGACGGTGGAAGCACCTCTTGTCGTCAGTCGTCCAGAAGACTGAAGAAGGAAAGAAGTTTCAGGGACTTGCTCGTAGTGAAAGTTGAGGACCTAAATGAAGAATAAGGACCTGATTGAAATAAGATATAAGGACTAAAATGTAAATTCAGGTTTTCAAGGTTTATTTTAATTTAAATCTTTTTCAACTTTTTATATATGATTATAAATATGACAATTATTATACTTAGACCTTGAATTTACATTTTTGACCTTTTTAGATTAATTTATTAAATTAAGTAATGTTACTTAAGTTATTACATACTTAGTTATAAATTGTACTTAAGTTAGTTAACACATTAATTAAATGAATTATTGATAATATTTTGAGTCTAATTATTAATTAAATTATTAATAATACTAATTGGATGATAATATAACATTTTTAGCTTATTTTAAGGTCTTTTACTATTTATCCCTTATTTAATAATTAACCCATATATTTACAAATTTCTAACTAATTAACTAGGAAGACTAGTTAATTAGGGGTAATTAGAGATCATGATGAGCTTCTCATTAGCTGCCCAGATAATTCTCAGGTGGACGGCTTTCTGACTAAGGGGTATCATCCGCCCCGAACCTCTATAGTCATCCAAAATTTTTGGATGTCTTGATTGGATCCATCACATTCTACCTCTCATCTGCTCCATTGGTGCATGTTCAGGAGGTGGTCTTTAAGACCATCCTTGAGGCCTCCTTTAGTCACTCATTCATGTCAAGGCCAAGCCTCGACCTCCTTGTTTGTGCAACAACCCAATCCTATTATTATCTCTTCCGATTCATCTGAACCTGGTTCTCCTTCATCCATCATCATGGCACAACCCGCAGAAGAAAATAATCTTGAAAATCAACTCCAGCGCCTCAATGATCTATTCCAATCCTTTGTGAACTCACCGCAGCGTCCAATGATGCGAGATCACTACAATCCCACTGCGGTAGCAATCAAACCTCGAATACAAATCCCCGCTATAGGTTCTAATACTGAACTCAAGCCCAATATGATTCACGCAATTCCTGAATTCCATAGGCGTAACTCTGAAGATCCTTTCCAGCATATCAAACAACTCAAGCATCTGGCCCAGACCTTCGGGTCAGAAGCTCAAGATCGGGATATTCTAGTAATGAAAATGTTCTCCTTCTCTCTTATGGATAAAGCTGCTCAGTGGTACCAAACCCAAACGCGTCTGATCAACACTTAGGCGGAACTTCAATCTGAGTTTCTGAGAAAGTTCTTCCATGTTGGTCGGACAAATGCTTTACAACACCAGATCACACATTCCACATAACAAGCAGGAGAACCATTTCACGAAGCATGGGATCGTTTTCTGAATCTCATACGAATGTGTCCCCATCACAAAGTTCCTAAATGGGAACAAGTCTAGTCTTTTTACCAGGGACTCCGTGAGGATATTAGATTATTCGTCAATGCGACTTGCGGAGGAAATATCATAGGTCAACATAAGGACACCGTGTGGAAGATTCTCGAGAATATGTGCGAGAACTCCATCAATAATGAATCCATGGGCATGTTCGACCAGACGAATGCCCATGCATTGACGAATCCAAAGGGAGCACATGAAACGCAGGGCCTGTCCTCTTCTGTCGACTTGAAACTAATGGCCAGTCATCTAGACAAAGTCTCTATTATTGAGAAGAAGGTGGATGAGCAACTCGACATTTGCAACGAGCCACCTCTGCGCAAAACCCATCCACACAACCACCCTCTGGCAGGGAGGCTATGCACAGCATCTATCACTGATCTTCTCAGGGGATGGACCCATATCCACCCCCGTCTGATTCTGGTTACGGAGGAAACTCCGGATCCACCTACTCTAGTTGGGAGAACTCTAAACCCTCATATTCTGATTTTCCCAAGGTTCCTCAGACCTGCGAGGACCTCAACACATTCAAAATGACCTATTCTCAAACACCTACAACCCTGGATGGCGTAATCATCCCAACTTCATGTGGTTAGGCAATAATCAAAATCAGAGACCTCAATATCTGCCTCGACCACAAGCTCCTCGTCCATATCAGCCGCCTCAGCCTCGGCCTAACCCAACTTATCAATCTGGGCCGACTCAGACAGATCAAATGACTCTTATCCTTCAGACTCTGGCTGACATTCAGAAGACAAATGTGGCTATGCAAAAATAGTACAGAGATGAGATCACAGAGGTTCACAATCAACTTGCCCAAATGGCAAATCCTCGCTAACCTGGTGCACTTTCTTCACAACCTCTGCCTAATCCGAATAAGGCACGTTATGAGCCCAAATTCGAGCCAAGCTCACTTTGTTTATCAGGCCCCTTCTACTCCATCACCAGACAGGATGGAGGCTTCGACATCATATACAGGTTACCAGTAGCAAGCACCTCTTCTACCCACTCCGAACCAAAACCAAGCAGGATTAAATTCTGTTACTACCCACACTGGCAAAACAACACAGGACTCACCTTATCCAAGCCAAACCAAGCCTGGTAATACAAACCCTAACCCAAGGACAGTCATCCAGGACACCTCTATCCCAGATCAAGAACCTGGACCCATTTTAGAGGAATCATCTAAAGTTCCATTTCCTGAGGCCTTGACCAAGGGAAAAAGGATAACCAAAACCGTGGCACCTGAGGAGGACCTCTTTAAGCTCTTTGAGCAGGTCCATATAAACATCCCCTTGATGGATGCGATATGCCACGTACCGACTTACGCACGCTTTTTGAAAGACGTATGTACACCAAAGCGTAAGTCGCGAACCAAAGACGGGAATCCAATTGTACTGTCAGAGCAAGCCAGCTCTGTCATTTTGAGCAAACTCCCGCCTAAGGCTAAAGACCCAGGCAACCCTTTGATCTCCTGTGAAATCGATGATATACAATTTGACTAAGCTTTATTAGTCTTAGGAGCCTCCATAAATTTGATACCCACATCCCTACTAGACTACTTCGAGGAATCTGAGCTTAAACCAACTGAAATGTCCTTACAACTAGCAGACCGATCGATTAAGTCACCAAAAGGAATTCTTGAGGATGTCATAGTAAGGGCGCATGATTTCTATTTCTCAGTGGATTTCATTGTTTTAGACATGGATGCTCCTGAGAATGTGAAGAATACACCGATCATATTAGGGAGACCCTTTTTGGCCACTGTTAGGGCCAATATCAATTGTGAGGAGGGCCAAATCAAATTGAAATTTGGGAGCAAGACACTAAAGATCGACATCTTTAAAGCCCAACAAGGAATTAATTGCAGAGTCATAGAACAAATTTGTGATATTGAAGTATTGATTGACGACTTCATAAAGAACTTGGCTATTTCTGATCAACCACAAGAGGATCAAAACCCGTAATTAGAGGAGCTTGAACTCGACCTAGACATGCCCATAGCTCCTTCCTTTGCTCTTGACACCCATGTTGAATTACCCACTGCTGCTGAAAACCTAGTTTTGGAATTAAAGCCTCTTCCCGATCATCTCAAATACGTCTTTTTAGGTTCCAATCAAACGTTTCTTGTGATTATCAACTCCCGACTCACACCTGATCAGGAAACACACCTAATTTCTGTTCTCCAGCAACATCGAAGAGCCATTGGATGGACTCTCGACGATCTCACTGGTATCAGCCCCTCATACTACACACTCCACATCTACATTGAAGAGGGCTCACAACCATCCCATGAAATGCAGAGACGCCTAAATCCCAATTTATAGGATGTCGTGAAAAAGGAGATTATCAAGTGGTTAGATGTAGGGATCATCTACCCGATCTCCAACAGTCGGTGGGTGAGTCCAATCCAGGTTGTTCCTAAAAAGCCAGGGCTCACCGTCATCACAACTGAAATCGGAGAAGTCGTATCGACCCGTATAGCAAACTCATAGAGAGTCTGCATTGATTACAGAAGACTCAATTCCTCCACGAAGAAGGATCATTTCCCACTACCGTTCATTGATCAGATTCTCGAGAAACTAGTGGGAAATCGATTCTTCTGCTTTTTGGATGGGTACTCTGGTTGCAACCAGGTCGCAATCCGTCCTGAGGAGCAAGAAAAAATCACCTTCACCTGCCCCTTCGGAACTTACACATTCCGAAGGATGTCGTTCAGTCTCTACAATGCACCCGCCTACAATGCACCCGCTACTTTTTAGTGGTGCATGCTTACCATATTCTCAGATATGGTAGATGAGTACCTTGAAGTCTTTATAGACGACTTCTCGGTACTTGGTGAATCATTTGACGATTGCCTCTTGCACTTGGTCCAAATCCTCAGGCGATGCATCGATGTGAACTTGGTTCTTTCCTGGGAAAGGAGCCACTTCATGGTACCTGAAGGAATTGTCCTAGGACATCTTATCTCTAAAAAAGGCATCCAAGTTGATCGAGCCAAGGTGAATTTGATTTCCAAACTCCCTATGCCTAGCTCGGTCAAAGACACCCAATCCTTCCTGGGGCACGTCAGTTTTTCCATCGATTCATTCCCGATTTCTAAAAAATTGCATGCCCCCTGATTAATCTCCTATCTAAGGATGTCCCTTTTGGAATCACCAAGGAGTGCACTCAGGCATTTGAAGTCCTGCGTGATCGAGTTACCCAAGCACCTATCCTACAGCCCCCTGATTGGTCTCAACCCTTTGAGATCATGTGCGATGCATCTGAGTACGCTGTAGGTGCAGTACTTGGGCAGAAAATAGACAGGAAACCCGTGGTCATTTACTACGCTAGCAAGACACTTGACGAGGCTTAGCATAACTACACAGTTACTGAGAAAGAGCTACCAGCCGTAGTGTTTGCCCTGGAAAAGTTCAGATCGTATCTTTTAGGTTCCCGTATTATCATTTACTCCGATCACACTGCTATGAGGCATCACCTTGCAAAGGAAGACGTGAAACCTCGACTAATCCACTGGATCTTGCTATTGCAAGAATTTGATCTCCAGATTTGCGACAAGGCGGGGAAACAGAATGTGGTAGCTAATCACTTATCCCACCTCCCTTTTGATATTATCAACCCTTCCGGACCCATTACTGAACATTTTCCTGATGAGCACCTCCTGACTATCAGTACAGGACCTCCATGGTTTGCTGATCTAGTAAACTACTTGGCATCACATCAGATACTGTCCAATTGGCCAAAAGCCAAGAAGGACAAATTACTTTCTGATGCCAAGTACTACTTTTGGGAAGACCCGTATCTCTTCCGCATTGGTGCTGATCAAATCATCCGACAATGTGTTTTGGAAGCGAAAATTTAGGATATTTTGTCCTTCTACCATGACCAGGTATGCGGCGGACACTTCTCTAGTCATAAAACCGCAACAAAAGTCCTTCAGTGCAGCTTCTATTGGCCCATAATTTTCAAAGACGGATACAACCATTGTAAGGCATGCACTCGTTGCCAGACCTTAGGCAACATGAGCCACTGTGATATGATGCCCTTACAGCCAATTCTCATATGTGAAATCTTCGATGTCTGGGGGATTGATTTTATAGGACCCTTCCATGTTTCAAACGGCTTCGAATACATTCTTCTTGCTGTTGACTATGTATCTAAATGGATCGAAGCCATTCTGACCCAAACCAACGATCATAAGGTGGTTATCAAATTCATTCATCAGAACATCTTTTCTCAGTTCAGGATTCCACGTGCCATAATATCTGATGGAGGGACCCATTTTACTAATGCTCAGTTCAGATCACTAATGATCAAATACGGAGTGTCGCACTGAATCTCTACTCCTTATCACCTCGAAACCAATGGTCTAGCTGAGCTATCGAATCGGGAGATCAAGAAAATCTTCTAGGTCACTGTTTGACTTGACAGGAAAGATTGGTCATCCCGACTTTCGGAAGCTTTGTGGGCTTATAGGATCACCGACAAAACCCAATTAGGCATGTCTCCCTTCATATTAGTGTATGGGAAGGCATGTCACCTCCCCGTCAAATTGGAGCACAAAGCCTATTGGGCAGTACGGAATTGAAATCTCGATCTTTTTAAGGCAGGAACCCATAGAAAGCTTCAAATGAGCGAGATCGATGAATTATGCCACAATGCATATGAGAACTCGTGAATCTACAAAGAGCCGGTTAAGGCCTTTTACGACAAGCACATATCAAGAAAGATCTTTGTCCCTGGTCAGAAAGTCCTACCCTTTGATGCCAAACTCAAATTATTCCCAGGAAAACTCAGATCAAAATGGATTGGACCTTACCTTGTTTGATGAATCTTTGGAAATGGAGCCGTTGAAATCAGTCAACTCAACCATGATTCAGAACCTTTTGTAGTGAACGGTCAGAGACTCAAACCGTTCATTGAACTCACTGATACAAATTTGGTTGAGATATCTTTTACCTTCCATTCTCCTTGAGCTCATTGCGCCCACCTGATGGCATTAAACTCAGCGCTTAACGGGAGGCAACTCGTCATTTTTGAAAAAATCGAAACCCTTCCTAACACATCTTATGTTGAACTCATATTGTACTTTAGGGTTCATCCATTAGAACAGCCAACTCCACCTCTGATACCCATACCCGAGCTTAAAATCGTCTGCGACGGTCACCTCGACCCATTCACTCGCCCAACACCTGTTCTAATGAATGATTTAAGCTGAACTCGAACCCACATTATTCACAATGAGGACATTGCAAAACGTAGGCATGGGAGGGTATTAAAGTGCAGAACACTATGAAAATCACTTCATAAGAAAGGGTTTCATAAAAAAAAATCACATATTCCAAAAATACCAAAAAAATAAAAATTTTTTGAAAAGGAACAAAAATATGAGAGGGAGGAAATTTTGATAGCATATCAGAGATGAGATAAAATGTCAAAAAGGAACACAATTTGAAAAGAAAAGAAAAAGAGGTAGTCATTAATAAAAGATTAAAGAATTGACTTAGTTCTAGACCAAATCAAAAGAAAAAAAATGATGAGGGAAAAAGTGCTAGTAAAAACAAAGAAGAGATTAGTAGGAATACTGATTTTAGGCCTCTTGGGCTACAATCTTAGGCTTAACAATTCAAGTACTCGCTAAGATCTAGATAGTCCTTAAGAGGTTGGGGAAAATGCGAAGCTTAAGTATTAGGTCTAAGGCTTAGGGATTATTCGGCCCCGTTAACTGACCTTTAGTTTGCGGGACTTAGTAACCTAAGCACCTCAATCCACACACGGTCTGGTTCAATGCACTTAAGTATCAAAATCACGCAAATGCATTTAACTTGTTCTGAAAAAAGTTACCTAGATTAGGAGCAGTTGATCAACACAAGTTGATTTGGATGAGTTCCCAACGTGGAGAGGCGGGAAATTCCCCTCGAAGATGCGCAATAACATATCATCTCCTCGGTGCTTGTCTCCTAGGATACATCCTATTGGGGGCATGTAAGCACCCTGTGTTGGTTTAGATGCCATGGGCAGCATTATCACGAAATGTCGATTGCGAGGGTCTGGATTTAGCTACAGAACGCCACGGGTGGGATTATCTCAAAATCTCGAAAGCCAGGGTTCTGGGGGTTGCCATGGGTGGTGCTATCTCGAAGCATCGATTGCTAAAGACCCTACGAGGATTGATGGTGGGGACTAAGAATCTGATACAGACCGTGTTGTAAAGTTAATCCGAAGCTAGAAATAAAAAGAAAAGAGAGAGAAAACTCTCCAAAAATAAAGAAAAATTCCTCTATCTCTCTCTGACAAAAATGCACTACAAACTAAACCTAGGCTAAAACATGTTACTAGAACAGGTGCTTTAACCGCGGAGTTCAACGAACCTTAGGATAGTTTCGTGGGCCTTAGAAACCTTTGCGGCAGACTGAGGCTAGAGTTGGTCAGGTTCAGATTTTGGTTGGTACTTGAGTACCTCTAGGCCTACTATCGGCATTCTAACCTAATCTAAAAAAAGCACATATAAAAGTTTTTAAGCATCAAAAGGTTTTATGGTCTAGAATCAAACTTAATACCTTGAAATTTTACTAAGGGAATAGCAAAATCTAGGCATGGGGGTATGATGGGAACACCATCATGAGCCAGAACTAGCTCATTTTGATCCAATTAAGTCAATAAATGCTCCTACATAACCGCTAGAAAGTCACAAGTCATTGTATAATCATTTTGAAGGAAAAATAAGAAACTAGGGTTAAAGCTGCAATTTTACCAACTTATCATGAATGTAGTACAACCACGATTTTTCTCAGGGGTTGAATGAAGGTCAATGGTCTTAAAAAGATAACAGGTGGGTTAGAAAAATCAGAAAAGTGTTTGCACGTGTTTTGAGAATTAAATGACTTTTGAAATCCTAAAAACAGACCTGCTTAATAAACTGAGGCTATGATCAATATAAAATCCACCTAAACCCTCTAAAATTTATATAAAAATATTATTTAGGATTTAGAACCTTTAATTTGACCATCAGAATCCGTTTTGACCCAAAATAGAACCACAGACGAACATTTGCCCTAATTTGGGTTTTGCATAAATTACCCAGTCAAACGTGGTCAAATACAAAATTCAATTTCACCATTAGATTCCTTAGGTCAAAATTAGGTTTCTACCAAAATTTGAACCCAAGATGAGCTTGTCTTGACCTAGTTTGCGAATTGGTCCTGTCTAATTTCATTTCTGCCCTTAACTTTCAAAATCCTTTCAAAAGGCCCCTAACTTTGTCATTGTTCTCACAAATAGGTCCCTACCGCCATTAAACCTATTCCCACTTGCTCTGGCAACCTTAAAAAGGAAAGAACTCCCTGATTTCTTGACGAATCCCTTTCAAATTTGAAAGGGAAGTTCAAGAAATTCCCTTCCTTTTAGACCTAATCCTAAGCCCTGAAACCTATCAAATCTCTCATGCGAACGCATGAAAGATTTGGGTATTAAGAAACTTCCAACACTGGAGAGCTTTCCAAGCTTTGGGAAGCTTGCTTCCCAAGCTCTAACTAACCTCTGATGACCTATAAAAGACTCCCCAGATCACAACGGATTCCCTAAGCTTGAATTCAGCCAAGGATTCCCTCTAATTCCTCTCCCCTCCTCCGGCCGATTTGCTCTTCAAGCTCCGCCGATCTTCCCTACCTTCCCTCAACGTCTGACCATAATACCAGTGGCAGACTCTTCCTCCTTGCCTTCCTCTACGTCGCACAGCACCTGCCGACGCTCCTGCCTCCCTTCATCCTCGCCATCCACATCTCTTTGAGCAGCTTCATCTTCGATGCCGACTACACCTCACCCAATGCCAACTTCACTTCCCTTTGTCCGCCTCCTTTCCTAAACGACTCCTCAACTTCCCCTCTTCATTTTCAGACCCTCGCCGCTTCATTTCGACCGCTGACTCGCCTTATCGTCCTCCGTCTTCCACCTCATCAGCGCACCTTTGGCGAGCTCGCACGGCCATTACACTCCACCAATCCGACCGCTGTTCATCTCCACATCTCCGCCGTGTTCTAGAGAGAAAAAGCCCTTTGGTCTTCGAGGCTATTGGCCTCCCCACTGCTCCGCCGAACACCACATTGTCGCACCTCACCTTCCGTCACCGTCCGGCCACTTCACGCACTCCCACACCTCACGAACACTACGATTCAATTCCTTGCCGCACGGCGAAGCTTATGAACTGTTTTAACTGGAGCTTTTAGCTCGTTTTCGTGTTTGTAGGTCCCAGGTCTCTGCTGCCATGATCGAACAAGAGAAAGAGAAGAGAAGAGAAACAGACCCCAAGCAAGGCTAGAGCCTTCAGCTAAAAGCAATGGGGTCTATAGTGTTTTAACTATAGCTGAAGAAGAGAGACAAGAAAGAGAAGAGAAAAGAAAAGAACTGGCTGAGCAGAAGAAGAAGAGAAGAGGGAGCAGCAGCAGAGAGAAAAGAAGAGAAAGAAGGAGAGTCTGAGAGAAGAGAAAGAAGGCTGTGCACTATATCATCAGGCATTTAAGCCGTTTAATTAACTTCTCAGCCATCTGATAACTGCTTCCTACTCTTTATTTGATCAATACTGTTGAGAAATTTGCTGTTATTGTGAGAGGTATTTGGTGATTCAAATCACCATTTTACCTCATTCTTTTTGCACTATTGACATATGTTTTCACTTCTATATCATTATTGTTTGGAGTATTATTACAAATTGCTTATCTTGCATTTTAATTGCAATTCTTGACATTTAAATTCCATATTACTCCCTGTGTTCGACCTCGGAATCTTTTTCAAGTAATAAAACTTATTTGTTTAAATGCTATTTTGGCTATACTGCAACGCGACAATCTTAAGTACCGATTTAGCATTCGAATAGCCACCTCCTTAGGTCGACGAGAACTAGAATGGACACGTCCGTCGTTCCATTTGTTGCCGCCTCTTCAGGCCGGCAAGCCACTTTAGGTCAGCAAGAAATCAAGCGAACGCATCTAACGTTCCATTTTGTGTTGCCTCTTTAGTTCGATAAGAACTCGGATGGACACGTCCGGTGTTCCATTTATTACTGCCTCTTCAGGCCGACAAGCCACCTCTTCAAGTCAACAAGCTGCCTCTTAAGATGGACGAGAACTCAGATGAGCATGTCAGACATCCCACCCAATGCCGCCTCTTCAGGTCGGCGAGCCACCTCTTAAGGTGAACAAAAACTCAAATCGGCGCGTCCATATATTGCCACCTCTTCAAGACAGCAAGCCACCTCTTAAGGTCGGTGTAAGCTTAGGCGGATGCATCCAACCCCTTTTTAGCCGTCCCTTTGAGACAACCACCCACCTCATCGGGTTAACTACAACCCAAACGAATATGTCCGAGGGACCAATGTTAGCCACCCCTTACGGTCGGCGAGAACCCAAGCGAGCGTGCCCAACGTCCCTCTCTGTTTGAGCACGAGAGTCGTCTTTTAGAGAAATACATCGTAGTATAGGACGAAAATCATACAAACTCTTAAATTTATAAAACTCGAAATCAATGTGAGTCCGAGGGCATTCGCAAGGAGCAAATATGGAATTTACACACTAATCGCAATTTATAATCAATGAGAACAATGAGATTTTCAATGAATAAGAGAAATTTACTTAAAATTATATTCAATAACAGCAAATGTATCTAAAAAGATTATTGGGATAAAAAGAATAAGAGCTATAAAAATGGTGATTTAGATCACCAATTGTTACTACCAATCAAGCACATATCCCAAATATATCAGCCATTCAATATTGCTACAGTGGTTAGAACCACTTAATCTTTCAATTCCACGCGAGAGAAGAGCCAAGATCACCAAAGCAATGCCTAACACAAGCACAAGGTCAATTTTCCTTACAACATAAGGCCTCACCAAACGTCATCAAGGGAGATCAGACGACTTAAACCACTAAGGCACAGAGCCTCAACAAGACACACAAGGGCGCCAACCATAGCACAAAGCCATCTCAAAATGGCTAAGTATTGGGCACGCTGCATGCACCCCGAGGGCACGAATTCTGGAGCAAAACCCTCCCCCACCCTCCTTAGAACTTCTCCTCTTTCCTCATCTCAGAATCGGGTTATGGGTAGTTGGGTATGTAAGTGGGTAATCGGATCTGGGTAGGATCCAGACCCACGTGGTGTGTACCGCGAGTGAGGAGTGAGCGCGTGTGATGGCATGTGCATGGGAGACCTCACCCCCTGTGTCACTTGAGGCAAACAACTGAGATGACTAGTTCCTTATATGTGTTGTTGTGAGTTTGAAATCCCACGATGTGGGACTATAACTGAGCCTCTTCTTTCGTTTCCTTCACGCACTGCAACAACAAGGTTGTTGATCGATTTGAACTATTGGCGCTGCTATTGTTGTCCAATTGAGGGCCCAGACACCTTCGTGGTGTTAGTCCGCACTTGATGGGGGTCGTGACGAGGTCGAAGATGGTCGAATGACGTTGGTCAGCACCGAAGGAGACAACGGTGATGGCGGAGGTGCCTGCACGAAAAACACGGCCCTAAGGCCCAATTAAGCACATGAGAAGCTTCGTCACAGTGAGGCAAAACTAACGGTGGGGGTAATTTGCATGGAAGAGCGTGTGGTGTGGTTGGCTGGTGTCAGAAACGATTACCGGATGTGTGTGTGCTCGGGGGAGTTATGGAGTGAGTGAAAGATGAAATTGGGTGAGGGTTTTTGGTCGGAGGCGTAAGGCGAAGCTTTGGGAAGTCGGAGCGGGTGGATTGGTGGAGTGTAGTGGCAGTGCGACATTGCTAGAGCTTCGCCGGCACTAGGGAAGATGAAGGGGGAGAGAGCAATGTAGCGATCGAAAATGAAGGTTAAGGAGATGGAATTGAAGTAGAGAGGAGAGTAAGAAGATTACCTAGCTAAGGGACTGACGTGGCGACAACTAGGTTTTGTTATAGCGTTGTAGTACAGTTAGTTGTTGACATCATTCACTAATATTTATTACTCGGAAAATAAAGTTCTCTCGAGGTCGAACTCAGGGAGCAAGTTGTATTCTAGAGATATACATGTTCTATTACAAAAATAAAGAGAGAGAGATGAAAGTTTGGCTTCTTCTTTTCTTCTTTCTTTCTCTTTGTCTTCTCTTTAGCTTTTGTTCTTCCTGTTCTTCTTTTCTTGCTTCAGATCTCCCTTCCGTGCTCTTCTTCTTCTTTTCTTCTTGCTTCTCTTCTTCTGCTTGGCTGCTCCGTCTCTCTTCTTTTCTTCTTTCTTCACCTGTCTTCAGGACGTCGTCTGATTTTCCAATCAGACGACTTAACCCGCGGATGCTACAATGTTGCTTCAGTTCTTCTTCCTCAGTCCTCTGCTTCGGGCAGCCCTGGCTGCTCTTCTTCCTTCAGTCTTCTTCTCCTTCTCTGTTCAGCGGGCGTCTTTCTTCTTCTTCTCTGCCTGCACACTTGCACAGCTTGATCAGAGGGGCAAAACCTAATTCTACCCTCTCCCCCGCGTTTCTCTCTCACGGAAGCCGCTCTTAAGAAAGCTCTCCCAGAGCTGCCGGGTATTCGGGTACGGGTCGTGCCCGGGTCCAGGCCCACCGGCGTGCGTGGTGGGCGAGGAGTGCAGGTCGGGCTTAGTCGGGTCGGGCCAGGTTCGCGGGGCGTGGTCGCGGACGAGGCCGGGTCGAGCGGGTAAGTGAGAGGGACCTCACCCCGTGCTCAGGAGGCAACGAACCTAAGGCACTTTTTGCCTTTATGCAGGCGTGCTCCTCTGAAAAGTTCCGAGGTGGGACTAAATGTCCCACCCCAATTGGGCACGCGTAGCTGAAGACGCTGCAGGAGTTCGCAGTTGCACGCGAGGCCTTTGCCCCAGCTGCAAGCCTGGGATGCTTCGCGGAGATGCCTCGCGCAGCCTAGGAGTCGAACCTGGGCGAATCGCACCTGGAGCTACAGGTTGAAGGTGCTCCTTCCACGCAGCAATGGCGACGGCGGTCGAGGTACCTGTCCATAGAGGAACGGCCTCTCGGCCTAATCAGATACGCGGAGAACCTTCGCCGTGGCACGGCGAAGGTGGTGGGGGGTCTGGCAGGCGGCGGGGCAGAGAGTGAGGGTCGCCCTAGGTCAAACTGCGGGCGGAGAAGTGGGTTTGTTCGGGGGGTCTGCAGAGGGCGAGTGGCGGGAAGTGGAAGGGCGGAGGTTGATCAGGGTGAGGAGGCGAAGGTTTTGTGAGGGTCGGCGAGGCGTATGGGGCTGTGGAGCGACGGGGGCGTCTCGCCGGAGTTTGGCCGGAGACGAAGGGGGTGACGATGGACAGGAGCGGTCGAGGGTTTAATCAAATAAAAGACAGTGAGGAAAAGAAAGAGGGGGAGATGGGAAGAAGTTCTGACCTAGCTACGGAGACGAAAGGGGCGGGAGCAAGGCGGCAGTCGTATCGACTGTCGCCGGAGAAGAAGATGCCCAGGGGAAGGGGCGGCGACGAGGAGAGGGCCGGAGAGGCGCCAGCTGGGTGCGGCGTGGCGCAGGAAGAGCGAGGGAGGGCAACCCTGCAGCTGGTAGTGCGGCAGAGCGACGAGGAGGAAGAGGAGAGGCCGCCGGAGCTTGAGGGCTTCCTGTCGGAGTGGGAAGAGAGGAAGCGGGGGTCTTTCTCCGTCAGGACCGAGCTACTCAGAACGGCGGAGCGACGGGGGTATTTATAGAGGCGGAATCAGAGAGGAGGGCGGAGGGAGACGACGTGTCTCCCTCGCCGGAGGACGCCGGAGATGGAGACCCATACCGTCCGTGCGTTCGCACGGCCGGTATGGTGGGTTGCAGCGACCAGGGGGTGTTCCTGCGACGGCTGACGACGTAGGGCACCCCCGGTTGTCTTGCCAGACCCTCCCCCTTACCCTGCACGGCGCCATGCTCCGCGCAAGGTCGCCGGAGCATGGTGCTGGTCAGGTTTTGGCAGGAGGGACCTGAATGCAAAGAACGAAGGAGAGTTAGGGGCAGAAATGTGAGGGTTCGAAAGTTGAGGGCCAACAAGTAAATATATGAGGACCAAAGTGTAAAGTTGGTCAAGAAGGTTTCTTCTTAGGCTCAAGTTTTTATACGTGACTAATTAGGACCTAAGGAATCTGATGGTGAATTTTATTTCTAGATTAAACCTTGTTTGATCGGTCAATTTACGCAAAAACCCAAATTAAGTTATTAATTGGGCATGGTTCTCAATGTAGGTCAAAAAGGGTTCCGAAGGCCAAATTGAAGGTTCTAAACCCTAGAGATTATTTTTCTATGAATTTTAGAGGGTTTATTCTATTTTTACTTTGCCTCGAACCTCGCAAATTGAAGTGAGTTTGTTTTAAGGTTACAGATTATCATTTAGTTCCTTGGAATTGCTGTAGCCCTTATCAGATCATCCCACTTTCCTTCTTATTTGGTTTGTTTGACCTATGTTTAAACCTGTATGCAGATTATACTCGTAAAATTACATTTTTACCCCTTATGACTTATTTTCTTCTTAAACTCAGAATTCTCCGAGTTAAGCCTTTCCTTGAGTTATGTAGGAGCTTTTTATCCTTTGTATTATGTCAAAATGAGCTAGTTATGGCTCATGATGAGGTTCTCATCAGGGACGAAGGGGATGAGAAATTGGCGTGCTGATTGTTTAATGGGCTATCGAGGGGTTTTACGGAATAATCGTCATAGCAAAGCCTCAATCGCTTGAAAATAATTAGATTTATAACTCAGATTCTAAAATGGAGTCCAAGGTTGATCACAGGGAGCAAATATGGAATTCACAACACTAATCTTGAATTGAAATGAATGAGCACAATAAACAGATGTTATAGAAGACATTCAATAAATCAAATACTCAGAAATATATTCAATAAAAGCCAATGTATGATAGAACGAAAAGGAAAGAGAATAAAAACAATGGTAATTTGAATCACCACGTATCCTTTTTAATTAAGCATGCATTTAATTACTTCAATCAGAATTCAATGTAAACTTAGGTTCTTAAATTATTCAATAGTAACCATAATCAAATCAGATCAGACGTCTTAACAGAGCACAAGGCTCTTCAGAGAGCCTTCTCCTTATCTCCTTTCTTAAAGCCTTCAGAGACTTAAGGGTGTCTTCTCTTCTTCTTCAGCACAGGGCACGGCCTCTCCTCAGCAGCTAAGTGTAGAGAGAGATCTCTTTCTCTTCAGCATAAGTCCAAGCCCTCAAGAGCAAACCCCCACCCTCTTCCTCACAAATCTTCGCTTTCTCTCAAACCTAGCATGTCATTAGATCCGGATATGGATAAGCGGGCAATCAGGTTTGACCAGGGTCATTAGGGGTGTGAGTGACCAAGGAGTGCATGAGCGGGTGAAGGGGACCTCATCCCGTGTTTTGAGGCAAAGAGCCCAGAACACTTTTGGCTTTTATACCCATCAATATGCTCTTTCACTTACGAGGTGGGACTAAGTCCCACCCTCTTCTTCACGTGCATAGCAGTGGAAGGTGTGCGTTGATTGCAGCTGCTAGTCTTACGGGAAAGGCCAATTGGAGATGCGAATTTGCTCTTGAGATGAATCCGCTAACCCTAGCCGTGGAACAATAGTTGATGGTGGTCGAAGCACTACAGTTGGAGCAGAAGATGATGGCAGCAATGGCGGTGGATGGCGGATACCTGAAACACACATACAGGCTTAAAAGCCCGATTAAATGGTTCAAGAGAGTCATCGTGACTCAAGGAACATTGTCACGACTAGCTCGCAGCTCCCTACAGGATCTGAGAACGACTCACCTCGTCGAACCCTAAGACCTAGTCGTCCAACGAGAAACAACCAAATACATATTCATTCCACAACCACACCAGTAATGTAACTAAGCATAAAATATATAACTAATAATAAAAGAAAGAGAAACAGCAAACCAGTAGATTTTACATGATACAGCGGAAAGTATTGTTACAAATATAGCCATTACAACAGGGAACTGGTAGAAACATAACTGAATATAAACTATAGGTACTCACTACAATAAAAACTCTCTACAGTGAAACTAAGGAAAGGAAAGCTGGGCTTAATTGGGCCCAGCGCCTTCAGCAGCCGGTGGCTTTGGCTGCTTGAATCCCTGACCTGAACATGGTTACAAAATCCGGAGTCAGCTAACACTGAGTAAAGTGGCGGTTAAGTTATTTACCTGCAACATAATTAAAATAGTCACCAGCTAAACATTCAATTGTTAGTTATTTATTTTCATCCATTTCCAATTCTTTGGTTTATGTGTTTCCGAGTCGAGTATGCTAATCAGGTTCCATGATGTTGCTCAATCTTCTTGTTCCGTAAGGGAACGATCTTGCTTGTAGTTTTCCCGCAATGTAGGATGTACACGTGGCATTCTCCTGGCCGGGAGAGTCCCCCGTGGTAGTCCTACACCCGGTCTACTACCACAAGGTCTCGGTCGCGATGTAGCGGTGACTACGGCACGCGTGATAAGTGCACGAGTAGCTACCCTGTACTAACTCGCGGTCAGTCATTTCAGCTAGTGGATACACCCAAACGTACAGCACGAAACTGCACAGGGCCTTGCCCTCTCAAAACAGGGGCCTCGCCCCTAAAAAAGAACAGGGGTCTCGCCCCTTCACAGTCCGCGTACCCTCGTCCGACTATCTTGATTTGCCCAGCGGGCCTAACAAGAGTTGATGTAGGGTGACCAAACTTAACCCTGAGCCCCATGGGGTGATAAGCTCCCCCCTACACTAACTAGCTCACCTCGGTACCACGTACGCGAGGGCCAAATAGGAGTCGAAGTAGAGTGGCCAAACCCACCCCGGGTCTCAACCTAAGGGGCGGCAAGCTCCCCTCTACTCTAAAGGGATAGTTTCTCTCCTCGGTACGATGTACACGAGGGCCAACTCACTTCCCTTAACCAAGTCTAAACAGTCGCCCGTAGGCAACGTGTTCCAAAACCATCAGGTTTTCTGTACTACAGTATTCTTGGTTTCTTCCTAAATTCCCCATAGGATTCGTACATAGACTTTCTCATTTCCATATCTGATTCATTAAATGCATAACAGGAAGCTCAAGATTCCACAATCGATAATTCATTATAGGTATGTATTACAGGTAGTACAGGAAGCTCATGATTTATCATGGTGCCTGATTCATTCATTAGCTACACATGCATCTCTTCCAGCCTTAGTGTTCATTTCACAACCTAGGGTTCAATCTGATGTATCTAAAGTAGCATGCATCCATCTCTTTCAGCCCTAGAGTTCATCTCACAACCTAGGGTTCAATTGAATAATTCTAAAGCATGCAATTCTATTATTAATTCTGGGATTAGAGAAAACCACTCTACCGGTTAACCAAGTGGAATAGGGGCTTGTACGGTATCTCCCGACGTCTCCACAGGTCCCATATACTCTATGGATTGAAGACCTACAACATGGACTGACAGGTCAAACAAGCTAAAAAATGTATAAACACTATATCATTACATAGAAAAACTCGAATGGAAACCAATGACATTTCGTTTGCGGAAATCCAACTCCGTTTGGGCCCTGAACGGGCCCAAAAGCACCAACCTTGAACAAAATAAAATGTCTATGAAGAGTCCTAGACATCTTAAACGAACTTAGAAACTCACCTGGCTAAGGGCGCCTTCTTTCGTACAACTGGAACTTTGTGTAAATGTCTAAGGGTGTCTTCAGACGTCTGGAGATACTCCCAGACGTCTAAAACCACCTCAGTCCTTGCACCGATGCGCCTCCCCAACCTCTGACAAACATGATGGTGGTGGTCCTTTTGTGGATAGAGGTTGAGCGAGGACGGATGGTGATGGAGAAGGTGAGCGAGGTAGGTTGAGTTCGGTGGGGCGATGGAGTGGGTTTGTGGTGGAATTAGGTGAGGGGTTTTGATGGGCGAGATGAGGTGGAGCTTTTGGAGGTGAAGTGAGCACGTTTGATGGTCTGTGGTGGAGTGGAGGCATCGCCGGAGCAGAGGAAGACAGAGGGCAAGCGGCGACATCATGGGCTAAACCTAAGATTTAAAAAGAGAGAAGTGAAGTAGAGAAGGAGAGGAGGAGAGGAAACCTAAATTAGGGACGAAAGAGATAAGGATTGCACCAGCTTTGATTGGCTGGTCGTGGGGAAGATGAAGTCCTTCAATAAGGGAGACGACGAGGAAGACGAGGTCTGGGAAGCCCCTACTATGGCTGGCAAGGAGCGGAGGAAGGAGATGAAGGCGTTCCTACTGCCTATAGTACGTGGCAGCAGGCGAAGAAGGAGGTCGGAGAGGGGGTTGCCGGAGCTGCGATGGAGGTGGCTGGAGAGGGAAGAAGTTGAAGATGTGCGGCCAAAATCGAGCTAAGAGCGGAATTGCACGAGGAAGCTTTATAGAGCTTCAAGGCGAGCTCTAGATCAGGAAGGAGGGTTTCCATAGCTTGGGATTGGAGGAATAAGACCCATGATTCTCATGCATTCACATGAGCAATCAACACATATTTGGGACTCAAAATTGATCCCAGATGATTCTCCTAGGTGTGAACATCAATCCCACCAATTTTGGTGGGATTTGATGAAGATTCGAGTAGGTTTTGCTTGGGTCAAAGCTTGCTTGGAGGTTGGGTTGACTTCAATGGCAGCAGGGACCTGCTTCCAAAGGAGACAACAAACCTAGGGGCCCATTTGTAAGGATTTTGAAAGCTGAGGGGCTAATTGAGAGAGAAAGAGTCTGACTGGACTAAATTGCAAACTAGGTCAAGATGATCTCTGATTAGACCTAAATTTTGGTACAAACCTAATTTAGACCTAAAAAATCTGATGAAAAAATCGGATTTTAGTTTTGATCTAGTTTGATTAGGCAATTTATGCAGAAACCCAAATTAAGCCAAAATCATGTCTGTGACTTTATTTGAGGTCAAAATAGGTTCCAAAGGTCAAATCAAGGATACCTGTAACGACCCGATTCCCGAGTCCCTACGAGACACGAGAACCGGACCGACTCGACTAATCCTAAGACTTAGTCGTCCAACGAGAAAGTAACCAAAAGAGTAGTAAAATAAACCACATTCAACATGAAATATAACTAGCAGTAACAAAATACAGCAGTAAGAAAAGGAACTACTACAGCATGTACCACCACAATAGTAGAACAACATTTATAACATAACATGAATTACAAGTAAAGAAAAGTACAGAGAGTAACAAGAACTACTCACTACAGTGGAACAAAAAGGGCACAAAAGAACAGTGGTAACTCTACTGGACCCTACTCGGCCCAGCGTCCTCTGCAGCCGCTGACCCTGGCTGCTCAACACCTGGTCCTGAAAAGTAACAAGTGTAACACGTCAGTGAAACGCTGAGTAGAGTAGCAGCTAAACTAAAGAAGCAGCAAAGTGTACAGTAGCTGTTTTATTTTCTTTCTTCCTTTATTTACATCTTTCTATTGTTTCACAATTTATCTATTTCTCAGATCCTTCACTTGATCTCGAATGTTCCTCGTGAGAACGATCTTGATTGCAGTCTTTTCCGAAGAGTAGAAGTAACACGTGATGCTCTCCTAGCCGGGAGAGTCCCTCGTGGTGATCCTACTCTCAGTCAACCACCCCAAGGTCACTGATAGACGTAACGGTGACTACGGCACGAACGGTAAACGCACGGGTAGCTACCCCGCACTGGCACGCGGTCAGTCATTTCCATTAACGGGTGCGCCCAAAGTACAGCACGGAACCATTATAGGGCAGAGCCCTCTCAGTAACAGGGGTCCAACCCCTCCACAGTAACCAAACAGGGGCCTTACCCCTCCACAGTCCGTGCATCCTCGCTTGACTACCCTGGTTTACCCAGTGGGCCTAACAAATCGGTGTAGGTGAGCTAACAGAACCCCGGGGCTCGTGGGGTAGCTAGTACTCGCTCTACACTAGTAGCTCTCCTCGGTACTGTGTACACGAGGGCCAACAAGTAGGTACAAAGTGGCCAGACTTAACCCCGGGTCCCTGGGGCGGCTGGCTCCGCTCTACACTAAGCAGGTAACAACTGCTTCCCCTGGTACTACGTACCCAAGAGACAACACACTTCCATGTCTTTCCTTCTCAGTTCCATTTCATTCTCTTTCCAGGAGTTCTACTCCTAATTCCCCGTAGGGTTCCAGCTCTTTTAACTCAGCACATTCAGGTTTCACGTTCATACAACCCATATTCTCAATCATGTTCATTTGTTCATAACAGGCAGCTGTTAAATCAATTTACAGGCAGCTATTATTTCCTTTCCACAGTTTCCAAGACTGCAATATCTATATTCATATCACTAGTTTTCCAGTCCTAGGATTCATGCCATACCCTAGGATCTATCATTCAATCTAGTTTTCCAGCCCTAGGATTCATGCAATACCCTAGGATCTATCATTCAATCTGGTTTCTCATTCCTAAGATTCATGTAATGCCCTAGGTCTATTAATTGTTCCATAATTGTAACAAATTATGTTAATAATTTTTAAAGCCACTCTACCAGCTACAATGGGAGTACTGGGGGCATGGTCGGAAATCCCGTGCGCCTCCGCAACCCCCGGGACTGCAATGGAATGAGGTCCTATCAAAAGGATCAAACACAAGGAGTTTCTCAGAACAGTATATAATTACTGTAGACAGGTAGAGGATTTTATTCTGAAAAGAACGCAACTCGAAACGCGGAAAACGAACTCCGAACGGGCCCTAAACGGGTCGAAAACGACGAAACAGTCCAAAATCAGACGTCTGGAACCTCTTCCAGACGTCTTAAAATGTGGGTCAGATGGTACCTTTGTTCTGCATAGTCTCTCAGACGTCCAGAAGCCTGCGGGGGCGTTTGGCCTAGTTCCCAGACGTCCGATGGTCACCCTGGACGTCTGGAAGTCCTTCCCATCGTCTGGCACTACGGCCAGACGTCTGATTCGCGTTGGATGGCGAATCTCAAAACCTGCACGTACCCACTCATTGTTCTCAGTACAACGGGTCGCAAAAAAGGACCAAGGACTAAAATAACTTACTTGCCAGATGTCTGGACAGTCCTCCAGACGTCTTCACCGTCGTCTGGTTGGAAGCCCAGACGTCTGATTCTGGAAAAATTTCTAGAATCAGAGTTCGACTCGCTCTCCACCCGCGACACACGGCCGCGCCGCGCCTCGTCCGCCTGTTGCTCGAGCTGCAGCAGCCCTCCAGTGACGCTCCACGCCCGCGGCTCCCCCGCCGGCCGGCTCTAGCTGCCCCGGCAAGCTCGAGCCCTCACGGTCGAGCTTCTCCTCCCTCCCGCAACACCTCCTCCCGCAACTCACCGCGGCTGCCGCTGTCGCCGCTCGCTCGCGCTCGCGCTCTCGCACCGGCTGGAGGAAGAAGAAGAAGGAAGCGGTGGAGATGAGAGTGAGGGAGAGGGCGAGGGCCTTATAAGGCCGCGCGGGGAGAGAGAGAGAGAGAGAGCGCAGTCTGCGCCTGCAGGAGGAGAGAGGGAAAAAGGGGGAAGGTGCTGCGATTGCAGGTCTGCGCGCAGATGCAGCCCCGCACGCCACAGAAAAATAGATCCCAAACGTCTGGAAGGGGTTCCAGACGTCTGGCCAGACGTCTGGGCCACCTCCCAGACGTCTTAAAAGAAACATCTTAGAAGGCGTTCGTAACAATACCAAACCTCATGGAATATTTTTCTATGAATTTTAGAAGGTTTATATGAATTTTATCCTGACCAGAACCTCTGTTATTTAAGCAAGTTTGAAATTAGGGTTTTAGGTTATGAATCAGTGCTCGAAGTGCATGAAAACTCGTTTCTTTCTGTGTGAACCCTCTTATTAGACTTTAATGCTCATTAGACCTTAGATTAACCCCTGGGAAACCTCGTGAGTATTCTGCATTCATGATATGATGTTAAAATTGCATAATTAACCCCGATTTAATGTATTACTCTCAAAATGGATGTGCAAGGAATTACGACTCTCCGGCGATTATGTAAGAGCGTTTATCTCTTGATTATGGCTAATTAAAGCTAGTTATGGCTCATGATGGTGTTACCATCATACCGCCATGCCTAACTTTTGCTAGTTCCGTAGCAAAATCTTATGGAAATAACTAGAGTTCTAGACCATGCATTGAAGTACAGATGCCTGATTTGTTCTACTCTTTTAGAAATTAGGTCAGAATGCCAACAATAGGCCTAGAGGTACTCAAGTATCAATCAAGATCTAGACTTGACCAACTTCAGCTTGAGTCTGCCACGAAGTTTTCTAAGGCCCACAAAAACTACCAAGAGGTTTGTTGAACCCAGCTGTTAAAGCACCTGTGATTAGAATGCAGCATGCTAGGTTCAGCTTGCTAGTGCATTTTGATAAGAGAGAGATAGAAGGATTTTTATTTGGGGAGTTTTCCCTCTTTTCTTTTTAGATTTCCCTAGATCCAGCCTCGAATTGGCCCTAAACATAGTCTGTATCGGATTCTTTGTTCCCGCCATCAATCCTCGAAGGTCCCTGGCTTTCAATGCTTCGGGATAGCAACGCCCATGGCATCTCCCTGAACTCATGTCTTTGGACACTTTGAGATAGTGCCGCCCATGGCATTCTGTAGCTAAATTCAGGTCCTAGCAATCGACATTTCGGGATAATCCCGCCCATGGCACCTGAATTAGCATAAAGTGCTTACATGCCCCCGGTAGGATATTTAGATATCCTAGGAGACAAGCACCGAGGAGACAGTATGTTATTATGCATCTTCGAGGGAAATTTTCGCACCTCTCTGCGTCGGGAACTCGTCTAATCAATTTGTGTTGTCGAACCGCTCCTAAGCTAGATCTTCAAGATGACTTTTCAGAACATGACACTTTTAGCATGATTTTTCTTTATTAAGCGCACTAAGCTAAACTTTAGTGTGTGATTTTGGGTGCTTAGGTTACCAAGTCCCGCAAACCAAACGATAGGCAACAGGGCTGAATAATCCCTAAGCCTTAGACGTACTACATCAGCTTCGCAATTTCCTTAACCTCTTGAGGACTAATCCGAATCTTAACGGATACATGATATTTAAGCTCTAAAATAAGCCCAAGAGGCCTAAGATCAGCACCCATACTAATCTCTTTGTCTTTTTTCATTTCGGGACTTAATTTTTCTTTTGATTAGGTTTAGAACTTAGTGGATTCCATAATCAATTGCTAATGACCATTTTTGTTCTGATTTTTGCTCCTTTTTGACATTTGAATTTCCTCTTCTTTTCCTCCTCAAGAAAGATTTGCAATTTGATTCTCAAAATTTCTCTCCTTTCTCCAAAAAAAATAAATTCTTTTCATTTATTATTTTTTTCATCATTTTTAATATATATATATTTGTGTGAGAACCCCTCAGAGAATTGAATTTCCATATGTTTGCACTTTAACACCCCCATGCCCAAGTTTTGCAATGTCATTGTAAATCAGGAGGGTACAAATTTAGGTTGGTTCAAGGTTTAGAACAGGGTCAAAGGGTGGGTGAACGACTCGAGATGACTATTGTAGAAGATTTTAAGCTTTGATACAAGTACCAAAGGTGGAGTCGATTGTTCTAAAGTTGAACTCATAAGTACAGTAGGAGTGTAGCTCAAAAGAATGGTCAGAAGGGTCTCAATTTTTGGAATGACGAGTTGCCTCCCGTTAAGCGTTAAATTTAATGCCTTCAACTGAGCAGAAGGTGGTCAAGGAGAAGGAGTTGTCAAATCAGATGAGTTTTGTAGAACAAGCACCTTGATCACTAGCCTAGTTGGTCCAACCATGTGCTTATTCAGATCAATAGGCTGATGATGCAACCCAAACCCAATCAATTTGGCCGGTTGATGGATATGAATCAATAGATGTGGAGCCCACCAGGTACTTTGAGGCTTAAATAGATGTTGAAATGTAAATCTAGGGTTTGGCTGAGTCGGCTCAGCCTGGTCAGAGTAGGGATCCTCAAAAGAAAATGGAGCTGTAGAGGATGTAGGAACCCTACTGGTAGGATCAGAAAAGGATAAGAAGTGATTATCAGTCTTATCAATGTCCGATACCTGATCAAAAGATGAAGAAGAATCATATGCAACCAAATCAGAGAGAGGTGAATCAGAGTAGAAGTTGATTCCGATGGCGGGTCGAGGTTGGGATCAGAGTTTGGAAGGCTCTGTATGTGGATTAGAAGGTGTGGTTTCTTTGAGGTCCAAATGTTGGCCTCAACATCAGAATCAAAGATTGGATCATGGATGTTGAGGTCGTAAAATGGCTCGTAATCATCAGGAAACGAAGGATCTCCGAAGTCAGAGTAAGATTCGAAGTTGTCGGAGAATTTGCAAAGGTTAGTGTCTAAACCTGATTCCAAATCAAGATTTCCACCATAGAATGAATCAAGATGTGTAGAATCAACAACCTGACTTGGATCTAACCTAATCTCAAATTCTGAGCTGAAAGAGGTGTCTTTAGTAGGCATAAGCTTAGGTTCCCTAGTAGTAACAACCCCTACCCTACCCCCATGGACTCACAGAGGGGATAAGGAGGCATGGGAAGAGACGAGCTCCCCAGCCGCTAGGGGCAATCGAGGCCATCCAAACATGCAGAGTATGCCCCAATCTACCAGCAAGGGGCCCTACGTAGTCAATGTTGCCCGACCTTCAACTGGCCCTTCCGTAGGAAATCCCCAGATGAGGTCCACCGTTTGGGAAAGCGTCACGAGCGTCGCCTGGCCGATACCCCGCCTCTGTGATGGGAACACTATCATAAGCCCTAACTAGCTAGTTTTGTTCTTAAAAAGGAAATAAAAGCTCCTACATATCCATCAGAGAGTCCTAAATGCTTAATGTTCTATTTTGAGAAGAAAAGATGAATATAGGGTTATTTCTGCAAAATTAACTGCATTCCATAAATACAGAATAACCATGGGGTCTTTCAGGGGTTTATTAAAGGTCATGTGGTCATTAATGTGTAATAAGTGGGTCCATACAGAAGAAAATAGGTTTTTACGCGATTCAAGAATTCATGGACAACTGAAGCCTTAAAAACAAATCCGCTTAATTAACTGAGCTTCTGGTAAGGATAAAATTTTCCTAAACCTTCTAAAAATCATAGAGAAATATTCCCTAAGGTTTGGTACCATTGATTTGACCATTGGAACCCAATTTCACATAAAATAGAGTCTTACACAAATAATTGCCCTAATTTGGGTTCTATGCAATTTACCCAGTCAAACTTGGTCAAAACCTAAATCTGACTTCACCCACAGATTCATTGGGTCCAAATTATGTTTGTACCAAAATTTGAGCCTAATCAAAGATCACTTTGATGAAGTTTGCATTTTGGTCCTCTCTAACTCTTTTCTCTCACATACAGGCCCCTAACTTTTGAATTCCTTGCAAATATGCCCCTAACTTCATCATCTTCTTCACCAATAGGTCCCCACCACCTTCAACTCCTAAACCCACTTTTCCGAAGACCTTCAATCAGGGATTACTCCCAGATTTCACAGCCAAACACTTCCAAAATTGGAAGGAAGATTCCTAAGAAGATCCTCTACGATCTAAACCTATTCTTGAGCTCTAATTCTTTCCCAATCTCCCATGCGAACGCATGGGAGATGTGGGTTTCCTATTGCATGAAGCTTTCAAGGTTTCAAGCTTGGTTTCCAAGCTTGAAATGATCACCTAAGCTCTATAAAAGGACCCAAGTCGTAAGGCTGTGTTCCTTAGCAAGTTTTGGCGAGCCAAATCACCCTAAGTTCTCCTCTAGCCACCGAAACCTCTGCTCCGGTGACCTCCCTAGATCCCCCTCCTCCAATCGTCCAACCATCAACTTGGACAGCCTAAGTTCTTTCTCTCTTCCTTGCGATCCTCTCCGGCCAAAGAGAGAACGTGTCTCTGCCTCGTTCGCCATCGCCGCCTTGTCGTCTTCATCTCCTTTTCCGACTCCGGTCAAGCCACGACTGGAGCTCTCCGGACTTCTCTCTCTTTTCTAAGACCCTCTTTATCTTCCTTTCACTCTCTACTTCACTTCCCCCTCATTTACACTCACAAACAACCATCGTCTCAACCCTAACGCCTTCACCTTCCTCTGCTCTGGCGAAGCTTCGAAGATGCCTGTCCGTCGCTCCACCACACGAATCTCGCCACTACCACCCCCATTAGCTTCGCCGTGACCCCACCCACTAAAGCCCTAACCTAATTCCACCGATTAGCCTCTCTCATCTCCCCGAACACCATCACCTTCAACTCTCCACCTTGACCTTGCCCTATGCACACACACCCCCCCACATCATGAAACCACCACCGCCACGTTCGCAGTGCTCCGGCGGACCTTTTGAGCTATTTTGACGAGGCTGCAAGGCCATGTTGTGGTTTTCAGGTACACCACCAGAGCTTCACTGCTGTGCTCTCCTTCTCCGACCTTGACTGTCTTGTTCGTGCCGTGTTCTTCCTTGTTTCCACGCCCAGGTGAAGCGGCTCCTCTCCAGGTGCGTCGGAGCGGTTGTCAATTGAACAAGCCAGTCGCCTATTCATCCGTAATTCAGAGGTTGATAGTCTGCAGCTCCTATGCAAGGAGAATTGGGACAAATAGTCCCACATCATGGATTGCTAAAGCCCGCGCACGACATAAGAAGAATTTATGCATTAGACCCCTCACCCAATCACAAGGGGTTAGGTCCCTCAGCCACGCACTCAGCGCCAACATGCTCAGCGCGCATGCACGACCTCGGACTTTAAATTCTAGTATAAATTGTATTTGTTTTCACGCAATTTCGACCTATACTACGATGAACTATTTTAAAAAATCGATTTCCCACGTCAACATTTTGGCGCCATTGCCAGAGAGCAACGTGCAATTTGATCTCTTGATTACAATTCCTGGCTTGATACTAACTTGCTCTATTTTTTTTGTTATGATTTGTGCAGGGATTCAGTCGAGGATAAAGATCAACCGCACGACAGCCATTCCAGGGGCAAGTAATCTCGTTTTCCATCTTCATCAAGCCCCTAATTTTGAAAAAGCTAAAAAAAGGGGAAAGAAATCAATTTGGACCAACTTAAATTCTATATTTAGATTCAATCATCACAAGTTGCCTGATTTGGTTCATTTCTAGAAACATCCCGAACCTGATTTCTTCACCTATTTAGGGATTTAAGACACCTAGGGTTATGCACCTTCTTGATTGAGCCCTAAGTGCCAAGTTTGGAAGAAATTAATTGGACTAAGTAGAGCCACATTAGGGTTTCCATTTCAGGATTTTAGAGACACACTTGCTTAAACAAGAATATATTTCCTAAAATGTGTGTTTCCAAAGCCTTGATTGAACTTACCTAAACAAGCAAAACCTAAAAGCAAGCTCTAAACATCACTTGAATCCTAAAAAGTGGGACCTAATAATCAAGGACAAATTAGGTGAAGTTGACTCACCTTGTGGGGTCAACCAATCTTTAAATTAGGTCACCACTCACAAAAACATCTTAAAGTTCAAGTGAAATCATAAGCACCTTCTCTCTAAAGTTAAAATTGGTAGACTTAATAGGTCAAGTTATCCATTCTAGTCTACCTGGATCCGCGGTGACAAGGAAGGTTGGGTGGGGGAAACCCTGTAACCCGTGGGGGCACTCTACCGTGTAGGGTTCTTCGCGGGACTCTCTCTTCCTGGCTACCCAAGTATTTCTCATGTGGACGATTTTTTGATCTAGAGGTATCATTTGTCTCGAACCTCTATAGTCATCCAAAAATCTTTGGGTGCCTTGATTGGGTCCATCACACCTTCTATCCCTCGTCTTCTCCATCAGTGCATGTTTGGGAGGAGGTCCTTAAGACCACCCTTGAGGCCTCCATTAGCTATTCACTCTCGTCGAGGCCAAGCCTCGACCTCCCTGTTTATGCAACAACCCAACCAGATCGATATCTCTTCTGATTCATCTGAGCCTAGATCTCCTTCATCCATAATTATGGAACACCCAGTAGAAGAAGAAAACAATCTCCAGAATTAGCTTCAGCTCCTCAACGATCTATTCCAGGCCTTTATGAATCCACCGCAGCGTCCTATGATGCGAGATCATTGCAATCCTGCTGTGGTAGCAATTGAACCTAGAGTTCAAATCCCAGTTGGAGGGCCCGATATAGAACTCAAGCCCAACATGATTCATGTTATGCCTAAGTTTCATGGGCTTAATTTCGGAGATCCCTTCTAGCATATCAAGCAACTCAAGCATCTGGCCCAGACTTTCGGGTCAGAAGCTCAAAATCAGGATATCTTGCTCATGAAGATGTTCTCCTTCTCTCTCATGGACAAGGCTGCTCATTGGTACCAAACCCTAACTCGTCTGATTAACACATGGGCTGAACTGCAATATGAGTTTCTAAAAAAGTTCTTTCCCATTGGTCGGACAAATACTTTGAGGCACCAGATCACTCATTTCAAGCAAAATGCAGGAAAATCGCTTCATGAGGCATGAGATCGCTTTCTGGATCTCATGCAAAAGTGCCCCCATCACGAAATTCCTAAATGGGAACAAGTCAAGTCTTTTTACCAAGGACTCCGTGAGGACATCAGATTGTTTGTCAATGCGACCCGTGGAGGAAACTGAAATTCCCTACCAGGAGGGGTGACGTAATAAAATTGCGGAATTGAATATATAAAGCAATATCACAAAAATCAATCGCACAAGTACACAAGTAATTTTAGGTGGAAACCCAAACCGGGTGAAAACCACCACCTAACCCTCTCGAGTTAGGATTTTCCGATCAACCAAGTTGATCAAAATCCACTAAACGAATCACTTTAAACGAGGGTGATTCAACCTCAGTACAACCACGCTACAAGTACGAGGGTAGCGTTCCTCAACCCCTTCTCTCCACGAGAAGGATTTTGTCCCACGAAGGAGACGGGAATTCGCAAAGCGAATACCCAACCAAAATACAAAGATAAAATAAAACAACAGTCCTATAGAGCCAACAAAATTAAACCTAGCTTCTATAGGAAATAGGAAACTCCCCTTTGCAAGGAGTGCGTCGACGATGACGCGGTGCGTGTGCCACGCGATGGCGCTACGTCGCTCTCGTTATCAACGCCGGGAGAGCGGGTGCGCAACGGTTGAATGCTCTCAAGATGATGGAGCTTGAGCTTGGAGAGCAAGAGAGTCTTTTCTTTGGACACAAAAGGTTTGAAAGTGTATTGCAAGGTGTGTGTCTTAGTGTGTATATGTCTCTCTTATATTTCTCTTCTTGTGTATTGTGTTGCAAAGGCTCCCCTCTATTTATAGAGGCCTTAGGAAGGCTTTGGAAGGCTTGGAAAAGCTTCCATAGCCGTTGGGTGCAAAGCCCAAGAGAATCAGGCCGAAATCAGGACAATGATTGCATTTGACAGGGTTATCAGACGTCTAACTCTGGCATCAGACGTCTGGAAGGCCACTTTAAGACGTCTGATTCCAAGGTCAGACGTCTGATTCTATGCGGGTTTCTCCCTGACTTGAATCAGATCTAAACAGGGTTTTTGTGCAAGTCCATCAGACGACATACAGGACGTCTGGCACTATGTCTGGACATCTGGAAACCTACTTTTACTGTGGGAATTGATTTCCAAACGTTGCAACGGCTAGAAAATCTCTGAGAAGAGATTTTGGGTCAGCCGAGGCAAAACGGTCAT
This sequence comes from Thalassia testudinum, assembly GCA_037157565.1. NCBI lineage: Eukaryota > Viridiplantae > Streptophyta > Magnoliopsida > Alismatales > Hydrocharitaceae > Thalassia > Thalassia testudinum. Next base: position 20,191,083 of record JAZHRO010000059.1, read on the forward strand.
TTATCAGACGTCTGGTAAGTTCTATGGACGTCTAATAAGGCTCTAACGGTCATAATCTTGAGTGTTTTCTAAGCCAGCCAACGGTCTACTAATTGGACGTCTGGCAAAGTCATCAGACGTCTCCTAAGACGTCTGGTCTAAGGTCTGGACGTCTGAATTCATCAGACAGAACTAACTATGTCCAGCCTAACAGTTATCAGACGTCTGAAACAACAGTCAGACGTCTTAAAATACATTATCAGACGTCTGATTTGGCAATTAGACGTCTGGAAAGTCTGTTTGAACCCTATATTGGTTTTCTAAGTATTCTACAGAAAACCTAAGTATCCTAGGGTTGTGCAGGTGTTCCTAGGACTACTTTTAGGGTACTTTGAGGCTCTTTAACATAATGTTCTAAGGAATCAAAAAGAGCAAGAAAATAAATACAAGAGATACATGAAAGGATAAAAAAGAATCTATCCTATTCTTCTTGTCTTCCATCTCCAATCTTTCGCTCCACGCGAACCTCCTCTGTTTTCCGTCAAGCTCCTCCAATCTGTCCTGGATGCGAGCTCGAACTCCGTCTAAACACGTCCACATTTGCAATTGACCTGAAATCTAGGACTCAAATTGCAAATGTTAAATAACACGTGTTTTGTTATCATCAAAACAAATGATCGTGGTGCTCTAGCACCAACAATCTCCCCCTTTTTGATGATGACAAAACCGTAAATAATAATGCATAAAAATCCTCCCCCTTTTTGACATTATCAAAAAGGTTTAATTGATTTTATATTTCCTATAACTCCCCCTTAAAACATGCTCTTCTATGAGTTTCTTTTAACAAAGGTAATATCCTCCCCCTTTTTGTAACAATGCGATAGCTATTATTTTTCTCCCCCTTTCTAAAGGAAATTTAGCTACCTTACATCTCCCCCTTAAAAATTGACAATTAGCTCATCATTTTTTAACTCCCCCTATCTAAATGCTTATGATAATAAGATAGGGTTAAGAATTTTTACCTCACCTACCATGGCCAATAAAATGGCCCGAATGGTGGTGGTGGATGCCACATCGGATGGGGCTCCCATCCGTAGCTTGGAGGCCCGGGCATCGACGCCGGTCTCCAATCTGGTGGTCGACGTGCGGCGGGTCCGTCGTTTGTTCGCCGTCTCGTCGGTCTTCTTGTTCTCCTCCTTGATCTACTCCTTGGTTCTCCCAACTTGAGTTGACCAGCCTTGAGTTTGTAGGTCCAGTCCTGTGTATTGTAGTTATCCCTGAATCCTACAAAACAAGATTCCAAATTTTTCTTCGGTATCCAAGTAAGCTTGGATCCGGATTTGTTAGTGGGTCTCCTTGACGGAGATCCTTTCTCAACCTTAGGGCTATAAAACTTATCTACTTTGTTGATTAATCTGTTAGAATTTTCCCTAAGATATGCAATTTCTTTTTCTATAATGTTCATTTTAGTCTTTAAATCTGAAATTTCTAATTTTAGACTAACATTTTCCTCAATCAATTTATTATTTTCATTGATGAGGTTATGATTATCTAATAATAGGTTATCATCCTTAGGACTAGCTTCTATGTCCTTAAGTTGTTTTTCTAACCTATCATTTTCATTTTTAAGAAAACTAAGGTTCTTCTTAATACTTTTATTTTCTATCCTAAGTGATTTACTAATCTCAAAAAGTTCATTAAAAGCTTCTTGAAGATCGAGATTTACCTCGTTGTCGCTGTCGTCGCTTCCACTTTCGCTGTCGCTGTTGGTTCCTCTGGCCATGAAACCAAAGCAAGCGGTTTCTTCTTCTTCTTCTTCCTCCGAGCTTGAATCGTCCCAAGTGGCTTGGAACGCCTTCTTTTTCTCATTTTTGAGAAGAGGGCATTCTGGTCGCAGATGCCCTTTCCCGTTGCAGTGGTAGCAACGTCTCGGGCTTTCCTTCTTCTCCTTTTTCTTTTTCTTTAATTCCCTACAAAACTTGGAAAAATTTTTAAGTAAAATTCTAAAGTCTTCGTCGTCGGAACTTACCTTGCTATCCGACGCGGCTCTGAAGGCGAGAGTCTTCTTTGGTTTAGGCTCCGGTGTATCCTTCTTCTTCTGCTTCAACTTAGTCTCATAGGCCATCAGATTGCCTAGGAGATCTTCCATGTTGAGCTCCTCCATTTCGTTCACCTCCTCGATGGCGGTGACTTTCTGTTCCCACTCCGGTCCAAGGGAACGAAGAAGCTTCCCTTGAAGCTCCCCCTTGATGAAAGTCTTTCCTAAAGCTTTCAAGTTATTTACAATGAGAGTGAACCTAGTGTTCATCTCACTTAAAGACTCGTTAGATTTCATTGAAAAAGATTCAAATTCTTGAGAAAGTAAATTAATTTTTGAGGTTTTTACCTTAGAGGTACCTTCACGAGTTACCTCGAGTGTGTGCCAAATCTCGTATGCGGTGGCGCACTGCGAGATTCTGTTGAACTCCTCCGGGCTGAGCGCGCAATACAACGCGTTCATTGTTTTCGCGTTGAGAGAGAGCTCCTGGATCTGCTGCTGCGAGTATCCTCTGGCGGGTTTCTCTGGGATGTCGAAGGGGGTCTCGCACCTGGCCCAGACTGTGAAGTCGGTGGCTTGAAGCCACGTCTTCATCCGCAACTTCCAGTAGGGGTAGTTGCTCCCGTCAAAGTAGGGCGGACGGGTTGTGGACTGTCCCTCCGAAATCCTACACGCGGAACTGCTTCCCTCCATCGATCTTCTTGCTTGGTTGTTACGTCGAAACAGCAAGACCGGCTCTGATACCAATTGAAATTCCCTACCAGGAGGGGTGACGTAATAAAATTGCGGAATTGAATATATAAAGCAATATCACAAAAATCAATCGCACAAGTACACAAGTAATTTTAGGTGGAAACCCAAACCGGGTGAAAACCACCACCTAACCCTCTCGAGTTAGGATTTTCCGATCAACCAAGTTGATCAAAATCCACTAAACGAATCACTTTAAACGAGGGTGATTCAACCTCAGTACAACCACGCTACAAGTACGAGGGTAGCGTTCCTCAACCCCTTCTCTCCACGAGAAGGATTTTGTCCCACGAAGGAGACGGGAATTCGCAAAGCGAATACCCAACCAAAATACAAAGATAAAATAAAACAACAGTCCTATAGAGCCAACAAAATTAAACCTAGCTTCTATAGGAAATAGGAAACTCCCCTTTGCAAGGAGTGCGTCGACGATGACGCGATGCGTGTGCCACGCGATGGCGCTACGTCGCTCTCGTTATCAACGCCGGGAGAGCGGGTGCGCAACGGTTGAATGCTCTCAAGATGATGGAGCTTGAGCTTGGAAAGCAAGAGAGTCTTTTCTTTGGACACAAAAGGTTTGAAAGTGTATTGCAAGGTGTGTGTCTTAGTGTGTATATGTCTCTCTTATATTTCTCTTCTTGTGTATTGTGTTGCAAAGGCTCCCCTCTATTTATAGAGGCCTTAGGAAGGCTTTGGAAGGCTTGGAAAAGCTTCCATAGCCGTTGGGTGCAAAGCCCAAGAGAATCAGGCCGAAATCAGGACAATGATTGCATTTGACAGGGTTATCAGACGTCTAACTCTGGCATCAGACGTCTGGAAGGCCACTTTAAGACGTCTGATTCCAAGGTCAGACATCTGATTCTATGCGGGTTTCTCCCTGACTTGAATCAGATCTAAACAGGGTTTTTGTGCAAGTCCATCAGACGACATACAGGACGTCTGGCACTATGTCTGGACGTCTGGAAACCTACTTTTACTGTGGGAATTGATTTCCAAACGTTGCAACGGCTAGAAAATCTCTGAGAAGAGATTTTGGGTCAGCCGAGGCAAAACGGTCATTTATCAGACGTCTGGTAAGTCCTATGGACGTCTGATAAGGCTCTAACGGTCATAATCTTGAGTGTTTTCTAAGCCAGCCAACGGTCCACTAATTGGACGTCTGGCAAAGTCATCAGACGTCTCCTAAGACGTCTGGTCTAAGGTCTGGACGTCTGAATTCATCAGACAGAACTAACTATGTCCAGCCTAACAGTTATCAGACGTCTGAAACAACAGTCAAACGTCTTAAAATACATTATCAGACGTCTGATTTAGGAATTAGACGTCTGGAAAGTCTGTTTGAACCCTATATTGGTTTTCTAAGTATTCTACAGAAAACCTAAGTATCCTAGGGTTGTGCAGGTGTTCCTAGGACTACTTTTAGGGTACTTTGAGGCTCTTTAACATAATGTTCTAAGGAATCAAAAAGAGCAAGAAAATAAATATAAGAGATACATGAAAGTATAAAAAAGAATCTATCCTATTCTTCTTGTCTTCCATCTCCAATCTTTCGCTCCACGCGAACCTCCTCTGTTTTCCGTCAAGCTCCTCCAATCCGTCCTGGATGCGAGCTCGAACTCCGTCTAAACACGTCCACATTTGCAATTGACCTGAAATCTAGGACTCAAATTGCAAATGTTAAATAACACGTGTTTTGTTATCATCAAAACAAATGATCGTGGTGCTCTAGCACCAACAGAAACATCATGAGTCAACATGAAGACATCGTGTGAGAGATTCTCGAGAATATGTGCAAAAACTCCATCAATAATGAATTAATGGGCATGTTCAACTGGATGACTGCTCATGCATTGGCGAATACACGGGGAGCACATGAGACGCAAAGCCTATCCTTATTTGTCGATCTAGACTTAATGGCCAGTCTCCTAAACAAGGTCTCGATCATCAAAAAGAAGGTGGACGAACTGACTCGACATTTGTAGTGAGCCACTTCCGCACAAAACCCGTATGCACAACCACCCTCCGGGAGGGAGGTTGTGCATAACATCTACCATCGATGTTTTCAGGGGATGGATCCGTATCCACCCCCGTCTAATCTAGGGTTCGGAGGAAACTTCAGATCTGCCTACTCTAGTTGGGGGAACTTTGAACCCTCATCTCATTTCTCCAAGGTTCTCAAACCTGCGAGGACCTCAACACCATCCAGAATGATCCTTTCTCAAACACTTATAATCCTGGATGGTGTAATCATCCTAACTTCATGTGGTTGGGGAACAATCAAAATCAGAGACCTCAATATCAACCCCGACCACAAACTTCTCGTCCATATCAACCGCCTTAGCCTTGACCCAACCCAAATTATCAATCCAAGCCAACACGAGAAGATCAAATGTCTCTAATCCTTCAAACCCTAGCTGACATTCAAAAGTCGAATGCGGCTATGCAAAAACAGCACAAGGATGAAATCATAAAGGTCCATAATCAGCTCGCACAGATGACGAATTCTCGCCAACCTGGTGCACTCCCTTCACAACCTCTGCCTAATCCAAATAGTGTGTCAAATCAAAGGCGCATTATGAACCCGACTCACGGCCAGGCTCACTACGTCTATCAGGCCCCTTCTGCTCCATCACCTGACGGGATGGAGGCTTCGACATCGTATTCGGGTTATCAGCAGCAACCACCTCTTTTGGCAACCCTAACCAAGAACCAGGTAGGATTGAATTCTGTGACTACCCGTAGTGGCAAAACAACTCAGGACCCACCTTATCCGAGCCACTCTCAGCCTGGTAATTCAAACCCAAACCTTAGGTTGGTCATCTAGCATACCTCTATCCCAGATCAAGAACCTGGACCAATTCTAGAGGAACCTGTAGAGGTTCCATTTCCAGAGGCCTTGACTAATGGAAAGAGGGAACCCAAACCCGTGGCTCTCGAGGAGGACCTGGTCAAGCTCTTTGAGCAGGTCCAAATAAACATCCCGTTGATGAATGCGATTCACCACGTACCGGCTTATGCGAGATTTCTGAAGGGTGTTTGTACACTTAAGCGTAAGCTGCAAACCAAAGGTGAGAATCCAATCGTACTGTCAGAGTAAGCCAGCTCCATCATCTTGAGCAAGCTCCTGCCTAAGGCAAAGGACCCTGGTACCCCTCTGATCTCTTGCAGAATCGGTGATTTGGAATTTGACAGAGCACTCTTAGACTTAGGAGCTTCCATCAATTTGATCCCTACATCACTACTAGATCATTTCAAGGAATTTAAGCTAAAACCAATTGAGGTGACCTTGCAGTTAGCTGACCGATCGATCAAGTCACCTAAACGAGTTCTCGAGGATGTTCTAGTTTGGATCCATGACTTCTACTTTCTTGTGGACTTCATCGTTTTAGATATGGAGACTCCTGAGAATCTGAAGAATACACCGATTATACTAAGAAGACCATTCTTAGCAACAGCTAGGGCGAACATTAACTGCTAAGAGGGCCAGATTGAGTTGAAGTTCAGGAATAAGACTCTGAAAATCGATATCTTCAAGGCCCAGAAAGGAATTAATTGCAAGGCAGTAGAACAAGTGTGTGACATTAATGCTGTCGTTGAGGACTCGTTTCTCGAGGATAGCCTGAATACCCCTGATCCTCAACCCCAAGCAAATCATACCCTACAGTTAGAGGAGCGTAGCACAGGTCTAGACCCACCCACAGCTCCCACCTTTTCTTCTGAGGCCCATCCCGAACCACCTTCTGCTGTTGATAATCCCGTCATGGAACTAAAACATCCTCCTGATCATCTAAAGTACGTCTTTTTGGGTTCCAATCAGACATTTCCTGTGATTATCAATTACTGACTCACATCTGATCAGGAGACGAAGCTGATTTCTGTCCTCCAGCAGCATTGGAGAGCCATTGGATGGACTCTTAATGATCAAACTGGTATTAGCCATTCGTATTGCATGCACCACATCTACACTGAAGAGGGCTCACGACCATCATGTGAATGCAGAGACACCTGAATCCAAACCTGCAGGATGTCGTGAAAAAGATCATTAACTGGTTAGATATTGGGATCATCTACCCGATCTCGGACAGTCGTTGGGTGAGTCCGATCCAGGTTATGCCTAAGAAGGCAGGACTCACCGTAATTACGACTGAAACCATAGAGACCATACCGACCCGTATAGCAAACTCGTGGAGAGTCTACATTGATTACAGAAGATTGAATGCCTCCACAAAGAAGGATCATTTCCCACTACCGTTCATTGATCAGATACTCGAGAAACTAGTGGGAAATCGATTCTTCTGCTTTTTGGAAGGGTACTCCGATTATAATCAGGTGGTAATCCATCCCGAGGACCAAGAAAAAACTACCTTCACCTACCCCTATGGGATGTACGCATTTCGTAGGATGTCGTTTGGGCTCTACATTGCACCCGCCACCTTTCAGCGATACATGCTTATCATATTCTCTGATATGGTAGGTGAGTACCTTGAAGTCTTTATGGACGACTTCTCTGTATTTGGTGCATCTTCAGATGATTGCCTCCTACATTTGGTCCAAATCCTCAAGGGTTGCATCGACGTGAATCTGGTTCTTTCTTGGGAAAAGAGACACTTCATGGTTCCTGAGGGTATTGTCTTATGATGTAAACACATTACACTACTTAAAATGTCGATTTATGCATGTTCTTAGGCATAGGATTGCATTTCATGATATAAATATTGCATAACATGCATCATCTTGCATTTACAGTAGTTTGAATAAAATGGAGGTTAATTGTCTCCTTTTATGTGCTTGGACAGGGCAAATATTTTATCGGGGCCTTGGATCAAAGATCCAACCGTATGGATGTGATCAGGGCGACGATTGGAGTTTAACAACTCCAAGATCGCCCTAATCAGACATCCGTAGCATCAGATAGTGATCGGAGAACCCTAGAAGATCAAGGGCCAAGATGGTCTAAATCCACTCTTCAAATGACAAATTTGACTGCACGGATGAATTCAGATCGACGATTGCAGCCCAACGACGCAAAAATCAAGTCAATCCGACATCCGTGGCACCATCTACAACTTCCAGAAGATGGACGGCCAAGATGGCACCACGTGGCGCCATCCCAACCGCCCAAACGGCTGCATGAATCCCTGAAGGCCCCGCACCAGCTCGCTCTCCGCCATTGGATCTCGATCCAACGGCTGTGGTCAGCCGCGCTTAAAAGTGTCCGCTCGACCATCCGCGCCTCGTAGCGCAGCGGTCGAGCGCGCTTACGCGAGCTGCGGGCGCAGGTTCGATCCACAGTGAAGGTGAGGAAGGCGCGGGCGTGCGGGCGATGGCGGGTGTTGGATCGCGTTCAGACGGCCGCCAGCGCTCAATCGAGATCACGCACTATTGAACGCGGGATCGCACGCGCCAAGCGGGCGCAGCAGCGGGCAGAGATGCGTCTTAAGCCGTCCGATCTCGCGATCGGACGGCTGAGAATCAATGAATGTACGATGGCGTTGAGGAAGCGGGCAACTGAGGAGGCGCGCGTGGGCGCGGGAGCTACGCCCACATTGGGGCTTTAGTGACGGATTTATCTGTCACTAAAGACCACTCATTTATTATTTTGAAGATGTAATGACCATTTTGCCCCCACTCCTTGCAACTATAAAAGGAGACCCCCTCCATACGAAATTCTCATCCCTTCCTTCTCTTCTCTACCCCTCCAAAGCTCAAGAGAAGCTTGTCCCACACTCGGGATGCTTCTCGTGAGATAAAGTCCAAATTTTCGTCCCCCTTCGGAAGTGGATCCTGCGACAACGACGGCGTGCTGCTCCGTTCCCGTTCTTCTGCTTCGTCCCCCTTCGTCCTGCTTCGTTCTCCTTCGTCCAGGCGACGTCCCGTCCGGTTCGTCCTCCAAGCAACCGTCGAGGAGGATTTCTCTCTCCCTATTCTTTTTACTGCTTTCTAGTATAGATTTACTGCTTTCTAGTGTAGTTCTGCTCATCCTCCAAGCAATCGTCGAGGAGGACATTTCTCCCTCCATTCTTTTAATGCTTTCTAGAGCGAATTTATCGCTTTCTAGTGTAATTATTTTATACTTTCTAGTTGTAATGAACAATCTCCTCAATGATAAATTCTTTGTTTATTCTACATCTCATTTTGATTTCTATGTGTAATATTCTCTCTCTCTCTCTCTTACCCTCTCTCTCTCTTCTATTTATTGTAAATAATTAGACAGTTTTAAATTGAATTACTTCATGACAAATAAAAAGAAACGTGTAGTTTTTAAATCAAACGTCTGCCTCCCTGTGTTCGACCCGGAATTTCAATTTCGATATAAATTTTATTTGTTGAACACGAATTCTTCGCTTTCAAACTACAACGACAGGTTTTCCAAAATCGAACACGTTAGCGTAGCGATTCGCACGTTCAACATCTTGGGACACCTCATCTTTGAAAAAGGCATCCAAGTTGATGGGGCTAAAGTAAATCTGATTTCCAAACTACCTGTACCTAGCTCGGTCAAGGACATCAGATCTTTTCTGGGGCACGTCGATTTTTACCGTCGATTCATTCCTAATTTCTCGAAAATCACATGCCCCCTGACTAATCTCCTATCAAAAGATGTCCCGTTTGAGATCATGAATGAGTGCATTCATGCATTTGAAAGCATGCGTCACCAAGTTACCTAAGCACCAATCCTGCAATCCCCTGACTGATCTCTACACTTTGAGATCATGTGTGATGCATCTGACTACGCAGTTGGTGCAGTGCTTGGGTAGAAAATTGACGGGAAACCCGTGGTCATCTACTACGCCAGCAAGATGCTTGACGAGGCTCAGTGTAACAACACGGTTACTGAGAAAGAGCTGCTGGCGGTAGTATTTGGCCTGGAAAAATTTAGATCATACGTTTTGGGTTCCTGTGTTATCATCTACTCAGATCACACTGCAGTGAGGCACTTACTTGCGAAGAAGGATGCAAAACCTCGACTAATCCGTTGGATCTTGCTGTTGCAAGAATTCGACCTCTAGATTCATGATAAGGCAGGGAAACAGAACGTGGTAGCTGATCACTTATCCTGCTTTCCTTCTTCTGCCATTGACCCGTCCGGTCCAATCACGAAGCATTTTCTAGATGAGAATCTATTGGCCATTCACGATCTCCCCTGGTTTGTTGATATGGTAAACTACTTGATTACAAGGAAAGTCCCACTAGATTAGGCGACTTCCGGGCAGGACAAGCTGATTTCCGAGGCCAAGTACTATATTTGGGAGGAACCGTATCTCTTCCACAATGGCAATGATCAAGTAATCCAGAGATGCATTCCTGAGAATGAGGTCAACGACGTGATCTCATTCTTCCATGACCAGTCTTGCGGGGGCCATTTCTCTGGGTGAAAAACTGCAGTGAAAATCCTCTAGTGTGGGTTCTTCTGGCCCACGATGTTCAAAGACGCACAAACGTATTGTAGGGCATGTGCTCGTTGTCAGACCCTTGGCAACATGGGCCCACGAGATATGATGCCCTTGAACTCGATCATTACGTGTGAAATCTTTGACATATGGGGAATTGATTTTATGGGACCCTTTCCAAGATCTAATGACTCCGAATACATCTTACTCGTTGTTGATTACGTCTCAAAATGGATCGAAGCTGTCCCCACCAAAACTAGTGATCACAAAGTTATTCTCCAATTCATTCAAGAGAACATCTTTTCCAGATTTGGGGTTCTTAAGGCCATCATTAGTGATGAAGGGTCTCATTTCAATAATGTGCACTTCCAGTCCCTGATGAAAAAGTATGGTGTGACGCATCGTATCTCGACTCCTTACCACCCCCAGACTAATGGACTGGCTGAATTGTCAAATCGAGAAATCAAGAAGATCCTTCAAGTAACTATTTTGCCTAACAGGAAGGACTGGTCTGCTCACCTTCTGGAAGCTCTGTGGGCCTATAGGATCGCTCACAAGACCCAATTAGGCATGTCACCCTTCAAATTAGTGTACAAAAAGACATGTCACCTTCCTGTAGAGATGGAGCATAAAGCCTATTGGGCAATATGGAAATGCAATTTGGATCTTTTGAAGGCTGGAATACATCGCCAGTTGTGTTTATGTGCTAAATCGAGATTTTAAAATCACTTCGTTGCAATATAGCTGAAATAGTGCGTGAATAAATACAATTTATAACTCGAATATCTAACAGTGAAATCCGAAGTCGAACACAGGGAGCAAATAGGAATTCACACGCTAATCTCAATTAATATATATATGAGCATGAGAAAATAAGACAAATAATGATATGCAATGAATAATAATTACTCAAAATTGGTCTTCAATGAGAAATAAGAGTATATCAAGAGTTTGATGTAGCAAAAAGATACCTAGAGCAAAAAAAATGGTGATTTATATCACCAATTATTTAGTCTAGATACATATATATTAGCTAATCAATATTGCTACAGTAATCAAGACCACTTAACCAATTTCCATGTCATGAAATAAACCAACAATATCAATCTCAAAGGGGCTATTAGATGTCGGTCCTGTGCATCAGACGGCTTAAGTTAACACAAGTGCAAGGCTTCTCAAAGCCTTTCTTCTTCTTTCTTTCTCTCCTTGCCTTCAGTTTCTTCTCTTTCTTTAGCTTCTTCCTCTCTCTCTTCTTCAGCCTTTCTCTTTCTTCCCTTCGCAGCACAAGGGAAACAACCCCTCAAATTTGGCTAAGTGTTAGCTACTCTATAGAGCAAAACCCCCCTTCCCCGCACTCTCTCTCTTATTTTTCCTCCTTTCCTCTTTCTCTCTCAGATGGCCGAGTGATCAGATCGCACGCACCTAGCTCCAAGCTCACCGGGGGGGTGATGAGCGAGGAGTGCTTTTAGCATAGGCAGTCGAGTCAGGTGCACCCCGTGGTTGGAGGCCATAAGCCCCAATCACAAAATCAATTTAACTGCATCCATGCGCTTCTGTCTTTTCGAGGTGGGACTAATCCCTACCCCTTCTACTCGCATGCACCCGCGGATGAAGATGCCCCCAATTGAGCATGCAGCTCAGGTTGGCGTCCCTAATTGAAGACCTAGAGGCCTTCCTGGATCTATTCTGCGCGACCTAGGAGGTATCTGGATGAAGAGCACGGCCGGGGAAGACGTTGCGGCGGTCAAGCTCCGGTGAGGACCTGAAAACGTCAACACGACCTTTCGGCCACATTAAAAGAGTCTACGAGCATCGCCAGAGGGTGTAGAGTGTGATGGCAGTGAATGCATGGCGTGAGGGCGTATGTGGAGGTTTGCGGAGGTTGGAGGATGACGTGCGGAGGTGGGTTAGTCGACGGGGAGTTTGGGTGGATAATAGAGCGAAATAGGTTAGGGCTTTTGGTCAGAGGGACACGGTGGAGGTTTTGGGATAGGTGGCAAGGTATTTGGAGGTGTGTGGTGTGAGAGAAAAGAGTCAAATAGGACCAAAATGCACACTTGGTCAAGGTGATCTCTGATTGGGCCCAAAGTTTGGTACAAACCTAATTTGGACCCAAAGAATTTGATAGTGAAGTCGGATTTAGGTTTTGACCAAGTTTTACTGGGTGAATTGCGTAGAAACCCAAATTAAGGCAACTATCTTTCTGAGACTATTTTAGGTTAAAATGGGTTCCAATGGTCAAATCAGGGATACCAAACCTTAGAGAATATTTTATTATGATTCTTAGAAGGTTTAGGTGAATTTTATCCTAACCATAACCTCAGTTAATTAAACGGGTCTGTTTTTAGGGTTTCAGATGTCATTTAATTCTCAAAACGTGTGAAAACCCATTTCTGTTTGTATGAACCCACTTATTAGACATTTATAAACATTTGACCTTCAATTAACCCCTGAGAAACCCTATGATTTCTCTACATTTAGGATAATTTGTTAAAATTACAGTTTTACCCATGTTTCCATGTTGACTTCTCATAATGGATATGCAGTGAGTTATGGTCCTTTAGTAGTTATGTAGGAGCATTTATCAATGGATTAAGACTAATTAAAGCTAGATATGGCTGATGATGATGTTATCATTATACCCCCATGCCTAACTTTTGCTAGTCCCTTAGCAAAATCTTATGAAATGAACTCAGATTCTAGACCATGTTTTAATGCTTAAAGTCCTGATTCTTTCTTCTTTTGAGAAATTAGGTCAGAATGCCAATAGTAGGCCTAGAGGTACTCAAGTACCAACCAAGATCCGGACCTGACCGGCTTTAGCCTCAGCCTACCGTAAAGGTTTCTAAGGCCCACAAAAACTATCCTAAGGTTCGTTAGACCCCGCGGTTAAAGCACCCGTGCTTGTAACATGATTAGTCCAGGTTCAGTTTGCAATGCGTTTTTGTGAGAGAGATAGAAGAATTTTTATTTTCATTTTTGGAGATCTTTCTCTCTCTTTTTCTTATTATTTCTAGCTTCATATTGGCTCCAAAACACGGTCTATATCGGATTCCTTGCTCCCACCATCAATCCTCGTAGGGCCCCTAGTAATTGATGCTTTGAGATAGCACCACCCATGGCAACCCCCAGAACCCTAGCTTTCGACACTTCAAGATAGTGCCACCCATGGCATTCTATAGCTAAATTCAGGCCCTGGCAATTGCCATTTCGAGACAATCCCGCCCATGGCACCTGAACCAGCACAAGGTGCTTACGTGCCCCCGGTAGGATATTTAGATATCCTAGGAGACAAGCACAAAGGAGATGGTATCTTATTGTGCATCTTTAAGGGGAATTTCTCGCCTCTCCGCGAGGAGAACTCGTTCAAATCAAGTTGTGTTGATAAGCTGCTCCTAATCTAGATCTTAGGACCATTTTCAGAACAACATAAATGTGTTTTGGCATGATTTCATATTTAAGCGCATTGAACCAGACTGTGTCAAGCCTCTTCTTAGACCTTTGGTTTGCGAGACTCAGTAACTTAAGCACCCTAGAGTGAGCTTCAAGCAAGCTCGAAGCTTGCTCGTCAATGGAGAAGGATGCGAGTACCTGAAATCAGCAAGAAGGCCTTTCGGTCGCGTCAGAAGGCTCAGGAAGGATCACCGGACCACGGCGAGTGCGACGGTGGTGGTTGTGTGGCGTGGCATGGTGTGTGCGTGTGGGGCGGAGTCGGACTGTGCGCATAACGGTGGGTGTGTTCGGGGGTGAGTTTGGGTGAGCGATCGGTGGAATTAGGTTAGGGCTTTTGTTTTTGGAGTTATGGTGGAGCTGATGGGGGCGGTAGAGGCGAGATTCGTGTAGTGGCGTAGTGGATAGGCATCGCCGGAGCTTCATCGGAGTGGAAGAAGGTGATGGTGTTGAGGGAGAATCAGTGGTTGTGTGTGTGTTGTGAGAGTGGGAAAAGAAAGTATAGTGAGAGAGAGAGAGAGCGACAGAGGAACTTAGGGAAGCAATAGAGAGACGGAGGGCTTCGGTGTTGGTCGACCGGAGTCGGAGAAGGAGGATGGTGCAGCAAGGCGGCGACATCAACTGAGGGAGAGGCATGACCTCTCGTTGGCAAGAGAGGTTCGCGAAGATGAGGGGAGGATCGTCGGCCGTCCAATTTGATGGTTGGACGGTTAGAGCAGGAGAGCGGAGAGGGGTCGTCAGAGCTAAGTCTGAAGGTGGCCGGAGATGGAGGAGATGAGGGTTTCTTCGACCAAAACTTACTGAAGTGCACGACCATGCCCTGGGGTCTCTTTTATAGGCCATAGGACGCCCTTCCAAGCTTGGAAAGAAGCTTTCAAGCTTGGAAGGTGGTTGCAACAATGGATACCCGAACCTTTGAAAGGTTCGCACGACCTTTTGGGAAGGACTTAGAGCCCAAGGAATGGCTCAAATGGAAGGAAACTTCCTAAGGAATCCACGTATCAATTTTGAGAAGGATTGATTGAGAATCGAGCGAGAAATCCTCGCTCGAAACTCGACGGTGAATGTTTCACCTTCCAAAAATGGTGCGAGGACCTACTTGTGAAGAAGACAAAGAAGTTGGGGGCTATTTGTAAGAAAATTCAAAAGTTAAGGGTCTGAATGAGATAGAAAGAGTCTGACTGGACCAAAATGTAAACTTGGTTAAGATGATCTCAGATTGGGGCCAACTTTTGGTATAAATCTAATTTGGACCCAAGGAATCCAATGGTGAAGTTAAATTTAGGTTTTGACCAAGTTTTAATAGGTAATTTATGCAAAAATCCAAATTAGGGCAAATGTCAGTCTAGGACTTTGTTTTGGGTTAAGATAGGTTTTGATGGTAAAATTGAAGGTTTCAAATCCTAGAGAATATTTTTTTATGAATTTTTGAGGGTTTAGGTGAATTTTATTCTGACCAAAACCTCAGTTAATTAAGCGAGTCTATTTTTAGGGTTTCAAAAGTCATTTAATTTTCAAAATACGTGCAAATCCTTTTTTATTTGTTGTAACCCACTTGTTAGACTTTAAGGATCATTTGATCCTTAATTACCCCCTGGGAAAACTCGTGATTATACTACATTTGTGATAAGATGATAAAACTACAGCTTTAACCCTATTTTCTTATATTTCCCTCAAAATGGTTATGCAGTGACTTATGGATCTCTGGCAGTTATGTAGGAGCATTTACTGACTTAATTGGATCAAAATTAGCTAATTATGGCTCATGATGGTGTTCCCATCACCGGGGGCACATAAGCACCTTGTGCTGGTTTAGATGCCATGGGCGGCATTATCACGAAATGTCGATTGCCAGGGTCTGGATTTAGCTATAGAATGTCATGGGTAGCACTATCCTGAAGTGTCGCAAGCCAAGGTTCTGGGAGTTTCCATGGGCAGTGCTATCTCGAAGCATCGATTGCCAGGGTCTTTGCAAGGATTGACGATGGGGACAAAGAATCTGATATAGAACGTGTTTAAGGCTATTCTGAGGTTGGAACTAAGGAAAAATATAATGAAAAGAAAAAGGAAGAGAAAGCTCTCCACAAATGAAAATCTTCTTCTATCTCTCTCTTACAAAAATGCACTGATGAACTGAACCTGGGCTAACCATGTTACAAGCATGGGTACTTAACCACTGGGTCCAACGAACCTTAGGATAGTTCCTGCAGGCCTTAGAAACCTTCTAGGTAGATTGAGGCAAGAGCTAGTCAGGTCTAGATCTGGGCTGGTACTTGAGTACCTCTAGGCCTATTGTTGGTATTAAGATCTGATTCCTAGAGTTGCAGCTTAGTAGGGTATCCTGATGGTTACATCCGACCTAGATAACTAGTTTGATCCATAAGGTTTTACTAAGGGACTAGCAAAAGCTAGGCATGGGGGTATGATGGGAACACCATCATAAGCCTTAATTAGTCAGTTTTGGTCTTAAAAAGATAACAAAAGCTCCTACATATCCATCAGAGGGTCCTAAATGCTTAATGTTCTATTTTGAGAAGAAAAGATGAATACAGGGTTATTTCTACAAAATTAACTACATGTCCGCAAATACAGAATAACCATGGGGTCTTTCATGGGTTTATTAAAGGTCATATGGTCATTAATGTGTAATAACTGGGTCCATACAGAACAAAACAGGCTTCCACGCGATTCAAGAATTAATGGACACTTAAAGCCTTAAAAACAGATCCGCTTAATTAACTGAGCTTCTGGTAAGGATAAAATTTTTCTAAACCTTCTAAAAAGCATAGAGAAATATTCCCTAAGGTTTGGTACCCTTGATTTGACCATTGGAACCCAATTTGACCTAAAATAGAGTCTCAGATAGATAATTGCCCTAATTTAGGTTTCTACGTAATTTACCTAGTTAAACTTGGTCAAAACCTAAATCCGACTTCACCCTCAGATTCCTTGGGTCCAAATTAGTTTTGTACCAAAATTTGAGCCCAATCAAAGATCACCTTGACTAAGTTTGCATTTTGGTCCTGTCTAACTCTTTTCACTCACACACAGGCCCCTAACTTTCGAATTCATTGCAAATATGCCCCTAACTTCATTATCTTCTTCACTGACCTTCAACTCCTAAACCCACTTCGTCGGAGACCTTCAATTAGGGATTACTCCCTGATTTCGTGGCCAAACCCTTCCAAAATTGGAAGGAAGATTCCTGAGAGGATCCTTTACGATCTAAACATATTCTTAAGCCATAATTCTTTCCCAATCTCTCATACGAACGCATGGGAGATGTGGGTTTCCTATTGCATGAAGATTTCAAGGTTTCAAGCTTGGTTTCCAAGCTTGAAACAATCACCTAAGCTCTTTAATAGGACCCAGGTCGCAAGGCCGTGTTCCTTAGCAAGTTTTGGCAAGCCAAATCACCCTAAGTTCTCCTCCTCCAGCCACCGAAACCTCTGCTCCGGCAACCTCCCCTGATCCACCTCCTCCAGCTATCCAACCATCAAATTGGACAGCCTAAGTTCTTTCTCTCTTCCTCGCGATCCTCTCCGGCCAAAGAGAGGACGTGTCTCTGCCTCGTTCGCCGTTGCCGCCTCGCCGTCTCCATCTCCTTCTTCGGCTCCGGTCAAGCCACGATCGGAGCCCTCCGAACTTCTCCCTCTTTCTAAGACCCTCTTTCTCTTCCTTTTTCCCTCTACTTCACTTCCCCATCACTTACACTCACAAACAACCACCGTCTCAACCCTAATGCCTTCACCTTCCTCCGCTCCGGTGATGCCTATCTGCCGCTCTGGTGATGCCTTTCTCCCTCAACTGTGCCCTGTACTGTGCCTTACCTCTCTTGAGGTTTGAAGGAAAGAGGAGGCTTCATGCCTTTGCCTCCTTAGGTGCTATGCTTGCTGAGGCAACTTAAGGCATTTGAAGGCCTTGTGCATTCGTTTGATATCTGCTGGTGCCTTGGTTCTGTTGGGTCATTTCATCTGGTTGACGTGGAATATTGGTTGATAATTACTGTTGATAAATTCGATATATTTGAAGCTTAACATTAAAAGGGTTAATTGGTTATTCAAATCACCATTTTAACCCAATCTTTTTGCACATTGCTACTTGGTTTTATCTCTATCATTTTGAGTTGTTATGAATGAAGTTTTGATTATAATTGCTTACATTTCTGATTAAATTATGATTGGTGAGATTAAATTGCAATTGATTGCTCTCTGCATTTGACCTCGGACTTTAAATTCGAGTATAAATTGTATTTGTTTTAAAACATCAATTTCCCACGTTAACACTCTGCTCGGGCAAATACACTCCCACGAAAGGAGTTCCCAGCAGCAGCAACCCTGGCTCCATCCTCACGGAGTTACCAGGAGAGCTGCATGGGGGCATTAGAGGGGGCTCACCTCCGTCCAAAAAGCCACACATAGCTGCTCTTCGATTGCTTCGCAGGACACACAGAAGTTCGATGGCAAGACTCTACCCAAGGAAAGAACGAGGTCACAACTGTTCCTCAATCCTCAATTCCCTCGGACGCAATCAAGGATGATGAAAATGGTAAAACACGACCCATATCGGACCCCTATTTATAACCCCACCCCCTGGCCCCTAAGGGCAGTAATGTCTTTTTACACCCTGTGGCTCACCAATTTTTAAAGAACCAAATCCCCCAGGATATGGCGCTGATCCCACACTAACGTAACCGCACCAATAAAACCTCCAGTCAAGAACCCCAAGCATTATTACACGTCGGGCATTCAAAAAATCTTTCACACCCTTCCAAAAAGGCGTGACGCTTCGAGTCACGACTTCTCGCTGCAGCAACAGTCCCTGCCCAGCATCTTGATTGAGCGAAATGCCGCCTCTCAAGGTTGGCACGAGTTCAGGCTCATATGCCCAATGCCCAAATTCCTGCCGCCTTTTGAGACTGGCATGGGCTCTGGCTCATATGCCCAACACCCAAATTCCTGCCACCTCTCATGGTCGGCACGGGCTCGGGCTCATATGCCTAATGCCCAAATTCCTACCGCCTCTTAAGGTCGACACAGACTCGAGCTCAGGCTCATATGCCCCACTCCCAAACTACCGCTACCTCTCAAGGCTGACATAAATCACTACTTTACAAGACCACCCCGAATTCGAGGTAGGTCACCTCCCAGGGCCCACAAAGGCTTGGACTTGGGCCAATACGCCCTATGTCTAACTTCTGCTGCCTTTTAGAGGCTGGCACCAGCTCGAGCTTATATGCTCCAGATCGAAGTCAATATCCACCTCATATAGCTAGATCAAACCCGAGCTTCCACGCCCATGTTCCGCCTCATAGCATGTCACTGCCTAAAACCGGTGCATGCTCGGGCTCATACTCCCTAATAAGAAACCCCTTCCGCACAACCAGAAGCAGGTGAAGGCCACTTAACTCCCCAAGCATAAATGTTCCCCCCACAACAACAAAGCCAGATGAACATCTAGGGGCATTACCTACCACAGTAGTTCACACTAGCTAGAGAGTGGGAGCATATGATGAGGGGCAAAACGTGCCCTTGGATCCAAAACTCCGCACCCGACCCGGCAAAGTTTCCGGCTACCCAGACATGAGGTGTACAAGCGAAATCGGCTCCTCGTCCCGCCTGGGATCAACAGAATCCCCAGTCAACACCAGCCAGGCCTGCCAGAAGATCCTGCGCAGCCTGGGCAGAAGATATGAAATGATGGGCCTGACAACTTGCACCCTGACAACTACCACATAGCCTAACAAGTAGGGGTACCAGAGCCCACCAATGAGAGTTTTTTCCCATGTTTTAAATAGAGAGGGAGACCCCCAGTAGAGGGGGACTCCTCCAGTTAAGTGGCCTTCACCCGCTTCCTGTTGCACGGAGGAGGTTTCTTGTTAGGGCGTATAAGCCTGAGCTTGCGCTGGCTTTAGGCAATGACCCACTCTGCGGGGTGTGGAAGCTTGGGTTCAAGTCGGCCATACGAGGCGGGTATTGACTTCGGTGTGGGGTATATGAGCCCAAGTTGGTGCTGGCCTTTAGGAGGTGGCAGAAGCTAGGTGCAGGGCGTATGGTTCCAAGCCCAAGCCTTTACGGGCCCTAGGAGGGGACTTATCTCAAATTCGGGGTGGTCTTGTAAAGCGGTGATTTATGTCAGCCTTGAGAGGCAGCGAGAATTTGGGTGTAGGGCGTATGAGCCCTAGCCCGTGCCGGCCTTAAGAGGCGGTAGGAATTTGGGCGTGTGGCATATGAGCCCTAGCGCTCTCCGCCCTCAAGAGGCGGCCTTTTTTTCGCCCTAGATGCTGAGTCAAGCACCATTGTTGCTACAAGAACGTGGCCCGAAACGTCGTGCATTTCTGAAGGGCATAGGAGGCTCTTTGAATGCTCGACATGTAATAATGTGCAATGTTCTTAACCAGCAGTTTCCTTGGTGCATTTATGCTACCATGGAATCAGTGCGGTATCTCCAGGGATTCAATTTCATGGGAACCTGCCGGTCCACAGGTGATTGACAAGGGGTGGAAAAGACGTTACCACCCTTGAGGGCCTATGTGGTGGGGCTATAAATAGAGGCTCGATGTGAGGCTTGCTTCACTGCCTTCCATCGTCCTTGTCTACGTTCGAAGGACTTTAAGAGTCATAGGGAGGAACGGTCATGACTCGTTTGCTCCTTGGATAGAGTTCTACCGTCGAACTTCTGCGTGTTCGGCGGAGCGACCGAAGAGTGGTTATGTGCAGTTCTTTGGATGGGTGTGTGCCCCTTTTCATGCCCCTATTTGGCACGCAGGCCACGGTAAGGGTTTCCATCTTTCTGAGAAGCCTACTGTGGCTGGACCTCCCTTCTGCGCAGTCAACTTGCTTTGTTTTCCTAGTGCAGGCCTCTGGGGCTTTTTGTTGCCAGGTGATGTCAGGCATCACAGTTGCTTGTCCCGAGCAGGGGTCCATCCTGCATGGGGGAGGCTTGCTTGGCGGGTGCGTAGAAGTGGTCCTCTTGCTCACGAGGAGCTCAAGAGGGAGCTGGTGGGGGAACAAGGAGTGGCGGGACATGCTCTCTCATGGTGCCTATGGGGTGACCCTTGCGGGACATTCCTTGGGAGAGAGATGCAGCTAAGCCCTTCTTTTTGAGCCAGTGTGCAAAATCGGTCGAGGATGGGGTCGCGGGCATGCCCCTTGGGGCTCAGGGGTGGGTCACCCTCTTGCGGAGTTGCGACGCTTCCTGCCACAGTCGGGTCACTTTGTGATTCCACGAGGGTGGAATGGGGGCTACCTTTGCCGGCAACTCTTCTAGCAGGGGTGTATTTACCCGGCCAGATGCGAGGCCTTAACCAGATGGTGCCCACGGTGTTCATCCAGGTGGTTAGGTCCATCTGGGGATTCCTTGCGGGAGGGTCGGCTGAAGGCCCAGCGGTATTGACTAGGTGGGGTACCCCATTGATAAATTGGGAGGTACTCTGCACCTCCAGGCAACCCCGACCACCTTAAGCAGCCATCATTATCCATTAGCATCTGTCGGCCGGTGATGGTTAATTGGGACAGGCTAGCTTCTACCGAGGGGTCATTCTGGGTGAGCCTAGCAAGGGCTATAGGGTTCGCCCGTCCTACTGTTGCACTGTCACCCTATTGATCT
This sequence comes from Thalassia testudinum, assembly GCA_037157565.1. Classification (NCBI taxonomy): domain Eukaryota; kingdom Viridiplantae; phylum Streptophyta; class Magnoliopsida; order Alismatales; family Hydrocharitaceae; genus Thalassia; species Thalassia testudinum. The sequence goes on from JAZHRO010000059.1 coordinate 20,212,299, forward strand.
GAGTGCGAGCAATCTTAGGGGACTGAGGGTGAAGCCACTGAGGCCTGCTGCTATTTTCTTTCTAATTCCCTGCTCCTTTTAGCTGTAACTTAGCCGGAGGCTATAATCCAGAGAATGTAACAATCGATGTTTGTTGTAAAGGAAATAAAGGAATATATTATTTTATTTCTTGTATGGACTACTCATATGAGAAATGTGAGAATGTATTCTTTGCATGGGATTCACTCGCACGGGTTTCATGAACCACGTTTTAGGAGGCTTAGCTTGATCCCTTTTGCTTACTCGAATGGCTTGGCATAAAGTCTCCTCCTGTTACTTCCTTCCAGCTTATCGTTGGCGGGGCCTATTGGGATGCCCGTGAGGAGGGGCATCCGTAGTAGTAGCTGGGCATCTATGGCTGGCGCCATAAATACGCAGGTTGGTTGCCCTTAGAGACCTTCTTTGTAGCCTTTCTAGGTCGACTAGTTACCCGAAGCTTGGTCCAGCCGCCCCCCTCAACAGGCAGGAGGAGGGCATTCTCCTTTGAGAAGCTACATCAAGGCCACTTGGTGCGTAGCACTTGTCCCGTGAAATGATTGGACTGAGGGCGTTCGCGATGGATACCTTGCCCTTGGCCGACTCTCTTTGCAAGGCGGTAATAGGAGGGGGCAGAGAGTCCCGACTTGTCTTTTGTCTTTTTAAATAGGATGCTCCAGCCCATTTGCATGTTCCTTCAGGGGTCGGTTGTTTATAAGGGGCCTCCTTGAAGAATGGATGAGGGAGGGGGTCAACCTTAGGAAGTGGCCCGAAGGGAAAGGTGGCTTTGAGACATAGGAAGCCAAGCTCGTGCCTTCTTGCAGTGTCGCATCACCCGAGGGACGGGGCGCTATGGTCCCACCCCCTTGTTCCATCGCAATACGATGATTGTTAGCGAAGGTGGGCCAAACCCTTGCCCTTCACTTTGACGAGCAAATGCCTTTTGAGGTTAAAGTGACCCAGACTTTCGCTATTGGGCGGTATGCTAAATCTCAAGGTGTATGGACTCGGGTCTTCACCGGCCCGAGGGGCTAGTCCCTGCTTGCCTTGGGGGCATTAGGGTTGGAATGCTCCGTGATTTTAACTTTAGTCACCACTTGACAAGGTTTACCCCCCGAGTGGAGTTAGGAGGATGCTCTTACTGGTCTTGCACCACCCAGGCCCTTCTTGTTGGTGCCCGGGGGACAAGGAGCTACGGTTGCCTTGGCAATGCTAGTCGTTATTTTTTTGTTAAGGGCCAGGGGGATTTAGGGCTCCTCCTACTGAGTCATGCCCTTCCCTCTGGGGGATGCTCAGCTAGGTCTCCTAGGAGGCCCCTTAGCTAGGGTAAGCCCGTCTCAAGTGGTACTCGTTGCGTACCCTTCTTGGGGGTTGCGCAAAGGTGCCCTTCGCAGGGGTGTCTGGACGCCTGTCCTAGACGAGGGGGCCTCGTGGCGGGCTTTGCTAGTGGAGAGCCTGTGAGCGTGACCTGTTTGGACCGTCGCTTCCTTTGAGAGGTCGTTTTCCTGGACACGCCAGGCGGCATCATCAGGATAGGACCGATTGATCGAAGGAGAAGAGCCTGGCCGTATTCCTGTGAGGGTTAGCTCAAACTTGCCTGTTGAACCGCACCACGTTACCTCGGCCTTACTTCGGAGGCGAGGGTCTAGGAGTTGGCCGCTGGGTGGCCTACTGATTTTGCGAATGTGGTTGGTGGCTTGGCCGCTTTCTGGACGTGGCCCTTTTACTATTGGGCCCATTCTTATTGTCATTGTGGCCGCGAGGCGTGGTACCAACAGGCACGTGCCCGCAAGACTATGCCTCCAAACAGGGCTAGAGTTGGTGGGGGGGTTTCGTGTGGGTTGCCCCCTGAAGGTGGCCTTTGCCTAGGGCTTCTCGTAGGGGGCGGCCATGGAATAGGGCCGACCCTAGAAGGTGGAGATGAGAGCCAGCAGTGGGCGCTTGGACTCTTACTGGAGAAGGTCAGAGGTGAGTTGGGCGGGGCTTAAAGCACGGGGGTCCAAGCCACGCGTTACGGGCACTACGTGATGTTGCGTCACCTGCGATGCACTCGTGGAGCAGTAAAGACTTTGTCAGCAGGTGGTGTGTGGAATTTTCAGGCACGTAGGCCAAAGTCCTTACCATCCCGAGGAGCTGATGTCCCAGTCACCATGGGTAAGGCATAGGGGCCTTGGTCGTGCCATACTCGGGGAATGGCATTCTGGCGACCGTTAAGCAAGGCATGAGTGCCTCTGCTTGAGTTCGTCTTCAGCCATCAGGGGTAACTTTGCTAGCCTTGGGAGGCGACAATTGTCAGAACTGCGAGGATGGATCTGTCTAGGCTCTGACCGACTCGGGAAGGTGGTCTGTCAACCTAAATAGATGATGATATGAAGGAACATTGTGTGAGCCCATCTATGTCGACCTTACGAGGTGGCTGAGCAGGTCTTGAGGGGTGACCACACATCCTCTCAAGCTTGGATCAATTTTTGGATCGGCCTACCATCCTTGAGAGGTGGTAGGGAGAGGAACGTCAGGCACAAGCACATCTGCCTAAGTTCTTGCCAACCATATGAGGTGGCTAATGTTTATGCGAAATTGTCGTTGTTTAGGAAATGTATAGTAGTATAGTTGACAAAATCGCACAAAACATTTAAATTTATAAAGCTCAAAATCTAGTTAGAGTCCAAGGTCGTTCGCAGAGAGCAATTATAGCAATTCTATTTACTAATCACAATTTACTTTAGAAAGATATGCAAATATGCTCAGAACTTTGCTCAAAATAAATCAAAATAATATATCAATGAAATCAAATATGAGAATGCAAAAATATTGGGTTAAAATAGTGATTTGAATCACCAAATTAACCCCTAAGTTTAAGCTCACAATTAATTCAAATAAATGAACATATTCTCAACCACTTATCACAGTCAAAACCACTCAAATGCCAGATTAGACGACAGCAGAAGGCCTCAGATGCCTTAACCAATAATAGCTCACAAGGCACAAGGGGCTTGTTTCAATCCGCACAGTAGAGGCACAGTAGCAGCACCCATTAGAGGCACAAGGGCCTTGCACAAAGCCCGCAGAGGGTAAGTGTTGAGAGAGGGAGAGGGAACGGATCCCAAGGCAGAGTAAAACCCGCCCCCTCTTTCTCTAATTCTCTTTCTCTTTTCTCAATTAACACTCGGGTGAACAGTACCGGGTTATTGGGCAAACAGTCAAGGGTCTAGACCTGTCAGCGTGCAGGCGGGCGAGGAGTGCGCGGGCTCGTGCGTGTGAGGGACCCAACCCCTCTTGATCTTGGGCGAACAACAGAGAACACGTTTTCCTTTTATGCATAGCTGAAGCCTCCTCAGTCCACGATGTAGGATTAATGTCCCACATCTTCTCTTCGCACTGCAGTAGGTGGTGAATGCTCTGATTGGGGATGAAGAAGGCCTTGGCAGCTTCAATTGATGGCCTAGGAGGAAACCTAGAGGTGATCCGCAGCGCCTGGGGGTGGCAACGACAAAGAACATGGTCGGATAGCTGTAGACGGAGTCAGAGAAGGAGGTGGCGGCGGCGGAGCTTCGACGAACACCTGAAACACAAAGTATGGTCTTTCAACCTCGTCAAAGAAGCTCGGAAGCTTCATCTTTAAGCGGTGAGTGCGGTGATGACCGTGGATTGGTGATTAGAGGTGTGGCGTGATGGTGCAAAGTCGGAGAAGGTGCTGAAGGTGAATGTGTTCAGTGGAGGTTTTGGGAGCGTGGAACCCTCAATTTCTTGAGCGGTTTTGGTGAGGGTGAGGTGGCAGTACTTTTGGAGGTGACTCAGGGGCATTTGGTGGTCTGTGGAGGGTGTGCATGCTCGCCGGAGTGCGACCAGAGCTAGGGAAGGCAATGGTGGGGCGTGCGTATATGTGAGTGAACCTGAAGTCTAAGGGTGTAAAAAGAGTCAGGGGAAGGAGAGGAATCGAAAGGGGGTAGTGGCAGATGAAGAGAGGGTGGAGGCGACGCCAGCTATGTTTAGCTGGCGTCGGAGACGAAGATGCTCTGGAGATGAGGATGGCGACGAGGAAGAGGCCGGAGAGCTCCTCGCAGGTACGGCGAGGCACGGATGAAGAGAGGAAGTGATTCCCGCTACCTATTGTATGTGGCAGCAAGCGAGCAAGCCGGAGGAAGAGGGTTGCCGGAGATGAGTTCGGAGCTGGTCGAAAGTAGAGGAAGAAGGTGTTTTCTGAGCCAAAAACTCGCTAAGGAGCAAGGCCTTGCAAGAGGGCTCCTTTTAAAGGTCTGTCAATTGCTCTGAATCGGATTTTAAAATCGTTACATTGTAGTATAGATTGAATCAGCGCGAAAAACAAAAAAAATTTATACTCGAATGGAAGATTGAGGTCGTTCGCTAGGAGAAAATAGGAATTCAATCGCTAATCTCAATAAATAATGTAAATGAGTACAAGATTCAAGCCAAATAATATCAAGAAATGAATAACAATTACTCAGAAATGATAATCAATGTAAAGCTTGAGTTGAACAATAGTTATCCAGGGCAAAAAGAATCTCAAAGCAAAAACAATGGTGATTTAGATCACCAATTATTCAATTTAAGCATATATGCATTGAGTTCAAATAATGCAACAGCGTCATCAACCATTAAACTTAGGTACTCAAATATATCAACAGTATCAACCAGGGCACTGTGCTTCTTCTTCAACCTTTCTTTCTTCTCAAGCTCTTCTTTGGCTTCTTTTGCCTGGCTTCAGCTTCATCCTTGTTACGACCCGGGTTCCCGAATCCCTATAGGACACAAGACCGGCTCGACTCGACTAATCCCAAGACCCAGTCGTCCAACAAGAAATAACCAAAAAGTAGGAAAGTAAACCACATTCACTATGCTAAGTAACTAACAGTAAAAGAGTACAACAGTAAAGGAAGTAAAAGCTGCTAACAGTACATATCACTACTACAACTGTAAAGCGGAAACAAAGTACAGAAACATAAATGGTAACAAGAGTCTGAACTCACTAACAAAAAGGAAGTACAACAACAGGAAACTATTGCTGGGCACGACTGGGCCCAGCACCCTCTGCAGCTGGCGACTCGGGTTGCTCAACACCTGGACCTGAAAAGGGTTATGAGTAAACGGAATCAGCGAATGCTGAGTAGAATGGTAACCAACTAACTAAAGTAGTAAAAGCTAATAGGTAATTTATCTTTTCCAATTATTTTATTCTACAAGTTATTCCTTTTCGCCCATTGGTTTACTTTTTAGATCTCTTTCTTGATCTTGCATGTTCCTCGTGGGAACGATCTTGATTGCAGTCTTTTCCGAAGAGTAGAAGGCATACGTGGTGCTCTCCTGGCCAGGAGAGTCCCCCATGGTGATCCTATACCCAGTCAACCACCTCGAGGTCACGGACAGACGTAGCGGTGACTACAACACGCGCGATAATCGCAAGGGTAGCTACCTCGCATTGGCACGCGGTCAGTCGTTTCCGCTAGCGGGTATGCCCAAAGTACAACATGGAACAGTATAGGGCCTAGCCCTCTCAGTAACATGGGTCTAGCCCCTCAGAACCAAACAGGGGTCTCGCCCCTCCACAGTCCACGCACCCTCGTCTGACTACCCCGATTTGTCCAGTGGGCCTAACAAGTCGGTGTAAGGTGGCTAGCTGAACCCTGGGCCCCGTGGGGTGGCTAGCTCTCTACCTACACTAGTAGCTCTCCCCGGTACAGTGTACACGAGGGCCAAAGAAGTTGATGTAGAGTGGTCAATCCTAACCTTGAGTCCCAACCCAAGGGCGGTGTTCACAGGCGTTTCATGCGGATTTAAAGCGTATTATGTTGTAGTATAACCGACAAAACGTTCGAACAAATACAAAGTTTTTATTACTCGAAGACCGGAGTATCCGAGGTCGAACACAGGGAGCAAATGGAACTTACCACTAAATCAAAATGTAATTGAACACTCTAATTTACTCAAAATATCAATTCAGGTATGAATGTATGCGATTAAAAGGAGTTAGGGCAAAAAAATATGAAATTGGACGTCTGATCACAAGATCAGACGTCTTAAAAGCATTTCTCCTTTTCTTCTTGATTATTCTTCTTCTTCTTCTGCTGCAGTCTTTGCTCTTTCTTTTCTTCTTCTGATCTCTGCAAAGTCTTCACTTGGCTTCTCTGTGCCTTTGCTTCTGGCTTGCTCTTTCCTTTCTTCTCCTGCGAAGGCTTCTTCTTCTCTGCCTTGTTTCTTCCTCTTCTATTCTTCTCTGCCGTTCCTTCTTCTTCTATTCTTCTCTGCCGTTCCTTCTTCTTTCTTTCTTTTCCTTCTCGCGGCCAAGTCCTTCTCCTCTTGCGTTCAGCCTGCCTGCACAGGAGCAAAACCTAACCCTTCTCCCTCTACCCGCGCATCTCTCTCTCTCAAGCAATTCACTCAAACCGCTCTCCCAGAGCCACAGCCATAATCGGGTCGGATCGTACCCGGGACCAGGCGCACCTGCAGGTGTGTGATGCGCGAGGAGTGCGTAGGTCTAGGTCGGGTCGGATTCGCCAGGTCCGCGTGGTCAGGCCACGGACGAGGCGGGTGTGGGGTCAGTGAGGGACCTCACCCCTGGGTTTACTGAGGCGATAAGAGTAATATACAAAAACAACTTATATGGTACCTGAGGGCTGCAATCCCACGATGTGGGACTATCTGGTCTCGCCTTCACGCGCGCCTGCAGAAGCCTCGTCGTGCGATTGCCCCCCAGCTGCTGGCTCTGCTAGCGCTCCTTGGCTGGACTCGTTCACCTCGCGACACTCGCGCTAGTATGCAGCACCTGTAGTCTAGAAGACCGGGTGCCTGGAGCTTCGTGGGAGCTTCATCAGAGGTCGTCCATGGCGGCAGCGGCTCGAACCCTGTCATACACAAAACGCGCCTCTCGGCCCAATCAGAATAGCTAGAGACCTTCGCCGTGGCATGGCGAAGGCGGCGGGCAGTGCTGCAGGCCGCAGGTCGGCCTAGGCGTGCGTGCCTAGGTCAACCTGTGGCCGGAGATGGTGGGTTGGTCGGGGGGTGATTGTGGAGGGCTGGAGTGGCAGTGGTAGGGCGGAGTGTGTTCCTGGAGGTGAGGCGGAGCTTTCAAGGTGGTTGGCGAGCCGTGTGGAGGGCTGGAGTGGTGTGGGCGGCTCGCCGGAGTGCGGTCGGAGGCGCAGACGATGGAGGTGGTTAGCGTCTGTCGAGGGTCGATCAAGGGAGATAACAGGGGGAAAAGAGAGAGGAGAGGATGGAGAGGAGTTCTAACCTAACTGTAAGGACGAAAGGGGACGGAGGGCGAACAGCAGTACCTGCTGTCGCCGGAGAAGATGACGCCCAGTGGGGGAGGACGACGGCGACGACGGGGCTGAGGCGGCGTGCGCTGATACTGCGCGACGCGGAGGAAGGTCAGGAAATTAACTCTGCCACTGGTTTTGTGGCAGAGCGAAGAGGGAGGGGAGGGGGCCTCGCCGGAGCCTGCTGGGAGTTTGGCCGGGCAGGAGGAGAGGAATTGGGGGTGGAACCTCGGCCAAACCAAGCTCCCCCTCAGCGGCCGGGTCCGGGGGGTGTTTTATAGGTGCTAGCCGCTCCTATCAGTGCGTGAAAAACGCGCAATTAGGTCAGCCGGCTCGCCGGAGTTGGAAGGAAGAAAGATACCCAAATCTCTCGTGCGTTCGCACGAGAGATTGGGTTCACGCCAGCGAATTTGATTGGCTTTAGAAGGAAGGGAATTCCTCAGAGAATCTCCCTTCCATTTCTGGGAGAGAATCTCTGAGGGATTAGAAAGCAATCCCTCTCCGAACCTCGCCGGAGCTCGGTTCTGCCCTAGCAATGGCGGCAGGACCGGTTTGCAAAGGAGGCGAAGAACCTAGGGGGTTCTCTGCAACGGTATTCAGAAGATAGGGACCAATTTGTGATTTGGGTGTACTAAATTGCAAAGTAGGTCAAGATGACCTCTCCTTAGGTCCAAATTTTGGTATAAACCTAATTTGGACCTAAGGAATCCAATGGAGAAGTTAGATTTCAGGTTTGACCTCGTTTGACTGGATATTTTGCGTAAAAACCCAAATTAGGTTAATTGAAGAGCTAGGACCCTAATCTAGGTCAAATTAGGTTCCAAAGGCCAAATTAAGTGTTCTAAACCCTAGAGTATGTTTTTCCATGATTTGTAGAGGGTTTACTTGCTTTTTGTTATGACCGAAACCTTGTTAATTTAAGCAGGTCTGTTTTAGGGTTACCAAGTGTCTTTTAGTTCTTAGATTGCACATGAACCCATTTCTGATTGACTCAACCCACTTTTTATCTCATTTAGACCATTTGACCTATGTTTTGCCTCTGAGAAATCCCGTTTATCTACTGCAATGGTAAAATTGCAGTTTTAACCTTTATTTCATGTTTTCTTCTCAGAGCACTTGCTCCTTCAGTTAGGCCTTGTTCTAGGTTATGTAGGAGCTTTTATCTTCTTTATTGGGTCAAAATGAGCTAGTTATGGCTCATGATGAGGCTCTCATCAGGCGGCTAGCTCCGCTCTACACTAAACAAGGGACAGTCACTCTCTTTGGTACCACGTACTCAAGGGCCAGCACACTTCCCACTCACATTTCTAGATCCATTCCATTTATCCATAGGAGCTCTACTCCTAATTCCCTGTAAGGTTCATGCTCGTATTCCCCATGTTATTCCATACCAGGTTTCCTCATTCACATTTTAATTCTCAGATTTTATACATGCGGCTCGTATTTCCACAATTTTGCACATACAAGTAATGTCACAGGTATCTGTTTAACAAGCACAGGCATCTCATATTTCACAGGAAACTCTTATTTATTAACAGGCAGTCGTTTACGTTTCTATTCATTCATTTAAGACTTCAATCTCAACACGCATACCAACAATGCAAGTACTTCTCGTCCTATGATTCATGCCACATCCTAGGTTTCTAGTTATCCAATTTCACATATGCAGTTATGATTTATAATTAAAAATAGGGGAAACCACTCTACCAGACAATCCGGGAGTACTGAGGGCTCGAACGGTAGGCTCACGTGCATCTGCAGGCTCCGAACATGCAATAGATCGAAGTCCTATAGCAAGGGACATACCAAAACGGAAAGTTCAGAATAGTATAAAAGGCCTTCTAACAAGTAGGGGAACTCGTAAGGAATCCACAGATATCTCCTTTGCGTAAAACGGACCTCAAATGGACCCTAAACGGGTCAAAAATAGGACTGCAGACCTAAATCAGACGTCTGGCACAAGGTCCAGATGTCTTAAAAGTCACCAGGGTCTCACCTCCTGCGTCGACCTCAAACGCCTGAACCCCTACTTGACCGTCTGGACCCAGCTCCAGACATCCGACCTCTCCTCCAGTCGTCTGGGAGTGCTTCCGGTCGTCTGGCAAGTTGTCTAGACGTCCGAAACTCATGGGAGGGAGTGCCTCGCGCCTTCCCGAAGCTATCTCTGCATGCGACAAGAGAATCACCAATATTTAGCCATGCAGATCGAAGCTGCGATGCGGCCTACATGGCCATAACCGCAAGAGGAACATACCTTCGCGGAACACTACTTTCAGACATCTGATGTCGTCACCAAACGTCCAACCCGTCGTCTGGACGACACGCCAGATGTCTGATTCTAGGAAAAACCCAAAACCAGACCGACCTCCTGCACCTCTCGCTGCGTGCAGCCGCAGCCTCTCCTCCCTGTCTACAGCTCGGCTGCAGCAAGGTGTCGGGGACGTCTCCCCCGACGCATTCCTCCCCCCGCATGCGCCACTCCGACCATGCGTCCTTCGGCGAGCCCCCACGGGCTCGCGAGCTCAAGCTCTTCTTCCTCTCACGCCGCCTCTCCTCCTCATCCCTCGCTCTCAGGCCCTCTCTCGCAATCGCCCCTCTCGCTACAGTGGAGAGGAAAGAAGGAAGGTGGCTGTGGTGGAGTAGGGAAGAGAGGAAAGGGGGGGAGAGGGGCCTTATATAAGGGTGCACTAGGGTTCTACGGGGAAGAAGGAAGAGAGAGAAGAGAGGAAAAAGGGCAGCTTGCACGCAGCCAGCGTGCAGACACGAAGCTACATACAAATTTTCAATTTCCAGACATCTGGGAAGGGGTCCTGACGTCTGACTAGACGTCTGACCGACAGCCCAGACGTCTTAAAAGGCTCAGAACAGAACGGGTCTTTACAATCCTCCACCTCTCTACCTTGGCTTCTCTTCTCTTCTTCTTTCTTTCTTTACGCACAAAGGGAGGCAATCCCTCCAGCGACTAAGTGTTAGAATCTCCTTAAAGCAAAACCCCCCTGCCCCCACGCACTCTCTATCTTTCTATCTCTGGGATCCACTCTCCCAGAGCCTAAGGTAATTGGATTCGGATCTAAGCGTACCCGGGACCAGGGTTGCGAGCATGATATCGCAACCGAGGAGTGAAGTCAAGTTAGGAAGGTTGGGTCAACGACAGGCCCGCGTGAGCTGTGTCACGGGCTAGGCGTGTGTGGGTAAGGAGGACCTCACCCTCGTGTTAAGAGGCGAAGAGGCATAGGCAAAAATTCAATTTATGTCCCTGTGTCTGGTCTGTTGTTTCCGATATGGGACTAAATATCCCTGCTTCGTTCGTGCACTGTTAGCTGCAATTAGTAGCTCCCTTTGAGGTCAACGCAGCAGTCAATGCTCCCAATTGACCTACTACGTGTGTTGCTGAGAAGGTTCCACAGTACCTGGGATCGAGAACTGGGGATATCGTGGCCTTGAACACGAAGAATAAGGTTGAAGATGGCGATGGCGGCAAAGTGTGACGGTGAGAACTTGAAACACTGAACAAGGCCTCACGGCCACGTTAGAATACCTCAGGAGCTTCACCAAGTGTTGGTGAATGTGATGGTAGTGTTTGCGTGGCGTGAGAATGGGTGAGGTGGCCAGACAGTGAAGAGATAGGTTGGCGAAGGTGGGTTTGTTCGGTGGATGATGTGGGCGAGTGGAGTGGCAACTAGGGAGAGGGGTTTTGTAGAGGGTGGTGTGGCGAAGGTCGTGAGGTGGTCGGCGAAGCGGATGGAGGGTGTAGCGATGGAGGCGTCTTGCCAGAGTGGTCGCTGAACGTGGGGAAGATGAGGGTGAACGGCATAGTCGAGGGCTTGTTTTTGTGGTTTTTGGGTAGGAAACTAACCTATGAGCTATAAGGAATTAATCTAACCTAAGCTAATCAAACAGAAGGAGGGAGAACAATGCTGGGGGTACATCGGTGCTGGGGAAGAACGTACTCCGGTAGGGTAGAAGCAGCGACGACGAGGGGAATTGAGGATGCCCGCTGGTATGGCGTGACGCGGAGGAAGGTAAGGAAGAAGAATCTGTCGCTGGTATAATGGTCAGACGACAAGAGGAGTCGAAGGGAGTCGCCGAAGCTCGAGGAGCTATTTGGCCGAAATAGGAGAGAGGAAATTGGGGATTTTCTGGCCGAAATTGAGTCTGAAGAGAACGACAAGGTTTGGGGAGTCTTATATAGGCCTCTGGAGGGTGTTTTGAGCTTAGAATGTCGTCGAAGTTGGAAATCTCTATGATACCCGAATCTCTCATGTGTTCGCATAAGAGATTGGAAAGGTTTTGTGGCTCATGACTGGATTCAACAGAAAGATGATTCCTCAAGGAATCTCCCTTCCAATTTTGGAATAGATTGATTAATTAGAGGAGTTCTCTTCAATCAAAGGTCACTGGAGTTGTAGGAGTAGGATTTCATGGCGATAGGGACCTTTTTGTGAAGAAGACAACAAATATGGGGGGCTATTTGCAAGGATTTTGAAAGTTAAGGGCATGTGTGTGAGATAAAAGAATTTGATAGGACCAAATTGTAAACTAGGTCAAGACAATCTCATATTGGACCCAAATTTTGGTACCAACCTAATTTAGACCTAAGGAATTCAATGGTGAAGTTGGATTTTGGTTTTGACCTAATTTGATTGGGTAATTTATGCAAAAACCTAAATTAGGGCAAAAGTCTGTTTATGATTCTGTTTTGAGTCAAGACGAGTTCTGATGGTCAAATTGAAGGTACTAAACCCTAAAGAATATTTTTCTATGAATTTTAGAAGGTTTAGGTGAATTTTATCCTAACCAAAACCTCAATTATTGATGTAAACATGTTTATATCACATAAACTGTCTATTTATGCATGTTCTTAAGCATAGAATTGCACACATACTATAAATATTGCATAACATGCATCAACTTGCATTTAGATTAGTCTAAATAAAATGTAGGTTAATTATCTCCTTTTATGGCCAAGGACAAGGCAACTTGTTAATTGGGACCTCAAATCGAAGATCCAACCATACGAATCTGATTAGGGCAACGATTGGAGTTCAACGACTCTAAGATCGTCCTGATCGGACATCCGTAGCACCAGATATGGATCAAGGAATCATAAAGATCAAGGGCCAAGATGGTGTTAATATGCACTTCAAACGACAAATCCAACCGCATGGATGGGTTCGGATCGACGATCACAGCCTAATGGAGTGAAAATTGGTTCAATCCGACACCCGTGGCACCGTCTACAACACTTAGAAGATGGACGGCCAAGATGACACCACGTAGCGCCATCCCAGCTGCCCAACCAGCCCCAAGGACCCGCCTCCACTTCTCTTCTTCACCCGCTCGACAAATCTCTGCCGTTGGATGCCCATCCAACGGCCGCAGATCGCGCATGCGCAAATCCTTCGCTTGACGCAAGAAGCAGCTCAATGCAGCGATCGAGCGCCCCTTCGTGAGAGAAGGGCACACGTTCGAGCCGCACTACGCTTCAAATTTAGAGGGGTCGCGGGTGCAGGCATGCCATCACGGTCGTGCGATCGACATCGAGCGACGTGGATCAGCCGATAGCGCCCATGCACAATCAGACGCGTAGCGCGAACACTTGCTCGCACGCAGGCACACAGCACTGGCACGCACACGTCGGCCACGTTTAGGCCTTTAGTGACAGATAAATCCATCACTAAAGGTCCTGTATTAATTTTTTGATGTTGAAATGTCTAAAATGCCCCCACTCCTTGCAACTATAAAAGGAGACCCCTACCCTACGAATTTCTCATCCCTTCTCTTCTCTCACCCCTTCCAAAGCTCTAAGAGCTTGTCCCACACCTGGGATGCTCCTCTAGAGTAGAAATCTTAATTTTTCCACCTTCGTCCCCCTTCGTGGAGCATCCTGTGGTTGTCCTTTCTCTACATTCGAGAAGCAGATCTCGCGACGACGACGATGTGCTGCTTCATTCCCGTTCCTCCCGCCTCGTCCTCCTTCCCGCTCTATTCCCCATCTTCCAGGCGTCGTCCCATCCAACTCGTCCTCCAAGCGATCGTCGAGGAGGATCCTTCTCTCTCCATTTTCTTTACTGCTTTCTAGAGTAGATTTACTGCTTTCTAGTGTAATCATTTCCCGCTTTCTAGTCATAATGAGTAGTGTAATGAACAATTTATGATAATGAAATCTATGTTTATTCTACATCCCTTTTTGCTTTTATTTGTAATATTCTCTCTCTCTCTCCTATTCATTATTTGTTAAATAGATAACTAGTTTTCGACCAGCTAATCTGTTTCGTGACAAACAAATAAAACGTGTATTTTTAATCAAACATTCGCCTCCATGTGTTCGACCTAGAACTTCTTTATAGATTTTTTCGGTATAAATTTTATCTGTTGAATGGATTTCTTCGCGACTCGAACTACAATGACGGGTTTTCGAATCCAATTGCGAACACGTAGTTCTCCGCCTTTAACATTTTGGCGCCGTTGCCAGGGAGGCGACGCTCTTTGATTCTTCACATTTTCCAACTTACGAATCGTTTACCTCACTTCTCTCCTTTCTTATTGTGATTGCAGGTACTCTTTTGAGACGAGCAAAAGCGATAGATTGGAGCAAAGTGCTGTTAAAGGTTCTGTAAGTTTTCCCCTACCTCCCACCCGTTAGATTTCATTCCACCACATAATAACACAAACATAAATCAACCTAGGTGTTCTTATAAACCCTAAGGTTAGTTTTGATTATTTGTTTGACACCTACACCCGCCTTACCCTCCGCATTTAAAAAGAAAAATTAAAAAAAGAAGCTCACAAAGGTACACAACCTCATCTGATTTTCAAACTCAATCAATAAATCGATCTTTGGAACTGGTACATACACCCAAACACATAATCGAGTAGAAATCAGATTAGGTAATCACTTGTGTACCTAATTAAGTGGTGCAGCAGGCTGATTGTTTGAGTTGATTGGGACGCACCACTTCAACTAAAATCAACTCATTAAGTAGCTGCCACATAGGTTCAACTCTTATGGATTTACTAGGCACTCCACATTCTCTTAAGCTTCAAAGGAAAACATCTTCACCTGTGCTTTCAAAACCTGGTGTGCCAACAAAACTTGTTTGAAAATACCTAAAGTTGAATCTTAAAAGCTACTAAGCAAGATTTGAATCCTAAAATTCATCGCATCAAAAATAATCTTGCTTGAAAATCACTGGTTGTGCACGCACACACACATCAATCAATCATTAAGAGCACGACCCAGATAAAGGGCCCATCACATTCCAAAGCACATTCAAACCTAGCCCTAAATAAAACAGAGTAGACATTGGCCTTAAGGATTCGACTCTCTCTTTGGAGCCCAGAACGAGATTATTTTCGATTAGTTTATTTCTACTGTTCAATCTAATGTCTAGCTAGGGGAGCAGAATCAAACGATCGCAGTTGGGGGTACACTAGGAACCGGAGGCGCAAGCCAAAGGAAGAACCTTCTCCCCGGTCCCTTTCTCTAACTAGTTGGATTGAACGGAAAGAAGTAGTTCAAATCGTTTCTTTATCTCAAGACGGGTTCTGGGAGTCTGTAGGTCTTTAGGCTAGCCCACTTAAGGACAAGTTTGATTGTTTGTATTGTAGGGCACCTTTCTTCCTCCCGTCTATCATGAATCTTTCCACATTTCACATGCATCCCTGCTCTTTCCCTCCTATTTTGACTTATCCTCAACATGACGATTATCCCGACTCGTACTGTAATCAGCCATCTCTTAATTGGGATAACTAGGATTGGGGATACAGTTCTAGACCTCTGTGTTCGGGATCAAACCTTGAACACCATAATTGTGATTTCTATCCTTCTTCGAGCCACATCGATTATAATCAAGAAGGATACACTAGTCCTTACCCATCCTCTGAATACACTGCCTTTAGGTCATCACCACATTTTGAACAATCCAAAATGACCTATTATCAGGAAGGGTATCACGAATCTCAATTCATTAACTCCTCTGCACTAATCCCAAACCCGCCCAACCCTGAACCAAGTCATTTGGTTCAAGTTAACCAGGTTCAATATAAGGTTTTGGCTAACTTGAGGAATACTATACAATCTTTAGAAGTTCAGCCAATACCTTGCACTGAAGAATTGGAGCCCCTAATTGAAATGATTGATGATCTGAACAAGTATTTGTTGGATTGGCTTCAGGATGTTAAGGATAAGAACTCGGGTGAGTTTTTACTTGGGAAGTTAGCGAAATTGAGAATAAGATTTGTGGTTGCTTTAGTTCAATCATGGGATGATTCCTAGGATGAACCCCCTTTAGAAGAGCCAATGTCAAAATCCACTCAGGCACCTATTGGAGGGGACACGCGTTACGAAGCTGACCAGATTAATTTAGAGCAACCAATTAAGGATGATCTGATTTCTTCACCTGAGATCCCTGAGCCGGGGTATGAGGAAACGTATGTCTCCATGGATCAGAAACTGATGGATGATTTTCGGATGTACATTAATACAGTTTATATTTCTTTGATTCTGAGGGTGACGATTCAATTTGCGAAGTCTTACGTGAGTTAATAGAACACGATTTATGTGAGACGATTGGGCCTAAGGAATCCGATAAATCATTTGATGGCCCAATAACTTAGGAAACTGATCTTATTGGGGGTCACAAGATGGATTTAGAATCTCATTTTCTGAAGGATTCAATTCAATGCCCTAATTGTCAGTTACACCCCATTAAGCTTACTGACGATTCTATTTTTGCAATAACTAAACCCAAGTCAATTCTGATTCAGTCACATCTTTTAGACTTGGAAATTTCAGACGAGGTGATTAATATGCAAGAGGTCCCAGAATTTGACATTCTGAATGAGGAGAATAGAAGCTGGGAGATTTTGATTTGGGAAGCAAACTCCGGAGGAACTAGAAGACCGAGTCTAAGGATTCCCATTAAGCTGAAACCATCAAACCAGGACCCTTACGACATTTATTTTGAGGATGACTAACCCAAGCACACATTCATTGATTATCCTTTTAAGCTTGATTTCTCTGTAACCCGACTTGTTGGTCTTGGGTTGCATCCTCATAAATCGCAGGCCCGACCCCACTTGCATCCTAATTTCAGGTTCTAGGTAATTTTTACCCAGAACCTTAGATATTCTCGACCATGGGGTATGGGTCTGCACCACAATTTGGTCCACATCTGTGGACATCTGCTGGCAGGTCCTAAGGTGAATCTTTGTATTCTGATTCTGACCTACACCTGTGAATTAGTTATTTCTTCTTCTTTGTATAGTGTGCTTAGCTGAAGGCACTAAATTCAGCACATATACAGTTTCTGTTTATCTCGGAGTGGACCTGTCATTCACACAATTCAGGTGCTTTCTACTCTACTTCACTCTGTTTCATGTCTTTTTAATACAATGAGGACATTGCATTAGATAGGCATGGGGGGTGGATATTCACCTCTGAATTACTTTGTTAGCTCCGTAGATACATTTTATTTTCTTTTATTTATTTATATATATATATATATTATGGAATTAGGAAAGAGAACTTGGGCTTTAGAAAATTTTCAATCTTAGGAAATAAAATTGCATGATTTGAACACGAAGACCCTTCAGGTCTTCGGACTTAATTAGCCCGGGTATCCACTAAAATGTGGATTTGTTTCTCGAGTCTTCGCCATCATGAATTCTATTTTAATTTGATTAAATAAGTTTGGATGATAAGTACACGACTTATCAACTCGCCATCTGATTTGAGGGAACTTTAAGTCTAATCATCTACACACCATTCGTCGCTGACTCGTTGTTCAGCGATTTTAACGAAAATTGGGTAGCTAATGAACCTTCTAAGGTGATATGGCTGGCAAGTTATCGTGGGTAACTGCCCATAGGTAGGTTGTCCAAAGCCCAGTCACTGGACCACTCTCTTCTTGCTACCTTTAGGTAAATCTTGGACCAGAGAAGCCACCTACTTAAAAGGAAAAAGAAAGTTCAAAAAGAAAAGAAAAGGAAAAAGAAAAAGAAAAGGAGAAAAGAAAGAAAAAGAAACAAAAAGAAATAAGCCACACTTCGTCGCACGAGTATGTCTAGCAAGTTGTCGGTGGTAACATCTCATCGACCGGTTGTCCAGAGCCCAGCTCAAGAAATACACATAAAAATTCCAAAACACTTAGGAAGAAGCGGAGAAGTAGAATAAGCCGGGGAGATATACACTTGATTCACCCTTGTGTTGACCCCATAAAAAATAAAAGTAGGGAGAAAGCTGCCGGTCGTATAGATACACCTTCAGGCATATTTCTTTTTAAGGTCACCTAGGGGCATAGAAACCCGAAGTTCATTCTGATTGCCGATCAACAAGTCTATCACATTCATAAAAAGATACTTAGAACTTAGGATTCTCATCAAGTCTTGGACAAGTTGAGTGGCCGTAGAAAGTCGCTCTGTAACCCTAAACTCAAAAATCCAAAAATATTAGAAAAGATGAAAAAGAGAAAAAAAGATCCCTCTTTGAATAAGGTGAGAACTTGAGGCGATCTTCATTTTGGCAGATACCCGGGCACTGTTGTGTCTCTGTAGTTCAGGTCCTAGTTGAAATCCCTAAGTGTTTAAAATAACTATTACCCAAGAAATCTGTTTAATTCTCTTATAAATAGCATATAGTTTTGCTAGGGGCTAGCAAATGATAGGCATGGGGGTGTGATGTAAACATGTTTATATCACATAAACTTTCTATTTATGCATGTTCTTAAGCATAAAATTGCATCACATACTATAAATATTGCATAACATGCATCAACTTGCATCTAAATTAATCTGAATAAAATGTAGGTTAATTATCTCCTTTTATGGCCAAGGATAGGGCAACTTGTTAATCGAGGCCTCAGATCGAAGATCCAACCGTACGGATCTGATTAGGGTGACGATTGGAGTTCAACGACTCCAAGATCGTCCTGATCGGACATCTGTAGCACCAGATATAGATCGAGGAACCCTAAAGATCAAGGGCCAAGATGGTGTTAATCTACACTTCAAATGACAAATCCGACCGCACGGATGGGTTCGGATCGACAATCGCAACCTAACAGCGCGAAAATCGATCCAATCCGACACCTATGGCACCATCTACAACACTTAGAAGATGGACGGCCAAGATGGCACCACGTGGCGCCATTGCAGCCGCCCAACCGACCCCAAGGACCTGCCTCCACTTCTCTTCTTCATCCGCTTGACGAATCTCCACCATTGGATGCCCATCCAACGACCGCAGATTGCGCATGTGCAAATCCTTCGTGCGACGCAAGAAGCAGCTTAGCGCAGCGATCGAGTGCCCCTTCGCAAGTGAAGGGTGCACGTTCGAGCCGCGCTGCGCTTCAAATTCAAAGAGGTCGTGGGTGCGGGCATGCCATCACAGCCGTGCGATCGACATCAAGCGGCACAAATCAGCCAATAGCACCCACGAGCAATCAGACGCATAGTGCAAACGCCTGATCGCATGCTGGCGCACGGCATTGGCGAGGAGCGGTTTAAGCCATCCAATCTCTTGATCGGACGGCTGAGCACACGAAAATGTGCGCATACGTTTGAGGAGCTGAAGGTGATCGGGCGTGCGCGGCGAGCACACGTCAGCCACGTTCAAGCCTTTAATGACGGATAAATCAGTCACTAAAGGTCCTGAATTAATGTTTTTGATGTTGAAATGTCAAAAATGCCCCCACTCCTTACAACTATAAAAGGAGACCCCAACCCTACGAATATCTCATCCCTTCTTCTCTTCTCTCACCCCTTCCAAAGCTCTAAGAGCTTGCCCCACACCCGGGATGCTCCTCTAGAACAGAAATCATAACTTTTACACCTTCGTCCCCCTTCGTGGAGCATCCTGCAGTTGTCCTCTCTCTACATTCGAGAAGTGAATCTTGCGACGACGATGACATGCTGCTTCATTCCCATTCCTCCTACTTCGTCCTCCTTCTTCCCGCTCTGTTCCTCGTCTTCCAGGCGTCGTCTCATCCGGCTCATCTTCCAAGCGATCATCGAGGAGGATACTTCTCTCTCCATTCTCTTTACTGCTTTCTAGAGCAGGTTTACTGCTTTCTAGTGTAATCATTTCCCGCTTTCTAGTCATAATGAGTAGTGTAATGAACAATTTCTGATAATGAAATCTATGTTTATTCTACATCCTTTTTGCTTTTATTTGTAATATTCTCTATCTCCTATTCATTATTTGTTACATAGATAGCTAGTTTTCGATCAGCTAATATGTTTTGTGACAAACAAATAAAATGTGTATTTTTAATCAAACGTCCACCTCCTTGTATTCGATCTGGAACTTCTTTACGGATTTTTTCAGCATACATTTTATCTGTTGAATAGATTTCTTCGCGACTTGAACTACAACAACAGGTTTTCGAATCCAATTGCGAACGCGTAGTTCTCTGCCTTCAATAGTTACTTAAGCGGGTCTGTTTTTAGGGTTTTAGATGTCATTTAATTCTTAAAACACGTGAAAACCCTTTTCTATCTGTACTAACCCACTTGTTAGACTCTTAAGACCATTTGCCCTTAATTAACCCCTAAGAAAACCCGTGATTGTTTTGCATTCAAGATATGATGGTAAAATTATAGTTTTAACCCTGGTTCCTTATATTTCTCTCAGAAAGGATTTGCAGTGAATTATGGCCTTCTGATGGTTATGTAGGAGCATTTAATGACTTAATTAGATCAAATTGAGCTAGTTATGGCTCATGATGGTGTTCTCATTAAGGTCCAAGGGCGGCTTCCAAGCTTGGGAAGAAGCTCGAGAAGCTCAAAATCTCGGGAAAGAAGATCCCTGAATTTGTGAAGTTTGCATGAGCTCTACGGTCCAAATCAAGGTCCAAGATGTGGTTTAATTGATTGGGAAAGTCCTCAAGATCAATCCCTTCAATTTTGGAGAGATTTGGTCGAGAAATCAGGGAGAAATCCCATATTTAAGGTCGCATGCTTTGGGTTCACACTATTAATGGTGGTAGGGACCATTTTAAAGAAAATGATGAGAAGTTAGGGGTCTAAATGCAAAGATCTCGAAACCTAAGGGGCTAAATGTAAGAAATAAAGTTTTAAAGGGCTAAATTATAAACTAGGTCAAGATGGATTCTGATTGGGTCAAAATTTTGGTATAAACCTAATTTGAGCTAAAGGAATCTAATGGTGAACTAGGATTTTAGTTTTGGCTAAGTTTGGCTGGGTAATTTGCATAAAAACTCAAATTAGGGCAAACTTCCATCTGAGACTCTATTCAAGGTCAAAATAAGCTCAGATGGTCAAAAAAAGGGTACCAAGCCTCTTATAATATTTTTCTATGAATTTTAGGTGGTTTAGATGAATTTTATCCTGACCGAAACCTCTTTTATTCAAGTAGGTCTGAAATTAGGATTTTGTGTTATGATTCGGTTCTCGAAATGTGTGAAATCTCGTTTCTGTCTGTATGGACCCACTTATTGGACTTTAATGCTCATTTGACCTTTGATTTACCCATTACAAACCCAATGGTTATTATATGTTTATGATATGGTGTTAAAATTGCATAATTAACCCTGATTCCCTGTTTTCTTCTCAAATCAGAATATTATGGAATTATGACCCTCAGATGATCATGTAGGAGCATTTATACATCAAACCTAACTAAAAGTGGCTAGTAAGGGCCTATGATGGTGTTCCCTTCAGCTGACATTGGCCCTTCGGATGTATTCGCCCAGGCCGTAATTAACCCGATGAGGTGGGTGGCCGTCTCGAAGGGACAGCTGAAAAGGGGTCGGACACATTTGCCGAAATTTGTGTTGACCTTAAGAGGTGGCTTGCCATCCTGAAGAGGTGTCAATATATGGACGCGCTGGTTTGAATTTTTTGCCCACCTTAAGAGATGGCTCGTAGGCCTAAAGAGGTGGCGATACATGGAGTGTCGAACATGTTTGTCCAAGTTCTCGTCCATCTTAAGAGGTGGCTTGTCGTCCGATTTCTTGTCGACCTAAGGAGGTGGCTTGCCAGCCTGAAGAGCAGCACTAAATGGAACATCAAGCGCGTTCATCCGAGTTCTCGCCGACCTGAAAAGGTGGCTTGCTGACCTTGAGAGGCGGTAATGAATGGAACGTCGGACGCGTCCGTCCGAGTTCTCGCCGACCTGAAGAGGTGGCAATGATTAGAATGTCAGACAAGTCCGTCCGTGTTCTCGCTGACCTGAGGAGGTGGCTTGCCAACCTGAAGAGGCGGCAATGAATGGAGCATCGGACGCATCCATCCGAGTTCTTGCCGACTTGAGGAGGTGGTTTGCCACATGAAGAGGCGGCAATGAATGGAACGTCGGACACGTCCGTCCAAGTTGTCGCCGACCTGAAGAGGTGGCTTGCTGGCTCGAAGAGGCGGCAGTACATGGAACATTAGATACGTCTGTTTGAGTTCTCATCCACCTTAAGAGGTGGCTTGGTGGATCGGACCTTTGTCCACGGCATTCTTAGGAGGCGAGTTGCTGGGTGAGGGCTGAGAGTAGCCGTCACTTTCTATGAGCGATGGTAGCTAGTTGCGAGGAGTAAGGGCCTGTCCTTGACAAGACAGGTTAGGCCTCTTGCTACTGTTGTGGTAGGTTACAGGCCTCCAATGCCGAAGTTGGCGGCTGTGGGTCTACCCTCGGAGTGGTCGAGACTGTGCGCGGAGGAAGTATCCGGCGCTGGCCACCCTTAAGGGGTAATTTTTCCATCGCAGGGACTTAAAGGGGATGCCATGGTTCCTGATAGCCTTATGAGGCAGCGTTTGGGCGAGCGGGTCCCCCCAGGGGACTGTCATCCTTAGGCCTCTGTAGGGATCGAGATCCTCCTAGCCCCGACGAACTTAGTCGCGTCATAGGGCAAGAAAGGGAGGTGGGGGTGCCAAAACTGTAGAGTTTGGCTATGGCCCTAAAATCGCTTGGTAGATCAACCAGGTTAGCCCATCACTAGATTGCTCGGACTAGGTTCCCCTTTTCTTTCTTAGCGTGAGCTTCTTAGGTTGGTTCGACTTGCCGTAGGGAGTTTACGCCAGGCTACTGTACCTTCGCACGTTGTTCCTACTCTCAGAGGGGGTTGACCACGTATTGAGAGGGTATGATGGCGAGCGTGCACTGGTGTTCAACCGACTAGGCCGCCCAATGCCACCGTCATCCAGGCTGCCTTAGATTGGCATGACTGCCGGGCAGTAGACTGAGTTGCCTAATTTGGTTGTTAGTTTGGCTACTTTAGGTACAGCAACCTGGTTAGGCAGTCTATCCCCACCCGAGCTAGAATGTCGAAGGGTCATGCCCTTCCTCTCTCTCCTCTTCTCTCGATTGCTGAAGGGTCGCGAGCGGGACTACTGATGGGAGGAGAGGAAGGCATTCCCATTGGAGTGGTGATGCACCGAGGGTGCACCGACCCAGAAGGGGTGGCTTGGATAGCAACTTAGCCTGAGCGTCCCCGACAGCCATTACCGTAGGAAGCTGCACGAGTTGTTGACCCATCTCAGACGACGCTGCTCCTAGAGGTCCCCTCGGCTTCCGTGCCGACGCTCCTGGGAGGCCGGGGGTGAAGCCCTTGGTTACCCACAGCATCGTGGTGGAAACTTCCTCCTTGTCAATGTCCAAGGGAGCATGCTTTATGAAGGGTTTGGGTCATCCTGTCGGGGGAGGCTTTTGCTGAAGTAGGCCTGAAATGCTTCGCCAGAACATGGGGAGGTTTGACCGTATCCTCCTCGCCCGGATGGAGGTCGAGGGGAGGTGCCTAGGGAGAGTCGATCCAGAAGGGGGGCTTGATTTCTTGGAGTGACTTCGACTCAAGGTCGCTTTGGCCTCTGCACTGGTAGGCTCAAGCACTAGGAGGGGAGGACCTCGTGTGGTGCGACTGCTATCCCCAAGGTTTCGGTGGCGATGTCCTCACAACAGCGTCAGTGGATCTAGGTGACATCACCTGCCCCTCCAGATGGGGTGTTGACCCACTTGGCTCTCATCTTGCAGTGAAGGCAGCAATGGTTGCCTGTAGCTAGCAGGGCCCCTCTTTGTGGTGACCCCCTCAGTGCCCTGCGAGCCTTCCGCTCCTTGGCCTTACGGGACCTAGGGGCAGCAACCCTTAGTCAAAGGTCTGCCCCCCTCCAAGCACACCTGCCTAACTTATTGTCAGGGTGTGCATCCATCGAGGAATCCTGTTGGCCTAAGTGGGTGCGTTCCCCCGTGGACCGATCCATTTCAGGCACGTCCACTTGGTGCTTGGCCAAAGGAGTGCATTCTCCTTTAAACGCAGGCTTTCGCTGCCTAGTTCATTCTACTCTTTGCTGGTGGATGGAACCTCTTCCGTGGGCAGGTGTCGGGGCCCGCCTATCTGGGGGTGTACCTACCTTTAGCGGTGGCTGTCATCAGTACCGCGTCTTTCAGGTGATCCTCGAGGGGAGTCACCTCACTCCACGACCCCTTTTTGGATACTTGGGTGCCTGGCTGGGGGCATTGTGCTCGTGCTTGTGGCACAGACGGACTGGCTCGGCACTACGAGTCCACCAGCTTACAAGGTTTGATTCATCATAGTACCGAGCCTCGAGCTAAACCAAGCGAGACTAGGCGAGCTCAGTCCCCTACTGCTCAGCTCCTGATAACTTCTTGGGGTTGCCCCCAGCCCTCGAGTGCTTGGCAAGGCACTCTTTGGGGCCTGCCCCTCACACCCTCAGAGGGGTTGTCTGGCCAGGGAATGATCCATACGCAGGCCATTGTCGGGCGGGCGCCGCTAGAGGAGACCGGTGGGAAGCTCTCATGGGATGGTCGAGTGCTGGCTGGCCTTGAGGATTGTTCCTTAAGGAGCAAGGTGTAAGGCAGGGTTAGTTGTTCTTTCGTGTTGGGTAGTGGCTGGCAAACCAGATGCCTCCAATGGGGGACCTCCATTCCTTTGCACCCGCGTGGGCAGGTGGCACGCACATGGACGTGTATCCAGGATCCCAGGACTTGGCTCCCAGTTCCTCTTGGCGAGGCTACGCTTTCGGGAGGGAAGGCCCAACTTGGGGGACCTCGAGCAACGAGCCGAGGTCACCAAGGCGTGTAGACGTCGCACCCCGATTAGGCTCCTCTAAAGGGAGGAGAGCTGCGAGTGGGATCGCGGTTGGTTACGACCACAGCAGAGGCTTTCTCCCATGGAGGCCGTAGCAGGGCGCTGGAGGGGCCCTTGCTCCCAGCGATCAGATGCTTTGCAGAGCGATGGCTCTTTTGTTGATGCTTCCCACAGATGGTGCCATTTGACAAGCCTCAAAAGGTCCTACCAAAACATTTGCTATCGTAGGAGGCGCTACTCAGCCATCGATCATCCATCACATAAGGAGATGGAGTGAAAATCAAGCAAATACAAGGAAAACAGGGATTTGGTGACCCAGTTCCACCCTACATAGTGTATGTCTGGGGGGAGGACGATTTCCCAACTATACACTAGAGTTTTGGGGATACAATTCAGATAATCTCACTCCCTCTCCGGGGAGGAGTCTCCCTCTAGTGGGGGTCTCCCTCTCTATTTATAACATGGGGAATACTCTTATTGACAGGCTCTAGTGCCCCTACTTGTCAGGCTACGTGGTAGCTGTCAGGGTGCAGGTTATCAAGCCCATCATTTCGTACCTTCCGCCCAGGCTGCACAGAATCTTCTGGCAGACTGGGCTAGTGTTGACTGGGGATCCGACTGATCTCAGGCGGGACGGGGATCCGGTTCCGCCTGTGCACTCCGTGTCCAGGTAGCCAGATCCCTTGCGGGTTGGTGTGGAGTTTTGAATCCAAGGGCACTTTTTGCTCCTCATTACATGCCCACGCCAAATCCTCTGCGCAATCTCCTCCAGCACTACCTCCATCCCTACAACCTGAGCAACCCACGTCCAACTTGCCTTGCATATATAGCACAAGACCTTGCACCACCTCATGCACGATCTGCATGCTGTGCAAAAATCACATTCCCCATTTTCCTCTCATCCTCACCTATATAAGCACCTTCCATGTATCATCTAAAAAACATCCCCTCCCATACCCAAGAGATCTTCCTCTCTGACCTCTCCTCCTCCTTTTCCTCCTCCTCCGACGGCTCCTCTTCCTCTCAATGTCAGCAGCTCCATGTCCTCTCCAGCATCCTCCTCCACAACTTTCTCCCGACATTCTTCCCAAAGCTTCCCGCGATCTAGCAACATCGACACCGACCACAAGCGCCCTCCCGTGGAGCATCATCTTCTTAGCCTTCCTCTCACTACTCTCTCTAACTCTTACATCCTCCATATATCTCTCCCTCTTCTTGCTTTATTTTTATTTTGTAATAGACTTCAATTTTAGTTGATGTAATATTTGTTTGAGTAGTTAACTTATCTTCACCATTACTTGCCTCTTATTTAACTTTGTCACTTTCATCTTCATTAAAATACAAAAAAATGAATATACAAAAAAAGACCAAAAATAAAATAAGTGAGATAATAAGATCGAGCAATATTTGTCTACCAAAGAACGACCTTAGACTAACCAGATTATATAAAAATAAATTTTATTTGGTTTTGAGATTCCGCGGCTACAACGATAAATCCATATCTTTATATTTTGCAATTTTCTCGATATCAGTTACCCAACCATAATCTCATTAATACCCCTTTTCATAAATTCGCACTAAGACAGAATCACCCTTCCACTGGTTCGTAGGTCCACTAATGGGACGATCTTGTTGCAGTATCCTCAAGGTGCAAGATGTACACAAGATGCTCTTTTGGCTGATAGAACACCATGTGCCTGTCCTACATATGGTTTACTGTCCTAGGGTCACTATCGTGGTGTAGTGGTGACTACGGCACGTGCGATAAACACACGAGGTGCTACCCCATACTGGCACACAATCAATCGTTTCCACTAATGGGTATGCATAAAACAGAACAGAACAAGGTCACACCCCTCAACAATACTGCGTATAGGGCTATCAAATGAGTCAGTTCGGGTTGGACTTGACTCATTTAGACCAAACCCGTTTATAAATAGGTCAGGTCGGGTCCAACCCGTTTACTAAACGGATCTATATACACTAACCAGAACATGACCCATTTACACTCGCCAAACCCAACCTGACCCGTTTAACCCATTTAATAGCAGGTTAAACAGGTTAAATGGGTAAATGATGACTCTACAAATATTAGTATTTATATTATCAATTAGAGTCAATTTCGAGGGTACATGTGAATTAATGTCATATTATAGTGGGCTTGGGAGCATTGCATGCATGTTATGTTATTCCTGCATTAAGATTGCTTATAATTAATGTTTAACGACCATGTGTGCAAGTGTGTATTGAAACAAGTCTCAGATGAACAATCAGACATACAGATGGATCCAGATCGACGAACGGAATCCAACGGACTCAAAATCACCTCAATCCGACCTCCGTAGCTCCCACAACGAGCCAAAGAAGTTCTGGTTGTTGATTTGGCGATCAATGGCCCAGAATCGACAACGTGTCAGTCATCTGCACCTCCCCCATGCGCTTCACATCCATTGAAGGCCCTTCCAGCGACGCCTCTCCACTGTTGGATGAAGATCCAATGGTGAGGTTACGCCACGCCTCACCTCAGCTCGACTATCTGATCGCATCCAATGGTTGTGGACGCAGCACTAGCAACGCATCCGCGCGTCTATCTGCAAGCATGGCGCAGCGGTCCTCACCTCAACCCACACGCTACGGGCACGCATTCGAAGCCTCGTGAGGGCGTAAATCAGCAACACGAGAGCGGTGGGAAAAATTTGGCCCTTGATTTCTCATCCAACGGTTCTAAAGGGTGCA
Organism: Thalassia testudinum; assembly: GCA_037157565.1. Classification (NCBI taxonomy): domain Eukaryota; kingdom Viridiplantae; phylum Streptophyta; class Magnoliopsida; order Alismatales; family Hydrocharitaceae; genus Thalassia; species Thalassia testudinum. Next base: position 20,239,375 of record JAZHRO010000059.1, read on the forward strand.
ACATGGCGCGATCTCATGCGCCAAATGCACGCGATGCGTGCACGCGCCATCCAACGCCCGATCCAATACCTGATTATATGCATGCTCCACGCAATCTGAAGGGCACGGCATACGCGATTTGGGTAGTCGATTCTCGGGCGAACAGCTGTGAGCGCGAGCATGCGGATTGTTAGTGAGGCCACTGTTCATGCGCGAGCGAGTGCGTAAGCTGGGGTTTTAGCAATGCCTACAACAGAGTTTCAACGATGAATTGAATGTCGTTGTTGACCTAAAGGTTATTTTTGGCCCTTTTCCTCCATTATAAAAGGACCCATCATCCTCCACTTTTGGGGAATCTTCTACCAAGCAACTCCCCCACTCCATAGAGCATTCAAGCAAGGTCACGGAGACGCCTAGCCACCGACAAAAGCCCCTCCACCACCATGGCTGCCTCGCCTCTCCATTTAGCTAGTTTCTTTAGTTTAATATTTGTTATTTTTAAGCTTTCCTCTAATGTTATAATTATAAAACAGTTCTATCTTTTACAATAAGTTACTTTGCTTAGTTTCATTGCTAGCCATAATCGCTTCGTCATCATAAATCTCTAACCCTATCTCTCTCTTTCTCCCTCTCTCTCTCTCTCTCCCTCTCTCTCTCTTTCTCTCTATTTTGCAAGCGAACAAACCAATATATTTCATGACATTGAAGAGAATATTTGAGCCGATTTCTCGCCCCCTGTGTTTGACATTCGAACTCACATTAGATTATTCTAATTAAAATTGTTTTCATAAGTGCATACTACAACGAACGAATTACATAAGCGCGTTTCTCAATGTCAATAAACATGGGGGTTAAATGGGGTTCTTTTCTCATTAATTGGATTTATCGAGTTGAGCGGGTTCGTGGGGGTAAACTTGAACCCAACCGATTTAATAAATGGGTTAAATGCATTTAAACCCGTTTAATGTAGGCAGGTTTGATTTTTTTTAACAACCTTAACCGCATACCCTCTCCCAACTATCCTAGTTAACCCCAAGTGGGCCCAACAAGAGTTGGCACAGGAAGGTCATTCCTTCCCAGGTCCCAACCCGGGAAGGTCAGCTCTCTCCCTACATAATGGGGAATTAGCTCTCCTCAGTATGCTTGCACCCGAGGGCCAGCTCGCCCCTACAGCAGAACTCAACACAACCAATCTTGACCCCACATTCGTACTCTCCCCCTCTTAATAGTTTCTTGTACAGTTATCACTTATTTACCATTTCTAGTTTACCCTAGGGTTCAAGTAATCCCTACTTGGTCGCTAACTCATTTAAGCATTACAAGCCACATTTCACATTCACAAAGACATCTTCAGTTTTCCTTAGAGTTCATGAATACTCCTAATTCTATTTCTAACAACTACGCTAGTCATATGGTCAACGGTTCACAACCCAGGGATGTAGCTTTCTAGTGAGAGCTTGTCCCACCATCAAGGCATAAGAATTTCAATTTTTAACCTTAAGTACACAATTCAACTAAGCAAAGATAGTACAACCACGTGACACTTAAATTAAGCAAGATTTGTGTTCTATGAGACATTGCTAGAGGACATGACCTAGAAAGATGGCTTAAATTTATGACCACAAGACTAACGTTAAGATGGCCTAATGCAGGCAACTTAATTTAACAACAATGGCAAGTAGAGGAAGAGCCACTCTACCTCGACATATCAGAAGGATTGGCGGCACGGTAGCTGGTCTAAACCATCCCAGGGAAGTTAGCTCTCTCTCTATCCTATAAGATGGTTAGCTAATATCATTTCCGGATCACATGTTAATTATGGTTAATTAATTATTGTGTTGTAGTATAGTTGCAATACAAATTGTGTCATTTTATTTATATACAATTTTTACTGATTTTATTCTAGGTCGTTCATTGGGAGGCAATTAGTGATATACATCACTCTCTATTATCCAAAAATGATATTTTATTTTAAAAATATCAATTTTATTTACAAATGAATGAATAACGAATGAAAGAATCAAAGAATGAATTAATCTAAGTCGGTTATGTATAAAAAAGACACAACAGAGTAGGCCTTTAGAGACGGTTGCAAAACCGTCACTAATGGTCTTTAACCGTCTCAAAAAGGCTTTTGTGACAGTTTGGCAACCGCCCCTAAAAGTGGTGTTCCAATTGATTTTTTGGGACAGTTACTAAAAATCATCCCTAAAAGATTCCTTTAAGGACGGTTGTTAACTGTCTCTAAATTTCAAACTAACATATGAAATAATCGTTACTTTATTTTTTGTGACGGTTACAACTGTCTCAAAAATCAATAGAAACCATCACTAAAGTTAACTAACATTTTAAATGACCGTTATAATTTTTTTTTGTGACACTTACAATCGTCCCTAAAAACCATCTTTAACCGTCCCTAAATTTCAAACTAACATTTGAAATAACCGTTACTTTATTTTTTATGACGCTTACAACCATTTCAAAAAATCATCGGAAGCCGTTACTAAAGTTCAACTAACATTTTAAATGACCGTTATATACATTTTTTTGTGACACTTACAACCGTCTCAAAAAATCGTCACTAAAAGGCATTTCATTTGTTACAAAAAATTAATTCAAACGTTGTTGTATCCTCCGATAATAACATTTACTAAAACAATTACTAATACCTGTAAGTAAGAATATCATCTACTCAAAATTTATATTCACTTCCATTCATAACATTCACAATTTGAATAAGAAAATCATAAAGATCCAAATAAGAACTCATCTTCTATTAAAGAAAGTAACAAAAATAGTCTTCTAAATGCATTCAAAAAAATCAAAGTTTCACATAAGAAACTAAAAGTTACATGTCTAAGCTATAAAAAGGAAAGTTATCATTTAGTTCTTAATAAATCTATATCAGACTAAGATTCTGGCAATACTTGTCCTTCAACCATGCTCTTCAATCTATTCAAATTCTCCTCCATGAGTTTTTGATTGTGAAGGAGTTATTCAATTTTTTTATTTGATTCTTCTAATTGTTATGCTGAGATGACACAGTTGCCTCGAGATTATGATTTTCCTGTGATTGTGAAGAGGATCCACAACTTTCATACCAATTGGTGATTGGGGCTTCATGACAACCACATTTTACACGTCCAGGATGCTCATCTAGTAGGATTTTGCGGAATGCTTCTTCAGGAGATAGTGGTTCAACAATATAGTTTGCTTCATCAGCTTCATTTGGAACTGGATTAACAAGCACCAACATCTCCTCGTAGAAGACATTTAACATGAAGGACATTTTAAGATTAAAAAAGTAATGGAAAAGAAAAATGTTCATGTTTAAAACATTAATATCTTTAACATAAGGGAACAAGGGATAAAGGTTCAATTTTGTATGCTGTGTTAAGTTATGCAACTAAAAAGGTCATTTTGTTATGCTACTATTTAACCCAAAGCTAATTCTATCATTGCATGAATATGTTAGAAGAAGTTTACATGAAACTACAATAAACCTACATACATGAACAATAAACATAAACTTACATATTCCTCTTGACTTCTTGGATCTATCCAAGAAATGCTTCCATCGTCCGCCTTCTTACTTCTCGAAAATAAATATACCTCCATTCGATTAAGTTCACGTCCTTCCTTTCCATACTGCATTAAGTAATCAACGCATATTACTAAGAAATAAATGTGAAAAATAAACGAATAAATATCTAAGTTAGTAAATAGTTACTTACAAATTCATAACGCAATTGATTTGAACTTTTCCTACCCAATCGATGGGTAGGTTGGATGGCCTTTGCATGATTTTCACGATTTTTTTTTACCTCTTCCTATTTACATATATAATCGATTATGCATTATATATCCCAGCTAATTAACATATAAATATTGCATAATTTATACATTCGCCATGTCAGTAGTACAATAATCAACATGAATGTTCCAATCATCCTTTCGTACTTCTGGAGGTATATTCCGACATACCTCTGTCAAATCTTTATTTTTAAAGTACTTCAGAAAAAAAATAGGATATTATTAATATGATTTCAAAATGAAAAATTTAATAAACTTAACTAAAAAAGTAATTAAATACCTTCTCTTTCAACTTTGCCCTGTTCTTTCTATTTATGTCTCCAGCTTGCCTCAAAATAGCATTATCATTGAATGTATTTCTCTCCCATGAATAAACCACCTTAAATAAATATAAATTCTACTTAAGCTTAACTTTTTTACAATATTAATAGTTTAAATATGAGTTGGTTATTTTTACCTCAACCTCTCATAAAAGATCATTCCTTTGCACACTTGTTACACCCCTCCAATCTAACATGGATATCGGAATGTGGGAACATACAATGGTCCCTAGCCAACCAGCAAATTTCTGATGATAACATCCTACAACAACACCTCTCTTGTCAAACTGCAAAGGACGACGCTCTCCAGGAGCCACATACTTAAGGTCCTTGTTAACAGCTTTTCCCCTTCCACGTCGTACTATAAAAAAAAGAGCAATTATTTCCATTAATCTAGCAAATAAAATAAAATAAAGATATTTACAAACGCAATCGCATTATACCTTTAGAAATAGAACCCTGAGGGTCATGACGAATATTTATTACGTGTCTTTCACGTGAGTGCTCACCATCTACATAAAAGTTAACATTTAATTATATAATGAAATAAATATAAGATTGCATGTGAAATAATAAAAAAATAAATAATAAAAAGGAATTAAAAGTTAAGATTTTAAGTACCATGCTTCATCCACATCAATGTGTGAAGTGCCTTGAACTGAAGTAATGTCAATGTCAATTACATTAGTTGTAGTCATTATGTTATCGATTGCGTCGTCTTCTTGGTAAGGTAATGAGTCATCTGTCAACTCCTTAAGTATATTCGATATATCATAATAGTCTCTTGGCATGATTCTAACTAATATGATCCAATCTCGTCTCTTATTATCTTGAACAAAGAATACTTGCTCTACCTGAGAGGCTAATGCAAATGGTTCATTTGTACGCAATCTTGCATTTTTATTCAAGCTGAGAATCTCGTTGTCCATCCGATACCCGTTATTTTTACCATAAACATCAAACCAATTACATTGAAATAAAACTATATGTTGATCTTGTGTAAAACTTATTTCAATAATGTCAAGAAGTTCACCATAGAAGCCATCACAATCTCCAAGTTGGGAGGACTTTACTATCACACCAGAAAGTTGTGCTGCTTTGGTTTTATCAAAGACTTTTGGGCGAAATCAAAATCCATTGACAATATATCCATTATGCGAAGTCACATAAGCATATGGTTTCTTTGCCATGATATCAAATTCAGGTGAACATCTCATATCATTTGATACTTTAAGTTGTTCAACTTTTTCACCAAACCATTGAATGAATGCTTTTCCTATGCAACTGAATTGACATTCAAACTCTTGAATGAAGGGGTTCAATTCAGGGACCTGCATTAATATATAAAAGTGCACCAAATTTCTATCTTCATTAGACATTTGCTTTCGCCTTGATTGATTAAAAGGTTTCCTTCCTGATGTGAAGATTGACAAATGACCTTCTACATTTTCAATAGGACCACCATCATAATTTCTCTCAATTCTATTAAAAAGATTATCTAGACCATCCATATACATTATACAAAAATTTATGCATTCTTCTAACAGATACCCCTCTACCATTGAACCTTCTGGACGGGCTTTATTGAAAACATAATCTTTCAGCTTCTTCAGATAACGTTTTATGGGGCGCATCTATCTATATTGTACCGGTCCAGCAACCTTTGCTTCATATGCCAAATGAACGACAAGATGAATCATCACATCAAAAAAAGCAGGCGGAAAGATTTGTTCCATCTTGCACAAGGTAATAACAATATCTTCTTCCCATCTTGATAGTGAAATTGAGTTCAAAACCTTAGAACATACAACTTTAAAAAAGCAGCTCAGCTCTAATAATGGTTGGAAGACATCATCTGGCAATACACCATTGATTGCTAGTGGAAACAAAACTTGTATAAATACATGACAATCATGGCTTTTAAGAGAACTTATCTTTCTTCCGTCAACATTTACACATTTTGATATTTGTGAAAAATATCCATCGGGAAATTTAATGCTTGATAGAAACTTAAATATTTTCTATTTTGCATCTCCATTTAGTGTATAAATTGCATCCTTCAATCTAAATTTCTCATTTGGTAGACTCATTGGCTGCAACTCAGGTCGTATACCCATATCTTGTAAGTCCTATCTTACCTACAAAATATCTTTTGGGTTCCATGAAAGATTCAATATTCCAAGGATGTTCTCCATTACATTTTTTCAATATGCACACTATCAAGATTGTAGCGAATTCGAAGATCTTGCCAATATGGCAATTTTCTAAAGAAAATGCTTTCCTTCCTCCAACCATAGCAATTGCTAATCTTCTCTGTATGCTTTTTCAATTCCTTCTTAAAGGGCTTTCCAAGTTTAACGTATCCAAGTTTTTTTTGTTCCATCCACGCATCCTTTCCTAATAATCATTCTTTCATCATACCTAAGACAGGTTTGCCATCAAATTTTTGCTTGCAATCATTCTTTCGCCATCTATGTCGTATGGGAAGGAATTTACGATGGCCTAAGTAACAAAACTTCTTACTCTCTTGAAGCCAGGTATTATTCGTATCCTCCACACAAATAGGACATGCTTTTCTTCCTTTCGTGCTCCATCCGAAGAGGTTGGCATATGCAGCAAAATCACTGATAATCCAAAGTAATGTCGCTTGCATTGTAAACGTTTCCTTCTGTGATGCATCATATGTGTGCACTCCTGTAAACCACAACAATTTCAATTCATCCAACAAGGGCTGCATATAGGCATCGATTGCATTTCCAGGAGCGTTAGGACCTGGAATTAGCAATGTTAACATCATAAATGATGACTTCATGCACAACGATGGAGGTAAGTTATATGCAACAACCATCACTGGCCAAATTGTATAATTAACATTCATGTTGCCAAATGGATTAAACCCATCACTTGATAGCGCTAATCTTAAATTTCGAACCTCTGCTGCAAATAATGGATACTTAGTATCAAAATTTCTCCATTCTTCACAATCAGCTGGATGATGTATTAGTCCATTTGGATCTTCTTTCCTTCCATTCTTATGCCAAGACATTAATTTTGCAGTCTTTGATGACATGAAAAGACGTAGTCTTGGAATAAGTGGAAAGTAACGAAGTTGTTTTTCTGGACAACGTTTCTTTCCCCCGCTAACATTATCGTTAAACATGTATCTTGGTGCAAGACATTCTGGACAATGTTCAAGCCATTCTTTGTCCTTCCAAAATAATATGCAATGATTCTGGTAAGCGTCTATCTTTTCACTTTTCAATCCCAATACATGAAGGCGTTTCTTAGCATCATGCCAATTCTTAGGGAAATCCACTGGATGACCTAATAGCTCTGCAATGAAATCTAGAACATATGACATCATTTTTTATGTTGCTCGATTCTTCACCTTCATTTTAAATAATTTCAAAAGGAAGTTTAAACGTGACATTAGACAAATTAGGCAATTGGCTTCATTCAGTGCATAATAAAATTGACTACTTTCATCATTTCTCTCCTCTTCATTCAATGAATCGGGATCGAGTCTACTATCATTTAACAAATCAATTATTTGATCACCATCTTGTAGATGATTTTGTTCAAAGTCCATTATATCATCATCAAGTTCATGTTGCCTTGATGATTGCCTTTTTTCTTCTCCATGAGCTGTCCAAATTGTATAACATGACCATATGCCATCACAAATGAGATGTTCTAATACAACTTTTTGCTCATACAACCATCCATTCTTGCAAATTTTGCAAGGGCAAAAAATTAAGTTCTTCCCTGCTCCACTTCTATATGATCTTCAATCATCATAAAAAGCCCAGTCAAAGAATCTCTTTACTCCGAGAGTATATCTGGCAATATCTATTCTAAGCAAATACATCCATGATTTATATATTGGTACCTAAACCAATAACCAAAATGATTAATAACTAGAGTTCATAATCAAAATTTAAGGTCTCCCACAAAAAAAATGAAAAGGACACATCTTACAAATACACTCAGCAGTTGAGGATACACTCAGCAGTTGAGGATCAAACCTAGGTCTGTACAGTGATAGGATACTATTTTTTTATGTAGGATGGGTGGCTAGTCTACCTCAACAACCCCCCATTCATGATAGGGTACTATTCTATAATTAAAGAAGAATCCTTTATACCAAAGTTTTTTGTTCATACCACAATTCACAAGGCGGCATGATAATTTAGTTCAGTCTCTTCAGATGTCTCCTATATTTTTTGATGATTGAAGAAATGACATCCGTTTCCATCACCTTGCCAAATATTAGACCACCCTTTTCATAGATTCTTAAACAACACAAAATTAAACTTTCAATATATATATTACTGCTAGTTGAGAGAAAGAAGCAAAAGAAAGTTTATATAAGGAGCTTTTTTTTTCTTTAAGAGTTTATATAAGAAACATCTAAGCAACTGTCGAAGAGCAGGGATATTCAGCCAAGGTTCTAGGTAAAATATGATGGCATTGAATTATACCTGAGATTAGCCGCCTGTGGTTAAAACAAAGAAAACTTAAGAAAAACAAATTTAAAATGATCAACAATAAATGCAGTAAAATCAGATTTAGAAGAAACACATTGCAAGCAGATTTTTTTTATCATGTATAGTTATTTCGTAGTGATGGTAAATGTATAAATGCTTACTAAGAGATCAAATGGGATAATGGAAGAGACATAATCAAATAGCTAACCAATCATTTAATGATTCCAACCTGAAGCTGCTACAATCTCTTTCATGCAAGGTTTGCCTAGAAAATCAAATAGTATCAGCAGAGATATCCACAATGAAGTTTTATGCTACCAAAAAAAAAAAAGAACTAACTTTGTGACGTATTGGTTAGATTTTCGTTGATAACTATTTATGTTTCATGGTGCAAGCAAACATTGATTCAATAGAACGAGTATGACTTGTTTTTGAGAGATAAAAAGTGCAGTTACTTGAGATCAGTAGCTATCTGTGTCAAATATTAAAAGGACTTGCATCAAGAACTGGGTCTACGAGATACTTCCTGCAACCATTATGCCCACACAAAAGTTATAGGTGCTACCTATTCCTTCTTTAACTTGTAGATCCTCAAACTTAGTGGCTTTTTTTAGGAAGAAAATTTCAAGTTCCATTATCTTCACACTTTGATTGAGATGACTACTTGAGAATTTTCTCTCAAAAGGAAAACTAGAGGCATTAACAATCTAGTGAAATGAAGGAAGCGTTTCCCTAGACAACAATAGAGCGTATATTCTCCACAATAGCCACAAAGATAGCACAAGCAATCTTGTTGTTAGTGACTATCTGGATTGCATTATCAAGTATAGAGAAGGATTCAGCATTCCGATTGGAGATGTTGTGCTATCAAGTATAGATGAGGCCTAGCTACAAATCCACTATGCTAACCGCTTAGTGTCACACCTTTCCCATCCAAAAAAAATGCTGTAGCCAGACTAAGTGAACAGGGAAAACTCACAAGTTGCATTCAAAGTAGCACCTCAGGGAGAAAAAGAAAGGTCCAACAAATTGCCATTAACTGTGGTTAGCAATTTAGGCAATGACTCCATTAGGGACCCCAGATACTTAAGACATCCTACATCCAACCCAAGTTGATATCAACATCTGAAATTTACATTTCTACTGGAAAAACTGAAAGTTCTAATGAGACAACACCAATATTTTTTATTGGCGTTCAAGGTGGATGTGACCCCCACGGAGATAAAGAAGGCATACTATGTCAAGGCAAGAATGGTGCATCCAGATAAAAATCCTGGAGATCCGCAAGCGGCTCATAATTTTCAGGTTTTTGGAGAAGCTTACCAAGTTTTGAGTAAATAGAGTATATGCATCTAGTAAATAGGGTATATTACAAATTATCAACCCAAGTACCTTATCTGCAGTAGTGGAACAATGCATTGTTGATGCATTATCTGAGTAGATGCATATACCAAAAAAACTTGGTAAATAGCAAAAGAACAAAAATAGAGTGTGCAATCTCTGTTAATTCCTACGAGAGGGGGTGAGATTTGCAAATAATAGAATAAAATGCGGAATTAATGTAAAATAATCTCACAAATAGACACTCACATAAGATACACAAGTATTTTTAGGTGAAAATCCAAACTGGGTGAAAACCATCACCTAACCCTCTCAAGTTAGGATTTCTCGATCGACCGAGTCGATCAAATCCACTAACGAACTACTTTAATGAGGGTAGTTCAACCTCTTACAATCAACGCTACTTTGAACAATGGTAACATGCCTCAAACCCCTTCTCTTCACGAGAAGGTTTTTGTCTCACGAAGGAGATGGGAATTTGCAAAGCAAATACCACCAAATTAACAAACAAATATTACAACACAAACCCATAGAGCCACAAAGTATAAATCCTAAACTTAACTTCTATAGGCCAAATAGACTTCCCTTGGATGAAAGAACGTAGGCGTGACCTCGGTAGAGTAACGATGCTCTTGGATTTGTTGAATGGAGCTTGGAGAGCATGATCAGTTCTTTTCTTGATGATTTCTTTTCTATGACACAAAGGAATGTGAAAGTAGTGTTACAAGATGTGTGTATGCAAGGCAAGGGTACTCTATTTATAGGGGACCTAGGAAGGCTTAGGAAGGCTTTGGAAGCCTTAGGTAGCCATCAAGTATCATTTCAAGGCAAAACAAGTCGCAATCAGAATCATTAATGATTCTAACAGGGTTATCAGACATTTGGGAAAAAGATCGGACATCTGGAAGACACACTTAAGATGTCTGGAAACTAAATCACACATCTAATCCTAGACGGGTTTCCTTACTGACTTGAGTCAGAGCTAAACAGGGTTTTAGTGTAATTCAGTCAGACGACATATTGAACGTCTGGCACTAGGTCTGGACGTCTGGAAACCTAATTTACTGCGGGAATGGATTTCCCAAGGCACAAACGACTATAATCATCTACGAAAGTGATTTAGGGTCAATCGAGGCAAAACGGCTACTTATCAGGCATCCGAAGTCCTCTAAGGACGTCTGATAGAAGATCAAAGGTCAAAACTAACGATCATATTGTGAAGGCAAACGTTCCACTAATTAGACTTTTGGACGTCTGCTAAGACGTCTAGACTAAGGGTCGATTGTCTGAAATCAACAGACAGAAGATTCTAAGACTAGCCCTAAAAGTTTGGACGTTTAATTCAACATTTAGATGTCTTAATGTCCACTATTAGACGTCTGATAATCTGCCACAGATGCGAGCTCGAACTTCGTCTTTACACTTGTATCCATTTACAATTGTCCTGAAATCTTGGACTCAAAAGTAAATGTTAAATAACAAGTATTTTATTATTATCAAAATAAACGATCGTAGTGCTCTTACACCAACAATTTCCCTCTTTTTGATAATGACAAAACTATAAATAATAATTCATAACAATCTCCCCCTTTTTGACATTATCAAAAAGGTTTATCTAATTTTAATGCTCCTAAAACTCTCCCTTAAAACATGCTCTTCTAAACTTGGGTTACTTTCATTTAACAAGAATAATATTATCTCCCTTTTAAAAACAACATGATAGCTATATGATTTTCCCCCCTTTCTAAAGGAAATATAGCTATGTTAACAACTCCCCCTTAAAGTTGGACAATTATTTCATTAATTTTAACTCCCCCTATCTATATGCTATTGATAAAGAGATAGGAAAAAAAGGGATTACCTTACCTACCATGGCCAATAGAATTGCCCAAATGGAAGTGGATGACAAATCAGATAGGGTTCTCATCCGTAGTTTGGAGGTCCGGGCATCAGCGTCGGTCTCCAATTGGGCGGTCGACGTGAGACGGCTCGGACATTTGTTTGTCATCTCATCAATCTCCTCTTCACCTTCCTCGGTCACTCCTTGGTCCTCCCAATTCTAGTTGACCGTTCTTCATCTTGTAATTCCAATCCTTGATGTTGAAATCTTTATAACCTGCAAAACAAGAGTCTAGTTGACTTTTCAGTATCCAAGGTAGCTTGGATCCGGATATGTTAGTTGGTCTCCTTGAAGGAGACATTTTCTCAACCTTAGGGCTATAAAAATTATCTAATTTGTTTACTAAGTTATTAGATTCTTCCCTAAGGCATGCAAGTTCATCTTATATAACATGCATTTTTGTTTTTAAACTAGAAATTTCAATTTTTAAATTAGTATTTTCCTCAATCAACTTACTATTTTCATTGATTAGGTCTCTATTTTCTAACAACAAGTTATTATCCTTAGGACTAGAACTAGTTTCTAGATCCTTAAGTTTAATTTCTAACCTATCATTTTTAGATTTTAGAAAGCTAAGTTTCTTTTTAATGTTTTTATTTTCTACCTTTAATGACTTACTAATTTCAAAAAGCCCATAAACATCTTGTAAATCTGAGTTTACCTCATTGTCGCTATCGCTGCTGTCGCTTTCTGTGATTGCCATGAAACTAAGGCACGCGGTCTCGTTCTTTTCTTCAGGATCTTCCTCTTCTTCCTCCGAGCTTGATTCTCTATGAGCTATTTCTAGCTCTCTCCAAATCTCAAAGGCGGTGTCACACCTTGAGATACAGTTGAACTCCTCCATGCTAAGAGAGTAATAGAGAGAGTTCATGGCTTTCGTGTTAAGGTTGAGTTCGCGTACTTGCTGCACCATATAGCCTCCTTTGGGTTTCTCAAGAATGGTGAACGGGGTCTCACAACGATCCCATAGTTCGAACTCAGTGGCTTGAAGCCACATCTTCATCCTCAACTTCCAATAATCAAAGTCGCTCCCGTCGAAGTAGGGAGGACAGCTAGTGGACTACCCCTGGGATATCCTTGTCGTGGAACAACTTCCCTCCATCGGATCTTCCGCAGATGTAACTCCTAAAAAGCGGAAACCTGGTCTAATACCAACTGTTGATTCCTACGGGAGGGGTGAGGTTTGCGGAAAATAGTATAAAATGCGAAATTAGTGTAAAATAATCTCACAAATAGACAATCACATAAGATACACAAGTATTTTTAGGTGAAATTGGTTCATTGCTAGGGTTTTGTGTTTATTTTAAAGTTCTAGGCGTTGTAGTATATCACGAAAAGCTATCACTAGTTTACAATTTATTACTCGGAATTAAAAGTTTCCCGAGGTCGAACTCAGGGAGCAAACTATGATTCCAGAAGCATATGAATTCATAATATATATTGTTTTACAAAAATTAAGACCAAGGAGAGAGAGAGAGAGGGCAAAAATTCTCTTTTTGGCTTTTTCTTCTTCTCTCTTCTTTTCTCTCCACCAGTTCTCTTCTTCAGCCTGTCTTCTTCTTTCTTCTTTTTCTTTGCTGCAGCTGCCTCTTCTTTCTTTCTCTCTTCAGCTGCTGTGTCCTTCTTCTTCCTCCTTCTCTTCTTCTCTGATTTTCTTCTTTCTCTTTTCTTCTATAGCTTCTTCTTCGCTGCAGAGGCTCCCTCCTCTTTTCTCTTTCTTTTTCTCTAGCCCGACCTCCTCTCTTTCCTTCTATTCCGCTCCTTCCTTTCTTTCCGACATTTGATTCAGAAATCAGACGCCTTAACTGATCAGCCTCTCCTTCTTCTTTTCTTTCCTCTTGGCTTCTCTGGCTTCTTCTGCGCCTCTCCTTCCTTCCTTCTCCTTTCTTTTTCTCTGCAGCTAAGTCCCAACCGCTGCTCTTCTTCTTCTTTCTTTCTTCCTTCCTTCTTCTCTTTAGCAGCTCCTTGCTTCTTCCTCCCTCACATGTTCCCTGCACACACACACAAGCTCAGTGCAAAACCTACCCTACCCTCTTCCCGCGTCTCTCTCTCTGAATCTCTCTTTGGTACGCTCTTCCAGAGCCGGGTAATCAGGTTGGGTTGCGTGCCCGGGTCCAGGCGCACCGGCGTGGGTGGTGTGCGAGGAGTGCACAGGAGTAGGGATAGTCGGGTCGGGTCAGGTCCACGTGGGAAGATCCACGGACGAGACCCAGGTGATAGGTGAGGAGGGACCTCACCCCAGTGATTCGAGGCGAATAGCCTAGAGCACTTTTACAATTTATGTGTGGGTGTGTGGCCACACACTTCCGAGGTGGGACTAAAGTCCCACCTCTACTCCTCGCGCCTGCACGCAAGAAGCTGCGAGCAATTGGGGCAGCAGCGAAGGCGTGTGACCCCAATTGAGAACCTGGGAACACACGCGAAGGTGTTCCGCGTTGCCTAGGGCCTACGCCCTGATGCTGAAGGGGCCTGGAGCTGCTCGCTAAGCAGCTCCTGCTGTTCGTCAATGGCGGTGAGGGGGGCGAGACTTGAAAGAACTAAAACAGCCTCACGACCACGTCAGACAGCTCAGGAAGCTTCGCCAGAGTACGACGAAGGTGGTGCGGGGGTCGGCGTGGCGAGAAAGTGCCTGTGGCCGTGTGCCTAGGGCACACTGCAGAGGTGTAGGTGGGTGTGTTCAAGGGGTGGTCTAGAGGTGCGGGGTGGTGAATGGAGTGGGGGAAATGCTTGAGTGGAGTGAGGGGAAGATTATGGGCTTGTCGGCAAGGGGTGGGATGGCCTGTGGAGGTGGAGCGACCTCGCCGGAGTTGGTGGCCGGAGGTGGAGCAGATGGAGGTGGTAGTGGCAGTCGAGGGGTTAAAAATGACAATTCAAGAGGGGAAAATTAAGAGGAGAGTAAGAGGAAGGTTTTTACCTACTTAATTGATGAAGAGGGAAAGAGAAGGCACCCGGCACGTGCCTGCCAGCACTGGGGACGAAGGTGCCTAGAAGGGGGGTAACGACGACGAGAAGGGGATCTGGAGGCGCCAGCTGGTGCGGCTTGGCGTGGAAAGATGAGGACGAGTAGACTCTGCTGCAGGTGTGGCAGCAGAGCGACGAAGAGGAGGAGGAAAGATCGTGGAAGCGTTGGGCAGTCTGACTGGAGTGAGAGGAGACGAAGTTTGGGGTGTTCTTCAGCCAAAACGAGCTTGTCAGAAACGGCTGCCCCTGCTGCTTCTTATAGAGGTGCTGGCAAGGAGAGGATCTCGAGGGGGTGACGTGGGGAGCTCGCCGGAGAATGGTCGAAGATCGAGACCCATGCCTTTCGTGCGTTCGCACAAGAGGCATGGACAGCCGCAGGTCAAAGGGGAGGGTCCCTGCGAAAGAGGACGACGTAGGGAACCCCCCTTTCATTCCTGAGAGCGGCCCCCATACCCTGCGCGGTGCCATCCTCCTTGCAAGGTCGCCGGAGGTATGGCGCCTGCATGGGTGGCAGGAGGGGCCATTCTGCAAAGAACAAAAGAGAAGATAGGGGGCTAAATGCAATGGTTTAGAAAGATAAGGGTCAAAAAGTAATTCAAGAGGACCAATTTGTAAAGTCGGTCAAAATGGTCTTCTCTTAGGCCTAAATTTTTGTACCAACCTAATTTGGACATAAGGAATTCAATGGTGTAATTTTATTTTAATTTTGACCACGTTTGACTAGGCAATTTGCGTAAAAACATAAATTAGGTCAACATTTGGGCATGGTTCTCAATTTAGGTCAAGATAAGTTGCAAAGGCCAAATTGAAGGTTATAAACCCCAGGGAATATTTTTCCATGAATTTTAGAGGATTTATTTAATTTTTATCCTTCCTAGAACCTCGTGAATTAAAGCGGGTTTGTTTTTAGGGTTACAGAATGTCATTTAATTCATAGAAGTTGCTATAACCCTTTTCGGCTCAGGCTATCCCACTTTCTTTCTTATTAAGCCCATTTGACCTGTGTTCAGACCCTTAGACATCCTGATTGTGCACTGCATTAGTAAAATTACAGTTTTACCCCTTATGACTTATTTTATTCTTCAATTCAGAATTCTCTGAGTTAGGCTTTTCTTTAGGTTTTGTAGGAGCTTTTTCACACTTATTTAGATCAAATTGTGCTAGTTAGGACTCATGATGAGGCTCTCATCATACCCCCATGCCTAGCTTTTGCTAGTCCCTTAACAAAATTTAAGGTTTTAACCTTTATTCTGGACCACGAATTTCTTATCAAGTTTAGATAAGTGCTTTTTCTCTTGTATTCTTGATTAGGTTAGAATGCCAATCATAGGCCTAAAAGGTACTCTAGTACCAACTAAGATCCAGATCTGTCTAGCTTTAGCCTCAGTCTTTAGCAAAGGCTTTTAAGGCCTACAGGAACTAACCTAAGGTTTATTGGACTTCGTGGTTAAAGCACCCGTGCTTGAGATAATTTTAGCCTTGGTTCAGTTCACAGTGTGTTTTGTAAGAGAGAGACAGCAGATTTATATGTTTAGAGAGTTTTCTCTCTTTTTCTTTTTAATTCTAGGTTAGGATTGGCTTCACAACACGATCTGTATCAGATTTCTTGTCCCCATCATCAATCCTCAAGGGTTCCTGGCAGTCGATGCTTCGAGATAGCACCACCCATGGTAACCCCCAAAACCCTGACTTTCGAGATTTCGAGATAATCCCATCCATGGTGTCCCGTGGCCAAATTCAGACCCTGGCAATTGACACTTCGTGATAATGCTATCCATGGAATCTGAACTAGCAGAGTGCTTACATGCCCCCAGTAGGATATGTGAATATCCTAAGAGACAAGCATCAAGGAGATGATATTTTGTTACGCATCTTCAAGGGGAATTTCCCACCTCTCCGCGCTGGGAACTCGTCCAAATCAACTTGTGTTGATCGGCTGCTCCTACTCTAGGTGACATTTTCAGAATTTTTGAAAGCTTCTGCGTGATTTTGATACTTATGCTTAC
Organism: Thalassia testudinum; assembly: GCA_037157565.1. Lineage (NCBI taxonomy): Eukaryota > Viridiplantae > Streptophyta > Magnoliopsida > Alismatales > Hydrocharitaceae > Thalassia > Thalassia testudinum. The sequence continues at coordinate 20,256,182 of JAZHRO010000059.1, forward strand.
TGAACCAGGCTGTGTGTGAAATTGGGTGCTTAGGTTACTGAGTCCCGTAAACCAAAAGTCAGTTACTGAGGCCAAATACTCCTTGAGCCTTGGACCGAATACTTAACCTTTTCATTCTCCTCAACCTCTCGAGGAATATCTAGATCTTAATGGGTACTAAGAGTCTATCCAAGAATGCCTAAGATTTGCATTCTTACTAATCTTACTATGCACTTTCCTTTTCTTTTCCTGAATGTGGTCTAGAACTTAGGTTAATTCCTTAATTTCTTACTAATGACTATCTCTTTTCTTTCATTTTGTGCTCCTTTTGATCATTTTGTTCTTTTTCTCCTCCTCCACAAGAATTTCTTTCCTCCTCTCATTTTATTATTCTTTTTCAAAATTTTTTTTAAATTTTATGGTGTTTTTGGCATATGTGAATTTTTTTTTATTTAAAACCTTTTATTACGAGTTTTGCACTTTCATACCCCCCATGCCTAAGATTTGCAATGTCCTCATTGTAACTTAGGAGGGTTTTTATTTAGCTTAGTTCATACATTAAGACAGATATTTTGGTGAGTGGATGGGTCGGGGTGACTGTTGCGGATGATTTCTAATCTCAGATGCAAGCACTTGAGGTAAAGTCGGCTGTCCTAAAGGATGAACCTTAAGTGCGAAGAGGTGTCAGAAAAGGTTTTGGATTTTTTCAAAAAGAATGACAAGCTGCCTCTCGTTGAGCGCTGAGTTTACATCATCGGCTGGGCGTAATATGCTCAAGGAGAATGGAGGATAAATGATGACTCAGCCAAATCTGTAGAGGTTACATCAATGAACGGTTTGAGTCTATGACCATTCACGATGAAAGGTTCGGAATCGTGGCTGAGAGGACTGATTTCGACTGCTCTATTTCCAAAAACCTGTCGAACAAGATATGGTCTGATCCACTTGGATAGCAGTTTCCCAGGGAAGAGTTTGAGTCGGGCATCGAAGAGTAAGACCTTCTGACCAGGATGAAAGATCTTTCTAGATATGTGCTTGTCATGGAAGGCTTTAACCCGCTCTTTATAGATTCGCAAGTTCTCGTACGCATCAAGGAGTAATTTATCGATCTCAATTATCTGAAACTTTCTGTGGGTTCTAGCCTTAGAAAGATCTAAATTACAGCTCCGTACTGCCCAATAGGCTTTGTGCTCCAGTTCGACGGGAAGGTGACACGCCTTCCCGTACACCAGTCTAAAAGGAGACATGCCTAATTGGGTCTTGTGGGCGGTCCTATAAGCCCACAAAGCTTCCGGAAGTCGGGACGACCAGTCCTTCCTGTCAGGTCGAAAAGTGACCTGCAGGATTTTCTTGATCTCCCGATTTGATAGCTCAGCTAGACCATTAGTTTGGGGGTGGTAAAGAGTAGAGATTCGGTGAGACACCCCGTATTTGGTCATTAGTGACTTGAACTGAGCATTCGTGAAATGGGTCCCTCCGTTAGAGATGATTGCACGAGGAATCCCAAACCGTGAGAAGATATTATGATAAATGAATTTGATAACGATTTTATGATCACAGGTTTGGGTCAGAATGGCTTCGATCCATTTGGACACATAGTCCACAGCAAGCAGAATGTACTCGAAGCCGTCCGAAATAGGAAAGGGGCCCATAAAATCAATCCCCCAAATATCGAAGATTTCACATACGAGAATCGGCTGCAAAGGCATCATGTCGCGATGGCTCATGTTGCCCAAAGTTTGGCAACGACTGCATGCCTTGCAGTGACTGTATGCGTCCTTGAATAAAGTGGGCCAATAAAAGCCACACTGAAGGATTTTTGATGCGGTTTTGTGCCCAGAGAAGTGGCCACCGCATGCCTAGTCATGGCAGGAGAGAATATAATTGATTTCGCCCTCTGGGACACATCTTCGGATAATTTGGTCAACACTTATACGGAAAAGGTACGGGTCTTCCCAGATGTAGTACTTGGCATCAGAGCGCAACTTATCTTTCTCGGCCTTCGACCAATCAGATGGAATCTGATGAGATGCCAAGTAGTTTACTATATCAGCAAACCATGGAAGCCTAGTACCAATAGTCAGTAGGTGCTCATCAGGAAAATGCTCCGTGATGGGTCCAGAAGGGTTGATGATCTCAGAAGGAAGGCGAGACAGGTGGTCAGCTACCACATTCTGTCTTCCTGCCTTGTCGCGAATCTCGAGGTCAAATTCTTGCAACAGCAAGATCCATCGGATTAATCGAGGCTTCGCATCCTTGGCAAGGAAATGCCTCACAGCTGTGTGATCCGAGTAGATTATGACGTGGGAACGTAGGAGATAGGATTGGAATTTTTCGAGGGCAAATACTACTACTAGCAGCTCTTTCTCTGTAACTGTATAGTTACACTGAGCCTTGTCAAGTGTTTTGCTAGCGTAGTAGATGACCACGAGTTTCCCGTCAACTTTCTGCCCCAGAACCGCTCCTACAGCGAAATCAGATGCATCGCACATGATCTCAAAGGGTTGAGACCAATCAGGGGACTGTAGAATCGGGGCCTGGGTGACTCGGTCACGAAGGTTCTCAAAAGCTTGAGTGCATTCCTTGAAAATCTCAAAGGGTACATCCTTGGAGAGAAGAGTAGTCAGAGGGCGAGCGATTTTTGAGAAATCAGGAATGAAACGACGGTAAAAATCGACATGCCCCAGAAAAGAACGGATGTCCCTGATCGAGCTAGGCATAGGAAGTCTAGAGATCATATCAACCTTGGCTCGATCCACTTAGATGCCTTTCTCCGAAATTAAGTGACTTAGGACGATCCCCTTAGGCACCATAAAGTGGCTCTTTTCCCAGGAAAGAACCAAATTTACATCGATGCAACGCCTGAGTATATGAACCAAGTGCTGGAGGCAATCATCAAATGATACCCCGAAAACTAAGAAGTCATCCATGAAGACTTCTAGATAATCACCTACCATATCAGAGAATATGGCAAGCATACACTGCTCAAAAGTCGCAGGTGCATTGCAGGGACCGAAAGGCATCCTTCAGAATGCATATGTCTCGAAGGGGCAAGTGAACGTTGTCTTCTCTTGGTCCTCAGGATGAATCGCCACTTGGTTATAACCGGAGTACCCGTCAAGAAAGCAAAAGAATCTATTTCCCGCTAGTTTCTCGAGAATCTGATCAATGAATGGGAGTGGGAAATGATCCTTCTTTGTGGAGGAATTGAGTCTTCGGTAATCTATGCAGACTCTCCACGAGTTGGCTATTCGGGTAGGTATGACCTCTCCGGTTTCAGTCGTAATGGTGGTGAGCCCTACCTTTTTAGGCACAACCTGGATTGGACTCACCCAACGACTGTCAAAGATTAGGTAGATGATCCTCGCATCTAACCACTTAATGATCTCCTTTTTCACGACCTCCTGCAGATTGAGATTCAAACGTCTCTGCATCTCACGGGAAGATCGTGTGCCCTCTTCAGAATAGATATGGTGGGTGCAATAAGAGGAACTTATTCCAATCAAGTCATCGAGAGTCCAACCAATGGCTCTGCAATGTTGCTGGAGAACAGCAATCAGATGGGATTCCTGATCAGGAGTGAGCTTGGAATTTATAATCACAGGAAATGTCTGATTAGAACCCAAAAAGATGTACTTTAAATGATCGGGAAGGGGTTTGAGTTCAAGGATGGGGTTATCAGCAGCAGCGAGTGGTTCAGAGTGAGTGTGAGGTACAAGGATAGGAGTTATGGGTTTGTCTGAATCAAGGTCTGACTCCTCTAATTGCGGTTCAAGATCTTCTTGTGGTTGATGAGGTATAATCAGATTATTCTCAAATTGTGTTTCATCAACCAAAGCTCTGACATCACAGATTTGTTCAATGACACCGCAATTAATCCCTTGTTGGGCCTTAAAGATATCAATTTTTAGGGTTTGATTTCCAAATTTCAGTTCTATTTGGCCCTCCTCACAACTAATGTTGGCCCTTGCAGTGGCCAGAAAAGGTCTCCCTAGTATGATCGGTGTATCCCTTGGGTTTTCAGGTGCATCCATATCTAAGACTATGAAGTCTACAGGGAAATAGAAATCCCGTACCCTTACAATAACATCTTCAAGAATCCCTTTTGGTGACTTTATGGATCGATCTGCTAACTGTAATGTCACCTCAGTCGATTTTAGCTCAGATTCTTCTAGGTGGTTGAGTAAGGATGTGGGTATCAAGTTTATAGAAGCACCTAAGTCTAACAATGCTCTGTCGAACTGGGTTTCACCTATCTTGCATGAAATCAGGGAAGTGCCTGGGTCTTTTGCCTTGGGTGGGAGTCTGCTCAGGATTACAGAGCTGGCTTGCTTTGATAGTACAATTGGACTCCCACTCTTGGTTCGCGGCTTACGCTGAGGTCTACACACATTCTTCAGGAATCGTGCGCAAGCCGGTACATGGCGGATCGCATCCATCAAGGGGATGTTTATTTGGACCTGCTCAAAGAGCTTGACCAGGTCCTCCTCAAGAGTCACGGATTTGGTTGTCTTTTTTCCTTTGGTCAAGGCCTCGGGAAATGGAACCTTGGTTGGTTCCTCTAGGATAGGTCCAGGTCTTTGATCTGGGACAGGGATAGGAACATCCTGGATTACTGTCCTAGGGTTTGTGTCACTTCCACGCTTGGGGTGGTCTAGATAAGGTGGATCTTGGGTCTCCTTACCACTACGGGTGGTTACAGAATTAAGTCCTGCCTGGTTCTGGTTAGGGGTTGGTAGGATGGGTTGCTGCTGCTGGTAACCCGCATAGGAAGTTGAAGCCTCCATCCCGTTAGGTGAAGGAATAGAGGGGGCCTGATAAACCATATGTGCTTGGCCCGGGTTTGGGTTCATAACATGCTGCTAGGTCGGCACGCTATTAGGGTTAGGAAGAGGCTGAGAAGGAAGTGTGCCTGGTTGGCGAGAATTTGCCAACTGGGCAAGTTGATTTCGGACCTCTATGATTTCGTCCTTATGTTGTTTTTGAATAGCTGCATTCGTTCTCTGAATGTCAGTCAAAGTCTGAAGGATGAGGGACATTTGATCTTGATTTGGCCCGAATGAATAAGTGGGGTTGGGCCAAGGCTGAGGCTGCTGGTAAGGACGAGGTGCTTGTGGACGAGGCTGAAAGGATGGTCTTGGATTCTGGGAATTCCCCGCCCAATGGAAGTTAGGATGGTTTCACCATCCAGGATTATAGGTATTGGAAAATGGGTCATTCTGGATAGCGTTGAGGTCCTCGCAGGTCTGAGGAGCCTCAGAAAAGTCAGAGAATGAGGGAGTGGAATTCCACCGGCTAGTATAGAAAGGGTCGGAGGTTCCTCCGATCCGAGAGTCAGATGGGGGTGGATACGGGTCCCACCCCAGGAGGTCGGTGGAAAATGTTCTGCACAATCTCCCGTGTGGAAGGAGGCTGTGCAAAGGAATTCTACGCAGAGGTGGCTCGCTGCAAGTGCTGAGTCAGCTCATCCACCTTTTTCTCAATAATAGAGACCTTGTCCAATCGACTGGCCATCAATTCCAAGTCGACTGATGCGGACAGGCCCTGCGTTTCATGTGCTCCCCTAAGGTTCGTCGATGCGTGGGTATTCATCCTGTCGAATAGTCCCATGGAGTCATTATTGATGGAGTTCTCGCACATATTCTCGAGAATCTCCCACACGGTGTCCTCATGTTGACCCATGATATTTCCTCTGCAAGTTGCATTGACGAATAGTCTAATATCCTCACGGAGTCCCTGGTAAAAAGACTGGACTTGTTCCCATTTATGAACTTCGTGATGGGGGCACTTTCTCATGAGATCCTAAAAACGATCCCATGCCTCATGAAGAGGTTCTCTTGTCTGTTGCGTGAAGTGAGTAATCTGATGGCGCAAGGCATTGGTCCGACCAACAGGGAAGAACTTCTTCAGGAACTCGGACTGAAGTTCCTCCCAAGTGTTGATCGGATGGGTCTGTGTTTGATACCAATGGGCTGCCTTGTCCATAAGGGAGAAAGAGAACATCTTCATGAGTAAGATATCCCGATTATGCGCATCTGACCCGAAAGTCTGGGCCAGATGCTTTAACTGTTTAATGTGCTGGAAGGGACCTTCAAAATTAAGCCCATGGAATTTAGGAATGGCATGAATCATGTTGGGCTTCAGTTCAGAATCAGGTCCTCCAATCGGGATTCTGACTCAAGGCTTAATTGCCACCGCAGCGGGATTATAGTGATCTCGCATCATGGGACGTTGTGGTGGGTTCATGAAGTTCTGGAAGAGGTCATTGAGTCACTGGAGCTGGTGCTCTAGATTATTCTCTTCCTCAACTGGCTGAGCCATTGTGGAAGAAGAAGGTGAGTTAGGTTCAGAATCGGAGGAAAGGTCTATGTGAAGGGTTGGTTGCACACACAAGAGTACCGAGGCTTGGCCTCGGGGAGAATGAATTTCTAAAGGAGGTTTCAAGGACCTCCTACCAAACATACACTAATGGAGTGGATGAGTTTAGCAGGTGCTGGACCCAATCAAGACACCCCAAAATGTTGGGTGACTATAGAGGTTTGGGGTGGATGGACCCCTTGATCAGAAGGTCGTCCACCTAAGAATTACCTGGGCAGCCAGAGAGGTGAGTCCCGCGAAGACCCCTACACGGTAGAGCGCCCCCACGGGTTACAGGGTTTCCCCCACCCAACCTCTCTTGTCACTGAGATTCTAGGTAGACTAGAATGGGGACCTTGACCTCTTAAGTCTACCACTTTTAGTTAGGATCAAGGTGCTTAGGGTTTTACTTGAACTTTATCCTTTTGAGTGCAAAGAGTGCCCTAAGTTAAAGGTTGGTTGATCCAAGGGATCAACTTCACCTATTAGTTCCTTTGAGAGCTTATTAGGTCTTGTCTTTTAGGGTTCAAATATTTTTAAGAGCCAAATTTCTTAGGGTTTCTCTTGATAGATGTTTTCAAGCAATGGCTTAGGCACGGGGATTCTCAATTCTTGATTAGAAAGTGTGTCTCTAAAACCCTAGCTTTGAATCTTATATTGGCTCTAATTGGTCCAGTTAGTTGCCTCTAGATTGGGTAATTAGGGCTCAAGCAAGAAGGTTTTAGCCCTAACCACCTTCAATGGATGTACAAATAAAGTATGTTGAAATTTAAAAGCAGGCAACTTTGGTGTTTTACTACGTATGAAAGATAGGTTATTCCTAAATTGCTTTTGTCTTTTTCTTCCTCTTTAGAATTTAGGGGTTTAAACGAGAGGATAGAAAATTACCTGTCCTTGGTGTGGTTGTTGTGCGGCTGCTTGATTTCCTGTGCCTGCACAACAAAAGAGAAGAGATTAGTCAATAGGAAATCAAAAATTGTGAATCAATAGCTTCTAGAATGGCCGTTGCTCCCCGGCAATGGTGCCAAAAACTGGTTCGTCGCTAGGGTTTCATGTTTATTTTAAAGTTCTAGGCATTGTAGTATATCACAAAAAGCTATCACCAGTTTACAATTTATTACTCGGAATTAAAAGTTTCCCGAGGTCAAACTCAGGGAGCAAACTATGATTCCAGAAGCATATGAATTCACAATATATATTGTTTTACAAAAATTAAGACAAAGGAGAGAGAGAGAGAGAGCAAAAATTCTCTTTTTGGCTTTTTCTTCTTCTCTCTTCTTTTCTCTCCACCGGTTCTCTTCTTCAGCCTGTCTTCTTTCTTCTTCTTTTTCTTTGCTGTAGCTGCCTCTTCTTTCTTTCTCTCTTCAGCTGCTGTGTCCTTCTTCTTCCTCCTTCTTCTCTTCTTCTCTGATTTTCTTCTTTCTCTTTTCTTCTATAGCTTCTTCTTAGCTGCAGAGGCTCCCTCCTCTTTTCTCTTTCTTTTTCTCTAGCCCGACCTCCTCTCTTTCCTTCTACTCTGCTCCTTCCTTTCTTTCCAACATTTGATTCAGAAATCAAACGCCTTAACTGATCAGCCTCTCCTTCTTTTCTTTCCTCTTGGCTTCTCTGGCTTCTTCTGCGCCTCTCCTTATTTCCTTCTCCTTTCTTTTTCTCTGAGCTAAGTCCCAGCCGCTGCTCTTCTTCTTCTTTCTTCCTTCCTTCTTCTCTTCAGCAGCTCCTTGCTTCTTCCTCCCTCACATGTTCCCTGCACACACACACAAGCTCAGTGCAAAACCTACCCTACCCTCTTCCCATGTCTCTCTCTCTAAATCTCTCTTTGGTACTCTCTTCCAGAGCCGGGTAATCGGGTCGGGTTGCGTGCCCAGGTCCAGGCGCACCGGCGTGGGTGGTGTGCGAGGAGTGCACAGGAGTAGGGATAGTCGGGTCGGGTCAGGTCCGCGTGGGAAGAGCCGCGGACGAGACCCAGGTGATAGGTGAGGAGGGACCTCACCCCAGTGATTCGAGGCGAATAGCCTAGAGCACTTTTACAATTTATGTGTGGGTGTGTGGCCACACACTTCCGAGGTGGGACTAAAGTCCCACCTCTGCTCCTCGCGCCTGCAGGAAAGAAGCTGCGAGCAATTGGGGCAGCAGCGAAGGCGTGTGACCCCAATTAAGAACCTGGGAACACACGCGGAGGTGTTCCGTGTTGCCTGGGGCCTACGCCTGGTGCTGAAGGGGCCTGGAGCTGCTCGCTAAGCAGCTCCTGCTGTTCGTCAATGGCGACGAGGGGGCGAAACCTGAAAGCACTAAAATGGCCTCACGGCCACGTCAGACAGCTCAGGAAGCTTCGCCAGAGTACGACGAAGGCGGTGCGGGGGTCGACGTGGCGGAAAAGTGCCTGTGGCCGTGTGCCTAGGGCACACTGCAGAGGTGTAGGTGGGTGTGTTCGAGGGGTGGTCTGGAGGTGCGGAGTGGTGAATGGAGTGGGGGAAATGCTTGAGTGGAGTGAGGGGAAGCTTATGGGCTTGTCGGCGAGGGGTGGGATGGCCTGTGGAGGTGGAGCGACCTCGCCGGAGTTGGTGGTCGGAGGTGGAGCATATGGAGGTGGTAGTGGCAGTTGAGGGGTTAAAAATGCCAATTCAAGAGGGGAAAATTAAGAGGAGAGTAAGAGGAAGGTTTTTACCTACTTAATTGATGAAGAGGGAAAGAGAAGGCGCCCGGCACGTGCCTGCCGGCACTGGGGACGAAGGTGCCTAGAAGGGGGGTAACGATGACGAGGAGGGAATCTGGAGGCACCAGCTGATGTGGCCTGGCGTGGGAAGACGAGGACGAGTAGACTCTGCTGCAGGTGTGGCAGCAGAGCGACGAAGAGGAGGAGGAAAGATCGTGGAAGCGTTGGGCAGTCTGACCGGAGTGAGAGGAGACGAAGTTTGGGGTGTTCTTCGGCCAAAACGAGCTTGCCAGAAACGGCTGCCCCTGCTGCTTCTTATAGAGGTGCTGGCGAGGAGAGGATCTCGAGGGGGCGACGTGGGGAGCTCGCCGGAGAATGGTCGGAGATGGAGACCCATGCCTTTCGTGCATTCGCACGAGAGGCATGGGCAGTCGCAGGTCAAAGGGGAGGGTCCCTGCGAAAGAGGACGACGTAGGGAACCCCCCTTTCATTCTTGATAGCGGCCCCCATACCCTGCGCGGCGCCATCCTCCATGCAAGGTCGCCGGAGGTATGGCGCCTGCATGGGGTGGCAGGAGGGGCCGTTCTGCAAAGAATGAAAGAGAAGATAGGGGGCTAAATGCAAGGGTTTAAAAAGATAAGGGTCAAAAAGTAATTCAAGAGAACCAATTTGTAATGAGACGTGTGCGTTGAGAGAGAATGAAAAAAAGAAAAAGATGCGCCTGAAGGAGTGGGACAAGCAAAAAAACTCCCTTTTTCCTTTCCTTTATTTTTTGTGTGGCCCGCCCGTGCTCCCCTAGAAGAAATGAGAAATGGAGAGGGAGGGTTCTTGAGATGCATGCGACGTAGATAGTGAAGGAGGTGGGTATTTGAAATGGCTAGAAGGGTTTTAAGGCTCTTGGTAGGGCCAGGCAAATACCAAAAACACCCTAAAATCTCATCTCTCCTCATGGAATCCCTAAAGCATACTAAGGTTTTTTTTTTATGCGAGAAGCCCCTCTGTGAGAGGCAAACTATGTGGGGGTCCCTACATGGGTTAGATAGTTTGTAGAAATTACAGTAAATCCCAAGGCGTCTAGGAAATTACCAAAAGATCCTCGAGGGTTTATTTCGATGCATGAGAATTGCAGGGACCACTCTAGAGTCTCAGGAATCTCGTGACGACCCTCGGAATCAAATCAGAATCCTGAAGAAGGGTCATTTCAGAAGAGTACAAGAGGGGAGGCTGATGGCAAAGACGAAATTCAAATCAAACGTACGTATTAAACAGCGTGTAAAAAAAATGAAATAAGAGAAAAAAAATGTAAGAGAGTCAGAAAGAGAGAGAGGGAGAGATGCATATCACTGTGCTAGGCAAACATTGCAAAAAATAAAGATTGTATGCTTGTTGTTGGCAATTTCAATGTTTTGTTAAAAAATAGTGATAAGTAAGGGGGCCTTAATTGCAGGTCTTGGAATAGGCTTATTTGCATTCGTTTATCTCTGATCTCAGCCTCATGGATATGGGATTTGCAGGACTAGCCTTCACTTGGTCAAATAAAAGAAAGACAAACCTAATTAGGGAGCGCTTGGATAGAGCATTTGCAACTGGCGAGTGGTGCTTGAATTACCCCATGGTAGGAGTATTGCACCTACTAACCATTGGCAATGACCATGCACCAATACCTTGGCGATTTGAACAGTGGTGACTTGAAGAATCAACTTGTGACCGAGCCATATCTATGGCAAGGAAAAAAAAGGAGAGTGATCAATCATTCGTAGAAAAACTAAAGGGGGTTAGATCTGATATCACAAGGTGGGCTACTAAAGAGATCAAGGACTAGAAAAAAGAAAAAGCTGAATTAGAGACCAAACTATACAAAATCCAACAAGAAAATCAGGATGGAGATTTGATAAAAGAAGATATCAGGCTTCATAAAGAATATGATCAGGTCTTGCTCAAAGGGGAATTATTCTAGTACCAAAGGTCATGTCACGAGTGACTGCATGAAAGAGCTCGAAACACGAAATTCTATCATCTCGATGCAATCAATCACAAAAAGAAGAACCATATCTCTTGGATAAAATTAGAAAATGTGAGCTACATAGGGAAGGAAGAGGAGATCAGGAAGTGCTCTGTCAAACACTTCACAAGATTATTTACTGAAAACCAAATTGGGGGGGAAACACCTTCTGTCTTCGAGGAATGGGACAAGCTCAACAATGAGGAATTCATGTTTGCTGCCAGTATACCAGAAGGAGATGAGATTTGAGATTGCGTGTTCAGTCTAAGCCCATGTAAATGCCCTGGACTTAATGAGTTTCAAGATATATTTTTTCAAAGAAATTGGGGTCTTCTTGGGAATGACATTATAAGCCTTGTGCAGAATGCCTTTGTAACAGGCACTTTTCCATTAAAAATGAATGAAACTTTCATTGCCTTGATCCCAAAAGGAAGAAATCCTAATCAACCAAGGGATTTTACACCGATAAGCCTTACAAACACTATATACAAAGTCATTTCCAAGTTGATTGCTATCAGAGTCAATAATGTACTAATTCGCATTATATCACCAAATCAAAGTGCGTTTTTGAAAGGAAGACAAATTTCTGACAATATTATAACTACCAAGGAGATAATGCATTCTATGACCACTCATAATACCCAATAGAAGTATATATGGCCATCAAATTGGATATGGAAAAGGCGTTTGACAGAAAAGAATGGAGGTTTGTCTTAGATCTTCTATCCCAATTAAATTTTCCCTCCAAACTTATTAGCTTGATTCCCTTTTCTTTAAAAACCCCAAAATTGGCTGTGTTAGTTAATGGATCTCCCTCCACTTCGATCACTCCAACAAGAGGGATCAAGCAAGGTTGCCCTCTCTCCCCCTTTCTCTTCATATTATGTTCTGAATTTTTGTCTAGAATCCTCGTCAAATCATAGATTGCAGGTTCTTTGGAGGGGTACAAAGTGGCAAAGAAGGTGTCATCACTCACGCACTTAATGTTCGCTGACGACACAATAATATTTGGAAGGGCAGACCCGTTGGAAGCACAAAAAATCATCTGCCTGCTAAATTATTATGCTGAATTCTCTAGACAGGTCAATTATTTCAAGTCAAAGGTCTTCTTTAGCTGCGGAATGCCACAACAAAATAAGATTAGGAACAAGGATGTCCTTTGTGTCTCTAAGGAATTTGAAGATGAACACTACTTGGGCTACCCAATTATTGGGGGAAGGTCATAAGAGAGGCTCCATCAACATATTCTTAGCAAGTTTAAAACCAAACTGAATGGTTAGAAGGGCAAGGAACTCTCACAAGCAGGAAGATCTGGTCTGTTACGACCTGGTTCATGAATCCCTCCAGGACACGAGACCAGACCGACTCGACTGATCCCAAGATCCAGTCGTCCAATGAGAAAGTAACCAAAAAGCAGGAAAGTAAACCACATTCATTATGCTAAGCAACTAATAGTAAAAAAGTACAGCAGTAAAGAAGCAAAAACTACTACAGTATGTATTACCACCACAATAGTAGAAAGTGATAAGGTACAGGAATATAAAGTACAGAACATAAAAATACATAACATAAGGGTACAAGAGTCTACTCACTACAACAGAAAGAAGTACAACAAAGAAGCTACAATTACTAGGCTCTACTGAGTCCAACACCATCTGCAGTTGTAGGCTCTGACTGCTCAACACTTGAACCTAAAAAGGGGTTATGAGTACACAACGTCAGTGAACGTTGAGTAGAGTGGCAACCAACTAACTAAAGCAGTAGAAGTGGACTAGTAGCTGTTGTTTTTCAATTACTTTCTTTAACTAATTATTCTTTTTCACCACTTGGTTTATTTATCAGGTCTCTTTCTTGATCTCGAATATTCCTTGTGGGAACGATCTTTATTGCAGTTTATTCCGAGGAGTAGAAGGCACACGTGGTGCTCTCCTAACCGGGAGAGTCCCCCGTGGTGATCCTACACCCAGTCAATCACCCCAAGGTCACAGACAGACGTAACGATGACTACGGCATGCGTGATAAGTGCATAGGTAGCTACCCCGCACTAGCACGTGGTCAGTCGTTTCCGTTAGCGGGTGCACTCAAAGTACAGCACGGAACCAGTATAGGGCCTAGCCCTCTCAGTAACAGCGGTCTAGCCCCTAAGAACCAAACAGGGGTCTCACCCCTCCACAGTCCGCGCACCCTCGCCTGACTACCCTGGTTTACCTAGTGGGCCTAACAAGTCGGTGTAGGGCGGCTAGCTGAACCCTGGGCCCCGTGGGGTGGCTAGTTCTCTCCCTACACTAGTAGCTCTCCCTAATACAATGTACACGAGGGCCACCGAGTCGGTGCAAAGTGGCCAAACCCACCCCAAGTCTCAACCCGAAGGTGGCAAGCACCCCTCTACACTAAGAGGTAACATGCGCTCCCCTTGGTACCACATACTCAAGGGCCAGCACACTTCCCAACGCATTTCCAGATCCATTCCATTTATTTCCACGAGCTCTACTCCTAATTCCCCATAGGGTTCATGCTCATATTCCTCATGTCAAGCCATACCAGGTTTCATCATTTCATTCTCAAGCTATACATATGTAACTCGTATTTCTATCATTCATATTTCCATATACAGGTTATACACAGGTAGCTCGTATTTCCATCATTCACACTTCCATTCTCCATTTATATACATGCAGCTCGTATTATGTCATTTAACGTATACAACAGGAAATTTACATGCAACGGTTAGCTAGCACAAGTACTTCATATTTCACAGGTAGCTGTTATTTATTTACAAGAAATTATTATCATTCTATCTACTCATTTAAGACTGCAATTCAATCATCCAATACAGACCTTTCAAGTATTTCTCATCCTAGGATTCTTGCCATATCCTAGGTTCTAATCATTCATTCCACACATGCATTTAGGTTGTAATTAAATTAGGGAGAAGCCACTCTACCAGTAAACTCAGGAGTATTGGTAGCTTGAACGGTAGGCTTACATGCCTTAGCAAGTCCCGAACCCGCAACGGAACGAAGCCCTATGACAAGGAACAATCACAAGGAAACTATCAAACAGTATGGGAAGCCTTCTAACAAGTAGAGGAACTCACAAGGAACACATCGATATCTTATTTGCGTAAAACAGAACTCAAACGGACCCTAAACGGGTCAAAAATAAGGTTTTTGTCTCAAATCAGACGTTTGGAACAACTTCCAGACGTCTTAAAAGTGCCCAGTAGCATACCTAAGTCTCTACGCCAATCCTCAGACGTCCAGAAACTCTTTTGGACCGTCTGGACCCAGCTCCAGACGTCTGACCACCTCTCCGGACGTTTGGAAGCGCTTCCCGTCGTCTAGTATGTTGCCCAGACGTCTGAAATACGTGGGAGGGCATGTCTCATGCCTTCCCGAAGCGAATCCTACACGAAACCACGCAATCTTCTCAAAAGGGCATGCAACAGGGTATCGGCAGAGCGGCATGCATGGCCATATCCGCAAAAAGGAGTACCTTCGTGAAGCCCTCTCCTCAGACGTCTGGAACCACCTCCATACGTCCGCACCATCGTCTGGAGGTTACTCCAGATGTCTGATTCTGGGAAAAACCCAGAACCAGAACTTGCTTCCGCTACTCTCGCGCGGCGCATGGTCGCGCCGCGCCCCCTCGCTTGTAGCTCCGGCTGCAGCAATGTCGAGGAGGACCTCCCTAATGCACTCCTCCGCCTCGCGCACGCGCCGCTCCGGCGGTGCACTCATCAGTGAGCTCCCACACGAGCTAGCGAGCTCACTCTCCTCTCCTCACGTCGCTCCTCCTCGACGCCGCCCGCGCGCTCTCTCGCTCACGCTACCTCTCTCGCCGGAGTGGAGAAGAAGAGGGGAAGGGGCTGGTGGTTGAGAAGTGAGGAGAAATAAGAGAAGAGGAGGGGGTTTTATAGATCGGTGGGTTAGGGTTTTGCTGGAGGCGGGGAAAGAGAGAAGAAGGGGAGGAAAAACGAGAGTACTATTTGCGCGCAGACGCGAGCTCGTACTCAAATTTTTCGATTTCCAAAGTCTGGGAAGGTGTCCAGATGTCTGACCCACAATCCAGACATCTTAAAAGGCTCAAACAGCACGGGTCTTAACATGCCCTAATTACATCATCCTTGGCATCTTTTCCAATTCATCTTATGTCTGTGGTTGCTTTTTCAACTTGCACCTGTAAAGCTCTGGATGGACTGATGAGGGATTTTTGGTGGGGTTTCGAGGATGGTAGGAGGCATTTTTATGTCAAAGGCTGGCATTCTATAGCAGTACCAAATTGTATGGGCAGTTTAGGCTTCAGAAACACATCCAAATTCAATCAAGCATTGCTTTTGAAACAGTTATGGAAAATCATTAAGGGAGACAATCTAATTCTTCAAAGCTTTATGACTGCAAAGTATTTTCCTGATGGAGATTTTTAGGGCTCTCAACTCAAATCAACATCTTATAAATTATGGTCAGAAGTCTTCAAGCTTAAGGAATTTTTATTCTTTCACTCTTTCTGGATCATAGGTGATAGATAGAATGGCAACCTATGGAGGGATGCATGGCTACTTGATCAGCAATTGCCAATCCAACCCAAACAATATTCACAGAACATGCCTAACAGGGTTTCTCATCTACTTGACAGTAGAGGCTGTTGGGTCTAACAAAAAATAGCAGACATTAAGGACAAAATCAACAAGACACATGTTAATTTCGACCATGGGGATGAACTCATCTAGAAGCCCCATTTGAAAGGAATATTCACAGTCAAATCAGCCTACAAACACCTCACTAAAGATGGATACAGGTTGCCTGATACACAAAGAAGCCGCTACTAGCTATTATGGAAAAATAAAAATTTACAGCCTAGAGTCAAGTATTTTTTGAGGAAGTTTATTTAGGTGGATGCGGCTTTCAAAGATGGAAAATCTATAGCTAGCTGATATTGTATGTTTAATCCCACCCAATCATTTATTTGATGCTATCGCTATTCAAACAGAGGATAACTCCCCTAAAGAAGCTGAATTAACTGCAATTGAAATAGCATTAGATCTTGCAGACACATATGGTTGCTACAAGGTGCATGTTCACAGCGACTGCCAAAATGCAATTCACATGGTCTTGGGGATACAAGACCCAATCTGGAGGAAAGAAATTCCCATTCTCAAGTGTAAACAACTGCTTTTAGCCAATGGCAACATCTTCTTACTCAAAGTTTCTCAAAAGTCTGTTTTACTTGCTCACACTCTTGCTAATGATTATCTTAGGGGAGGATATGTAGGAAGTTGGTGTAATATAATCCCCCTTCAATTCTTACCCATCTGCTAAATCAATGAATTGCTGCCCTTGGGTCGTTGCCTATCAAAAAAAAAGAAAAATAAATAAATAGTTGAAAAAAAAAGTGTAAATAGTACATAACTATTGTATACAGTAACGAGGGCACACCCTTTATATCTATAAAGATAAAGATGTGTACTATAATTGAAGAGATTATAATTGAAAATGGAAAGCATCCTTATTTTCAAAAGTTTCATATATGAGAAGGTCTCTTTGTTATTACTGTTGGCTTGTTACCTAATTTGCCATAGTCTACGGTTGTGCTTGCTTTAAGTTTGAAATTGGAGTTAGAAAGTGTCATGTTAAAAGATAGTCTTTACTGGATGTAGGATGAGTAGCCGTTAAATTTTACAGGTGCTTCATGTGATTTAAGTACCGAATTGGCAATTGTAATTTACTTATTTGACATTAATCTTAGGCTTTCTTCGTTATTTTTTAGTTGAGCAGTAGACTAAATTGTAGATCGGAGATGTTAAAGATTTGATGCGTTAATTTGAGAATTACATATTGCATCTTATTTATATTATATTTGCCTATTAAAATTCAAATGTACCAAAAATGATGAAGATTAGAGAGCGCTTCTATGTCAACCTTTGCTTAACATAGCATAAACCCTGGCATCCAAGTACAATTATAAAGTATTGTATAGAAAGAAAAATTATTAGAAATAATAAAAATTAGAAGCAGGAGGTATTGAGGAATTAAAGGATTTTATTCTAACTAAGTATTTGGTAGGCTTTGTTGTCCTATCAAAGGAATTATTAAGTAGTTTTATTCATATTTGAGTATTTGTTTGATGGAAAAAGTTAGTAGAATGAGAAAAAAATTAATTGATAAGAAGAAACAGAAGAAATTAACGGATGAAATTAGATAATTCCACAAGAGGAGGTGTAATTATCTATTTTCAGAATTACACCTCTTATTCCGAAATCACACGATTCAAAAATTAAATGTGCCAAATGCAAAATTTTGAGATGGAACCAGTGTTAATTCTGCATACCAAATGCCTCGTGAGTAAATATTTGAAGCTACGTTTCTAACGTAAAAATGCAACGGCAAAGCCTAATCAAGGCAAAGAAAGTGTTCACAAGGAAAACATGTTAGTTGGCGGGTCGACTCCGGATTCTGATACAAGAGATCTAAGTTTAAATTCTCAACCCTAAACACAATCGAAGAAGAAAATAAAACCAAATCTAACACACAAACCAAACTAAAAGCCATATGCATAACGAAGTATGATCAACAGTAACAATACACGTCGAAATTAACTGTCATATATATATATATATATATATGTATGTATGTATATATATATATGTTTGTGCATGCACGGTGTTATTCTGGCTCCACTAAGCGGGCCTCATGAAACCTAGAGATGAACTCGGCAGCCTTCCTGTCTATGTCAGGCTCTCCGACCCAGTGGCGTCCACGATCCTCGTCGCTGGCCCACACCCTCGCCCTGCTCCTCGGCTCCGGCTCCGGCTCCGACTCGTCGTCTCCATGTCGCGACGTCCTGCCGGCGATCTTACGCAAGAAAGAAGCAAGAGCGGCCCTTCTCTCACCTGCCCCCATTCTTTAATTTCCACGAGACCCTTAATTTGTGTCTCCGTAGTGGGTACTTTGTATTTATAATTAATCGTCGCTGTTGTCCTTTGGGTGCACTGGTGGGTATGGAACTAACGTATCCCCAAAGGTGCCAATGACTCGTTGTTGGTTGGGTACATATGGGAAGCTTTTGACCATGGGAAAGTTTTGCATGCCCTTCTTCGCCTTCCGCTCGCGAATCTAACTCTCTATTTTTTTTTTTTTTTCCGACAAGGGAAAAAAAATATTTATATATATGTTTGTGGAAGAGTATTCACTTTACTATGCTTGATCGTTCTAACTAGGTTAATCGTAAATAAATTACTCTTGGTGTGTTTAGCCCTTGTACCAAATATGGCCACGACGTGTAATTTGGGGTATGTATGCTTTTTCATTGCGAGGCTTATCTATGTTGGGAGGTTCCCAATTACTTCGCAATCGGGTTAGCATTATTACGATGTTGGAATAGACCACAACATCCAACTTACCATATATATGTTTATCCTTTTCAAAGATCACCTGCTTCTTCTCTCACAAGGTTTTGATCCAATATAATAGTGGTGACTTCTGATTTTGAAAGAAGAGATTCAAGTTTGAATTCCATCCATACATTACTTGGGAAATTGACATATAGGAGATAATCAATTCCTCTCTGATTTGTATGCATGCTTCGCCTCCGAAAATTATGGAGATGGTGAATGATAACATGGAAAACTACTCTGGAGTCCGATAGAAGGATTTCATCTCATAAACTCTTAAGCTCCCTCCACCCCCAACGTAAAATGCACACGAGATCTCAATGAACAGTCTTGGCAATTATCTCAATGGAGGATGGCAAATATCGAGTACTCCATGTCCTTCTTTTTCATGTGAAACGGTTTTCTCCTTCCATGCAAGAAGCTCTCCTTTTAAGTACCCTTGTACACACTGAATTGAGAAGAAGCGGGGGTAGAAGGATCGATGATGTAGGCATATTTTCCTATGACAAGCTGGAATTAATAGGCGTGATATTTTGGGGGAACGAGGAGGGTAAGGAAGCGTAAATGCACATTCCACAATAGTTTCCGCACACAAAATCCCCCTTCCCCCGTCCGCCGCTCTTCCTTTTTCCTAAATTAAATTATATCGGTGATGTTTAATTGTAAAATAATTATATCAATTATATTTAGTTATGAATCAGATCACAACGGAGGTATTTGAATTTTAAATCAAATTACATAAGTGATATTTTAATTTTAAACTAAATATCATGTGTTATTTTTTAAATATAATCGATATAATATAATTAAAGATCATTGATAATATACATTTTCTGAAGGATGCACGAGATTTTACATGTTCTTTTATACTTAAGAATCACAGTCCAATGAGTTGTGTTGGAGACACGGAGTAGAAATAAGATATTGGATTTTTCATATCCACCAACAGATCATAGGACAAAAGAAGCAAAAAAGAAAAAAAAAGAAAGAAAGAAAGAAAATTTATGACTCAGTTTGTTGGGTTGATGTTATAGCACTGCAACAATCCAATGCCATGCAGCATCGTTGCCACAACGTTAATTTGTCTTCTAGCATCAAGCATATATCAATGTCATATTTAGTATCAATACTATACAACACTAGCGCTATGCAATGATATGCAAGTACGCAAAACACGTTGACGTCAACGTTGACGTTAATATGAATCACAGCTTGGTGAGTAATGTGATTGTTGTAATTACCCACTTTCAATAATTAATCATGATTACTTCTTCTTGAGATTAAAACACATCTCAGGCAATTATTGCTGGCATCAAGGGTCGTGTATATGGGTATAATCTCTAGTAGGGGAGGAGGTAGAGAGGGAGAGATCAAAAGATATATATATATATATATATATATATATAGCCGCTTAACTTGGCTTTTTCTTGTTGGATTAATTGACAAATTTTCAATGTCAACACGATTTTTTATTCGTATCTTTTAATTATTTGAGAAAGATAGTGAATTAAGTTTCGTCTTGTATGGATCGATAGGGATCCATGAAGGTAGTTTTTGCCACGAAGTGAGGGAATTGCTGATTCTTCAAAGTGATATGTAAGTAATGCGTTTGTCTACTGGATCAAAAAAATATCTACGTATTTTATCTGGAAGATCGCCTCTTCCCTGAAGATTTTCTATCAAAATGGCAGAAACTATATTATAAAAAAACTATATACCGATATTTAAACAATCATACGCCTCAGATCATCTAAACACGTGCATCCAGAATTGAACCGACGTAGCAAACATGCAACTAAACACCCACGAGGATATGGTTGAACAACAGGGACTCTTAGCTTTAATAGAAGATGTTGGATTAATTTTTATTAATCTAACAATATGGATTAATATATGTATATAATCACATATTTATTATGACTATCAATTATAGGTTATATTTAAAAGTGATCTATTGAGGCATTATTGTTATAATGGGTTTTAATGTTTCAATATTAAAATATAGAGTTATTATGTAGAAATCTATAGGGGTAATTTCTATTCTATGATAGGTTGAATGGAAGTTTACCGTGAATTAATTGATGGTTACTAATTAATCTAAGGGTTGTGATCCCTAACCCTACACACACACCTTTTGCATAACGTTCCCATCAGTTCTGAAAGAGAGAGAAAGAGAGGGGAAAGGAGGCGGTTGGGTTTTCCAGAATTATGGGTTGCCATTAGATCAAATACTCCTCAACTTAGGTTGTGTAGAGGTTAGAAGACCATTACCAAGCTTCTCTACTTCATCATCATTATCTCTGCATTGATCCCAATGGCTGGAACTACAGGTATAACCCATATCTCATATTACTTCATGTAATAATTTAGTCAACATCCATTTACATGTTTATATATATTTTGTATGTCAAACCATGTCTCAATTAGTATAGAAGGATTAGCATAAACTTAGGTCATATGCTAGAGCCTTAGACTTCTGTAAACTCAAGTTACTTTTCTTGCAACTGAAAGTAATACTAGTACTATTCATCAGTACCGGTACTAGTTGATTACAGAATGACCTATAATAGTAATGATGGTTGATGAGTATCGGTACTCAATGGATACAAAACTCAATACTGTATACATGAAGTACCGATGCCTATTACTAATATTGATACTATCTGGTTATAGATATAGTCCTCAGTTCTGAGTGATCTAAGACTGTGGGTTATAAGTGCCGGTACTATTAATTAGTATTGGTATATGTATACCAAAGGTCAAAGATCAATGATCCTGTAACTTTGTCCAGTATATCATGTGTACCGGTATTATTTATTAGTACCGATACAACATGAGTACCATCAAGGTGGTTCAGGTTCATTAACTCAGAGCCAGTGCTCATGTAGTACCGATACTTAAGACGAGTATCAATACTACATGAGTACTGGCTCTGAGTTAATGAACCTGAACCACCTTGATAGTACTCATGCTGTATCGGTACTTATTAATATCAAATGAGTTCTGAATAGATTTCCAGTAATATATTTTAAATATCTCTCAGGTACTGATACTCATCATGAGTACCGATGCACCTCGAATACTGAATGGATTTCAGTACCTGTCAGGTACCGGTATTCATCATGAGTACCGATACACTTAGAATACTAGACATTTACTTGTAAGTCAAGTGTACCGATACTTCTAAATGAATATCGGTGCCACTTGAATATAAGATACATACTTGAAGTTTATAGCAGCAGTACTCATTCCAACTACCCATGCTTATTAGAACGAGTGTGTTTAAATTTGAGGTCAGCTTATAAGTTCCATCTTGTGGTTAAAGGCGAGTTAACAATAATTAACCCCAACATAAGAGACCCAAGTTTAAGACTCCATTAATTCTTATATTACCACAAGGATTAGTGGAGGGATAACAGTATATTTCTCTCCAATTTACCTAACTGGGGTCATATAAAAAAAAACTCAACTAAACGCCTTTTCACAAGAGCATTAAACAAATACATGCACCTTGATTGATTAGAAGAAAATGATTAACGTAATATTTAATGCCAGGATTTGCCCGGATTGTCAAAAGAATCCTACCAACATGGCGACTTAATTAAGCACTTTTAACAAAAACATTAAACAAATGCTTGCGTTTTGAGTACAAGATACCGATTAACGAAATATTATACTTAATATGAGGATCTGCACGCATTGTGAAAGGGAACTCCTTTCCCACTCTGTAGAAGAGAACGGTCAAAAGATGTACGTTCAAGTTCTCAAATTCTACACACCAATTATGGCTCCATGGTTTATAATAACGAACGAAACTTGACACCTTCATGGCAAGAGTTCTACTTTCCTTTTGCTCCTGCGCCAACCACTAACAATAATTAATCATTTCTGATTCTATTCACCTGCAAAGGATTTAAAGTAGAAGAAGTAAAATTGCATGATCTTGACACGTATGTAGATGTCCCCTCTCCACAAGTGCGGGTCGTGAGATGTTTCTTGAAACCGAGGGAATCAAGAAAATTTCAGAAAAGACGTCTTGAAGACCTGAAACCGACAAAGAAATTTTTAGGGTTCAGTTGGACCTGTTTATGACATAACTTCCATATATGATCACTTGTCTTCGCAGGGAAGTTAAAAAATAATTGCATTGGTGATAGCAATCTGAATCACGTAGAAAAAAGTTCCAGATCCTAAACTACAGTCAATCTATTTTTGCAAAAAGTGGAAACCGAGATAGAAAAAGGGTGAAGGGTTATCAGGTGACAAGGCACTCCAATAGTAATAGAAAAATCCAATAATAGCACGTTTTTGGACGGTGCAATTGATACTTAATTGTATGATTTGTTTACGTTCAAACTTTGTGGCTCAATACTCAAACGAATAATTTCTATCCTTTCCTTGTAATAGACACCTGTATACAGATAATCATAGAGTTCACAAAACCATGCATGTTTGGGTTTGGAGGAGCAAGTCCAGTGTAGGGATTAAACAAAAATCCCACAAAGAAATATTGAATAGCCTACCTAATGGAACCTGTAATATATTACAAAAATATACTAGTAAGAAAAACCACAACCATCATTTAACCATAATATTGTAATGACCCGATTTCAAGTCAATGTCTAGATTAAGTGTATTAAGACGAATCCATCGACACTTGTCAGGCACAAATCAAGTCAATGTATCCTAAAAATGAAGAAATACGAGTTTTGGTTAAATCAAGTCAACTCTCGAGCAAAATTTTCCCATAAGGTGTCATTAATGGTACCGTTAATTCCTCTCATTATAAGCTTTCCAGCAATTCTTTTTCACGAAAATCTAAGTTGTGTAACAAAAGTTACACACAAAACACGTTTAACGGGGAATTAACGAATTGACTAGACCCCTAATGTTGAAATCTTGGAATTTGAAAAAATGAGAGCGGGAAGGCGAATGGAGGGAGATCGGCGTTGGGCGAAGGGCGGCAGTGAGGCGGAGCCATCCAGGGCTGGAACAGAAGGTGAATGGAAGACGTGGAGATCGAGGGCTTGGAGGAGAAGGGAGCGGATCTGGCAGGAGAGGTACTTTAGGCCGTCTGAAAATGCTCGAAGACGTCCCTAGAGGAGGAATGTTACGAACATGGGAATCAGACGTAGTTTAAGACGTCTGGGAAGTGGCCCAGACGTCTGGCCAGACATCTGGAACCCTTCCCAGACGTCTGGTATTAAATTTTTTCGGCGTACGGGTTCGCGTCTGCACGCGTGCGCGCGCAGACTGAACCCACCGCCTTCGTTCTTCTCTTTTCTCTCCCTCCTTGCAGACGATGCCGCTTTTTTTCTCTCTCTCCCCGCGTTGCCTACAAATAGCACCTCCCTCTCCCTCACCTTCACTCCACCGCCTTCTTCTCCTTCTCCCAGCCAGCGAGAGCGCGAGTGAGCGAGTACGACAGCAGCGGCTGCTGCGAGCGTGCGGGAAGGAGTTATTGTGAGAGGAAGAAGAAGCTCGACCACGAGAGTGCGAGCTTGCCGGGGCAGCTAGAGCCGGCCGGCGAGAGAGCAGCGAGCTTGGGGTGTCGCGGAGGGGCTGCTGCAGCTTTGGCAGCAGGCGAATGCGGCGCGGCGCGACTGTGCATTGTGGGCGGAGAGAGAAAGTGTCCTGACTCTGGGAAAATTTCCCAGAATCAGACGTCTGGACTTACACCCAGACGACACAAAAGACACCTGGAGAAAGGTCCAGACGTCTGACAGGTACAATATTTTCTTGCCTTCTTTTTACGCGTGTACGGCCATGCAGCCGTCTGCCGTGTTCTTCTGCGGCTCTTCGTGATGAGAGCGGGTGTGTGTGAGTGCAGGTTTTGTTCGGGAGGGCGCGAGGGCTCGCCATCCCACACAGATCAGACATCTGGGCACAGTACCAGATGACGGAGAGGACCTCCAGACGTCTGGGGTGACAATCGGACGTCTGGAAACTAAGTACAGACGATCCAGCGGCCTTCTGGACGTCCGATTTTGGGGGGTTGCAGAGGCACGCGGGATTGCCGACCACGCCCCCAGCACTCCCGGGATAGAGTGGTCCTTAAATTTATTTAACAAAATTTATACAATTATGAAACAATTAATAGAGTTTAGGGCATTGCATGAACCCTAGGACTGAGAAATTAGATTGAATGATAGATCCTAGGGTATTGCATGAATCCTAGGACTGGAAAACTAGATTGAATGATAGATCCTAGGGTACAGCATGAAACCTAGGACTGGAAAACTAGTTGAATATATAAACATTGTAGTCTTGGAAAGGTGGAAAGGAAATGATAACTGCCTGTAAATTGGTTAACAGCTGCCTGTTATGAATGAATATAAAGCTGGAACAGTGAAACCTAAATTGGCTGAGTTGAAAGAGCATGAACCCTACGGGGAATTAGGAGTAGAACTTCTGGAAAGGGAATGGAATAGAATTGGGGAAGTGAGCTGGCCCTTGAGTACTGAATACCAAGGAGAGCGACTGTCCCCCTGTTTAGTGCAGAGCGGAACTAGCCGCCCCAGGGACCCGGGGTTAGGTCTGGCCACTTTGTACCGACTTTTGACCCTTGTGTACACAGTACCGAGGAGAGCTACTAGTGTAGGGAGAGCACTAGCTACCCCACGAGGCCCGGGGTTCTGCTAGCTCTCCTACACCGACTTATTTGGCCCACTGGGCAAACTAGGGTAGTCAAATGAGGGTGCACGAACTGTGGAGGGGCAAGACCCCTATTTGGTTACTGTGGAGGGGCTGGACCCCTGTTACTGAGAGGGCTCTGCCCTATACTGGTTCCGTGCTGTATTTTGGGTGCACCCGTTAACGGAAACAACTGACCGCGTGCCAGTGAGGGGTAGCTACCCGTGCGTTTATCGCGCGTGACGTAGTCACCGTTACGTCTGTCAGCGACCTTGGGGTGGTTGACTGAGAGTAGGACCACCACGGGGGACTCTCCCAGCCAGGAGAGCACCACGTGTTCTACTTTTCGAGAAAGACTACAATCAAGATCGTTCCTACGAGGAACATTCAAGATCAAGAGAAGGATCTGAGAAATAATCAATAGTGAATAAATGGAAAAATATAAAGAAAGAAAGTAAAAATATAACAGCTACTGTACACTCTACTGCTTCTTTTAGCTTTTAGTTGCCACTCTACTCAGCGTTTCGCTGACGTGTCACCCTTGTTACCTTTTCAGGACCAGGTGTTGAGCAGCCAGAGTCAGCGGCTGCAGAGGACGTTGGGCCTAGTAGAGCCCAGTAGTGTTACTTGTAGTACCCACTGTACTTTTCTTTCCGCTGTAGTGAGTAGTTTTCTGTTACTCCCTGTACTCTCTTTATTGTAAGCTTCATGTTATGTACATGTTTATTTCTCTTCTATTGTGGTGATGTATACTGTAGTATTTCCTTTCTTTACTACTGTATTTTTGTTACTGCTAGTTATATGCATGGTGAATGTGGTTTATTTTACTGCTCTTTTGGTTACTTTCTCTTTGGACGACTGGGTCTTGGGATCAGTCGAGTCGGTCCGATTCTCGTGTCTCGTAGGGATTTGGGAATTAGGTCGTTACAAGATGGTATCAGAGCAAGGTCGTCCCGAGAAGTGAACCAACTGACTGGAAAATAACCAATCACGTGTCTGTAACTAGAGTAGCCACCACAACGTTTCTTTTGACATTAGCTCTTAGACTTCTTCGTTAGATATCGTTCCATGTTGATGTGTTTCCGTTCTGTTTCGCGTCTCCTTGCAGAAGATGCCTCGACGAGGGACTAGCGAGGCGGGCCGCGGGTGCGGCCGAGGACGAGGTCAGCGAGGTGGGCATGTTGAGGTCAACATCTCAGTGGACCAACCACTGCTCCCGGACATTCAGGCCCAGGACCTCGCCCAGCTGATACGGGACATAGTGCGAGAGGAGCTCTACCCACCGCCCCGAGCGCCTCTCCCTGGGGCTGCGGAGGGGGAGTCCTCTGTGGGACCACGCGACGGACGGGGCGCTAGACGCGGGGGAGGGGATGGGCCGCCACCGCCCCCACCTGTTGGTGCTAGAGCACCACGATCATTTGTTTTGATGATAACAAAACACGTGTTATTTAACATTTGCAATTTGAGTCCTAGATTTCAGGTCAATTGCAAATGTGGACGTGTTTAGACGGAGTTCGAGCTCGCATCCAGGACGGATTGGAGGAGCTTGACGGAAAACAGAGGAGGTTCGCGTGGAGCGAAAGATTGAAGATGGAAGACAAGAAGAATATGATAGATTCTTTTTTATCCTTTCATGTATCTCTTGTCTTTATTTTCTTGCTCTTTTTGATTCCTTAGAACATTATGTTAAAGAGCCTCAAAGTACCCTAAAAGTAGTCCTAGGAACACTTGCACAACCCTAGGATACTTAGGTTTTCTGTAGAATACTTAGAAAACCAATATAGGGTTCAAACAGACTTTCCAGACGTCTAATTCCCAAATCAGACGTCTGATAATGTATTTTAAGACGTCTGACTGTTGTTTCAGACGTCTGATAACTGTTAGGCTGGACATAGTTAGTTCTGTCTGATGAAATCAGACGTCCAGACCTTAGACCAGACGTCTTAGGAGACGTCTGATGACTTTGCCAGACGTCCAGTTAGTGGACCGTTGGCTAACTCAGCAGGCACTCAAGAATATGACCGTTAGAGCCTTATCAGACGTCCTTAGGCCTTTCCAGACGTCTGATAAATGACCGTTTTGCCTCGGCTGACCCAAAATCTCTTCTCAGAGATTTTCTAGCCGTTGCAACGTTTGGAAATCAATTCCCACAGTAAAAGTAGGTTTCCAAACGTCCATACATAGTGCCAGACGTCCTGTATGTCGTCTGATGGACTTGCACAAAAACCCTGTTTAGATCTGATTCAAGTCAGGAGGAAACCCGCACAGAATCAGACGTCTGACCTTTAAATCAGACGTCTTAAGGTGGCCTTCCAGACGTCTGATGCCAGAGTTAGACGTCTGATAACCCTGTCAAATGTAATCATTGTCCTGATTTCGGCCTGATTCTCTTGGACTTTGTTCCCAACGGCTATAGAACCCTTTCTAAGCCTTCCAAAGCCTTCCTAAGGCCTCTATAAATAGAGGGGAACCTTTGCAACACAAATATACACTTAGAAACACAAAAGACACACTTAAGCAACATACTTCCACTCTCTTGTGTCCAAGAAGCTCTTGCTCTCTAAGCTCAAGTTCTACATCTTGAGAGCATCATTCCCTTCGCGCACCCGCTCTCCCGCCGTTGTCTACGAGAGCGACATTGCGCCGTTGCGTGGCTCACGCACCCGCGTCATCGTCGACGCACTCCTTGCAAAGGGGAGTTTCCTAAATCCTATAGAAGCTTAGGTTAATTACTTTGTTGGCTCTATAGGTTTGTTGTTTTATTTTATCTTTGTTATTTTGGTTGGGTATTCGCTTTGCGAATTCCCGTCTCCTTCGTGGGACAAAATCCTTCTCGTGGAGAGAAGGGGTTGAGGAACGCTACCCTCGTACTTGTAGCGTGGTTGTACTGAGGTTGAATCACCCTCGTTTTAAAGTGATTCGTTTAGTGGATTTTGATCAACTAGGTTGATCGGAAAATCCTAACTCGAGAGGGTTAGGTGGTGGTTTTCACCCGGTTTGGGTTTCCACCTAAAAATACCTGTGTACATTTTGTGATTGCTTATTTTTATGATATTGCTTTATATATTCAATTCCGCAATTTTATTACGTCACCCCTCCTAGTAGGGAACTTCACCACCTTCCTCCAACACTTCTGTACACGAGGCTTCCTTACCTGGAGGTACACCAGCATCTCCACTGCAGCGCCACTTTGAGTTTTTCGGGCAGTTCCGGAAGCTGAAGCCCCCCTCCTTCAAGGGGGATGAGGACCCGATCGAGGTGAAGGACTGGCTCGAGCAGATCGAGAAGGTTTTCGACACCCTTCGCCCCCCGGTGTAGTGCCACGTGGCCTTTGCCACGTACCAGCTGGAGAGTGCAGCACACAGGTGGTGGAGGGCGGTCAGGGGACAGGAGAGGGATGAGCCGACCTGGGACCGGTTCGTCCCCTCTTCTGCGAGCAGTACTTTCCCCAGACGTGGCAGGACCAAAGGAGGCAGGAGTTCCACACTCTCCGCCAGGGGATGATGACCGTGAGCGCGTACCACACGCATTTTCTGGAGCTGTCCCTCTTCGCAGCGACGGCAGTAGCCACTGAGGAGGAGCTCCTTTGGAGGTTCACCAAGGGGCTCCGGCCTGCGATTCGGGGGTATGTCAAACCCCTGAAGCTGCCTACGTTCTCGAGGGTGGTGGAGGCATCTATGACCTACGAGGAGACCAACTCGTCCGCGCGAGATACTGACAGCGGGCAGAAGAGGCCCTACCAGCCAGACTTTTCACAGGGCCGGCGAGAGAGGAGACACGTGGCGCCCGCAGGGGAGCCGTCACGTTTTGCAGGGCCATCAGTGGCCTTTGGGGGCCCTCGACATGGGCTAGTTGCCAGCACCGGACCCCCGCCCAGCCGATAGCAGGGACCCACTGAGGGCGGGAGTCGAGTTCCCCTCTGTTACCAGTGTGGCCAACCGGGCCACATAAGGAGGGACTACCCATCTAGGGTAGGAGGTCAGCAGATACTTCCCGCGCCGAGCACTGGAGGGCGAGCAGGAGGCCGCGGTTTCCAAGTGCGACGAGGAGGACAGCAGTCACGTCCGACGCAGAGCGTGGCTGCTTCGTCCGCACCTAGGGCTGAGGGGCGTATCAACGCCCTGACACACAAGGATGCCAGAGCTTCGGGATCAGTGGTGGCAGGTATGGTTTCATTTTCCAGCAGACTCGTTTACGCGCTTTTCGATTCCGACGCCACGCACTCGTTTATCGCAGCCAGTTTCGCAGTTAGTTTGGGCTAGGATTATATGCTGTTAGAGGATCCGTTCGTGATCAAAGGTCCGAGTGGTCAGTTGTTTGTAGCTGAGGAGGTGTACACGGGTTGCGAGGTCAGTATTGGGGGACATAGCCTTCCCGCTGACCTGATTATGATACAGATGGAGGACTTTGGCGTAATTCTAGGGATGGACTGGCTGTCCGCTTACCACGCTTTGGTGGACTATTTTGAGAGGAAGATCGTCTTCTCCATACCGGAGTTGCCTTCTTTCGAGTTCCACGGTCAGCCAGTGGACAGAGGCTTCAGGTGCATTTCTGCACTTCGGGCGGCAAGACTTTTGAGCTAGGGGTGTGAGGGCTTCCTAGCCTGTGTGGTGGCAGAGCCCAGCCCTGTGGCAGACTTCCAGAGTATCTCGGTGGTCAGAGAGTACCTCGACGTGTTCCCAGACGAGTTGCCAGGACTATCGCCCGAGCGTGAGGTCGAGTTTGAGATCTCACTAGTACCAGGGACCAGCCCCATCTCCACCGCACCATACAGGATGGCACCACTTGAGCTGCGAGAGCTCAAGTCTCAGTTGCAGGATCTTTTGGAGAAGGGCTTTGTGAGGCCCAGTGCGTCTTGGGGAGCCCCGGTACTGTTTGTAAAGAAGAAGGATGGTACCCTACGCCTTTGTGTGGACTACCGACAGCTGAATAGGGTCACCATCAAGAACAGATATCCGCTGCCGAGGATCGACGACTTGTTTGACCAGCTGCGAGGTGCCACGGTATTCTCCAAGATCGACTTGAGGTCTGGATACCACCAGTTGAGGATCAAGGAGGCAGACGTCTCCAAGACAACTTTCCGCACACGATACGGACACTACGAGTTTCTGGTCATGCCGTTTGGGCTGACCAATGCCCCCGCTGCCTTCATGGACCTAATGAACCGGGTGTTTAGACCGTACTTGGACCAGTTTATGGTGGTATTCATTGATGATGTGCTCATCTATTCTCGAGATCAGACGCAGCACGGGCAACACTTGCGGATGGTTCTGGACACACTGAGACAACGT
The DNA here is from genome assembly GCA_037157565.1 of Thalassia testudinum. Taxonomy (NCBI): domain Eukaryota; kingdom Viridiplantae; phylum Streptophyta; class Magnoliopsida; order Alismatales; family Hydrocharitaceae; genus Thalassia; species Thalassia testudinum. The sequence continues at coordinate 20,286,487 of JAZHRO010000059.1, forward strand.
AGGCTATACGCCAAATACAGCAAGTGCGAGTTCTGGCTGAGGGAGGTGACCTTCTTAGGTCATGTGATCTCTGGAGATGGCTTGGCGGTGGACCCAGCCAAGGTCGAGGCAGTACTCAGGTGGGAGAGACCGCGTACGGTTACTGAGATTCGCAGTTTCCTGGGACTGGCGGACTACTACAGACTGTTCATCAGGGGTTTTTCACAGATTGCACGTCCTATGACACAGCTGACACGGAAGGACGTGCCCTTCGCTTGAACGGACGCCTGTAAGGCATGTTTTCAGAAGCTGAAGGAGAGGCTGACTTCGGCTCTCATGCTCACCATCCCTGACAGTAGTGGCGGGTTCGTTGTGTACACGGACGCCTCCTTGCAGGGGTTAGGGGGTGTGCTCATGCAGAGGGGTCACGTTGTCGCTTATGCTTCGCGACAACTGAAGCCCCATGAGCATAGCTACCCTACCCACGACCTGGAGCTGGCAGCTGTTGTCTTCGCGCTGAAGACCTGGAGGCACTACCTGTACGGTGAGAGGCTCGAGATTTTCACAGATCACAAGAGCCTCAGGTACCTATTTGATCAGAAGGAGCTCAACATGAGACAGAGACGTTGGTTGGAGCTCCTGAAGGACTATGACTGCAGCATTTCCTACCACCCGGGAAAGGCCAACGTGGTGGCTGACGCCTTGAGCCGGAAGGCGCCTACACACTTGGCCAGTTTACAGGTGCAGAGTTGGAGCCTTTTGGAGGAGATGGGCAGTTGGCGACCCCTAAAGTTACGGGGGCACTGTGAGGCAGTGATTGTGACACAACAGACGAGGCCAGAGCTGATAGATCACATCATCATAGGACAGATGGTAGACCCGTACTTGCAGTCATTTCGCGACAGAGTACTGTCAGGAGACCCGGGAGACTTCTCTTTCACAGACCAGGTGCTGCGCCTGAGGGGACGTTTGTGCGTTCCCCAAGACAAGGAGCTGTTGAGAGAGCTCCTGACTGAGGCACACGGTTCCAGATTCACCATACATCCCGAAAATACAAAGATGTACCATGACTTGAGACGCGAGTTTTGGTGGAGGGGGATGAAGCGGGATGTGGGTGAATTCATGCAGCAGTGTTTAGTGTGCCAGCAGGTGAAAGCCGAGCATCAGAGGCCTGCAGGGCCGCTACAGCCACTTCCAATGCCAGAGTGGAAGTGGGAGAGCATCACCATGGACTTGGTGGTGGGCTTACCTGTTACCCAGCGAGGACACGACGCAGTCTGGGTAATCGTTGATAGATTGACGAAGACGGCGTGATTCTTGCCGATCCGAGTCACTTTGGGACCAGCACAGTTGGCAAAGAGGTACATCCGCGACGTGGTACGTCTACACGGAGTTCCGCGAGAGATCGTATCCGACCGGGATACCCACTTTACGTCCCAGTTTTGGGCTGAGTTTCAGCAGGCCCTGGGGACGCGGTTGAGATTGAGTATAGCTTACCACCCCCAGACGGACGGACAGTCTGAGTGCACGATACAGACACTTGAGGACCTTTTGCGTGCCTGTGTACTGGACTGGAGGGGCTCTTGGGAGGAGCACTTGCCCCTGGAGGAGTTTGCATACAACAACAGTTATCACTCGAGCATCGGCATGGCACCCTACGAGGCTTTGTACGGATGGAGATGTACGGCACCCTTGAGTTGGATTGAGGTGGGGACCAAGTGGGAGGTTGGCCCCAGGCTGATTCGGCAGAGTCAGGAGGTAGTCGAGCAGATCCACAGGCGACTCCGCACTGTCAGGAGTAGGCAGAAGAGCTACGCAGATCGGAGATGCAGAGAGGTGCAGTTTGAGGTTGGGAACCACGTCTTCCTTCATGTTTCGCCCATGAAGGGCCTGCAGTGATTTGGGGTGAGAGGGAAGCTCGCTCCGAGATTTGTGGGGCCCTTTGAGGTCCTAGAGTGGGTTGGACCTGTTGCTTACAGACTTGCCCTCCCTCCTCAGCTTTCAGGTGTGCACGACGTGTTCCACGTGTCCAACCTCAGAAAGTATGTCGCCGATCCCAGTCACGTCCTGAGCTACGGGAGCGTCAAGGTGGGCGATGACCTGACCTACCCCGAGCAGCCAGTGCAGATTCTTGATAGAGCCTTCCGCAGTCTGAGACGAAAGCAAGTACCCCTGGTGAAGGTTTTGTGGAGGAGCCAGCAGTATGAGGAGGCTACCTAGGAGCCTGAGGCAGCAATGCAGGAGCGATACCTGGAGCTTTTCGCGGGTACGTCTTTTCGGACCGGCTTCGGTCCTCTTTGAGTTTGTTATGTATATATATTGTTCTTTCCCGCACCCTAGTTAGCGCAAGTTTCAGGGACAAAACTTCCTTTGAGTTTGTTATATTGTTACAAACATGGGAATCAGATGTAGTTTAAGACGTCTGGGAAGTGGCCCAGACGTCTGGAACCCTTCCCAGACGTCTGGTATTAAATTTTTTCGACGTACGGGTTCACGTCTACGCGCGTGCGCACGCAGACTGAACCCGCCGCCTTCGTTCTTCTCTTTTCTCTCCCTCCCTGCAGACAACGCCGCTTCTTTTCTCTCTCTCCCCGCACTGCCTACAAATAGCACCTCCCTCTCCCTCACCCTCGCTCCACCGCCTTCTTCTTCTCCTTCTCCCTGCCAGCGAGAGCGCGAGCGAGCGAGTGACCGAGTGCGACAGCAGCGGCTGCTGCGAGAGTGCGGGAAGGAGTTATTGCGAGAGGAAGAAGAAGCTCGACCGCGAGGGTGCGAGCTTGCCGGGGCAGCTAGAGCCAGCCGGCGGGGGAGCAGCGAGCGTGGGATGTCGCAGAGGGGCTGCTGCAGCTCTGGCAGCAGGCGGATGCGACACAGCGCGGCCGTGCGTCGCAGGCAGAGTGCGAAAAGGGTCCTGACTCTGGGAAAATTTCCCAGAATTAGACGTCTAGACTTACGCCCAGACGACGCAGAAGATGCCTGGAGGAAGGTCCAGACGTCTGACAGGTACAATATTTTCTTGCCTTCTTTTTACGCGTGTACAGCCATGCAGCGGTCCGCCGCGTTCTTCTGCGCCTCTTCGTGATGAGAGTGGGTGTGTGTGAGTGCAGGTTTTGTTCGGGAGGGCGCGAGGGCTCGCCATCCCACACGGATCAGACGTCTGGGCACAGTACCAGACGACGGAGAGGACCTTCAGACGTCCGGGGTGACAATCGGACGTCTGGAAACTAAGTCCAGACGATCCAGCGGGCTTCTGGACGTCTGAAGGACTGCACAGACCAAGGTATGACCTGATCGACCTTTTAAGACGTCTGGAAGAAGTTCCAGACGTCTGATTTTGGACAGACTCGTCATTTTTGACCCGTTTATGATCCGTTCGGAGTCCGTTTTCCACGTTTCAAGTTTCGTTCTTTCCAGATTTATTTCCTCTACCTGTTTACAGTAATTGTATACTGTTATGAGAAACTCCTTGTGTTGATCCTTGTGTTAGGATCCCGTTCCGTTGCGATTTTGGGGGGTTGCAGAGGCACGCGGGATTGCCGACCACGTCCCCAGTACTCCCGGTTTCGCGGGTAGAGTGGCCCTTAAATTTATTTAACAAAATTTGTACAATTATGAAACAATTAATAGAGTCTAGGGCATTGCATGAACCCTAGGACTGAGAAATTAGATTGAATGATAGATCCTAGGGTATTGCATGAATCCTAGGACTGGAAAACTAGATTGAATGATAGATCCTAGGGTACGGCATGAAACCTAGGACTGGAAGACTAGTTGAATATATAAACATTGCAGTCTTAGAAAAGTGGAAAGGAAATGATAACTATCTGTAAATTGGTTAACAGTTGCCTGTTATGAATGAATATAAAGCTGGAACGGTGAAACCTAAATTGGCTGAGTTAAAAGAGCATGAACCCTACGGGGAATTAGGAGTAGAACTTCTGGAAAGGGAATGGAATAGAATTTGGGAAGTGAGCTGGAACTTGAGTACGGAGTACCAAGGAGAGTGACTGTCCCCTTGTTTAGTGCAAAGCGGAGCTAGCCGCCCCAGGGACCCGGGGTTAGGTCTGGCCACTTTGTACCGACTTTTGGCCCTCGTGTACACAGTACCGAGGAGAGCTACTAGTGTAGGGAGAGCACTAGCTACCCCACGAGGCCCGGGGTTCTGCTAGCTCTCCCACACCGACTTGTTAGGCCCACTGGGCAAACTAGGGTAGTCAGGCGAGGGTGCATGGACTGTGGAGGGGCAAGACCCCTATTTGGTTACTGTGGAGGGGCTGGACCCCTGTTACTGAGAGGGCTCTGCCCTATACTGGTTCCGTGCTGTGTTTTGGGCGCAGCCGTTAACGGAAACAACTGACCGCGTGCCAGTGCGGGGTAGCTACCCGTGAGTTTATCGCGCGTGCCGTAGTCACCGTTACGTCTGTCAGCAACCTTGGGGTGGTTGACTGAGAGTAGGACCACCACGGGGGACTCTCCCAGCCAGGAGAGCACCACATGTTACTTCTACTTTTCGAGAAAGACTGCAATCAAGATCGTTCCTACGAGGAACATTCAAGATCAAGAGAAGGATCTGAGAAATAATCAATAGTGAATAAATGGAAAAATATAAAGAAAGAAGTAAAAATATAACAGCTACTGTACACTCTACTGCTTCTTTTAGCTTTTAGTTGCCACTCTACTCAGTGTTTCGCTGACGTGTCACCCTTGTTACCTTTTCAGGACCAGGTGTTGAGCAGCCAGAGTCAGCGGCTGCAGAGGGCACTAGGCCTAGTAGAGCCCAGTAGTGTTACCTGTAGTACCCACTGTGCTTTTCTTTCCGCTGTAGTGAGTAGTTTTCTGTTACTCCTTGTACTCTCTTTATTGTAAGCTTCATGTTATGTACATGTTTATTTCTCTTCTATTGTGGTGGTGTATACTGTAGTATTTCATTTCTTTACTGCTGTATTTTTGTTACTGCTAGTTATATGCATGGTGAATGTGGTTTATTTTACTGCTCTTTTGGTTACGTTCTCGTTGGACTACTGGGTCTTGGGATCAGTCGAGTCGGTCCAATTCTCGTGTGTCGTAGGGATTCGGGAATCGGGTCGTTACAAGGAAGAATGGAGATGTTCTCTGTTTCAGATGCAGACGAAGGGGGCATGTGGCAATGATTTGTAAAAACCCCCTGATCTGCTTGGAATGCAGTGGTGAAGGACACAAGCGTGAGTCATGCCCTAGAAGGATCCCCTTGCGATCACATAGGGCAGTCTCGCATCCTGTTTGGAGGGTTAAGAATGATACTTCCGCCACCACCGCCGGTTTTGGGTAGGCACACAATTGAAGTTGAGATCCCATCTTCGGAAGAGATCTCGACTGCAGAGATCACGCTGAGAGGTGCTTTGATTGGAGAGATCATGGCAGGCAGGCAGTCGATTGAAACGCTTCAGAACCTAGTATGTCCCTTAGATCTTCTATCTGCAGGCTGGAAGGTAGCCGTGTTATCTCATTCTCGCTTCTTGGTGTATGGTTTGGGCATGCTGGATGTAGAACGATTGAGATTTCGTTCAATTTGAGGACTTCATTTTGATTTGGAGAATGGTCTCTCCATTTGATGGGGCTTTGTCTGAGCAACCTCCACAAAGAGTGACATCCAGGAGGATTCTCCTTGAGATCTCTGAATTGCCACTGCACCTACGGTTAAAGGGAGTTGTCTCTAAAATGCTAGCAGGCTTTGCTTCAATCTGTGGTGGTTCTGAAGTTTTGATCGGAGAGGGGGACATTAGGTCTCTAAAAATCGAGGTGGAAGTTACCAATGCTGGTTCAATTCCTGATTCAATCACAATCAGATGTGGGGGCACTTCTTGGCTTGTTAGGCTAGCTATTCCTGGATAGGTGTTGGGGCAGGTTGAATGTGGTCAAGAAAAATCGTTTGAGGAAGAACTAAAGCCTGTACCCAACAATGAGGCGAGAAAACAGAGTGACAGTTGTGGATGCTCTCCTCCTGCTGATGCTCCTGAACAGAAAAAGAGGAAGGACTGTCATTGTGGCATGGCTGAGGAAGATCAGATGGAAGATGTTGTTACAGCTGCTGTTAGCAGACAAGCTAGAATAGTCAAAGAGGACGGCTGTCTGGAAGTTGCTGAGACTGAATTGGCAGATTCTGAGATGAACTGCAGTATGGAAATGGGCAGTACAGGAAGGCATTTGGTGCTTAAAGAACTAGTCCAGATGCAGCTTGCTATTCCTGCTGACTTGCAGTATGGCAGTGGTTCCAATCAAAAAAGAGGTGTGGGTAGATCTCCATACATGTTGAGAAGGAGAAGGAAGGAGACCTTGCCCCCTATTGAGGAGCAAACTATCGCTAATTCCATTATGGTTGAATATGTGGGCTGCAAGGCTAATGGGGATCTTTCAAATGAGGAATGAGAGTTTTGTCTTGGAATGTGCGTGGGCTACGCAACAAACAAAGAAGGGCTTCATTGTGTAGATATCTCTCTGAGTGGGAGATAGATTATGCTCTTATACAAGAGACTCACTTGGAGAGGGAGAATGGTCAAGAATGGGACTGTTTTAAGCAATTTGGCCATAGTGATATTGCGGCTAAGGGTGCTACTGGTCGGTCTGGTGGACTGGCTTTGTGGTGGAGAAAATCTTCCATTTCAGTAACTGAAATTATTCGTGATAGGTTCTTAATTTCTTGTAGATGTCAATCTCCCCAAGGTGATATGGAGTGGTTTATATCATGCATATATGGTCCTTGCGTGGCAGCAGACAAAGTTGGCTTGTGGGAGGAACTCTATGCAATGCATCAAAGAGTGCAAGAGACCCCATGGTTGTTAGGGGGTGATTTCAATTGTTATCTTTCTGGTGATGATAACCCGGATGGGAGAGTGGACAACTCTATAGCTGGCTTCCAATTGGCTGTGTAGAACATGGGCTTGACTGAATATCCCATCAGTGGTGTGGAATATACTTGGAGGAATGGCAATGGACAGATTTCCAAATTGGACAGATTCTTTGGCAGTCCTAGTTTGTTAGAGGGATATCAACTATCTGCTGTTTTGAGCCTTGATAGGCCGTTCTCTGACCATACGCCTTTGGTTTGGGATAGTGGGGTGAATGCAGACACGGGATCATACTTCAAACTCAAGAGATCTTGGTTTAGGGAAGAAGGCTTCGTGCAAATGGTTTCTCAGTGGTGGCAAAGCAAGGATGTTCAAGGCACTGCCACACAGCAATTTGCTGCAAATTGGCTGGTCTGCGTGAAATGTTGAAGGAATATGGGCAGGCTGTGAATCTGATCAGAGACCAGAAGAGGAGGGAAGCCTTGACAGTCATCAGGGATTTGGATCTGAAAGAGAGCAGGCTGTCTTTGAACCAACAGGAGCAGTAGCTGAGGCAGCAGATGCAAGCAGTTGTGGGGGATGAAGATCTGAAATCAGAAATGGATTGGCGTGAAAAATCCAGACAGCTTTGGCTTAAAGAGGGTGATGCGAACACAAAATTTTTCCATCTTGCGGGTAGTGCTAGAAGGAGATTCAACCTTATTTCATCTATTAAAGTTGAAGAAAGAAATATTACCTCTGTTAAGGAGATCAGATCTGAAGCAAGTAAATTTTTTAAAGAAACTTCCAAGGCTGCCCCAAGAGGTTCTTGGAGGATGTCAGCAATGGACTTCCCGTGTGTAACTCATGAACAGAGAGACATGCTTGTGACCCCTATTTTTGAACAGAAAGTGCTAAAGGCTATTAAAGAGTTAAACAATGAAGGGGCTCCTGGTCCGGATGGATTTCAGGTGTTTTTTTACAGGGAGTTATGGAATGTTGTTAAGGTGGATGTGTTAAAGGTTATTCATGAGTTTGAATTGGGCAACTCTGGATTTGAGAGGTTGAACAAATCCTATCTGTTTTTGTTGCCTAAGAAATCAAGTGCGGAAAGTTTTTCTGATTACAGACCCATTGCACTATCTAATTCCATCTACCTTATTATTAGTAAGGTTATTGCTAACAGATTGCGGGAGGTTTTAAAGGACTTGATAATGCCTGTTCAGTCAACTTTTCTTCCTGGGAGATCATTACAAGAGTCTTTCATTGTGGCGCAGGAGATTGTTATGGGTTGGAGGAGAAAATCCAAGGCTTTCTTATGGAAAGTAGATTTTTCCAAATCCTATGATTCGGTCTCCTGATCATACTTGTGGGAGATTCTTGGAAGGAGGAAATTTCCACCCTTATTGATACAATGGGTGAAGAGGTGCATTATGACAGCCTCTTGCTCCCCGTTAATAAATGGTAAATCGTGTCGTTCTTGGATTCAGCCCCAATGCGGAGTAAGTCAAGGTTGCCCTATTGCCCCTCTGATTTTTAACCTTGCAGTGGATACTTTGGCCAGATTTGCCTGCAAACTAGTGGTGGATGGTTTTATAAGGGCTATTCAATGTGTAATCATAGGGCTCTAGCCCCTATACTTCAGTATGCTGATGATACTGTTTTTCTTGTGGAAGGGGGGAAGAGAGAAGCGCAGGCTCTGTTACATATGGTAAAAATTTTTGGAGAGGTTTCTGGTCTCAGATTGAATGGATGTCAATCCTACCTGGTCTGTTTTGGGATGAATAGTGGGTTACAGAATGAGATCTCCACCATTCTTGGTACACCTGTGGTTCCATTGCCGATTAAATATCTGGGTCTGCCTTTGAAATGTTCTAAGATGAAGAAAGCAGATTGGTCTTTCCTCTTCGAAAAGGTAGCTACGAAATTGGAGGGCTGGAGCAGTAGATACCTCTCAAAAGGGGGGAGGTATATTTTACTGAATTCTGTTATCACTTCGATTCCTGTTTTCTTTTTCTCTGTCCTTAGAGCTCCGAACTCTGTTTGGAAAAAGCTGGAGGTGATGAGGAAACGATTCTTTTGGAAAGGGGCCTCTCATCAAGGGGCCTTTTTTCAACCCTTGAAGTGGGAATCAATTTGCAAACCAAAGACGATGAGAGGTATGGGTGTTAGATCCCTTAAAGAATTCAATGAAGCTTTACTATTGAAGTGGGCTGTTCGGTTGCTGCAGGGGGAAAAGAAAATTTGGACAGAAATTATCCAGGACAGTTATGGGAGTATCAATGATGAGAAAAATCATCTTAACCCACGTAAACCATCCCCCTTTTGGTTTTCTGTGGTGCGCGCCCTAAAGGAAAATTGGAATTTTTTCAAATCAGTTTTAGGGGATGGAAAAAGTTTCAAGTTTTGGCTGGAAAATTGGGTACATGGAGGGACGTTTAAAGACAGGTTCCCCCTTGCTTATGCTGCGGCTGCAAATAAAAATGTGGTGGTAGCTGATTATTGGGATGTTGATTCGGAGCAGTGGTTGTTAAATAATGGTGGGTGGAATAATTATGAAACAAGAACTCGTGTAGAGAATGAACGTCTCTTGCAAGAGCTTGCTGCTTTCAAACCCATGCCTCATGAATATGACACATACAAATGGGAAGGTATTTTCTCTACTGCGGTTACTTATGACAAATTGATAATGTCCTCCAGGATGGCAGAAGATGAAGAAATAGGGAAAAAGCTATGGAAGTTAAAAGTACCACTAAAGTTACAAATTTTCTTATGACTCTGCAGGAGGGATGGATTGATTACTGGAGATTTGAGGCACAGAAGGATGGGGACCCCCACCTAGTTTTGTTTTTTATGTGGGCTGCATAATGATTCTAGTGTTCATATCTTCTCCTCATGTGCGATCACTGATTATGTATGGAGGAGAGTATGCAATGAGTCCTTACCCACTTGGGGGAATTTGTGGCGCGATCTTGTGGATGGGAATAAGCCTTATATACATATGGTGGCTGTGTTATGGGTTGTATGGAGAGCAAGAAATGAGTGTGTTTTTCAGGAGACCCCAGTGTATGTGGAAAATATTGTAAGTTTATGCTGGAGTCTCAAATAGTATTGGGGGTCGAACTTGTAATTTTTTGTTATTATCAATAGTAGCTCTCCTGGTTTGCTATCGGTGACTCGATAGCATTCCTTTCTTTCTCGAACAAAAAAAAAACATGTTTAACAGGGACGTAAGTGCATGTGAACCAAAACAAGGGGTCATTTTTTGCCTAAATTAGGGTTCCTGGTCGTTTTAGAGCCGAGCACATCATTTCAAATCCATTGATACCCATTGAAATCAGGTTGGGTTAAAACGCCTTGTAAAACATAAAAAATGCAAGCAAGTGTGCATAAGGTTTCGCAACGTGATCTTGTGTGTACAGTGGTACTGAATGGTGAGATCTCACCCAATACGACAATTCGAATGGCGATGGGGCGTAAGGGGCATCGGTTCAACTGACTTAGACTGATACGTTGTGGTTCAAAGACTACCCTTGCATTTTTTGGCCAATTCAGGGCCTTCTCGACCAAGATTTGGGCAAATAAGGTCCCGATGGAATCACCTCTTCCTAATTACGTTTAAGTACATTCTAAAATTAGTTTTTACCCATGTGATTGGCATTAAACCATAGAAAAGCTATCTAATGCTTATAAGAACCTATTTTGCATCATGTCGATTTAAGATTGACATCTCGAGATGTGCATAAGGCTCGAGGTGACATGGGCAACATGTGGGAGCCTTCGACTTGATTATCTGGAGTTATCATGACTCCCTGGCAACCTTAGGTAGAGTGGTCTCGTATTCTTCGTATGTAATAGTTATTTAAATTAATATAAGTGCATGATCCTTAATTATCTCAATACATTCTTAGTCCTCTTGCTAAGTTTTTGAGTATACTATGATAATGATGACTATTTTTTATCACAGGCACCTGTAAATATTAGATTAAATGCAAATTACTATGATTATTCATCTTCTAAAACAAATTTAATTGAATGAATATCCTATGCATGTTCTATATGGGATAATTACAAGAATAATCCAAACTTAACTGTGGTTACTTAATAGGACTATGTCTGAGACATAATTTTATTAGTAGCTGAATATATTTGATCAAGAAACTACGTTCCCCATTCCGTGGATAAATCAACTTGACCCTTGATAACTAAAACATTTGACATATATGAGAACTAGACTTAATGGACTAAATCATAAAAATGAATTGGTTACATTAATATGACAAGGGAATGATGTGGACTAGTATTATAATTCTATCAAGAATGAGTAAACAAACTTGTGGCATCATGTTGGCAACAGATAAAGAAAGTCATAGGAATTTCAAGAATAATATTAAATGACCAGTATCATGTCCGATAACTATGGTCACGACTTGTTACATTATACCTATATGTGAAAATGATTGAGAGAGTAAGCTAGCCTCCTTACGATTCCTCTGTTAGGTTGTTTAGCCAAGCGAGTGGCTAGGTGTATGGGTATGCGTGAATGGTATGAAATGATATTGATATTGCATTTCGTATCGAGCAGTGGAAAAGAATTACTATGTGACAATGTAAAGTAGCACCCCGCATGTATAATTATACACAAGCTTGTAATCACTACTTTGCCCAGGTAGAGACCCTAGGGTAATCAACCAAATCATAAGATAGGTATAAGCTATTTTCCTGACCAAGAGAGTATCTCATATCGAACTTAATGCCTAGGATATCACAGTAATATTTTCTTATGCCTTTCGAGAAAATGATTATGAGTTAATAATGACCTTAAAAACAAACGGCTTAAAAAATTGGGAGGAAACTAAGAAATAACAGAGTTATTAAAGAAACTTATATAAGTACAAGTACTCATTCTCTATCATATGTAGCTTTGTCCAATTTCTACTTTATGCGTCGTTACTCAACTTTCATTGACATTTCCGTTTGAACTCCATACTTAGGTTGCGATGTACAATAGCCAGGCTCTTCAACTACCAATGGATAGAGTGCAGGCATAAGCAATGCCTCGTAGCTAGTCTATGGGATTACTCACCTCTCTCAATTTAGATTAGTTTATTTCTTCCTTTTCTCGTCACACTTGTTTTGGTTCTACCTTCTTCGGGACTTGTACTCTTGTTTCTTTGTTGATGGCTATAGACTATTGCTATGAACGTTGTTGATCTAGTTTTATTTCCAGTTAGTTATTTTCTCCTTAAAATTTCCTGATGTGTGGTGGCATTAGCCGTGAATGTTTATATTTTATGTTATATGCTGGACGACTGAGATCTTGGGTGAATAATGGGAAATCAACCCAGATCCCTGACACAGTAAGGGTTTGGGCTGTAACACAGAAGAAATTTAAAGTTCATTCAATGAGTCATAATCTCCCTAGGTAAACTTTTCTTTTATTAAATATTTACAAATCACATCCATGAGTTTTTGACATGGATGAGCACAATCATTACCACAATCAAAAGAGGAAAGAGCATGATTTAGCAAGGGAGTAACTAATGACATGACAGAAGAGATCCACCCCTCAAGGAACTTCAAAGGTAACTATTCCATGCCCCCACTACGATTATAAGACACACGGGTGACAAGGAGTGAGGCGACCAGAAATTAAGGAAGAAAAAATCCATTATAATAGAGAGAGTGTGTGATATTGTAATTGCTCTACTTCATTAGTAGATTTGAGGATTAAATTCCCTCTTAGGATGTATAACATTTAAAGGTGGAAAACAAGTTACCAATTTCTTAAGTCCATTTATTGTTGAGTCTTTGCATTAATCGAATCCTATTATTCCTAAACTTGAATAATTGCTAGGGAATAGACTCAAATAGTAAGTTTGATTTCGAAGGTCTAACCTTAAACACTGAATTCTAACAATTAAATCCTAAACCCTAACTATTAAATCCTAAACATGTAATATACTAATTAAACTTCAAACCCTAGTGATGATCACGTCATCATCAGCCATATCTAGCTTTAATTAGTTATAATTCATTGATAAATGCTCATACATAATCGCCAAAGAGCCGTAATTCACTGCACATCCTTTTGAGAGATTACTAGTAAAACAGGGGTAAAACTATAGTTTTAACAGAATATCCTAATTGCAGAACAATCCCAGGGTTTCATAAGGGTTAATTAAAGGTCAAATAGTCATAAATATCTAATAAGTGGGTTCATGCAGAACAAAACGGGTTTTCACGCGTTTTGAGAATTAATGAACATCTGAAATCCTAAAAACTAACCCTCTTAATTAACTAAGGTTATGGTCAGGATAAAATTCATATAACCCTTCTAAAAATCATATAAAAATATTCCCTAAGTTTTGGTACCTTTGATTTGACCATTGGAACCCATTTTAACCTAAAACAGAGTCTCAGACAGATAATTGCCCCAATTTAGGTTTTTACGGAATTTACCCAGTCAAACTTGGTCAAAGGCTAAGTCTGACTTCACCATCAGATTCCTTGGATTCAAATTAGGTTTATAACAAAATTTGGACCCAATCAGAGATTACCTTGACCTAGTTTACATTTCAGTCCTATCTAACTCTTTTCTCTCACACATATGCCCCTAACTTTTGAAATCCTTGCAAATATACCCCTAACTTCATCATCTTCTTCACCAACAGGTCCCCACTGCCTTCAACTCTTAAACCTACTTCACCAGCGACCTTCAATCAAGGATTACTCCCTGATTTCATGGCCAAACTCTTCCAAATTTGGAAGGGAGGTTCCTGAGATAATCTTCTACGATCTAAACCTAGCCTTGGGCCCTAATTCTTTCCCAATCTCCCATGCGAATGCATGGGGGATATGGGTATCCTACATGTGCATAAGACCCAAGCTTTCAATCTTAGTTTCCAAGCTTGAAAGGACCTCCTATGGCCTATAAAAGGACCCCCAATGCATGCTTTACTTCCTTAGCTAGGTTTGGGGCCAAAAACCTTTTCTAAACCCTAAATCTGGCCCCTCTTCAACCAAGCTCTGGTGGCCCTCTTCATTCTCCTTCGTCCGCGGCCCCAACCGTCAAATTGGAGGCACAGCTATCCTCCCCTCCTTCCTCTGACGATGGCTGATCAAAGCCCCGTCATCCCAGATCTCTTTCCTTGCCACCGTCCCCCTTTGAAGAGTCCATCTTCTCTGTCGTCGGCCTACCAACGTCGAAGCAGACTCTACCCCCTTCATCCAATTAGAGTAGGTAGATAGGTTCCCTTAGTTCCCTAGGATTTATCCCTCTATCAAAAACCAAAAAAGACCCCCCGACATCACCAATCACCTCCATCTTCCTCCACTCCTGTCGCACCTCCGTTGAGGCGTTTCCGTCACCTCACACCTCCAACCGCCTCGCCACCTACTCCACAACCTCCGCCACATCCACCCGCACAAAACTCCCATACTTATTTCACCATCCACACACTCACGCGAACCCCCAAACACACCCATCACAGCACTCTATCTTCGCCTCCGTCTGACCACCTCACGCTCTAATTCTTCACGCAACCACCACCATCGCACCCCACACCCTCCAGTGATGCTTAGGAGCTTGTTTAATGTGGCCGAGAGGCTGTATTGATGTATTTCAGGGTTCGCCGACGCTCCACCGCCATAGCCATCAACATCGCCGTGTTCTTCGATCTCCAAGCGTTGAAAACCCCAGGTGTTACACCTAGGAGACGCGGATTCGCCTCAGGACCCTCTCCAGGTCTTTAATTGAGGGTATGAACCTCTCCAGCTACCTCAATTGGACGAAGACAAGCAACTGCAGGTGCATGTGAAGGACTGGGATATAGTCTCACATCGTGGGATTTAGGAGCACAGAAGCCACATAAATTATATTTGTCACACCTGTTGTTTGCCTCCAAACATGGGGTGAGGTCCCTTCACCTTACTTGCATACCCGACTACCTAAGCCCTTATCACCCCTCGACTGCGACCCACGCCGGTAGCCCTGAACCTGGGCACGCGACCAGTATACCCAATTAAGATCAGATATCTGAGAGAAGAGGAGAGGAGGAAAGGAAGAAGAGAGAGAGCAGGGAAGGGGTGGGTTTTGCTTCTGAAGGATTTGAGCGACACTTGATCATTGTGAGCAAAAGGCAGAAGCTAAGAAGAAGAGGCCAAGGAAAGAAAAGAAGAGGAAGAAGACCTGAAGGAAGAGGTGAAGCAAGGCAGAAGAGAAGAGCGTCGTGCCTAAAGAAGAAGAAGATCAAAAGAGAAGAGCACTGAAGTAGGCGACAGTTAAGTCGTCTGATACACCTGCCAGACATCTAATTTAGGTTTAATGCTGGTACTATTGGAACATTTAAGTACCTAAGTTGCACAGTTGAAACTACTATAGCATCATTTGAATAATTAATATATGTGCTTAGACTAATAATTGGTGATCTAAATCACCATTATTTTGTCTTAGTTATCTTTTTGGTCTTGAAATATATTGAGCTTCATTAAATACTTAATGTGACAAATTAATATTCATTGAAATATCTTTATGATGCTTCATTTATTGTGCTCATTTATATTTTAATTGAGATTAGCGTGTGAATTCCTATTTGCTCCCTATGTTCAACTTCGGACTTCATTCAGATATTCGAGGTATAAATTATATTTGTTGAAGAGCTATTTAGATGACTTTACTACAACGAGACACATTTAAACTCCTGAAAAGCTCCCGTTCAACATTTTGCCTAAACCCTAAAAGCTCAATTATAAATCCTAATAATAACATACATGTGACACATTGAATAAGAAAGTGTAATTGCTTTTCATGAACTATCATTTCATCCAATAAAAAATAAAGGTATTAATTGCATGCACGAGATAATCTTAAATCAACTCCCATGCACATAATATTATGAATGGAGAGAATAATGAAAAACTTCAATGACCACTTATCCTTTCTCTGCCATAGTACATGTGTTGAATAGAAGAGAAAGTTTGAGGGATTTCACGGTTCTACTTTCCATTATTTCATTAAGGTTGGAGTTAATATGCAAAAAATAATATGAATGCTATATAATATCCTAAAATTGGTCAAATGCCCTGTTAGCAGTCTTAAATGCACATTTTCAGGTCTCCTTATAGTTGATGGAACAATTAGTAAGATTGATTTCATGAGACGTCATTTCCTTAACATCTCTATTTTCCTAGAAGATAAGAAAATAGGGAACAACATGTACTGTGTAACAATAAATGATAAACTTTCTCTAGAAAGCCTAAACTAGATGACAAGTGAAAAAAGAATATCATTAATAACAACATCACATTGTTAAAAGCTAACATATATCAATATATTTTCATTTTCAATCGATTTATTTTGATTTTCAACTAGTGTGTTCAGTGGAAAATCAAAACACACCGATTAAAAATCAAAATACGCTAGTGTATTTTATTGAACGGGGGATGAGCATTGCAAAGCACATTGCAATGTACATTTCGTTGCTTTTTGGCAAAATCTTTTGACAAAAGTGCTTTATACAATTACTCTATGGTAGATAAAGAAGGAAAGATATAATCATATTTTTAGAGATTCTTTTTTAAAGCACTTGTATGGTGGCTGTCAAAGCAACACGCTATTATTTTGATTTTATTCATGTTAACAACTTAACACATGTAATGCCTTCCCTTCTTTTAAATAAGCTACCATTTCTCCCCGCTGAGTTATTTACATGCAAGCTTATCTTACGAGGCTGTAATTGAGCCTCTCTCTCTCTTTCTCAAAAGTGATGACCTAATGATACTTCCATCCATCACTCTCCCAATTGCTTGAGCTTCATACTTGGCACTTGGCTTTCTCTTTTTTTTCCAAAATAGCTTTTCTAATTCTATTGCCAATTTACTTGTTGTCTTTATTTGCTTTTCATTTTTGAGAGTTTTAGTTAATTGATGCTTATATTCCTTGAAAACATTTGGGACGCTTTTGTAACTCAAACTTATGGTCTATGACCTTCTGGATGAGTGAAAAAAATGACTTTTGGATTTGATCCAAAAAAATTACAATGAAAAATAATCAAATTAAATAACATATACTCTAGCATTTGTCGAAAATGTATATAGAAAATATTGTTAATTCAACCTCTCCTAAATAATATTTTGATAATTTTATGAAATAAGTAAAAGAAATAAATACTGGTCATACCATCTTTCTCTATCATAACCCCATTGCAGGTTCCGTTATCTCAAAGTCAAGGGATCAAAGGAGAAAGACATGTCTATGTCTAGGCCTTAGGTTTTATTGTATGATCTTATAAGAGTTATACTTTTCTATTTATTGAGTCTAGAAAGAGTTATACAGAGCCCCCAATGAACATATAAAATTTCTAGACTTAGGCTCTCAATACTTAGGAAAAACTTAGAAACAAAAACCCAACTCGGAAACATCCATCAAACGTCTGAAATAATGCCCAGACATCTGATATCTCACTATAAGTCATCTGACCTTTTAATCGGACGATCAATCACCATAATCCTCACCTTAAGCTTTTAAGCACTTAGGCTCTAGACGTTTAGACATAACTCCAGATGTCCATAGATCAATTTAGACGTCTAATAAGTATGTCAAATGACTATAGACAATACCAATGGTCTAATTATTTGTAAATCTACTTTTGTTAGATCATATCTAACAGCTGGATTATTTTACCTTTTGTTCCAGACATCTAAACATGACTCCAAACGTCCAATAATGGAACGTTACACCTAAACACACTTAACGAATATTTGTCAGATGAAATCATGCTTTTTGGATTTGTAAGAAATCCAAAGCCCAAGATCATCATGATGTTCAAGCATCCAGAACCTATGTCAAACGTTCGATTAGACGTTTGAACCTTAAACATTAGAACCATGTTTAGATTTGGTTCAATCCAGGAATTGATCCACACTAGATCAAACATCCAGGATTTTTGTCAGACGTCTTAAAATGTTATTCCAAACGTCTAACATAAAGCCCTATCTCCATCTAAGCAATTCCAAGGACTCTGACCCTCATGACCAGACAACCAAGAAAATTGTCAGACGTCTGACCTAAAAATCAAACGTCTAATTCTGCTATTAGAGTCATTATGAGCCTAATTTGATTTTGTTATGACCTAGTTCCCGGATCCCTACAGGACCCGAGACCAGCTCGCCTCGACTAATCCCAAGACCTAGTCGTCCAACAAGAAATAACCAAAAGCAGGAAAATAAACCACATTCACACATGCAATATAACTATACAAAGCAGTCAAGAAATATAATAGCTGCCTCGGTACATATCACAACAACAACAACGGAAAGCGGAAAGGAAATAGTAGTAGCAGAACAATAACTAAGTTTCCATTACTTACTACGACAGGAGAGAAAAAGAAAGTGCTGAAGAAAACTACGATTGGACTCGACTGGGCCCAGCACCCTCTGCAGCCAGAAACTCGGGCTGCTCAACTCCTGATCCTAAACAGTGTTATGAAAGATAGAGTCAGCGAACGCTGAGTAGAGTGGTGTTTATATTATCTAAGTACAAAATAATAAAAACAACAGTTTTAATTCACATTTTTATTTATCTATATTGATATGTTTTCGTTTCACCCATTCCTCAAAGTATCTAAATGTTACTTGATCTTGCATGTTCCTTGTGGGAACGATCTTGATTGCAGTCTTTTCCGTAGTGTAGAAGGTACACGTTGTGCTCTCCTGGTCGGGAGAGTCCCCGTGGTAGTCCTACACCCAGTCAACCACCCCGAGGTCACTGTCAAGATGTAGCGGTGACTACGGCACGCGTGATAAGTGCACGGGTAGTACCCCGCACTGACACGCAGTCAGTCGTTTCCGCTAGCGGGTACGCTCAAAGTACAGCAAGGAACAGTATAGGGCCTTGCCCTCTTAGAACAGGGGTCTCGCCCCTCATAACTAAATGGGGATCTCACCCCTCCACAGTCTGCGCACCCTCGTCTGACTACCACAATTTCCCTAGAGGGCCTAACAAGTCGGTGTAGGATGGCTGGCCGAACCTCGGGCCCCATAGGGTGGCTAGCTCCCTCCCTACACTACTAGCTCACTTCGATACCACGAACGCAAGGGCCAACAGGAGCCGGTGTAGAGTGACCAATCCTAACCCTGGGTCTCAACCCAAGGGAGGCTAGCTCCGCTCTACACAAAAAGGGGACAATTGCTCTCCTTGGTACCACATACTCAAGGGTCAGCACACTTCCCGTCTACATTCCAGGTTTCCGTCTATCCACAAGAGTTCTACTCCTAATTCCTCGTAGGGTTCGTGCTCATGTTCACCTCATTTATTCAGATCCAGATCTCATCTTTCTTAATTTATTTCTCTTCCATATTCAGGCAGCTCGTGTTTTCATAATCCAATTCTCAATAACATGCAACTGGTGGTTTCACAAGTAATTATTCATTAAATACAGGCAGCTCATATTCTAACAGGAAACTCGTAATTATAACACAAGCATTTGCTAGCAATTTATCTTAATCACGCATGCAAGTAAACCATATAACACAAATAGGCTCATTCATTCTCTACCCTAAGGTTCATTCCACATCCTAAAGTTCAATTCAGTTATTTCAACCAAGCACATTCTTATTTAAATATTAATAATTGAATTAAACCACTCTACCAGGAAACACGGGAGTAATGGGGGCTTGAACCGCAGACTCAGACATCTCTACGAGCCCCAAACGTGCAGCAGGATAAAATCCTATACCAAAGAATACATCACAAAATGAGAGTTCAAAACAGTGTATAACAGACTCTGGTATGTAGAGGAACTCGAGAGGAAAGTGCAGGTATTTTGTTTGCGTAAAACGAACCCTGATCGGACCCTAAACATGTCAAAGACATGCCTACTGTTCAAAATCAGACGTCTGGGAATAATCCCAGACGTCTTAAAAGGCACCAGATCTTACCTTGTGTCTCCTGCGGTCTCCTCAGACATCCAGACCTTCTCTGCGACTGTCTGGAAATAGTTCCAAATGTCAGACAATGTCTCCGGTCATCTGGACGTACCTCCGAATGTCTGGTGATGTGATCAGACGTCCAAAATCGCGTCGGAAAGCATTCTGTACTCCTTCCCAAAGCTACACCTACGTATGCAAACACAGGCGCGGTCAGCCGACAACAGCCCCTACGCTGGGATATGCATGGCGCAGGGAGATACATACATTGCGATGTATGTACTTTCAGACGTCTGGCCTTAGCTCCAGACGTCCAGGTATCCCGCCAGTCATCTGAACTCCACTCTAGACATCTAAAACTGGAAAACTTCTAGTATCAGGAGCTCCTCTCAGCTCGCTCCGCTCGCTCCTCCTCCCGCAGCGGTAGCTCCAGCCGCTGCAGGAGCTTGAGCAACTCCTCACCAGCTCTCCTCGAGCTCCACCAAAGCTCCACCGACCTTGGTCCTCCTCCTCCCACGCTCTCCTCCTTCCTCCCTCTCGCTCTCCCTTGCTCACCCACCACTAGCCACTCTCATCCTCCCTCGCCACTGTCACACAGAAGATCTTGAGGTGGTGGTGGCTGGTGGTGTGAGGAGAGGAGAAGGGGAAGGAGGGGTATAAATAGGAGGGTGTAGGGTTTAGGATTCGGGAGGAAATGAGGAAGAGAGAGAGAGGAACAGCCTCTGTGCGCCGCCCGCAAGCAGAGAGCAAAGCGCAGTACGAAAATTCCACTTTCAGACGTCCAGGAACGGGTCCAGACATCTGGACAGATGTCTGACTGAAACTCCAGACGTCTTAAATGGCTAAAAGTGTAACAAGTCATTACATCATAACAAACTTAAAGGAAGTTTCATCCCCGAAACTTGAGCTAGCTAAGGTGTGGAAAAAGGAACGTAAAAATGCATAACAAACTTAAAGAGGATCGAAGTAGGTCTGAAAAGACGTACCCTCAAAAAGCTCCGGGTACTGCTCTCGCATCGCCGCCTCAGGCTCCCAGATCGCCTCCTCGTACCGCTGGCTTCTCCATAGGACCTTCACCAAAGGTACCTGCCTCCGTCTTAGACTCTGGACGGCTCTGTCAAGTATCTGTACCGATCTCTCAGGGTAGGTTAGGTCGTCACCCACCTCGACGCTCTCGTGGCTCAGAACGTGACTAGGATCAATAACGTACTTCCTGAGGTTGGACACGTGGAATACGTCGTGCACCCTAGAAAGCTAAGGAGGAAGGGCAAGCCGGTAAGCAACGGGCCCCACCCTCTCCAAGACCTCAAAGGGCCCCCACAAACCTCGGCGCAAGCTTCCCTTTCACCCCAAAACACTGCAGGCCCTTCATGGGCGAAACACAGAGAAAGACGTGATCCCCAACCTCGAACTGCACCTCTCTACGTTTCCGGTCAGCGTAACTCTTCTACTTGCTTTTGACAGTGCGGAATCATCTGTGAATCTGCTCTATCACCTCCTGACTTTGCCAAATCAGCCTAGGGCCAACCTCCCACTTGGTCCCTACCTCAACCCAACTCAAGGGTGTAGTACACCTCCGTCCGTACAAAGTCTCGTAAGGTGCCATGCCGATGCTCAAGTGGTAACTGTTATTATATGCAAACTCTGCCAGGGGTAAATGCTCCTCCAAGGAGCCTCTCCAGTCTAGTACACAGGCACGTAAAAGGTCCTCATGTGTCTGTATGGTGCGCTCTGACTGTTCGTCCGTCTGGGGGTAGTAAGCGATACTGAACCTCAAACGTGTCCCCAAAGCCTGCTGAAACTCAGCCCAGAACTAGGAAGTAAAATGGGTATCCCTGTCGAATACAATCTCACGCGGAACTCCGTGCAGGCGTACCACATCTCGAATATATCTCTCTGCCAACTGTGCTAGTCCAAGGGTGACTCGAATTGGTAGGAAACGCACCGTCCTTGTCAACCTGTCTACTATCACCCAGATTGCATCAAGTCCCCGTTGGGTAACTGGTAGACCCACCACCAAGTCCATGGTGATGCTCTCCCACTTCCACTCTGGCACAGGATGTTGCTGCAATGGCCCTGCAGACCTCTGATGCTCGGACTTCACCTGCTGGCACACCAAACACTGCTGCACAAACTCACCAACATCCCACTTCATCCCTCTCCACCAAAAGTCGCATCTCAGATCATGATACATCTTTGTGTTCTCGAGATGTTTTGTGAACCTGGACCCGTGTGCCTCAGCCAGGAACTCTCTCAACAACTCCTCGTCCCTAGGAACGCATAAGCATCCCCTCATGCACAGTATCTCGTCTATAAAGGAAAAGTCTCCTCGGTCCCCTGTCAACACCCTGTTTCGTAGGTCTGTAAGTACGGATCTGTCATCTGCCCTACGATGATGTGATCTATCAGCTCTGGTCGCGTCTGCCACGTCACTATCATTGTCCCACAATACCCCTGTGACTCCTGGGGTCGCCAACTGCCCAACTCCTCCATAAGTCTCCAACTCTATGCCTGTAGCCTGGCCAAGTGGGTGGGCGCCTTCCGGCTCAAGGCGTCAGCCACTACATTGCCATTCCCTAAGTGGTAGGAGATGCTGCAGTCGTAATCCTTCGGGAGCTCTAGCCAACGTCTCTGTCTCATGTTAAGCTCCTTCTGGTCAAACAAGTACCTGAGGCTCTTATGATCTGTGAAAATCTCGAAAGTCTCACCGTAAAGGTAGTGCCTCCATGTCTTCAATGCAAAGACAACAGCTGCCAGCTCTAAGTCATGGGTAGGGTAGCTATGCTCATGGGGCTTCAGTTGCCGCAAAGCATAAGCGACAACGTGACCCCGCTGCATGAGCACATCCACTAACCCCTACAATGAAGCATTTGTGTAAACCACAAAATAGCCACTGCTGTCTGGGATGGTAAGCACAAGAGCTGAAGTCAGTCTCTCCTTCAACTCCTGAAAACATGCCTCGCACTCATCTGTCCAGGCAAAGGGCACGTCCTTCCGAGTCAGCTGGGTCATAGGATGCACAATCTGAGATAATCCTTTGATAAACCGCCGATAATAACCTGCCAGTCCGAAAAAGCTGCGTATCTCTATCACTATACGTGGCCTCTCCCACCTGAGTACGGCCTCAACCTTGGCTGGATCCACAGCCAAACCATCCCCTGAAATCACGTGACCCAAAAAAGTCACCTGCTTCAACCAAAACTCGTACTTGCTGTACTTGGCATACAGCCTGTGTTGCCTCAAGGTGTTTAGGATCATGTGTAAATGTTGTCCATGCTGCGCCTAATCCCGCGAGTAAATGAGCATGTCGTCGATGAATACCACCACAAAATGGTCCAAGTACGGCCTAAAAATCCGATTCATCAAATCCATAAAAGCAGCGGGGCATTGGTCAACCCAAACGGCATGACCAAGAACTCATAGTGCCTGTACTGGGTACAGAAAGCTGTATTGGAGACGTTGGTCTCCCTGATCCTTAACTGGTGGTAGCCCAACCTCAGATCTATCTTGGAGAACACTGTGACGTCTCGCAACTGGTCGAAGAGGTCGTCAATCCTTAGCAGCGGATACCTGTTCTTGATAGTGACCCTATTCAGCTATTGGTAGTCAACACAAAGTCGCAGGATACCGTCCTTCTTCTTCACAAACAGCACAGGGGCTCCCCACGGGGATGCACTGGGCCTCACAAAGCCCTTCTCCAACAGGTCATGCAGCTATGACTTGAGCTCTCGCAGCACAAGCAGTGCCATCCGGTACGGTGCAGTAGAAATGGGGCTAGTCCCCGGTACCAGTGAGATCTCAAAATCGATCTCACGCTCAGGCGGTAGTCCTGACAGCTCCTCTGGAAAGACGTCGGGGTACTCGCAAACCACAAGAATACTTTGAAAGTCAGCCACGGGGCTAGGCTCTACCACTACACAGGCCAAAAAGGCCTCACACCCCTGGCTCAAAAGCCTCGCTGCACGAAGCGCAGAGATGCATCTGAAACCTCCGCCCAACAGCTGTCCGTGAAACTCAAAGGGAGGCAACCCCGGTATGGAGAAGACGATCTTCCTCCCGAAACAGTCTACCAGGGCGTGATAGGCGGACAGCCAGTCCATCCCTAGGATCATGCCAAAATCTTCCATCTATATTACAATCAAGTCAACGAGGAGGCTATGTCCCCGTATACTGCCCTCACAGTCCATATAGACCTCCTCAGCTACAAACAACTGGCCACCTGGGCCTCTGATCACAAACAGATACTCTAACAGTACACTCCCCTATCTCAAACTGACGGCAAAACTCGTAGCAAAAAAAGAGTGCGTGGCGCCGGAATCAAAAAGTACGTACACTAATCTGCCAGAAATAGTAACCATACCTGCCACCACTGAACCTGAAGCCTTGGCATCTTTATGTGTCAGGGCGTTGATACACCCCTCTACCCTCGGTGCAGTTGAAGCAGTTACACTCTGGGTCGGGCGAGCAGCCACTGGCCGGTACCCTCCTCGTGACTGCTGCCCTCCCCCATGCGCCTTGTGATCACGACCACCAGCTCGGCCTTCAGCACTCGGTGCGAGGAGCATCTGCTGTGCTCCGACCCTAGATGGGTAGTCCCTCCTGATGTGGCCCAGCTGGACACACTGGTAGTGATGAGAACCTCATCATGAACCCTAACTAGCACAATCTAACCTAGATATCCGAGAAAAAGCTCCTACATGACCCAAAGAAGGTTTAACTCAGAGAATTCTGAGTTTAAGAATAAAATAAATCAAAAGGGGTAAAACTGCATTTTCACCAACGTAATTTGCAAACAGGGTAATTAAGGGTCCAAACACAGGTCAAACAACCCTAATAAGAAGGAAAGTGGGATGATCTGGTCTAAAAAGGGTTATAGCAACTTCAAGAAATTAAATGACATTCTGTAACCCTAAAACAAATCCACTTCAATTCAAGAGGTTCGAGGAAGGATAAAAATCAGCTAAACCCTCTAAAATTCATAAAAAAATAATCTCTAGGGTTTAGAACCTTCAATTTGGCCTTATAAACCTATTTTAACCTAAAAAGAGAACCATGCCCAATTAATGACTTAATTTGGGTTTTTACGCAAATTGGCCAGTCAAACATGGTCCAACCTAGAATTAAAACTCACCATTAAAATTCTTAGGTTCAAATTGGTCTTGTATAAAAACTTGAGCCTAAGTAGAGACCTTCTTGATCGAATTTACAATTTGGTCCTCTCCATTTACTTTTTGACCCTTATCTTTTGAAACCCTTGCATTTTGACCCCCATTTTTTCATCGTTCTTTGCAGAACGGTCCTCCCTGCAAAAAGCTGTGCAGCACCATACTCCGAAGACTTTGCGTAGAGCATGGCGCCACGCAGAAAAGGGGTACCACCCTGCAAAGTAGAAGCGGGGTTCCCTGCGACGTCCTCCGTCGTAGGGACCCGGCCATGCTCTCTGCCGACCACCATACCTTCCGTGCGAACGCGCGGAAGGTATGGGTGTCCCTTCCGGCCATGCTCCAGCAAGGCTGGCACGTCGCCAGCCCCACTCCTCCCTCTACGCCAGCCCCTTTATAAGGACCGGCACCCCCTACCAGTTCCTTTAAGCTCATCTTTGACGGAGAACACCCCCCAACTTCATCTCTTCCTCCTCCATCAGAAGGCCCGAAGCTTTCGGCGACTTCCTCCTCTTCCTCTTTGTTGCTCTGCTGCCTTACCTGCAACAGGGTTCTCCATGCCCCATCGTTCGTGCCGTGCTGTACCCGCCGACGCCCTCCACCTGCTTCTTCGTCGCCACACTCCTCCAGGGCCCTTTCTTCTCCAGCTCCGGCAGATACGAGCCGGCTGCTCCACCCTCCCCCTTCGTCCAAAACGTAGGTAAATGGCTTCCTCTCCTCCTCCCTTACATTTTCCCTCTCTCAATTTACCTTTTTGCTCCACCGCACGCGACTTCCACCTCCGCCTGCTCCGTCTCCGACCACCTTCTCCAGCGAGCCCATTCCACCTCCACAGACCTCCTCACCCCTCGCCGACTACCCCAAAAGCTTCCCCTCACTCTACTCAACCGATCCCCCATTTCCATTCACTGCCAAACGCCACCCGACCACCCCTCGAGCAAACCCACCTCTCCGGCCACAATCTGACCTAGGGCTACCTCCACACGCGGCCTCGCGCTCGCCACCACCTGCACTGCCTTCGCCACACTCCGGCGAAGCTCCCTGCGTCTTCTGATTGGGCCAAGAGGCCGTATTCCTGTTTTCAGGTCGGAGCCCCTTCGCCGCCATTACCGAGCTGCTACAGCTCCTTCACCTGCAGCTGCAGGTGCTCTCCCGCCCAGGTGCACACCCTAGGACGCACGGGTTGCCTCTGCGAAGCATCCCAGGTCTACAGCTGGGGTGAAGGCCTCGCGAGCTGCTGCAATTGCTTGCGGCTTCCTCAGCTGCAGGCGCCAATTTGGGAGGTGGGACTTTAGTCCAACCTTGGAAGTGCGTGGCGAAACGCCCGCACTTAAATTAGAAAAGTGTCTAAGGCTATTCGCCTTCGAACACAGGGGTCAGGTCCCTCCTGCACGCTGCGCGCCATGCGCTCGCTCGCCCGCGCTCACGCCCCACGGTTCTGGGCCGAATCCGATTACCCAAACCGCGCACTCCTCGCCCACCACCGCACGCCGGTGGGCCTGGTCCCGGGCGCGATACCCACACCCGATTACTCGGCTCTGGGAGAGCGGTCCTAAGAGAGAAATATGAGAAAGAGAGAGACGCGGGGAAGGGTAGGGGTAGGTTTTGCTCTCTAATCTTTGTGTGAGCGTGCAGGAACAGAAGAAGGAAGGAAAAGAAGAAGAAGGGAGGTGGTCGGAGCCTTAGCCGCTCAACGCAAAAGCAGAAGAAGCGAAGGAGAAAAATAGAAGGAAAGAAGAAAGGCACTATAGCAAACCTACAGTTAAGTCATCTGACCACTGCATCATACGACGATTGGGCAGCGGCCAGAAGAGAAAAGAAGAGGAGCTGTAAAGCAAGAAAAGAAAGAAGGAAGCGAAGAAGAAAAAGAAGAAATCAAAGAAGAAGAAGAAAATTACCACAGCCGCAGAAGAAGAAAGGAAAAGAGAGAAGAAGAAAGGCAGACTCTACAGGAAGAAGAAGAGAAGGAGATCAGCAGGAAGAAAAAGAAGGAAAAGGAAGAGAGAAGAAGAAGCCAAGAGAAATCTCTATCTCTCTCTTATTTTTGTTACCTAATAGAGAACTTTTATATTTCTAGAATTCCAGTAGCTCCCTGAGTTCGACCTTAGGAAAACTATTTCCGAGTAAAAAAATTTTTGTAATAGCAATCTGGTAGCTGGCTTGTACTGCGACGATTGTAAACCATAATAACATAAACCCAACTATCACCAGGCCCGAAACCGCTATTAGGTAGCAAAGGGGAACACGACCTCCTCCCTTAATAGGTCCCTGCTGGCGGTTGGGCAGGGGTCCGGTTCTAGCAACTAGCCCCTGCCTGGGGCTCCCAAAGGCCATTGATGGCCCCGCAAAATGAGACGGCTCTCCTGCGGGTGCTGTGTGCCTCCTCTCCCGACAGCCCTGAGAGTACTCTGGCTGGTATGGCCTCTTTCGTCGCTGTCAGTGTCTCACACGGTAGAGTTGGTCTCCTCGTAAGTCATGGCTGCCTCAACCACTTGTAAGAAAGTGGGCAGCTTCAGGGGTTTGACATATCCCCGAATAGCAGGTCGGAGCCCCTTAGTAAACCTCCACAGGCTCTCCTCCGTAGACACAACTGTCGAGGCAAAACGTGACAGCTCAAAAAAATGCATGCGGTACGCACTAACAGTCATCGTCCCCTGGTGGAGAGTGTGGAAATCCCGCCTCCTCTAGTCCTGCCAGGTCCGCGGAAAGTACTGCTCGCAGAAGAGAGTCACGAAGTGGTCCCACGTCGGCTCTCTCCCTTCCTAGCCTCTGATTGCCCTCCACCACCTGTGTGCCGCGCTTTCCAGCTAGTACGTGGCAAAGGCCACGCGACACTCTGTGGGAGGGTGAAGGGTGTCAAACACCTCTATCTGCTCCAGCCAGTCCTTTGCCTCAGACGGGTCTTCATCCCCCTTGAAGGAGGGGGGCTTCAGCTTTTAGAATTGTCCAAGAAGCTCGTGGTGCAGCTGCAATGGAGGAACGGGCATGCCTCCAAGCAAGGAGGGCTCGTGCTCGGAAGTGTCAAAGTGCGGTGGGGGCGATGGAGGACCACCCCCTCCCCCTCCTGCACGTCCTGCGCTGCGATGGTCTCTCTGTCCCACTGAGGACTCCCCCTCCACATCCTCAGGGAGAGGTGTCCGTGGAGGCTAGTGGAGCTCCTCTTGCACGATGTCTCTGATCAGCTGGGCGAGATCCTGAGCCCGAATGCCTGGGAGAAGAGGTGGGTCAACTAGTACCTCAGGTCCGACACGTCCGCCCCTCCAACCTCGTCCACGGCCGCGACCACGGCCCACCTCGAGAACTCCCTGACGAGGCATCTCCTACAAGGAGACGCGAAGGATGGAACTAGAGTGTCAACGATACCGAATTACATCGAGAAAAGTCTCGGAACAAACATCAAATGATACGTTGTGGTAGCTATCCTAGTTACGTGCACGTGAGTAGTTATTCTCAAGCCAATTGATTCATTTCTCGAAACAACCTTACTCTGATACCATCTTATTACGATCAAGTTCCCGGATCCCTACAGGACCCGAGACCGGCTCGCCTCGACTAATCCCATGACCTAGTCGTCCAACAAGAAATAACCAAAAGAAGGAAGATAAACCACATTCACACATACAATATAACTAAGTAGAAGAAACGTACAAAGCAGTCAAGAAATATAACAGCTGTCTCAGTACATACCACCACAACAACAACAATGGAAAGCGGAAAGGAAACAGTAGTAGCAGAACAATAACTAAGTATCCATTACTTACTACAACAGGAGAGAAAAAGAAAGTGCTGAAGAAAACTACGGCTGGACTCGACTGAGCCAGCACCCTCTACAGCCGGAAACTCGGGCTGCTCAACTCCTGGTCCTAAACAATGTTATGAAAAAACAGAGTCAGCGAACGCTGAGTAGAGTGGTGTTTATATTATCTAAGTACAAAACAGTAAAAATAACATGTTTAATTCACATTTTTATCTATCTATCTTGATATGCTTCCGTTTCACCCATTCCTCAAAGCATCTAGATGTTACTTGATCTTGCATGTTACTCATGGGAACGATCTTGATTGCAATCTTTTCCGTAGTGTAGAAGGTACACGTGGTGCTCTCCTGGCCGGGAGAGTCCCCCGTGGTAGTTCTACACCTAGTCAACCACCCCGAGGTCACTGTCAAGACGTAGCGGTGACTACGGCACGTGTGATAAGATCACGGGTAGCTACCCCGCACTGACACACGGTCAGTCGTTTCTGCTAGCGGGTACACCCAAAGTATAGCATAGAACAGTATAGGGCCTTGCCCTCTCAGAACAGGGGTCTCGACCTCAGAACCAAATGGGGGTCTCGCCCCTCCACAGTCCACGCACCCTCGTCTGACTACTCCGATTTGCCCAGAGGGCCTAACAAGTTGGTGTAGGGTGGCTAGCTGAACCCCAGGCCCCGTGGGGTGGCTAGCTCCCTCCCTACACTAGTAGCTTGCCTCGGCACCACATACACGAGGGCCAACAGGAGTCGGTGTAGAGTGGCCAATCCTAACCCCAGGTCTCAACCCAAGGGAGGCTAGCTCCGCTCTACACATAAAGGGGACAGTTGCTCTCTTTGATGCCACGTTCTCAAGGGCCAGCACACTTCCTGTCTACATTCCAGGTTTCCGTCTATCCACAGGAGTTCTACTCCTAATTTCCCGTAGGGTTCATGCTCATATTCATCTCATTTATCCAAATCCAGATCTCATCTTTCATAATTCATTTCTCATCCATATTCAGGCAGCTCGTGTTTTCATAATCTAATTCTCAATGACATATAACTAGTGGTTTCACAAGTAATTATTCATTAAATATAGGCAGCTCGTAATTATAATACAGTCATTTGTTAGCAATTTATCTTAATCAAGCATGCAAGTAAGCCATACAACACAAACAGGCTCATTCATTTCTCTACGCTAGAGTTCATTCCACATCCTAGAGTTCCATTCAGCTATTTCAACCAAGCACATTCTTATTTAAAAATTAATAACTGAATTAAACCACTCTACCAGGAAACACGGGAGTAATGGGGGCTTGAACCGCAGACTCAGACATCTCCGCAAGCCCAAAATGCGCAGCAGGCTGAAACACTAAACCAAGGAATACATCACAAAAGGATAGTTTAGAACTGTGTATAATAGACTCTAGTATGTAGAGGAACTCGAGAGGAAAGTGCAGGTATTTCGTTTGCATAAAACGGACCCTGATCAGACCCTAAACAGGTCAGAAACGTGCCTACTATTCAAAATCAGACGTCTGGGAATAATCCCAGACAACTTAAAAGGCTCCAGATCTTACCTTGTGTCTCCTACAGTATCCTTAGACGTCCAGACCTTCTCTGCGACCGTCTAGAAACAGTTTCAAATGTCAAACAATGTCTCCGATCGTCTGGACGCACCTCCAGACGTCTGGTGATGTGATCAGACGTCCAAAATCGCGTGGGAAAGCGTTCCGCGCTCCTTCCCAAAGTTGCACCTGCGTACGCAAATGCAGGCGCGGTCAGCCGACAACAGCCCCTATGCTGCAATATGCATGGTTCAGGGAGATACGTACCATATGATATATGTGCTTTCAGACGTCTAGCCTTAGCTCCAGACGTCCAGGTACCCCGCCAGTCGTCTGAACTCCACTCCAGACATCTGATACTAAAAAAATTCCAGCATCGGGAGCTCCTCACAGCTCGCTCTGCTCGCTCCTCCTCCCGCAGCGATAGCTCCAACCGTTGCAAGAGCTTGAGCAGCTCCTCACCGGCTCCTCCTCGAGCTCCACCGAAGCTCCGTCGAGCTTCCACCGAAGCTCCACCGACCTTAGTCCTCCTCCTCCCATGCTCTCCTCCTTCCTCCCTCTCGCTCTCCCTCACTCGCCCTCCACTCGCCTCTCTCATCCGCCCTCGCCACTGCCGCACAGGAGATCTGGAGGTGGTGGTGGCTGGTGGTGTGAGGAGAGGAGAAGGGGAAGGAGGGGTATAAATAGGAGGGTGTAGGGTTTAGGGTTCGGGGGGAAATGAGGAAGAGAGAGAGAGAGAAACGGCCTCTACGCGCCACCCGCGCACAGAGCGCAAAGCGCAGTACGAAAATTTCACTTTCAGACGTTCGGGAACGGATCCAGACATCTGACTGAAACTCCAGACGTCTTAAATGGCTAAAAGTGTAACGGGTTATTACAGATTTGGATTTCAATCAAATCTCTTGGGGGATGTTCCCAGCGGTTAGGAGGAGCCTCCTAAGCTTTCTTGAAGGTTCTTATAATGCCTATATATACCTCTTGACCCCTCTTAGGCTAAACACACCATTGAGAGATAACTCTACAAGCAAACACACTTGCTCTACTCACTCTAGTGCTCCATTAATATGCAAATCCATTCCTTGGGTAAACACTCGACTGTGATACTTCTATCTTCTCAGGGAGTACTCTCATCATAGTTACTAAACTATTTATGCATCTATTTGGGGAGCTCTATAGGGTGTATTTCATTTCAGTTTTTATATTCTGTTATACTCGAGTATTCGTCCTATCGGATCCCCGTCTCTTCCTTGTGAAGAGAGAAACCTCCATTTTGGGATTGGAGGTGAGAATTGTAATTAAGGTACACTACCCTTGTTTAAGTAATGTGATTAATGAATTGATTACTAGGTGATCAGAAATCCTAGGTCAAGGTTTGACTTGGTGGTAGTTGTAATTCCCTATCGGAGGGGGTGAGATATGTGACGTAAAAAAATGTGAAATTAAAATAAACAACAATCTCACAAAATCAATCACACAAAGGCACAAGAGATTTTTAGGTGGAAACCCAAACCGGGTAAAAATCACCACCTAACCCTCTCAAGTTAGGATTTCCCGATTGCCAAAGTCAATCAAATCCACTAACAAACTACTTTAACGAGGGTAGTTCAACTTCTATTACAACCACGCTACGAGTGCGAGGGTAGCGTTCCTCAACCCCTCCTCTTCACAAGGAGGATTTCTCATGAAGGAGACGAGAATTCACAAAACAAACACTTAACACAATTACAAATATAAATTACAAAACCTATAGAGCCAACAAAGATTAGCCTAACTACAATAGGCAAAAATACTACCCTTTGTTGGAAGCGTGTCAACGAAAGACGCGAATGCGTGAACCACGCTTCAACACTTCGTCGCTCTCGTAATTACAGAGGGAGAGCGGGAGTGCAACGAGAAGAAAGCTCTCAAGATGTGGAACGGTGAAATGGAGAGCAAGATCTTCTTCTAAAGTGTTTTGGACACAAACAGTTATGGAAATGTGTTGCTTGAGTGTGTTTTTTGCAAGGTAAGGGGTCATCCTCTATTTATAGAGGGCCTAGGAAGGCTTTGGAAGGCCTTAGAAGGCTTCCATAGCAGTTGGGGTTGAACCCAAGGCAAAACAGGCCATAATCAAAATCATTTATGATTCTAACAAGGTCATCAGACGTCTGGTCCAAGTATCAGACGTCTGGAAAACTAGTTTAAAACGTCTGGGAACTAAGTCAAACGTTTGATTCTAGGCAGGTTTCCTTCTTGACTTTGATCAGACCTAAAACATGGTTCTAGTGTAAGGCCATCAGATGACGTACAAGACATCTGGCACTAGGTATGGATGTCTGGAAACCTATTGTACTGCAGAAATGGATTTCCAAGATAGGTTAACAGCTAGAATAATCTGACAAAGGTGATTTTGGCTCACAACGAGACTCAACGGTCACATATCAGACATCTGGGGTCTTCTACGGACATCTGATAGAAGCCTAACGGTTATTTTTCTCAACGTTTACTTTGTTAGCTAATGTTCCACTACTAATGTTCCACTACTTAGATGTCTGGCACAACCATCAGACGTCTTCTAAGACGTCTGAACTAAGGTCTAGTCGTCTAATTTCATCAGACAGAACCTGCTATATCCAGCCTAAGTTATTGGATGTCTGAGTCAACAGTCGACGTCTTAAAGGTCACTATTAGACGTTTGATTTCCATATTAGAAGTCTGATTAGGCTGTCAAAACCCTATTTTGATTTTCTAAGTTCTCTACAGAAAACCTAAGTATCCTATGGTTGTGCAGGTGTTCCTAGGACTACTTTAAGGGTTTTTTGAGGCTCTTTAACATAAAATCTAAGAAAGAAATAAAGAGCAAAGAACAAAATACAAAAATACAAAGTACAATGAAACAAGAAAGAAAATATATCATATTCTTCATCTCCTTCCTTCTTCAAGCTTTCGCTCCTAACGAAGCTCCTTCTCCTCTCAAGCTCTTCCAATCCATCATGGATGCGAGCTCGAACTCTATCTAAACACATCTCCATTTGCAAATATCCTGAAATCTAAGACTTCAAATGCAAATGTTAAATAACACGTGTTTTGTTATCATCAAAATAAATCATCGTAGTGCTCTAACACCAACAATAGTTTTATCTCGGATTTGGGTTTCCACCTAAAAATTATTATGTTATTTGTGCGATTGAATTTTTATTTATCAATTATATATTTAATTTCACTATTCACCTCCCTCTAGTTCAATTTCAAATATAAATTGTATGTTTGAAGCAAGTAAATCATGCTCTCCTAAAGATAGATTCATCCCTCCATATGTCAAGGTTATTGATGATTGAGACTTCAAGATATGTGATGAATCTTTATGCATATTCTTAAAATTGCACAACACGAGGAGCTCCTCAATCACGTGCTCGATCACATTGTCCAAATAATAAAACAAAAATTTTCTTTGATATTGGACTATAGCTATGACCATGAGATGGAAAGATGGTATTCTAAGTGGCTTGAAGAAAAGAAATGACAATGGGCACTTGAACCCTTTATGTAGATATTTTCTTTGCATTGATACAACCCACTTACATAAGAAAAGGCAACCCACTTTTTAATATAGTTACTAACATATGCCATGTGTTTATGGATGGCAAAAGATAAGACCTCCACTTCGCTACAAATACAACCTTGATCCACTCCTCCAAAAACATTGTTCATTGAGGTAGGAGCGGTCAAGTACTCATCCGATGATGAAAGAAGAATTTCAATCAACCCTAACATCAATTCAAAATCAACTTTAATGAAGGAATTAATAAATACTAGAACATATGAATGTAATATTTTCTATTTCCAATAATGCATCTATCAAATGAATTAAAGGTCTTTTACATCCATGTCTTTGAAATATTTCCTAATATCGTATATACCCTTACAAAATTCATTATTAAATATGTATCCCTATAAACTTCCTAACCCTTTTGGTTATATCCTCAGGTTAAGACTCCGTTAATTTTTTAGGGAATATGCTCTGAATATTCTCTAATGACTTCTGTAACATCACAAAACACAAACATTACATCAATACTTCTATTCATATTTTTTTTTCCCTCTTTTTTCTTTTCCTCCTCTCCTCCCCTTCTTCCTCCCCTCCACATGCCATGACTGTGGTGGCGACATTGAGATCCACAATGGCAATGGCGAAGGCAATGTCGTGACACTGCCTCTCAATATCCATGTCCTCCCCTCAATCCAAGTCTCTAAGACCATCCTCAAGAGGGACACCATCTCCTAGACCATTACATTCTCCGCCTCTAACAGTGGCTACCACGTCAAACTCGACCTTGGATCTTCCACGACACCTCCTCCTCTTTCTCCTGTTGTAACCACCTCCCCTGCCCCATCCTCCTCCAGCTGCAACCACCTCCTCTACCCCCCTCCTCCTCCTCCCCCACCACACTACCTCCTCCTACACACCATCACCACCCCTAGGTTCCCCCTCTCCCAACCTCTATCTTTATATTCATTTTTTAAAAATAGATTACTATAGTGTATAATTAAGTTGTAATCATAATTAATCTGGAAAATTGATACTAATTGAAGGATATATTTGTAAAATAATGTATTATAGGGATACAAATGTAATAATAAATTTATAAAAATATAAATGATATTACTAAAGATTCCAAGAGCATAACCATTAAAAACTCATAATTAAAGGATCAATATAACTACATAATTAAGCAACAAAATAGATAATTTTAAATTTTCGTTTAATTTAAAACTCACCCATCCCCCCCCCCCCCCCCCCCCCCCCCCCCAACATCTATAATAATCCGTTCGACCCCATAATCGACATCCGATGGTGTACAACCTTCCAAAACTACCCTCACATCCTCACATTTGTGAAAGCAAAAAGGAAGAAGGAAAAAAAACAAAAGAAGAGAAAAGAAAGCGGAAAGAAAAAAAAAAAAAGCTAAAAGATGGTTTATGCCGCTTGTTACAAAGGTGGGGCGTGGAGTTATTTTCAAATTTCGAAAACCCCGAAGTAGCGAGATGGTGTACCGTTAGCTCACCTCGGCTCCTCCTCTCTGCAGAGAGTGCAGACGAAACGAAACCCCGTCGGGACCTCAGATCTCCCCTCGAAGAACAAGTGGTAGCGTCGTTCATGGTGAGGCAAAGGGACTCCTAGGAGTGGGTCTCCTCCACCACTGCCCGTGTGTGGCACTCCGTCCGGGGCTTCTCCAAGCATGAGGCGCCATGGGTGGCAGCCCCCTCTTCACCCTTTACAGGTTTCTGTCGTTCTCCCTTTTACTTGGATCTTTTGTTTTGGGGGAAGGCTTAGAACTACTATTTCTGTGATGGGTCAATTTGGTTTTTCCTATTACTATTGTTCTTTAAACTCTGTTGCTGTTAGTGGGTGTTGGTTACTTGGCAAGAAGATGTTCTTCTTGGCTCCAGAATGGAAAATGACCACCCAGCTGGAATGGCTGTCTATGCATGTATTAGATGAAATGGTTGTTGGCTTCTGATGATTTGCTTCCGATCGATTGCGTGCGTAAGCGAGTTAA
Organism: Thalassia testudinum; assembly: GCA_037157565.1. Lineage (NCBI taxonomy): Eukaryota > Viridiplantae > Streptophyta > Magnoliopsida > Alismatales > Hydrocharitaceae > Thalassia > Thalassia testudinum. The sequence goes on from JAZHRO010000059.1 coordinate 20,322,200, forward strand.
TCGAGCAAATGAAGTTTAAGTCTGGAACAGATTGGACCTTGGCTGGAGCTACAAAATCAGACCATGTTGTAGGGTATAATGAGCAGAATACAGTGTGGAGGATATGGGAGTGATGGAGATATTCGCGGTTTCGTGAGTTTCGGAGGTGATACACGTTCGATGAGTGGTGAAGATAAGGAAATGAAGATTGCCTGGGAGATGACAAGAAGATGGAAAACTTTGATGGTTAGCAAGGTTCTGGTGATCGGCTGCCTAGGCCACATATGCGTAGGCGGGAGCTTTCCCGAACAGTATGATCAAAGGCAGTTAAGTAGTCAGATTAGATGAACTGCTCGGGCCGTATAGGCGTATACCCAGCCAAGTATATGGCCGATTTCTGAATAGAGAATTATGTACGTGCAACCCTACTCAATAAACCCCATACGATAAAGCATAAAGTCAAACCAAAAAACCCTAGCACCACCCAATACCCAAAACCCTCGACTGGTACCTTAAGTTTTCATATGTTTGAGATGTATAATACAAATTTTAGCAAGTTGACTAATTATTTTATATTTTTAAACAAAAAAATGCAAAATTGTATACTCACCTGCATACTTGCCTGCATATTGCAAACTCTCTATGTGGTAACCCAACCGACTGAATATCGCATATTGACTTTCTAAACCTTAGGGTTAGTTTTATAGACAAAGGATTGGACATTTATGGTTCAAGTAGATTTAGTGCATACTGGCCTTCTATCCACGTGTACTTACTTGATTCTTTAAGGTACCTCTTTTTACATGAAATTAAATCCTCGAAATGCCCATTCAGCCAAAAGTCGCACCATAATAAACTTATGCTAGGACAGGGCCCTCGGTATCACTCTTGTTGAGGATTCTATGGTAAACAGGGCCTGTTTACGATAGAACTCTCAACAACTTTGCTTGATTTGACCCTAGCTTATGTTTTCTTACTATGATGTGAAGTATACTTTATTGTATGATTATAATTTTTATTCTATAAACCAAATACTCATTCCAATAAATCCTTTGATATATACAAAAAGGGGCTAGCTAGCCTATGATAATTTCCTATCCTATAATCCCCTTCCTAATTACCCTCCCTAAACAGCACCTCAGGAGTGCTCCTTGGCAATGCTTTCTGAAGGCCTTTTTTTATTCACTATTAATAGGGTGGAAATCCTCCTATCGAAGGATTGTGTTTCAATTGAGAGAATGCAGACATGAAAGTTAGGGGTTCTTCGCACCGGATTCGAAATATCTTTTCCTTTCAGTGTGTCTCTTCCAATTCTTCTCTATTTTTAATATGGTATAGTTTCTGACCTGAACAACATATACCTTAGTTTATGTTGACTCGCATTACTTATCACCCTCGTCACAACTGAACCCATAGCACTGTGATAGTTAGATATTACAACTACTTCCCAAGATGATCAGATGTATTCAATTTATTCTAGATGTTAAAAAAAATATATTATCAAATATTTTCATAGATGATTTCTTTAGTTCTAGTTAGTGATCTCAAACTAAGAAATGAACCCAAGAAGCTAGAGCACAGAAAAGTTATTATATAATTCTTTGAGAAAGTTCATGATAAGGAACAGGTAAGACGGGGCACCTTTTATTCATTCTCCCATCATTTATGTGTCAAGATTTTATTGGGTCAAACTCAAATGTGAATACCTAGGTTCTAATTTGAATTACATACCAACTCAAATCTTGCTCAAGCAGCACTTTAAACTTTCTTTTCAATCTTAGGCCAGAGCTGATGCCCCAGTTTTGTTTGGCCTTTCATTTTGCAGATAGTAGCAATGGTGGTGTTTATCTTACTGGTGGTACCATTCTACATCTTCCTTGGGATATTTCTTGGCAATAGGGTTGTGGAAAACACAATAATTACTGTGTTTTCCTTTGCGGTGAGTATCTTTCCTTTGCTGGTCCAAACTCTTCAATCTATGTCGTTTTATTTTGTATCAGACCGTTGCATGCATCGTTGGTATTTGCAGGCAATATCAGTTATTCTCCTCTTTATAAGGTGTACTGCAATAGATCCTTCAGATAGAACCAGCAGTAAGAAAAAGAAAGCAATGAAGACAGGATCTCTACTGAAGCTAAATTATATTTTTATTCTGACTCAAGTTATCAAAAGATTCATCAAGAGAATGGAAAGCAGAATATACAAATATTCCATAAGGAAAAAATACCTTCTTCCGGCAAGTAGAAATAGTCTCCAATTTCAGCCCTTTCTGCCATTTCCACTTGTCATTGTCGACGATGCGGTAACACCTAATGCGAAAGATGAAGAATTCTCATACTGCTCATTGTGTGATTTGGAGGTTATTGCTTTGCCTACTTGACATGCCTTCTATTGTTACATAGTTGTGATGTTCAGCAAGATCTTTTTTTTCCAGGTGAAGATGAGCAGCAAGCATTGCAGGAGTTGCAATCGCTGTGTCGAGGGGTTTGATCACCACTGCAGGGTTAGCGTGTTGTTGTTGACAACTCTGCATTTGATCAAATTTGATTGACGTTATAAATGCTCTTCTTTTGTTTCAGTGGCTAAATAATTGCATTGGCAAAAGGAATTATACCACATTCATCCTTCTGATGGTTTTTGTCTTGTTGTTGGTCAGTTCTCTGTTACAAGTATTTCTTTGGTTGCATCTTTAACTTAAGGAAGTAATTCTGGCTCATGTATATTTTACTTTTGTTTGACATTGAAAAATGTCTTCGTAGCTGTTCATTGAAGGAGCAACCGCAATTGCCATTTTCATCCGATGCCTTGCAGATAGGAGAGGAATGGCTCATGAATTGCATAGTAAACTTTATACAAATTTTCCAACTGGAGTTCTCATTGGTATTTCGGTACAATCCTCGATTGTTGAATGACTTAGAATTGTTATCGGTATTGTCCAACCGCTGTATCCCAATCTAAAACCCATTCTATCTTTGTTTTAGGTTTTTCTGGCTTTATTATCAGCATACAGCTTAGCAGCATTGGGGCAGCTTTTCTTCTTCCACGTGGTTCTTATTAGAAAGGTATTCCAACTTTTCATTCCTCTTCAGTGATGAAATTGTATAATACAACTCCTCAAAGAAATCATATAATATATCTATCTACTCTTTTCCTGCTTATATTTCCCCCAACCTGTTGCTTTGTATATTTTCTTATCTGTTATTCTCTCCATATTATCTCCAAAAACATAGGAAATCCAAGTGGCCTGATGCATCTATATTTTTATTTGCAGTGCGGTATGGAATGTCAAAAATAATTGGTTCTCTCTAACATTTATGCCCAAGTTTTTTTTTTCAAAGATATGCTATTGAATAAGTTGTAATTCCACATATATCCTTAAAAGTTTTATGTCCCTGAGTACTCCTGAATATTAGCCCCAACAATGATCAAGTTCTATTTAGAAAAGATGTCCTGAAGTACAATCTATTCTGGAATGCATCTTCAACTACCATTTGACGGCTGAAAGAAACTTTAAAACTAAAAGATATCCAGCAACTCAGGTGATTCAGTATCAATCTAATCGTAACCATGGTGGATAAAGGTTTGTCTTGGCATCTGAGGATCTGCTTCACTTCTTGAAACTGATTTGAGTTATTGATGAATAAGGGTTGGTTGTGGGAGGATACAGGTTCTTGTCTTCTCCTTTTTCAGACAGTATGATCATTTGTTAGGGGATTGTCGGGCTTTTCTAGAAGACAAGGATCCTTTGAAGATTGAGATGTTCAAGTGGATGTTGCACAGACAAAAAAGCGATGGCTAAGATTTATCACTTGAACCTTTTCAAAAAAAGGTTTATCTCTTGAAGGTTGTGCCTCATGTGGATGCCACTTGCATATTCTATAAAGAGGCTCAAGAGGACCATGAGTTTTCTTTTTCTTTTCTCTCTTTTTGCCCGTCTTCAAAGTTTGTTTTGTGAGCAGAGCAAGTTACAATGATAGAATTCTGGAGGGGCTTTAGGAGGGCACTTATCGCACAAAGACAGGATGGGTATGGCATCCTTGTGATAGGTTCTTCTAACTATGGCCTGAGCTTGTAACCATTTGTTTTATTTTAATGCACTGGATAAAAAAGTTGTGTAAAAGTGATCCATTAGTCAAGCTTCTGCTACATGCACGGAGCAGGGAAGGGCTGTAGCATGATTTAAGTTGCTAATACATTTTCATGAAATTGTGAGCATTTATGCCAATTCAAGTACATATAATTTAGAGCATTTATAAGGATATGTAAGAAATAAGAATCCCTTCATGTTTAAGTAAACTTGGTTGATTTTATGTTTGGAGTTTTTACATAAGTGGCATCAAAAACTTTTGAAATTGTATAAATGCTACAATGAACTCCATATTTACATGTATGCCACTATCAACATGTCCTTTTTACAGATTATACCCTTTCAATTAATGTGAGGTTAAACAAACAGTCACCATATTCAAGTGGCCAATAAGGCAGTTAGGTCAATGGGGAAGAAAAAGATGGTGAAGAGTCTTCGCTGAAGGTATTAGATGGGTTTGCGTGGTGTTTTGGCCCTAGGCTGTCAAGCTGAAGAGAGCAACAACGAGGGTGAGTAACAAAATTAGAGAGGTGAAGAGAAGAGAGTGAGGGAGGGTAATGTACTGGCTTTTCTTGAGGTTTATGATACAATCTAAGGGCAAAGGCAACCACTTTTTAACATTTTTAGTTGAAAATAGCAAATCATCCTCATAGAACTTGATCCGAGTAGTTTTTTTGTAGAGGTAATCAGCTTTGTATTGTCATTTGTATAACCATGGAGATTGTGATGGCAATTATGTAATTTCGAAAGTTTATAATGTCATTCATGTAAAAATCCCTGTATCTGATGACCACTGGATATCATGTATAGCTTAAAAGCACACTTTTGTGTCCCATGAGAAATTAATATCAAAATATTATAACTTGAAGAGTTTAAGGCACTTCCGAAAGTGGCATTATGTTCGAACGTGATTTAACAGGGCATGAGGACATATGACTACATAATGGCAATGAAAGCGGAACGGGAGGCAATGGATCCATTTGATGACTTAGATTCTGATTCTGATTCAGATGAGAGTATTGATTTCGATTCACCACAAAAGCATTCCTTCTTGTCACATCTCTTCTGCAGAAGGAGCCAAGGAGAAACTAACCAGGTTCGGCACATCATTTATCTTTATTTCTTCTGTGGACCAGCCAAAGCTATTCTAAGCTTAATGAAAGATGGAAATTATTTTTAGGGAACAAGGAGGTTTTCCGTAAGAATAGACAGTTCCAACATGTCAACTACTCCTAAAAAGCCACATTTCCAGATCAACCCTTGGAAACTTCTTAAGATGAGCAAAGAGAAAGCACTCCAGGCAGCTGAAAAGGCAACAGAAAAAATCAGAAGAGAGAAGCAGTTCAATCCATCTGATGCAAAGACCCTGAAGCCACTACCTTTGGAGATGAAACATGGACCATTAGTGGTCTCAGAAAAGAAGTCTAAGGTTACTGTACTTACTGAGATGACACCAATTGTCACTAAGGGCTGGTTCCCAGGTTCGCCGGCACCGCACTTCCCTAGCCCGAGGAGAAGGTTCTCGTCCCCAATGCCACAAAAGTACAGGAGCAATTTTGATCTGAAGCTCACCCAGGTGTCGAGGGAGCTTGAGTCGCACATCTCAGGGCAGGTATTGTGTTCGGTTTTAAAAGGAGGTGGGAAAGATGAGGAAAGCACTCCCTCAGCTTAATATGCAAATGAAAACTTGAGTTGAAGAACTGGTTGTTTCCATTCTCGGCCTTTGAGAATCTCTTGACATCAATTTTGTTTTTATAACTTTTAAGTTTTTCTGTAAAGTTTGAGGTATGTAGAACAAAAAGTTAGCCCTTGTTCAGTACGTCATATTAGATGCAAATTGCCATGAGATTCGAATTATGTATCATGCCATTTTGTTGAACAGTGTAGGATGTACATTGAATTCTGAGACAAATGATGTAGAGAGATTTCATTCGTTTGTTTTGCTTTCGTCGTAACTTCTTTGCCACTTTCCATCATTGAAAGGTAAAACATCAACTGGAGAGATTTGCCTGAGGTGGTTCGAAATTTGTAGGCAAATTGAATGGTGGCCTTGCAAAGAGATATCTAGGACAACTGAAAAACTGATGGATAGCGAATCAGCTAACGATCCATGTTAGATGACATCAGTCGGCAAAAGGCTCGATTTAAACCTGATTTGCCACATACGGGAAGCATGTTACATTGGCACCGGTTTGTAATCGTGCCTTCGTGTCATGAGGGTTCTTTTCAGTTGAGTGATCATAAGCACAATTTTCCATCTCGGACTTGATCATTACTAGTAGTTTGAATTTTTTTAAAAAAGGAAACAATTTTCAATTAACGTTTTTCCATGCAAAGTTGGAGGTTATCTTTTCCCATTGATGTGTATCACTTCCAATTAATTTGTGGATGTAGTTCCTAGAATGGACCACACACGATGGAGATCGTGGTTATAAAAGCTGAGGATTATTATTTGATGAGTTAAGCTAAGCATTTTGAGTGGTTAATTTTGATTAATCAAACTTGCATCCAACAAATTACCAAGGTAAGCTTTTCTCATTAATCTTGTATCTAGATGTGAGATCATACCATTGTCATCAAAGTGAATTTTTAATGGAAATATTATGGAGCACAATGGAGGTGCGGATGTACAAAATGGAAACCAAAAGAATAACGCCTTGCATTTGGGTACCTCATATGTTACCTTGTAGGGGCCATCATCGAACATTAGGAGTAAGAGGAGTTTACTTCGACCATCTTTTCTTAGCTTTTGGGTTATAGAATTCTGAGGTGATTTGAGATTTCAATAAGATCCATATATGGTTATGTTTAGAAGTGAGATTGAGATTCAAAGAAATGGTTTTAGTTCTACTTATGGGGTACCTAAGTGACGTTATTATGTTCTGAGTATATTTTTGCAAGGATGAATTTATATATTTACAAGTATTTCCGTATCTTACAAGTATTTCTGTACTAATTTACAAGTTGATAGTACTTGTTTTACAGTATTTTGTGTCTTTTACAATTGATTTTTAAAGGTTTTTTATTTTTACATTTTTTTTACTGGATGATATCATTTTTTAATTGTATTTTCATACTTACAACTTCATATTTTTCATTGTAGAGATATTTCTTATATGTTTACAATTTTGGTTGATTTTTATGCAGTGTCATTTTACAAGTGTTTTCGTATCATATTTGGAGATGTGTTTTACATCGCACATAGCATTTATGTTGTAACACATTTCAATAGCATTTATTTCTATAATCTAACTTAAAAATGACCCACAATGGCATCTACATCAAAGTAAATGAAGGATGAGCAGAAGGTATCCTCTTCTTCATTATCCCTGCCATAGCATCTTATATAATGCTTGTGTCATCTCCCCTCCTAGTAAAAAAGGGGGTATCAAAATCAAAAGTTACACTTTCCTGAGAGATATGATGCCTGTAACATCTACCCCTTCCAGTAAAAATGCAGCACTAAAATCGGGAGTTACACCTTTTTTGAGAAGTGCCATGGCATCCTATACAATGCCTTTGGCATCTCCCCATAATAAAAAGGAGACATTGAAGCCGTGAGTTACACTTTCCAAAGAGGATGCCATGGCATCTCCTTCCCCTCCTCCCTTAGTAAAAGAGAGGGCAGCAAAGCCAGGAGTTATACTTTTTCTACGAGATGCCATGACATCCTATATGATATCCATGGCATATGCCCTCCCCTTACTAAAAAAGAGAGCACTGAAGTCAAGGGTTACATTTTCTCTAAAAGGTGCCATGACATGCTATATGATGTCTATGGCATCTCCCCTCCCCCTAGTAAAAAAGGGACCACCGAAGTCAGCCGTTGCATTTTCTCAAGATGTGCCATGACATCCTATATGATGCTCGTGGCATTTCTCCCTCCTAGTAAAAAGGAAACATCGAAATTGAAAGTTACACTTTCCCAAAGAGATATCATTCTATATAATGCATGTGGCATCCTCCCTTAATAAAAAAGAAAGTATTGGAAACGAGAGTTACACTTTCTATGAGATGTGTCATGACATTTTATATGATGCCTATGGCATCTCCCCTCCCCCTAGTAAAAAAGAGGACATAAAAATTGAGAATTACACTTTCCCATTGAGATGTCATCACATCCTGTGTAATACATGTGGCATTTCTCCTCAATAAAAAAAAAGAACCGATGTCATGGTATGAGGGAGGATGCAAGTAGCCTTTGCTTGGCATCCTTAAGATCATTTTACAACTTTTCAATGCTATGCACATTCTCTAAGATTCTATTACTTGTGTCGATTATAAGGTCAAATGATGGCACCAAATTACGAATTTGCTTTTAAAGTTAAACTAACTATTTTAAAACGTAGATGCCATGGCATAAAAAAAATGGAAGTGAAATTTACATATTATCCTTAAGATTATTTTTTCAACTTTTCAACATATACATTTTCCAAAGTTTTAATATATAAGCTTGAGAGTTGAATGATGGTGTCAAGTTTGTAATTGTTCACAAACTTTCAAACGTCAACTTCTTAATAATAAATGCCATGGCATCACATAAGGTGAAAGTGATATTTATGTTGACTTTTTCATAAGTTGTATTAATTTGGCAACTTTTCAAGAAATGTATGAGATTAGAATATTTTTATTAGCTTTTTGTCAATGGTGTCAACATTCAAATCCTTTTTCAACTCTATATATCTTTATTAGTGTAGATGCCATGAAATCAGGAAAGTTGCAAGTGAAACCAAATACAAGTAATTATTCAATTCAATGAGAAAAAACACTTATAGAGGCAATAATTTTACGTGCCATAAAAACGTGACAAGATGCTACAACATTTTCATTTAAAATACACTCATTTACTACATGGAAAAATAAGAAATTTCTTAGTTTATTATATTTTTGCCAACAAAAGTGATGCCATCGCCACATTGAAAAGAGATTATAAATATTTCACAACTCCTGTTATTGGCCTTAACGATAGGGTTGTTGTCGATTGCATTAGTTCTATTGTTGCTGCTGTGCTTGTGGTTGGGGTGTCATGAATGTTATATTATGATGTCATCAACACTTAATAAAATATGAGAGAGAACATAATATTTGATGATGTCATGAGCACATGCTCATATGCTATAAAACCAGACACAAGAATGAAGGGGATATGATAGTTGATGAGGAGATGCTATGACATCTGTTACTAAGAGTTGTAGATGCCATGACAATTAGAAAGTGTTAGTATACATGTTGGCGGAAGATGTTGGGGGTGATAAGTGTGGAGGTCATCATCAAGAGTTGTGATAAAATTTCATAAGTATCATGTAAGATGCCATGACACATCTCGAAGAAAGTGTAACTTCCGACTTTAGTACCCTGTTCTTCATAGGGGTGAGGGGGAGTGTCGTGGGCATCATATAGGATATTCCTTGGGAAGGGTAACTTCCAACTTCGGTGCCTCTTATTTTATTAGAAGGAGATGCTACGGGCATTGTTTAGGATGCCATAGCATCATGAAAAGTATAACTCTCAGCTTCAATACCTCATTTTTATCAGGAGGGGGAGATGCTTAGGCATTATATAAGATGCCATGACACCTCCCAAAAAAGTGTTACTCTTGGCTTCAAAGTCCCCTTTTGTACTAGGAGGAGGGGAGATGCCAAGGGCATCATATAAAATGCCATGACATCTCTCGAAGGAAGTGTAACTCTCGACTTTAGTGCCTTCTTTTTGCTAAGAGGGAGAGATGCCACAGGTATCATATAAGATGCCATGACATCTCCTGAGAAAGTGTAACTCTCAATTTCAGTGCCCCCTTTCTCACTAAGGCAAGGGGAGATGACATAGATATCATATAGAATGCCATGACACCTCTCAAAGAAAGTGTAAACTTCAACTTCAATACTTCCTTTTTAATAAGCAGAGGATGCAATGGGCATCATATAAGATGCCATGACACCTCCCAAAAAAGTGTAACTCTCAACTTTGGTTCCTCCTTTGTTATTAGGGGGATGGGAGATGCCACAGGAATTACATAAGATGTCATTGCACCTCTCAAAGAAAGTGTAACCTTTCGCTTTGGTGTCCCTTTTTTTACTGAGGGAGGAGACCATGGCACTCAAAACATGTTAGCATGAATATTACCTAGAGATGTTGGGGGTGATGGATGAAGATGTCATTGTCAAGAATTATGATAAAGATGCCATGAGTTGCAGATGTTGAGAGAATTATGATTGGAGGTGGAAGTTATCATCACCAAGATATGTTATTAAGATATGTTATTAAGATGAGCGGCAAAGCTCATCAGAGACAATCACATGCTAGAGCTCGTCATCATAAATCACACGTAGGAATTCGTCATCGCCAATCATTGGGGTGAGGGGTAGGATGAGGAGGATTATGGTACTGTTGTTGTGTCAATATCGTCGATCATGGGTGAGATGTAACTCAGATAGTTGATTGAGATAAGATAAAATAATAAAGAGTAAAATTTTCTTTTCTAATTATTTTTAAAATATTAAAAATAAAAAATCGACTACATGGACGTAACTGAGAGTAGAAAGTGTATATATTATTACCCTAGGAGGTTAAAACCTTGACTCGTCCGCGTCTGTGTCTGTCAGAGGGTATCCTGGAAAATTTTCCCAGCGAAAATCCGTGGCCTTCACTTTGAGCCCGTCCCGAAAACAAACCCTTTGGATGCTCTTCGGCCATCTACCGCCTCTTCCCCACCCCTCTCCGACGCTTCCCCTTGAAGAATCACCTTGATTGTTGAACACTGGCAATCTTAGTATCTGTTTGGCATGAGGAAGGGCAAGAACAAGTGTTTGAAGCCCCCTCCGTCTCACGGCGCTTCTGCTTTTGAAGAACTGTGTGTGCTTAAATAATGCCTAAAAGCATACTTTTTTTTAATTTTTAATTTCAGGTCTATTTTACCCTCTTCCAGTTACGTCTTCACTTTTTTTTTTCCTTCTTTTTCACGCCACTTTGCTTAAACAGATTGACCGCCAAGTGCCTTGAAGGAGAACAGTTATCCCACTTGCTGCGGAGGCTCGGCAGGCAGGAATTTTCAATTTCCCTTTTTTGTCCAAATCATAAAGGAAAGTTGAAGTAAATTGGTTGGTTAGTCTCATAGATTCGCGCTTGTTTCTCCTCTTAAACAGAGAGATAGAGTTGGCAAAACAATCCAGTGATGGCCTTCCCGAAAAAATATGGATCAAGGTTTTTTTTTTTTTTTTTTTTGGTCAAGGAAATGTCTTAGTTCTCTATGGTATTCTAAATTGCATAGAATATTACCTGCAAATCTGTTTATTTTGTGTGAAATTAACCGATTGAAGGTCTCCGCAGCAACAGTTTAGCATTGGTGTCAACGAAGTTACACGTGTCCTTGAGCGGATGCCCAAAGTTGTTTCAGGGGATCACACTGCCGGAAAGTTGGAAATGTGCGATGCCCATCGACCCCCTTCTATTCAGCTGCAGGTGACGTTTTAATTTCTCGCGATGCTTTCTACATGGTTTGTGCTATCTTATAAGTGAAAAGTCTTTCTGCTAGATGCATATTTCACATTTTGGAATATCTGAAGTCGTGATTTATTTGTTGCTATCAGAATTCTTTAGTGAATTGTGTAGATGGTATGCTTGTTTTTTGGTCTTTATTAATGGAGCAAATAAATTTATGAATGGATCTTCCTCCAAGACCAACATAAACCCCTGGGTCTGAAAGAATTCATAGCAAGGTAGATGGCCATTCTAACTTAATGCAATGACAGCTTGGTGTCATCCTTTGCATACGGTGGAAGTGATGGGGAATGAAGAACGTTGTCAGAGACTCAGAGCTCGTGATAAGAAAGTTGGCAGTGCCTCATTTCTGTAGTTCTAGTTGGTATAATGTGAAGTGGCTCGTTTATTTTCTGAGAGATAAGGATAAGATATTATCAGGCAATGCTAAACAGAATTAAGCCAAGTGTGCATGTGATTTTTGATTCACCTACTCCTGCTAGCATTTTCAGTTGCACGTTACAATTCTGCAATGCTAATCCTGCACCATTGATAGGCAAATTATCTTACAGCAGAATTTTTTTTTTTCCACACATAAGCCTTGTATTCATTATCAATGAGAAGTGTTTCTCTGCGTCGTTAGCCCTGCATGTTATTCACAATTTATCCTTCCATAGTTCTATTTTTTCATACCAAGGCCATACTGGAGTATGGACCTTTAGGAAATACTTACATTTTGTTGTTGGTCCAGGTAGTACTTTTGGCAGCTGATTGCAATCCGAAAATGCTCATAAAGCATATCCCTAGCTTGGCATCCTCAAGGGGGGTACCTATTGTATGTATCAGAGATAACCGAGGTGGTTCCTTCAGGTTGGGTGAACTCGTGAAGCTGAAAACAGCTCTGGCCATTGGTGTCAAGGTCAGTTTCTCCCCTTTTGAAACAGTTTTTACAAATGTCACAGAAATTCCGAGAGGAAAAACATTGGAAGCACTACTTTTGCGACCAAACTCTTGACCTCATACGTACCAAATAGGGTGTTTGGACACCAGGCTGTCCTTTTGTGGTCATCTGGAGAATTTGTTCAGTTACTAGTCTATCCTGCCTGATATCATTTTTAACTTCAATTAATTCTTTGCTGTAGTGTAGAGGAAGCAGGATAAATGCCGGGATTGATGAGGTTCTTCATAATTATGGAATGAATATGTGAAGCTGAAATACTGGTCCATGATACCCTCTGAAAGCAAGTATGATGGTTCAATCAGAAGTGGACTTTTCAGCGGCTGCTGGTTTATCTTTCCACCTTCACATTAGACTATAACTATACATTTGCTTCGGGCACTTAGGAAGCATAATATGGTTCCTGCACTACATTTCTAATCACTCTTTTTCTTTTGGTTCCAAGGGAACATTTAAGCCTTCTGTGGTGAGTATGGCATTATTGCATCAGATGGAGACTTTTTTACAGATAGTGCAAGACTGAAGCATATACATGCTGCACACTCAGCCCTTGTCAGGTGTGCTCATGAAAGAAATTCCTTGGTTCGAGATTTGGGAAAACTTATTCTGATTGGTCAGTTTATGTGTATCTTTTGACATGTTTAAGAGTATGGTCTCTTTGCCATAATGAGAGACAATGTCCAGATCAAATCTATTTTACTTTTCAAAAGAAAAAAAACTCCTCTCTTTTCAATTGACCGCAAAATTGTAGTCCTCTTGCCATTTAAAATTTGTGGGTAGATTCAGAACCTATTATCTTCCCATCACATATCAATTTTTAATTTGATGTTTTGGTGTGTGGATATGTCTCCTACTTTTCTACTGACTGTTCATTTTTTTTCCCAAGAGGGACTATTTGGATTTTTATGAGATGGAGGAAGGGATTCTTTGTTTTATTGGGTATTCTTACATTTGATGATGCATCCATGGATATGAATCTCTTTATCACAATGGGATTCAACATAGAGATCAAATATCATCTCATATGAATTGGTGGGAAAACTGTAGTCCTTTTGCCCATTTACAGTTGATAGATCCATGATCTTCCCATCACACTTTATCCATGCTTAATTAGATGGTTTAGTATGCAGGTTTATTTTCTATTCTACTACTCTGTGCCTATAGACCTTCATTACTTTTCCATCTCTCACATTCTAAGCCATTGTTCAAACAAAAAGAAGAAATTACTTGTATCCTAGTTGGAGTGCCCTATCTTCCTTCATTGCTATCTCCTGTTATGACCTACGACACCTGATCGTTACAAGGATTTTGTCCTGATTTTCCTTCTTTTCCTTGTTAGCAACTGTAGCAAGTTTCATGTAGGCACTAAGATGACCTAAATGTTATGTTTTTGTCTGATTGAAGAAATGCAGAATTCCTATTGTGGTTAGTTTGGTAAGTTGATAAAAAATAGCCTCTTCGGCTATAGGTTGCTGATCAATCTGGTGTATGATGTTGCCTACTTTGGCAGCCATAGTTATGGATTGTATCAGTGAGGTCCTTTTCTCAAAACATCCTCTTCATTGTCCTTCCCAAGCCTCTGTTCCTCCCTCTTCCTCAATGCCTTCCAGCACCTCGTCATCAATATCTCAAGCACAGAGCTGCCATCCCTTCTTGGCACCATCCTCCCTAAGAAGCACCTGAACTTTGCTCAGAACAAGAGCAAATTATGTACAGTTGATTTCTTGTTAGTAGTTTCCTCTTTCTATTCAGACAACAGCAATTGGTTGTGCAACTGTCAAGCTGTCATTAGCAGAAGCAAGAGGCAAGAGCACCCTGCCTACGGGGGTGTTTGCGCATTGAAAAATGCAGGAAAATGATTTTGGGGTCAAAGGAAAAATAAAGGAAATCTAATCAGATTTTCCTTTGTTCTCCCTCAAATTTCCTTTGACCAACTTTTTTGTCTTTGTGCATATTTTGGAAAATACAAGGAAACCCATTTCCCTCACTTTCCCCTAAAATTTCACCCCTTCTAGTAGGAAAAATGGTTTGTACATGGAAGGGAAAATGATGGAATCAATAGAAAGTGCACAAACACCATGAAAATAATGAAAAATAACGGGAGTTGAGGAACAGATGGCAATCTTTCTGCTTTTCGTGGAAGGAGCGGGTCAAGAGGCTAGGAGAGTGAGAATCGTTATGGAAGTGTTTGGTGCTACATCAGGACTACTGATTAACTATAATAAATCAACTTTTGTCCCCATAAACATGGGGGTCGAGGAGCTGGAGGCGATGGGGAGTGCGCTTGGGACTAAGATGGGATCGTTACCGCTAGTGTATCTAGGGCTCCCGTTGTCAGATAGGAGGCTCAAATTGCAGGATTGGCTCCCTTTGCTGGAACGGATGGAGGGAAGGTTGGCAGGGTGGTCTTCTAGACTTCTGTCTGGAGGAGAGAGGCTGGTGCTGGTGAAAGCGGTCTTGGCATCCATACCTTCATATTTCCTTTCAGTTTTTAGGATGCCGAGGCAGGTTGAGAAGAAGATCTCTAGGCTGATGAGAGATTTCTTATGGGCAAACAGGGGAGCGGCAGGGAGGGGGGCGAGGCTGGTGACCTGGGAGGAGGTATGTAGGCCGGTGCGAGAGGGGGCCTGGGGGTCAGGGAAGTGGACAAGGTGAATATTAGCTTGCTTACAAAGTGGATTGCCAGACTTGGGGGTGGCGAAAAAGGCTTGTTTTGTGACACTATGAGGTGCTATTATGGGTCGTTTGCTTCTTGGAGGCCTCTGGAGTCGCCTCCTTTGGGGGCCTCTTTCTTTTTGAGGGGCCTAGCAAAGGTGGCAAAGATGGTGTGGCCGTTCTTCTCCCCCATGCTGGGAGAAGGTGATGTTTTTAGATTCTGGATGGATGATTGGCAGGGGGTCGGATCACCTCTCAGTACCAGGTATCCCTGGCTCTTTAGGGGAGTGGTAGATCAGTCGGCTTTGGTGGGGGAGTGCTGGTCTGGAGCCTGGTGTCTAATTTTTCGAGGTGGCCTCTCGGATCAGAGGTATGCAGAGTTCCAGATGCTATTACAAGAGTTAGAGGGATGGGAACCAGAGAAGGGGGAGGACTCCTTCTCCTGGGCGGAGGGGGACTTCTCAGTGGCAGAGGTTTTTCATAAGGCGAGTTGCAGGGTGGTCATCTAGGACATCGACTTCAAGAGAGACTGCAGACTACTCTGGGAGGCGGAATGTCCACTGAAAATGAAGATTTTCGCTTGGTTGCTGATGAGGGAGAGGATTATGACGAGGAAGTGGAGATCGAGATGGGCCCAGATGGATGATGTGAGATGTCCCCTTTGTGTGAGAGCGGAGGAAGACATTCAGCACCTCTTCTTCTAGTGTCCGTTTGTGGTACAAGTGTGGCAGAAGCTGGGGATTGACTGGATTGATTATCGGGACACACCTGGCTTCTGGTCCTCTTTCCGCAGGGGGAGTGCGAGTGGCAAGATGAGCTTGTTTAGATCCAAAGAGAGATCAAGCCAGAGTTTTGGCTGTCTTATGGGGTGTGTCGGTGGGTAGGAATGGAGTGGTTTTCAGGGGGGAGAGGCCCTATGTGGAGAATTTTTTCTACTACATTCAATCCTAGGTGGAGTTTTGGAGAGCTATTTTATAATTTTGTTGTAATCCATTTATATTAATTGAATTGATTGTGGGTGGTTATCCCTTTGATAATCACCGTCTCTTTTTTCAAAAAAAAAAATAAATAATGAAAATTTCTTGGTCAAACGGAAAATGTTTCTCTTGCCTTTACTTTTCTCCATTTTCCAAGTACACAAACCCCCTCTAAGAAATACCACCATAAACCCTTCAATTATGACATCTCGTTCTCTAGTTCCTACCTTGCTAATAGTGGGGAACTTTTTAACACCTACCAGTACCACTACCTCAAGGTTCCAATCGCGACAACAGCCTATTAATAACTCAATTCCTTTGATACCACTGCAGAAGCTCAAATCCATCCTAATTCGGATCTAGACTCCAAAAATCCTAGTGCTCCTACTGTATTGTTTTGTTTTTTTGATGAAAAAGGAAATGGAGGCTGCCCTTTTGATGGCCACCCAAATGCATTATTTGTTGCCCCGGTAAGAAATAAGGGGCACCTGGGAAGTGCTTCCATTGGTTGGAATCAATTCACCTCCTCTTATGGAACAGTTCTTCCCCCGATATCATGCAATGCAATGAAGCTTCCAGTAGCTAATGTGGAACTGATGTTGGTGGAAATGGAGATTGTATTCTTGGTGGATGCAGCTCTCAAAGCTTAGTCAGCAGATATTGCAGATGTTGGGGTTTTGCCTGATGTCTTCTTTGGGCACCAAACAATTAATGCCATCTTCATAGAAGAAGCAGAATGCTTAGCTACATACCTTCTGCATATCTGTAATTGTTTCTAGGTGAAAGTCCTTAGGGCTAGTTTATGGGAAGAGTTAAAAAACAGGAGTTAACTTCTCGGCAATAGAAGTTAACTCCCGTTTGTGTTTACGTAAATATAGGAGTTAAGGGGAGTTAACTGTTGTTGCCGTTTACATGCTTGTGGAGTTAAGGAGAGTTAACCTATGTTGGAAAAGTGGGGGTATTTAATTGGTTGTGGGTGTTAAAATAGAGGTTAAGTTGATAAAAGACTTTTTTGCTCCTAGAATGGTAGTTAAGTTAGTTGGCGATTTTTTAAAAAAAAATTTAAATTGAAACTTTTGTGTTTAATTGAATTGTTTTAAGGGCATCTAATGATCAACTTAATATTTAATTAATTAATAATTATAAATAAAATTAAAACTACAATGTGTAATTAAGCTGGATAAATGGTCATGTAAAAGCAAAGAGACCTACGGTAACGATCTTGATCATACTTGGGGGAAGCATATATGAAAAATTATAGAAATCACAAAAAACATCATGCATATAAAAAATAAACATGACTAAATCTAATTCTCAAAAAAGTTCACAAGCCATCCCTTAAATTAAATTATACCGGTGATATTTAGGTATGAACATGTGATATTTGTGTTTTGAACTAAATAGCATCGGTGATATTTCATTTCTAAACTAACTATCATATGGGATATTTGAAATATCACCGATATTTTTTAATATCATTGATGTAATATAGTAAATATCACCAATGATATTCACTTTTTAAAGAGTGTGTGAACTTTTGCGTGAACTAGTACGTTTCTAAACCACAATCCACCAAGATTCTATAAAAAGTATCAACGAGTAACATACAAAGAAATAACTTAATGGATTGACTAGATCCTTAAGCATTCGATGGGCAAAAGATTATTTAATTGGCATCATCCACAATTACCAAATGAAGTTCACATGTTAAACTTGACATCTTAAAATCATGGAACAAGCTCATATATTAAAATGAGAGGGGTAGGGAGGTCTTCCAACTTTTAGGTCGTGTGGGAGTTAAGAAAAGCGAAAATGAGGTTGAAAGGGGGTGTTAGGTTAACACTCATGAGAACCCAAGTTAGAGATAACTTGGGTTTTCTCACAAATGGGAGTTAAAAAAACACCCATGGTAAACAAGGGTTAACTCACATTTTTAGGAGTTAACTCTTCTCATAAACTAGCCCTCGGTGTTTGCAGGAATGTGGTACGTATGGTGATGGGCGAAGAGCCAAATGCTAGAAGGAACTTGCAATCAAGCATACAGGGTCTCCTTATTGTCAATAGGGATCTTGTTCACTATCCCATGTCTTAGCCTTTGATTGCATGCTAAAATACTCTATGGCCTCATTAGGATGAAAGTTAGTGTTTACCCCTTGCTAAAAATTAGGAAGGGATAAGTTATAGAACTAGTGTTATAATTAGTAAGTTAGTGGGTGATGGATGTGATAGATCGGTTGATATATGGTAAAGTTGTATGTTGATGTGATTTAAATATAGAGGATTGTAGTCATGTTGTTTTACATTTAATATTAGATTGGTCTTTATTATTATTTTGTTAGAAAGTGGGCTAACATTAGATATGATAGGTGAGTTAATGTCATAGGTAAAGAATTGAGTTGATATTTCTTGGAAATCATGCTTGCATTATGTTATCATTCATGTACTATTCACTTGTTCTTGACATGTCAGCTCCCCCAAGGACTTACCCCTCAACCAAACTGGGAAGGTGGTTTGCTCCTCATTTCCCCACTCCTTTGGCTAGAGTCCTTGTTTGCCAATGAATGAAAGTCATTGGATTGGAAGGATGTGGAGATATTGGTTTTGGCAGAAAGGTAAACATGCTTAAAATGTTAAAACATAATTGAGAATCCTTTGACAAACTTAATAGATGTGATACAAAAACAATAGGTACTGCATTGAGCATTTTGAAACACCAGGTGCCACATTGAGCAGAATACCCCATAATTAAGGCATTTTTGTTATTGTAATCTAGTCTACTTAGTGTATGGAATATCGGGAATCTCTTGCTTATCCCATGTTATGAGTCAGCATACGAACTTGTTGGCTGTGCAGCCGCATGTTGCAACCTAAATTTTCATTGGCTTTTGGTAACACATTCTTGATGGCCACATGCCACCAAGTACTATTTTTCTAGCTAAAAGTTGGCTATATGCGGACAAGTTGGATGGTGGTATGGAATCGCTTCCCAGAAAAATAGCGGTTCTTGGCTGAGTAGCTACAAAATAGATTTCCAAATAAATCATGAATTGGTAATGCTCCTAAAATATTTCCAAACCTACTAGAGGAGTTAGGCAAGGAGATACCCCCCCTTTCCCCCCATTCTTCATCCTAACCATGAATCTTTTGGATTCCCTTCTATCTAGGGCTACCTTGGCTGGCCAAATTGCAGGCTGCAACAAACCCTGGATGCCCATATCACCAACATCCATTCACTGATGACCCCTTGATCTTCCTCTTGGCAGATAAAAAAAAACATTAAAACCTCTAATTTTATCCTAAAGGTCTCCCTTCTGTCAGGTTTGAAAGTTAACAAACACTCTTTTACCCTATTAGTTTGACTCACCTAGAAGCGATCAATCTTCAAAACCTTCCCCATAAATTGCCTAGGAATTACCCCATCTCCGCATTTTATAAAAGGGGATGGACAGCAATCCATCTAGCACTCGTAGCATAGGTGGCACCTCAAAACAGGGTGCGCATTACTCAACCCAAATAACCCACCAAAACTATGGAAAATTGGTGAAATGGTTTGGGTTATGGGTTGGGTCTTGACCCAAATTGTAGGATTATTATAAGTATTGGGTTAACTCATGAGTTCACTAGTTCCAACTTGACCAATCCAAATAACATGAAATTTCTTTTTGTCTCATTTATTTTTATAAGATGTTTTAGAAATTAAAGCATTTATCTTTTATTGCTACCCATTTGTTTCCCTTTTGTAATTATTATTTCAATGAATAAAATATCACCAAGTTTTGAATCAAATATCACCGTTGATGTTCAATTTTAAATCAAATATGAGTTTCATCTGATCCAAATCAATCCAAACTTGATCTAATTTGGGTGAGTCAAGGGTGTCCATTTTATCAACCTCTGAAATGACCCGAACTAAATAACCCGAATTCACCCAACCCAATCTGAACGCCTCCCTAAGCTTCTGTCAACATGATGTCTTGCTTCCTGCTCCCACGAAAGATTTTACAAAAAAAATTGGCCAAATAAGAACCTTTCTCTGCTATAGCCAAACCACCCAAAACAAACTTCAACCAGCCAAATGGGAAACCATGTTGTAGACTAAGGACAAACAATGGTTGGGGTATACTCTACTGTGAAACTTTTAATGAAACCCTTCTAACAAAAACTTTCCTCAGGATTTATGAAAAGTTTATGCTACTACAAAATTTCTTTTATGTTAACCCGCCACATGGGAAAAGTACCGTTATCTAGCACTCATCATTCAAAACAAAAATAACTTGACGTCTTTGTTTCTGAACCTATACGAATTCCCAAACAACAATTACTCCAACCTTTGGAACAGCACTTAAAGGACCCGAGCTAGAAACAACTAGCTTACAAACCTTTTCATAGCATGAGTGACCTCTATCATCGCAAGAAAAGTATCCTTTCAAATGGTGCCTACAAACTAACCTTTGTCCCTGATCTACTAAATATAGTCAAGAACAACTTGCCAACTCCTTTCTAATGGAGGGATTAGGAATAGGTACTCTAAACAAATTTGGAAGAAAGAGTTTCCACACCACCTACTCACAAAACTAGGTGAAACAAACATAAATGCCTCCATTCTCAACTCCTTATTAGCTACATACACACCTGACAACAGCACAAATCTGCCAAAACAGACTGTTGCAATAACCTTGTGGTTCTGCTGGAAGACGAGACCTGAATTCATCTTCGAGCAACAAAATCCTTCTATCCATCATATTAGACTACATCTCAGACTGTAGCAATGCCATCAATTATTGGAGACCTTATATTACTGCCATTGCTCCTTTAGGGTTCTCCAGTAAATTGCATCTCTCTCGATCTAAAAGATGTAACCTACCCTCTCATTAGCAAATGCTGTGCCCTTAATAGACTTCTGTGAACTTCATGCTAGGAGGAAAAATACAAAAACAAAAAAACTACAAACCATATATCACAAGAGACATTTTTGACCTTGTTATAACATGGCTTACAAGAAATTGATGGGAAAATGACCGGTAAGACTCCATGATGAGTTCTTCAGAACTCCTTCATTTGCTTCCCTTTTGAAGTAATGTCTATTTTGAAGGTCAATGTAGTCTGGTTTCTTAACGTACGTTGCTGTTGGTTGACATTCACAGTCATTTACTTCATGTGGTTAGACATTTTTGAGGAGAAAAAAAATGATGTAAACAGGAAAAGAGGGTATTGGCGATGGTTGAAAACCAATGCCAATACCCTTAAAATTGTCGCTATAGACCGCCTCAATTAAAATCTCGCCCGCCTCGAACAAAAGGGAGGGCAGATGGATCAGGGCTTAGGTGATGGCTGCACAAAAAGTCGTCACTGAATATATCCTTCTGCGATGGTTTTCAAGCAGTAAAAAAAAGCGTCGCCAAAGCACTTTCTGCAGTAGTACATCTAATTAAGTAACCTTGATCTTGGAAGTGAATGATCCTGTAAGAATATGAAGTTTGAAGTAATAGGCATTTACGTGAAAGGCTTGTCTGAGAACTGCCTAATATTTGCACGGCGTGCTTAATTTTTCGTTTTTTTATGAGAAGCTGAAGATATTCATCAAGCTTCAAGTTGTTGGTCAGAAAATGTCATTATAGCATCCAGCAAAGTATTCTAAAATCAAATTGATTTATTTACAGAGCGCTGAACAGAACCATGTTCCATGCTGTTGGTAGTTCTACTGACACGCCATCAAAAGGGGTTTAGTTTAATAAAAAAATATACAATTAAAAATGGAACGATGGTTGATCCAGGACGTTTTTCAAGTCCCATCCCAAGCCCACACCAACCCCTCCCCACAATCCCTGCCATATGTTTGGAACAAAACGACAACGGCTCCTCCTTGTAGATGTGGGCCATATTTCTAATATGGGGAGGGCTCGACTTGTTTGTAAAATTTGACATGCATTTTTCTTTTTTCTTTGAAAAAACATCTTTGAGCACCATCGTCGTACATTAATCGATCACAACGTTATCTAGTCCAAATATAATATTTTAGAAAGGTCAATCAAAGATGATAGTCGTCATTAATTCGGCCAGTCATAAAATAAGAGCAATCGGGAGGAGCGTGAGTTTTTAGGGGTAGATTCTGCAGTGAGCTTACCAATTTTCTTATAATAATAGGACGATCGTTTCTCTTGCAGCTTCGACTGACATCTACTACTCTCTCGCGTTGACGAGGACATCAGCCGTGGTAAAATCCACTAAAACCAAGAAGGCTTACGTCAGTATAATATAATATTCACGATCTTAATCTACTTATATCATCTGCTTGATTTTACCACTAAAAAAAGTCAGATATTTTTATCTAGATGTACATCATATAAAAGCCGTGGTATTTAACGTAATAACTGCTTATCGTAGTTGATTTAAAAGTGGGAAATTCTCATATTCTTAAATTCACAGCCTTTTTATACCCCCTCCTTCCTGGCCCGCCCTCCTTTCTCTCTCCCCACCTCTCTCTTTGCTAACCCTCCGAGTCTTATTTGGTAGAGGCTTTAAGTTTAAAATTGGGTATAATTTAGGAAATCTTAAGGTGGGATGCGTAGATGGATAAGAGGAGAGTTAGTACGTATAGATGCGATAGTTAAGGTAATATATTATTATTAATTTTTATTTTTATTTATATCAGAAGTGGGTTAAAGAGAGGTAGATGTGATGGATGTGAGAAAATTAGTGGAGATATATATAATTGGTAAAAGGTAATTGTGATAGATAGTGATAAATATGATAAGTGAAAATTAAAGTATTTACATATCTTTATATTATTCATATATTGTAACATTTATATTTGGCACGTAGAATTAAAATTTAATTTAAACCCATGCTAAAATGGGCCTCAAATTTGTTAAGTGTCTGTCAAATCACACAAGTATCCAAAGATGTCCTGCACGCATGGAGGAAGGATTCCAAACCCAATTCTAAATAGAAATGGTTTCCTCCCGCATCATCTCAAGCTAAGTCCCACACGACCCCACCCACTCCTACCAAAAGCAAGAGACGTACCCACCTTGGTGGACCCCACATGCCTTTTTTGTCTTCTTCCTCAAATTGGGTGGTTGAGATCTACCACATGGATTTTGGCGTGGGATATTGCTTGGGAAACCATTACTCTTCTAAAAATACACGGAAATTTGAATTTGAAGCTGCAAGTTAAGTTCTCCTTACTTTTAAATGCTATATACCGAAGAATAGTTGACAGAAGCACATGTCTCATCGTCTCTCCAATGACTCCAAGGATGCATCCAACCACCTTCTGAATGTGGAGGTTTTAGGTACTTGAATATCCATTGAGGACCCAAACTTCACCATCACAATCCTTTTATAGGAATCACTTGAATATAAGATGATTTCCTTTGCCCAAACGTCAAAGACTTTCTATAGAGGGCTCAATATCCTCTTCTAGCTATAGCTGAAATCAAAATTGCAATGATTACAACCACAGCCTACTCAATTTGCACACCAAAGCGGTAAAGGCACCATCTTTTGTGGTAATCCAGTTGATTCCACCGTCATCCCAATTCAATCCCATGTTCAAGCCACCAAATTGGGCCTATCAAAGACAAACCACTTTTTGAATATACGTGGGAAGAATGACCATGCGAGTTACAACATAGTTGTGCTGAGAGGATAAGTTACGTTTGGATGTTTGTTTGGAAGAATGGGGGTAAATATCGGGATAAATATGATAGGCATTGTGATGCAGTGTTAATATCTAATGTTTTAATATTATAATATATATATATATATATATATATATATATATATATATATATATATGAGTGGATTAATACGATGCAGTGAATGTATTTTAATATATATATTATATTAAAGTAGACATATATTAATATATATTTATGTTGATATGATGTAATATGATAATTTGAGAGTAAATGTTAATTGTGTTAAGAGTATAAATTGCAGTTGGATGTTTGTTGGGATGGATGTGATAAGTATTAGGATAAATATGATTATATTGTGATGTAATATTAGTAAATGATGTTTTAACAGTATGATATACGTGTGAGTGGGTTAACATGATACAATGAATGCATTTTAACGTGTACATTATATTAGGGTAGATATATTTTAATATATATTTATGTTGGTATGATGTAATAGGATAATTTGAGAGTAATATATTTTAATAGACGTTGATGTTGATTTAATGAAATAAAATAACTTAAATCTCACCCCTTGAAGAACTTATGTCACCCGTATCCCTTCAACTGGAGGATATCCCACAACCAAACGGCATCTTAGATACAACTCGACTACATCACCTCCTTTGCCTATCTAGCCTCCAACATTAAAATTTCACAAATTTTCAGGTTGCTTTACGATGGGGGTTATCCCCTCTTTGTGGAGGATAACCCCTTGTTTATGTTATGGTATAACTCAACCCCTTATGACCTTCTTATCTCAAGATAAGCTAAGCCGAGTGATGGAACGTCGGTTTTCGTTGTTAATTCGTTGTAGTAAAGCCGGTTGTTACCAACGTTTCATATAAAATTTTTTTACTCGGAAAAATAAAAGAGTTCCCGAGGTCGAACTCAGGGAGCAAGTTGTATTCTAGAGATATACAAATTCTATTACAAAAATAAAGAGAGAGAGAGAGAGATGAAAAATTGGCTTCTGCTTCTTTTCTTCTTTCTTCCTCTTTGTCTTTGGTTCTTCCTGTTCTTCTTCTTCTTCTTCTTTTTCTTCTGCTTTCTTCAGATTTTCCCCTCGTGCTCTTCTTCTTCTGTTCTTCCTTGTTTCCTTTCTTTCTTTTTCTTCAGATCGTCTTCTTCTTTTCTTGCTTCTTGCTTCTTTTCATTTCTTCTTCTGCAATCGTGGTGCTTCTGCCTTCGGCTACTAAGTCTCCCTTCCTTCTTCTTCAGCCTGCCTTCTGTGTTGCTCTGGCTGCTGGCTGTCCGTCGTCTGGCCCGGTGCTTCGACGACTTAACTGAGCAGTTGCTACAGTGCAGCTGCTTCTTCTTCCGCAGTCCTTCACCTGTGCCTGCACGCTCAAGAGTTCATCAGAAGGCAAAAACCTACTCTACCCCCTTCCCCCGCGTATCTCTCTCTCTCTGAAATCACTCTTCGGAAGCTCTCCCAGAGCGCTATCGGGTAATCGGGTTCGGGTCAGGCCCGGGTCCAGGCCCACCGGCGTGCGTGGTGGGCGAGGAGTGCAGGTCAGTCTAATCGGGTCGGGCCAGGTCCGCGGAGCGTGGTCACGGACGAGGCCGAGTCGGGTCGGGTCGGGTGAGAGGGACCTCACCCCGTGGTAACTGAGGCAAACAGCATACGGCAGTTTTTCAATTTATGTGTCCGCGCGCCTTTGAGAGATTCCGAGGTGGGACTAAATGTCCCACCCCAATTCTCTTACGCCTGCAGCAGGGATGGTGCTCCCAATTGCATCGGCTGTTGAGGCGTACAGCTCCAATCGAGGGCCAGGGTGTGTGCGTGAGACTCTTCCGCGCTGGCCGTGGCTATTCAATCTGGGATATCTCGGCTTGGAGCAACCTCGAGCAGGCTTCGAGCTTCCTCGCCAATGGCGGCCAAGGCCTGGAACCTGAAACCAATGGCACGGCCTCTCGGCCAAATCAGACAGGCGGAGGACCTTCGCCGTGGCACGGCGAAGGTGGTCAGGGGGTCTGCAGGGGGTGTGATGGAGCTGTTAGGTCGTCCTAGGTCAGACTGTGAGCGAGGGAGTGGGTGTGTTCGGTGGGTCTGCAGA
This sequence comes from Thalassia testudinum, assembly GCA_037157565.1. Classification (NCBI taxonomy): domain Eukaryota; kingdom Viridiplantae; phylum Streptophyta; class Magnoliopsida; order Alismatales; family Hydrocharitaceae; genus Thalassia; species Thalassia testudinum. The sequence goes on from JAZHRO010000059.1 coordinate 20,348,074, forward strand.
GGGTGTTTGGTGGGAAGTGGAGGGGCGGAAGAGGATCAGGGTGAGGAGGCGGAAGTTCTGCGGTGGTCGGCGAGCCGTGTGGGTCGCTGAGGTGATGGGAGCGGCTCGCCGGAGGGTGGTCGGAGGCGGAGAGGATGAGGGTGAACAGGGTCGGTAGAGGGCTTAATTGACTAAATCGAAAGCGGGGAAAGAAAGAGGAGGAGAAGGGGAGTAAGTCTAACTTAACTGCAGGGACGAAGGGGGAGGAACAGGGCGACAGTCGTATCGACTGTCGCCGGAGAAGATGATGCTCAGGGAGAGGGGCGGCGGCGAGCAGAAGGCGGGAGAGGCGCCAGCTGGGTGCGGCGTGGCGCGGGAAGAGCAGGGGAGGAGGTCTCTGCTGCTGGTAGTGCGGCAGAGCGAAGAGGTGGAGGGAGAGGAAGTCGCCGGAGCTGGTGAGCGTCTGCCGGAGAAAGAAGAGACGAAAGCTGGGGGTTTTCTCCGTCAGATCCAGGCTGCCTTGGTCGGTGGAGCGGCGGGGGGTATTTATAGGGTTGTAGCAGGGAGGAAGGCGGAGGGAGACGACGTGTCTCCCTCGCCGGAGCATGGTCGGAATTCGAACCCATACCGTCCGTGCGTTCGCACGGCCGGTATGGGGGGCTACAGTGACCATGGGGGTGCTCCTGCGACGGCTGACGACGCAGGGCACCCCCGGTACACTTGCCAGGTCCTCCACCTCACCCTGCGCGGCGCCATGCTCCGCGCAAGGTCGCCGGAGCATGGTGCTGGCAGGGTTTTGCAGGAGGGACCTGTTTGCAAAGAACGAAGGAGAGTTAGGGGCCTAAATGCGAGGGTTCAAAAGTTGAGGGCCAAAGAGTAAATATATGAGGACCAAAGTGTAAATTCGGTCAAGGAGGTTTCTTCTTAGGCTCAAGTTTTTATACATGACTAATTAGGACCTAAGGAATCTGATGGTGAATTTTATTTTCATATTAAACCTTGTTTGACCGGTCAATTTGCGCAAAAACCCAAATTAAGTTATTAATTGGGCATGGTTCTCAATGTAGGTCAAAATGGGTTCTAAAGGCCAAATTGAAGGTTCTAAACCCTAGAGATTATTTTTCTATGAATTTTAGAGGGTTTATTCTATTTTTACTTTGCCTCGAACCTTGTGAATTGAAGTGGGTTGTTTTAGGGTTACAGATTATCATTTGGTTCCTTGGAAGTGCTGTAGCCCTTGCTAGATCATCTCATCCCACTTTTATTCTTATTAAGCTGTTTTGACCTGTGTTTGGGCCCAGAATTACCCTGTATGCAGATTATACTGGTAAAATTGCACTTTTACCCCTTGTGACTGGTTTTCTTCTCAAACTCAGAATTCTCTGAGTTAAGCCTTTCCTTGAGATATATAGGAGCTTTTATCCTTTGTATTGGGTCAAAATGAGCTAGTTATGGCTCATGATGAGGTTCTCATCATACCCCCATGCCTAGCTTTTGCTAGTCCCTTAGCAAAAAAAACTTAAGGTTTCAACCCTTGTTCTAGACCATGAAGTTTTCAATGGTTTTAGATAAGTGCTTTTTTATTTGAGCATAGATTAGGTTAGAATGCTGACCATAGGCCTAAAAGATACTCTAGTACCAATCAAGATCCAAATCTGTCTAGCCTTAGCCTCAGTCTTTTAGCAAAGGTTTTTAAGGCCCACAAGAACTAACCTAAGGTTTATTGGACTTCGTGGTTAAAGCACCCGTGCTTGAAATGATTTTAGCCCTGGCTCAGTTCGCAGTGCGTTTTGTAAGAGAGAGAGATAGAAAGTTTTTTCTGTTTGGAGAGTTTTCTCTCTCTTTTTCTTTTTAGTTCTAGTCTAGGATTGGCTTTTCAACACGGTCTGTATCAGATTCCTTGCTCCCATCATCAATCCTCAAGGGTTCCTGGCGATCGATGCTTCGAGATAGCACCGCCCATGGCAACCCCCGGAACCCTGGCTATTGAGATTTCGAGATAATCCCATCCATGGTATTCCGTGGCCGAATCCAGACCCTGGCAATTGACATTTCGAGATAATGCCATCCATGGAATCTGAACCAGCAGAGTGCTTACATGCCCCCCGTAGGATATGTAAATATCCTAAGAGACAAGCACCGAGGAGATGATATTTTGTTACGCATCTTCGAGGGGATTTCCCGCCTCTCCGCGCTGGGAACTCGTCCAAATCAACTTGTGTTGATCGGCCGCTCCTATTCTAGGTGTTCTTTTCAGATTTTTGCGACGCTTCTGCGTGATTCTGATTTTTACGCTTACTGAACCAGGCTGTGTGTGAGATTAGGGTGCTTAGGTTACTGAGTCCCGTAAACCAAAAATTAGTTAACGAGGCCGAATACTCCCTAAGCCTTAGACCTAATACTTCAGCTTTTCATTTTCCTCAACCTCTTGAGGAGTGTCCAGATCTTAATGAGTACTAAGAGTCTATTCAAGAATGCCTAAGGTTTGCATTCTTACTAATCTCATTGTGCACTTTTCAGTTATTTTCTTGAATGAGGTCTAGAACTTAGGTTAATTCCTTAGTTCCTTACTAATGACTATCAACTTTTCTTATAATTTTGTGCTCCTTTTTCATTTTGTTTCTTTTCTCCTTCACAAAATTTTCCTTTTCCTCTTTTCCTCTTATTCTTTTTTGAAAAATTTTTTTTTTTTTTTTTTTTTTTTTTTAATTTTTATGGTATTTTTGGCATATGTGAATTTTTTTGCTTGAAACCTTTTCTTACAAGTTTTTGCACTTTCCTACCCCCCCATGCCTAAGATTTGCAATGTCCTCATTGTAACCTAGGGGGTGTTAGTTCAGGGTGAACTTCGAGTGCTGAAAGGTGTCAGAACAAGTTTCAGGTTTTCAAAGAGAATGACGGGCTGCCTCCCGTTAAGCGCTGAGTTTTATGCCATCGGCTGGGCGCAATAAGCTCAAGGGGAAAGGAGGATATGAGATGCCTCAGCCAAATCAGTAGAAGTTACATCAATGAACGGCTTGAGTCTTTGACCATTCACGATGAAAGGTTCAGAATCGTGGCTGAGTGGACTGATTTCGATTGCTCCATTTCCAAAAACCTGTCGGACCAAATATGGTCCGACCCACTTAGATCTCAGTTTTCCTGGGAAGAGTTTGAGTCGGGCATCAAAGAGTAGGACCTTTTGACCAGGATGGAAGATCTTTCTTGAGATGTGTTTGTCGTGGAAGGCTTTAACCCGCTCCTTGTAGATTTGCGAGTTCTCGTACGCGTCTGTGCGTAATTCATCGATCTCGCTGATTTGGAGTTTTCTGTGGGTCCCAGCCTTAGAAAGATCTAGATTACAGTTCCGTACTGCCCAATAGGCTTTATGCTCCAGTTCGACGGGAAGGTGGCATGCCTTTCCGTACACCAATCTAAAGGGAGACATGCCCAATTGGGTCTTGTGGGCGGTCCTATAGGCCCACAATGCTTCCGGAAGTCGGGACGACCAGTCCTTCCTGTCAGGTCGAACAGTGACCTGTAGGATTTTCTTGATCTCCCGATTCGACAGCTCAGCTAGACCATTAGTTTGGGGGTGGTAAGGAGTAGAGATTCGGTGAGACACCCCGTATTTGGTCATCAGTGACCTAAACTGAGCATTTGTGAAATGGGTCCCCCCATCAGAGATTATTGCACGAGGAATCCCGAACCTTGAGAAAATGTGTTGATGAATGAATTTGAGAACGATTTTGTGATCACAGGTTCGGGTCGGTATGGCTTCGATCCATTTGGACACGTAGTCCACAGCCAACAGAATGTATTCGAAACCATCCGAAACAGGAAAGGGGCCCATAAAATCAATCCCCCAAACATCAAAGATTTCGCATACTAGAATCGGTTGCATAGGCATCATGTCGCGATGGCTCATGTTGCCCAAAGTCTGGCAACGACTGCATGCCTTGTAATGACTGTATGCGTCTTTGAACAGTGTGGGCCAGTAAAAGCCGCACTGGAGGACTTTTGATGCGGTTTTATGCCCGGCAAAATGGCCACCGCATGCCTGGTCATGGCAGAAAGAGAGGATATTGTTGACTTCCCCTTCCGGGATACATCTCCGGATGATCTGATCGGCACCTATGCGGAAGAGGTACGGGTCTTCCCAAATGTAATACTTGGCATCGGAGCGTAATTTGTCTTTCTTGGCCTTCGGCCAATCGGACGGGGTCTGATGAGATGCCAAGTAATTTACAATATTAGCAAACCATGGAAGGCTAGTACCAATAGTCAGCAGGTGCTCATCGGGAAAATGCTCAGTGATGGGTCCGGAAGGGTCTATCATATCAGAAGGAAGACGGGACAAGTGATCAGCTACCACGTTTTGTTTTCCCGCTTTATCGCGAATCTCGAGGTCAAATTCTTGCAACAGCAAGATCCATCGGATCAATCGAGGTTTCGCGTCCTTCTTTGCAAGGAGATGCCTCACAGCCGTGTGATCCGAGTATATGATGACATGGGAACCCAGAAGGTATGATCTGAATTTCTCTAGGGCAAATACTACAGCTAGCAGCTCTTTCTCAGTAACTGTATAGTTACGCTGAGCCTCATCGAGTGTTTTGCTGGCGTAGTAAATGACCACAGGTTTCTTGTCATTTTTCTGCCCCAAAACCGCTCCTACAGCGAAGTCGGATGCATCACACATGATCTCAAAGGGTTGAGACCAATCAGGGGACTGTAGGATCGGGGCTTGGGTGACTCGGTCACGCAGGATTTCAAATGCTTGAGTGCATTCCCTGGAGATTTCGAAGGGAACATCCTTGGAGAGAAGAGTGGTCAGGGGGCGTGCGATTTTTGAAAAATCAGGGATAAATCGTCGATAAAAACCGACATGCCCTAAAAAGGATCGGATGTCCCTGATCGAGCTAGGCATAGGAAGGCGAGAAATCAGATTAACCTTAGCTCGATCCACTTGGATACCTTTCTCCGAAATTGAGTGTCCCAGGACAATTCCCTCAGGCACCATGAAATGGCTCTTTTCCCAGGAAAGAACCAAATTCACGTCGATGCACCGCCTGAGTATCTGGACCAAGTGCTGGAGGCAATCGTCGAATGATGCTCCGAAAACTGAAAAGTCATCCATGAAGACTTCCAGATAATCACCTACCATATCTGAGAATATGGCAAGCATGCATCGCTGAAAAGTAGCGGGTGCATTGCAAAGACCGAAAGGCATCCTTCGGAAAGCGTATGTTCCGAAGGGGCAGGTGAATGTGGTCTTTTCTTGGTCCTCAGGATGGATTGCCACCTGGTTATAACCGGAGTACCCGTCAAGAAAGCAGAAGAACCTATTTCCCGCTAGTTTTTCGAGAATTTGATCAATGAAGGGTAGTGGGAAATGATCCTTCTTCGTGGAGGAATTGAGTCGACGGTAATCTATACAGACTCTCCACGAGTTGGCTAATCGGGTAGGAATGATTTCTCCGGTCTCAGTCGTTATAGTGGTGAGTCCTGCCTTCTTAGGCACGACCTGAATTGGGCTCACCCAACGACTATCGGAGATCGGGTAGATGATCCCGGCATCTAACCACTTGATGATCTCCTTTTTCACGACCTCCTGCAGATTGGGATTTAAGCGTCTCTGCATTTCACGAGAAGGTCGTGTGCCCTCTTCTGAATAGATATGATGAGTACAATAAGAGGGACTTATTCCAGTCAAATCATCGAGGGTCCATCCGATGGCTCTGCGATGTTGCTGGAGGACAACAATCAGACGGGATTCCTGTTCAGGACTAAGGTTGGAATTGATGATCACAGGAAGGGTCTGATTAGAACCCAAAAAGATGTATTTCAAATGAGCAGGAAGGGGTTTCAGTTCGAGGATGGGGTTTTCAGCAGCAGCGGGTGGTTCAGTATAGATGTGAGGTTCAAGGGTGGGAGTTATTGGGTTGTTCACATCTGGATTTGACTCCTCTATTTGCGGGTCAAGATCCTTCTGTGGTTGATGAGGAATACTCAAGTCATTCTGGAGGTGTGGTTCATCAACCAAAGTCTTGATGTCACAAATTTGCTCGATGACGCCGCAATTAATTCCTTGTTGGGCCTTAAATATATCAATTTTCAGTGTTTGATCTCCAAACTTAAGCTCTATTTGGCCCTCCTCACAGCTGATGTTGGCTCTAGCAGTAGCCAAGAAAGGTCTCCCTAGAATGATTGGTGTATCCCTAGGGTTCTCAGGTGCATCCATGTCTAAGACTATAAAGTCCACTGGAAAATAGAAATCCCGCACTCTTACGATAACATCCTCGAGAATCCCTTTTGGTGACTTTATAGATCGATCTGCTAACTGTAATGTCACCTCAGTTGGTTTCAGCTCAGATTCTTCCAGATGGTCAAGTAAGGATGTGGGTATCAGATTTATAGATGCACCTAAGTCTAACAATGCTCTGTCAAATTGGGTACCACCTATCTTACAGGAGATCAGGGGAGTTCCAGGATCTTTTGCCTTGGGTGGGAGTCTACTAAGGATTACAGAGCTGGCTTGCTCTGACAGAACAATTGGGCTCCCTCCCTTGGTTCGCGGCTTACGCTGGGGTGTACATATATTCTTTAGAAATCGTGCGTAAGCTGGTACGTGGTGGATTGCATCCATCAAGGGGATGTTTATGTGGACCTGCTCAAAGAGCTTGACCAGGTCCTCCTCAGGGGCCACGGGTTTGGTGGTCTTCTTTCCCTTGGTCAGGGCCTCGGGAAACGGGATCTTGGTTGGTTCCTCTAGGATAGGTCCTGGTTGTGGGTCTGGAACAGCGGTACCTTGGATAACTATCCTAGGGTCATGATTATCAGGCTGGGAGTGGTTTGGATAACGCGGGTCCTGAGTTGTCTTACCACTACGTGTTGTTACAGAATTTAATCCGGCCTGATTTTGGTTTGGATTTGGGAGGAGGGGTGGCTGCTGCTGAAATCCCGTACGAGAAGTAGAGGCTTCCATCTCGTCTGGAGATGGGGCAGTAGGGGCCTGATAAATCCATTGAGCGTGGCCTAAATTTGGATTCATAACGTGCTTCTGGGTTGGCACGTTATTTGGGTTAGGAAGGGGTTGGGAAGGGAGTGTGCCTGGCTGGCGAGAATTTGCCAACTGGGCCAGCTGAGTTTTAACTTCAGTAAGCTCGTCCTTGTGCTGTTTTTGAATGGCCGCATTCGATTTTTGAATGTCAGCCAGAGTCTGAAGGATTAAGGACATTTGATCTTGATTTGGCCCTGATGGATAAGTAGGGTTGGGCCGAGGCTGAGGTGGCTGGTAGTGATGAGAGGGCTGTGGGCGGGACTGAAAAGGTGGTCTTTGGGTTTGAGAATTTCCCGCCCACTGAAAATTTGGATGGTTTCGCCATCCAGGGTTGTAAGTGTTGGAGAATGGGTCGTTCTGGATGGCGTTGAGGTTCTCGCAGGTCTGAGGAACCTCCTGAGAATCAGGGAAAGGGGGAATGGAGTTCCCCCGGCTGGTGAAGAAAGGATCGGATGATCTTCCAGTCCAAGAATCAGATGGGGACGGATATGGATCCATCCCAGGGGAGGATCGGTGCAGGATGTTTTGCACAGTCTCCTGTGTGGAAGGAGGTTGTGCAAAGGAGTTACGCGCAGAGGTGGCTCGCTGCAAGTGCTGAGTCAGCTCATCCACCTTCTTTTCAATAATTGAGACCTTGTCCAATCGACTGGCCATTAATTCCAGGTCGACCGATGCGGACAGGCCCTGCGTCTCATGTGCTCCCTTAAGATTCGTCGCTGCGCGGGTATTCGTCCTGTCGAATAATCCCATGGAGTCATTGTTGATGGAGTTCTCGCACATGTTTTCGAGAATCTCCCATACGGTGTCTTCATGTTGACCCATGATGTTTCCTCCGCAGGTTGCATTGACGAAAAGGCGGATGTCCTCACGGAGTCCCTGGTAAAAAGATTGGACTTGTTCCCATTTAGGAACTCCGTGATGGGGGCACTTCCTCATGAGATCCTGAAAACGATCCCATGCCTCATGGAGAGGTTCTCCTGATTGTTGAGTGAAGTGTGTAATCTGATGGCGCAAGGCGTTGGTCCGACCAACGGGAAAGAACTTTTTCAAAAACTCGGATTGAAGTTCTTCCCAAGTGTTGATCGGCCGGGTCTGAGTTTGATACCAATGGGCGGCCTTGTCCATAAGAGAAAAGGAGAACATCTTCATGAGAAGAATATCCCGATTTTGCGCATCTGATCCAAAAGTGTGGGCCAGATGCTTAAGCTGTTTGATGTGCTGGAAGGGATCTTCAGAATTAAGCCCATGGAATTTAGGTATAGCGTGAATCATGTTGGGCTTTAGTTCGGAATCAGGTCCTCCAATCGGGATTCTAACTCGAGGCTCAATTGCCACCGCAGCAGGATTGTAGTGGTCCCGCATCATAGGACGCTGTGGTGGGTGCACGAAGTTTTGGAAGAGGTCATTGAGTCGCTGGAGCTGGTGTTCCAGATTATTTTCTTCCTCAACTGGCTGAGCCATGATGGGGGAAGAAGAAGAACTTGGTTCTGAATCAGAAGAGAGAATAATGTGAGGGTGTTGCTGCACAAACACGGGCGTCGAGGCTTGGCCTTGACGAGAGTGAATTTCTAAAGGAGGTCTTAAGGGTGGTCTTAGAGACCTCCTTCCGTACATGCACAGTTGGGAGAGGTAAGTTTAGAAGGTGATGGACCCAATCAAGACACCCAAAAATGTGTTGGGTGACTATAGAGGTGCGGGGCAGATGGACCCCTTGATCAGAAAGATCGTCCACCTGAGAATTACCTGGGCAGCCAGAGAGGGAGAGTCCCGCGAAGACCCCTACACGGTAGAGCGTCCCCACGGGTTACAGGGTTTCCCCCACCCGACCTCTCTTGTCACTGCGGTTCCAGGTAGACCAGAATGGGGATCTTGACCTCTTAAGTCTACCAATTTTAAGATCAGGGTGTTTAAGGTTTCACTTGAACTTTAGTCTTTTTAGGTGCAAAGAGTGACCTAATTTAAGGTTGGTTAACCCAAGGGGTCAACTTTACCTATTGTTTTCTTTAAGAGCTTTTAGGTCCTGTCTTTTAGGGTTCAAGTGTTTAGAGAGAGCCAATTGTTTAGGATTTTTCTTGTATAGGTATTTTCAGACAAGGGCTTGGGCACACTTCATTTGGTTTTCTCAATTCTTGAGTTAAGTAGTGTGTCTCTAAATCCCTAGTGTTGGATCCTAGGTTGGCTCTACTTGGTCCAGTTAATTCTTTGTTGGGTAATTAGGGCTCAAGCAAGAATATGTTAGCCCTTAAATACCCTTGATAGTGTGCAGAAATAATGAGTTGAAAACATGCAACTTTTATGGTTACTAAATATGGAAGACAGGTTAGCCCTATATTGCTTGTTCTTTTCTTTTCTTTCTCTTTAGAGTGTAGGGGTTAATAGTGAGAGAAAAGATTTACCTGTCTTCGGAGTGGTTGTCGTGTGGTTGCTTGTCTTCTTGAGTTCCTGTAGCTGCATAAAAGAGAGGAGATTATCAGAAATTAAAAGATACAGGAATGTTTACCTCTAGAATAGCCGTTGCTCCCCGGCAACGGCGCCAAAATGATGGAACGTCGGTTTTCGTTGTTAATTCGTTGTAGTAAAGCCGGTTGTTACCAACGTTTCATATAAAATTTTTTTACTCGGAAAAATAAAAGAGTTCCCGAGGTCGAACTCAGGGAGCAAGTTGTATTCTAGAGATATACAAATTCTATTACAAAAATAAAGAGAGAGAGAGAGAGATGAAAAATTGGCTTCTGCTTCTTTTCTTCTTTCTTCCTCTTTGTCTTTGGTTCTTCCTGTTCTTCTTCTTCTTCTTCTTTTTCTTCTGCTTTCTTCAGATTTTCCCCTCGTGCTCTTCTTCTTCTGTTCTTCCTTGTTTCCTTTCTTTCTTTTTCTTCAGATCGTCTTCTTCTTTTCTTGCTTCTTGCTTCTTTTCATTTCTTCTTCTGCAATCGTGGTGCTTCTGCCTTCGGCTACTAAGTCTCCCTTCCTTCTTCTTCAGCCTGCCTTCTGTGTTGCTCTGGCTGCTGGCTGTCCGTCGTCTGGCCCGGTGCTTCGACGACTTAACTGAGCAGTTGCTACAGTGCAGCTGCTTCTTCTTCCGCAGTCCTTCACCTGTGCCTGCACGCTCAAGAGTTCATCAGAAGGCAAAAACCTACTCTACCCCCTTCCCCCGCGTATCTCTCTCTCTCTGAAATCACTCTTCGGAAGCTCTCCCAGAGCGCTATCGGGTAATCGGGTTCGGGTCAGGCCCGGGTCCAGGCCCACCGGCGTGCGTGGTGGGCGAGGAGTGCAGGTCAGTCTAATCGGGTCGGGCCAGGTCCGCGGAGCGTGGTCACGGACGAGGCCGAGTCGGGTCGGGTCGGGTGAGAGGGACCTCACCCCGTGGTAACTGAGGCAAACAGCATACGGCAGTTTTTCAATTTATGTGTCCGCGCGCCTTTGAGAGATTCCGAGGTGGGACTAAATGTCCCACCCCAATTCTCTTACGCCTGCAGCAGGGATGGTGCTCCCAATTGCATCGGCTGTTGAGGCGTACAGCTCCAATCGAGGGCCAGGGTGTGTGCGTGAGACTCTTCCGCGCTGGCCGTGGCTATTCAATCTGGGATATCTCGGCTTGGAGCAACCTCGAGCAGGCTTCGAGCTTCCTCGCCAATGGCGGCCAAGGCCTGGAACCTGAAACCAATGGCACGGCCTCTCGGCCAAATCAGACAGGCGGAGGACCTTCGCCGTGGCACGGCGAAGGTGGTCAGGGGGTCTGCAGGGGGTGTGATGGAGCTGTTAGGTCGTCCTAGGTCAGACTGTGAGCGAGGGAGTGGGTGTGTTCGGTGGGTCTGCAGAGGGTGTTTGGTGGGAAGTGGAGGGGCGGAAGAGGATCAGGGTGAGGAGGCGGAAGTTCTGCGGTGGTCGGCGAGCCGTGTGGGTCGCTGAGGTGATGGGAGCGGCTCGCCGGAGGGTGGTCGGAGGCGGAGAGGATGAGGGTGAACAGGGTCGGTAGAGGGCTTAATTGACTAAATCGAAAGCGGGGAAAGAAAGAGGAGGAGAAGGGGAGTAAGTCTAACTTAACTGCAGGGACGAAGGGGGAGGAACAGGGCGACAGTCGTATCGACTGTCGCCGGAGAAGATGATGCTCAGGGAGAGGGGCGGCGGCGAGCAGAAGGCGGGAGAGGCGCCAGCTGGGTGCGGCGTGGCGCGGGAAGAGCAGGGGAGGAGGTCTCTGCTGCTGGTAGTGCGGCAGAGCGAAGAGGTGGAGGGAGAGGAAGTCGCCGGAGCTGGTGAGCGTCTGCCGGAGAAAGAAGAGACGAAAGCTGGGGGTTTTCTCCGTCAGATCCAGGCTGCCTTGGTCGGTGGAGCGGCGGGGGGTATTTATAGGGTTGTAGCAGGGAGGAAGGCGGAGGGAGACGACGTGTCTCCCTCGCCGGAGCATGGTCGGAATTCGAACCCATACCGTCCGTGCGTTCGCACGGCCGGTATGGGGGGCTACAGTGACCATGGGGGTGCTCCTGCGACGGCTGACGACGCAGGGCACCCCCGGTACACTTGCCAGGTCCTCCACCTCACCCTGCGCGGCGCCATGCTCCGCGCAAGGTCGCCGGAGCATGGTGCTGGCAGGGTTTTGCAGGAGGGACCTGTTTGCAAAGAACGAAGGAGAGTTAGGGGCCTAAATGCGAGGGTTCAAAAGTTGAGGGCCAAAGAGTAAATATATGAGGACCAAAGTGTAAATTCGGTCAAGGAGGTTTCTTCTTAGGCTCAAGTTTTTATACATGACTAATTAGGACCTAAGGAATCTGATGGTGAATTTTATTTTCATATTAAACCTTGTTTGACCGGTCAATTTGCGCAAAAACCCAAATTAAGTTATTAATTGGGCATGGTTCTCAATGTAGGTCAAAATGGGTTCTAAAGGCCAAATTGAAGGTTCTAAACCCTAGAGATTATTTTTCTATGAATTTTAGAGGGTTTATTCTATTTTTACTTTGCCTCGAACCTTGTGAATTGAAGTGGGTTGTTTTAGGGTTACAGATTATCATTTGGTTCCTTGGAAGTGCTGTAGCCCTTGCTAGATCATCTCATCCCACTTTTATTCTTATTAAGCTGTTTTGACCTGTGTTTGGGCCCAGAATTACCCTGTATGCAGATTATACTGGTAAAATTGCACTTTTACCCCTTGTGACTGGTTTTCTTCTCAAACTCAGAATTCTCTGAGTTAAGCCTTTCCTTGAGATATATAGGAGCTTTTATCCTTTGTATTGGGTCAAAATGAGCTAGTTATGGCTCATGATGAGGTTCTCATCACCGAGTTAATGTGAGAGTTAACTTATCTCCAAGATTATTCCCCGTATTCTAACCTTTATTTCCAAGTAAATACCTCATTTTCACATCACAAGATAATCTATATTCTTAACTTACATTTAATAAATACAAATAAGAGTTAACCCCTCTTTTCAAATAAATACAATAAAAGTTATCTCTTGTTTAAAAAATGTTATCCCATATTAACTATTCCCTACTGTAAATCAATCCTCCTTGTACTTAGGTATCTAAATGGACAGATATTGTTTTAAAAATCAAATCGGATCGATCGGTCCAACCGGTTGCACTGGGAACATTGATTGAACCATTCGATTTTTAAACAAAGGTCTTTAAATCAATGTGACCCACCCTATGCAGTAAAAAAAAAACGTAACCAACGTTTGGACTTCAAATCTTTCGCAACTCCCAAACATTCCACCCATTGCAACTGTAGCGATGTAGTCTCACCCACCGCAACCCTTGCATCTGCGACTCCTTGCTCCCTTGCCCTTGCCTGTCAACCTAGTTAATATTTGATGTGTAAAATGATATCTGAATGTAAAGTACTTGAAAGAATTATTGTACTTTACTCAAAGAGCTTCATAATATATTTATAAAGACAAGTAGGATTGAAATGACCCATCGCTCTTGGATTGAATAAGACGTCTGCTATATTCATCAGACGTCTGTCCAGACGTATGGATATATGGTTGGACGTCTGAAAGTAAGAAAAACTGTACCTTATTTTCCTTTCCCGCGTGCACATGACATTTACACCCCCCTCTTTCCTCTCCCCAAACCCTAACCCATCTCTATTTAAACCCCCACACCCACGCCACCCTCTCCATTACCACCAGCCACCACCTCCATCTTTTCCCTCCTGTCGGCAGCCACCTTCCTCCCAGCCTCTAGCGTAGCGAGTGGAGAGGAAGAAGAGAGACGGGATGCGGAGGAGGAGGAGAGGGGAGCGAGAGCATGGGAAGAGCTCGAGGGGAGGAGCTCGCGAGGGAGCCATAGGAGCTCGGAGGAGCTCGTGCAGGAGGAGTCGAGGAAGTGTGCGCAAAGGAGGAGCTCACAGGTAGAAGCCTTGGCCTCTTGCAGCCGCTGGAGGCGCTGCTGTAGCTCCTGCGGGCGAGCTTGCGAAGGAGACAACTTGCGGGAGACTCTATGTACTGGATATTTTCCAGTATCAGACATCTGGAGTAGCAGAGGGATGTCGAGAGCTGAAGCCGGACTGAAAGCACGCTTAATGCCTAGGTACGTGTTTCTATACGATTTCCGACCATGCAGGCCTTACCGCAAGGGTTTTATTTAGCCATTTTTAGCTCTGTGCATGCATACGTAAGGGCAGAGCGTTGGAAAGGTGCACGGTGCGCCTTTCGAGGCACGTTTGAATGTTTGGACACATTGCCAGACGTCTAACCGTACTTCTAGACGACCGGAAGGGGAGTCCGACGTTTAGGACTTCCCTCAGACGATTGCATAGGAGTTCGAACGTCTGAGGAAGTCGTAGGAAAGAAAGGGTGAGTTCTAATGTCTTTTAAAACGTTTGAGCCTAGTCTCAGACGTCTAATTTTGGACAGTATGCGTGTTTTTGGCTCGTTTAGGGCTTAAACAGAATCGGATTTTCATAAACGAAGTACCGTTGTTTTCCGCTTGAGTTTCTCTACTAGTTGTCACTTGTATACAATTTTTGACTCGTTTGACATGATTAGTCAATTGTATAGGTCTCCAGTCAGTTGAATACACGGGACCCGTGGAGGCGACAGGACCTGCAATTCTCGCCCCCATTCCTCCCATGTTTCTCGGTAGAGTGGTTTGCTTTCCTAACAAGATTTCATAAAATTAAGTGCATGTGTAGGATAACTAAATTGAATCCTAGGGCATGAAATGAACACTAGGGCAGAAACGAACGAACATTACTTGAGCCATACTACCTTCCTTGAGATGCATGTTAAACAAATTTGCTAGCAAATGTATTAGTTTATTGATGTGATGCTTTTTGTAGAAAAACACGAGCTGTCTGTTATATGAATGAAACCCGCAATGTGAATAGTGAAATCTGAATGTTGGAAAATGAAATGAAAGGAATACAAGCATGAATCCTAAGGGAAAATTAGGAGAAGAACTCCTGTATATGGAAAGAACCTAATAAGTAGATGGGAAGTGAGCTAACCCTTGTGTACGCGGTACCAAGGAGAGCAACTGTCCCTTTAGTGTAGAGGAGAGCTAGCTACCTCTTTGAGTTGAGACCCGGGGTTAGGTCTAGTCACTTTACACCGACTTCTGTTTGGGCCTCGTGTACGTGGTACCGGGGTGAGTTACTTAGTGTAGGGGGAAGCTAGTCGCCCAACGGGGCCCAGGATTAGGACTAGCCGCCCTACACCGACTCTTGTCAGGCCCACTAGGCAAACCGGGATAGTCGAACGAGGGTACGCGGACTGTGGAGGGGAGAGACCCTTGTTCTGTTCTGAGAGGGCAAGGCTCTATACTGTTCCATGTTGTACCTTTAGGCATACCCACTAGTTGAAATGACTGACCGCGTGCAGTGTGGGATAGCTACCCGTGCACTTATCGCACGTGCCGTAGTCACCACTACGTCGCGACCGTGACCTCGAGGTGGTTGACTAGGTGTAGGATTACCAAAGGGAACTTTTCCAACTAAGAGAGCACCACGTGTTCATCCTACATCATGGAAAAGATTACAATTAAGATCGTTCCCCGTGAGGAACAGGCCAGATCAAGAAATGATTAGATGAATAAAGGAGAAAACAAATTAGAACTACTTGGTTGAGTTAAATGAAAATGAATAATTAATTTATTGCTTGTTTTAATTACATGTAAATGGTTGAATTACCACTCTAATTAGCGTTCGCTGACTCCAGAAGTTCATAACTTTGTTCAGGTCAGGGAGTTGAGCAGCCAGTACCACCGGTTGCAAAGGGAGCTGGGCCCAATCGAGCCCAACCTTAGCGGTTGACTTTTTCTATTTCTTTACGCTTCTTTTGTAGTAGTGAGTATTTTGTCATATGTAATACTGTTCAGTTATTTTTCCATTATACTTTTCACTAATGTTGTTGTGATGGTCTGTAATATTATGAGACTTTTCACGCTGCTTCCTTTACTGTCTCTTATTATTTTCTGCTTAGTTACATTGTATGTGTGATTGTGGATTATTTTTTTGCTTTTGGTTATTCCTCGTTGGATGACTAGGTTTTGCGATTAGTCGAGACAAACTGATTTCGGATTCTGTAGGGAGCCGGATTGGGTCGTAACAAGGATCCTTAGAAATCATCAAAAACTCAAATTCTAGACGTTAGATTCTAAATCATACTTTCAAAAAATGAAAAGATGCATTAATTCAAAAAGTTTAAAAATTAAATGTTTAACAAAAAAATTTGAATCGTTTAATTTCAATAACAGAAATTAAATGTTTAATTTTTCTTTGTAAAACATGTTAAGCATTTAATTTTTCTATGTAAACTTAGTTTTTCACTTTTTATATATTTCCTTTTATATTTTTTATTTTAAGTCATAAATACATCTATTTTATTTTATAATGTGATTGGATATTTTAAATTCAAAATAACATTTTATGATAATTATATTTAATTTTTAAATTAGACACTAAACCTTGATCTAACCCGATTTGATCTGATTAAACCAATATAAATCAAATCTGCGTGTGACCAATTTGATTCTTTTCGATTCAATTCAAATGATGACATCATCACCGATTCAACTTATTCAAACCACCACTTAAATAAACAAAACTAAAATCAGAATTTCAGTAATTCGATATCAAGCCCTACGACCCCTCTCTTCCGCTCCCTTCGGAAAAAACCTTAGATGTCGCCGTTGGGCCCCTGATCGGCAAATCCATGTCGGTTGGGGACTCCCCCTCCTCTTTCTCCTCCTTATCCGCCCCTCCCCCTTCCTCCTCCGTGATATTCTCCTTGTTGGTCTCTCCAGCCGTGGTTGCCCCTTTGCTTTGCAGTGGGGACAAGTGTTGGCGGTGGAGTGTGTTACGAACGCGCGCTCCAGATGTCTTTTAAGACGTCTGGGAGGTGGCCCAGACGTCGTACCAGACGTCTGGGATCACTTCCAGACGTCTGGGATCATTTCCAGACGTCTGGAAATCGGTTGTTTTGGCACGCTTGTGTTCGTCTGCGCGCCTGAGCGCGCAGACCTGCGTTTTCTCTCTCTCTCTCCCTCTTTTTCCCTCTCTCCTGCGGCCGCAGACGCCTCTGCCGCGTTCTCTCTCTCCTCCTCGCGCGGCCTTAAAAGGGCCACGCCTCTCCCTCACTCCCATCACCTCCGCCTCCTTCCTCTTCTCCTTCAGCCAGTGCGCGAGAGCGAGCGTGAGGGTGCAGCGGTAGCGACAGCCGCGGTGAGCGTGGGAGGAGGTGCTGCACGTGGGAGAGGCGCTCGGCCGTGAGGGCGAGCTCGCTGGGGCTGCTAGGGCCGGCCGGTGGGGGGCGCAGCGGGCGCTAGGCGACGCGGGGGGGACTGCTGCGGCTAGAGTAGCAGGCGCATGAGGCGCGACGCGGCCGGGCGTCGCGAGCGGAGGGCGAGTCGCGCCCTGGTTCTGGAAAATTTTCCAGAATCAGACGTCTGTGCTTCTAACCAGACGATGGGCACGACGTCTGGAAGACTGTCCAGACGTCTGAAAGGTGAGTTTTTTCGTCTTCTTCCTTCCTTTCGATTGACCGTACTGAGAGAGAGAGATGGGTGCGCGCAGGTTCGGTGATTCGCCATCCAACGTGAATCAAACATCTGGCTGTGGGACCAGACGACAGGAGCGACATTCAGACGTCCGGGGTGACCATCGGACGTCTGGGAACTAGGCCAGACACCCCGCAGGTTTCTGGACGTCTGAGAGACCACGCAGAGCAAGGTAATTCCCTGATCCACTTTTTAAGACGTCTGAAAGGAGTTCCCGACGTCTGATTTTGCACTGTTTCGTCGTTTTCGACCTGTTTAGGGCCGTTCAGGTTCCGTTTTCCTTGTTTCGAGTTGCGTTCTTTTCAGAATTAAATCCTCTACCTGTCTACAGTAGCTATACACTGTTTTGAGACACTCCTTGTGTTTGATCCTTGTGATAGGATCCCGTTCCGTTGCAGTCTCGGGGGTCGCGGAGGCACGCGGGATTCCCGACCACGCCCCCATTACTCCTGTTGTAACCGGTAGAGTGGCTTTTAAGTATAATCTGTTAAATTATGGAACCATAAATAGAACCTAGGACATTGCATGAATCCTAGGAATGAGAAATAGATTGAATGATAGATCCTAGGTGTTGCATGAATCCTAGGGCTGGAAAACTAGATTGTATGATAGATCCTAGGATATGGCATGAATCCTAGGATGGGAAAACTAGTGGAATGTATAAATACTGCAGTCTTGGAAAATGTGGAAAGGGATTAATAGCTGCCTGTGAATTGAATTAACAGCTGCCTGCTATGAATAAATAAACGTGATTGAGAACATGGATTGTATGAACGTGAAACTGGAAAGGTGAAACCTGATTGTGTTGAGTTAAAAGAGCTGGAACCCTACGGGGAATTAGGAGTAGAACTCCTGGAAGTGAATGGAATAGAATTGGGGAAGTGAGCTGGCCTTTGAGTACGGAGTACCAAGAAGAGCGACTGTCCCCCTGTTTAGTGCAGAGCGGAGCCAGCCGCCCCAGGGACCCGGGGTTAGGACTGGCCACTCTGTACCGACTTGCTGGCCCTCGTGTACGTAGTACCGAGGAGAGCTACTAGTGTAGGGAGGTACTAGCTACCCCACGGGCCCCGGGGTTCTGCTAGCCTCCCACACCAACTTGTTAGGCCCACTGGGGCAAACCAGGGTAGTCAGACGAGGGTGCGCGGACTGTGGAGGGGCAAGGCCCCTATTTGGTTATTGTAGAGGGGTTGGACCCCTGTTACTGAGAGGGATCTGCCCTGTACTGGTTCCGTGCTGTGCTTTGGGCACACCCGTTAACGGAAACGACTGACCGCGTGCCAGTGCGGGTTAGCTACCCGTGCGTTTACCGCGCGTGCCGTAGTCACCGTTACGTCTGTCAGTGACCTTGGGGTTGTTGACTGAGAGTAGGATCACCACGGGGGACTCTCCCGGCCAGGAGAGCACCACGTGCTACTTCTACTGTTCGGAAAAGACTGCAATCAAGATCGTTCCCACGAGGAACATTCGAGATTGAGTGAAGGATCTGAGAAATAGATAAATTGTGAAACAATAGAAAGACGTAAATAAAGGAAGAAAGAAAATTAAAGCAGCTACTGTACACTTTACTGTTTCTTTAGTTTAGCTGCCACTCTACTCAGCGTTTTGCTGACGTATTACACTCGTTACCTTTCAGGACCAGGTGTTGAGCAACCAGGGTCAGCGACTGCAGAGGACGTTGGGCCGAGTAGGGTCCAGTAGAGTTACCACTGTTCTCTTGTACCTCTTTTTGGTTCCACTGTAATGAGTAGTTTTTGTTTCCGCTGTACTTTTCTTTACCTGCAGTTCATATTATGTTATGAATGTTGTTCTACTGTTGTGGTGGTATATACTGTAGTGGTTTCTTTCCTTACTACTGTATTTCCTTACTGTTAGTTATATTTATGCTGAATGTGGTTTATTTTACTGCTCTTTTGGTTACTTCCTCGTTGAACGACTAGGTCTTGGGATTAGTCGAGTCGGTCCGGTTCTCGTGTCTCGTAGGGACTTGGAAATCGGGTCGTTACAGAGTGCGATGGCTATTCTCTCGCCGGAGGTAGTTGCGCGACTGTGGTGGCGACATCTCGAGGTGGAGCTGTCACGATGAATGCACCTCTTGGTGCATTGGCATGGCAACGACTCGTTAAGGTGGCACTGTTGCGGTGGCATTGTGGCGGTGGCTGCATCTCGTGGTGCCAGTGGCGCTACTTAGTACGCTCGATGTGGAGGCCGTTCTCTTGGCAGTGGTGGCTCTCTCAAGGTGGCGGCTCTCTCAAGGTGGCGGCATGCTTAGTGGTGACGCCTCATGGTAGGACATTTCCTTCTTAATGATTTCACTGTGGCAAGAATGTTTCATTTTTTTCCCTTCCATTGGCCGTTATCTCCATAGCACCTCCTTCATCTTGGCGTTATTACCTCTTCGATGCTGCGAGTTTCGCTTTCCATAGTAGCAGCCTAGTTTTTGTTTGTTGCAAGGGATCACATGTGACACCATACTTCTTCGACCAAAATTATACCCAACTTATTTCGAGTTCCAACTTCTGTTGGGTTTCTCATTATGCGGATCATTTTTTATCGCCATATTTTATACCTGATGGCGCTATCTTACTACGAATATGGAGTCGTTGCTCTTCTAAATTTTATAAGAGTACGATTAGATTTATCTTCTTGGATGCTTCTTTGTTATTTATTGTATTCTTCTATTTCTTATTTTTTCATTTGTTATGACTTTGTTGGTTCCCCTAATTTCATGATGAGTAACCTTTTTCTCTATATGACTTTCTATGTGTCTAATTCTCTCTTCTCTCTCACTTTCCCTTAATTGAAGTTGCATCTATTTGTATGTGTTTCCCGCAAACGGATGATTTCATTCTTTAAAAAAAAAAAAAATTCACGACCGATCCAATTTTGAAACCCTTTGGACAGATTGCTGCCTAACACCCCCCCCCCCCCCTCCCCTCAATCAAGGCTAATTTACACCACGTCAACGAGAGCGGCAACGTGATCCAAACCCTCCCGAATATTCCGTTCCCCCCTCCCTCTTCTCCTCCCTTCCCACCCCTGGAAACTTTTCGCGCAGAGAGAGCGCCTCCGTCCGCACTCCGCCCCGCAACAAAAAGCTCCAAAACTCCC
This sequence comes from Thalassia testudinum, assembly GCA_037157565.1. Classification (NCBI taxonomy): domain Eukaryota; kingdom Viridiplantae; phylum Streptophyta; class Magnoliopsida; order Alismatales; family Hydrocharitaceae; genus Thalassia; species Thalassia testudinum. The sequence continues at coordinate 20,368,196 of JAZHRO010000059.1, forward strand.
ACCACGCCGCGCACTCCCCCTCCCCCGATCGCATCCCTAACCCCATCCCAACAACCATGTCCGACGACCCCAACAACCGCAACCCCCACCCCAACGGCGACCCCCCAGACTACCCCCACCCGCCGAAGCGCCCCCGTAGCTCCCCCACCGCTGCTACTACAATGATAACCCCCTCGGAGATCCGCGAGGAGTTCTCCCACCACGACCCCGCCGTGGCCCGCGTCAACAACGGCAGCTTCGGGTGCTGCCCTCGCTCCGTCCTGGAGGCCCTCTCCCGCTACCAGCTCCTCTACCTCTCCCAGCCCGACGCCTTCTACTTCCAGCAGCTCCAGCCCCTCCTCCTCCGCTCCCGCTCCCTCGTCCGCGACCTCATCCGCGCCGACCACCTCGACGAGGTCTCCCTCGTCGACAACGCCACCACCGCCGCAGCCATCGTCCTCCAGCGCGTCCAGCGCGCCTTCCACGACGGCCTCTTCCCCCGCGGCGACGCCGTCGTCATCCTCCACCACGCCTACGGCTCCATCAAGCGCTCCGTCTACGCCTACGCCTCCCGCGCCGGTGCGCACGTCATCGAGGTCCCCCTCCCATTCCCCGTCTCCTCCCCCGCCGAGGTCGTCGCCGAGTTCCGCAAGGCCCTCGCCGAGGCCACCGCGGGCGGCTCCCGCCGCGTCCGCCTCGCCGTCATCGACCACATCACCTCCATGCCCAGCGTCGTCATCCCCGTCAGGGACCTCGTCCGGATCTGTCGCGAGGAAGGCGTCGACCAGGTCTACGTCGACGCCGCGCACGCGATCGGGAACGTGGAGGTCGACGTGAGGGACATCGGGGCGGACTTCTACACGAGCAACCTCCACAAGTGGTTCTTCTGCCCGCCCTCGGTCGCGTTCCTGTACTGCAGGAGGAGCGGGGACTCCTCGGAGCTCCACCACCCGGTGGTGTCGAACGAGTACGGCAAGGGGCTGCCGGTGGAGAGCGCGTGGATCGGGACGAGGGACTACAGCGCGCAGCTGGTGGTGCCGGAGGCAGCGGGGTTCGTCGGGCGGTTCGAGGGGGGCATCGAGGGGATAAGGAGGAGGAACAACGAGAAGGTGGTGGAGATGGGGAGGATGCTGGCGGAGGCGTGGGGGACGCACCTCGGGGCGCCGCCGGAGATGTGCTGCAGCATGGCGATGGTCGGGCTGCCCGCGTGCCTCGGGATTGGGAGCGAAGAGGACACACTGGCGCTGAGGGGGCACCTGAGGGAAGGTTTCAAAGTGGAGGTGCCGATATATTTCAAGGCGCCCCCGTCCACATCCTCGGAAGGGGAGGCGAATGCGAATGCGAATGCGAATGCGAATGGGGAGGTCGCCACCACAGGAGGTTACATTACCGGTTATGTGAGGATATCGCACCAGGTTTATAATGTGGTCGAGGACTACTACAGGCTTAGGGATGCGGTGAACGGTCTCGTTAAGGACGGGTTCACCTGCAGGATGCTTGGCTCTGACTGAGAGAGGTTTTCCCTTGCAACCCATTGGCCCTCAAAGCTGCTAATTTGATTGCTGTCTTTATGGGTTTGGTTTTTTAGTTTTTTGGCCTGTCTTGTTTAGCTTAATAATGTTACATATGCCGTTGGGAGTGATTCATGTCTGCTGATTTAGATTGCCCTTGTTGCGATCTGCTTGCATCATTGCTATACATTTATTGCACCCATGATCAGTTGCTTTCATGATTTAGTCGAGTAAAATTGTCTCGGAAATTCTTATAGCATGCAAACTACATGTACATTGGGAAAATAGGTTGAAGGATTCCCCAAAGGATCCACCCTAATCTCTAGCGAATAATAACCCTCCTTTTATGAAGGATGATCTTGCAAGCTGTGAAGATTTTGGAGAAGCGCAGCAGGTTCTTGGGCACATGGAAGGTCCATGTGTGGAGATGAAGGTGTGGGTGTACTAGAGGGGAGTGAATAGAATGGAATAAAAATGTGTGTAAATAAAACAATCAATAAAACAATCACATAAGCATTCACTACAAGAGACAAATATTTTTAGATGGAAATCTAACCTAGGTAAAAATCACCATTTAAGCCTCTCAACTTAAGATTTTTCGATCTACTGAGTAGATCAAATCCATTACCGTATCACTTAAACAAGAGTGATACAATTTCAATACAACCATACTACTTTAACCTGAGAATAATGTACTTCAAAATCTCTCTTCTTCATGAAGAGTATTTTGTCTTATGAAGGAGACACGAATTTGCCACGTGAATACCCAATAAAAAATAAAATACAAAAGACATATAGAGCCATAAAGTATAGATTAAAATATGCTACTATAGGCTAGCAAACTTCTCTTATACAGATGAGAGTAGGCATGAAATGTAACATAGTTCGGTGCTCTCGGATGTGTAATGTGAGGCTTTGAAAGCTTGGACACTATCTTCTTCACAAGGTGACTTTCTAATGGAAAAAATTATCTCAAAGGTGTATCCTAATAAAATAGAGGTCCTCTATTTATAAAGGCCTTAAGAAGGTTCAAGAAGGCTTGGGAGAGGCATTGTAGCCGTTGGGAACAAATTTTCAAAGATCAGGCTAAAATCCCAATCAAGTCAGGCTTATCTTGACTCTGGCAGCAGAATCAGGCATCTGATCTTTGAGTCAGATGACGGGCCAGATGACTGATAAAGGTTGTGGTCGTCTGATGCAAGGAGTCAGAGTTCCTGATTTAGTTGGACGGAAACAGGGTTCTAGATCAGACGTCTGGGATATCATTTTAAGACGTTTGGGTGAAGAATTGGACATTTAATTTTATGCGGGTTTGTTCCTGTTTTGGACCAGATCTAAATAAGGTTCTAGTGTAACAAGGTCAGACGACTTACTAGACGTCTGGAAAAACTATTGAGCGTATGAAAGCAAAAGTTCTCTGTAGGAATTGATTTCTGAGATGCAACTATTAGATTTGGTCTAACGACATTGGATTTTGGTCTGACGTCTCTTTATCAGATGTTTGGGAGGCTCTATGGACGTCTGCCAATGATAAAATATTTCTACGTTGGTTCTTGAAGATATTGGTCTGACAACCCAACGATCCTATTGTTGGACGTCTGGCTAGGTTATCAGATGTCTGAATGGACGTTTGGCAATAACTCAGGACATCTGAAAGGAAAGGCATAGACTATGATTTTCTAACCTAGGTAATTGAACGTCTAGTCATATTATCAGATGACGTAAAAGTCAGGATCAGACATTTGATTATAATGTTGGATGTCTGATTAGGCTGTCTGATTTATATTTTGGCTTTCTATTTTGACTACTGATTTTACCTAAGTGTCCTAAGTGTTGGATTTGAGAGCCTAATTGCATCAATCGGGATGTAATTGTCATATGATGACGTAGGAATTCATGTTGAAATCTATGAGATTTGGGAGAGGTGTTTAGTCCCATACTGGAAGTGGACAAATCTCTTGGTGGGTATAAAAGGCTTCTGCCTCCCATGGCTTATGTAGCAAAGAGTGAGAGGTGGGGCTGGGGATCACACGCGTGCGCGCGCCTCGCTTAGGCTCGGGCATGGGCTTGGGTGAGAATCAATTTGGAACTTGAAATTTTGACCTCTTTTGCTACTGATTTTAATCTCACGATTTTGACCTGGATTGATCAACCATATTGTAAAATTGGTTGATCAATTGCTTTGGTCGATCAATGTATTTACCTTAGTCGATCAATTGGTTTGGTCGATCAATCAATAAAACTTGATCGATCAAATGATTTTGGTCGATCAATGGGCTTAATTGATCAACCAAATGATTTTGGTCGTTCAATGAACTTAATTGGTTGATCAATTGCCGTGTTTCCATAAAATAGATATTTCCTTAAATGTCTGGTCGTGGGCTCTATATAAGGGCCACGAGGAGGCTCTCATTGGACACACAACAAGAGCAGAAAACTCTCTCTACTCTCCCTCTCTCTTTCGTTCTTGCCTTTCTTTCTTGGTGCGTTCGTTCGACGTAAGATTGGTAAAAAAATCTCCAATCACTTTTGTCGATCTTACACAAGATTGAGAGATCCACGGGAAGTTTTTGGTTGATCAAATCATTTGGTTGGTAGATCAATCGTGAATTTGGTTGCGAACCAAATTGCCTCGGCTTCGTTCTCCTGAGGTGGTTTTCGAGGATGTCCAAAATCGAAGTGCGTCGAATCTTGAAGGTGGATCGTCGTATCTTGGGAAGAGTTCGTCAGACCCCGACGCACCGGTATTGTGTGGTGCGATACCTTCTCTAAAAGTAGTCCTTAATGGGCGCTTCAATCGGAGTAAAAATCTAATCCCTTTTCATTTTGTTTATTTGTGCTATTGCATATTCTTTGTTCTTTATTTTATTCTGGATCTTACCTAATCATGTTTAATTTGCTTGATTTAATATTTTTGATCTATGCAAATACGTTGGAAATGCATATATTTTTATTTATTTATTTCCTACATGCGTTTGTTTCAACACTAAGTTGGTGTTAGTGTTCCTAGGGTTAAGAGTGATGTATTTTGGGATCTTTTTAATGCATCTAAGGAAATAAAGAGCACAAAGAAGAATAAATATAAATACAATGAACATCTATTATATTCTTCATTCTCCTTCCTCTTCAAGCTTTAGCCTTAAGCAACACTCCATCTTCTCCATCAAGCTCCTCCAATCCACTATGGATGTGAACTTAAGTTCCTCACACTTGCTTTTATTTGTATTTCATCCTGAAATCTTAAATTCAAATGCAAATGTTAAATAACAAGTATTTTGTTATCATTAAATCAACGATTGTGGTACCCTTACACCAGTAGAAGGGACCAGCTGTTCACGTTGAACAGTATGGTTACTGTTCATATGAACAGTAACTGAGAGTAGACAGAGTTGGTGAGAGAGAGAAAGGTGAGGAGTTGAGAGAGATTGTGAAAATAATTTGTATTCAACTCAACTCAAAATAAATAATTGTTGATTTCTATATAAAGAGATCTACTCTTAAAATAACTCTCAATCGGATTAAATCAAATTAAATCTTAACAACCAATCAATCAACTAATCTTAAATTAGACTCCTACTAATTAAAATAAATTATCACACTTGGCACAAAATTTGACATGTAAGCCACCACTTATTTTCCTAAATAGATCACACAGCCTTGACTCTGGACTGCCAAATGGCTGATGTGCCTCATGGACTGTTCATGTAGCCATTGTGCCACGTGGTATGAGTTCTTCATTCTTCACACAAGCGGTAGAGAGGATTTCCAAGTTTAAAAGAATGAAATGCTCAGTTCTGTCTTGTCCAAAGTGCATCATTTCTCACTCAGTAGGATCACTTTGTTTAAGGCAACGCAAGCAACACACTAGAGCCCTTGGACACTCCAGCAGCCAAGTAATTGAGAGAAATAGCCCAAGGTTAAGGAGCAAGATCACGACAGATCGTTTCAGCCCGACCTTCAAGGAACAAAATCAGGCCATAAAGGTCGTTTGAAAGGGATTCCCCAGTTAATCCCCCAAGATGAGCATTGACTCAAATCTCATACCATTTGGCAACCTTGGAAACCCCTTGGGAACTCCCATTCCTCAAGAACCAAGTTAGAATTAGAAAGGCTAAATCAGGCCACAAAGTTGGAAACGGAACCATTCTGGCCTAGTGTTTGACATATCAATTATGTTGAAATGGCCATAAATTAAAAATTCTTGTAGGATTTCCTTAGATAATAGACAAGCCAATGGTTGTAAAAAATCAGGCTGTCCTCTTGATGACTCAGAGACCCTTGGTTCCGGGACAATCAAGAAAAGTAATTAACGAAGTCGTAAAATCAGGCTCAGAGCTTACCCGTCCTGATCCCCGTGTTGTTGGTTTTGCTACATTTTTGCATTAACTGATCATTAATGATTTTCCCCTGCTTCCTAACAGTCCTGCAATGCCATTTATAGGGAGGCATGTTCGCTAGCTACCTAAGACACAGGAAAATCTCGGATCATGAGCCTTAAATGCCAAATGAATGTTTGATAAGCAGGAAGTAGTTCTTGCCATTAGATCGAAGATTCAATGGCCTCCTGAAAGCTCCGTTCATGCACCTATAAAGGTAGATCGAGGGCAACAAGGGGAGAGTTTCATTTTGTAATCCTTTTCCACCTTGAGAGACAGTGCAATTTGAGGGCTAGATCCCCTCAGACGGTGTATGCCCAATTTTAGGCAGAACCTGGTAAAAAAAAACTCTTTTTCTTGTGTATGATTGCAATGCTCTTCCACCACATACCTTTCTGTGATAGCATCCCCCACCTCCCCCCCGCCCCATACCAAGTACAACTGGGCAGGGACAGCTATCACTATATGTACAGGGTTAGAAATAGAATCTATCAAAGCAAATATCTTTATGCAATGGGTTTATTCCACTGATGTTGCAAAGGCCAGGTAAATTATAAACTTGTGATTACATATGGGGGATAAAAAGTATTCCTTGCATGTTTTTTTTCTGAAAGTTGTTTATTCAGGATATTAATGTTGGTTAGTAGAGGAATAAAATTCTGCAACAAACGGAATCTGAATTAAATGTATATGGCATATAGGGGAGTTCTTTTTTGGTGGAATGAATTGAACGTGGGTGGTTATCATTTGGATAATTATCCTTTCATTTTTCAATATATATATATATATATATATATATATATATATATATATATATATAGTGGAGTAGTTCGGGAGTAGTTGAAGAGTATTCGGTCAGGTTTTTTTTTAATATTTAAATATATATACTCATAAAACATATGAATAAGATGTTTTGACTAGCTTAATTCAGGATTTCAACAAGTAAAATATACTATCGCATAAATATAAATCATTTTGAAGCTCAAGGTAATGAAAACAACTTATAAATCATAAGTCTAAAGGATAAATAATATAAGCTCAGAGTTTGTAATCATTATAATTTATAAATGGGTCGGATTGCGACCTAATAATGGACATACATGTAGACATCAACCTTATAGTCGGCCAACTAGGTTAACTACTCGGTTGAGTAGTCGGATCGGCTGACTCTCGGCCTGAGTACGAGTACTCAGGTTAGTGGGGCGACCAACTAGGAGTACTTGGCCAAGTAGTCAAAATAGTTGGCCAATGTTTACATACTAAGTTTAGATTGGTAAGAAGCATTGAGGCCATTTAACACTAATGTGGTGTTTGTGACCCATTGGTTCATGACATATTCTCACATTGCTGACTAACGTAAGGTTTGAAGCGTTGTTGTCGACGTCGTTTCAATGAAATTTCAAAGGTGCATTTCGTCGGCATGTCGAGGGCATGCCAACAAAAATGACAAAAGTAGTCAAAATGATTAGAATTTTAAAAATAACAATTTCAATGGATAAATATTTTCATTTAAGCCCTAATCCTATCTTTTACCTCATATACGATATGTCAATACATAACTTGTGCAGCAGCAACAGAGCAGCAACAAGTGCAGCAACAAAAGTAGCAGCAGCATGTCAGCGAAACACCTGCATGTTGACATATAATACATGTCGATATGGTCCTATTGCAAAAATTACCATTTCGACAGCATGTCAATCCCTGGACCGATGAACTGCAATCACGTCACATGTACACTTGACTAGGTGTCTGCAAATGCAAGGCGTTCCAGCTATTGTACATGGTTGAGGCCAAGTATAGTTCTTGTTCTAGTGGTAGTCAAAATGCATTTAACATGCCTGCATTCAAGATTTGTGTCCTAACTTTCAAGAGTTCTTAAAGATGAAGAAAATTGACTCCCAGGGATCCTTGGAGTAAGGAGAAGAGGAACTTTCTAGATTGCGAAGATTGAAAACATATAATCAACATGATACCATCTAATGGTTTTATGGATTCTTTATCATCTGAGCAAACCGCCACCAAGGTTCTCAGACCTGGAGGTGTTATCTGGTTGCAAGAAGGGAAAATGTGAAAGCAATCAAACAAAAGGCAGTGAAAATTGTTGAGCGAGTTCACAATTAGAAAGGATGCTACTTCTCAAGAGAGAGATTTGGATCTCCTGTAGGCACCAGATGTTAACAAGTAGAATAGAAGTATGCGTTGATATAAAAACGTTTGATGTCCTTACCTGGGTGCTTGTTTATATTTTTCTTTAACGGCTCACAAGATAAGAAAGGTGATCACCATTGAATGCACTTACCATGCAAATTGTTGGAATGCAGATAGAGGCATTACATGGTGGCAATGATGATTGGCAAGACTGCTGGTTGATGGCGTTCCTACAGTATTGACGGGTGCATCTTTGCTAGCATTTGATCATATTTCAAAAAGTCCGTTAGCATTCCTTCACTCGAGTTTGAAGCCTACATGTCATCTGAATCCTCATCGCATCGAGCAGGACCCTCTTCTGGATCTGAAATTCATCCAAATGCAAACCCAAGGTTGAATCTGGTAGCTGTCTCTGATTCCTGAATCATTTTGGACATTGGTCCAAGTCCTTTCATGGAGTTTTGGCGCTTATTCTGACTGTTTGGTAGATGGGTGGGTGTTTTTTTTCTGGCCCGGGGGGGGGGGGGGGTTGTGTGTTTTGGAGCTAAATTCCTATCACCACCATAGTAGGAGTAACTATGGAAGATATAGAAGTGAGATCAATGGATGGCAATTTTTTTGCTAGTAATAACACTAGTAACGACATGGAGGTATTTGCACTACTTTCATGTCCCATGCTGCGAAGAATGAAGTTGCATGATACTAGATTATTCTTGGTTATCAAACGTGGATGACAAACAATAATGACTCATGTAGTCAATTTTCATTTTAGTATTACATCTATTTTTTTATAAAGAAAAAACTATATCATTTCAGAAAAACATAAGGTACTTGAGATTGGTGACCATCCAGCTTCACTGCAATGTGGTTAAAAAGTTACTGACTTCCAAAATGACAGGAGGCCCTCTACACAGTGGTCTAGCTCCTCTAAGGATTAACTCATTGCTTCCAGCGGGGAGGACCCAAAGGCCACTCGAAGTGCTCTATCCTTTGATTGGAAGCAACATGGTCCAGATGATCCTCAAATCTTATATGAAGAATTCATCTTTCAAACGGATAATCCATATGTAGATTTTAGGAAAAATGTATGGTTGGGAAAAAAACATTAGGTTAGAAAGTGAATGAAGCATTTTGGATCTTCTGCTTCATATTAGTCGTTTTTAATTATGCAGAAATCTGGAAAGATGAAATGAGACAGAAGAAACAGTGCTGAAAAACTTATAACTTAACTAGAACTTTGCAAGCTCGTTAAATCTTCATAGCATGCTAAAGATACATCAGTTGTAAAAGAGTAGCAATGCTACACTTTGTCTAGTAAGTGAAGAGTAGAATCATCAGCATGGCTTCCATGGTAGGTTGACTTAACAAATAGCGGAACATACATGCATTAATGTAGCTTAGCACTCCCTGTTTTTTTTTTTGAAACAGTGAAGGAACCCCATGTTAGTTTTCTGAGTTTGTTGAGACACTAGTCAGATTATGCTGTGCTGCTTTCTCTACATTTTCCCTTACTGATACAAACGGACTTTTGCCCTTACCTCCCTTGACTTTGCCTTTTCACCGGCATTGGGGGATTAACAACATCCGGTAGCTTGTATTCAATGTTAGCAAATACTATCCCTTCTGCTTCCTGTTGAGTTTTCTGTATATCTTCTTGGGAAACAGACTTTTCTTTTTGTCAGGAATAAGGTGGTCACTTGGCAGACTGTTAGGGGCCCTCAAGGCCGGCAGTCAAGAGGTCCAAGAGATTAAGTTGAGTCTTTTGCTTTAATGCTAAGTTTGCTATTTTTAGTGTTTAGGAAAAGTTATTTTAGGAACTAATTTTGAGGATTTATTCTTTCTTATATAAAGATATGATTTGTTTCTATTTTATTGGGAAATGTTTTTTTTTTTAAAAGGGAAAGGGTAATTATCCAACTGATAACCACCCTAGCTATATTATAAGAAAAACTGGCCTTTCAGCCTACATTGAGTCCAATATACAGCAACAAAATACCAATCATAGTGACTCACTCCACATCCTAATTAAAGCAGAGATAGACTCTACAAAATTTTCTACATAAGGTTTCTGCCCCCTAAAGATAACCTCATTCCTCCCTAACCAGACTCCCTAGAAGACCGTTAGTGGCCTGGCTCTCTCCTTCGACCGAAAGACATTTTGCTCTGCATTGCCACCTCCGCCTCTAAACGTGCTCCAAAACTCGTCAAAAGAAAGTTCCACCATCCAGCTCCCACACAGCTCCAAATCTGTGACACAAACAGGCAGGAGAAGAAAAGGTGGTCGACGTTCTCATCATCTCCTCCACATAAGGGGCATACCTTAACCTCCCCAAGAGCCCATCTTGCCCTTCACACCCTTGTCATGAGCCTACACCTCCTAAACAACCAAACAAAAATCTTGACCTTCAATGGATAAACCGTCGTCCAAACTTGTCTGCAATCTCTCACCAGATCCAAATCACCATTAGGTCTCCCGCCGGACAATCTCCTATAAGTAGCCCTCATTGAGAAATCTCCTTCATCCCAAGAAAACATATCACTCCCCGACTCTGGATGGAGGCCTTCCAACTCTTCAAGCAGCCTCTGGAATTCCTAGATTCTCGCATATGAAAGATTCCTTCAAAGGATAAGCACCACCCACTTTCCCAAACCTCTGCCACCGATGCCTCCCTGCCTGTAGATAGTGCGAAAAGTCTTGGAAATCTTCTACAAAGTGGCCCCTGACCTATCCAATCATCCCTCAACCCTATCACCAGTACAAAACAATCTTGCACTTTAGGAGCCACCACCGATAGACCTCTCAGGAAATGTGAAGCATCCCTTGGTGGGGATAGGAGAAGGCCCCAACGTAGTGGGCCTCCATAAGAGGATTTGAAAACCCTCCCCACAAAGTCTCCCCTATTCTCCAACAAGTCCCCAATCCATTTTGCTAACAAGCTGTCATTATTCTCCCCAAATCCCTCAACCCAAGCCCCCCCCCCCCAATCGGCTTGTAAACCTCCTCCCAGGCCACCGACCTAGAACCAGGCCCATTCGACCCATGGTTGGATTGGAAAAAATTCCTCATTAGTCCCAACATCCTTTTAACGACTTGCTGGGGCATCTTCAGGACAGAAATGAAATACGACGGCATCGCAGCTAAAACTGCCTTGAGAAAAACCACCCTCCCTACCCTCAATAGCAACCTGGACACCCATCCTGCCAATGTCCTTTCCAGTCTCGGCATTAAAGAGGCCCAATCTTGCACCAAGATCCTCCCGTCCGTCAATAGAAGGCCCAAATACTTACTAGGCAATTTCTCCTCTGTGCCAAGACACAAACTACATGCCCTCGCCTCTGCCTCCGTCATATGGAAGGGAGCAAAACTCGACTTGGACAGATTTATCTGTAGCCGGAAGCCTCACCAAATAATACAAGCAAGATCTGCATCCTCCTAACTTCCACCTCCTTGCCTTCAATAAAGAATATCGTATCATCAGTATAATGTAGCAGCGGAATGCTCGTCCCATCTTCCAAGGAGAAACCTTTAACCAAGTTCCTCTCACATGATCTATTTGCTGCCCTCGCTAGTGCATCTGCCGCTAGAACAAAAAGCATTGGAGCCAACAGACATCCCTATCTAAACCCCTCTTCTCGGTTGGTTCCAACCACTCGCTGGATTTCCATTAACAAGAACGGAGAAAGACATCGTGGTGACACCTCTTCATCCACTCGATCCACAGGGGTGGAAACCCCATCTTCACCAAAGAGGCCCACAGAAAGGACCACTGCATTGAGTCATAGGCCTTGCTGAAATCGACCTTCCACATAAAAGCCTTCCTCCTGTTCCTCCTCCAGCAAGATAAGATCTCCGAAGCCACAACATACCCCTCCAAGGTGTTCCTTCTCGAGACAAAAGTCGTCTGCACTTGATCCACAATCTTCGTTAAGACCCTCCTCAATTTGTTTGCCAAGATCTTTCCCACAATGAGGTAAGTAGCATTCGAAAGAGTTGTTGGTCTATACTCCTGAATCTCCTCCGCTCCATCCCTCTTTGGCAACAAGAACAAATAAAATTTGTTTAATCTGTTAAAGCCCATATTTCCACATTTGAACTCCTGCAACACCTGCACAACATCATCCTTCACTACCGACCAGAACTCCTTATAGAAGAATACAGGGAAACCATCCGGACCCGGACAACCTTCCGCATTCAGCCTCCAGACCGCCTCATGGATCTCATCCTCCTTAAATGGCCCAACCAAGTTCCCCGCTTCTTCATCCCCAATCCGCGGTATCTCGAATCCCAGCCATCTCCATCTTCCCCCTGCCTCTTCCTAGTGAACTCCTTGAAATATCTCGCAGCTGCCTCGCCCACTGCCTTCCTGCCTACAAACTCCTCCCCGCCAACCCTCAATCTATCAATCCAATTTTTCCTCCCTTCGGATGCCACCATATGAAAGTACCGAGTGTTAGAGTCATCCTCCCTGAGCCACTTCTGCCTAGACCTCCACCTTACGGTCTTCTTCATGCACCACCTGCAAGTACTTCGCTCTGTTCTCCTTGCCTACCTCGGAGAGGAGACCAACATCATCAACCATGTCCAACCTCGCAATCTCACCGAGAGCTTCATCCCTCCTCCTCCCACGCTCCTCTTTAATCTGCTTCCTATAGACCTTAAGGAAGGATCTCAACTCCCGTAGTTTGGCTTCCAACCTAGCAGTCGCTGAGCCTTCTGCATGGGTAGATCTCTATCTCTCTTCCACCAACCTCCTAAAACCCTCTTCTAGAAGCTAGGCTCTGTCAAACTTAAGATACGTACCATGTCTCCAGCACTCATTCGTTCCCCAAAGCAAGGGAGTGTGATCCGAGAACGGTCGCTTCAGAGGTTTGACCTTCGCCATAGGAAAAACCTCAGCCATCGCTATAGAAGCCAAGAACATGCCAATCTTAGATCGCTGTCCACCAGAACTCCTCCAAATGAAGTGGCAGGAAGAGGGTGGCATATCAATCAAGCCCTGTGCTGCAACAAATCCCGCAAAAGCCTTCGAGCCTTGATCCATTCCCCCACGACCATCTGGCCTATCTTCTACCAGCAATGTGACATTAAAATCACCACCAATCAACCATGGGGTCCCCTGATATGTTGCTGCAACTTGATCTAACTCATCCCACACAACGTGCCTCCGCACACTAGCATTCGAGCCATAGACTGTAGAGAAGAGTAAACAAAGATTGTCTCGACGCCTCTGCAACGTAACCGTGACCACATGAGACCTGATCATCAAGATCAACAAGGAGAAAACATCTCCTTTCCACCCAACAATGATACCTCCTGCTCTTCCTACCACATCAAGGGCCACGAACTCCCCAATGCTACTACCCCCTACCTCTCTCTACAACCGCTGATCGCAACTTCCCCACTTCGTCTCCTGGAGAAACACTACCTTAGGGCCCCATTTCTGAATGTAGCTACTTAAAGCTGCCCGGCTGGAGGGGTCATTCGACCCCCTCATGTGGAAACTCCACCTCGTGTCGTGCGCCTGAGACCCACCTCAACCACTTGGTCAACCTCCCCACCCTTCAGCTCCTCAACCCCTCCCACCTGCACCCACCGCACCTGCTCCCCCCCCCGCCAAGAGCCCTCCTCTTCCCCAGCCACCCCCTCTCACATCACTCTCGCCACCTGTGCCCGCCGCCACCCGAACCTCCTCAGCCACCACCTCCCCTCCACCCTCATCCCCTCGCTGACCACCCACTCCATCACCGGCCACCGCTGCAGCCTCCGCACCAGCCCTCGCGCTACGTCCCCCTCCTACCGAGGCATTAGTTGACCCTCTACTTTACCCTAAAAGCGACAAGGAGCTGGTGGCCACTTCCTCTGCCAAAACTCCCCCCCGACGTCGGTCACCCTCCGCCTCGCTATCACCTTCAGCCCTGGCGCTCGGTGAAGACCTCGCCCTCCACCTTCGATACATCCACCTCGATCTATACGAGATTCTCTGTGCGGGGAGCTTCTTTGGCTTCCACCTCTGAAGGCGTAGCACGGTTCCCTCCACGTCGCCTGTTGTCACCCAACCAACACGACCGATCTCAGAGCACCAGCTCGCCTTCCACTCCTTTCGAGCGTTGCCACGAGGCTGAGTCTGCCTCGAACCCTTGTGGGTGAAGAGATGGGAGTCAAAATCCCTTTCGAACTCACCTTTGCCTCTACCTAGGTCCGCCTTGCCCAACCCAAACCCGCCAAGAGGGCGTGTTAAAAGGCCCCCCCACGTCAGCTGCCACCTTCACCTTCAATGCTTGTGATTTAGTCAAATCCCCAGTTGTAGATCTCATGTCTTCAACCGCCTTCACTGCCTGCTCATTTGCCATCGAGTGCGCCACAGGAATCGCAATAGTCGCACAATCAGCTCCATGTCCCCTCGCCTTCCCAAAAACACTCAGCCATCGATCCACCCGTGAGCCGACTCCCCAGCCACCCTCCGCCTCCGGTCTGCCAGTCACTGCCTCAGCAAATGACCTAGGTTTTCTTACCTCCGGCAAGACCCGAACCAACCACGAGGAACTCCCCCATCTCAAGACCACCTTCTCTACGATCTGCATCCTCGGCTTCATCTCCACCCAAGCACCGAACTTGGACAAGTCCTCTGCTCCCAAGCCAAGACTATCGCACCTCCGAAGTTGCACAAAAGGAGAAACCACCGTCACTGCCACCTCCACCGTGCAGAGGAAGAGGGGAACCCCCTCAACGACCACCCTTTGCCTCGCACTAATCAATGGACGCTCCGCCATGGCCCCGTCCGATCTCACCGGCCACCTCCATCTCACCACTCGACCACATCTCACCTCCCTGAACGCCAACCTTCGCAACAGTGCTAGTCCAAGCCCTAAGAGCACAAACCTTCCGCCCTCGAAGGTTGCCACTCCAAAGTCACCCCTCCCAACCCCCAACAACGAGGAGATCACCCCCCTCAGATCCTCCAGCCCCACCTCCCCTTCCACCACCACCGCAACCAGGGCTGCCGCCAACCTCCCCTAATCTCCTCTAACCACGGTGCTTCTACCTCCACGAGCGGTGCCCCCTCTGGAGAAGGCGGCAGCATCTTCACACCACCCATGGAAGTCCCAGTGCCAAGCCCCCAATGTCGACACCCTACCTGCCTATGCCCAAAACCACCGCATCGCAGACACCTTAGGGGCTCCCTACAATCCTTCGCGAAGTGTCCCTCTCCCAGGCACTTGAAGCAGAGTAGCGGCGGTTCCTTTCCCCTCCACGAACTCCTCACCACCGTCCATCCATGCCCCTCCTCGCTCTCCCTCCCTCTCGCGCCTTCCCTCCCTTTCACACTCATGCTCCCCTCGCCCTTACCATTCCATATTCTCTTTTATTGGGAAATGTTCTCTATAAAAAGAGATACTTCCCTTGTAATTTCTGTGTCATAATAATATTTTCAATTCTTCAATTCCACTCCTCTCTCTGCTTCTCAACATTACCACAGCTGACCACCTAAGGTAATCGGTCTCCACACCAGCCACTGGCTGCTCCTCTTCTCCTTGTTTTCCCATGTGGACAGTCCATACATTGACCATTTTCCCATGCCAAGGGAGCCTCCACGCTCCACGTTGCACCAAACTTGACATGGTATCAAAGTTCGTGGTCTAGGCTCTCTTGATGCGTATGGGTTTTTGACTACATGTAGGTAGCTTGCGTCTCCGGAGAAAGTCTTCCTCGACAA
Source organism: Thalassia testudinum (assembly GCA_037157565.1). Taxonomy (NCBI): domain Eukaryota; kingdom Viridiplantae; phylum Streptophyta; class Magnoliopsida; order Alismatales; family Hydrocharitaceae; genus Thalassia; species Thalassia testudinum. Next base: position 20,383,925 of record JAZHRO010000059.1, read on the forward strand.
ATCCAGTGCCTTACGCAGAGAAAGAAGATAGTAGAGGATGACAGAAGCTTCCACGACGGTCGGAGACGCCACGTTGGGACTGGGAGAAAGCAAGGTGGTTGTCTCCAGGACAACCATCAAGCTATATGGGGCATCCAATTATGTCTTGTAGGCTCACGCCTTCAAAATATTTGATGAAGGATAGGAGAAACTTAGTGTTCTCAAGGAGCCACTAAAGCAAAAGGACGACAAGAAGTTCGAGAAGGGGAACTACGTTGTTATGAACCAGCTCATGAACCCAATGGAGCCATCCGTTGCTTTGAACATGCTTTACAAAAATAGCACTCACGACATTTAGACGACCCTGGATAAGTTTGCCCAAACATCAAGTAACACACGTATTATTGATTTGTATACTCGTATTTGGACAGTAAGTCAAGGAGATCTTTCCTTGACCAAGTACTACGAGAAGATGGAGACTTTATTCGAAGAATTGGAGATATTCAAGCCAATATGTTGCGACAAGCAAGGGGAGACAGGCGATTTGGCAGTCCGCCAAGTTTTATCGAGGTTGCATCCCCATTATCGAGCCGTTCGTGATCAGATCCTCGCCTCCGACAGGAAGATGGACCTTGAGACCATCTTTTGCCGTCTTCTGAAGATGGAAGTACCTGAAGAAGTCACACCAAAGGGTGAGAACTCTACACTTGTTATTTCGAAAGCAAGTATGGGGCGTGGAAGAGGACGTAACCAAAGCTCTGGTCATGTCTACCCAACGTGTCAACACTGTGGACGTACCAATCATCCACAAGATACGTACTGAGATAAGTTCAGAAAACCTCAACGTGGGGCTATTAGCACCTCACCTGTAGACTCCCTAACTCCTGAAGACCTTGAGTAGCTATGGGCCATGCTTCATGAAGACAAATCAACAGTGGTTGTCGCGATGACTATTTAGGTTGCTACAGACGCAACGATTTCGGAGGTCACAAGATGCTACATTGTGGACTCATCTAAGGAAAAGATCAAGAGCATAACTCTCGAGGAAGAAGAGTGGCGGGACGTCTAGCCTCATGAGTTGAAGACCAAGTTGTTGACTTCCCAGCTTTCGACTTGAGGTGAAGTGTTAGGAATAAGGTGGCCATGTGGCCCTGTCATGTTGCAACTAATAGGCCACGTGGTAGGCTGTTAAGGGCCCTTAGGGCCAATGGTCAAGAGGTCTACGAGACCAAGTTGAGTCTTTCGCTTTAATGCTAAGTTTGCTATTCTTAATATTTAAGAAAAGTTGTTTTAGGAATTAGTTTTAAGGATTTGTTCTTCCTCATTTAGAGATGATTTATTTCCTATTTTATTGGGATATGCTCTCTATAAAAAGGATCTTCCATTGTAATTTCTTTTAGTCATAATAATATTTCTAATTCTTCTACTCCACTCCTCTCGCTTCTTCTCAACATCACCACCGATGGCCACCCAAGGCATTCGATCTCCACAACAGCCATTGGCTGCTCCTCTTCTCCCTATTTCCCCACATGGGCCGTTTTCTCACACCAAGGGAGCCACCACGCTTCACGTTGCGCCAAATTTGACACTTTCCATGATCTATATCTTAACCACATGCTACATTCCTAAAACTACAAATGGTTGTCTCATGATATAATGTTTTGGAATGTCTTATTTGCATTTAATGTGTTCTTTAGAAGGATGAGGTGAACATCGGAACATATTACACTCTAGATAAAGCAAGGTTTTAAATGTCAATTTTGTTGTTTGATAAATTTCTAAGTGTGCATTTTGAAGGCATGTTGTAGAAATATCCGTATTTCGGTGTTAGATTTTGATAATTCGATATCCTAAAAATAGTCAATTCAAAGGTACGTCAAGGGCGTGCCAAAAGTATGCCGATAAAAATGATAGTAGTCAAAATGATTAGAATTTCAATAAAATCATAAGTTTAAATTTGTTTATGAGAATAATAATGTTATATCCTAATATTCATATGTAACATGTAGTCTACTATACCATGTTCAAGTTCAAGAAGTAATAATTAAATAATTATTATGTCAATTGAATTAAGTCATACAAAGATAAAAAATTCAAATATATAACTTGCAGTAAACTAAAGTAAAAATTCGAAGTGGTAAATTAATATTTCATATTTGAATAGATCTAGATTAACATAATTATGTGTGTTGTGTTGGTTTTTTTTTTTTTGTCAACTCAATTTTTTTTAAGAAAGTTATGCCAACTCTTATGAGTCACATTTAGAGCTAGTTATATTATATTAGGGTTTTTACATATATCCTTTTGTAAGCTTTCGATAAGACGTATATATCCCCATGTTCTTGATATTTACGTATATATCCCTATAAACTTACTCCATTAAGGTCGTATGCCCTTGCTCCATTAAACCTAACTGAAAATGTCAAAAAACAAAAAGGAAAATTTATATTTTCATCCCCAAATATATCTCTCTTATTTTTCCCCCTAACCTCACACCTCCTCCTCCCCTTTCCTCTCCTCCCTCCATGTAGCCTCTATTGCAGTGACGCCATGCAGACCATGCTCGCCAGGGTCCTCCAGGGTGTCGTCGACTTCGAGGAGACCCTCTTTGTCTGCTGCAGCCTCTACCGAGAAGCCCGTCAAGTTCGAGCCCCACCCGTTCCTCATCTTCGCCATGGCCATTGATGCCCGCGAGATCAACTTCGAGAGGAGCACCGTCGACTTGACCACCCTTGTGAGGGAGTCCATGGACCAGAACTTCGAGGGGTTGTGGCTGCGCCAATGGGAGAAGGGTTTCCTACTCTTCGGCAAGGCGCGGGGAGGGGAGCTCGTTGTCAAGCTCGACTTCCAGATCATGGAGGACAACGGCGTCGACATCTACAACTAGTTGGACCTCAGGATGAGGGCAAGCAATAGCAGGCAGAGTTCGCCGACGATCGCCAGGAAGCAATCCAAGACCTCCTTCAGCATTACGAGCTCGAGGATGCTAACAAGACTCATGCCAGAGCCTGCCCCTGTGACCTTGCCTTTGCGAAGACAGCAGCTCGACTACGACGAGATCGATGACTTCAAGCTTGATGAGCCCACGACTGCGCCTTCATCGTGACGTAGATCATAGCCCTAGAGTTCATGATGATCGTCGAGAGCTCTTCAGAGGCAACGGGGATGAAAATATAATTTTTTCTATTTTTTTATATATTTTTGACGTTTTCGATTAAGTTTAACGAAGCAAGGGCATACGGCTTTAACAGAGTAAGTTTATAGGAGTATATACGTAAATATCAATAACACGGGGGTATATACGTCTTATCAAAAATTTACAGGAGTATATATGTAAAAAGCCCTATTACATTTATATATGAAAAATATAGGTTTTTACCTCCAAACACAAGATTATGGATTTATAGGTTGGATGTTACCCTTAAAGTAAATAATGATTAATTCATGAAATAAATAGGCCCTTAGTGTTTGTAATTTTCAGGTTTTATTCTCATATGGATGAATACAAGTTTTTTATTCTCTACTACTAACCTAAACTTAGGATTTTATTTTTAGAAATTAAATAAATGATTCCTTCATTTTAAATACGATAAGATTTATACGTTTATAATAATAGTAGATCTAGAGTTTAATATGCAAATCTACTATATAATTATGGATAGGTGTGGAATTAAATCTCAAGAGAGTTGGAGGAGAGGAGCGAGATGAGAGGGAGCAACAATAACAAAGACTCGGTTCGAATAAGAATGAAGTAGCAACAATAGAGAAGAATGAGAGAACTGAAAGTGAGAAGCAGCAGCAACAAGACAAAATGTCGAGTGCATTTCATCACTTGCCGACATTTTGGTGAAATTCAGCAACATTTCGTTGAAGTCCATGTGTTTCAACATTATATTGATATCAATATAGCATAATCCTAAAAGTCATTTCGTCGATTTGCATATTTAAATTTTGACGATTAAATCACTTTTAACAATAGTAATGAGTCGAAATTGGTTATTGAACACATATATTGAACTTAAAATATGATAACGATTTAAGAATTATACCTAATGTCACCCATTTCTCCAAAATTATTAACATATTATCTATATTTGGTAAAATATTGTTAACACTCGCATTTCGACAATACATGTGTTGATATTGTCTCACGCCAGAAAAAAGTCATTTTGTAGGCATTTTAATCAATGAGACAAAGTAGGACAACATTTTTTTCTTTTTCTTTTTGGAAAAGTAAAAGAGTGATTATCCATAGGGATGCAAACAAGTCGGGTTCAGGTCGAGCTTGGCTAAACCTATACCTATTTACAAAATCTATATACATATCCTACCCATTTACCCATTGGGTAAAAAAATTCGAACCCATATTCATACCCATCTACCCATTTGGGTATCCATTTACCAATCAGGTACTCGTTGATCTTGTAATCAAATTGTGTCAAAAAATAGAGTTAAAAGAAGAAAAAAAATCTATAATACGATTAATCAATTTTTTATTTTTAGCAGGCCAAAAATGTGTGGGCTCAAGCTACTCCAATTTTAGTAATCCACATTGAAATTATTACAAAAAAGAATTTCAAGGGGAATATATCAAAAATAAAAATACAAAGAAAGATAAAATATAAGTATATTTCAAATAAAGTTTCAGAAGCACTCCCAACCTTAAAAATTGTGGAGGGAATCATGAGGGAGATTAGAGTTGGGGGAATGAGGGGTTTAGGGTAGAACTTATATATCTCGTGTAAATGAGGCTTTTATTCAGGTATAGATCCATACCCATACCTAGTTGGATTTTTTAGATAAAATCCATACCTAAATCCTATCAAATTTGGTTTGGGTTGAGTCAGGTTCGGGACAGGTTTATCAAAACTTGTATCCCTAATCACTCACCTTGATTTAAAATCAATGATGTACATCCATATTACAATATGAAGGAAAACCAAAGAAGAAATGCTACAAATAAAATTTTCTAAATATGAATGTTCTCTCTGGAAGACGAACCCGTTTCATCCTAACCAAATGCCCCATAGAACAGTCCTCGTGGCCAGAATCATATTGAGAATGAGTATTTACATCGGGGACTCATTTGGACCTCTACTTCCGTGTCATTATTCCACCCCTTCTCAAAAGTATGTGAAAACTTTGATCATAAGTGGATAAGTTGTTGACCAAATCAATTTACAATCCCGAAAGGGGTTGATATCTGCTTAGTATGCTTCTCCTCATAACCTCCTGTAGGCTTCACAAACTGAGAAATTCCCAATGTCCCAAAAAAAAGTGTCACCTGATCATCCAGCCTGTAACTAGAGAGTAACTCCATCAAATCGGCAAGCTCGTGTGTCCTTTGGTCTGGGAGGTTGCCTAGAAAGGTAGGTCGCCAACCATTCTCCCAGCAATCAGCCATCTGAGCCTCTTTGTTTCCAACCATAGCATACAATCTCAGGCCGAGACTTTAAAGGACCTTGGCTAGTCCAATTATTGCTCCAGAAATAGAAGCAATCTCCTAAACCATAGCATACAATGCCTTAGCCACAATAAGGTAGATAGTGTTCGAAAGACCTGTTGGTCTGAAATTTTCAACGATTGCTGCACCTTCTTTCTTCAGGTGGAGAAACATGAGAATTTTTTGAGTCAATTAAAACTTATATTTAGCAGAAAATTCATGCATTATTGCCACTGTGTCTTTCAACAAGGTCCAAAACTTTTTATAGAATAAAATTGGAAATCCGTCTGGCCCCAATGATCCCTCAGCATTAAGGTCCCATAAAGCCTCATGGACCTCATCTTCTGAGAACTCAGCTACAAGACTTGACTTCCGATCATCGAAAATAAACTATAGATTGATGCCTGTCCATCTCCATCTCCCCATCTGTCTTTTAGAAGAACTCCTTCAAGTAGTTGGGTAAAGCATTACCAATGTTCATCTTGCACCCAATGTCATTGTTTTTTTTGAAAGGTCTATCTCATTGTTGTTTGCAATCACCCTGTCAACATAATTTTTCTGACATCTACCACCAGCAACCAAGTGGAAGAATCTTGTATTGGAGGCCCCCTCCTTGAGCCATTTCTATCTCAATCTCTGTTTCCATTAAACCTCCTGATTCTGTCTTCTTCATGGACAATTGTCAAAAGCCTAGACTGGGTCGCTTGTTCTTCAACTGTGATGCTTCTCGAATCTTCCACACGATCCAATCTCATAATTTCAGCCAAGGCCTCAGTCTTCCTTTTATTTCATTGTTCCTGAATCTTCAGAAAACTCTGAAGTTCGGAGAGCTTGGGGACCATTTGTGCTACAGTAGACCCATCTGGGTTTTATGATCTCCATTTTTCCTCAACTAGTTCTCTAAAGCCATCTTCAAGAACATGCAAACTTGAAGTAGGTTCCAAACTGTTTCTCCTCATTGGATCTCCACTTTAGTGATGTGTGGTCTGAGGACAGTCTATCCATAGGGTTAACATCTGCCAAAGGAAAAGCCTCTGCAAAGTTAATGTTGCACAAGAATCTATCAATTCTACTTTCATATTCAGGCCCGTTGGGCTCCTCCAAGCGAATCTGCACGAATTGATGCCCATATGATTCAAGCCGTGGAGAGTTGGAATCCCTCGCACCCACTCCTGTCACCTGGTTTGCCAATGATGCAACATTGAAGTCCCTGCAACCATCCAAGGAGTGTTCTAGAATTGATCTGCCACTTCCATTGGTTCTTCCCATAGATGGCATCTGTCTCCTTCATTGGTTGGGCCATAAACCGTATCTCCATCATTGGTTATGCCATAAACCTTGGATATCGGATTTTTAAATATTCAAGGCCAATTATTAAAAAAGACTGAGGAAGTCTATAGATGTCACACATAGAATAAGTGTAGGTCAGTTGAAGTGGAAAGCTTTTGGTCATTTGGAACACAAACTAACCCCCCGTAAAATTAAAGAGTACTATAGAGTAGTCAGAAACCTGCCATGTTGTATAGATGTAAGTAGTGGGCTATCAATTGTGGGCATGTACATGGTAGGAGAAATGAAGGTGTTGAACCGAATGAATAGTTATATAAAGAATGGATTCATGATGAGATTGCCAGAAAAAGATTTGAGGTGGAACTAGTAGAGGATAAAATGAGAAACACATATTTAAGGTGATTTGGACAGAAGAAAAATGTTTCCCTATTAGGAGATGCAAGAACTTGGATGTTGAACCTCTCAAGAAGGTGCCAAGAAAGGCCAAAGTGCTGGAAAGAGACTATCTGGTATGATCTTGACTATGTGGATCTTATCCTGGGAATGGCTCATTATAGATCTGAATGACAACAAAAAATATATATAGCCATCACACCAATGCGAAAGAAGGCTTTTCCACAAGGCTGATACCGACATAATTTAGTAACCTTGTTTAGCCATCAGTTGCTTGTTGACCATCTTCCAGCATTGTGTTGAGTTGTTAGTTGAGAGGGACTTTCTATAGCATCTATAATAACTTCAATTGCTTCTGCTTTCCGCCATACAAGTTTGCAGTAATGCGTTGGTAATGCCAGATTGTTCATGGTGCTTTCTTTTCACTGGATGGATGTTTTGTGATTTCCAGTTAGGTATTTTGAACATTGTATCATGTTGATCAATATGAAACATGTGACTTTTTTTGCAAATGCAATTCTAAAATGTAGTGCTCAAGAATGGGAACTAAATCCTCATACCCTACTCAGGATTACCATGATGCTGGAAGCAGCACAATTCTCACTAGGATGTTAAGTACGACCAGCACCATAGACTTATCAGAAGAGAGGAGATACAGTGGCATGGCTAGCTGTGGGTGTGGGCTTCATTAGCTGCAGGCCTTGCTAGGTGGTTGGTTCCACCAGCTATTCATACCATGGAAGGTGATAATGTAAATGTGGGGCAGACTAATGTATAGGCATGCCGCATGAGGCAATTGGATCCCTTTAGTGTTATAGCACTGCTGTAGGGTAGCAGGCCCTTAGGTGAAAGATCCAATGGCCAAAACCTCTGCCCTTATCAGGAAAGGGTGAAATTCCTGAGTAAGAGCTGTTGGATCTTCGTCCAAGGGCCCTGCCATACTACAGCAGTGCTGTAGCACGGCAGCCAGCAGGGGATCCCTTCCTACGGGCAGGAGTGACACAAGGGTACTGGTAGCAACAAGCTGCATGAAGTGAGTGACATTGAAAGGTGCAACATCAGTGGGGATGAGGGCAAGATAGAAAAAGTGATTGGAGAATCAGGGTTCAAACCAGGATTGGTCTCTGACGTCAATGATAGGCTTGGATCCCTATATCCTACTCACAAAAGAAACCTAAAATAAGAGCACTGCAACACTTATTTCAATCCATTTTATCTACTCGAATACTCTTTGAACAGAAAAGGTTCCTGGATCTGCATGAAGTGTTACTGGAAAAATAGTAAACAAAACTTTTGCATACTCGGAATGAATACAAATATTTCTAAAACATAGGACCATCTTACATGGAAGATTATGCTGCAACAGAACTTTTTCTCTATTTTTTTCAAATCAAAATCTTTGGGAACTATTTTCCTTGAAAAGTTCAGATTTGCATGCTTCTTCGTCTTCACTGCATGAGAACTTTGTACTTTTTTTCCAGCATTTTCACAATGGTTTAGGGAATTAATCGTGCAAAAAGCATCCAAATGAAACACACTGATGCGCTGGTCTTCCTTTTAATTAGGTCCTATTTCAGGTTTAGTTTCTAGATATGGAAAGGGTCGTGCTGTCACCGTCAAGTGATTGTTTGATTAGTTTTTGCCACTCACTGGTTTCCCACCTAAAATGAATGACTTGCCTGCTACCAGAAGTTCTTCTTTGAAGGCGCATCTATCTTACCTTGACCATGGCTGTATCGTTTTTCAGATCTCATGTAACATGCTTTAGCGGCTTGGAATTGCTGTTGTCTGCCCAGCTATAAAAAGGGGGACGATATGTTGATGAAACTCCCTCTGTGAGTTTGTAATGGATTGTCGCAGAGACCACTTTCTTCGGTAGAGGACTTCATCACAAAAATCTACGCAATAATCATAGCTGGGGTGGCTTTATTCTTTGCTGTTTGTTGTAGTACCTGTCTCTCATTTGCAGCTTGAGGTTCCTAATCGAGCCTTTTTTTTCCCTCCATTGGGAATGATTGGCTAGCATAGATGATATATGATACTATTTTTTTAGAGTAGATAAGATTCCATTTGCAGCTAATATGATACCGGCACTTAATTGATGGATGATGGTGACGCAATGCAGCGACTATGTCGATCCATCTCTTGGTCATTCAGCTTTTTCGTGGTTTTTCTTATAACACGTTGCTGCAAGAGTATAAAAGAAAATCAATTAATGAAAAATTAATACATTGGATGTTATAATGAATTTTCAACTAGTAAAAAATGGAAACCTCGCTTAAAAATCAAAATATATTATCCATTACAAGAGTATAAAAGTTATTCATATAAAATAATAACATTATTTTTAATTGATGTATCTAAATTTTTTATTAATAAAAATTAATACATCATTTTGTAAAATGTATTGTCTAATATATCTTTAATTTTTGACTGATGGAAAAAAAAAGTATCAATTAGAAATTAAAATATATCATACGCAGTATGAATATAAAAGTTAATCATATGAAATATTAATATAATTTTTAATCGGTGTATATTAATTTTTGATCAATAAAAAATCAGTACATTATGTATTGTAAAATATATTATTTGAAGTATCTTAATTTTTATAGGAAAAAAAAAGATAATTGAAAATTAAAATATATTATATGTTATAAAATATATTATCTGATGTATTTTAATTAATTTTTTATAAAAATTACTAAGTTGAGGAGGTCATGAAATTTGAAATTGAGATATGTTTACAGAAAAATAAAATTAGAGGTAAAAGAGAGGAGGGGGGGGGGGGGGGGAGATGATAGAGCGGGTGAGAGCCCCGAAGAAGAGGAAAAAATTTTTTTAAAAAATAACGAACAATGTGTGACTGTTCTACCCACGCTGAATCCATAGCTTTACGGATGCCCTTAGTTTGTTTAGTTTACTCTCGTTGCAAGCCGGATGCAACTGAAGTCCTCTTGAAACTCTCCATGCAAATCTAGAAAAAAATTCCTAAATAGAATCAGTCGGGAATACAAATCATTATTTAAGGGTTAAAGGGATTATAATTTCGGGAATAGAGAAGATCCTTGCCCAATCATCGGGCGAGCTGCAGCTGGGGCTCTTCTTACGAGCTGCTCGTCCGCCCAACCATTGGCCGAGTACTTCATCAACAAGGCCCTCCCAGTTGGACAGAGTGGCTGAGCAAATCTAGAGACTGGATCTCAAACGTTCCATCTGCGATATTTCAATCTTTGATGGATGGCCGTTTATCATCATGCCGTGTGTCCGCAGCCACGGGCTTCTAATGCCAAATGGGTCATCAGAGTGGAAGAGGAGGACAAGTTCCAGCGGTTTTTTTTTTTATTATTTGGTTGGTGTTGGCGTACGGAGGACTGTTGTGGGCAGGTAATTTCTGTACTAATTTCTTCTTCTCTTGCGAGTATTATGCTCAAAAAAATACTAAGCAAGCACGTATTCATTTATGTTTAATCATTATTGTCATCGGTGAGAATTAAAAGTTGATTTAAAAAATCATCCTTTCTGTTTAGAATATACATAATCAATTATTATGTTATTTTTAAAAATTATCTTTTTATATAAATATCAAATTATATTATACTTAATCATATTATAACTCTTTTCTTTAACTAGAACGAAATTATATTAAGTTATTAGAGTTATATTACAAGATTTACAATTAAAAATTTATCTCAATGATATATTACAACATTTTCATAATTATATTACAACTTTTTACATAATTATACTATGATTATATCATAATTATCAAAATTACATTACAAATATCACGATTAAAATTTTATTAAATCAATGTATTACAACTTCTATATATTTGTAATACACCTATATAAAACTTTTATATAATTGTATTAAAATCTTTTATGTGATTATATTACAACCACGATTCTATCACATAAGACGTCAACATGATCTCTAAGAAATATCTCAATTTCTTTACGTTGGATGTAAGCTACCGGATCGCTTCAGAAAATGAACTTTTTTATTGATGTGTTATATAACTTTTTTTTTGACATTTTTAGATTTTTCTATGAAATATAGAAATCACTCAATTCAAATATGACAATTTTATTAATAATCATCCAATTTAGATCCACTGGTTGAAGATTAACGCTCGAAATGATCATTTTCTAACACTGTACCGAAAAGATCCAATTTTTTTATACATATTGTCATTTTAACAAAGTGAACATACAAACATATAATTTCAACTGCTAGCGTCTGCTTTCCCAGCATTATAAGATTCAAAATCTTTATATTTATGAAAACATTACATATCTATATATATGACGTAGTTTAAAAGAGTCACGTAACGACTTAATTATGCATCTGTGCAGGCCCGGAAGAAAAATCAACACATGGGAGACTATTGGTGTCCCCAAGGGTGTCAAGATAGTTGGGTAGAAGTGAGCTTGTACAATAAAGGCTAAACCGGATTGTGTAGTGCAGTTCGGTGGCAAAACGTTTGGCACAAAGTCTGTGATATCAAACAAGAGGGGACATCTGCCCGTTTGGCCAAAGCTAGAGACGTCAGGATTCTTCTTTGAAGAAGCTTTACATGTGTAGTAAATTTGATCGAAAGCAACAAAGCTCTGCGTACTGGAACAATTGCAAGACTCTCATCTTAAGCATGCTGAGAATTTTAAAGTGCAGATTTGGCCACGAGCCGAGGAACCATGCTGGGAGGCAATGGCGACTTGCCCATCATTCTTGATGTACAAGGGTGGTGGTGAAATTTCAGATGGGAGGCCTTCGAAAGCTGAAATAAGTTTTTAGATATCGATAACGTCGGGTTAGGGATAGGCGCCAAAGGAACAGAGGATGTTGTCTGACCCGCAAAATATGAATGACAATCAACATTAAGCCATTGCATCATACTGAAAAGTTCCTCTGGTAGTATAGGCACACAAAAGACCACTTGCTTGCATGGTGAGAGCATGTGGTGGTTATTGTCCAATTGTTTACGACGTATTAGTGCAACAGCCAATCTTGAAGCAGCTCTGTAGACGACCCATGGAAACATGACCATCAAGCTTTCGGCGATGCGACCACGATATTGCTTGCCATTTCATCCGAGAAGATTGTTCTGTGAGTAAGTTGATGCTGAAGAACTACCCTTGCATTCCTTTTAAGGATTAATGATCAGTGATCAAGTTTGGTGGATACAGAGCTCCTGCAATCATCGATGGGCAGAGTTGCAGAGGGTGACAAATCTGGGCGGGTAGCAGCAGCTTTCAGTTTGACTTGAACGAGAAGTTAGAACCTCCCCTTTGAAGCAATCAAAGGGAAAGTTCTTCCCGAGTACATGAACGTTTCAGCGTACCAGCAGTCTTTGTGAGTTTCTTCTTGAGTCGCGTACACTTTCAAGCAACAGATGCAAACTCTCCTGCAAAGCATTGCAACCATTGAGGTCCTGGTCTCCCACGTAACACGAACCTGAATTCCTACAAGCGCGTAGTACTGCATCCACGGTTCCCTCCATGGACTCCACCCCCTCCACATCCCTCATCCGGTGAAGCAGGTCCAGGGCCTCCTCGCATCGCCTGTGGCTTGCCAGCCCCACGATCATGGACCTCCACACGACCACATTCCTCCCCAGCATTCCATCGAACACCTCTCTTGCGGTGTCCATGCACCCACATTTGATATACATATCCAACAGAGCAGAAGCTACGTGTTCATTATGTTGAAGCCCACTCCTCTTGACAATTTCATGCACCTCCCTACCAAGGAGCAGCTCCCCAAGCTCCGTGCACGCTTTAAGCGCTGCGGCAATGGTCTTCACATTGGGCTCCACCCCCTCTACGTCCCTCATACTAGTCAGAAACAACTCCAGTGCCTCCTGCCACTGACCATGACCAACAAGCCCTCCAGTCATGGCTGTCCATGCGACCACGTTCTTCTCTGGCATTTCTTCGAATATCTCTCTTGCAGCATCAATGCACCCGCATTTGACGTACATATCCAACAGAGCGGTGGCAACATATGTCATTTGATGAAACCCTTTCTTCTTGGCAATCTCATGCACTTCCTCGCCGAGGGAGAGCTCTCCAAGCTCTGCACACGCCTTGAGCACCGCGGTAATGGTCTTCTCATTGGGCTCCACCCCCTCTACGTCCCTCATACTCAGAAACAACTCCAGTGCCTCCCGGCATCGACCATGACCCATAAGCCCCACAATCATGGCGCTCCATGAGACCACGTTCCTATCCGGCATTTTATCGAACACCACCCTTGCAGTCTCAATGCATCCACACTTGGCATACATATCCAACAGAGCGGTAGCAACATAAGTCCTTTGATGAAGCCCTTTCTTCTTGGCAACCTCATGCACCTCCTTGCCAAGGGAGAGCTCTCCGAGCTGCGCACACGCCTTGAGCACTGCAGTAATGGTCTTCTCATCGGGCTCCACCCCCTCTACGTCCCTCATACTTAGAAACAACTCCAGTGCCTCCTGGCATCGGTCATGACCCACAAGCCTCACAATCATAGCGGTCCACGAGACCACATCCCTTTCCGAGATTTCGTCGAACACCTCCCTTGCATGGTCGATCCATCCACACTTGCCATACATATACAACAGAGCATTAGAAACAACAGTCCTACGATGAAGCCCATTCTTCCTGGCAAACCCATGCACCTCCTTGCCGAGGGACAGCTCTCCGAGATGCGCACACGCCTTGAGCACCGCAGTAATGGTCTTCTCATCGGGCTCTACCCCCTCTACGTCCCTCATACTCAGAAACAACTCCAGTGCCTCCTGGAATCGGCCTTGACCCACAAGCCCCGCAATCATGGCGTTCCATGAGACCACGTTCCTCTCTGGCATTTCATCGAACACCTCCCTTGCAGTATCGGTGCATCCACACTTGGCATACATATCCAACAGAGCGGTAGCAACATCGGTCCTGTGATGAAGCCCATTCTTCCTGACAATCCCATGCACCTCCTTGCCAAGGGACAGCTCTTCGAGCTGCGTGCACGCCTTGAGCACCGCGGTAATGGTCCCCTGGTCATGTTCCACCCCCGCATCCCTCATACTCAGAAATGACTGCAGTGCCTCCCGGCATTGGCCATGACCCACAAGACCCTGAATCATGGAATTCCACACGAACACGTTCCTCTCTGGCGTTTCATCAAACACCTTCCTTGCGGTGTCGATGCACCCACACTTGGTGTACATCTTCAGCAAAGCATTAGCGACCTTGACCTCGCGATGGAGCCCGCTTCTCACGGCAACCTCGTGCACCTTCCGGCCAAAAGAGAGCTCCTTGAGCTCCACGCACTTCCTAAGCACCGAGATCAACGTCGCCTCGTTCGGATCGACCCCGTCCTTCACCATCCTCTCCAACAACAACACGGCCCCCTCGAGATCCCCGAAAGCACAGTACACACAGACCCGCCTGTTCTGGGAGAAGGGTTCGGATTCCCGACCACTCTTCAGGGCGAGTGCTCGGAAGAGGGCCCCGCGGGGGCCGTCGCTGTGCTCAGCGTAGGCGCGGATGAGGTGGTTGGTGCGGGAGGTGTAGGGACGGCGGCGGGAACCGAGGAAGGAGACTGCGTAGGGGATGGGAGAGGGCGCGGTGGGGAAGGAGAGGATCCTCCCGAAGGGAGCACCGTTGCCGTCCGGGCGCGCGTGCATTTGCGTCCACGGCGCGAGGCTCGCCAGCTCCATAGGCACACGGTCGAGACAGAAGGCAAGCCGGAGTATCCGAAATAGAACGAGGATTTTGTTTGCCCTCTTATCTTCTCGGGGAATGGGCACTGATATCCTTATAATTTCGCCTCTATGTCTCAGCATGCCATCTTCGTTCCTGTTATTCTCACAGGCGCCCTTAGCTTTGATTCATCGTGTTCATTTAAAGGACTTTGCTACTATCTTCTACGAATAGAAATGTACTTTGGATGCAATGCAAAGGTCCACCGACACAATCGACTAAAGTTGGTGTGATGATGACAACGTATCGTAACTGAAGAACTGAAAATTAGACCATACATCCAATACTGCTTGATGGTACCACACCAGATAGTATGCCCACAAGTGTACCAGATGTCTAAAATAAACCAATCAATTTGCCTCACTTTTCAAAGTTTCTTTCTGGTGAAAATTATCTTAATTTAATGTCCATGGATTTATCAAAATCCATCGGAGCAACCTCTGCCTCCTAACAGTTGACAGACATGAATGCAGCCAACAAGGGAGTTTGGGTAAGAAGGTGTTAGAATGAATTGAAAATTAGAGCATGCATCCACTACTTCTTGATGCTACCACACCATGCAGTATTTCCACACAAGTGTAAGAGATGTCTAAAATACATAAATCAATTTAGCTCACTTTTCGAAGTTTCTTTAACATGCCTGCAGCCAACAAGGGAGTTTGGGTAGGAAGGTGTTAGAATTTACTTGTTACATCCAATTTCTGAGAAGGGCCAACACAATGGAACATGAAATTTGATCCTATGCCAATGCGGATGGTTTTACCAACAAATCCCTTGTGACACTTGCTAAATCTAGCCAAATTATTTCAAACGGACCGATTTTGGACTTCTGACGTGCATGATAAAACAGTAATGATTAACAGCAAAACTAACGAAGGCAAGGCAATGCCAGGTCGGTCAGGCATAGCGAAACTGGTTGAATTGAAACACCTTGAGATGGCAATGGTGAATGTGAATTGAAGCACCTTGCGGGGTGTTTTTCTCTTTCGTGGGTGAAGATTTTATATCTTCCTTTACGTACACTTGTTACGGATTCTTTTCCTTTTAATGAAAATATTTCAAAAATATAAAAAGAATGTGAACTTGAAATAACGACACACCTCAAGCTCCAGTAGTCTGAATGCTCAAGGACCTCTTTCCAAAATTATCGGTATAAATGGTGCTCACATCCTCCACTCCAACGCCTCCCCCACACGGGATTCTCCAGCTTGCCATTCGAAGCCTCCTTTTCCTTTCAATGATACAAATGGTGGGTGCCAACAAATGCCCCATCCACCCCATCCCATTGTTCATATCCCGCCATCGAACTAAACTTTTGTTCGAGGCCCGGTATTGTGTTAGCACCCCTATGTTTATGGGAGAACTGGAAGGGGCATGAAATGGAGTTTGTGGGGATAATTTGTTAAAAGGTTTTCCATATCTAGTTAGCGTAGCAATGCCTTCCATGTTTCCTTGGCTTCTTTTCCTCTATTGCAGGTGCAGGAGAAATCCTTCATTGTAGCACGGTCCTCCAACCTTCCATGCAGATTCTATGATCTTTAAAAAGGATTCTTCTTAGTTTCATTTCTAAGTAAAACATCTTTTAAGTTCCTGATAGAAGTCAACTGAAATTAGTAAACAAAACTTTTGCATACACGGAATGAATATAAATATGTCTAAAACATGGTACCATCTTACATTACATGGAAGATTATGCAGCAACAGAAGTTCTGCTTTATTTTTTTCAAATCAAACTCCATGGGAACTATTTTCCTTCAAAAGTTCAGATTTGCATGCTTCTTGGTCTTCGCTGCATGAGAACTTTGTACTTTCTTTCCAGCATTTCCACGATGGTTTAGGGAATAAATCGTCAAAAAAGCATGCAAATGAAACACAGTGATGCGATGGTCTCTTCCTTTTAATCAGGTCCTATTTCAGGTTTAGTTTCTAGATATGGAAAGGCTCGTGCTGTTACCGTCAAGTGATTGTCTGATTACTTTTTGCCACTCACTGGTTTCCCACCTAAAATAAATGACTTGCCCGCTACCAGAACTTCTTCTTTGAAGGCGTATCTATGGCTGTATCCTTTTCCAGGTCTCATGTAACATGCTTTTGCAGCTTGGAATTGCTGTTGTCCGCCCACATCTATAAAAAGGGGGACGATACGTTGATGAAACTCCCTTCCTCCGTGAGTTTATAATTGATTGTCACAGAGACCACTTTCTTCTGTAGAGAACTTAATCATGAAAATCTACGCAAAAATTATAGCTGGGTTGGCTTTATTCTTTGCTGTTTGTTGTAGCACCTGTCCCTCACTTGTACCTTGAGGTTCCTAATCGAGCTTTTCTTCCCTCCATTGGGAATGATTCGCTGGCATAGATGATATACGATACTATTTTTTCTGAGCACACATGAATCGTTTGCATCTCAGATGATACAGGCACTTTATTGATGGATGATAGCTACACAATGCAGCGAGTATGTTGTTCCATCCCTTGGTCATTCAGCTTTTTCATGGTTTTCCTTGTAATAACCTTTCATTTTTTGGTTGGGAACCTCGTTGCAAACCAGATGCAGCTGAAGTCCTCTTGAAATTCACCATGCAAATCTAGAAACAAAATTCCTCAATAGGGTCAGTAGGGAATATAAATCATTATTAAGGGTTAAAGGGATTATAATTTGAGGAATAGAGGAGGTCCCTGCCTGAAAAAATTGAATGACAATCTACAGTAACCTATTGCATCATACTGAAGGGTTCCTCTGGTAGTATAGGCACACAACAGACTGCTCGCTTGTGTAGTGAGAGGAGCATTTGGTGCTTATTGTCCAATTTTTTAAGACATATTAATGCAACAGCCATAAACGTCCCAAAGAAACGTGACTGCTTAAAGCCATATGACTGCTATATTGCATGTCATTTCATCTGAGAAGATTGATTTTTGAGTAAGTAGATGCTGAAGAACCTTGCATACCCTTTAAGGATTAATGATCAATGATCAAGTTTGGTGGATTACAGCGCTCCTGCAATCATTGATGGGCAGAGTTACAGAGGGTGACAAACCTGGGCGGGTAGCAGCATTCAATTTGACTTAGAACTAGATGTTAGAACCACCCGTGTGAAGCAGTCAAAGGGAAAGTTCTTCCCGAGTATATGAACATTTCAGTGCACTAGCAGTTTTCGTAGGTTTCTTCTGGAGTCGCGTATATTTTGAAGCAACAGATGCAGACTCTCCTGAAAAGCATTGCCACCATGGAGGTCCTGGTCTCCCCTGTAACACGAACCTGAATTCCTACAAGCGCATAGTACTGCATAGACAGTTCCCTCCATGGGCTCCACCCCCACCACATCCCTCATCCGGTGAAGCAAATCCAGCACCTCCTCGCATCTCCCGTGGCTTGCCAGCCCCACGATCATGGACCTCCACGGGACCACATTCCTCTCCAGCATTCCATCAAACACCTCTCTTGCAGCGTACATGCACCCGCATTTGATATACATATCCATGAGAGCAGCAGCTATGTAGCCATTATGTTGAAGCCCACTCCTCTTGACAATTTCATGCACCTCCATACCAAGGAGCAGATCTCCAAGCTCCGTGAATGCTTTAAGCACCACGGTAAGGATCTTCCCATTGGGCTCCACCTCCTCTGCATCTCTCATACTTAGAAACAACTCCAGTGACTCCTGGCATCAGCCATCACCCACAAGCACCGCAATCATGGCGTTCCATGAGAACACATTCCTTGAAGTCTCATGCATCCACACTTCCCATACATATCCAACAGAGCGGTAGCAACATATGTCCTTTGATGAAGCCCTTTCTTCTTGGCAACCTCATGCACCTCCTTGCCAAGGAAGAGCACTCCGAGCTGCGCACATGCCTTGAGCACCGCAGTAATGGACTTCTCATTTTGCTCCACCCCCTCTACATCACTCATAGTTAGAAACAACTCCAGTGCCTCCTAGCATCGGCCATGATCCACAACCCCCGAAATCATGGTGTTCCATGAGACCACGTCCCTCTCTAACATTTCATTGAGCACCTCCCTTGCATTGTCGATGCATCCACAGTTGCCATACATATTCAACAAAGCGTTAGAAACAACAGTCCTACAATGAAGCCCATTCTTCTTGGCAACCCCATGCACCTCCTTGCCAAGGGACAGCTCTCTTAGCAACGCACACGCCTTCAGCACCGAAGTAATGGTCTTCTCATTGGGCTCAACCCCCTCTACCTCCCTCATACTTAGAAACAACTCCAGTGCCTCCTGGCATCGACCATGATCCACAAATCCCACAAACATGGCTGTCCATGTGACCACATCCTTCTCCGGCATTTCTTCAAATATTTTTCTTGCAGCGTCAATGCACCCGCATTTCACATACATATTCAACAGAGCGGTAGCAACATATGTAATTTGTTTGAGCCCTTTCTTCTGGGTAATCTCATGCACCTCCTTGCCAAGGGAGAGATCTCCAAGCTGCGCACACAACTTGAGCACCACAGGAATGGTCTTCTCATCGGGCTCCACCCCCTCTACGTCTCTCATACTCAGAAACAACTCCAATGCCACCTGGCATCGGCCATGACCCACAAGCCCCGCAATAATGGCGGTCCATGAGACCACGTCCCTCTCCAACATTTCAGCGAACACCTCCCTTGCATTGTCGATGCATCCACACTTTGGCATACATATCCAACAGAGTGCTAGAAACCTCGATCCTACAATGAAGCCCACTCTTCTTGGAAACCCCATGCACCTCCTTGCCAAGGGACAGCTCTCCGAGCTGCGCACACGCCTTGAGCACCACGGTAATGGTCCCTTGGTTATGTTCCACCCCCGCCTCCCTCGTCCTCAGAAATAACTTAGTGCTTTCCCGTATCGGCCATTGGGATGTAAGTTTTGGTAAATCAGACTTGAATCAAACTCAATCCAATCTGACAAGAATGGATAAAATCTAACCGAAACTCCGTCGAGTTCGGATATAGGTTTTATTCAAAAAAGCCAACTGACAAAGTTCGAATATAAGTTTTATTCAAAAAATCTGACTAGATATAGGTATGAATCTATACCCGATTATCTTATCTAAGTACCTGAATAAAATCTTCAGGTACTCAAGACATATAAATCTTTCTCAATCTTAATCTCCCTCAAAACTTACTCCATAATTTTGAAGATTAGAAATACTTTTGAAACTTTTGTTGAGTATTTATTTCTTGTATGAGGATTATTTATTTAAAATATATTTATATTTTTTTTATATTTTTTATTTTCGATATATCCCTCTCCCAATTTTTATTTTATAATAATTTTAATAGATCACTAAAATTAAAGTGGTAGGAGCAATATGTTTCAAATTTATTAAAAATAAATAATTGATGGATCATATATATATATATATATATATGTGCTCTTTTAATTTTAATTTAAATACGATTTGATTATGAGATATATTTATAAATAACTAGCTGATGAATAGATGAATATGAATTTAGGTATAAATTTAAATTTTTTATATTTAATAAGTAAATGAAGAGAATATAAACTTAAATTTTATAAATAGAGATGGATATAAATTTAGTCAAACACGGCCTTTTTGCATCCCTGATCGGCCATGATCCACAAGTCCCTGAATCATCGAATTCCACGCAAAAACACACCGCTCCGGCATTTCATCAAACACCTTCCTTGCAGCGTCGATGCACCCACACTCGGCGTACATCTTCAGCAGAGAGCATTAGCGACCTTGACCTCAAGATGGAGCCCGCTTCTCATGGCAACCTCGTGCACCTTCCGGCCAAAAGAGATCTCCTTGAGCTCCACGCACTTCCTAATCACCGAGACCAACATCGCCTCGTTCGGATCGACCCCGTCTTTCACCATCATCCCCAACAACGACACGGCCCCCTCGAGGTCCCCGAAAGCAGAGTACACACAGTCCCGCTAGTTCTGGGAGAAGGGTTCGGAATCCCGACCACTCTTGAGGGCGAGTGCTCGGACCGCCCGACCGTGGCAGTGAGAGTCGGGGTCGGGGGCGAGACCGCGTAGCCGGATGGGGGAGACGAGGGAGAGGGCCCTGCGGGGCCCGTCGCTGTGCTTAGCGTAGGCGCGGATGAGGTGGTTGGTGCGGGAGGTGTAGGGACGACAGTGGGAACCGACGATGGAGACCGCGTAGGGGATGGGAGAGAGCGCGGAGGGGAAGGAGAGGATCCTCCCGAAGGGGGCATCCTTGCCGTCCGGGCGTGCGTGGATTTGCGTCGACGGCGCGAGGCTCGCCAGCTTCATAGGCACACGGTCGAGTGAGAAGCCAAGCCGTAGGCTTCGCGCTTTCTTATCTTCTCGGGGAATTGGCGCCGATGTCCGTCTAATTTTGCATCTATGGCTCAGTATGCCATCCTTGTTCCTGTTATTCTCATGACCACCCTTCGCTTTGATTTCGTGTACTCATTTAAATGACGTTGCCATCATCTAATCCAAATAGAGATGTACTTTTAATGCAATGCAAAGATCCACGACACAATCAACTAGAATTGGTGCGACGATGACAACGTACGGTAAGTGAATGACTGAAAATTACAACATGCATCCAATACTGCTTGATGTTACCACAGCATGCAATATGCCCACAAGTGTACGAGATGTCTAAAATAAATAAAACAATTTTATTCACTTTTGAAAGTTCCTTAATGTCCATGAATTTATCAATCCATCAGAGCGACCTGCCTTCTGACAGTTTGGTAGACATGGCTGTAGCCAACAAGGCAGTTTGGGTAGGAACGTGTTAGAATTTACTTCTAACATCCAATATCTGAGAATGGTCACCACAATGGAACATGAAATTTGATCCCGTGCCATTGGTGATGATTTTACCAACCAATCCCTTGCCACATCTAATCAAATTATTTCAAACGGATAGATTATAGACTTTTGATGTGCATGATAAAATAATAACGATTAACAGCAAAACTAACGGAGGTAAGGCAATGCCAGGTCGGTCAGGCATAGCGAAATTAGTTGAATTGAAGCACCCTGGGATGGCAGTGGTGCATGTAAACTTTGAAATAACGACACACCTCAAGCTCCAATAGTCTGAATGCTCAAGGACCTCTTTCCAAAGTCATCGGTAAAAATGGTGCTCAAATCCTCCACTCTAACGCCTCCACACGGGATTCTTCAGCTTGCCATCGGAAGCCTCCTTTTCCTTTCGATGATACAAACGGTGGGTACCATCAAATGCCCCATCCACCCCATCCCATTGTTCGTATCCCGCCATCGAACAAAACTATTGATCTAGACCCAATATCGTGTGGGAGAACAGGGAGGGGCATGCAATGGAGAACAGTTCGTGGGGACAATTTGCTAAAAAAGTTCTCGATATCTAGTTAGCTTCGCAATGCCTTCCATGTTTCGTTGGCTTATTTTTCGCTACTGTGGGAGGAGGAGAAATCCTTCATTGTAGCACGGTCCTCCAAGCTTTCCATGCAGATTCTATGATCTTTAAAAAGGATTCTTCTTAGTTTCATGTTTGAGTAAATCAATGGATTAATCAGAATGCACGAAAGCACCTAGTAGTTCATAAACATGGCTGCATTTTGGCAGGAATGTACTGAATGTACTTCTGATCTGATTTTCCTTCATCCAAGGATCAAGTCTAGATGTTCGGTGTGCATATATAGTACAATGGGGAAATCACCCATTACATCACCCAGTAATGGAGATAAACAATGGTGTGCATATATAGATGTTCATGTGAAATCACCCAGTGTGGTTCAAAAACAAGTACTCGGGCATTACAATTCAGTTATCTGAATACATTGGCTTGATATGCCCTGTCACAAAAGAAGCTAAGAACTACATCACTATAACTATCACCAGTACAATCCTAGACTCCCACCTACATTTTTATTAGGTGAATACGAACGTTGGACAACTAGACACCTCTGGCTCCACAAGGCTGAATCCCCAGGGATCTCTCTCCGAAATAATTGGAAACAATGGCGCTCACATCCGCCAATCCAACCCCTATACACAGGGGATTCCTCGGTTTGCCATCTGAAGCCTCCTCTTCCTTGCAACAACTCAGAATGCGAATGTTTGGTCCTTCCTTGCACTTCCCCATGCATTTGCAGCCAACCACCACCCCTTCTGCTCCAACATGCCTCTCAAACTCCTCCATTAATTGCAATGCACCGGACTTCTTGCATTTCCCACCCATACAAACCTCAATCCTCTCAGCTGAGACTGCAGATGCTGATATTGTTGATGGTGCTAGTGGTAATCTTGCTTCTACCACTGTATTCATCACGATAGTGCTACTGCTGCATTCATTCTCTTGAGTTGGAGAACTGTGAACTTCAATCGGTACCTCCAGCATATTCCCAACCATCTGCGGCTTCTCATCCTTTGCCAATGGACTGTCTGTGGTTGATCTAACAGGCGTAGTAGCTGTCAGGAGTGCTGCATGTAGAGACCTCATATCGATTACATCTTCGCATTCACTGTCGCTTGAATCACTGGAGTCCGACGAGGAGCTGCTAGAGTCATCACAGTCCACCTTTTTCATGCATTCTTTTTCTTTCTTTCTCTTTTTCTTCATTTCTCTCTCTTTTGCTCTGACCTTTTCCAATTGGGCCAACAGGACTTCTGCAGCTTCCTGAAAGAGAACGTTTTACTTATGAGTTGAAAAACAAATAATACCAGACAGCAATTGAGGAAGAAAACAAACGAGCTATGTCGCTTGACAAACACAAAATAGCACAACCTAAGAAAAATCTATTGGGGTTAATCCATAAATGACCCACCTCTAACTTAGGTTGGCCATGTACATTAACTAATCTCAACTGAACTTTATATTGAATGGATACCGGTACTAGTGTACCAGTATCGATATCCCATATACTGAGTACCGACACTGGTGAACTCATACTGGTATCATTGACTTATAGGTATGGGTCCCATATCCAAGAAATACCGGTACTGATGCCAAAAATCGATACCTATAACTTACAGCTTGGGACTCAAGTTCAGTTGAGTACTTGTCCAGTACTCATCATGTATCGGTACTAGGAACTAGTATTCTCTAGTACTGGTACTCATGACATACTAGTATCACTCCATAATTAATCTGATCTCAACTAGTACCGGTACGCATGATTAGTACCTGTCTTGTTGAGTATTAATTCCTCATCCTGTAGCCAACAGGTACTGATACTGAAGGTTAGTACTGATATTGGTGAGCTACAAGTCGTGATCACTTCAAATCCAGAACTTGATCTATGACTCATAACGATACTCGTAACTAGTACCGGTATGCATAAGTAACAGATTTTGGGTCTTTAGGACCTAAAATCTGATCTGTGGCTCACATGTACCGATATTCATCAAGAGTACTGGTATTAGTAAGCTACAGTCCATAAAACTTGAGTTCTGGAACTCTTAAACCTGATCTATAGCTTGCAAAGTTGCAGGTACCAATACTCATGTTGAATAGCGATACTAGTAAGCTGCAGTCCCCAATTAATAACGCCTATGTACCAGTACTCATGGAGAAGTATCAATACCAGCGACAGTTACGAGTTGTATTTTGGGTTTTCAGAAGACTTTGAACAATCATTCTAATCCTAGTTTATGCTGAACCTATGATCTATTAACAGATATACATGTACATGCTGAAGAATAAGAATCATAGGAATGAACATGCTATTCATTACAAGGTTTGTATATATATATATATCGAGCTAATGTCTTTAAATGAAAACTAGCTAGATGAAGAGAATGTGGAAGTTACCTGTATTCATCTTGATAATACCTAGCAGGAATGCTCTTCCAAGAGAGCCTTCAACTGAATCGAGGTTGTCCAAAGAACAAAGAAGATCCCCTTCTTTTCTGCCACCAGGCTTTTCTCTCTGCACCTCTCTCTCTCTCTCTCTCTCACGATGGGGATGATCCACACACAGAAAATCAAAGGACTCTTGGGGACCATTAACCCCATTAAGCAGCAATTATGAAATAATCTTAATTGCTATGTGAATTGCAAATCTATCCATAAAAAATATGCAAAACACAAAACGGTCTCTATACATTTATTTTAACAAACCACACTAACCATTTGCATATGATGCCCAAACCAAAATTAACTTTAATTGATCACTTTAAACTTGGGTATTAATATTGGCAATCTATTAATTTATATATTGAGTGATTATATGTACATAATGCATATATCAGTCCATATGTTGGATCAAAATCCAACAAAACCGTGTGTGCACGGATGATGCCAAGCCTCGTATTTACCATAGCTGAAAATAATTACAGAAATAATCTAACTACCATTTCACCTCCCCGCTTTAACCCTCCCACATAAACAAACTCAAAAATGGGTTGATCCTACTTCCATAATTCAAAGCCAACTTTTCTAACCGGTAAAATGTCAGGAGCTGTAGCTTGAATTGGGAATTAACCATTATGACAGTTAAGGAACTTGGGCTTAGTTGGTTAATAAGGATGGGAGAAGTGAATGGTGGTCGAACCCCTTTCTCGATCTCCGATTTCACCAGTTAATCCCCCTTCTTCTTTTTCTTCCTTTCTCTTCCCCATTCCAAGCAGGCCGCTACTCATTCTCGGAGTAAAGCCCTTTCATCCTCCTCTTCTTCTTCTTCTTCCAATACTTCACCTGACATAAGATAAGCTAACCCTTTAAATTATTCCAAGGATGAGGTTTATCCCAAGTTATCTGAAACACGGAAAAGGTCATTTCCTAAACTTAACCCACTATTTATCCAGGCACCGTTCTTAGACAGGCACGCCTCACGTCATAAGTCATCCCATAAGAATCCCCAGACAGAAATAAAGACTAAATCTCCCTATAAGATATAATGTTTCTGTGTCTCTGTGTGTGTGTGAAGGGCCAAACGCTTGAGGAAAGTTGAACTAGAAAGAGAGAGTAAAAATTAAAAAAGGGGAAACTCACAGATAACGACATCTTCTCACGATTCATCTCCTCTTCCTCCACCCCGAAGCCCATATCCATCAACGCCGTGAGATCCCTCGACAGGGAGTCCGCCAGCTTCGCCCTCTTCTTCTCCTCCTTCTCCTTCCCCCCGCACCTCACCGGCGCCGCGTAGTACCCGAGGTGCCCCTCGTCCGCGAAACCCCCCGCTGCCACGTGGACCCTCCGCGGCCTCGCGCCCGCCCTCCGCTCCGTGGGGCCCCGCCGTCGCGGCAGCGGGATCCGGAGCAGGGAAGAGGTGGATGCCTCCATCGGGGGAACCGCTCGTGTCCGTCGGATCGCTATCGGAGAGACGTTGGGAGACGCGCGCTGCGGCGAGGAGATGCCCGTGTCTCTTTTCCTGCTCTTGTTCTCCCCTTCTCCTGGTGGTGGAAATTAGGAAGGGAAGGAGAGGGCGGGGGGTAAGAGGAGGGTGTTTGCGGGGAGTGGGGCTACGTGGAGGATTGTGAGTGGTTGGTAGACACGTGGACCAATGGGATTATTAAACGTCCGTGGCGTGTGGATAATTTAAGCAGTTCACGTTTGAGCTTGGACGAACACACGAGGTGGGGAAGAACAATGGCCGTTGGATTTGGAATCGGAGGGTGGAGAGGGAGACATATACGCGGTTTGTCGCCACGTCAGAGCCCACGATATACTGTCCACGCCTTGTTGGACCATTCAGCTGTGCGGATTCTTTTTAGGTTGCTTTATTCGTGGGTAATTTAATGCTTTTTATAATGGTGTCCTTTGGGTGTTACAAGCATGTCCTCGCGGATGTTAGGATTGCACACTTGACATTGTAATATATATATATATATATATATATATATATATATATATATATATATAAAAGCCATATATACTTTTGTGTTTGATATGTATGTATAATATTTTAATGAAGATTAATATAAATTTTATATTTTTTGATATCAATTTTCTAACCCTTAAGTAAATTAATCCTCAAGAGTTCATGTTAATAAAAAAATTTGCACGATCGGCCTAACTTTCATGCAGATTCAATGATCTTTAAAAAAGATTCTCCTTATCCTTAATGCTTTTATTTTTTTTATAAGTAAGAATTGAACATGATGTTTTAGATGGGAGTCCCTTCTTCCTAATGTTGCTGCTACCATACCATGAAGTTTGCACCAAGTTACGAAATACCGTCGGTAAATCATCTGTCTGACCTTCGGAAGTTCTTATACAAGGCACCTCAAAATCAACGGATTCTTCACAATCCGCAAAAGTCGGCTGCTACTGATTTGACCATTTTGGTATGATTTATTGAATGTAATTGTTATCTTTAATCTATCTACATCCAAGGATCAGATGTAGGATTTTGATGTGCAACATAAAAAACAATGTGAAGTCATCCCCCGTAATTCAGACAAAGGAAGAATCAGGCACTACATTTGGCTATCTGAATACATTGGCTTGAAGTATCCTGCCATAGCAGAAGCTAAGAAATACAACACTAAGGCTACCAGCAGCGGAATTCTATACTTCAGCTGCATTTTTATTAGGTGGATAAGAACATTGAACCACACATCTCGGGATCCGCAAGCCTAAATCCCTAAGCTTTTCACCCCGAAATAATTGGAAACAATGGTGCTCGCATCTTCCTATCCAACACCTATAAGAAGGGGATTCCTCGAATTCAGAGAAGAAATGATAACCTTTTAACGAATTGCGTATATGTTTTAATTACTTATCGCTTACTTGTGATTTCATTTAAAAATACAGAAAAACACTATGGGATTAGTTTTTTGGATAAATACTTCCGCGATGGGAAGCAATATTTGCACTGGTTTGGCATTGCTCTGAAATAAGTGATTAATATTTGTTTATGATCTCTACCAGATTAACTGTTTCGTTTCTTCAATGTCGCCCCCACCTGAGTGATTGAGATAATTTTTACCTCAACAGAACAAGTAAATTAAAAATGAATACAATCCTTCGGGGAAGGCCGCACAAATCAGCGAATTCAGCTAACTCGACAATTAAAGAGGGAAAATTTACAGCCTGAGTGAGCACCACTGTTTAGCCGCCACTTGTACAGAGCATCCATGGCACTATCAATATTGCTTAAAGGAAACATTCTCTGTCTTTCTTTCCTGGTAAATGGTAACGCCTCTTAAAGCATCTTCGTGATCAAAGGAAATAGAAAGCACTTCAATACATGCAATGATTTGATATGCAGTACAGTTTCAGGTTTTTTTTTTAATGATTATTGACCACAAAACACAACAACCAGAAAAATGTTTCCTCTGAGATTCTGATTCTGTCCTTCCAACGAGCACTGCACCTGAAAATCCTCCAGGAAAAGATGATATCAATGATCATTTCCACAGAAAAGGGTGCAAGCATTCTTCTTGTGCAATCTGGAAAATTTTCCTTGATAAACAATGCATCTTCGTTAGATGCGTCAATGAGCATCAGAACTCTGTATAAGGCATCACTCCTTGCAATTGCAGCGCAAATGCAGGATCTTCTCAAAGTCCAGCTCTCCATCTTTATCTTATGAACAAAGGGGGAATCTTCTCTTGGTGTTGCCCCACAGTCTTATCAATGAAAGATGGCCGAACCGCATTATAGTAGAAGAATGCCATCATTTTTGACCATTCATCTGCTGTTCTCACAACTGAAAGCAAGAGAAAAATAAAGAATCGTTAGCACAATTTTCTTTAGGGAAGATATCTTTTATTTGCTATCACATAAGTATAAACATTTATAATGAACTTGCTGGTGGTGCATCTTCACTGGCCAAGTTACAAAGCAAAATTGTGAAAGCAACAAGAATTTGCCGGAAAAAATCATCACCATTGCCTTTACCACACTCACTACAAGAAATGAGTTTTTTTTCCTCACGCTCAATTGTAATGGTTAGGTGGGACTATTGCAAAAGGATACTTATTTGCCACATTTCAAAGTGGAACCATCCCTATTGCTTTATTTCAATTTAAAAAAAAGAGTGGTTGTCTAATTTGGAGTCTCCCTTTTTAAAATAATTGAGTGCCCTTTCCTTCAAAAGAGTTTTCTTCCCTCTTTCCAATCTTCCAGAAATAGATCGTGGGCTCCTTCCGAAAATGATGCACACCTCTCTTTTTCTTCCCACCTCTTCCAATCTGCTACACACACCTCCCCCCTCATATCAATCCCCTTTTGTTGGTTCAACTATGGTCGAGGCAACATTGGTGGGAAGTTTGCTTGCTATCCCGTGCAACCCTACATCCCCACTCCATCCTCGCCCAAAGAAAAAGAAACCCTAGCACCGTTGGGCCCTAGCCGGTCACCCCCATGGCCAGTCGAGCCCCCACCCTCTCCTCCTCTCTCTTCCCTCTTCCTCCCTCTACTTTTGGCCTCCTCTTTCTCAAAGATTTGCACTCATTGGTACCACCGATCGTCGACCCAATCTCCTCTGCACACTCTCGTCCAAGACCGTTGTGTCCTTGACTATTGCGTCAACGTCGCTCGCCAGATGCAGTGCTACTTGTGGACGGGATGCCATGCGGAGCTACCTTTGCCTGTTGTGGTGAAGGCAATGGCCGTGCTCGCTACGACGATGGAGATGGTGGTGTCGGCCGATGTTCCTCGAGCCTAGGTCGATGAGGGAGTCAGTGGCCTTCTTTTGTCGATTCAGATCACGTGTGACCCCGTGCTTACCACGACCAAGATTTCCCGATTGTTGTCAGGAATCGATATCTATTGGTTTCTCGTTAGTGTGGATCGTAAAGATTGCCGAGATTCCTCGATGGCGTTGTCATTCCTACGAGTGTGGAGTTGCTCTTCCAAGCTTCGAGGGAGCACAACTAGATCCCTTACTTGGGATGCTTTCTTTGTTTTTTCTTGATTTTCTGTTTTTATTTTCTTCGTTGTTGTTTTGTTGCCTCCATCTTTATGGAGTTCCCCCGTTAATATGGGGAGAAACTTTCCCCTCTTTGCGAGGACGATCGGATTTCTCTTCCCTTCCTTCCCCATTCCGGGTCGTGTCAGTTCGTATCGGATTCTTCCCTAAAAATAAAACTACGGTCGAACCGCCAAAGATACAACCTGGCCTAAAGTAATCCAGTCTTGTCCCCTGCTATCTTGTCCTCTCACCTTCTCTCTTCTCCTCCATACACTGCCACCAGCACCAATATTCATATGCTACGTGCAGGTGCATGGGAATGGTGCAGCAGAGTGTGTGGTGCAGATATCGCAAGCTGCAGTCTCAAGGAATTCTGGTTGTAGGTTTCCTTCCAATTCTGTTTTTCCTCCTCTTCTTCTTTGGATCAATAGCAAGTCCTTATTCCATTTGGTGGATTATGTTTTTCAGTTGATCCTTATTTCATTGAGTAGGCAACAAGTTTCCCTTACAATTTCCTAATTTTTCTTTTACGCTATTATCACAAAAAAAAAAACCACTAATGTAACACAGATTGATGCAAAGTAGGTCTAACAATGACAGATAAAGGGGCTTTTTTTTTTTGGAAAACAAATAGATGAAAGGAAACTTGACTGGAAGATTATGTTGCGACAGATAAATGGCGATCTCAGCACTTGTGTCGTGAATGATGTCAACGGTTTAGATTAGAGACTATAATTTCTAATAGAAAACCTGCTAATAAATACATCTTAGAAACAAAGCAATAGATACGGATTATGTTTTGAGGGTCATATTAGAGATAAATGAGTCATGGGTGAAACTGACGAAGAGATCTATTCTTGCAGATAGCAGCCTTAGTTCTCCATTCTGTTTTGGAAGGGTTCAGGTCTCCTCCTCTCAAGTCCTTTATTTCTTTTTCTTCTTTTTCTTTTTGTTTGATTCCTTAACAACCAACTACCGAGGATTTTGTGATGCCCTAGATGCTGCCACTAATGTTAAGGATTCCTTATATGCAAGTAAGATTTTATATAAATAGTCGATATCATTTTTTTTATATATATTATGCACAAAAACAGACAAACCAATATACTTGATTGCTTTCTTCCTGTGTGATTTAATAATTTATTGGATTGTGAATTCACTTCTCTATTTATATGTGCTAGATGTCTGATGTTTATATTTTTTTTCAATCATGTATTATAATTTGTTACAGTGGGGAGGCTGTATGCAAGGATCCTGAAGTATTACCTCCTAACACATGCATTCCATTAGAGTTTGACATAAATTATTATGTAGTGGGAGATAATGCTCAGAAATTTTCTAATTGGTTAGGGATGAACGTCCAATCCCATATCCCTTCGACGGTACTTGATTGGAGCACGGCGACAATAGATCAAAAAACCAATCTTTTACAAGAGGTTGAGGCAAAAAGCATTTTCATTGCAATATAAGTGTTTATTACAATATCAGGGCTAAACATGAGATGTATATATAATTGTCTGCATACACATGGGAGTGAAATCAATTCACAGATGAAGGAATTTTGAGGCAAGCAAGGCAGATAAATCACAGGAATAAGGCAGATATCAAGAAGCAGCTGTACACTTATTTTTCTTATAGCTTTCTTTATTTACATTTTTATGTATATCTTATAGTTGATTTCTTTGTTAATTTATCATAGCATTTCAGGGATAAGGATTTAGCAGAGGTGCATCAGAATGTAGCTCCAGAAATTTCACCTGAAGACTGGACCTTTCTTATTGGTTATTGGACTAGTTATGCAACTCAGGACCTCAGGTACATGCCAAACTATTATACTTTCTTTACAAACAAATATTCATGCTAAGGAATACATAATGCATTAAATAGGAAGAATCAAGGAAAAATTCTGAGAATCAGAAGAAATCAATTCAGCCCATGCATCACATGGGTAGGAAAAGCTCAAGCCAGTTGAAATACGAAACTGTAAGTGTTTATTTAGAAATTTACCATTGCAATTTACTTATTCTACATTGAATTGTCTTTAAAGTACTAAATAATGGTCTTTGTCATGTAGGAAAAGAATGACGGACACGAGGCCACTCGTATGGAGGTGTTCTTGCTGTCGAAAAGCAAGTAGCAAGAAAATGGTACCGGTCATGGGTAGATCCAAAGCATCAAGAAGAATATGTAAGTTATTACTATGTTATATTAGTAGCCATCAGATTGCCAATTATTAGATTAAATATATGTAACATATTTGGTTGATAAATGACTTGTGGATGCAATGCTTCAACTTGTGACTTCACCCTCTAGCCAGAATGATGCAGAAGGTCTTGCACCTCCACTCTCTCCAGAAGATGCATTTCACCCATGTCATAGGACCTGAGCATCCTGGACGGGTTCATTGTGCTAGACCTAGACTAGATATGGTGCCACAGCCATGAGCTAGTTTGGGAAAAATCATGGAGCCTCCTCACAATCACAGCAAGAAAGCCAAGACATCAAGAAGACAATATCATCTCAACAAGCTGAAAATGACAAGTTTAGTCGGCGGAACAAAGAAATGCTGCGATTGTGTCCAATACAATACAAAGAAAGAAGTGGTAATACGCCGCTTAATTAATTGCGTCCACTCCGCCAAGAAACCCCTCCTCATAATCTCCCACAAGTAAGGCCATGCCACATAATCATATGCTTTAGAAAAGTCTACCTTCCAGAGGAATGAAGGCACCCCCAACCTCCTCCAAGAAGTGCTCATCTCCTCAGCAACAACAAAGGATTCTTGTAGTGATCTCCCCATCATAAAGGTCGACTGGACCGGACTAATTATCTTTGGCAAAATCAGTCGCAGCCTGTAAGCAAGCATCTTAGCCACAATGACATAAACAGCAATTGAGAGTGCAATTGGCCCATAAGCACCAATAGTCTCAACCCCAAATTTCCTAGGAAGGAGGAAGAGGTAGAAACGGTTAAGCCTCTCAAATCCATGATTCCCTTCAAAGAACTTGCAGATCATCGCCATAAAATCAGTGCCTACCACATCCGATAATTCCTTGTAGAATAGGGCTTGCAAACCATCCGAACCAGGGGCCCCTTCAGCCTTCAAAAGCTGCAAAGCCGAGATAACATCCACTTCAGTCACTTATTTAGTTAAATCACTCCTCATTTGATCATCTAAGCACAACATGTCCAAAGCCCCCAATCTCCACCGCCCCCATTGGCTGTCTCCTAATGAACTGATGAAAATGGCCATGGAATGCATCACAAATCTCTACTCTCTTGTCCAAAATCCTGTCATCCAATTGCAGGGAGCTAATAAGATTTGTCCTCCTCACACTCGCCAAGAAGTGGAAAAACCTCGTGTTGGAATCCCCCTCCTTAAGCCAAAGTTGTCTAGATTTCTGCCTCCAATCCATCTCTCGCTTCATATCCTTGTCATGTACCACCAATTGAAGCCTACACCTCTCCCGATGCTCCTCCTCATCTATAGCATTCATATCCTCCTTCCTATCCAAAGCAGTGATGACCTATAAAGTCTCCATCCTAGACTGTTCCCTTCATTCTACCACCTCCTTCTTATAGCCAATCAAAGCCATTGTAAGCACCTGAATTTTTGTTGCCAACATTCATGCCACAGAAGTAGAAGCTAGCACGGTGTTCCATTTGCCCCGCACAAACTCATGAAAACCAAATTCAAATAGCCACAATTCTTTAAATTTAAAATAGGAGGTGTAAGATATCCTTTTATTACTATCCCAAATCAGTGGCGTATGGCCCGAGAAAGGCCTCTATTTCGCAGTAACGTTTGCCCCTTGAAAGCCTTCAGCTAAAGCCACATTGCAGAAGAATTTGTCTATCCTAGATGGCAAACCAGAACCATCCATCAAGTATAAACCATGCCAAAAGTGGGGAGATCAAGAAGCTCCAGTCCGTCAGCCTTCAAAAATCAGTTGCATCCCTATCAAGCCTTCCATCCAGTCTGTCATCAAATGATAAGGAAACATTGAAATCACCACCTAGTAACCAAGGCCTCCCATTCACAAAATCCAACGCTTGTTGCATCTCCTCCCAAAGGACCTGTCTATTTTGTGCATCACATGGACCATACACACACAAGATGTTACAGGAGGTACCATCTGCACGTCTTACGAAGGAACCCATAATCATGCATGAAGTAATCAAGGAATGGTCTAGAGAAAACACATCATCATTCCACATCAATGATAAACCACTTGATCTACCACCATAGAAATGGCATTCATTACCTGCTATCAGATTGACATACGCCACAAAAAAAATGGCTCAGCAAACTGAAAGAACAAGCATATGAGTGAATTAACTCGAGCCTTACTTTGTCAAAGTTCAATTCCATTAAGATATTGGTATTATGCCTTGCAAATTACTGTAGACATCATAAATATAATACCGTCATCAGCTGTTAATGGAGAAATTCCTCATAGCTACTATATGGTTCATCTCCTAACTATAGTTTCCTGAAAATTTTTGGTTGGATTCCACCCACACCTACAAGCCTACAACACCCACAAACTACAACCCCAATTCATGTTGCATGTCTTTCCTGGGTATAGCTGTCACCAAGGCCTATCACTGCCTAAATCCTGTCACAGATAAAATCCGCATATCCAGACATGTAATGTTTAATGAAACACTCCTCTTTTCAATCCAAAACCACACCCTCCAATCCCATCACCGTAATCACCTCCTGTATAATGCTACCAATTCTCTTAGACCTTACCTCAATCAGCACAACCACCTATATCCATGACTATCTCTTACACCACAAAAGCTTGAGAATCAACCATTATCCTACCTACCCAACCCCAAACCTCCTCCACCCCCAAGTTCTTTGTCTTCGTCACCACCATCACCATCACCACCCCCTCCTCAAACCTCATACAATGTTCACGAGATCATTGCATGGCATATAAAAAGAAAGCCTATAACTCCACCCAGCATTCCTTACCCCAATCCCCCGACACTACCAATGATGAAATTGAGCCAACTTGCTATATGCGGCAGCAAAAAAATCACCTCCGGATCATTGCATGGTATATAAAAAGAGAGCCATCACACCAAACTCATACGATGATCACCAAATGATTGCATGGTATATAAAAAGAAAGCCTATAATTTCCCCCCCATCATTCCTTACCCCAAGTAGCCAAAAATCACAATTGGATCTCAGCTAGGACTGATGAATTCAAGGACCACATCAAAAACAGCACATGGAAACTTGTGCCTAGAAAGCCAAACATGAATGTCATTGGCCATAAGTGGATCTGTCGCACCAAAAGAAAAGCAAACTAAAATGTTGATGGATTTAAACCCAACCTGCCGGTAAAGGGTTTCCACCAACAAGAAACAATCGATTATAATGAAATTGTGAAGGGAAATAATGTTTTCTCATTCAATCAAAGAAACCCTGACCTCTTTTTTATAGAAGAGAAACTAGTCAAATTACAAGGAGGTCCAATAAAGCAGAAAAAATTGCTATATCCCCTTATCTCACACGTTAGCACTCCCTCTCAAGTTGGAATATATATATCTAGTAGTCCCAACTTCTTGCACAACTACTCACGTCTTTTTTCCTTGAGAGCTTTGGTAAGTATAACTGCAAGTTGTAGCTTTGAGGCGATGTAGGGGGTGTTGATCCTTCCTTCCACGACTGTATTTCTGATAAAATAACAATCAACTTCAATGTGCTTTGTCTGCTCATGAAAAACAAGATTAGAGGCAATACAAGTTACAGACTTATTATCACAATAGAGTGGAATGGGTGCCTCAATCTTTACTCCCATCTCCTATCGAAAACCCATGACCCACATGATCTCCCATGTAGCATGGCCTACAGCATGATACTCTGCCTTTGCACTGGAGCGGGCAACTACACTCTGCTTCTTGCCTCACCAAGAAATGAAATTCCCTCCTAGGAACACAGCATACCCTGAGGTGGAGCGTCAATCATCAATAGATCCTACATAGTCTGCATCAGAATAGGCCATGATGTTCATGGACCTATTATCTCTGTAGTAAAGTTCTCAACCAGGACTACCCTTGAGATATCTGAGAATGAGACATAAATCGCACTGATGGCTATATTGACTAGCTCTACTAATTGCAAAACTGATATCTGGTCAAGTTACAATTAGGTACAGTAGTCTCCCTATTAAGCTCCGATATCTAGTAACATCCTCATATGGGGGATCATCCTTTATCTATGCCATGAAACTGTCGTGCCTCAAAAGGAATGCTAGACGGCTTTGCTTCAAGAAGATCAGCCTCCTTGAGTATCTGTAATTTGTACTGCCTCTGTGATAAGGATAAATGTGATCCCTGTTGAACGACCTCAATCCCAAGAAAATATTGTAGATCACAGAGATCCCTAGTCACAAAGGTAAGCAGTAGAAATGCCTTGGTCTAATTGATACCTTCCTCATCATCACCTATTAAAACCATATCATCTACATAAACTGCCAAAACCACAACTCTACCAATAGATACATCACCAGTCCTCCAAATAATGATAGACTAATCTGAAGATGACTTATGGAACCCAATTTTTGAGATTTCTAGACTAAAGTGCTCAAACCACACCCTCACACTCTACTTTAGGCCATAGATGGCCTTCCTCAGATGACAAACACACTCCCCCTGCATGCCATATCTCAGTGGCTATCACATATACACCTCTGCCAGATCATCATATAAAAAACCATTTTTTGATATCTAACTAGTACAACAGCCATCCCCAATTAACTACCACATATGATGATCCTAATATGCGAGATACACGCCACTGAGGAGAATGTCTGTAGTTAATGCCATAGGTCTGCGTGAAACCTTTAGCAACCAATCAGGCCTTATATCCGTCGATGTTGCCATCCGCTTGATATTTAATAATATAGACCAAACAACAATCCACCAATGTAGCATTAGGAGGTCATGGCACCAATTCACACGCCCCCCTATACTGAAGTACTTGCATCTCCTCGCCCATGGCTGCATGCCATCGGGGATCCTATGAGGCTTACAAGGTCTCTAAGAACAACTGTAGTAGTGATAGTAGAGGCAAACTATTTGATCTCCCCCTCCAAATGAGAAGTCATAATGTAATGAGATATCAAGTGCAGTGTGTAGCATTGACAAGGCTTTCTCAAAGCAACAGGCCTCTCCTTATCAGATTCTGACACATCTAGAACCACAGAAGTAGAGACAGGAGAGGAATCACGAGCCTAAGGAGTAGTTGGGATAACCGGACACCAA
This sequence comes from Thalassia testudinum, assembly GCA_037157565.1. Taxonomy (NCBI): domain Eukaryota; kingdom Viridiplantae; phylum Streptophyta; class Magnoliopsida; order Alismatales; family Hydrocharitaceae; genus Thalassia; species Thalassia testudinum. Next base: position 20,420,872 of record JAZHRO010000059.1, read on the forward strand.
TGATAGACCTAGGTCTCCCTGGGAGCCAACTCAATACCAGCACTCTCCTCAGAGTAGTAGGGTACCTTCTCAAAGAAGGTTACATCTGCAATCATTGTATAGCACTTGCAGACTAGATCATGGCATCTGCGGGCCTTCTAGGTCTATGAGTAGCCTAAAAAAATGCACTTCACTACCCGCAAGGAGAACTTGTCCTAATTCCCATCACCTAGACAAAGCACGTGCTCCCAAACACCCGCAACGGTAAAGCAAACGGTCTATCACAGTCTAGATGCAGACCCAGATAAGGAACACACCCACAAGGCACTGAAGAGGGGACCCGGTTGATCAAGTAAGCAGCGGTGAGTATGGCATCACCCTAAAACTACTTCAGTAACTCCATATGTATCATCAACATCTGTGCAATATCAAGAAGGTGCCTCAACTTACACTCTGCCATGCCATTCTGCTAAGACGTGTGAGTGTAGCACAAGAAGTTTGGTGGATAATCCCATGAGCTTTGAAGAACTCCTACATCTCCCTCTGAACAAATTCCAGAGCATTATCGCTCCGGAAAACTCAAACAGTACTAAAGTACTGTGTCTGGACCTCTGCAAAGAATATCTGAACAATTTGGGGGATCATTGATCTAGCCTTCATCAAGAAGACCCAGGTGAGGTGGCTGTAATAATCAACAAATGCTACATAGTACCTGTGTCCACCAATACTCAATACTCTTGCTAGTCCCCACACATCGCAGTGAACCAAGGTAAACGGCGTCACACTCACCCCATCACATTGTCGTAGAAAGGTGCTCCTATGATGTTTCCCCAACTGGCAATCCTCACACTCCAGTGACAACATATCTGGTAACTTGGGATACATCTAGCACATCTTCCCAATCAACGGGTATCCCAGTTGTCTGTGCCATAGCCAAGGATCACTGGCAATCTATATAGCACCAAGGTTTTAAAAAACGTGAGGCGATACCGAGGCGGTTTGCCTTCATCGAGGCGAGGCATAAGCCTCGAGGCGGTTGAGGCGTAAGCCTCAAGATTTGCATAAAAATATAGAAAATGCGTGGAGTGGCAGGAGCACTGCCGCTGGAGCTGGAGCTGCGCTCGGGCCTACGTAGGAGCTGGACCTGCGCTCGGGCCTGCGTTGCTGGGCTGCACTGCGCTGCGTTGGAGCCTGTGCTGCGCTGTTAAAGCTGCACTACGTGGAGCCTCGCTACGTGGAACCTACGTTGCTGCTGCGCTGCGTGGGGCCTGCGCTGCCGCTGCATGGAGCGCTGAAGCATGTGCTACGCTGGAGCTGCTCGCGCTACTGACGCTGGAGCTGCTCGCGTTGCTAGCGCTGGAGCACTGTGCTACGCTGCGTGGAGCACTGAAGCGCTACGCTAGGGCTTGCACTGCGCTGGAGCTGCTCGAGCTGCTGACACTGGAGCACTGCTGCACTGCGTGGAGCACTGAAGTGCTACGCTAGGGCCTGCACTGCGCTTCAACGCCTCAGTGCCTCGGCCACGCCTCGACAAAGCGAGGTGCACGCCTCGCAGACTACAGCTGAGGCTTAAGCCTCGAGGCGAATTTGGCACGCCTCACCTCGAGGCTCGATTTTTTAAACGATGTACAACACCAACAAACAATGCATCAAGATAGTAGAGATTATCTCTCTCTATCCTACCATCAATGATCTCATTGCTACTTCTATCCTAGAAATAACAAGGTCTATCATCAAACACCACTCTGCATTGGAGGTTCTTGCATGTATTACTAACAGACAATAAACTCATTGGGAATTTAGGGGCACAATGCACGTCACTAACACACAGAACTGGTGATACCTATACCTCTCCAACTGTGGTAATCGGAGAGGTTGCCTAATTGGCCACCTTGACTTCCTTGATTCCACATAGCCTGGAGGGGTTCTTCAACTCCCCAACGTTCCTAGTGAGATAAATAGATTCACCCGAATCTATCACCCAAGGTCTGGGCCTCTTGTTGCCCCTACTAGATCCCTTGTGTACTAAAAGACCAACACCACACCAATCTGATTTTTGCCTTCTTCTTGAGCAAAGAGAACTTGATTTGCATGAGAGAATACTCATTATGCCCATGGAGAAAAACTTGATCACCACTTGTGAGGGAAGACTCATCACAAATAAAAACCTAAAACTAAATTGTGAGAGAAGGCTCATCACGAAACACATGGAGCAAACACCCACTCCAACTTCTCGAGGCCCAGTAGACCACAACAACAAGCAACTGCAAGCCACAGTAGGCCATGGCAGACCATAGCATGCCACGCAGCGCTGGTGCTGACAACACTAAAGGCTATAGCATGCTGGTCGACGATGTTGTTGAGGCTCCTGTTGGCATCGTTGCCACTGCATGCACCCCTTTCATCGATCATTCTCCAGATCACCATGTCATTGGTGATCCAAACATGTCTCTTCGATGGATATTTGGTGGGATATCAGACCATCGATCTAGGATTGCTACTCTGAATGTTTTCCCATTCAATCAAAGAAACCCTAGCATCTCTTTTATAGAAGAGAAACTAGGTAAATTACAAAGAGGTCCAATAAAACAAAAAATTTACAATATACCCCTTAACTCATATTACACACTAACAAAAACATTTAGCCCTACACCAAAAGCACAACAAAACATTTATTTGGCACTAGCTACAACATATTCATGGCTAGTTAGGCAGCTATATATACATAATGCCTTTCTTATTTATATGGTACAACCACAAGGATTTGGGCATCTAGCATATCCCACACATATATGCAAGCTCCATAAGTCTTTATGGCCTCAAACATGCCCATCATATGTGGTTTCATTGTTTATCTCAATTTCTTTTGTCCCTTGGCTTTCAAGGCTCTAAAACCAACACCTCTCTATTCATATCCAAGAAGCCCGACCGTGTGATCTATTTCCTCATGTGTCAGTGATATAATGCTCAATGGTTCCTCATCTTCAGCCCTAAATCAAACACTATCAAAGCTTCAAGATAGCTTCCCTGCATGCAATCTTGGGATATACTTTCTTGCAGTTGATATCACTTCAACTACAAATGGCATTCTACCAACAACATAGCATTATATTGTTGATCTACCTATTAAGCACAACCTTGATGGTTTAAAGGCAATCAAAAGACGTTTGCATCAACAATTAAAACTCTTACTTAAGAGCTCAGGAACTCCTTTACCTAATCCAACTACATTCAGACAATAATTAGAAGCCTTTAGTGTTGGAGTTATATGTCCTTGGCGAGTCATCTAATTATGTAATGAGTACATTCCCTCAATTTATTCGAAAAAATAAATATTAAGTACATATATATATATATGCACTTTTGGTTCCCATTTGTATTTCAAGGTTACTTGTACAAAGGCCAAATCAAACAAGAGAGGATAGTGAATCAACTATTTGGAATGGTTCCAAATAGTGAATATAAGATATAGGTCAATATATAATCGCTATCATTAACTCTTGTCACAACCATAATTCCTGGTCTCAAAAGAGATGGCAATCTTCCTAGTTATTCATAAGATACTAGCACGTGATTGAATTCCTAATGGAAGGAGTTTCATAGGGAGTGGAGGTACTGAAATTGTTACGTAAGCATGATTAAAGAATTGATTAGTGGAATTGAAATCGTAGAAGCCTTCTTTTGAACATTGTCCATAAGGAAAGATGCACATGTCCTTATACCAAAGACAAGAGTTTGTCTTTATTTGGGTCATGTAGATTTGCCAAACCGAATTATTGCGATTTCGCAAAGTGTGAAGCCAATATGTTGAGAAGCTAGGTTGCATGATTCAATACAAGATGTATATGTCTTCTCAAAATGGGATCTGCACAGCTCCAACAATTATAGTGGAGTTTTAGCTTTATTGTCATAGCGTTCGAGGTTCCATTCCACCAGTGGTCGTCGCTGTAAATAGATCAAAACAAGAATGAAGGAATTGGATGAACTTAAAGAAGTATCTAGTATGTCTTTCATCCAAAGCACAATGGTATTTTACACAATGGTAGGTTTAGGATTGGATCCTAAACCTTAAACTACTTATATGTGTCTCCATGAATATGGGACATGTAGAATATATGGTATATCTCTAGGACATGTGTCTATTGATAGGATCAATAGACTAGTAAAAGATAGGCCAATAGATTTTTTGGAGGTATAGTCATTACCTACTTGCAAATGTTGCATTCAAGGTAAGATGCGTGGACCATCGTTAAGTTGTGGATGATGGTTTTCTATTTTTTTTTTCATTTTTTTGGAAGGAAAGAAAAAGGATGATCACATATGGTTAGTGATCATCCTGCTGCATTAATAAGAAAAAAGGCTGCAGCAGTGAATATTACATAAAAAATTAAATACTTCCCAAATTCTCCTTGAAGAAGAAGAAGACATCGCTACAAACATTTTCCACAAAGTGTCACTCCACTGTAAGATAAAAGCATTTCATTGTAGCCATATCACCCAAATAATGGCAAAAGGGGTTGCACATTCCCCATGAGACCTGAAGGTTCTAGCATGAAATGATTGCCAAAGGGTATCCCAAGTAGTATGAGCAAGCCATTGTCCACCACACACCTCGTAGACTTGCTTACACAAAGGGCAACTAAAAAATTGATGTTCTCGATCCTTCGTCGCCTCGCCACAAAAAACATACATCAAATACGAGATCGGTGCAATCTTTAATCTGTAGACCTCCATCATCACTTTCCTCCGCCTAAGCAACTAAACAAAAACCTTAACCTTTAAAGGCATAGTAGCTTTCCAAATCAGACAGCAATCTTTACTAAGAATCAAATCAATATTCCTTGGTGGTAGGAGTTTCTATAAGTCAACTTTACCAAAAACGAACCATCCTCACATCTCCAAGCATCCACAACACCCTCCCTAGGTGCAAAATTCACCAAGATCTCTTGCAAGTGCATAAACTCCTCGACTCTTTGATTAGAGAAAGCAACCTGAGACATCAAAGACCACGAGTGCCCATCCTAGCATAAAGTCAAGGGTCAGCATCGCCAAGAGGGCCAAAATTGGTATGGTCATCCAACCAAAAAGAAAAATCCTTCTTATCACCCAAATCACCATCGAACTAAAAAATAACCACGGATATCTCATGCAATAGTGATCTCTAAAATGCAGTCTCCCCTTCTCAGTAGCATCTTGTCAAACCAGCTCAACTTCCTCCTATAACAAGCCATGAAAATGTATGCAAAAAGGGATCTCCCCCTACCCATAATGCTAACAATCCACTTGGTAAGAAGAGCCCAATTTATTACTCCTAAATCCAGCACACCCAAACCTCCTTCCATAACGGGTATGCAATCACTTTATTTTACATTTTATCTTGCATTAATGTATTGTTATATGTTTCTTAAGTTTCTAAAGCTATAATATTTGTACTAGTGAATTTATTAAATCTATTCAAGAGCAAAATGAGTTTGAGCTCATTAGGAATTAGGCTCAATAAGGACCCAAGCCCAATCGAGCCCAAGGCCAAGTCCACTCACTCAAGCCTTATTGAGTTTAAGCTCAAGCGCAACCGACACTATCAAGCCCGAGTCCGAGTCCAAGTCCAAGCCCAACTCGAGCCTGGCTCGATAGACAACCCTAGTTGCCGTGTAAGAGGTGGCAACAGTTGATATAGGCAATGGATTGCAAGTGGCGAAGCAATCGAAGCCGAAGGCAATTGGTGACAAGTGGTTGGTACCAGAAAGGAGGCAGGAAGTTTCGATGGGAGAGGTGGTCTTGGTGGTTCGAGGAAGAATGTAAGCTTGGCAGTGGAAAAGGGGAAGGTAGGGATGGTGGTAGAAAAACAAGAGGGTGAGAGGAGAGGATGAAGGTGGTGATTTGGTGGGTCACAGGTGGGGTTGGGAGTACAATGCATGGAAAGGAAAAAAAGAAAAGTGCAAGGGAGAGAGAGAGAGAGAGAGATTTAGGATGAGGGAGAAATAGACCGATGACAGCATAAGGAAAGAACTCTCAAAAACGTTCATACTAATCTTTATACAAAGCAAGTCCCCTTTTATAAAGGTTACAACCCAAACATAAGAAAACCAAAAAAATAACTTTTATGTGACCTTTAGGATTGTATCATTAGGCCCACTAATAAAAGCTCAAAAAAATTAAAAACATTAAAATAAATAAGTGTAAAATTTCAATTTTGGACTTGAGCAATTTGTGAGTTAGGTTGCATGACAGACGAATGTTAAGACAACCTTTCTTAATGGATATCTTAAGAAAGATATCTATATAGGGCAACCTAAAGGTATCATACCCATAAGAAAGGAAGGAAAATTTTGCAAACTAAACAAATTCATCTATGACATCAAATTTAATGAAGCCCTAAAGATTTTCAAATTCATACAAAAAACCAGGAGAGGCTTGTGTTTGCAAGAAGGCTTGTGCTTAATGGGAGTGCAATAGTGTTGATAGTGTTGTATATGGATGATATCCTACTCATTGGGAATAATGTAGGAATGTTGACCAATGGAAAGGTTTGGTTGTCCCAAAGCTTTAGACAAAAGATTTGGGAAATGCATCTTATATACTGGGACAGAAAGTATGCAAGGATTAGAGTAAGAAATTAGGACTATCCCAGTATACGCACATCAACAAAATCTTGGAAAAATATAAATGAACTCCAAGAAAGGTTTTATACCTTAAAAACATGACATAGATCTTTCGAGAAAGACGTCACCTCAAATGGTTGAGAAAAAAGCCATAGTTGAATGTCCATATACTAATCAATCGTTAGTAATTTGATGTATGCCATGCTTTGTACCAGAACTGATGTTTGCCACATAATTGGCATGCATGGTAAGCTATTACCAGTGCAATCTTGGACAAGAACATCGAACCATATTTAAACAACAATTCAAGTATCTAAGGGAAACCAAAGGTTATTACCTTCTCTTTGGTGATGGCAACCTCAATGTGTTAAGGTGCATAGACTTAGATTTCTAATTAGCCATGGATGATAGAAAGCCTACATCCGATTTCACCTTCACATTAGCTATCAATGTTGTTTGCTAGAGGGGCAAGAAATAGGATGCACTGCATAGTCAACCGCTAAATCCAAAAATACGACGACTTGCAAAGCAGCTAAAGAGGCGATATGCATACACAAGTTTGTGACAAAGCTTGGCATACTTTCCTCCACTGAGGTGTTCATCCCTTGTACCATGACCACAATGGGATCATTGCTCAAGCTAAGGAGCCACACCCTCATCAAAAGAGTAAGCATATAAAAAGAAAATTCCATATCATCTAGCAGGACGTAAATACATGGCTAACACCAAGATTGCATTAGCTAACAACTTGGTGGATCCCCTCACTACAACACTTAAAGTTTTCTTAGCTGCCATGTGGGTTGCATGGATCTTATAAAAGTGACATTGTGGTTATGAGGGCATGTGGGAAGTTGTTAGAGTTATGTGCCCTTAACAAGCCATCTAACTATTTAATGTGTACATGAATTGGAAATGCCCCTCCATTAATCTAAATAAATAAATATTAAATACCGTGGAGGAAAAAATAATCCATTAATCTCAAAAGATATCCTAGCCTCTCTTTTATATTAGAGAGGTTTGGTAAATTATATAGTCACCCAAGAAAGTCACAAAAAAGACAAGTATATCCCTAGTCTTAACACTCGCCCTTAAGTTGGGTCCTAGATATCAACAAGACCCAACTTGTTGCACAAAAAATCAAATCACTTCTTCTTTAGGGCCTTGGTGAAATCTGCCAACTGAAGCTCAGAGAAGACATAGGGAGTATTGATCTTCCCTGCAAGTACCGCATCAGGAATATAGTGGCAATCTACCTTGATGTGCTTGGTTCTCTCATGAAAAACTGGATTTAAGACAATATAGGTGGTTGACTTGTTGTCACATAGAAGTGGAGCTGGCATAGCGACCTGAATGCCTAAATCACGTAGAAAAGCAACAACCCACATCGAGGGCCATTGCTTGATACTCAGCCTCTGCACTAGAACGAGCAACAATGCTCTACTTCATACTCCTCCAGGAGACAAGGTTCCACTAAGATAGACTACAAAACCTGAAGTAGAACGTCTACCATCCACAGACCCAGCATAATCTGCATTAAAGTAGGCTAAAATATCTAGACCGCCACTATCTCTGTAATATAACCCTTTGCCTGGTGACCCTTTGAGATACTTAAGAATGAGAAAAACCTCATGCCAGTGACTATAGCATGGTGCCTGCATATACTGGTTGGTTTTACTCACTGCAAAACTAATATCAGGCCTTGTGATAGTAAGATAGTAGATGTCCCACCGTGATGCGATTTCAGGTGACATCTTCAAATGGTGGATCATCCTCATCAGAAGAACCTATAGACACAAGTTCAACAGGTATAGCAAATGGCTTGGTCCCAAGCAAACCAGCCTCCTCAAGAATCTGCAATGTATACTATCTCTATGACAAGGAAAGACACAATCCTTGTTAGACGGCTTCAATCCTCAAAAAATATCTAAGATCACCCAAGTCCTTGGTGACAAATGTAGATTGTAAAAAGGACTTGGCCTGAGCAATCCCTTCCTTATCATCACCTGTGAGAATCATACCTACATAAACAGCTAGGATAACTACACAAAGAGAATCACCATACCTTGTCTTCCTAATGAAGACAAAGTAGTCAGAAGTTGAGCATTGGAACCCAATTTTTTCAACCTCAGAGTTAAGCCGCACAACCCAGGCACAAGGACTCTACTTCAGGCCATATATGGCCTTCCTTAGGCAACAAACAAGCTCCCCTTGACTACTGTAACCTAGTGGTTGTCTCATATACACCTCCTCAAATAAGTCACCATACAAGAAGGCATTTTAATGTCAAGCTGAGATAAAGACCATCCTCTGACAACTGCTATAGACAGAACGATCCTGATATAAGTAATACAGGCCACAGCAGAAAAGGTCTCAAGATGGTCTATCACATAAGTCTAAGTGAAACCTTTGGCCACAAACCTGACCTTGTATTTGTCCACAGTCCCATTAGTTTTATACTTGATGGTGTAGACCCATCTGCAATCAACCAATGTAGCATCCGGAGGACAAGGTACAAGATCCCATGTCTTCCATGACTGCAAAGCCTGCATTTCCTCATCCATCGATGCACGCCACCTGGAGTCCTAAGTGACCTGAGTAAAATATCTGGGGATAACACCAGTAGTGGTAGCGAAGGCAAACTGACGAACACCATCCTCCAGATGGGCAACCCCTGTATATTGTGTAATAGGGTGGAGAGTACATGCTCTACTAGATCTCCTCAAAGCTGGTTACTCCTATGTACCTAAACTGCTCTCATCTGTCAAAATAGGGCACGACTCTACATCTGGTAAGGTCTATGATCTCCAGTGATAGACCTGTGTCTCCTCCAAGGCAGGCTGAATAGAAGTTCCTTCTTCTGAGAAATAAGGGACTTTCTCAAATAAGGTGACATCTGCAGTAACATACCTCATATGAACTGGATCATAGCACCTATATCCCTTCTACGTCTTAGAATACCCAAGGAAGATACATTTGGATGCTCGGGGAGAAAACTTATCCTAATTACCATATGCCTGAACAAAACAGGTGCACCCAAAGACTCTCAGCGGAAGAGCAAACGGCCTATCACAGTCTGTATGGGTGACCTGGAAGGGAATCCATCCCCTAAGAACTAAGGAAGGCACCCGATTAATCAAATAGGTTGCGATAAGTATGACAACACCCCAGAACTGCTTAGGAAACTTTATATGGATCATCAAGGTCCTAGCAATATCTAGAAGGTGTTGAAGCTTGCGCTCGCCACACCATTCTATTAAGACATGTGAGCACAAGAAGTTTGGTGAATAATGCCCCTGAAAGAGAAGACACTGAACATCTCACTGCATAAATTCTAGGGCACTATCACTACGAAAAACTCTGATTGTACTAGAGTACTGAGTTTGAACCTTTGACAAGAACTGTTGAATAACCGGAGGTATCTCTAAGCGTGTCTTCATCAAGAAGACCCGAGTCAGGCAACTATGATCATCCACAACAACATAGTACCGATGTCCTCTTAGGGTAGGAACTCTAGATGGTCCCCAAACATCACAATGCATTAAGGAAAAGGGAGCAGCACTTACCCCGTCAACTCTCTATGGGTAAGTACTCCAATGGTGCTTTCCAGGTCGGCAGTCCTCACACTCCAAAGTCAAGGAATATGGCAAACCAAGATACATCTGTCACACCTTCTTCAATGACAAGTGTCCAAGTCTCCTGTGCCACAACCATGGATCAGAGGCTGTGGACATGGCTCCGACAAAAAGTGTAGGTGTGTGTCTAGGTAATAAAGACCATCTCGCTCTATACCCCCACCAATAATCTCTCTCGTCTGTCAAGCCTGAAAATAGCAATGATTCTCATCAAACACAACACGGCACCTATGGTCCTTGCAGATACAACTCACGGATAACAGGTTCATTGGAAACTCTAAAGCACAATGAACCTCTTTAATCACCATCTTCCGGGAAGTGCACACACTATCAATTGTTGTGATCGGAGATGTGGCTTCATTAGCTACTCTAACATCACGGATCCCGCGTGGATGAATGGGATTCTCTAATCTCTTCATATCTCCTATGAGGTGTACGGAGGCACCGGAGTCAACAACCCAAACTCCTCTAGGCCCTATCTTCTTCTTTGATCCTTCTTGGGTTGCACACACACGCCCATGTTGGACTTGAGGAGACTCCAAACAGTCAACAAACATTTGTCTTACACGAGAGAAGACTCATCGTGCTTGAGACAAAGGACCCCATCAACCATGGCGAGAGAAGACTCGTCACCATGCATACAAGGCATAAGAGAATACTCATCACGCTTCTCAAAGGACCACCATCTGAAAGCAAGTAGGCCAGCCAAATCGGCAGGCCAACAAGGACATTAAGGGCTGCCAGCACACCAGTGACATTGGGGAAGGCCAGTAGATCGGCGGCGACAGCACTGGGCCTACCTGCGGCACCACCAACAGCTAGGACAGAGACATCAGAGGCGGCAGCACTAGGAGAAGTTTCTCCCATGTTGTTAATGTTGCTTCTATGATCCGATCTTAATTCTTCCATTGAATCACCCTCTAAATAGTGATTCAATCATGTTTTTAGGGTGAATATTTGGTGGGATATCGAAGCACCGACCTAAGATCGTTAATCTGATATCATGTGGAGCAAAAAATAGTTCATTGATCTTAAAAGAAATCCTAGCCTCTCTTTTATATTAGAGAGTTTGGGTAAATTACATAACCCAAGAAAATCACAAAAAAGACAAGTATATCTCTAGTCTCAACAAGTACATATGTGTTCTTTTCTATTGACTTATGTTTTCAAGGTTATTCGCACAAAGGCCAAATTAAACAAGTGAGGATAGCGAATCAACCATGTGGAACAACTCTGAATAGTGGATACAAGATATAGATCTGTATATGATCACTATCATTAACTTTTTGCCATTCTTAATCTCAAAAGAGATGTTAATCTTCCAAGATATTCATAAGAGGCTAACATGTATCTAAATTCCTGATAAAAGGAGTTCCACAAAAAAATGGAGATTTCAGAATTGTAACTTAGGCATAACAAAGGAATTGTTCGGCAAAATTGGGATTGTAGAAGTCTTCTATCGAACAATGTCTATAGAGAAAAAGGCACATGTCCTTATGCTTAGGACAAGAGTCTATTTCTGTATCTACGTCATGTAAATTTTGCAACCTATTGATTGAGGTTTCACAAAGTGTAAGGCCAATCTTTCAGGAAACTAAATTACATTATTCAATATAGATATTAATGTCTTCTCGAGATAGGAAACTAAATTACATGATTCAATATAGATATTAATGTCTTCTCGAGATGGAATTTACACAGCTCCAATAGTTTGAGCGAAATTTGAGCTCAATTGTTATACCTCTAAAGGTTTCATTCCACTTATGGTCGTCTCAATAAATTGATCGAAATAGAAATGAAGCAAGATGAACTAGAAGTTATCCAATATGTTTTTCATCCAAAGCATAATGGTACTTTACGCAACCCAATTCTAGAAAGGGTGATAGTAAGTTGAATCCTAAACCTTAAATTGCTCATATGTGTTTCCATGTGTGTAAGACGAGATTTACAGCATATCTCGAGAGATGGCTATTGCCTTAGCAATTTGATAGCCATCATCCTTCACTAAGGTTGTGTAACAAGCATCTAGTATTTCATCCAAAGCATAATGGTACTTTACACAAATCAGATCTAGAAAGGACGATAGTAGAATTGAATCCTAAACCTTAAACTGCTCATATGTGTTTCCATGTGTATAAGACATACAAGATTTACCACATATCTCAAGGGTTGGCTATTACCTTAGTAATTCGACAGCCATCACAATTCACTAAGGCTATGTAATGAACACCTAGTAATTTTAATTAGGTCTAAGGATGATTAATAAATTAAATATTACTCATAATTCGAGAATTATGAAGTAATGCTCAGACTAATTTATCAAGGTGTATTTCTCAATTGAAGAATTGGGATGATTATTGGAATCAAATAAATTCAATAATTGGTCTTTACACTTGATTTGAAGTGATTTTAATCATGTGTGGACTAGGAATTGCCTACAAGATCTCCCTATAGCACAATACAACTAGCAATGAAATTGTTGAGAGGGATGAATGTTTGTTGTTAGGCAATTGGATAATGTAGAGATCCAATTACATGTTGTTTAGTCCAATATAGTGCAAGTAGGAACGAGAGAGGTGTGTGATGACCTCTATAGAGGCCCTTGTATGCCCCATTTGCCTTTGAGAAGAAATATTATAGGATTACGCCTCATGGTTTTCTCGCCTCTCCTCGTGAGAGGGGTTTCTACGTAAACTCAAGTCCATTTGATCCTTTCTTAGTTTCAAGATAAAAAAAATGAGTGAAAAATAGAAAAAAGGAGAAACAAAAATGACAAAACTTAAAAAAAGGGGAAGAAAGAAAGAGAAAGAGAGAAAAAAGCACAAAAAAGGACAAAAAAGTAAGGAAAAAAAGAAGAAAAAAATGAGGTGAAGAGAAGGGAGAGAAACTATTCTCTATTTCTCTTCCTTGTTATAGTGGAATAAAGTGCCACATGACACATGTGTGCATGCAATCCCACGCATGAGTTGACATTAGTGCCTTGGAGTCCAAGTTTGCTTATTTACTAAGTTAGGAAAGTAGGATTTGTTTGAGTCAACTTGAATTTGCTTTGATTACGTTAAGGATTTATTTCCTTGATTATAGGATGGTTGAATCTCTATAAATAAGAAACCAACACACCATGCTTATTTGAGTTCCAATAATAATTCTTTCAATTCCAATAACTCCACGATATCTCTCTCTCCCTCTCTCTAGCCAACTCTCTTCAACACCACCTTCTTCTCTCCACACATGGACCTTCTCCTCCCACGTGAATTCACCAAAGCACTCTAATAAGTCGCATTCTCTGTGCAGTTTCTTCTCCCATACGATTATGGAAGAAAGGGGGAGTATGAGTATAAGAGCCTATTGTAAACCCCATATGAGGGAAACTGATTCTTCGAGGTCCTCATATGAGAGAAGCTCGATAATCGATATTGGTCCATGTATGAGAGGAACATAATCCTAGTGCCTATATGAGAGGAGTCTACTATGAGATTTCCGTATAGGAGAGACTTAGTTGCCAATTCCAATATAAGAAAGGCCTACTTCGAGTTTCCATGTGAGAGAGACCCAGTCTCAAGGTCTCCAAAGGAGAGACTCAATTCTAAGATCTCCAATGGAGAAGGCACTAACATTATTTAATGTCTCTATGAGAGAAACTAATTAGAGCCAGCTTCAAAAATTCATCTAGCAGACTACGGTCTACATTGATGTGTTGTCATCAGCATACTCATCTACAAGCAAGGACAAGGATGCAGCTGTCATCATTTGCCATGACCCAGTTGCACCAATTGAGAGTTGTGTTCTGCTTGTGAGATTGAGCAATTATGTTATACAAGCTAAGCATTTCATGCTCTAGCTTGAGGGGGAGTGTTGAAAGATGAATGTTTGTTGTTGGGTAATTGGATAATGTGAAGATCCAATTACATACTGTTTAGTCCCACAATGAAAGTGGGAACAGAAGAGGTGTATGGTGGCATGTATAAAGGTCTTTGTACCCCCCATTTGTCTTTGAAAAGAAATATTACAAGATCACACCCATGGAAGCGCATCTCCTGTGGTTTTCTCCCCTCTCCTCATAAGAGGGGTTTCCATGTAAACCCAAGTGTTCGATTGTAATGCTTTGATATTTTTTTTCATTTCATTTTGCTTATTTATTTCATGAGAAACATTATAAAAAAAGTGAATTATATGTTTCAAATTAGTTGAAAAATATAATTAATAGTACTTGTAGAAACACCAAGAGCATTTTAGTACATATTAAAGTGGAGTTTTTTTCTTGTTGGAAAGAGTTCAAGACAAGGACAAATAAGAGAATTCCAAGATGCGAGGTTTATCTTGGAATCAACATTTTGTTTCTCTATAAATAGAGAGCAATTCCATTAAGTTGAGGATGATCGTCTCATCCTTTCTCTAGCTGTCTTCTCTCTTCTAGAGGAAGAGGGCACACCTACCCTCTTAATGTAGGCAACGCAATGCAACTTTTTTCAATGGCGTGGGATGTAATCTTTCTTTAATTTATTTCTTAGAGGCTTTATGCATTTTTTAAATATATTATTTTATATTGTAATTAGGAGTCCTAGGATTTTCTTTTTGTTTTCTTTATCTCGTAATCACATTAGGAGTTTAGTTTGTTGGATTTGTTGTAACACTTTACTGTATAAAGGAGGATCAACTCTTATTCAATTATAGTGGAATGAAATAAAATTTGAAACTTTTGTGGTGTATCATCCTACTTTCCCTTCTTATTCTAAGTGCATCTCCACGCCTTCCAAAATCTCGCATGACTTGGCATGTTTCCCTTCTTTTTCTTACCTCCATCACTTTCTTAATCCCCCTTTTTTTCCTCGGGCTACACCATCTCTTCCCCCTCTATGCTCGTGCTTCTTGATGAAGAAGCGAGAAGGAACTCCACCGTGTAAAGATCATCTTCATTGTGCCACTTCAATTTTGTGTTCATCAACGTGCCTGCATCTTGTGTTGACTTCGAATGGATGTGTTGTCAATACCATGAACTTTCATATTCCCGTGATAGCCAATCATCAAAGTATTGTATGATTGGAAAATAGGTTTCTGCATTTTAATCCGATTTGATCATCTTTCATATCGTGATTTTGGTGTTTTCTAAAAGTTTTAAATGACCCTCACACTGCCATGATGCATTCCTCTTGAATCGTCTCAATCAAGTAATGCACCAAATTACTGATGCACAAGCTGAATGCTCGAAAAGAGTATTACGCCATCTCAAAGGCACCCTTAATTTGGGGCTGTGCTTGCCAAAAAACAATAAATTCTTTTTCACTGCCTACTCTAATGTAGATTGGGCTCCTTTCCTAGATGATCTGAAATCAACTTCTGCCTTCATCATCTTCTTTGGCAATGCTCCAATTTCTAAGACTCACACTGTCGCAAGATCATCCACAAAGACCAAATACAGGGCTGAAACCAATGCAACAGCAGAACTTGCTTCGATTCAATCCCTTCTCAGTGAACTTGGCCATCATATTACAACTCCTACAATGTAGTGTGATAGCATTGGTGCCAAATACATGACAGCTACTCCAATACTTTATTCATGAACAAAACATGTTGAGATAGACTTCCATTTTATTCGTGATCAAGTGGCAAAACGAAAGGCCAATGTTAGCCACATACCAACCCAACAACAGGTTGTGGATGTTCTAGCAAAGCCATTGACTGCGAGACAAATCCAATTTCTTTGACACAAACTTCAACTTCACAAGCAGCCTTCAGTTTGAGGTGAAATATTAACCATTTAATAACCAATGACTGTACATACAAGAGAATGTGTGTGCCCTAGAACTGACAGGGTTATTGAGCATAACAATCCTGTCACCTACCAGCTGAACCGACCTATAAATATCATCATTGTGAGGTGTGTAGACTGTAGAGTGTGAGTTACCGCCATCACTCAACCTTCCTCTTGTTCCTATTCTCTCTACTCCTTTGCTCTATAATGGTGTAATTGCTACACGTATAAAGTATAAAGTATCTGCTTTACATTACCAAACCAACTCGAAAGATTCTCCCCCACCTAAGCTCCAAATGGTGAGAACTAAGTTCAGATCAATGAAATGAATTTTCAGGTAGTACTGGATTTCTCGACTGAAAAGCTTAGATGATATCTACTATTCAAAAAACAAAAAAAAAGGAAAAGAAAAGAAAAAAAGAAAGCTCGGAGTATTACCAAATCACTAGATCCAAGGTAGCATTTGGGCAAGACATGTATTTCCATAACAAAAACAGATTCCTTATCCCAGAGATGAACAGTACAAACTCTGAGAATTATAGTAGAATTAGAACAGGTTAAGAATTCTTTCATATTTTATTACTTTCCAAGTTGATATTTTTAATAAAAATAAATTGGACTTTAAAATGCAGGAGGCATCTTGGAAAAGACCACCTTTATCTCTATGCAGAATTTTTCCAGATTTGGTAAAGATAATTTCTGGGAAACCTGAAACTGTGAGAGCTGAAACCAAATGCCGCTCCTTAATAGCATCAATAGCCACACACTGTACAAAAAAATTGAGGTTAAAAAGGCAAAAAGTTTACTCAATAGAAGAAACTTTCACTAATCTGTGCAATGAGTTTATGTCAATGCAAAAGGTTTACCCTGGGTGAAGACCATCCGGTCTCCCAGAATGTCTGCACTGCCTTTTCAAGTTTGGCCCGTGCCCTTTCATTTTTTTGTGGCCTGTGCAGATCACCATCAATGACTTCAGCTAAAAATAACCGAAGAACAATAGGCATTAACATAATTAATAATACTGATAAATAATGATGATAAAGACAAGAGCCTTGCAACTTTTGGCAAAATTGGAAGGAGTTGAAACCCAGGCATCTATTTCTACATTTCATCATATGTGGATTTTTTTCCTTTTCAAAAAAATATTTGGATTTTTCCAAAATGCAGACCAAATTTCTAGATATGTATCAAACCAATTTGCTTCTCCAGATAAATTGCAAAAGGCCTATGTACAATGCATGGATGAATTAAATCAATAGGTGTGAACTAATGTATGTTACAAGTACATAAAACAACGTAGACACATAAAGTGTACCATGTAGCAAATATATTGCTAACCTCTTATAGCGATTGTGCACTAGAATTACCAAAGGACTAAGGTCCCTGAAGACAGTAGCCTCCCAATCTTTGCTGGTGATGTCATTGATGGGACGAATGTAGTTGTCATCCTTCCATTCAATCTCCTCATCACTGTCGTAATCCTCATCATCATCCTTCTCATTTTTTATGACAACCTTGTTGAAAAACTGGTCCAAGCTGATTCCCCACCCTTCGTCTTCTGGCCAATTGGGATCTTCCTCCTCAACAACGAGAGGATACTTTTCCAAAAGCTCTTTCAACTTTTTCTTCCTCTTTTTGGGGTCTTTCACTTTCTTGGCATTAGGAGCCTTATCAATAACCTCCCTAATCTTTCTCCTAAGTTCTATCCTTTCCTTGGACATCAATGGATTATTATTGCCACTGTCGGAATCATCCATTTTAACATCCGATGCCCTAGAGCTGCTGGACTGATGTCCTTTTGTCTGATTGTCAAGCCTTGCTGAATCATGACTAGGTTTGGAAGATGTCACCATCTAACCATTGAAGAAAACAGATGGCTTTGAATAGTTCTCAGTCAAAGGTCATTAAAAAGAATACGGAAAACACTGACACATGCGTAGATAATACCAGCCTTGGAAATTCTGGCATCGTAATGGAATGACTGGTTGTCAAGTGAAATCCAAGGTACCCAAGTCTCCTTGAAGGAAAAGAGAGGGCAACAGTTCCCAAAGCCTCTTCTCTGTGTAGAGGCTTTGGCAATGAGATCTTGAGAGAACTCCGCAATGCCATCTTCCTTAAAAGGTTAGAGCAGTTGGTTTAGTGCCACTTCTTTTCATTTAATTCCCAGCTGGGCAAGAAATACAGTGAAAACAAACTAATACTCTCAGGGCAGCAAATTATATGAACAGTAAAGAGGGGAGATCTGAAAAAGCAAATAAAAAACCATATTAATTTCGAACAAACCAAAACCAGGCCTCTTCCAGCAAAAAGTGAGGCTTGAACATAATACAGTAGCTGACCAAAAATAAAACCACCACTCTTTTTTCATGCCACTTTGTCAAGAAATTTTGACAAAAGAACTATTTGCTGGAATTTCAGTGCAAAGGCTTTACCAATCAACAAGGGCACTGCCTCAATTGCAGCCCAAAAAAAAGGATAAAAATAAAAATAAGCATGAAAATGGAATCACCCATGTAAACGATAACCACCTCATCTAATCCAAAGGTTAGAGATCCAATCTTGTCGATTTCACGAACATCTATCATCATCAATCTTCAGTCTCAATCCTTCCTTCTCGACAAAATGCCTTTCGTTTCTCCCCTTGGGCCAGACAAGTAAAAGATTGGAGCGAAAACAGCGGTTGCCGCAATCGTAACAAAAACAAATAATCACCGATACCCATTTGTTTTGCAGCAATGGAATTGTATTGGAATGGAATCAAGAAAAGAATGGAACAAACTGAGGAAACGAATGGGAATGGATGTTTCCCCTCCACTGTTCTGTCCGATGTTAAGAATGGAATCGTGAAAAAGTGGATTCAGTTCTTTTCGAGTGCTAAGTGGCGGTAGGACTAGAATTGGATGCTTTTTTGCAGATACAGCCAATGAATTTACGAAATTACGATTTTGTGTACTTTATCAAAAGTTTATATAATTAAACAGAAATCACACGAACATGATATTAAAAAAAAAAAAAAAAGAACGAAATTATGCACACTCACAACATAAATTTTAAAAAAATAATAATAAGGCCATTCATGTGCAAGGAATTTATAATCAAATCTATAATAAATGAAAAATTAAATAAGCAGAATAGAGGAAGGAGGGTGAGGAGAGAAGCGGAGGATGGGGGACGAGCGGCGTGGAGTGGTGGTGGTGGTGAAGAGGAGAGAGGGAGGCGGCGGCGGCGCGTGAGTTGCGGCTATGGGAGGAGGAGGAGAGAAGGAAAGAGGAGAAGTACCGTCAGGGGAGGCGGAGTGGGGAGGGGTGTGGCAGCGCGGTAGGGATGGGAGCTGCGGGGGAGGGAGTGTGGGCTTTCACAGAGTTCGGTTTCCTTATCCCTTTCGCAGCGATGTTGTTCGACTAACCCTCCCCTTCCGCTCAGTGAAAAATATATAATATCCTATGTTATTGCAACCATTTGTTTTTCTTGTCTTACAACGTTGAAAATAACGAGAGGAAAAAGCTGTGAGGACCGTAGTTGGTAGATAATTGGCATATCCCACATGCTCTGCATGGAAATTTAAGGATTTAAAAAATGACAAGTTTTTTTTTTTATTTTAAAAATAATAAATTAAGGTAATTAGTACAAATAGTTTATTCTTAACTACCTAACATCTTATGGTGTCATGAAATTTAAGCTTTTCAATGCTAGTTATATCTTTTTGAGGATTAATTTTTTCGTAACAATAAATGTATGTATTGTATTTCTATAGAAAACATTAACTTATATCAAGGTAATGATATCGACAAGAGAGAAAAATAAATTTTATAGATAACTTTTATTTTTGATAGAAATTTAGACCTTAATGAGACATTTTATGAGTCAATACTAATATATATAGTTGAGTAAGCACCAATAGTAATCAATATAGTTACAATGCCTACCAAGTCATTTAATTTTTGTATGCTTAATTGAAAGTAGTTGCCATTACCATCTCGATGGTGGAAGATTGTGTAAAGGTGTTCCTTTATGGATTATTTTGCAAGTTTGATCTTCCCAACAATTACATTGATTGTCTTATTATTTTTCCCTGGTGATTATTTATTTAAATTGTAAGGATATCTTTAGAGATGTACTAATTATGTCCTATAAAACACACATACATCCTTTATGTCTAATAAATATATAATCATGATGCGTTCAATTCACTCAACCATATTATTTTTCCAATAATAAGGTTATCTAATTACATTGATATTCTATAAAAGCATAGTATCTAAATCCTACAAAATACACAACTATTGTTCATGTCCAACAAATATACAATCAAAAAACATAAAGAATTGCTTTGCTAAAATATTTCCCTTTTAATTGTTATCAACAACAAAAAATAATAAGAATAAGTAAGGAAGGGAAGCAACCATTGTCACATAGTAGGTAAAGAAATGGCACAAGAAAAAAGAATATGAAGAATCTAAGATCTCACTAGGTGCTTTTGTAAAATACAAGGAAAGGCATGCGTATAAAATGCCATGATAAAGTCAAGAAGAGGAGCATTTTGGCTACAACAATAATGGTGAGAGTTCAACGATAATAAGTGACATGATAATAAACTCACAACAAAAGGAAATTCTATGGAACAAAACATGCGGTATTCCTCCAAATGGAACATGAGCAAATTGTCAATAAACATCTAATTTCAAACAATCCAATTCACAACAATTGTTATATGGTTAGATTATCATTAATTAATCAGTTGACATGTTGGGAGTTGCAAAAAGATAAAGTTATCTTTAACTAAATGATGGAATGATAGTGAAGATGGATCACATTCCCCTTCTAGAATTATGTGAGGAATGGATATAAGCTAAAGTGCAGAGATAGGAGGTGTCGATTGGGTGATTCAACCACTGTGAAAGCTTCTTGTATATTGTTCAATTAAAGCAAAGTGAACCAACTTGCAAGGAAGAAAGTGAGCCCAACCTTTAGGTTGGAGCTCCATGACACGACTAACATTGTGTGCATAAAGTTAACTTACACATTGCTTTGCAACCTTGATAAAACTTCAAATAGCTACGAGACAGAAACAACACAAATTGTATGCAAAGGTCATTAAGTAATCACTTGGTGGAAAAAGGAAGTGATTAATCTTATGACAACCAAAAGGTGGTGTTGGAAGCAACCATCCATTGAAGAAAGTGTAATCGCTGATTTGTTAGGATCCACTCCACCAAATATGTATCAAGGCTCAAGTGATTGACCAAAGCAACGAGGCAAAACTATTTGTGTCAATAACAAGACGTTGTGTCAAGTATGAGAGGTTTTTGGTTACAAGACCTGTAGATATTAAGAGCGATAATGCTGAAGTGAGTAATAAGAAATCTTGTGAAAAATATGTTTGCTTGCAAGTTGGCATCTTAGCAAAGCTACTCTAGCCATTGCAAAGGGAAAGAAAGTGTTGCAACATCAAATAAGGCTTGATTATCTCAAGTCCATCACCCTCCTCCGTCTTTTTGCTAGATTGAAATGCACTTGTTAAGCTAATAAGCGAATAAGTGGATGACAGCAAACCTGCATGCTAGCCTATGAAATTAGAGACTTTTTGTTCCAACTAAACTTAAAGAAAGATAGAGTTGGACCGATCTATGTTTAGACAGAACATTGTGTCATTGCTTACTCCTTTCTTTTCCTCTCTTATCTTACTTGGTGAATTCATTCACACTTATATGTTGGAGGATAAATATGGAAGAAGAGTCTAGGGTCATTTTCATCGTAAAAAAAAGTAATAAGGAAAATTTGGTGGTAGATTTTAGCTTAAATAAATAAAGTCAACTATTGATTTAAAAATTACCATTCAATGGTCAATTTAGGCCCATAAAATTTTTACATTCTCTTGACAAATAATCAAAATTTAAAACTAAAACTAAAATTACAACATGGTGTAACCCTTTTGTTCTCAAGTTGTGTGCTTTCCTAAGGACATAAAGAAGGATATCGTGATTTATATTAAAATAATAAGGCTAAGTGTTGATAAGGTGTAAAAGACTTATAATATAGTTACGTGGCATATATTGCATCACCATTGTCGTGTAAAGTTAACATGGTTGCCGTTACTTCATGTTGTCACTACAATATTCTTACAAACATTTCAACATACGAATGCATTGCATTTCAACCATACTTTTTGATTTAAAAATATCATTTCACATTGATATATATGAGTTTCATTCTTATACATAAATATAGAATGTACATTCTTTTTTTTGCAACATACATCAAATCAATGTTTAACTAAATCTTTTTTTTATCCTTTTATGTCTTTAAGGCTTCATTTGGAGGCAGGCTAGCAAGGCAATTATCCCCTCTTGTAGCTTTTTCAAAAATTTTTTCCATTAAATTATAATAACCTCCACACCTACTTTTAATATTAAATAAATACCTGTTAATATCATCTACTCCCACTTTCAATGTTAAATAAGTACTCCTTACATCCTCCACTCACATTTTCAATATTAAATAAATACTTACTAATATTACATCACTATACCAATCATTTTATTCCTTTACTTATTCCACCACTTATTTTACCACTCAAACTAACACTCTTCACTTATTCCGCAATAACATATCCTTATAGTGTTTTATTTCGCATACAAATGAATCCTAAGGGTTGTCCCTATGCTATAGGTTCTAACTATAATTCTATGTTAACATATTCGATCTAAGAATCTTTAACACTTATAAACAAGGGTGGTTGAGAAGTAGTAGATAGACATGATGTACAAACACGTGCAACTCCTTCCATCACGTTGGCATTAATTATCTCGCAAATGAGGAGCTTCACGACAAAAGGAGGCTTGTTGATCAAGTAAAGAAGTGTAAGAGAAGCTCAGGGACTATTTGTAGATGGGTTTGATCAGTTTTGGTGGTTTAGGATTGTAATCAATTTGGGATGGACACCTATAACCTAATTAAACTAGATGGCTTTGGGTTGATTTAGGTCTGATTTGGATCGGATTAAATTTAATTTTTGCACATGTTTGTTAACAAACGATGACTTATTTTTTTTCGGAATGCTTTGTAACATAATAACGAATATAATACCTAAACAAAAGCATTTAGGTTGATATCATTTGCAAGTTTTTTAAAAATTTGTTGATATCATTTGCAAATCAATTCACTTATAAATTTTTATTTAATGGATGGGTGCAGCCCCCTACCTCGAGACACCTAATTTAATATTTCAAGTTGTTTGAGTCATTTAGGTTGCATATTTTAAACCCATCAACTAACCCAAAATTTGTATAAGTTTCATATTTTGGGTCTTGACTTGATGTATAGCCCAAATAACTTGTTTCCAATGATTTAGCTGAGTTATTTGGGTTGACTCGAATAATACCCACCTTTGGCTATTTGTGCACTAAAAATTGTAAAGAAAATATTTTGGATTAAATGGAAAATAGATGAAATGAAGTTAACTTTTTCTTTATTTTCACTTATATTTCTTTTGATTAACTTTCTTGTGTTTGTTCATATTTTGAGAAACATAGGCAAACTAATTTCTTTTACTTTCCCATAAAAATGATAAAATCATAGGAAAGGAGGGAAAAGTGGACAAATACTAAGAAGATGATGGAAAATTATTAGTCGATGGAAAAATAGTTTCCCTTTCTTTACTCTTCCTCCATTTTCCAAGTGCACAAACCCCTTCCTAGAGTTAAAAATGATGCTTTAAAATGTTAATTATATCAAAATAAGATTAATGAAAATATGAAAAATTACCAAACAAAACATAAAGAAATGAAGAAGATATGAAATAAAAGAAGTTCGGGAGGAATTTTACGAGATTCTTGATTTTAAAGAAGGTGAAAGAGATATTTTTAAATTAGCTAAAGTAACAAAAAATGAAAGATTTGACACATAGAAGATATATTAAAGATGTAGGAAGGTTGTTTATAACTAGTGAGGATACAGAGATAAGGTGGAAAATACTTTTTCACAAGCTTTTTAATAGAAATCAAAAGTAGGATGTCATTTTAAAGGAGTAAGTCAATTAAAAAGATTACTTGAATCAAGCAAGCTATTAGAGGATGTAAAAAAAAAAGAGTAATATTGGATGCTTTAAAGATACTGAAAACTAGGAAGGCTGTTGAGTATGAAGATATTCCTAAAGATGTTTGGAGAGTGATGGGAGAAAAGGAAATAATTTGTCTCACAAAATTGTTTTATGCATTTTGAAGAGGCAAGAAAATGCTGGATGCATGGAGGAAAAGTTTTGTGATACATTTATAAGAACAAAAAAGATATACAGAATTGTTCTAACTATAGAGTTATTGAATTAATAAGTCATAGGATGAAATTTTGGGAAAGAATAACTAAAAAAAGGTTGAGACAAGCCTCTGTAGTAATTGAAAACTAGTTTAAATTTATGCCAAGCTCATATACTATTGAGGGTGTATATGTTTTGAGTTGTGTTGGTGAATGAGGAAAGAGATAGATTGAATTGATAGCTTGTACTTAGTAGAGAAGCCTTGGAAGATAAAGACTTTTATTTAAGTAGGATAAAGACTAAGTATATGGAATACAAGTTTAGTGGTAGAGGGAACAATGAAGGGATGAACGTAAAAATTAGAGCAAAGTGAGTTTCAAAGAAAGATATTGTAAATAGTTGGAATAAAATTTTCAATGAGACAATGAAATTGACAGAGATGTCACACATAGAATTGATGCATGGTGGTTGAAATGGAGGGAAGTAGTTAGTGTTATATGCGATAAGAGGTTCTCGTAAAAGTTAAAGAAAAATATTATAAAGGAGTTGCAAGACCTGTCATGTTGCAAGTTTTTGAATGCTGGGCTGTCAATTATCGGCATGTGCAAAGATGTTTATTGTAAAAATTAAGATGTTAAGATGGATGTGTAATTATAAAAGGATTATATTTCAAATAAGATTATCTGATAAAAAGGTTAGAGTAGCATCAACAAATAATAAAGTGAGAGAGGCATGCGTGTGGTGGTTTGGACATTTATAGAGAAGGCCAAGGTGGTTTAGAAATTTATAGAGAAGGCCATTAAATGTAGTCGTTAAGAGATGCGAGGAGTTTGATGTTGAACCTCCTAAGAGGAGGCAAGAAAGATCAAAGAAATATTGTGAAGAAATGATTAAGTATGTGGTTTGGCTCTTGTCCTTCGGGTTTATATGTTGCAGTATTATGAAAAACGATTACCACTTTAATTTATTTATTACTCGAGATTTAAAAATATCCTGAGGTCGAACTTAGGGAGCACACGTCATTCTAGAAACATATGAACTCACAATTAACTATATAATGTTTTACAAAAATTTAAGAAAGAGAGAATGAGCAAAAGAAAACTCCTTTTCTTCTTCTCTTTTCCTTCCCTTCTTTCTCTCGGCTTCTTCTTTCTTCTTCTTTTGTGCCTTCTCTTCTTTAGTCGGCTTCTGTGCCTTCTACTTTCTTCTTTTCCTCTGCTGCGGCTTTTCTTCTCTTCCTTTTCTCTGCTGCTGCTTCTTCTTTCTTCTTCTTCTTTTCTTTTGCTGCGACTGCCTCTTCTTCTTTCTTATGTGTCTTCGTTTTTCTTCAGCAGCTCCTTCCTTCTTCTTCTTATCTCTTTTCTTCCCTGATCCGGACGTCTGGTTCTTCGCATCGGACGCCTTATCGGCGCTGTTGCTACAGTGCCTCCTTCTTCTCTTCAGTCTGTTGTCTTCTTTTCTTCTTCAGCTTCTTCCTCTTCTTCTCTTTGCTGCGGCTTCTCCTTCACCTTCTTCTTTTTCTCTGCTGCTGGAGCTCTGCAGCTAAGTCCTCGCCGCCCGCTCTTCCTCTTCTTCTTCTTCCTCACCTGTTCCCTGTACACACGCAATGCAAAACCTACCCCTACCCTTTCCCGCGTCTCTCTCTCTGAATCTCTCTTTGGTACATTTTTCCAGAGCCGAGTAATCGGGTCAGGTTACGTGCCCGAGTCTAGGTGCACCGGCATGGGTGTGGTGTGCAAGGAGTGCTCAGGAGTGGGGGTAATCGGGTCGCGGGTTAGATCCTCGTGGGCAGTGCTGCGGACGAGACACGGTGGATAGGTGAGGAGGGACCTCACCCCAGTGATTCGAGGCGAAAAGCCTCTGCGACTTTTTCAATTTATGTGTGGGTGCACACCCACACATAAATTGAAAAAGTCGCAGAGGCTTTTCGCCTCGAATCACTGGGGTGAGGTCCCTCCTTGCCCACACACTTCCAAGGTGGGACTAAAGTCCCACCTCCGAACTCGGGCATCTGCGGAAGGAAGAGTCGTCCAATTGGGGCAGTAGCAGAGGCCTGTGACCCCAATTGAAGTCTTGAGTGCGTGCGCAAGAATATTTTGCGCGACCTGGGGCATGCTGCCTGGGACGAGGAGACCTGGGTGAAGCTCCCAAGCAAGCTTCACTCGCTCGACAATGGCGGCGAGCACCTGGGTCCTGAAATCACTAAAACGGCCTCGCGGCCACGTTAAAAGGCTCAGCGAGGTTTGCCCAGGCGTGGCGAGTGTGCAGTGGTGGTCAGTTAGATGAGAGTGCCTATGGCCGTGCGCCTAGGGCACACTGCGTGCGTGAGAGTGGGTGTGTTCGAGGGGTGTTCTGGAGGTGCGATGTGGTGAATGGAGGGTGGATTTGGTGTTAGCAAGGTGTTGCGGTGCTTAAGGGGTAGCTGGCGAGGCGGATGGAGGCGTGGAGTGGCGAAAACACCTCATTGGAGGCCGGCTGGGATGGAGAAGGTGGTGATGGATAGTGGTGGTCGGTGGGTGGAAATAGCAAATTAAGAAGGGGGAAATAACAGAGAGAGTAAGGGGAAAAGTTTCACCTATTTAACTGACCAACGGGGGGGGAGGAGGCACTCGGCGTGTGCCTGCCGACGTTGGAGACGAAGGTGCCCAGAGGGGGATAACAGTGACGAGGAGGGGGTTTGGAAGGTGCCAGCTTGTTCGGCCTGGTGCGGGAGGATGAGGCGGAGTGAACTCTACTGCCGGTATGGTAGCAGAGCGATGAAGGAGAGGAGGAAGGGCCACCGGAGCCTACGGGCGTTTGACCGTAGGAGGAGGAGATGAAGTTGGGGGGAATTCCTCGGCCAAATCAGGCTTGCCTTGACCAAAGAGCCCTGCCGTTCCTTTTATAGTAGCTGGCGGGAGGAGATTCTCGAGGAGAGATCGTGGAGAGCATGCCGGAGTTGGCCGAAGATGGAGACCCATTCCTCTCGCGCGTTCGCACGAGAGGAGTGGGCAATGGCAGACCATGGCAGGGGGTTCCTGCGAAAGAGGACGACGCAGGGAAGCCCCCTTTCGTTCATGAGAGTGGCCCCCATACCCTGTGCGGTGCCATCCTCCGCGCAAGGTCGTCGGAGGTATGGGCGCCTGCGTGGGGTGGTAGAGGGGCCGTTCTGTAAAGAACGAAAGAGAAGATGGGGGGCAAAATGCAAGGGTTCAAAAAGATAAGGGTCGAAAAGTAATTCAAGAGGATCAATTTGTAAAGTAGGTCAAGATGGCCTTCCCTTAGGTCCAAATTTTGGTATAAATCTAATTTGGACTTAAGGAATCTAATGGTGAAGTTTGATTTTAGGTTTGACCACGTTTGACTGGTCAATTTGCATAAAAATTCAAATTAGGTCAAAAATTAGGTATGGTTCTCAATTTAGGTCAAGACAGGTTCTACTGGCCAAATTAAAGGTTCTAAAGCCTAGATGATGTTTTTCCATGATTTTTAGAGGGTTTATTTGACTTTTATCTTACCAGAAACTTCGTGAATTAAAGCGGGTTTATTTTTAGGATTATAGAATGTCGTTTAATTCCTAGAAGTTGTTATAACCCTTTTCGAATCAGGTCATCCCACTTTCTTTCTTATTAAACCCATTTGACCTGTATTTAGACCCTTAGACATCCCGTTTGTGTACTGCATTGGTAAAATTACAGTTTCACCATTTATGAATTGTTTTATTCTTAAATTTAGAATTATCTGAGTTAGGTTTTTTCTTAGGTTTTGTAGTAGCTTTTGCACACTTATTTAGATCAAATTGTGCTAGTTAGGATTCATGATGAAGCTCTCATCAGTATGATATCAATTATTTCAAATTAAGCTTAGAAAGGACTTAAAATAAATCCAAGAGGAGATAAAGAATCCATGTAAACAACTTTACGTAGGCTGCGTTTGATAGGGGGATAAGGGTTATGTCATTATAAAGTACTATAAGGATAAATGGAGGGGGTATTTGGTTGAAGTAAAAGAATAAATAGTAGGATAAAATAATTGATATTATAATATTATCGTAGTGAATGATTTTTTAATATCATAACATAGACGTTAGTCGATTAATATAATATAATAAATATATTATATTAATATTGATATTAATTGTTGAAATAAAATAAGCTATCTCCTTTAATTTTAAAATTAACTCCTTTAACATTTCATCAAGTGATGTACAACAAAAACATTGTACCTTATATCTTTTAAACTTCTACTAATCAAAACCTTTGGGAGTACTGATGTGCGGAGTACAACTAATTTTTCCTCATTTTACCCATCCACGTCACACGCATCCGCCACCGAAACCAACGGTCACTGTGGGAGGGCCATGGGCAGGCTTTCTTCCCAGCCTTAGAACAAGGGCTGACCTACGGATTAGCGATAAACCCCGATCACTCCCTGTTTCTTCTCCAAGCCGCCGTTTCTCCCGTTCCGTTCCCACAAAAAGCCCCGGCGCGTTGTTTTCTCCAACATCCCCATCCCTCCCTCCACTCGCTGATCCCCACTCACTGTCGTTTCCCGCTCGTCCTCCTCCCCTCCTCCTTACAAAATGATTCCACCTTTTCCCCTTTTTGCCGCCACCCTCCTCCATTATCTCCTTCCCTCCCTCCTCCTCCTCCACCTCTCCCTCTTCCTTCTCCCTTCACACGACGACGATGCCGAGCTCCCTCGCCTTCTTCACCGATCTCCACGGGCCTCCTCCCTTCCTGGCGCCGCCTCGCCCGAGGCCCCGCGCCGCGAGGCCCTCTCGCGTCTATAGCTCACCGCGCCCGAGGCCCGCCCCCGCGCGGCTCCGGTCCTCGGCCGTCGACGCCGCGGAGCCCGCCGGCGAGGAGGTCTTCTCCGTGACCCTCTCGAGGGACTCCGACGTCGACTACCTCGGGGAGAGCACCAAGGGTGACCTCAACGTCAAGAGGGAGCACCTCGAGGCCTTCGGTAATTCGCATCGGTTCCTCTGTTTCCTGATTTAGCTCGGATTGCTCAGGAAGTGCTGGTCGTGGTGCGGTTATCTGTGTTTTGTAGTGGCCCGCTTTTTGGATGATGGTTTTGGGAAAGTGCGTGGGGAGGATTTTGAGGATCTCGGGGTGGATTTTTCTCGATCCTTCACGATCTAAAGTAGGATTCCGAGAGCTCTCGCTTTAAGTGCGGGGGAGTGGGCTTAAGGGTGGCTTCGAGAGTACAGAAACAATTAATTTCTCCCGTTACTTTTGGTTTTTCCTCCGATGATCGATAAATTCCTCGGTGTGCGCCGGCATGGTGTTGATTTGAATGCTGTAGTTTCGGATTCCGAGATCATAGCTTCTGGAGCACAACGGATTCTAGCGCTTTCTCAGCCTCTGGATACTTCTACCGAGTGGTTAGGTAGAAGCCTGGGATAGATGGCTACAGTAATGAAGCCAACGGGAAAGGATGGAGTTGGTGGATAGACGGTATTCTTTTTCTTTTCAATTCGAGGTTAACTTCTTTGTTTGTGAGAGTTGCATGCAGGCAGTGGAGTACATCCCTTGCTTGCTGTTTCTTGGCTTGTTTTCTGTTTTTAGCTGGTCGCTTGCTTTATATCAAAATTTTGTGTGGTTGCGGCTGTGTCTCCTAAAGATTTTTGATCTTTGAGGTCCATGACACGTGGAATGACTTGGGGAATGCAGGAACCCTCTAGGTACCCGTCATGTACTTTCTTTGCGAACTTGACTGTTGGGGATGCTCACTCGAGGATAACGTATAGAAGTTTACAGGAGGAGACGCCAGTGTATGTAATGTACATTGGGTGGCATTGGTGTCTTTAAATCTGCTGTTTGAGTGCACATAATATTGAAGTGCATGTAATATCGAAGGGCACTTGTGCGAACTTGCTACCTCTATCCATTCAACCTGGAAAGAACGTTATCAAAATGGGACTAAGGACAAGAGGTCTGATGCCTACTGACTAGCCTTTCTGAGGGCCCCAGCAGTGAGATGTTCATAAACACTTGGCTGGCCTCCATCACGTTAAAGGTGCTGCTGCCATTCTTCCAGGATAATAGCCACCTCAGTTGTACTGAGGTGTTTCTGTCATTCTTTCAGTGCGGTGGCTGGATTGAGTGTTACGACTGTTCATCTTGGGTTGGGTTTGCCTAAACCCATACCCAACCCATTTACTCATTGGCTACAAAAATCCAAACCTATACCTATACCCATCTATCCATCAGGTATCCATTTATAAATTGTTCTTACAATCAAATTATACCCAAATTAGAGTTGAAGGAGACATGATTCATTAATTGTTTATTTTTAATAAGATTGAAATATAGGGGCTTAGGTTATTGCAATTTTATTGATCCCTATTGAAATTATTACAAAAAGAGCTCTTCAAGGGGAATGCATAAAAACAAAAAATCAAAAATGTAAAGAAAGACAAAATACAAGTATATTTCAAATAGAAGACCTCTATCCTTAAAATAAATGTTCAATGGAAGCTTTAGAAGTACTCTTCACAAAAGCAACATGTTGAGTGGAATTGAGATGGAGCGAGGGGAGGCTATGGAGTAGTTGAAGAGGGGAAGAAGGATGTTGGGAGATCGGGGGCATCCCAACGAGGTGGACATGACTGTAGTGGCTCAGGATGGCGAGCAGATGGGAGCTCGTTTGATGGGGTAGCTAGAGAAGAGGAGGAATGTAGGCAGTAGGTGGAGGGCATGCTCGAAGGATGGGAGTTAGTCGTTGGCTCTAATTGGACATAGGTCAGGGCGAAGCAAAGACGGTGGAGTGATGTTGGGGAAGGACATCGGGTTGGTGGTGCAGCGAGTGGTGCTTTCTTAAGGATGGAGGATAGATGCTTCCGTTGCCTCGGATGTGGGCATTAGGTGGACGTGTGTAGGGACCCTCCCCGTTGTTGGAAGTGTGGCTCCTTTGGTCATCGGAGGTCTTGTGGGGGGGTGAGGGTGATGACCCATAGGCAGAACCTGCCCCCAATGGCAATGGATTGGCCTAAGGCAGAGGTGGAGGCCCCGTGGTCGGAGGAGGCGAATCTCTTGGGCAAAAGCTAGCTGGCACCTTGGTCAGGAAGGTGGTTGAAGGTCGGGTTTGAAGATGGAGGTCGTTGGGTGGTTGAAGCTGGAAGGGATAAGGGGTGAGAGGGATTTCATACCCTTTGGCCTGAGCTCCTTCCTTGCCCTTGGGTTGCCAGAGGGCTTGAGGACCTCTTTGCATGATGCTACCTCGCGACTGTTGGATGGAGTTGTGCGATAGAGGTTGTCTTCCTTTCATGATGGGGCACTTCGGGTTCGGTTGTCAGAGAAAGCGTGCACCCGTGTTCGTCTTGAAGGCATACCTTGCTGGCTCCGTATGATTGCGGTGATCGAGGCACTAGTTGTCTCGTTTGTCATTCTACGGGGGCCAGGGTGGCTAGTCTTACAACGGCTCCCTCGTTGTGAAGGTCGAGTTGAGATTGGGGGCGGCTCTGATGAAGTCCTTGGTGCTACGCCATGGGGGAATGTCGTGGTTGGTGCATTGCTTTCATATGAAGGAGGGCTCGAGCACGAGAAATGAGGTAGCCCGGTTGACGTCGGTGGCGGCGGAGGTGGCTGGGCCAAAGGTGGCACCGCGTGCCACTGTAACAAGGGTTCCACATCCCTTGGAAGTGGAATCATCTGATGCTGACGTGGATGCATGTGGTTGGAGGCGTGCACCTTGAAGAATGGGAATGTATGCTGATGTTGACGTGGCAATGTGGATTGAGGAGGCGATGTAAGATGCAGGAGACGAGGAGGTGCGCCCTGCAGGAGTCGAGGTGATGAGATCTTGGGAGTTGGACAAGGGTTTGGGGGGGGGCGGTCGCCCATGCCCCTTTGTGTCCCCCACTTGCTTCTTATGCTGAGGCGCTTTATCGCGGATTTTAGATTTGATTAAGGATCCGGTTGGGGACCTGTTTGGGTCCTTAAATGTTTTAGAATCTGGGGCCCCCTCTACATCGTCATCTTCATGTGACCTCTGCTGCAACCCTTCCCCAACTTTCATGACCACGTGAGGGGCCCCCATATTGCCCCAAGTGCGTGGGGCGGAGGGCAAAGAGATGGAGAGGGCTGGCTACGTGGCTGGAAGGTTGATGCTCAAGGTGAGTGGAGGCTTTGAGGAGGGGAACACCTTCAATTGCGTGGCGATGGAGCCACAACGACATGCTTTGTCGGCGGGTTGGCTTCGTGATGGAGGAACTGGCTGGAAGCGGGGAAGAAGGGCGAGAAGGTGGTGCGGTGGAAGGTTGGGTAGGATGGAGAGGGAACTTTGAAATATATTAGGAAGTGGTCTTATGGCAATAGGGAGGATCGAAATTGGAGGAGGGTGGTCGTGGATGCCAGGTTGGAGGTGTTTGGAGGGGAAATAGCTGAAAACTCTGATGACCCTATTGTAGGGGAGAAGATAGAGGAGGGCTTGGTGGCATAGGCAAACGGCATTAGGCTGGTGGGAGGGGAGCCTATGGTTTCCTTATGTTGAAGGTTCTCACGTGGAATGCGCAAGGTTTTAAGGACCCTGCGAGGAGGGCGGTGCTTGGAGGGTACATTAGGGGCTGGTAGGCTGATGTTGTTCTCCTCCAGGAGACAAAACTCTTTACGTGTAGCTCCACGACGTGGAGGGAGGTTGGTGGCTCCTGGATGGAGGGTTTCATCGCGCTGGATGCTGCTGGACCTATCGAGGGATAGTTGGTGGCGTGGCGGGAGGATGTAATTTCCCTAAAATCCTCCTACGTGAGCAAGCACATCATTTTAGTAGCTGTCACACATAGGAGGGACGAGGCCCAACAGGTGATCTTGATGGTGTATGGGCCGTGAGATTCTGCGGCAAGGGAGCATCTGTGGGAGGACCTAGCCCTGGTGGGGCAATGGGGGCAATGGCACAGGGTAGACCATGGTTGCTGGGAGGTGACTTCAACATCACGTTTTGCGTCGAAGACAAATCGGGATGTAGGGGAAGGTATGACCTGGGGTCGGAGCAATTTGCGGATTTTGTTGTCTTTTGGTCTCATTGACCTCTCTCCAATGGGTTGCCAGTACACTTAGAGGAGAGGTGGTGGCCAGAGGTCACGGATCGACTGGTTCTTTGCTAGCCTGGAGCGGGCCGAGGCTTTCTCACTAGCGGTGGTCGCTTTGCTAGATAGGCCGTTCTCAGACCACACCCTCTCCTATGGTGGTCCAACGAAGCAGAGAAGGTGGGCACCTATTTCAAATTTAAGCGAGCGTGGCTGTCGGAGGAGGGCTTTAGGGATATGGTGGAGCACCGGTGGTGATCCTTTGAGGTGGAGGGCTCTGCATCGACCATACTTGCTGGGAAGTTGGAGCAACTGCGGGCCTACCTTTGAGGAGTATAGGAGAACGATCAGGAGGAGGAGGACGGAGAGGAAGATTGAGGCTCTGCCAGAGATCTCCAAATTGGATCGCATTGAGCACACCACTAGTCTTACTGCGGAGGAGAGGGCACATAGGTTAGCAGAAATGCGAGTTGTGCAGGAGGACAAGAAGGTGAAGGTGGAGAGCTAGATCGAGGATATGGTGGCTTTGAGAGGGGGACTACAACACCAAATTCTTTCACTAGGTGGCTTTGACCAAGCGGCGACAGAATTGGTTGGACAACCTGACTGTTGTAGGGATACGGCACGAGGGGAGGAGGGAGTTGGGGAGGGCGGCGACAGATTATTTCCGTGAGTTCTTGAACTTACGTGGCCTAGGTGCATGGAGGTGGACGGGAGAGGGCATGCAGACCATTTCAGAGGCCTAAGCTGCATTTCTGGTTGACAGCTTCTTGGAGGATGAGGTTAGAGTAGCAGTGTGGGGCCTCAATGCAGATGGGTCTCCAGGTCCAGATGGTTTCCTTGTGCACTTCTATATGGAATTTTGGAACCTGGTCAAGGAGGATGTTATGGAGGTGGTGGAGTTCCATGAGGGTAATTGGGGTTTCGACATAATCAACAAATCATACCTCTTCTCCCAAAGAAAGGAGCAGAGGACATTGAGGATTTCTACTCGATTGCCCTCTCCAACGCTATATATTGTGGTGAAGATGCTGGCAAATAGACTCAGAGGCATGTTGACCGATTTGATCGCTTTGGTGCAGACAGCTTTCATCCCTGGGAAAGGGATCCTTGATGGTTTTGTGGTGACTACTGCGACTGTTGGGGCCTGGAAGAGGGAGCAAAGGCAGGCCTTTCTCTGGAAGGTTGATTTCGCCAAGTCTTACGACACAGTCAGGTGGTCCTTCCTTTGGGCTACGTTGGCTAAGAAGGGCTTCCCACAACGTTGGATTGATTGGATTAAGCGTTGTGTCACAATGACCTCATTCTCTGTTCTGATCAATAGCAACCCGGAAGGGGGCTGGGTCTAGCCGTGGAGAGGACGAAGGCAAGGGTGTCCTCTTGCTCTTCTGCCTTTTGTGTTGGTGGCGGATGCGCTGGCCATGGCGGCACAACAGGCCTGTAGGCGAGGGGTGTTTCGTGGTTTCAAGGTGGGAGATGACCGTGAGGTGCTGATATTGCAGTACGCGGATGACACCTTGCTTTTGGTGGAGGGGGGTGCAGGATTCGGGAAGGGCAAGGATGCTCTTAGGCATGTTTAAAGAGGCCTCAAGTCTAAGGACCAACTTTCGTAAATCTATTGTTGTGACTTTTGGGATGTCCCACCAGGAGAGTATGACTGTGGGAGGGCTTTGGGAATGGAAGTGGGGTCGCAGCCAGTCACCTACTTGGGATTCCCACTTTCAGACAGGCGTCTTTGGCTGCAGGACTAGATCCCATTGTTGGAGAGGCTGGAAAGGAGGGTGGCGGGGTGGGCCTTCAGATTCCTGTCCAGTGGAAGGAGGCTCACTTTGCTTACTACTTGGTAGTTTTCAGAGCTTCGTGCCAGGTTGAGAAGAAGATGACGGGGGTGATGTGGGACTTCCTGTGGTCTAGCTATGGGAGTGCAGGGAAAGGCACCAGACTTGTTGCTTGGGAGGATGTTTGTAGACTATCCAGGAGGGGGGTTTAGGGGTAAGAAAGGTGGAGCATGCAAATCAGAGTCTTCTGACTAATTGGATAGCTAGATTGGTGGGGAATGAGGAGGGTCTACTAGAGGATGTTATGAGAGGTTGCTATGGTTCCTTTGTCTCGTGGAGACCATTGTGGTCGACAGGTAGGGGGACGTCACACTTCATGAAAGGTCTAAAGGAGGTGGCCCAGAAGGTTAGAGGTTTCTTCATGTCGATCCTGGGGGATGGTAGGGACTTCATATTTTGGTTGGATGACTGGTTGGGAGATGGACCCCTCTGTGACAGGTTCCTCAGATTGTTCGCTAGAGCGATTGATAAGGATGCGGTAGTGAGACTGCTCGAGAGGTGCCTGGTGCCTGAGGATTGAAGGCGTGCTATCTGACAGAAGCTGCGAGGAGATGCAGGATTTGCTTGGGACTCTAGAAGGGTGGGGCCTGAACAGGACAGAGATGGATTGTTCTGGGATGATGGTGATTTCTTGGTGCAGAAGGCATTCTATAGGTTTTCTCAGGTGGACCAGTCGATAGAGATTGACACAATGTGGGATTGTAGGCTCCTTTGGGTAGCGGACTGTCTGCTTAAAATCAAATTCTTTGCATGGCTGCTTAGAAGCATGGTTTTAAAAATCGCACCTTGAGGCGAGGCGGCTTGATTTCGCCTCGAGACTATAGCCTTAGGTTTGTTTTGTGACGTTGCCGAGGCGATAAGGCGCTAGCGAGGTGCTGCCTCGGTTGGAAGCTGCAGCTCCATTGCCAGCTCCACCGCATCGCCAGCGTTAGCTACATCTCCATCGCAGCTGCTCCATTGCATTGCCAGTGTGGCAGCGTTAGCTCCATCGCAAGAAGCAGCGCAAGCTCCATTGGTAGCGCTCGCTTTAGCATAGGCTCGCTCACTCGCTTTAATGCAGGCTCCAGTGTGAGCTCCACTCGTTCGCTCCAGTGTAGCCAGGTGCAGCACTCGCCAGCGCCATCTCTCCAGCACCATTAGGGTGCTCCACCTCTCCAGAAGGACGAATTTGAGAGGTATGTGATTTTTATTTAGGGTTTAGGGTGGTAATGTGTACACTGTACACATTTGAGAGGTAATGTGTACATTGTACAAGTTTGAGAGTCATGTTTGAGTTTGTGAAATTGTATATATAAAAGTATGTATATAATATATACTGTTATATATGTATGTATACATAGAAGTTTGTGTATAATATATACTGTTATACTTATATGTATGTATATGTAGAACTATGTATATAATATATACTATTATATATGTATGTATACATAGAAGTATGAATATAATATATACTATTATATATGTATGTATAGTATACATAGAAGATGTATATGTATGTATATATACGCAACAAGTATATATCATATCAATTTTCTATGTTTTTTATCCAAAACCTGAGACTTACGCTTTGATTGCCTTGAGGCTTACGTCTCTCCTCAGTGAAGGCAAACCGCCTCAGACCGCCTTACGTTTTTTAAAACCTTGCTTAGAAGGAGACGATTGGTCACCAAGGTTAGGAGAGCAAGATGGACCCTGGGGATGGATACCACTTGCTAGATGTATGGTACTGGAGAGGAGGATGACCTCCATCTCTTCTTCAGTTGTGACATGGCTAGGCAGATATGGAGTCAGGTCGGTCCTGCTTGGATTGATGTTTCTAGTATGGAGGCATTTTGGTTGAGCTTTCGCAGGGGCAGCGTTGAGTGTGGCGGGACTGTCTTCAAATCGAGAAAGGATAGAGCTAGGGTCTTGGTAATCTTGTGGGGGATTTGGCTGGGAAGGAATAGAGTGGTCTTTAGCGGGTGTAGACCTTATGTGGAGAATTTTGTAACCTCCATCACCTCCCAGCTTGTATTTTGGGACTCCTCACAATGTTGTAATTTTCTGACCTTGGCCTGGTAATACGATTTCTTTGGGTGGGGACTTAGATGGCTTCCACCCTTTTTTCTTCTAACAAAAAAGCACTCCCAGCCTTTAAAATCGTAGAGGGAATCAATCATAAGGGAGATTAGGGTTAGGGGAATGAGGGACTTAGGGTGGGAGTTATATATATCGGGTAAATTGGGATTTTATTTGAGTACTCAGGTTGGGTAATTGGATATAGATCCATATACATACCCATACCCAAACTTGGTCGGGTTTTTTGGATAAAACCCACACCCAAATCCGATTGGGTTCGGATCGAGTTTTACCCATTCTTTTCGGGTTAGGTTGAGTTAGGTTCAGGTTAGGTTTACTAAAACTTGCATCCTTAAGCCTTTAGCTGTCCTCAGCAACAATGACGACATTGGCATTGTCCTCTGCATTGTTCTAGGACAATGGGGATCATCACCTCTGTGGATGTGCGTCCAGGCTATCCTTAAGTTCCTGCATCTGCACATAAGTGCATTACAGGTATTGTGGCTCCTTTCGTGGGACAACCAAGCCTCTTGATCATACATGAAACTAATAATTGTTTGAACACTTAAGACTATTTTACATCTTAGATTATTTCACTTAGACTATCTTACATCTCCTTATGCTTTTCTTTTCGGTTCTTAGTTGGATTGTCTACTGTGAGGGTCCCCTTTTTAGCCATCTTGACTCTTGAGCATCATGTGCCTCCTTTCAACTCCACATTCACAACAAAGGATAAGCCATTCCAAACAAGAAAAAAAGGATAAAAGTGCATTATTTTATCTGAGGCATCCGGGGCCAATAGTTTCCACTGCCCACCTGCCAGAACATGTGAAAAGGCAGGAAGCACTTGCTAGCCAGTTAGAAGTGTGAATGTATAGATATCTTGGCCTGTGCAAGTATTGCTCAAGAAGGATGAGAGCAGCCAAGGATTGCAATTCCCTGTAGTTATTTTCAACTTGTGTATATGATGGGGAGAAGGGGGTTGCTACCATTACAAAAATGGCATTTCACTTTAATTGTACCTATCATAGTGTTTTTTTGTTTTTTTTATAGAAAGGATTGTACCTATCATAGTCTTTTACAAAAAGTAATCAACCACTCCTTAATGCATTTGGAGGCTAGACTTCAACTTTTTAAGGCTATGTGATAATGAGTAATCATTCTCCTACTTTTTTTTTTTTGAAAAAAAGGCCATCATATTTCTAGTTATTGATTTTGTGAAAGTTCACAATTACATATTGGAAAAGTAACTTGATTTACACAATTTTGCATATTGTCAGTGTTGAAACGTTGGAATAAAAGCCACGTGGTAGTCAGTAGGCCAACGTGGTAGCCTTTGTGGAGCCCAACAGGGTCGGTGGTCATGGATTCTAGAATCCAAGTTTAGAGTCTTTTGCTTAGGAGTCAAGTTTTCTATCTTTAGTAAATGTGTTTTAGGAAAAGTGTTTGTGATTTGATTTAATTAGAGAGATAAGATCTTTCCTTATGGGATAAGATCTTTGGTTTCTAAGAATAGGGATATGTACTATCTATAAAAGAGAGCCTTCCCTCTTTGTATTCTTTTGAGTCATAATAATATTTCCTATTCTAAGAAACTCCTCTTCCTCTCTCTTCTTCCATAAAGTAGCTGGCCACCTGTGCAAACCACTAAGAGGGCTATCGACCACCAGGCTCCTCCTCCTGATCTGCATGCACATAGCCCTCACGTGGGACTATTTTCCATGGACAAGGAGTCTCCACACTCCGAATTATGCCAATTCTTGACAAGGTATCAGAGCCTTTGGTTTAGTCTCCTTTGTGCGTGTGGGTTCTTTGACCGCATGTTGGTGGTCCACGCATCCTGAAAGTCTTCGACAAATCTGACGCCTTACGCGGAGAAGGAAGACTAGAGAAGATGGCAAAGTCAACCATGACGGTTAGAGATGCCACACTTGATTTGGGAGAAAGCAAGGTAGTTGTTTTCGGGACAACCATCAAGCTTAGTGGCTCATTGAACTATGCCTTGTGGCCTTGTGCCTTCAGGATATTTGTTGGAGGTCAGGAGAAGCTTAGCATTCTCCTTGAGGAGCCACCAGAATTGAAGGACGACAAGAAGTTCCAGAAGGAGAATTATGTTGTTATGAACTGGTTCATGAACTCGATGGATCCATCAATCGCCTCAAATATGCTCTACAAAAGGAGCGCATATGAGATTTGGATGGCCCTTGAAAAAAGGTATGCCCTCAAGGAGTCTCCATAAACCTCAAGTAATGCATATATTATTGACCTCTATACTTGCATTTGGACAGCTAGTTAAGGCGATCTCTCTTTAACAAAATATTATGAGAAGATGGAGGTATCATTTGAGGAGTTAGAGATCTATGAGCCACTGTGTTGTGACAAGCAGGGGGAGACTCGAGCGATTTGGCAATCTGCCAAGTTTTTATTGGGGCTGCATCCCTATTATCGAGCTGCTTGAGATCAAATCCTGGCTTCTGACGGGAGGATGGATCTTGGGACCATCTTCTGCCATCTTATAAAGATGGAGATCGTCGAGGATGAAGACTCGGCGAAAAGGGAGAACTCTCCACTTGCTATCCCTGAAGCAAGTGTAGGGCGTAGACGAGGACAAGGACGTTGATCTTACCATGTTTATCTGAAGTGCCAGCATTGCGGATGCAACAACCTTCTGCAAGACAAGTCCTGGGAGAAGTTCGGGAGACCGTCACGTGGGGCTACTAGCATCTTGCGCGTGGACTCCTTAACTCACGAAGACCTCGAGAAGCTATGAGCTCTACTTCGAGAATACAAGACGATGGTCGTCATAGTGACGACTACTTAGGTTGCCACAGAGGCAATGACTTTGGAGGTTGCAAGAGGTTTCACCGTTGACATGTTGAAGGACAAGGTTGGGAGCATAGCTCTCGAAGAAGAAGAAGAGTGGTGGGGCGTTTAGCCTCACAAGTTGAAGACCAAGTCGTTGACCTCTCGGCCTTCGACTTGAGGGGGAGTGTTGGAATAAAAGCCACGTGGACTGTCCACGTGGCAGCCTCTGTGGAGTCCAACATGGCTGGCGGTCATGGGTTCTAGAATCTAAGTTTGGAGTCTTTTGCTTAGGAGTCAAATTTTTTATTTTTAGTAAATGTGTTTTAGGAAAAGTGTTTGTGATTTGATTTAATTAGAGAGAAGTTCTTTCCTTATGGGATAAGATCTTTGGTTTCCAAGAATAGGGATATGTACTCTCTATAAAAGAGAGCCTTCCCTCTTTGTAATCTCTTGAGTTATAATAATATTTCCTATTCTAAGCAACTCCTCTCTCTCTCTCTTCTTCCACAAAATAGCCGGCCACCTGCGCAAACCACCAAGAGGGTTGCTGACCACCAGGTTGTTCCTCTTGATTTGCATGCACATAGCCCCTGCGTAAGACTATTTTCCATGCACAAGGAGTCTATGCTTCGAACTATGTCGATTCTTGACAGTCAGTTTGTATTTCCTATATTTTGTGGATGGAAACTCACTTAAGTGGTTTATTACTAGAGTAGTTGTCTGCCTATACTTAGATGACCATGGTTCTTTGCTCATGGATGGATTATGGGTGACTTGTTTCCACTCTATGAGGTTCTCTCTTCCCTTTCTTTTACTTCTGACACTTTATTATTGCATAAGGGCATTAAGCTGGGACTTTGCATGCTTGTAAGTCCTGATGCAAGCTCAATTTGTTTAACAGGTTGGCGGTCTAGGTTGAGGGCCAGCAATTTCCTCAATTGTTGGCCCAAGCCCAAGTCGAACCTAGAGTAGATGGGCTAGGTTTTGGTTGAGCTGACCCACTTGACATGGATGGCACTCGAATGCCATTGCTTTATCATCCCCATCTTCTAATTGGATTCAATCAAAAAAATCCTTCACAATAGAGAAATCGAAAGCAAGGAAGTGACAAAATTGAAAAGCAACCAAGGAAGCGACAATCTTACACGATCTTGTTTGTTTGTGTTTTTGAAATGTTGTGAACTCCCTATTCATAGATTGTGGTCCTTATTTGTAGAACTAGCTCACTTAGAATTAGATGATTGGAATGTGGGGTGCTTGGTGTTGACTCTCTGGTATGAGAAGTCAGTCGCGACACAAAGATGCCTGGGCATGCAGTGATATGGCCTCTAGTATGGGTGCATTTGCTAGGGTAGGATAGATTTGGAATCTTTGGAGCTAGTAATATGATGATCTGGTGGTGAACTAACATCGGTTACTTGTAACAATGTAAATAATAGGAATTTCATGTGATTGAAACGCAAGATACATAAGGGAAATAAATATGGAAATACTCGATTCAATAGAGATGATGCTCAATCTTGACTTATTCCCAAGGGTCTAGGCAGAAAGAGGGTTTTGATTACTTTGTAGTTTGGATGATTACCATTGCTATGCTTATTGCATTTGCATATATGTATGATATCACCATTTATCAGAAGGATGCTAAGACTACCTTTTTGCATGGTGTTTTGAAGGAAGACATTGATATGTATCGGCTTAAAGGATTTATAGTACGTAGGTTGGAAGTGAGAAAAGATAAGCAAGCATGTGAAATCCTTATATGGATTAAAGTTATCAATTAAAATGTGGCTTGAGTTAGTTTGGACAATTTATAGTTAATACTTCAACTTCAAGGTTCAATGAGTACATTTAACATGAGCATTATCTTTTGCCCATGTGTCAATGAGGTACTATTGTTTGGTTGTGACATTAGGATAGTGAATGAGATGCAGTCATTCTCAAGTAATAAGTTTGAAAGGGATGTTGCTAATGTTAGCTTGGGCCTTAAATTGTCTTTGTCAATTGGAGGATTTTTTTTTTGAAAAACATCAATTGGAGGAATGAGAATTTCGCACTCATTATGTTGAGGAAGTACCTGAGAAATTCCGCTAGCGAGATCATAGTTTTATGAGCATTCCCTGTGATTTATCTAAACTCTATAAGAGCAAGAATTTAGTGCTGGTTGCTCAATTAATATACATATAATTTGGAGCTTAATGTATTTTGCAAACTACGTGAGACTAGGCATTGAATTCAGAGTCTCCATTCTTGATAGATAATTATTTTTTTCAATCATGCTCATTGGTGGAGTCCTTTGACTGAGTACGTAAGTACTTGAAATGTTTCGTCTTATGTGGGCTATATCATGGTCTCTCTTGGTGTTGAAAGAATACAATGTTGTAAGTGTAGATTCTCCCTACCAGGAGGGGGTGACGTAATAAATTGTGGAAAATATAATATAAATAATCTCACAAAATTCAATCACACAATGTGCACAATTATTTTTAGGTGGAAACCCAAACCAGGTGAAAACCACCACCTAACCCTCTCGAGTTAGGATTTTCCGATCAACCAAGTTGATCAAATCTACTAAACGAATCACTTAAACGAGGGTGATTCAACTTCAATTACAACCACGCTACAAGTGCGAGGGTAGCGTTCCTTAACCCCTTCTCTTCACGGGAAGGATTTTGTCCCACGAAGGAGACGGGAATTCGCAAAGCGAATATCCAACCAAATAACAAAGTAAAATAACAAATATAATCTTATAGAGCCAACAAAGATTTAAACCTAGCTTCTATAGGAATTATGAAACTCTCCTTTGTAAGGAGTGCGTCGAATCGATGACGTGGGTGCGTGAGCCACGCGACGGCGCAACGTCGCTCTCGTGAACTACAACGGGAGAGCGAGGGCGCAAAGGCTTGATGCTCTCAAGATGTAGAACTTGAGCTTGGAGAGCAAGGGCTTTTCTTGGACACAAAAGAGTGTGAAAGTGTATTACTAGGTGTGTCTTGTGTATCTAGGTGTGTGTTTGTGTGTAAGAGGTTCCTCTCTATTTATAGAGGCCTTAGGAAGGCTTTGGAAAGCTTCCATAGCCGTTGGGTGCAAAGTCCAAGAGAATCAGGCCGAAATCAGGAACAATGATTGTATTGTCAGGGTTATTAGACGTCTGATCCTGGCATCAGACGTCTGGGAGATCACTTTAAGACGTCTGGGAACAAAGTCAGACGTCTGATTTTAGGCGGGTTTCTTCCTGACTTGAATCAGATCTAAACAGGGTTCTAGTGCAAGTCCATCAGACGACATACAGGACGTCTGGCACTATGTCTGGACGTCTGGAAACCTACTTTTTCGTGGGAATGAATTTCCAAGAGTTGCAACGGCTAGAAAATCTCTGAGAAGAGATTTTGGGTCAGCCGAGGCAAAACGGTCGTTTATTAGACGTCTGGAAAGACTTAAGGACGTCTGATAAGGCTCTAACGGTCATATCCTCCAGTGCTTGTTAAGCCAGCCAACGGTCCACTAATTGGACGTCTGACAAGTCCATTAGACGTCTTCTAAGACGTCTGGACTAAGGTTTGGACGTTTGATTTCATCAGACAGAGCTAACAAGTCCAGCCTAAATATTATTAGACGTCTGAATCAACAGTCAGACGTCTTAAAACACATTATCAGATGTCTGATTTTGGAATTAGACGTCTGGAAAAGCTGTTTGAACCCTATATTGGTTTTCTGAATTCTCTACAGAAAACCTAAGTATCCTAGGGTCGTGCTGGTGTTCCTAGGACTACTGTTAGGGTACTTTGAGGCTCTTTAACATGAATCTAAGTAACAAAAATAAAGAGCAACAAAAGAAACGAAAAATACAAAGAGTACAAGAGAAGGAAATCTATCCTATTCTTCATCTTCTTCCTTCTTCAAGCCATCGCTCCTCGCAAATCTCCTCTATTCTCCATCAAGCTCCTCCAATCCGTCCTGGATGCGAGCTCGAACTCCGTCTAGTCACTTCTCCATTTGCAATTTGCCTGAAATCTGAGACTCCAAGTGCAAATGTTAAATGACATGTGTTGTGTAGTCATCAAAATAAACGATTGCGGTGCTCTAGCACCAACAGTAAGTTGGATTGGTTAAATGGAGAACTTTAGGAGTAATAGTTTAATGGAAATGGATGTTTATTGTTGTGGGAGTCCTTGGAGGTCAGCAAAGAGGATTATTTTGGTTTAGTTAACTTTTGATGTTGAGCTTTTTTTGTGTTTACTGGGATGCTGCTGGAATTGAAGCTAAATGACTAAATGTTTCTCTCGTCCTAGATACCCATGGTGGGTTATTTATTTCCATCAATCTTTTTGTGTTGTGGTAATGCAACATGTTGTAAAGTGAAGTATTCAAAGTAGAATTAGAAGCTTGGAGATATCTAAGCCAAATTGGAAGTTATAAGGGATTCCCTGTCCTATGGAGTAATTGTAGGATTTTATTGCATCCAAAGACAATGCAACGGATCATCTAATCAAAGAACTTGATGGACTTTTGGTCCTTTGGTGTAGTTGTTCAAGCATGTGTTGTGATTTAGTCCCAAATAGTGGAGTGGGATTTTGTGGTGTGTGTGGTGGCCTATAAATAGGCATGTGCTTCGCCACTTGTTTCTTTGAGAGAGAGGAGAATAGGATAGAGCTACAAACCCAAAGGGCATTTCTCCCGTGGTTTTCTCCCTGTTCTTTGTGAGTGGAGTTTTTACGTAAACCCAAGTATTCTGCTGTTTGTTTTTATGTTTTTGATATCTTGTTTGCGCTTCCATTGCTTCGTATTATTCAACATGGTATTAGAGTAGATTGAGGCCCGATATCCCACTTAAATGAAACTGCCTCACCCTCCACCTCACACCTTTCTCTCCTCTGTTACTTAAGGAAACAACCTCGTCGAGGTTGTTACATTGGTGCAAGATTCGTAACAACCGATCACCAAGGTTGTTGTAGCAGGTTGATTAGCAGCAGTTTGTAGAAGTGCAACAGGGTTGATCATCT
This sequence comes from Thalassia testudinum, assembly GCA_037157565.1. Taxonomy (NCBI): domain Eukaryota; kingdom Viridiplantae; phylum Streptophyta; class Magnoliopsida; order Alismatales; family Hydrocharitaceae; genus Thalassia; species Thalassia testudinum. The sequence continues at coordinate 20,465,805 of JAZHRO010000059.1, forward strand.
AGCAGGTTGTAGCAGTGTTGATCAGTTGGTTGCAGTGTGATCGCAGTGGTTGCCAAGGTTGTTGAGTAGTTTGTTGATCGTAAAGAAGGTTGATGTGCAGTGTGCGTTGCAAGATCTAATTAGATCAGTGGTTATAAGATTTGTTGCGTGCAAGATTTGTTATTGATCTATTGATTCAGCAAGATTTGTTCTTAGCATGGTTGATTTAGTTACCGTTGATAGTGATTTGCTGATCCAAACGGTTGTTTTGGTCAGTTAGTTGTAGTTGGTTGCAGGTGGTTCCAATTGGTGTACTGCTTCCTCAAAGAAGGGTGAGGTTCTTGGAGGTGCTATTGCAACATCATGGGAAGTGCAAGTGGGGCTTGGCAAGGTTTTAAATATCGATATCGATATCGTATCAAGTCAAAAAGGAATATATCGAGGATATATCGCTGATATCAGTGAATTTTAGGGAAATCGTTAAGAAAGGCCAAAAATGTAAAAAAATGATACAAATTTTATGTATTAAAGGCAAAAATCGTGTGTGTTTGTGTGAATAGCTTTCAGCTTTGTGTGAATAGGTTTCACTTTTCTCGCCCATCACTGAGTAGTGAATAGCTTTCAGGTTTCCTGCCCATCGTTGAATAGCTTTCCTGCCCAACAGTGGCTGGTATTGGGATATATCACCGATATCTCGAGGATATCGCCCAATATATCATGATATTGGGAAAAAGAAACTTCAGGTGATATCGATATGCCTCAGGCCGTCGATACCGATATATTGGCGATATATCGTCGATGTATCGACAATATATCAAACCCTAGGGCTTGGCAACGTTAATTGGTCCTAACAGCGATGGAGACTCGTGCAAGATCGCGAGTGGCGAAGGTGAGGTGAAGTAAAAAAGGAGAGAAGCAAGAAAAGTAAAAAAGGGCAAAATTAGAAAGAAAAAAAAGGAGAGAGAAAGAAAAAAGGAGGAAGGAAAATTTTGAAGGAAAAAGAAAATAAAAAATAAAATAATAATGAAAAAAAATTTGATGATGATTATGTTTAAGAGAAGAGGGGAAGAAGCTCTTCTCTTGTTTTATTATTTTTCCTTCCATAGAGTTTGAGAGAAAGGGGGAGTGTGGATCCTATTGTATTTCCCTTATTTGGGAATCCCTTTGTTGCGGATTACCATACGAGAAACCACAACTCTGGGAGGTCTAGGGTTTTAAGGTATCTAAAGGAGAAGCCACTTGTTGTTGAGGTCTCCAGAGGAGAGGTCAGTTGTTGTTAAGGTCTTCAGATGAGAGGCCAATTATTGCGGTGAGGTTTCAAGAGGAGAGGCCAGTTGTTGTAGTGAGGTCTCCAGAGGAGAGGCCCTTCCAGCCAGTTGGGGTCTTCAAAGGAGAGGCTGGTTGTTACAGCTAGCTCCAGATCTCATCGATGTGTCGTCATCAGCACACCCGCCAAAAGCAAGAACTAGTTGAGAGATTGTGTTCTGTTGTGTAGAGTGGGATTTTGTTGTTGTACAAGGTGAGCATTGCATGCTCCAGCTTGGGGAGTGTTCAAGTATGTGTTGTGATTTAGTCTTATATAGTGGAGTGTGATTTTGTGGTATGTATGGTAGCTTATAAATAGGCATGTACCCCGCCACTTGTTTCTTTGAAAAGAGGAGAATAACAGAGATACACGCCCAAAGGGCACCTCTCCCATGGTTTTCTTCCCGTTCTTCGTGAGTGGGGTTTTCATATAAACCTAAGTGTTCCGTTTGTTTTTATGCTCTTGATATCTTGTTTACGCACGCGTTGTTTCGTATTATTCAACATGGTATCAGAGCAACGATCCTAGATCGGGGCCTGATATCCCACTTAACGAAATCGCCTCACCCTCCACCTCACGTCTTTCTCTCCTCTGTTACTTTAGGAAACAACCTCATCGAGGTTGTTATATTGGTACAATGTCCGTAATAACCAATCACTAAGGTTGTTGCAGCAGGTTGATTAGGAGTAGTTTGCAGCAGAGTTGATCATCCAGTAGGTTGTAGCAGTGTTGATCAGTTGGTTGCAGTGTAATTGCAGTGGTTGCCAAGGTTGTTGAGCAGTTTGTTGATAGTAAAGAAGGTTGATCTGCAGTGTGTGTTGCAAGATCTGATCAGATTAGAGTGGTCATAAGATTTGTTGCGTGCAAGATTTGTTACTGATCTATTGATTCAACAACATTTGTTCTCAGCGTTGTTGATTCAGTTATTGTTGATAGTGATTTGCTAATCAGTAACAGGGAATGATCTACAGATGATCTCTGAAAGCCATCAGACTCCACCACTTGAGACAGCTTTTAGAACCATGCACGTGGACTCTACTTGAGCCCATATATAGCCTTTCTTAGCCTGCACACACACTTCCCCTACACCTCATAACCAAGAGGTTGTTGCATATAGACATCCTCCTGTAAGTCTTAGTAAAAAAAGGTATTTTTTATGTCAAGTTGATGAAGTGGCCAATCATAATGTGCTACAACAGAAACTAGTATCTGCATTGTTGACAATCTTACCACTAGAGAAGATATCAAAGAAGTCCACCCCATAGGTTTGGGTGAACCCCTTTGTTACCAGTTGTGCTTTATATCTGGTGATGCTTACATCAGGATGTAACTTGAGAGCAAATGCTCATCTGCACCCAACAAGATTGACTCTTGGCGGAAGTGGTGCAAGGCCCCATGTACCCACTACCCTTGCTCCGGAGTGCAGCTATCTCCTCGTCCATGACTTAATGCCACTTTGGATGAAGCATGGCTTCCTGGTAGGACGTCGGCACGACAGTGGTACTCAGGGCTCTAGTAAACCCAGAAAAAGCAGTACCAAGATCAGCAATGTTGAGATATCCCGTTACATCATACTTGGCACAAGATTGGAGTGCCTTTTGAATGTTAATCGGAAGGTCACTATCCACCTGTAAATCCTTCGTAGCCTCAACTGTCCCTGCATTATCACAGGGCACTAAAGCATTAGGGTCTAAAGACTGTTTGCTCACTTGGGAGAGGCTGGAGGTGTAGGAGGAGGGGGCATTTGAAAGGTAGTATGCGGCCTTTGATAAGTAACAACAGGGTCTTGAAATCGATTCTTCTTAGTGGAAGGAGTAGGAGGAGCATCCATAGGTATAGCACCAAATGGAATAGGTTGAATGGACATAGGTGCCTCACCAATCACTGGAAATAAGTCTGAACTGGTAGTGGAAAAATACGACACGAACTTATGAAATGTCACATTGTAGAAACATAGTGGCGGGAATGAAGAGGATTAAAATACCTGTACCCCTTTTGGATTCTAGAATAACCTAAGAAAACACACTTGGCAGCCTGTGGTGCTAGTTTATCTTGTCCAGGAGTCAAATCATGAACAAATGCAATGCACCTAGAAACAGGAGTAACAAAAAACAAGGGGCGACTGGGGTACAAAACATGCCATGGAATTTGCTCATGAATGGCAAAGTTTTGCATCTTATTAATTAGAAAATAAGTCGTAAGAACATCATCCCCCCAATATAACGCAGGTTCTGTATGGTGAATCAGAAGGGTGTGTGCAATATCTAACAGGTGTCTATGCTTCCTTTTGACAACTACATTCTACTGAGAGGTATGAGCACAAGTAGTTTGGTGGACAAAATAATTAGCACGGAAAAATTGCAACAAGAAAAAGGTGCAAAACTCCAAGGCATTATCAGAATGAAACATCTTAATGGTGACAAAAAATTAGGTTTTTATTTCTATAACAAAATTCTTAATGATAGTATCCACATCAGATTTATTTTTCATCAAGAACAACCTAAGGTTTCAAATGCCAATTTCGATGCCGTTTCGATAAATTTCTAAGTGTGTATTTTGGAGGCATACCAAGGGCATGTCGGAGGCATGTCGACATATACCGACAAAAATGACAGTAGTCAAAATAATTAGAATTTCAAGGAAATCATAAGCTTAAACATATTTATGTAAGAATAGTAATTTTATATCCTAATATTCATATGCAATATATAGTCTATTATATCAAGTTGAAATATTTAAATAACACGGAAGCATAAATCAAAGCAATAAGACAATTATGGAATGCTTGGGTTTACGTGGAAACCCCACTCATGAGGAGCGGGGAAAAAATTACGGGAGAAGTGTCCTATGGGCGTGTTTTCTCTATATTTCTTCTCAAAGATAAATGGGAGTACATGCCTATTTATAGGCCATCACTCACACATAAAGTGCACACTTTCCAGTGTGACACTAAATAACCACTCAATTCTCTCAACACTCCCCCTCAAGCTGGAGCATAGAATGCTCAGCTTGTAACACAAAGAAACCCATTCTACACAGGCGGGAACAAAGGTTGGAGCTGTTGAAAGATTTGTGGTTGTCTTTGAAGACCTGGTGTTGATAGCTCCCCATTTAGTATCCTTGAAAAGGGTCTTCTTCTGAAGATCTCGAAGCTGCATCCCCCGCATAGAAACTGACTGGGCCCTTTCTTTGAGGACCATGAAAATGGATCTCCCTCTCTTTGGAGACCTCGAAATTCTGGACCTCCCAGAGTTCGGTTTCTTATGTGAAGATCATCTACTAAACAAGTCCATAGCGGTATTCGATGTCACCTCAACTGCTAGAGGATGCTATCGTGCCTTGGGACTTCAACAAAGGAACTACCAAACGAGGGTGACTACAATAAGCTCCCACACTCTCCCCTTTCTCCCATACTAGTATGGGAGAAAAAATAATAATGACGAGAAGAAAATGAAACAATAAAAATTGGAGAAGACTTCTCCACATATTCTTTCAAACATGAACTTCAATTTTTTTATCATCATTTTTTTCATCATTCTTTTGATTTTTTTTTCAATTTTCTCTCTATCTTTTTTTTCCTTTTTTTCTTTCTCCCTTTTTTTTTCTTTTTTTTTCTTCTTTTTCCTTTTTCTCATTTTTCCTTTCCTTCCTTTTTCTTACTTTCCTCTATTTCCTTCTTTTCCTTTCATTCGGTATCTTTTTTTTATAGTTTGCTTGGCCTGGTATCCCTTTCTTTTCTTTTACAAAGCTATGTGCCTAATGAGAGACCAATAGAAGTAAAAATAGGGGTCTTACAAGGAGCGAGACTGTACAGAACAAATCACACGCTAAAGCCACGAGAATAGCGAGGACTTGGTCTCCTAGAAGACTCCATTGTCTTCGCTAATCTTGTATGTGAGATCTTCGCTCAGATTGTCGCTGTGATCTTCGCCGTCATCAATGCTAGGCCTCGCAACCACGTGCTTCGCCTTGTCTTCATCTCGTACGGCGTTGCTAGGGTCTACTTGAACCTTAGTGGCGCCACCTAGCTTGCCAGTGCTCCAACGTCGCCTCCAAGAGCATGGTGGTTGCTCTATCGTCAACAGCATCACCTCTATCATTGACGCCATCAGTGCTCACATGATGGTCGCCAGCTCCATCGCACGTGAGGATCCGCGAGGCCATCGCCAGCACCATCGCCGGTGGAAACCCCTCTCGATCATAGGTTGGGGCTCGATCCCTAGCAGAGTCGCTAGATCGACAATGCTCTTCGCCGTGTGGCTTCTTCACATTGTGCTTTGCGATCTCAATCAGTGCAAGACCTTCTTTAGACTTGCGATCTCGTCGAGCTCCTCCTCGTAGCGTCAATGGCGCCACTACTCTTCTCCATCCTCGTTTGATCATGTGGATCCTTGCTCAACTCGTGGTAGAGTAGTAGCACCTTACGCTGAACTTGGAACAAAAGAGAAGTATCACAAAACCATTGATGCGGTGGTCTCGCTGCCCCTCTCTTGACCACAGGGCAATGCCATCACCTTCCTCGAGCAGTACTGTCGTGGTGCTTCACCGGTGCTCTTGCACCCTTGCAGCATTGCCTGGAGGGTTGCCCTGATCTTGCGATCTCCTCTAGGAGATTATTGTGAATGACCAGCATCAAACTAATGCTCTCTTCCTTTGGCTGATGTTGAATCAACAAATAACTCGAAGAAGAATAGATAATGAAATGATAGAAATCCTAAGCACAATAATAACCCAAGAACGACTTGCTCTGATACCAAGTTGAAATATTTAAATAATATGGAAGCATAAATCAAAGCAATAAGACAATCATGGAATGCTTGGGTTTACGTGGAAACTCTACTCACGAGGAGTGGGGAGAAAACCACGGGAGAAGCGCCCTATGGGCATGCTTTCTCTATATTTCTTTTCAAAGATAAATGGGAGGGATACACGCCTATTTATAGGCTATCACTCACACACAAAGTGCACACTTTCCAATGTGACATTAGATAACCACTCAATTCTCTCAACATATCATGTTCAAGTTCAAGAATCAAATATCAAATAATTACTGGGCAGATTGAATTAAGTCATGCAAAGATAAAAGATTCAAATATATGGTTACAAAAAATAAAGTAAAAATATAAAAATTAAAATTTAAATATCTAATTAATTGATCTTAAATTAATTTATCAGCTAGTTTGAGGTCTTTCACTGTGTTGATTGATTGACCAATTTGAATATATCTAAATTAACATAACGATGTGTGTTGTATTGACTATTTTTATTTATGTCACCCCTTATGAGTCACGTTTAGATCTAGTTGTATCATATTTATGTATGAAAAATATAGGTTGTCACTTTCAAACATGGGACCATGGGTTTCTAGGTTGGATGTTTTCCTTGAAGTAAATGATGATCAATTAAGGAAGTAAACATGCTCTTAGTATTTGCAATTTTCAAGTTTTATTTTTTTATGGATGGATACAAGTTCTTTATTATTTAATACTAACCTAAACTTTAGATTTTATTTATCTGAATTAAACAGATGTTTCATCAATTTTAAATTGTGATTAGACTTATATGTTCGTAATAATAATAGATGTAGAGTCTAGTATGTTGATCTACTTTATAATTATGAATAGGTATGGAATCAAACCTTAAGAGAGTTGGAAGAGACGAGTAGCGAGACGAGAGGAAGCAGTAAGCAACAACGAAGATTCGATTTGGGTAAGAATAGAATACCAGCAACAATGTGAGCAATAGTAGTAAAAATGGGAGAACTAAGCGGTAGTAGCAAGTCAAAATGTCGAGTGAATTTCGTTGCTTGTAGAAATTTTGGCGAAATTTCGATATTTCGTCAAAATCCATGTGTTTCGACATTATATTGATGTCGATATAGCCTAACCCCAAAAATAACTATTTCGATAACATGCCGATAATTTAAATCACTTACAAAAATAAAAATGGGCAAAAATTGGTTATTGAGACACTTATGTAATGATTTAAGAATTATATCTAATGCCATCAATTTCTCCAAACTTATCGACATATTATTCATGTTTGGTAAAATATTGCTGACACTCTTGCATTTCGACATTACATGTGTGTCGATACTACTCGTTAGAAAAAGGTCATTTCGTGAGCATACTGTGGGCATGTCGTAGGCATTCAAAACAATGGGACAACCAACTAACATAGGAGAAATCATCAATAAGAACAATAAAATAACGATTTCCAAGGCTGTCAAGAACCTGACTTGGACCCCATACATCTATATGGATCAAATCAAACAATGCAGAGGACCCGTAATGACTGGAAATAGGAAAACTAGCACGGTGGTGTTTGGCCAACTGGCATGCGCTGTAGTAATGGTGGTACTGGTAGGTATGTGAGGTAGCACATGTCTAAGTCTCTTCATAGGAAAGTGGCCAAAGTGAAGATACCACGGGATGGGAGATCGAGTGGCCAAAAGCAGTCTCTCCCTAACTCACAGAAGTAGCAGCAGCAATCGGAGAGTGACTTAGGCGGTACACCCCTCATTCCTCACATCCTCTACCAATCATCCTCCTCGTGAGTTGGTCCTGCAAGACACAAGTGTGCGCATAAAAAATGGCGCTGCAATTGAGTTTTCTGGTAATATGGTTAACAGAAAAGATACTAAGTGGAAAATCAAGGACATAAAGAATATTCGACAGTTATAACATAGAGGAAAGAGTTACTCCATCCTTTCCTGTAACCTGTGGTAGTCTACCATTTGGCACCTGGACTGTCCTGCCTGGAGGGATAGATCTCAAGTTGGAAAAAGCATCCGAGGTGCCACGTAAGTACTGCGAAGCCCTTGAATCCACCAACCAATCACCGTATCTAAGGGTAGACAATGAATAAGCACCAACAATACCTCAGGTGGAGGCAACAACTGTGTTTGTAGAACTAGACTGGGAAAGATGGCTAATTTTTTGTAATAGCTCAAACTCTACTCAAGTAACTTTCTTAGGTGTAGATTGAGTAGTTTTTATCGCTTGGTGAGCAGTAATAGGCCTCTTGTGCTTCTGCCAGCCTTAGGTGGCGATGAAGGCACCTACCAGCAGCAAATGACGCAACTGGGTGTCGAAGTTGGGTTGCAAGGGCCTTGGTGGTGTGCATGAGGGTGGGGGTCCCCCTTCCTATTGCTGTTGCCCTACCAGCAGGGAGGGAGCGATGTGGGACATGATCGGAAAGAGAGGGGGGTGGCGGTGGCAGTGGCAGCGGCGAGAGAGAGGCCTCTCCCTAGGGTTTTGGTGTAGAAGAGCATTCGAGCATGAAGATTTTAGGACCTACCCCGCTTTGATCCCATGTTGAGGGAGAAGAGAATAAAACATCTTATTGATAAAGAGTCCTAAGCCTCTTTATACAGGGAGAGGCTTCGGGAAGATTACACAAGTGATGCACATGAAATAACAAAATAACAAATCACTTCCTTTTATATAAATACTCCAACATGCTGAATTCAAGTCGGACTTATCTGACCCTAAGAGGTTGGGTTTGACAACTTGAGTGGCCTGAACCTGCTAGGCTCGATAGATATATTCCAATCTTAATCTGGTTGTGTTTGAATGGGGTTGAATAGGAATCTGATGGTCTGTCTTTGATTGTCCAAGGGGTTGCACCGAAGTAGCTCTCAGGGTTGGACAAAAGATCAATCCTAAGTCAGGCCGAGGTTGCTTCCTTAGGTTTTTGGCTTGCATGACCTCAAACTCATGGCATGCAATTTTCCCTTCGCCTCAGATAGAGGTTTGTACCTGAAAGATTTCTGACCTCATTTGGAGTCTGACATAAGATGTCTGGCCGTTACATTGGTGGACACCAGACGGGTTTGGACATATTTGATAGTTGTAGATTTAGATTCGGCATAATTTGGGCAAGGTTTGTCAGTACGAACCTGGAATTCAGGTTTCAGTCTGACTCTTCCTGAGACTCAGACATTCTCTGAGGGCTTGGGTTACATCATCTGCATTGCTTCTTGAATTCTAACTAATTAGGCAGTTACTTTTCTTGAAATTTCTTCCAGAATCTCTTAAGGCTTCATAATTGGCATTGCATGTCAAGTGTATTTCTTATGGACTATACATTGCAGCATGGGAGATTTGAGATTCTTCCAAGTCTCTGTTTTTATGCGTTAGAAATAACATTGATATTAGCATATTGTGACTCTACTTCAATGTTTTGTTTTTTTTTTTGGTGTTTTTGGTTGGTTATTCTATGATTCATTGCGGATTGTTTCATCATTCATGATTTGGGCACATCATTCATTGGACCTTTATTCAATGTTGGTTTTGTCCACATGTTTTTGCATCCGGAAAAAGGAACCAAACTTTTACTTTGGCAAAATTATGTATCGCAATTTATTCTTTTTATTGAAAAAGATCAACTTGGTTATTTTCGTTGTGAAAAGAAAATCGTAACTTTCTTTTTATAGAGAGAGGGTTTAGTTACACAAGGAAACACCATAAACCACAACTCACTTACCAAAAACGACGACTAAAAATAGTAGGATACCTAATAACTACTAAAAATAGTAGGACACCTATTTCTTAACACTCCCCTTCAAGTTGGGGCATAGATATATAAAAGCCCCCACTTGTCACATAAGAAATCATGTTGCTTCTTCTTGAGTGCTTTGGTAAGAATGTCTGCCAACTGTAGGTCTAAGGAGATGTTGGGAGTGCTAATTCTGTCTTCCATAATAGTGTTCTGGATAAAGTGGCAATCAACCTCAATGTGCTTCGTGCGCTCATGGAAGACTGGGTTGGATGTAATATAGGTTGCCGATTGATTGTTGCAGTAAAGTGGCATTGGTTTTCAACCTAGATGCCTATATCTTGTAAGAAGGCTACGATCCACATGATCTCACATGCGGCATGGGCCATGGCGTGGTATTCAGCCTTAGGGTTGGAAGGAGCACCTTCGCTTTGTTTCTTGCTTTGCCATGACACAAGGTTGCTACCAAGAAACATGGCATATTCGGATGTAGAATGACGATCCTTTATAGACCTAGTATAGTCAGCATTCGAGTAGGCCCTATTATCCATAGATCCACTTGCCCTGAAGTATAGGCCTCAACTAGGATTACCTTTGAGATATCTCAAGATGAGACATATCTCATGTTAATGGCTGTAATGTGGCGTCTGCATGTGTTGTCTATTTTTGCTATCTGCAAAGCTAATGTCTGCTTGTGTGATGGTTAAGTATAACAGTCGTCCAACCAAGCTACGATATCGGTTCACATCTTCGTATAGGGGGTTATCCTCCTCTGTATCACGAATGAGCTATCTTAATGGGAATGTCAGATGGCTTTGCCCTTAGAAAATCATCCTCTTAAGTATCTGGAGGGTATACCATCTCTGAGATAAAGAAATACCTGATCCTTGGTGAATGACCTTTATTCCAAGGAAGTATCGTAAGTCACCGGGATCCTTTGTCGAAAACGTGGTCTGTAGGAAGGTCTTGGTCTGGTGAATATCGTCCTTATTGTCACCAGTCAGAACCATGTCGTCTACATAGACGACCAGGATAACAACTTTGCTTGCAGTTGCCTCTCCAATCCTTTGTATAAATATAGAATGATTTGAGGATGACCGCTGAAAGCCAATCCTCTGAATCTTTGTGCTCAAGCACTCGAACCAGGCCCTGGGACTCCACTTTAGGTTGTAGATAGCCTTTTGCAAACGGCATACATGCTCCCTCCGACTGCTATACTTAGGTTGCTATCTCACGTAGACCTCCTCGGCAAAATCTCCATACAAGACTTTTTCAAAAAATCTCCATACAAGAAGGCATTCTTGATGTTCAATTGGTATAACGACCATCATTGGTTAACTGCCAAAGCAACAATGATCCTAATAGAGGATATGCGTGTCATCGGAGAAAAGGTCTCCAAATAGTCAATGCTATAGGTTTGGGTGAAACCTTTGGTAAGAAGGTGAGCCTTATACTTGTCAACAATGCCGTTCGCTTGGTACTTGATGGTATAAGCCCATCGACAATCTACAAAGGTAGCACCACGAGGGCATGGTACTAGCTCCCGTGTCCCCTTAGATTGTAATACTTACATCTCATCATCCATGGCTGCTTGCCATCTAGGATCTTGGGAAGCCTCTCCATGGTCTCTGGGAATGGTGGTGGTAGTAATGACAGAGGCAAACTGTCTAGTCTCCTCCAGGTGAGAAGTCCTAGTATAGTTGGACATTAGATGTAAAGTGCAAGATCGCGTAGCCTTCTTCAGAGCAACATGCCTCTTATTAGTAGATCTATCTCATTAGGTTCCATAGTAGGAAAAGTATCCTAAAGTGCTGTAGAGGGATCAACAGATTGGCTGTGGTAGACCTGAGCCTCCTTGGGTGCTAGTTCTATGCTGGCATTGTCGGAGTAATATGGGACCTTCTCGAAGAAGGTGACATCTACTGTAATTGTATACTGCCTATGCATGGGATTATAGCATTTGTATTCTTTCTGAGTCCGTGAATAGCTCAGAAAGATACACTTCATTGCCCTCGGAGAAAACTTATCCTAATTCCCATCGGCCTGAACAAAACAAACCCAAAGACATGCATGGGCAAGGTAAAGGGTTTGTCATAGTCAGGAGGTAGTACCTGATACAGAATCCTCCTTTGAAGCATTAACGATGGTACTCTATTAATCAAGTATGCAGCGGTCAGTATAGTGTCACCCCAAAACTACTTGGGCACCTTCATGTAAATCATCAATGTTTTGGCAATGTCGAGAAGGTGCCTCAACTTGTGCTTGGCTACACCATTCTACTGGGAAGTGTGAGTGCAAAAAGTCTACTGGATGGTCCCATGTGCACTTAGAAATCCTTCATCTCCTTATGGACAAATTCCAAAGCATTATTGCTCTGGAAGATTGACAATAGAGGAGTAATGTGTCCGAATCTTTGCAAAAACTCTTTGAATGATTTATGGAATCTTGGCACACTCTTCATCTGAAAGACTCAAGTGAGGTGGCTATGGTCATCAACAAATACAACATAGTGCCTACGCTCTTCAATACTCGAGACTCTGGTGGGCCTCCACACATCACAATGGACAAGGGAAAAAGGACTCGTGCTCACCCCATCACGTTGTCATGGAAAAGCGCTTCGATGATGCTGCCCCAACTGACAATCCTTATAGTCCAGTGTCAACGAGTGTGGCAACTCAAGTTACATCTGATGCATCTTTCCCGCTGAAGGATGCAAGCCGCCTATTCTAAAGCCATGGATCGCTAGTAATGGAAAGTACCCCAGCAAATAAGGTTGGTGTGTCCAGATGATAAAGTCTGTCTTTTTCCATCTCACCACCAATGATCTCATTGGTGCATTTGTCTTGGAAGTAGCAATGTCTGTCATTAAATATGACTTTGCACTGGAGATCCTTACATATCTTGTGACTGATAGCAAGCTCTTGGGAAACTCAGGGGTGTAGTGTACTTCTCCAATCCTCAAAACAGGGGAAACCTAGACTTCTCCAATCGTGGTAATCGAAGAGGTTGCCCCATTGGCAACTCAAACCTCTCGGATTCCACATGGTGTGGTTGGGTTCTTCAACTTCCCAACGTTCCTAGTGAGGTGGATCGATGCTCTCGAATCAGTCATCCATGATCCAGATCTCCTAACCATCTTCTTTAATCCCTTGTAAGTCGAGAGACCATCCCCACATCAATCTGAATTTTGCCTCATCCTAAGGCAAAATAAACTTCTTGTGCATGAGAGAAGGCTCATCATGCTCCTAGAGAAAAACTCCATCGGGTGAGAAAACTCATCACCAACCAAAAGGGGGATTTTGCTTGTGAGAGAAGGCTTATCACATAGCAACATGGGAATCGGACAGTAGCAGCCACAATAGATGATTCAGCGATGTGTCTGCTGATCTTCAAGTCAGCAACAGCATTGCTGCTGCCCTTCACGACAACGGCGATGTTGCTTCCTTCTTCGATCATCCTTTGAATCACTACGTGGTTGGTGATTCAAACATCTTGATTTGGTGGATATATGGTGGAATATCATACCATTGATTTGGGATTGTTGCTCTGATACCATGTTGACAAAGATCAACTTGGCTATTGTCGTTGTGAAAAGAAAGCCTTAGCCCTCTTTTTATATAAAGAGGGCTTAGGTATACAAGGAAACACCATAAATCATAACAATTCACTTATCAAAAACAATGAGTAAAAATAAGACACCTATTTTCTAACAAAATAATGACTAAAAACTCCTAACATTCTGCATTGTATCAAGCAAGGTTCACTCTACCTCGTGAAGTTTCAATCATTTGTTTGGGTGTTGTCAAGGTTGAATTGGCAAAAGCATTCGACAATGATTTCTTGGAGTAGCTTTGATGGTTGCCGCAAACTGGGTATTCAAGGTTAGAGCATGCCCCAAGACATTTTTTTGTGTATTTGACTGTGGAGTGTGTTGTCTACAATGGGGCTTGGTGTTACTTGAAAAATGTGTTAGCCAATGCTTCTTTTCTTACATATTGGGCTAATTACATATTTATTGCTGCAATCATTGTCAAAGATGTATATACCCCTATATATCTTGTATTTTCGCATATATCCCTGAAAATGGCTTTGTACCTTCTTCATATATCCTTGCAAATTAAGTGGGTCAAATAATAAGGATCTTTTTAAATATATGCCCTTTGTTCCCTTCACTTTTATCAAAAACCTCACCCCCTCCTCTTTTATTGAAGAGGGGGAGGGGGTCGAAGAGGATTTTTTGTTGGAAGAAAAGAGAAAAAAAGGATATATATATAGAATGATCTTTATTATTTAGTTCATTTAGCCTATAGAGGCATACGAAAAAGGCAAATGTCTATTTTCAACGGCATACACCTAAATATGAACTACAAAGGGTATACATGTCTTTGACAATGATTGCAAGGTCAGAAGCTTTGCAGGGTTTTTGTTTTTAAATATTCCTGTGCTTGTCTGATAACTAATTAATTAAAATTTATCAGACAGCTTTCTTCAAAAGAAAAAAATGTATTAGATGGCAAGTGGCCTCAATCAGTCATTCCTTCTGAAAAGCAGATTTTATCAAATTTTCTGACAAGTTAGTTGGCATTTTCTCCCATTCATGTTTTTTTTTGTTCTTGTTATCGGTTACTTATAACCAGATAATCTACAACAAACAAATAGCACATGTTCATGATGGGCTATTAGATGTATAAGTTTGTTAAAATGTGCTCTAGATTCTAGATTCGTTGAATTTCTGGAATAGTTCTACTTTGGATTTTAGGATGAGAGTTGGGCACTGTAAGAAAACTTCTAAGAATTGCTATCTCATTGAAGGTTTGCATGGGGAAGTTGAACTAGAAGGCCCTGTTGAGGAGATAGCTAGACAAAAAGCTGAAGAAGCAAAGACACTGCTAAATGAACTGGAAATAGTAAGCTTCAAAAGCATCTTCATGACAGTAATTTGCACTTGTTTGAATCTTCAATGGTTAGTTCATTTTTTTTTGGTGAAAAGAAATTCTCACAACCCCCTGGAAATTTACAAGTCCAGAATAATCTTCTAATTCAGTTATAGCAACCCTAAACTCAGATCCTTTTATCCTTTCAAAGCAAAAAAACCTATCCTAAACTCAGGGAATCCCTTTTGGTTTCATTGTCAATATGAGTTCATATATACATGAAAAACAGAAGAGTGGTTCCAATGTGCATTGGCAAGTAACATGGTACTTCAAGGAAAATGCTTAAGGTATGTATTACCTTGATGCAACATAATAATTTTGATGAGCTCTCAACGGATTTTGTTCTGATGGGTGAGTGGAGCGAAGGGGGTAAGTGATAGTGGAAGGGGTGCGCCTCCCTCACCGAGGGCGAGGGGAGGGAGGAGCAGGGAGTGGCCAGAGCGACGGGTGGACGTTGGTCGAGTGGAGGAGCTCAAGTTGCTTTCCCTTGGGCCCTACCTGGAAGCGCGATAAGGGCAGCAGTAGAGAAGGAACACGGTGCTTCAAGTGCCTTGGTCTTGGCCACTGGGTGAGGGAGTGCCAAGAGCTGTTGAGGTGTTGGAGGTGCAGTGGTTTTGGCCACCGAAGTGTTGTTTGTGCTCGTGGAAAGAGTGGGAAGGTTGCTTTGCCACCACCGCCGGTGGTTGGGATGCCTCAGGCGGAGGTGGATGCACCGTGTTTTGAGGGGGTGGTGGCATTGCAAGTTGAGATCGATAACGGCTTGGTAGGGGAGGTGATTGAGGGGCAGCTTCGATCGGAGGAGGTTGCTACTGCGCTTTGTGGTCTCTTGGCAGGGAGGAAGGTGGAGGAACTCTCCTTCGGTGATGGTAAGGTTCTGGTGCTGGCCTTCATTCGCTGGAGAGAGATCGGCTGTCTTTTATGGAGCTCCGGGTGGGTGTTGGGTGCCTGAGATGGCGGAGGCTGTGCATCCACGATGGTGCATTAAGGGAGCGCCAGCTGGAGAAACCTCTGGTTGAGCTAGCGATTCGCGGAATCCCATGGTGGTTGAGGACGGTGGAGGTGGTTGAGGTAGTGCTTGTGCCGTTTGCGCATTTCAGGGAATGTAGAGGTGCTAGCCTCTTTGAGAAACCACTTGTGGCCGTTGTTGAATCAAAGGGTGGGAGCTTCGTTGCTGGAGGGGGTGCTTCTCCGTCATGGGGGTCTTTCGTGGGTCGTAACATGTATGCCTACGAAGACTTCACCAGTGTCAGTCGGGGGCACCATTGTTGAGGTGGTTAGGAGATCGGGCGATGCCTCCACGGGTCGGGGCGGGGCCTTGGCGATGTCACATCGTGCTGCCAGGGTTTGGTGCCTTAAGCAGGAGAGGAAGTAGTCGGATGTTGACGTGGACTTGCCAACCGAGGATGCTGCGATGATTGCGGCTAACGACGCTTTGAATGCGGAGGCGAGGGGCCAGCTTCAGAGGAGAGGGCATATGGAAAAGTGGAAGGGTCGGGGGGGATTCCAGAGTTGGAGGCTCCTTTTGAGGATAGCTCCCCTCATTTACACTGGCACTAAAGGGTGTGCCTCCCCCGATGGGTCATGCCATGATCTGATTGGGGTTAGGGTAGATCACGTGACCCAAACAAAAGGGGTCACCCCTCTTTGTGCCTCGGATGCAGGCCTGATGGGAGGGAGCCCATATAAGGTAGGGTAGCGTTTCGAGTTTGGGGGAGTTCAAGCCCTTTCCCCCTCTTTATCTCTTGAGGTGACAATGGGGGTTGTCGCGGCCGATGTTGGGTCTCCAAAGATGCACGCTTCCCGCCTGTTCGAGTCGAGGGAGGTCGTGGGGGCTTTGCAACGTGATGCAAAGGCAATGGAGGACCCTATCTCTCCGTCTCCACGTCACATTGGCCCGGTTGGATGGGAGGCCGCGTTGTTGTTGGAGGATGACTGGAACGGCGACGTGCGGGGTGGGTCCGCCTGGCTAGGTGGCGCCAACGCGTGGTGCCGGGGGGGGATTTGATACAACAAGAGATGGTGGTTTCAAGGCGCTAGGTGTGGCGAAGCCCAGGTTTGGGAAGTGGTGGATGGTGTGAGAGGAGGTCTGAGGCACCGCAATAGCAGGTGTCAGAGGTGTTGGATGGGGACGATGTGGTGGCGCACCAAATGGTAGAGGCCGCCAGCTTTCATCAAGCGAAGAGGGGGTCTACCATGAATGCCTGATGATGGGAGTTCTTTCATGGAACGTTAGGGGTCTCAATGATCCATTTAGAAGGGCGGCTTTGGGGCGCTACATCCGGCAATGGAAGGCAGACATTGTTCTTTTATAGGAAACGAACTTGACGAGTTATGACAACATAATTTGGAAGTTGGGGGCTCTTGGATGAAGGAATTCCAAGCTCTTGATGCAGTCGGTCGTGTAGGTGGACAGCTTTTGGTTTGTTGCGAGGACGTCTTTGCCCTCGAGGATGTTTTCTTAGGTGACGACATTATCTCCGCTGGGCTTATGAGAAGAGATGGGACTAGGATGGTTATAACTGGAGTGTACGGCCCATTTGAGGCGTAGGTGAGAGGTTTGATGTGGGAGGAGCTGACAGCGGTGGTGGAAAACAACCATGGGGTGCTGTGGCTAGTTGGGGGGGACTTCAACACCACACTGTAGTTGGATGATAGGCTTGATGGGCGAGTGAGGCAGGACTTTGGGTCTGCGCAGTTTGCGGCGCTGCATGGGCTGATCGACTTGGTTCTAGTCTCCTGTGCTTGCACGTGTTGGAGTACAAATGGTTAGAAATTTAGGATCTACAGGTTCCTTTCTAGTGTTGAGATGGCAGTGGCTTTCCCGTTGGCAGAGGATTCTTCGTTGGAGTAGCCCTTCTTGGACCACACACCTTCGATGTGGAGATCGAATGAAGGTATCTTCTTTGACACCTATTTCAAGTTTGACATATCTTGGTTAATGGAGGTGGGATTCAGAGATTGGATGGAGGAGAGGGGGGGATCCATGGAGGTTGAGGGGTCAGCCACATCTCGGTTGGTTAGGAAGTTGGCTAGTTTGCGAGAATACCTGAGGGGCTTCAAGAAGGAAATCAGGGAGTCCCAGCTTAGGAGAAAAGTTGAGGCGTTAGTCGAGATCTCCAGAATTGATAGACAGGAGGACGGTGGAACGTTGATTGCCGAGGACAAAGAGCACAGGGCGAGGCAGATGTTGGTGGTGCAGGAGGACAGGAAGGTCGATGTTGAATGGAAGACAAGATCCAAATAGAAGTAGTTGAAGGAGGGTGATTCCAACACCAAAATTTTCCATCAGGTGACATATGCTAGGAGGATGAGGAATTGGATTGAGAGGTTAATGGTAGGAGGGATGGCTTATTTGGGTAGGGAGGAGGTGGGGAGAATGGCGGTAGAGTTTTTTAGGGAATTCACCGGAATACGCAGGAGGGGAAGGTGGAGGTGGAAGGGGGAGGACGTGTAGAGCATCTCAATGGAGCAAGTGATAGCCCTCACGGCTGGTTTCTTGGAGGACGAGGTAAGGAGAGCAATGTGGGAACTCAATGCAGATGGATGCCCAGGTCCTGATGATGGGTTCTCGATAATCTTCTACAAGGAGTTCTGGCTTGTGGTTAAGGAGGTGTTGCAGGTGTTGGAGGAGTTTGCAGCTGGAAACAGGGGATTTGACAGACTTAATAAATTTTATCTCTTCCTTCTGCCTAGGAAGGAATGTGCGAAGGCCATTGAGGAGTTTAGGCCGATCGCTTTGTCTAATGTGATTTATCTCATTGTTGCAAAAGTCTTGGCTAGTAGACTCTATGGGCTTCTAGGTGATTTAATTTCACATGTGTAGACAACTTTCGACCCAGGGAGAGGCATCTTGGATGGCTTTGTTGTAGCATTGGAGGCCCTGACCGCCTGGAGGAGAGAGAAGAAGATAGCTTTTCTATGGAAGGTTGACTTTAGCAAGGCTTATGACTCGATTCATTGGAACTTTCTATGGGCATCCTTAGCCAAGAGGGGCTTCCCTCAGGTTTGGATTGACTAGATGAAGAGGTGTGTTACGACTCTTGATTTTGCTGGATGGGAACGTTGTGGGAGGTTGGGTGCAACCTAGGAGGGGGTTCAGGTAGGGTTGCCCGCTTGCCCTGATGCTGCCTGTTCTGGTGGTGGGTGCCCTTGCAAGGGCAGCTCACAGGTCCTGTTTGAGGGGTCTGTTTAGAGTTTTCATGGTGGGAGCTGACATGGAGGTTTTGGTACTACAGTACGCGGATGATACGTTGTTTCTAGTAGAGGGGTTTGTACTGGAGGCTAAAAGGATGCACATACTTCTAGAGCTTTTTGGTAAGGCCTCGGGGTTGTAGATTAATTATGGAAAGTCGAGCTGTGTTCTGTTTAATATGTCGGATGGGGATGTGGAGGCTTCTGGCAACACGCTTAAGATTGGCATTGGAATGCTATCCTTGTCGTATCTGGGGTTGCTACTTTTTTATGGTTGCAGGACTGGTTGTCCTTGCTGGAGAGGATGGAGAGGAGATTGACGGGGTGGTCCTCCAGGTTGCTTTTGAGGGGGAGGGGGGGGGGGGGGGGAGGTTGACACTAATTAATGCAATGTTCTCCATACCAACCTACTTTCAGTAGGTTTTCAAGGTGCCTAGGTAGGTGGTGAAGAAGCTTACAGGATTGATGCACGATTTCTTTTGGTTCAATATGGGGTCGGTAGGAAAGGGGATGAGACTGGTGGCTTGGGAGGAGGTTTGCCGACCTGTATAGGAGGGTGGATTTAGTGTCAAAGATGTGGAGGGGGTTAACTTGAGCCTTCTCATGAAGTAGGTTGCCAGGCTGGTGGGGCAAGAGCAAGAAATTTTTGGAGATGTGTTGTAGCAGTGCTATGCCCCCTTCCTATCCTGGGGACCTTTCGAGTCTCCGCCACTTGGAGCTTCGCATTTCCTGAGAGGATTGGCGTCAGTGGCTTTGAAGGTGCGTGCCTTCTTTTTGTCCTATGTGGGAGAGGGGGACACTTTCAAGTTCTGGTTGAACGATTGGCAGGGCGAAGGTAACAGCCTCTGTGACAGGTACCTTCGCCTTTTCTTGAGAGTTGTGGATTGGGAGGTAATGATGGGGAGCTACTGGGATGGGGCATGGTGCGCTACTTTTCAATGGGTTCTGTTGGACCAGAGGTGCGCAGTGTTCCAACAAATGTTGTGCGAGTTGGAAGGTTGGAGACTGGAAGGAGGGAGAGATGCCTATGGTTGGAACGAGTGGGGAGTTTACTGTGGTTAAGGCTTTCTATACGCTACATGCTACGTGGCAGACGTTGGATGTTGATTTTTTAAGGGATTGTAGGCTACTCTGGTCGGTGGAGTGCTCGTTGAAGATTAGAATTTTCGCCTGGCTCCTGAGGAGAGGAAGAATTATGACTAAGGCTTGGAGGGCAAAGTGGACTACGACAGATGACCTTAGCTGCCCCTTCTGCAAAGTGGTGAATGAGGATGTTCAGTACATCTTCTTTGGATGTCCCTTTGTTGCGCAGGTTTGGTAGAAGATGGGGATTGACTGAATGGCCTTCGATAGTGTGGATGGATTTTGGTCTTTGTTCTGTAGGGCTAACACACATGGTGGGGGCAACACTTTCAGATCAAAGAAAGAGAGAGCAAGGGTGTTAGCGGTCCTGTAGGGTGTGTGGTTGGGAAAGAATGGAGTCATGTTTAGGGGCGAAACACCTTATGTTTAAAATATTGTTTTCTCCATTTCATCCCAGGTGGCATTTTGGGAGTCATCATTGTAATTTTAGCCCTGTAACCTTTTTCTTTTGAGTAATGAATTCGATTGGTTATTATACGGATAACCACTCTTCAGCTTTTCAAAAAAAAACATAATAATGTTGATAGTGTAAGGGGTTTTCCTCAATGTCCCTTCAGCTTTTCAAAAAAAACATAATAATTTTGATAGTGTCAGGGGTTCTCCTCAATGTTTTATTAGTTATTATTTTTTTGGGGGGCTTCTATGTAATATTTATTTTTAAGTAGGTTTAGGAGTGGGTAGTAGTAAGACTAATTTTGTAAAGAGGTGCCTCTTTATATAAAAGGGATACCCCTCCCAATGTAAGGAATCAATTAACCAAGTAGTAAGAAAAAGTTGCCCCTGAAGTCCTATAATCATATAGGCCCTAACAACTCTTGCGACCCATCTCCTTTTATTTTTGCCTCTCTTTCTTTCTTGTCCTCTTCTTCCTGATCGACCACCTAATACCCACTAATATTCCCAGCGAACAACTTTGCCACCGCACTCTTTGCGCCACCGGCGACTGCCCCTACCCTCACTGACATTCTCTGACTGACTTCAACCGAGGTTAGCATTACGTGCCCGTCATCCCTGCCGGCAGGTTAGTTGCTTGCATCCTTATCTGCAGCTCTTCCAGTCACCTGACATCTTTCCTGACTACTGCCCAACACACAGGTCATCACCTCCAGCCACCATCAGTGTGCAACCCCATGCACTGTTGTCTGCCGTTGCTTACAGAACCTGATCAAGCTGCTGTTGCGTCTTCTTCAGCCACCAACTAGCAACCAACTGGCCTCCTCGATTGCGCACCTCCAGCATGCCACCGCTTCGTGTCCACATCAACCTGGCTTTGCCTCTCTTGTGCCACTCCAACTTCGGCAACTCCTTTCCTTGTTCCTCCCTACATGAGGATCTTGCATCCATTGATCGTCCTAAATTTTGTTACATGGTCCCAATGGGTAGGAACAAGGACAGGGGGTCTTCTATTCTGAGTTACAACTAAAAGGAGTTCTTAATTATCCTTTCCATCGAGCTTAAAAAAAAAAAGGTGCTATAAGGCTATCCTTGATTATTGAAGGGCTTATTTAGTGATCCGTTCACATCAATTGATGTTAGAGCTAGGAGGTCAAATTGCTATGGAAGATCGCGTCACTGGTCTTGATGACCCTTAACAACAACATGATAGCACTTAGGGGTCAGTTGGAGATACTTATTTTGGACAAGCAAGAAAGATATGAAAGGCACCAACTCAGGGGAGAGTCTAGTTGATCTAGCTGAACCTTGTTGTAGACCAGCTTCGATCCCAAGCTTGCGAGTCCAATGAAGAACTTGAAGAGATGCCTTGTCCCTGAAATCCCCAGCCTTACACTCATTGACAACTTGATCTCCTAGCATTGGAAGACGATAGGTACGTAGTCCTTGATTGAACAATTGTGACAAGATCTTGGATGTGATTGAGGCATCCATATTAAGGTGCCTGAGCTCGAGGGACATCTCGACCCCTTGGCTAGTTCGATTGCTTAGCTCATTTCTTCGAGTGGAAAGGACCTAACAAGACACATTGCACCACAACATTAAATTCATTATTGTCAAGATGAAGGGCTGTACTTTGTATGGTTCAACCATCTCCAAGAAGAATGAGAGCACAAGGGCAGGGAACGTATTCTTCCGTGGACTAAGGATCCCAATAATAGAGAAAATCAAGATGTTTTTTTCGAAATGTAATGACCAAAAGAGCAATGGAAAATAAGGATCCCAATAATAGAGTTGCATAGCTCAATAACATCATACTTACATGCATTAGTAACCATTGATATTGTAGGGTAGGTACTAATATTGTGGATGCCTGCATTCCAGTGTAAAGACTAGAAATAGCGAAAGCTTAAGTCAAAGTAGCACTTGGCATGGTTATTGTGCTTAAATCACTTTATGATTTTTCAGCCATTCCCAATGCTTCAATTGAGTCCTTGCTTATCGTAGAGTTGTCACAATTTCAACGGGAGTTCGCGATTGTATTTTCCCTAGTTGGCAAGGAGGTTGTGAATCCAATAAAGAATCTAGGGATATTCCACCTGAAGTTCAACGTATTTTACAAGAGTTCTCAGATGTAATGCCTAAGGAATTGCTTGAGGGATTGCCACCTCTGCGAGACATTTGGCATTAAATTGTTCTTATCCAGGTGCAACCATTCCCAAACTTCCACATTATCAGATGAGCCAAACTAAACATGAAGAGATGAATCAACAAATGCATCGACAAGTCACTGAATTAGTTAAGAAGGGTTTCATATGTGGGATGATGAATTCAGTAGCAGTACCTTCACTTCTTACATCTAAGAAGGATGGAAGTTGGTGCATGTGCGTATATAGTTGAATGATCAACAAAATTACTATTAAACATAGATCCCCATCCATGGCTTGATGACATGCTCGATATGTTAAGTAGGTCACAATCTTCTCCAAGATGGATCTCTGGAGTGGCTATCATCAAATCAGAATCGAGTCATGAGATGAGTGGAAGACGACGTTTAAGACATGTAAAGACTTTTATGAATGGTTGGCAATGCCCTTTGGATTATCTAATGCATCAAGCACCTTTTGCATGTCATGAATCATATTTCAATGGCCTTACGTTGACAAATTTATAGTTGTCTATTTTGATGACATATTACTTTATAGTTTAGTCCTTTGGAACACCTAAGGCATCTTTGGCAAGCTCTATGGTCACTGTGGGAGCATTAACTTTATCTTAATCTCAAGAAGTGTGCATTCATGAGTAATTCGGTCACCTTCTTGGGGTATATTGTTATGGCAGAGGGCATTAAAGTGGATCCCATGAAGACTAAGGCTATTTGAAGTTGGCCTACACCAAAGTCTATTAGAAAGGTACGAAGTTTTCATGGCCTCGCTTCTTTCTATTGAAGGTTTGTTCACAATTTTTGTTTTATCATCGCTTATATTGTAGACTGCCTGCGAGAAGGAACTTTTATCTAGACACTTGAAGTAGAGTGCATTTTCCACCATGTTAAAGATCTTGCTTTTGCTCTAGTTCTAGCTTTTTGAGACTTCAAAATCTTTGAAGTAGATTGTGATGCTTCCCATGCTGGCATATGGATTGTCCCTAGCCAAGAAGGGCATCCTATAACTTTAATGAGAAGTTGAGCGAATGGCCACTAGTTGACATTCTACATATGATCTAGAATTTTATGCCATAGTTCAAGCTCTAAAACATTGGAAACATTATCTAATTCAATGGAAGTTCATTCTTCGTTTTGATCATGAGAATTTTGTATGTATCATCTCCTCTATTATATCATCTCCTCTAATTCAACGGAGCTGCTTTACACGGTATATTATCGTCTCTTCCTTTATTGTATGTATCTTTGTTATGTATAGATGTATTTAGGTATGTATTAGGTGTATTAGATAATTTAGATGCAATTTTAAGCATATTAGTTGTATATATATATTTAGGTATGTATTTAAATATGTATCAGATGCATAGATATATTAGATGTATTTAGGTATGTATTTATGTAATTTATATTTTATAGTGTGAAATTAATTTATATTTTCTACATGAAAAATAAAAAATGAAATTAAATGTAACTTAGATGTTAATTTTTAATGTAAATTAAAAATGAAATTAATAGCTTAGGCTCTAGGAGTTAGGACTTGGTAGTTGGTTCTTAGTAGTTAGTACTTGGTACCTTGGTAGTTAGTAACTTAGTACTAGTAGTAGTACATGTACATGTAAATTAAATTACTACATGTAAATCAAATTAGTAATTTAGTTCATGTAAACTAAAAATGAAATTAAGTTATGTGTATCAAGTAGTTTAGAATGGAAATTAAAAATAAAATTGATTTTTTCTTCAAAAAAGAATAATTTAGAATTTAAATTAGATGATTAACAAATAGGTAAAAATGCATTGTAATGTATTACGTGTCACAGTCCTTAATCTTTAGAGATGATGGATGCTCATATGTGTTGTTCAATTTGTAATTTTTAGGAACATGTTTGGAAAGGGAAAGGCCCTTGCTGAAGGAAGTAGGAAGCCAAATCCCAAGGATGCTAGTAAAGATGATATTGGGTGGTTATACTGCAAAAAATTGGAATGAAGCAAACATATAATAGTGTAGCTTTTGTGGGAGACAGTTATGTGGTGGTGGAATAACATGGTTCAAGCACCACCTAGTTGGTGATGACAAGAATGTGGTAAAATGTGAAGATTGTCTTGAGGATATGCGGGAAGTGATTGCCAAGTCAATGATGTCAAGGTGGAAAAAGAAGCTACACATAAGAAAGCTAAAGAAGTAGTCATTGAGGCTTTATTTGAATGTTAGTATTATGATGATGTTGACTTAAATTCTGATTCTGATGATGGCTTGCTATATCTAAGTGATATGGAGGATGATTTGAGTAGGAGATAATTTAAATAAGCTATGAGATATTAAGAAGTGAGCATGAATGACAAATGCTCGTTGGTGACAAAAGAGTACAAAGCATAAGATATATAGGTGTTGGTACAAGTAGGGCAGAACCTGCCAAGAAGCAAAATGGTAGCATTAATGGTTTCTTTTTATCTGGGAGTGTTAGTATGAAAGGTGATCTGAGCAGAAAACGATAAAGAGTATTTGGGGTAACGCAAGGAAGATGGTTGGTAAAGCAATGAAAATCCTTCTTAATGCTCATGCAATTTCAGCTCATGTGGCAGAGGGACCATAGTTGCAGAATGTTATTGATGTTGTCGCTTAAGCTAGGATGATAGTTAAGGCTCCCACAACCTATGAGATAATAAACAAGTACATGCTTATGGAGATGGAGAAATATAAAAATACATTAATGATTTGAAGGTGTTATGACCATAGTATAGGTGCATGATTATGGCTAATGGATGGACTAGTTATAGAAAGAGGTAGATTATTAGCTTTCTTATGAATTGTGACGACAAATTTATTTTTATTAAATACAAGATAAAAGATTTTAAGTATGTTAATGGATTGTTGAAAGATGTTATTGATGAAGTTGTGAAGGAGCATATGGTATAAATAATCATGGACAATGGTAGCAATTTCAAGAAGAAGGTGGGTAAGAAAATAATTAAATCAAGTATGAAATCTTTTGAATTTCGTGTGCTGCACATTGCCTAAATCTCATTTTAAAAGACTTTGGGCTTTGTACTCTGGGGCTTTAGTTGTTGAAAAGTCACAAAATGTTACGTCATTTATCTACAATTATAGACGTGTATCGTCCTTGATGAGAGAACATTGCAATAGTGAATTGATCCATCTTGGAATTACATGGTTTGCTACAAACTATATTATCTTGTAAAGCATTTTAGATAATAAGGTTGGTTTGAAGGCTTATGGTGAACTCACAAAGGTGATTTGATATATTGAAGGACACGTGCTAAAAAGGACGTAGAGGGTTTGCTTAACTTGAGCTTTTGGGATGATTGTAGCTGCATTGCTCGCATCATGGAGCTTGTCATTTAGCATTGATGATGGTGGGTTGGGACAAGAAACCAATGATGAGTTATTTAATGTAGTTATGGAAATGATGGAGGACTGGAGGAGGCAGAAAATGCGGGAAGGTTGAAGGCATCTTTTGTGAAGATAATAAGGGAAAGAAGGGGTATCTTGTCGTTACACTTCACCTTATTGGTAACTATTCTTGTTAATTTGTAAAAATTCTAAATGTAGAAGATTGAGGACCTTTGTTTACAAATATAATTGATTTATTAATTGTTAAAGAGTAGAATATCACGTGGAGTCTCAATTTTATGATTAGAGAACTCAAATAATATAAGGGATATTGGTCTCTTCATATAGATATTCAATCTCAAAACAAATTAAGAAAACAAATCTCTAACAAATATTTAAATCTTTAACAACTTTCCTATTCCTACTCTTAATTCAAATAAGGAAAAAAATTAACTTGACTCTCAAGAAAACAAACTTAACCCACAAGTAAACCAATTAGACTTGGCAAGGGACTCTTGCCACTTATTCCTAGCGTGATCTTGCGATCTCCTTAGAGAAGATTCACGAGATCTTCGTATCTCTAACACTCCCCCTCAAACTAGATGTCCCCAACTTGAGAGAGAGTACGCGTGTCGATGTTGCATGCATGAATGGTGGTCGATCTTTGAACTGGACGCTGGACTAGAGTTGTAATCTGGGAGATGATTCCAAGTAGTAGTAATATGGAAGACGATCCTAAGCAGTAGTAGGTAAGATATGATCTCAAGCAGATGGCAACTGAAGTAGAGTAGCAATTGCAATAGAACGGGAGATGATCTTATTCCTACTCTTAATTCAAATAAGAAAACTATTAACTTGACTCTCAAGAAAGCAAACTTAACCAACAAGTAAATCGGCTAGACTTGGCAAGGGACTCTTGCCACATATTTCTAACGTGATCTCATGATCTTCTTGGAGGAGATCCACAAGATCTTTACAATCTTTAACATTAATCGTTTCCTTTTGGAATGTAGGCTATTATTTGAATCCCAAAGATTTCTACATTCGCAACTTTGGCTTATGTAATGATCTTGTCGATGCCTTGCAAGAAGTAGTGGAGAAGCTTATCCTTGTCACGAGGGAGTATGTATTATGCATGAGTGTGGAGAAGCTTATCCTTGCATGAGTGAGGTATGTGTTAAGCATATGTTAATGGATGGATAAGATGTTTGATTGAAATATGAAATTTGTGGTGTAGTTTAAATGCTATAGAGACAAGATAATATCCTTTGGGACTAAGTTGGCACAAAAATCCATTAAGAACATTCATTTTGGTAAGAATTGATATCTCTCTAATATTGCTAATTTTACACTGCCAATAGTCGATTAATGACCACAATGTTTTCCTTTTACAATTGAATGGTGGAGTTATGGGATGATTGCTTTGAACTTGTAGAAGGTGGCTGTTAAGGTGCTGTCACAGACATCTGTTGGTGGATGTGAAAGGAATTGGAGTGCATTCAACTTCATCCACTCTAAATGAGGAAACAAAGTAGGCAATGAAAGACTTAATAACTTGTTTATTTATTACAACACAAGATTGATGATAAGACAGCCAAATCTCTTAAGTTGATCCACTTGATTTATCATACCTTTTTAAGGGAGGAGTGATGTATTGGAGAGCTGGATAGATGATATTGGAAAACTTGTGATAGATGTCAGGGCAAGGCCAAAGCTGTGCTAGAACTTGGAGTCGCTATCGAAGGACATATAGCTAGATCTGGTTGTGATATCTTCCCCATCATAGTACTTGATGAAGAAGATGAAGAAAGACAAGCACTATAGATTGAAGACTGACTTGGATGACAGAGACAATAATGATGCAAATGCACAGATGATGACAGGTGTATCTTAATTGGAACGGTCATCCTATAGAGGGAGAGGAAGAGAAATGAGTGATGGTGAATACCAAATTGGTAGAGACTACAAAGAACTACATGCTAATGTGCTTGGTCAACATGTTTCTAGTTCTAGTCCAGCACCCATGGATTATGAGAGATGTGGTGCTTACATGGACGATTTTGGCTCGTCTGTGGGTTCCATAAGCGTTGGTGACCTGATTTTTGGTGGACCGTCCAGCCATGACACAAGATCATATAGTCAAAGTTGTTACCTGTAGTCTTTTGCACCACTACTACCTTTATATCCATTTTATCCATCTTATCAATTTTACTCTACATCAGGAAATGAAGGGTATGCCAGCGACGCCTACTTCAACAATGCATCTAGGTATGGCTTCTTCCTAGATTATTAAGCCCCACAGTTGGTGTCGTCGCCACCTCAACCTTATCATCATGGCTCCTAAATCGGAAAAACATTTGGAATGTCATCATCATAAGTAGGATTCTTACATCAATCTCTTAGCAACCAATACACGGATATTAGATATCCTCATATTGGCATATTAGTTAATGTAAGTATTAGGAGTGCGGACAAGCAGTAATGAACTACCAGACTAAATATTTATATATAGATTGGAATGCCTATTGTGATTACCGATATGAGATGGAATCAACAAAGTGACAACGATGGTGACGGAATACATCCCGTATGACATTTATGATTTTTTTGATTTCCAAAAATCTTAGCAATTCAATAAGGTACTTAAAATTTTCATTTTATCTTCATTCTATCTTTTAAATTCTAATTTGATTGTACTACTTTAGATATGCATGCTTTATTTGAGTATGCATTAATTCAACACTTATGTTTTCACATATATACCATTCTTTTATAACATTTTAAAGTTTTAAGTTAGTAATTTGTGATTTACTTACAATTTTAATCATTTAAGAGAATTTGTTGGCATGCGTCGATGTGCCCTCGATACAGAGAATTTCGGGGCATCGATAACCTCAATAACCTAACGTCGATACATGAGCGTTTTGGCGGCATGCTTCCAATATACGTACTTGGAAATTTATCATGATGATGTCGATATCAGCATTTAAAACCTTGATTTCATGATGATCTGAACTTCTCTACTTTTTATGCTGAGTGTGCCTCCTACAGCATGTCTTCTTCTTAATTCATTCTTCAAGATGGCTTCCTTTTCTGAGTCAACAAATTTTGCATTCCAGCAATATCTCCGCAGCACAAAAGAGAAACAAAAAACAAGTGCTAGATGAATGAGAGATATCTTTTGTGGGGCAATAGGATGCATTAATTGCAGAATACAATTCCTTACCATGTTAGTGTTAAATTTTTGCTTCTTATTGCATTATGCTCATTCACCCTTAACATGGGGTACATACTAGATATTTGTAGTTATTGCTACTGTAGTTATACCATCACTTTTCTATTTATCCTGAAAAGATTTTAGTTCATGATATGCAGGAGCCCTTGTCATCAAATCGATCACCCTGTGGCATATTCTGCAGCAGAACATTGAATTTACGCTCCATTAGTGCAATTGGTTATGACATGGATTACACTTTGATCCATTATAGTGTAAAGGTAACTGTCATCGCTTAGCTCTTCACAAGTACCGATGATATCTACTTTCTAGAATCCTTCACACAAAGCTATAAATATGGACTGACAGAAGCATGATAATATGATATTTATTTGAGTCTTAAAGACGAAGTTTCTCTCTTACATAATCCGTGCACAGTGTCCTGATGTACTGGTGCATTTGGTCATGACATGGATTACACTCTAATCTACTAGAGTGTATAGTTAACTTTTATAACTCTATTATAAGTTCTGTGGTGTTCACTTCCGATAATTCTTTGTATTTCAGAACGTGCAATGTTGGATTTCTGAGAGCAGCATGATATTCATTCAAATCTCAAAGAAGTCAAAAGTTTTTCTGTCTTGCGCACTTTCTGTTAACTTCTGCCACTCCCTCTCCATGTTTTATTCTTTGAATATTTTGTAGGAATGACCTGATTCAGGTAAACTGTTTCCAACTGATGGGACCATTTGGGTTCTCTCTCTCCTTTCATTTTTTTTCTCCTCTCTCCTTCTGAGGATATATACAACTTTCTGCAGGATTTCTGTCTTGAGGCAAATGCATCTTCACCTACAAATAATCTTTAATTGCTAGCAAAATTTAATGTTGTTTCTGATCCTTTCATCAGGCTTGGGAAGGGCGTGCTTACAACTATGGGATGGCCAATCTCCAAGGCATGGGTTTTCCAGTTGATGGGCTTGAGTTTGACCCCAATTTGGTAACATTTGTTTATGTTGAGATTGTTATTATCTAATGTATTGCTTGCTGACATTTATAGTTACATTTCTATGTCATTGATGTGTTGGATGTTAACACTGCCTACATGCCAATTGTTGCTAGAAATGATTTTGACTACTTGTTGAGTTGCAGTCTAATCATTTCTCTCTTTTGCTCACAGGTAATTAGAGGCCTTATAATGGACAAAGAAAAGGGCAACCTAGTTAAAGCTGATCGTTTTGGGTATGTAAAGAGGGCAATGCATGGCACAAAAATGCTGTCAACCCAGGCTGTGAGGTTTGATTGAACTTCATTGCTTTCCTTTCATGAAGGAGATGGAAGTGGGGATTCACATTTATTATTGACTCGTGTTTGCTTCAGTGAAATTTATGGGAGGGAATTGGTTGATTTGCGGAATGAAAGTCGATGGGGATTTCTCAACACCTTTTTCTCAGTTTCAGAAGCTGTGATGTTCATGCAGGTTTAAGTGTTGTAACATTAGACAGCTCAATTTGTAGTTTCCCTGCGATATTCTGGATGATTAATCTTTCAAAACTTTATTGATATTTATTTATCTTTTTTTGAAAGGGATATTTATTTATCTTCTATTTGGGCCAAAAAGCAAGTTCCATTTGAAACAAGTTTTAGGTGCTTTTGTAGGTGTATTTATCTTTCTTGATAACAAGAGAAGGTCAATGTTGAAATTCTTGAAATGGGATTATTTAGAGAAAGGGGTGGGAGGGTGGGGAGAGGTGGAAACATGCTGGAATTGTGTTATAGCTTCTTGTGAATAGCTTCAGAAGCATTGTGGAAGAATTGTGGTGTAGGCCTGCCACTTAGGGGTTTGCCATGGCCATTATGGCAGCACGTCCTCCAGGGACTAAGAGCACACCTTATGCAGTATAAAATGAAATTTCAGGAAGATAGAAGACGGAAGAAAATTAATTACGGTAAAGGAGATTGCTAGGTTGGATATGGTACAGGATTCTAGAGTCCACACATCATATGAAATGCATGAGAACACTTTAAACAAGAGGCGGAATAGCGGTAGTGGTTGGGGAAAATTGGTTGAAAGAAGGGGACATCAACAAAAACTTTCCATCCGGTTGCAAATGGAAGATGTGGGAAGAATCAACAAGTTGAAGGTGTAGGATGTTGTCTTGCAGGGGAAGCAGGAGGTTGGTGCTGAAATGGTGATGTACTTAAATCCTTCACAAAGAGAGGTTCTCGCCCGGGATGGAGATGGTTGGGCAGAAATGTTACTGAGTTGTTAGCTACATGGGCTGAGGTGTTGATTAAACTGTTTACATAGAAGGATGAGCTAGTTGCTGTAAGGAGTCTTAATGTAGAAGCCTTTCCTAGCCCTGGTGTTTTCCAAGTACTCTTTTTAGAGAGTTTTTGGAAATGGTGGGTGATGAAGTGATGGCTACTTTAGAGGAGTTTGTAGCAAGTAACAGTGGTTTTGCACACCTTAATGAATCTCTCATATTCTTATTGTAGGAGGAGTTTGCAAAAAGGGTAGAGGATTATTAACTGATTTCTCTTTCAAATGCCTTCTAGTTGGTCATTGAAAAGGTGTTAGCCAACAGATTTAGGGAGGTTCTTGATGGGTTTGAAGTTGCAAGGAAGTTTCCGGATGCATTGCAACTCTTCTCAGATTTCTTAGAGCTTGAGATTGACACAGCTAATCGTCTCTTGTTCCTTTTGGTATGGAAGACCATGAGGCATTAGCTAGCTTGGGCATTACTTTGTCTTGGTTTGCCTTTTACAGCTTCTCTGTACGTGCTAGACTAGAACCAAGTGACCATAGAGATGTTGGAAGGGTAAAAATGAGACTAGTGTCCAGTGCATGTGAGGCTAGTTCTGTTTAGGTTGGTGTTATCTGCGATCCTGATTTTCTTCATGTCTACTTTTGCCATGCCAATGAAGATGGGGAATCATCTATGCAAGTTGATGAGATGCTTTCTCTGGAAGGGGGTAGATGCCTTGGTGAAGGGGATGCATTTGGTTAGCTGGAAGGATGCATGCCTTTCAATAGATAGGGGTGGACTTGGTGTGCTTGATTTTAGGACTATGACCAAGACCTCTTACGGAAGTGGATTGCGAGGATAAGAGGGGGTGAAAATGCTATTGACTAGAGGTGCCTCACTTTTCTTGAAGGGTTTGGCTAGTGTGGTGCCGACTATTATGTCATTTTTTTATGCTGAGTTGGGGAATGGAAAGGACTTTTGTTTTTGGTCTGATGATAGGACTGGTTTGGTCTCTTTCTGCAGCAGATTTCCAAGGTTATTATTTGCTGCTGTTCTTGAGGCATCGGCGTACAGGATGTTGGCACTGACTCAAATCAATCCAAATTTGGCTTTATGCAGCGCTAATATATTAATCTGGAAATCAAGATGCCTGTAAATGTCAAGATTTTTGTATGGCTCCTTAGAAGGGGAAAACTTATGACTAATGCATGTAGAAGGAGATTTCCCGAGGGGAGGATGCAACCTTTATTTTCTATGAGTTACAGGAAGAAGATTACAACCATATATTATTCGGGTGTCCCTTTGCATGTGAAGCTTGGGGAAGGATTGGACCTACATAGGTTGATCATTCTTCAACTGCATTGTTTTGGATAGCTTTCTATAAGAAGTGGCCGTGGACCAATGCGTTTCAGATCAAGGAAGGAGAGAGCAAGGCCTTTTGCTGTTCTTTGGGCATTGTATTTGCATAGGAATGCAAGGGTCTCTATAAGGGAAATATTTCTTTTGATGGTGCGGCATTTGATGTTTCTTCCTTGTTGGGGAGGATGCAACCTTTATTTTCTATGAGTTACAGGAAGAAGATTACAACCATATATTATTCGGGTGTCCCTTTGCATGGGAAGCTTGGGGAAGGATTGGACCTACATAGGTTGGTCATTCTTCAACTGCATTGTTTTGGATAGCTTTCTATAAGAAGTGGCCGTGGACCAATGTGTTTCAGATCAAGGAAGGAGAGAGCAAGGCCTTTTGCTGTTCTTTGGGCATTGTATTTGCATAGGAATGCAAGGGTCTCTATAAGAGAAAATATTTCTTTTGATGGTGCGGCATTTGATGTTTCTTCCTTGTTGGGATTGTGGTCTACTCTCATGCAATACGGCTGCTGATTTTTGAGTAAAATCTATGGATAGTCAACTGTCCTGTGCGACTATTCTCTTACCTAGTTGAATTTGATAATAAGTGGAGGCAAAAATATCAAAGCATAAGAAATCAAAGAGCACTTGGGTTTACGTGGAAACCCCACTCACAAAGAGCGGGGAGAAAACCATGGGAGAATGCCTCAATAGGACGTGCATCTCTGTATTTCTTCTCAAAGAATAAGTGGAGGGGTACAAGCCTATTTATAAGCCACCACACACACAATAAAGGCCCACTACACTATGTGGGACTAAACCATTACACATGTTTCTCTCAACACTCCCCCTTAAGCTGGAGCATGAAATGCTCAGCTTGTAACACAAAGACACCTACTCTACACAGAAGAACAAACAACCCTTTGAACTAGTTCTTGCTTACAGGTGGGAACATGGGTTGGAGTTGCTGAAGGAACTACTGTAGTTGGCTTTAACAATGGCAAGTCCTTTAGAGTCCTAGTGCTGGTAGCTCTCCATTCAGTATCCCTAACGTGGGGTTTTCCTTTGAATACCTTGGAATTGGATCTCCTAGAGTCCACAAAATTGGATCTCGTCAACGCAAACTTTTTTTTTATTTGAATTTTTTTTCCTTTTTTTAAGTTTTACCTCATCATCATTTTGTTTCTCTTCATCCTTTTTTTTTCCTTTTCATTCTCCTCTAACATTTTTTTTTCACCTCTCTCTTCCTTTTATTTCTTCCTTCTTTTTTTCTTCATAACTATTAAGTACGATGTCAGTGGGCCCAAAATATAAAAGAAAATCCAAAATAACTTATGGTTCAATAGCACTTGCAACCAGTTCGTGCGACCTCTTTTGCTCCATCGCTATCAACATCGTGATTGCCAGTGTCGCTGATCTTACGAGTAAGATCTTCGCACAAATCGTTGCCGCGATCTTCGTCGTCATCAACGTCGGGCTTCGCGAGATCTTTGTCGAGATCTTCACTGAGCCCTAACGGCTCCACGCTTCGACTAATGCAGCAATTTTGCCACCTTCCTTGATGCCGACCTCTTTGGCTCCTTTTGTGGAGTCCACCTTTGGTACCTTTGGGAGCTCGTCGTCATCGGGGAGCCCATCCTCATCATCGCCCCCATGTGGCAACCGCAGGAGCTGCACCTCCTTGAAGATCCTACCTGCCGCGTCCTCGCCGCCGCCTCCACCTACAAGGCCTGTGAGGCTTGCGACGATGGTGAGCAACATGATGCTCTCCTTCCATCAAGATCTGCTCCCTAAGGGAGATGGAGAAGGTGAAGGCGATTCCGACTTCCGCTTCTCCTCCTTTGGAGCCATCGAGAAGGGAGGGCCAGAGCTTCGAGACTTCTCGACGTTTGGATTCTTTGCCTCTTACCCGACGCCACGAGGTGCCATTCTATGAGCCCCCTTGCCTCGGGGTCACTCACCCTGGTGAGGGCCTCAGCCTCAGCCTCGGGGGTGTCGTCCTTCATGGTGCTCCTACTCGCTGTGCTCGGGCATAGGTCTACCTTCGCCACCGCCAACCTCCTCTACGTGAGATTGATGTCTTGCTCTGATCTTGCATAATTGCGTCCTTCTTTAGCTTCGCCCTTCTCGTAGTGCCTCGCAATGAGCTCTCTGCCTTTGAACTCCCTACTTTGTGGCCCTTTAACCACTGGTGTTGGCACGCCACTTCAGTCTTCTTCGACTTTTCTCCGATGTGGAAATCATGGCATCGGCCCAACAACTCAAGAATAACAAATAATGATATGAAAAAAAATTTAATGATAAAACCCAAGATTAACCTGCTCTAATACCAAGTTGAATTTGATAATAAGCGGAAGCAAAAGTATCAAAGCATAAGAAATCAAAGAATACTTGGGCTTATGTGGAAACCCATCTCACAAAGAGTAGGGAGAAAACCACCAGAGAAGGTCATGATAGGGCATGTATCTTTGTATTTCTTCTCGAAGAATAAGTGGAGGGGTACAAGCCTATTTATAGGCCACTACACACACAATAAAGTCCCACTACATTATGTGAGACTAAACCACTACACATGTTTCTCTCAACATACCTCTTCAAAAAAAAAAAAGTATTTGCCATCCCTTACCCAAATATATGCCTTCCCTCTATCAAAAAGTGCCAAGCTGCAGAGAATGTGACCCACCCTCATTTTCCTTGTCTTTTCCCCTTTGCAATGGTGACAATGGAGGGGTAGAGGGGCTAGCACTGAGGGAGAGCAGATTAACCATTGTCCTGGATGATCTCCAATCCAATCTGTGTTTCTCCTTGAAAAATATCTCACCCTTGTTCCAATTTTTTTCTTCCCTCCCCAAACTTGCATTGCATGTCTCTACTCTTTTGCTTCACTTAGCTCATAGCTCTTCTATATCTTCTGATTATGTGAATTATGAAGCCTTCAGTTCAAAGTATTTCAATAAAACATTTAAAGACTGAATGACGAATTGCGTTAGATAATCTAATTAAATTATAAATATGATTTCCTTATTTCAACTTTGTGGTGTTAGGTCTATCCTCCATTTTGTGCTCTCAACTTGTATTCTAGCTGTGAAGAATGAGAGTTGGCCATGTGGACTACCACGTGGCACAGTGGGCCACGTGGACAGTCCACATAGCAGTCAGTCTGGGAGTCAAGGCCATGTGACTTGTTTAGGAAAATAAGTGGTGACTTGCATGCCAAGTTTTATGTCAAGTGTGGCAATTTGTTTTAATTATTAGGAGTCCAACTTTAGGAAGAGATAATTTAGGATTAGTGATTGATTAAGTTGTTAGGATTTGATTTGATTGAGAGTTATTTTAGGAGTAGATCTCTTTATATAGAGATCAACAATTACTTGTTTGAGTTGAGTTGAATACAATAATATTTCCCAACCTCTCTCAATTCCTCTCCTCTCTTGCCAACTCTTTCTCTCTCTGTTATTGTTCACGTGAACAGTAACCATACTATTCAACATGAACAGTAGCAGCTGGTCCCTTCATCTCCATGCGTGGCCCTTTCACGCGCCTAAGAACCTATTGTGCTCCAAAATCTACACATTGTATCAGAGCAGGTGTTCTAGGCCTACTAGTCTTCACGCATGGAACACAAGGAGAGAGGAGAAGAGGGTCCACGCAAGGAGTTCCCCTTGCACATGAGCCTTCCATGCATCTCCAAGGCCACATAGTTCATGGCATTTTCGTTCGATGTGAGAGTTCTCTTAAATAACTCCTTGAAGGACCTTGACACCTTACACAAAGCCCAAGGAGACAAGAACAAGACTCCAATGAGTTGCTTCCCTCACACATCCAGTGCCTTACATGGAGCATACAAGTAGAGGAAGGCTTGTTCTTCGAAGACGAAGATGGCGGAGTTCGAGGCCCAGAAAAGGGAAGAGGAGATTTCTCAAGTTATGATACAATTTGTGATTTTCATGCTTTTCCAATGGACACTTTATATCCAGCTTTTTACTCCTTCAAAAGATGAGATTTTCCCAGAGAAAAAGTGCCAAATGTCACTTATGGGATCACCCATCTTCTATCAGTTCAAGAAAATAAAACACTATATTGAAGTAAAGAGGAAACACCTGCACAGTCATTGCAATGACTTCTGAGGTTGCTAAAAGGAGCAATGGCTTTTCAAGTTGCAAAAAGACTAGCGGTTGATCCAGGAGGTTCATTTATCAAAGATTGGGGCAAGATGCAAGTGGTGGGACTTCTAGCCTCACAAAGTTAAAGAGCGAGTCATCGTCCGCCCAGCGTTGACTTGAGGGGAGAGTGAAGAATAAAAGTTGGCCACATGGACAGTCCACGTGGCAGTCAGTTTGGGAGTCAAGGCCCTGTGACCTTTTTGGGAAAATAATTGGTGGCTTGCATGTCAAGTTTTGTGCCAAGTGTGGCAATTTGTTTTAATTATTAGGAGTCTAAATTTCGGAAGCGATAATTTAGGATTAGCGATTGATTGAGTTGTTAGAATTTGATTTGATTTGATTGAGAGTTGTTTTAGGAGTAGATCTCTTTATATAGAGATCAACAATTACTTGCTTGCGTTGAGTTGGATACGACAATATTTTTGAACCTCTCTCAACTCCTTTCTTCTCTCTTGCCAACTCTCTCTCTCTGTTCTTTCTTACCGTTTACGTGAACAGTTCAATGTGAACAACAGCAACCAGCCCCTTCATCTCCACGCGTGGGCCTTCCACACACCCAAGAATTTGTTGTGCTTCTCCAAAATCTCCACACTAGCTTTGTTCCATTGACTAGTTTTAGGAAATAGGATGAAAATTTAAATTTTCTCACTTAAAAGATGTTTTGGTATTTTCATTCCATGATTAAATTATAGAGTTCCATATTGATCGTACCACGAATACATTTCAGTTGTTCCCAAGGATATCTTCTACCTTCATCTCTCTAAATTAGTAATGCTTATGAATTAGAGATCTATTATAAGGCAATTGCCTCTTCCACTCTGTGCTTCTCATTAGGCTTCTTTGCCTCCAAGAACTTCCTTCGATCCTTTCTCCTTAGAGCCTCCCTGACCTTTCATTTGATTCAAATGGTCCTAGGCTTCTTGTTTTTTCTTCTTTAGATGGAGTTTCCTGCAAATCCAAGGGCAGTGGTTACAAGAAGGATTGAGTGCTTTTTCTTTATATGGTTTTCATGCTTAGATTGAGATGCTTCTTCCCTTTCCTTTTCCTTAGTGGTGCTAGAGGTACGAGCAATGGTTACGAGAAGGATTGAGTGTTTTTTCAAGAAAATGGGTCGAGTTCTCAGTGCTTGTTATTCGCAAGAATTTATGGTTTATCTAAAACTTGCTTCATTTATATCCTTTAGCAGTGTCTCTGAAGAAAAGAGAGTGGGCCGATCCCGAGTTCTTGTTTGGCATCCTTTTGGCTTTACCCTCTCAAAGTTGTGTCCTATGGCTAGGTCATATGGTTCAATATCCTGACATAATGTCTTTCCAAAGAAAGCAAAAAATTTAACATAATGTAGATATAACTACAGAAGAAAATAAGTGTTCTCTTTCTTTATAGAGACCCTAGGCCTCTATTTAGAGAGAGAGGATAGGTGGGAAAATTCAATACAAGACCCTATAAGAAAAGAACACAACAATAATGTCGGAAACCAAAACAACTTCTCTACACTCTTCCTCAAGCTGAAGAACAGATATTTCCCATGCTCAACTTGGTACAACACCATTTATATGATGCTTAGGGAAGCCCCTTGGTGAACATACTTGCAATTTGATCTTTGACGATCACATGAGAAGTGTAGATGAACCCTTTTTGAATCATATCACGAATTTAGCAGCAATCCAATTCCACATGCTTAGGTCTCATGGAAAATTGGGTTGTTAGTAATGAAGAGAGTCGCCTTGTTATCACATCTCATCTGCATAGTATTAGGTAGAGTGGTGCCTAAGTCACTGAGAACAGAATGGATCCACATGAGATTACAAGTGGCTTGAGCCATGGCCTTGTATTTTGATTCAGCATTAGATTTGGCAACCACTATTTACTTCTGCTCTACCATGTAGCCAAATTTCCTCCTATAAATGTGTAGAATCTAGTAGTGAATTTTCTGCCTTTGAGACACTAAATGTAATCTGCATCTGTGTAGGCCACCACGTTTAAGGAGTTACTACGAGTGAATAGTAGTCCTTTCCTTGGTGTAGACTTAAGTATGTAAGGATCAGCATGGTAACATCTCAATGAACTTTCCTTAGCTCGTTCATAAACTGGCTTACCTTGCTGATTGCAAGGGCAATGTCAGGGCATGTAATAGCAACATATAGTAGTTTCCCCACATTCTTCCTCTTCCTAGGATATTGCACACACCCCAAGGAAGAAAAAAGAAACCTTAAAATATTTGGTGGAGAAGGAAAAGAGGGAGAGATTA
The DNA here is from genome assembly GCA_037157565.1 of Thalassia testudinum. Taxonomy (NCBI): domain Eukaryota; kingdom Viridiplantae; phylum Streptophyta; class Magnoliopsida; order Alismatales; family Hydrocharitaceae; genus Thalassia; species Thalassia testudinum. The sequence goes on from JAZHRO010000059.1 coordinate 20,504,983, forward strand.
AGTTGGTATTGAGCTTTGGCCTAGGATTGCTGCTTTGACACAATGTAGAAGAAAATAAGTATTCTCTTTCTCTACAAGACCCTACAAGAAAAGAAAATAACAATAATGCCAGAAACTGAAACTACTTTACAATAATAAGTGCCCATGCCTCAAAACAGGGCACTTCACATGAAGTATTCTTACTTTTGACGACTTTTAGCAATAATTGTAAGAACAATGTACCAAGTTGTATATTTTTTCTTGTTGAGGTCTATGTTGAGGTTCGTGTGCCTTTTCATTGCCGGTCCCAAGCCCGGGTAAAGGAGGAGGGTTGCGTTAGGTAGCCGACAGCCAGCGTAAAATTTGTCGGATCTTTAAACATGGATTCTAGCAAACACTCTGATTTCGTTGGGGCGTTCCCTACTTGCGACGCGCTGCATCGACGCCCGGGTGTAGTGATAAATGAGCAAGGGTTCTCGCATGAGGAACGAATGCGAGTAAAGAAGTTAGTTCCGCTACATCGCCGCCCGGATGTAGTCCAAAATGAGCAAGGGTTCTTGCATGAGGAACGCATGCGAGTAAAGAAGTTAGTTCCGCTACATCGCCGCCCGGATGTAGTCTGAAATGAGCAAGGGTTCTCGCATGAGGAACGTATGCGAGTAAAGAAGCTAGTTCCACCACTTCGTCATCGAAGTGTGTCACAAAGAATGCTGAGATTTGGTAGTTGGAATATTGGTACCTTGACCAGTAAGCTCATGGAGATTGTGGATACAATGGTAAGGAGAATGATTCAAATTCTTTACCTTCAAGAGACTAAGTGGGTTGGTGAAAAAGCAAAGGAAATCGAGAGAATATGTTTCAAACTTTGGTATTCAGGAAGGGACAGAGGTAGAAACGGCGTAGGTATTATAATTCATAAGGATTTGAAGGAGAGCGTGGTTGAGGTTAGGAGATTGGGTGATCGAATTATTTTGATAAAATTAATCTTAGAAGAAGGGATCTTGAATGTCATTTCAGTTTATGTACCTCAAGTTGGTCTAGAGGAAAGAATAAAGAACAAATTTTGGGGAGAGCTTGATATGATAATTCAAGGAATCCCACAGACAGAAATGATTTGCTTGGGTGGAGATTTAAATGGGCATGTGGGAAAAGATGCTTTAGAGTATGCAGGAGTGTATGGAAATCATGGTTTTGGTGTTAGGAATGAAGAAGGGAAGACGTTCCTTGATTTTGCTATGGCTTATGATCTTTTCATAGCAAATACTTTCTTCAAAAAACGGGAAGAGCATTTGATTACCTATAAAAGTGGCTTAACAAGAATGCAGATCGATTACTTTGCTTTGAGAAGAAGGGATCGTTTATCTTGTAAAGATTGCAAGATTATTCCAGGGGAGAGTTTAACTGCTCAACATCGTCTTTTGGTGTTGGATGTTCATTTGAAGAAGGCAAAGAAGAGAAAATTAGTGTCTAAGAATTTAAGAATTAAATGGTGGAATCTTAAGAAAGAGCAAGTGAGATTTAAAGAGAAGATGATGCAACAAAAGGCTTGGGATCTTGATGGTAGTGCTGATGAAATGTGGTTAAATATGGCAAACTGTATTAGGAAGGTGGCAAAAGAGGTGTTAGGCGTGTCTAAAGGAGGTGTTCCAGGACAAAAGGAGGCTTGGTGGTGGAGTGAGGAAGTGCAGGAGAAGCTTAAAATTAAAAGAGCATGTTTTAAAGCCTTATATCGAGATAAGACCGATGAAAATATGGAAAACTACAAAAGAGCAAAGAAAGAAGCAAAGAAAATTGTTAGTGAAGCAAAAGCAAAAGCTTGGGAGCATTTTTGTAAGAAACTTGATTCTAAAGAAGGTGAAAAAGATATTTTCAAGTTAGCTAAAGCAAGAGAGCGAAAAACAAAGGACCTTACGCATGTAAGATGCATCAAGGATGAAGAAGGAAGGGTGCTTATAGCTAGTGAGGATATAAAGACAAGATGGAAAAGATATTTTCATAAGCTATTTAATGAAAAACAAAGGAATGATATCATCTTAGGGGAGTTAGTTAACTCAGAAGAGTATGTGAATCGATCATGTTATCGAAGGATACAAAAGAAAGAAGTAGAGGAGGCTCTGAAGATGATAAAAAGTGGGAGGGTTGTTGGGCCTGATGATATTCCTATAGACGTCTGGAGAATGACGGGGGAACGGGGTATAACTTGGCTCACAAATTTATTTAATACTGTGTGGAGAGGCAAGAAGATGCCAGAGGAATGGAGGAAAAGTTTTGTGGTACCTTTATACAAGAATAAGGGTGATATACAAGATTGTTCCAACTATAGAGGTATTAAGTTGATGAGTCATACGATGAAACTTTTGGAAAGAATAATTGAAAGAAGGGTGAGACAAGTCTCTATGGTAACTGAAAATCAATTTGGCTTTATGCCAGGCTGGTCTACTATTGAGGCAATACGCCTCTTGAGACGTATGATGGAGACATACAAAGTGAAGAAAAATGATTTACATATGGTTTTTATTGATTTGGAGAAGGCCTATGATTCTGTCCCAAGAGATATCTTGTGGAGAATTTTGGAGAAGAGACAAGTGCCAATTATATATATTAACCTCATAAAGGATATGTACTATGGAGCTGCAGCTTGTGTAAAGACTAAGGATGATTTGACAGACTACTTTGATATCGCCATTGGTCTGCATCAAGGTTCGACTTTAAGCCCTTATCTTTTTGGCTTAGTTATGGATGAGTTGACGAAGCATATCCAAGTTGAGGTGCCTTGGTGTATGCTTTTTGCTAATGACATTGTGTTGGTTGATGAGACAAGAGATAGAGTGAACAGAAAACTTGGGCTTTGGAGAGAAGCCCTGGAAGATAAAGGATTACGCATAAGTAGGACGATGACTGAGTATATGGAATGTAAGTTTAGTAGTAGAGGGAACAACGAAGGAGTTGATGTAAAAATTGGAGAAGAATGCATTCCAATGAAAGATATTTTTAAATACTTGGGATCCATTTTCCAACATGATGGTGGAATTGATGAAGATGTTACACATAGAATTAATGCAGGGTGGTTGAAATGGAGGGGTGCTTCTGGTGTTCTCTATGATAAGAGGGTTCCTTTAAAAGTCAAAGGAAAATACTATCGAGCTGTGGTAAGACCAGCTATGTTGTACGGTTCTGAATGCTGGGTTATAAACTATAGGCATGTACAGAAGATGTCTGTGGCAGAAATGAAGATGTTAAGATGGATGTGTGGTCATACAAGAAAGGACCGTATTTCAAATGAATTTATTAGAAACAGGGTTAGGGTGGCACCGATAGAGGATAAAATGAGAGATGTCCGTCTAAGATGGTTTGAACATTTACAAAGAAGGCCACTTGATGCTCCAGTTAGGAGATGCAAGAAGTTGGAGGCTGAACCCGCTAAGAGGGGGCGAGGAAGATCAAACAAGTGTTGGAAGGAAACTATTAAATATGATCTCAATTACTTTAATTTAAGTCCTAAAATGGTTGAAAATCGATCTGTGTGGAGGCAGAGAATCCATATAGCCGACCCCATTTAGTGTGAGAAAAGGCTTGGTTGTTGTTATTGTTTGATACTTTGTTCTTTGGTGACCCAGAGGTTGGTAAACATCTTACCTCTCTGATGTCCATAATATAACCATAAATAGCTGTACTGTCATTGGCCTCATGCTAATAACTAGGTGGGAGACTTCGAACACTTGGTTGGGAATAGATAAGTGGAAGACATGATGGAAGGATGAACAACGCCATCAAATAATGCCTTGTTCTGCACACTTGTGGCACTGCCTTTTTTTTCATTTCTTTATGGTTGTCATCTCGAATTCATATACTTTTCTTTCAGATGGTTGACAAACTAGATGAAGGTGCAGTTCCCGCAGAACTTGGACCCCTTGATTACAAAGGGCTTTACAAGGCAATGTATTGTCTGCTTAAAGATTTTAATAAATAGTAATTCAATACATAGCCTAATTAATGCTGAATTAATATAATTTAATCTTTAATCTTTTAAATGGATTTCAGGCTGTAGGAAATGCCCTATTTAGAGCGCATGTTGAAGGTAGGCTCAAGGTAATACATTCTGTGCATTCTCTTTTTCTTCTTGTTGTACCTACTACTGTACATGTTATGATTAGGGATTCTTGCAGAGTGAGATAATGAGCAAGCCTGAACTATTTGTAGAGTCCGATCCAGAGCTTCCATTGGCACTTTTGGATCAAAAAGAGGTTTGTAGTTGCCTCTAGGTTTCTCTAACCACTTGTCCATCTTTGGAACTTTTATTGAATCTACCTTCTCTATACTTCCAGGCTGGGAAGCAATTGCTGTTGATAACCAACTCAGACTATCATTATACGAACAAAATGATGCAACATGCATTCAATAGATTTCTTCCAAATGATATAAACTGGAGGGATCTTTTTGACATGGTAAGGTTATTCAGGGAACTGCATTTGAGATTGATGCTAATGCCAGGGCACAGTTCATTTACATTGTCGGGGTCTTCACAAGTTTTATAGTGTTGTCACTTTAATACATTGTTTGAATTGTTTTTTTAGTACAAACAAGAAGACTTCAATTATGCAGGTTCTAGTGTCTGCAAGGAAGCCTGAGTTTTTCCAGATGTCAAATCCATTGTATGAGGTGGTTACAGATGATGGGCTGATGTGCCCAACTTTTACAGCTAGACCAGGTACTTCATATTATTGTCATCCTATTCGCTGCTTAAAATTATTGATTTTCATTTCAAATTATCTATACATTTCAATGGGTTTGGTTTCTCCTCCTCCTTCTCCTCCTTTTATAGGTAAAAGGATGGGCTACTCATGGCCAGTAGCCACCACTTATGTTGAAATAGAGAATTGGGGGTATATTGCATCAAATTACAAATTGTTCTTTACCAGATTGAAAGTGTGCGATTGATTTGTGTCCATCAGACAGCTATCTTTTTGAAAGTGGACAATTAAAATGTGAATGGTCCTCTAGCTACCACCACTGTGAGCTTGCTGTGTAAATGCTGTTACTCCATACCCAGATGGTAATCCTGACTTCAACTAACTTCATTATCCCACATATTCGCCCATTATGATATTAACACCCTTGCCTTATTTAGGCTACATCATAGTATCAGTGCAGTAGGGAGTGGCTTTTCATATATGACCCTGTTGGTAAATTTTGCAAATTTTACACTTTAAGATTGCACTAATACTCCTAGCCAACTTCTCAGTCCATTTGGGCACCATTACGCGTTCCTTGTTGAAATGCTCCAGAGAGATTTTAGTGAGGGCTAGAACTACATGTGAATTATCTGTATCCAATCATTAACCCCCAAGAGGAATTTGTGCTTCTAAAAGGTCTTTTATCGTATGCCGAATCCAGAAGTTGGTCCTATATGTATGACCGGCTATTATGAAATATTAATTATATATCACTAATATTTATATTTGTTCCATTTTGGTGAAATTAAGTTGCCTTTATATGGATTTCTTTCCTTTTTCTTCGAGGGTGGAGGGGGTGTTTGGAGGGTGGTACATGGGGTTTTTCATTGGCCTTGGTCAACTTTTGGAGAGGTAAAAGGGAGGTTACTTAAGGACAATGGCTGCCCATTTTTACTTTTTACTAAACCTTAAGCAAACAATTACACCACATTTCAAGAACAATATTTTCCCCATTGCAAAATGTCTTGGCGTGCAACCCCATACTAGCCATGTAAGTTCTATAACATTCCTTTCCAACCATATTGCTCAGAGGATTGCCAGAGATACTCCCCTCTTCGTCTTTGACCTATGGTGAATAGATTCTGCAACAATGCTACCGGTCCTGAAAGATCTCAAAAAATTGTCAGAAGCGCTTGTTGAGACTCAGGTGATCTCAACCTCAGACCATACCCTTATAACCCAAGTGCATCCAAAGAGCATATGCTCTACATCCTCTTCTCCATCCTCACGGAAAGAACATATTGCACATTTGGAGGTCCCAAGTTTCCTCTTCATTTTTGTAACAGTCCTCTTCCTCCACAATTTGCAAGCAAAATACTTGACCTTTAATGGAGTCTTTGCCTTCCATAACATTCTAGAATCTTGCAAGATATTTCATCACTATCTAAGACCTTGAAAGCCGTGTTCATTCAGTGTTGCGATTAACTCGCTTTGTCTATTTTTATATTGTTGTTTATCATCTGATTAGTTTTGTGAGGGCCTCTTATATAATTTTCCTTGTTCCTAATCCTCTATATGATGAGTGTTAGGGTTTGTAATAGAGATATAGAAGTTCATTTCTTCTGACTTGGTATCAAAGCAGTGGTCCTAGGTTAGTGTTGGATGCCCACCTTGATTCCCATCTCCTTTTCACGTTCCAACAAAAAAAAAAAACAAAACAGACCCTAATTCTAGGTTTCTTCTCAAGTGGACACCTGATCTCCTCTACTCGATTGGTTGGCAACCCCTTCGGCAAGCATTGCCGCTCGCCAGCCACCATCTACCAACCGTATGGGCCCAGATCTGGTCCTAGGTCCTAAATTGAAGGCCAAAGAAGTGTTGGAATTGAACTATTAAGTATCCCTTTGTTGTTTGGATTTAGGTCCTAGGATGACCCAGAATAGATATGATGGAGGCAAAGAAAGTCATGTAGCTTGCCCCACTTAAAGCAGCAGCTACTACTGTTTTTCTTGTTGCATGTGTCTGGATGCAGAGATAGACTTAAAAAACAATAGAGGAACCATGTAGACTCCTTGAAATGGTTGTATAAGTGAAATTGATTTTGAGTACAGCTCATCATAGTTTTATGTTGAGTTATGTCTGGTGGATCTTTTTATTATTTTGTGTAGTGAAAGGGTATACTTGTAATTCTCCTTGTATGGACTCTATATAAAGAGGCTTAAGGCCTCTCTGAATAAACTATTTATTTCGGTCCTAACATGTTATCAAGGCAGCGGTCCTAGACCGGTGATCTGGTGTCCCATCAACCCTAGCCTCCCACACAACCACCTAAACCCTAGCCTCTCCTCGTCGGGCATCGCCACCTGTCTCCAGCGGCCTCCAGGGCACCGCCACTTGTGTTTGGCGGTCCCCTACATCGGCAGTGGCCTCCCAGCACTTCTGCGACAATGATTTGAGGGCTTGACCATCGTTGCTTGGGCTCCTAACGTTGTCGTCCAAGGATCAACGCCGCCACCAACCACCTTGGGACACCGTACCGGCAATTTGAGGGCCTAAGCACTTGTGCTTGGGGTCCTAGCGTCGTCACCCAGGGGTATCTTCCCCTTCGTCGGCCTTCCCGACACTGCTCAGGTTTCCCCTCGACTCCGGCATTGCCGCCTGATCACCAGCGTTCTCTCCCTTGATTTACTTCTAAAATCCTTTCTAAAGGAGTTTCTGCTGAGTGGAAGGCACTGTTAGGGCTGTTCATATGCCCTAGCGTGTGTAAATGAATTTCTTTGTAGTACAAATAGGTACATGATCTGAAAATCACCTTTGTGCAACTTGGATGTGGTTTTTGGAGTCTTTTTCAGTCTAAAATCAGAGTGTTTAGACCCTATGATATGAGTTTTAAAGATATTGTTTTTTGTGGATCTCTACTGCGGACGTCATGGGGGATTAAAAGGAAGCCGTGAATGACTCGATGGAGAAGATTTCTACCACGAGTGCTCCCCCTCACATGTAGAGAACATCTATCAAGTTGGATGGATCCAACTTTCTCCTTTGGTCCACTTCTTTTTCCCAGTTTGTTGGATTCCATTGAAAGTACATTCTAACCGATGTCGTGCTTGATGTGAAGTCTACCGATTGGAAGGTAGACAACAATTGGATGGCTACTTGCCTTCTCAACAGTGTCACCTAGACCATCACCAAGCAGGTGGCTGAGAAGATGTGGGAAGTACTTCATGAGATACTCTCATAGAAGTAATGTTACCAAGCTGTATAGAGCAATGATTGATATATTGGTGATATATTGGCAATATATTGCCGATATATCGATATCGCCGGGTCATCACATATCGATATCAGCCTTGATATCTTTTTTCCATAATATCGTCGATATATCGTTGATATATCACCCATATCGTCAATATCATGGACTTTTGTTTAACTTTAGAGCTATACATGCTAGAGTTCTTGCTTTCTTGTAGTCCATCAAATATATCAACTTTAGAGCTGTACATTCTCTGTCGATAATTCAGTCATTACACTTGATTTTACTTATTGAAAAATAGGAAGAAGATTCTAAAACGTCGGTGAGAAATACATTAGCATCTTCAAACCTCTATAAAAAGATGCATAAAACTAAGCACTTTGATAATCCATGGGGGTATTGAAAGTGCTATCTTGTCATCTTCCTTTGATTAAAAAATGTTATCTATGATGGTTCTTCTTTCTTTCCCCCACAACCGAGGGTTGACATTCTCACTTGTTTCAGCATGACTTATCTAAGTACTTACTTGCCAAGGTTTGACATATTGCAATATATCGGCGATATATCGCATATCAACGGGTTGGGTGGTATCGATACCACCCAAAGTGTATTTTTCTTGGATATCGACGATGTGTTGCCGGTTGGGTGGGAAAAGTGGTGCTGTGGCGCTATTGAAATGGGATGGCTGGGTGGGAGGTTGAAAACGGTAGGGCAGGACTTGGCAGGAGGCGTGAGATTGAAAATAGGTAGACAAAGACACACACACATACACACAGGTAGGACTGGACTGGCACTATTCGGAACCCACACGCACACACATGCACGCACGCACGCACACACATTTTTTACCCATTCCTTTATGATATATTAGTCATAAAAATGTTAATTTGACATTTTTTATATTTTATAGCTTTCTGAGTAATTTCCCAAAAATTTACCGATATCAGTGATATATCAACGATATATCCCCGATATATCTCATTTTTTATTTGTTGATACTATATCGATATCGATATTTAAAACCTTGGTATAAAGTTGTGGATGATATTCACAATCTTTAGAAATGCACCATGTCCTTATCCAATTATTATGGCTTCATGAGGAATCTGTGTGACGAGCAAGTGTGTACTAGCCTATCTCTACGAACGCTTCTATTATAGCCAAGCAGAGAGAAGCTATTTGCTCTATTCAGCTTCTGTCTGGTCTTGGCTCCAAGTACAAGGCAGTCAACGATATCTCTACATCAGAGCAGATCTATGCTCGTCTTTCTAGGCTTGCCACCTTGGATCTCGTGCCCACTACTGATGCCTCTGCCATTGTTGCTGTTGGTCGTGGTGGAGGAAATTCAAGGGAAAGAGGTGGTAGAGCTCGTGGTGGTGGTGCAAGTGGATGTAGTCGTCGTCGGAGTTCGTTCTTCTGTGGGTACTGTCACAGGAATGGACACACTGTGGATCGATGCTAGGTGAAGCACGGTTACCCACAGGATATGGATCCACATGCCCATCAGACATCTGCAGAGGAGACTACCCAGGTGCCGGAGGATGATAGACAGAGTATTGTTTTCAGGGCTGATTATGAGCGATTTATGGTTTCTTAGGGATCTACTTCTACTTCTGTTAAGAGGTTTGCAGGTACTTCTGCCATGTCAATTAAATCTTAAGCTCCTATATGGATTGCAGATTTTGGTGCTGCCTTACATTACTGGTTACATTACCCTCTTTTCTTCTTTATGGAACCTTATTACGTCATTTCAGGTTAAAGTGGCGGATGAGGGTCTGTTGCTAGTCACTTGACTCGGAAGTATCTCTATCTCTAACACTTTGCCTCTTTCTAATGTCATGCATGCTCTTAAATTTGCGCTTAACTTAATATCTCTTAGCCAAATTACCAGAAATTTGAGATGCTGAGCTGTATTTCATGATCAATATTTCTTCTTGTAGGACCTCCAAACGATGAGGCGGATTGGTGGACTTGAGCAGAACAACCTCTGCTACCTACATATTCCTTCTCCTTCCAGTGTTGATGCTGTTTGTTCCATTATTGCTCTCCAGTGGCACTTGAGACTTGGTCATTCCAGTTTGCATGTTTTGCGCCACTAGTTTCCTGTGTTGTCTTTTCCCAATATTTTGAGGTGTGATGCCTGCTAGGAAAACACCGTAGGTCTTCTTTTCCATAAAATAATAAAAAAGTTGAGTTTGCTTTTGCTCTTGTTCATGTTGATGTTTGAGACCTATAGGGTTAAGAGTGTTTGTTGATTTTGGTATTTTTTTAATCTTGTGGATAATCATACCAGGATGTCCTAGATTTTTATGATGAAAGAAAAATCATAAGTTTTTGATATTATCAAAAATTTTATTGTGGAAATAAAGATTCAATTTTCTACTGCTAAGATTTTTCGGAGTGACAATGGATTTGAATTTTTAAATTCTAGGACATACTTTTTTTCAAATCTTTTGGTATTATTCACCAGACCACCTTTATTCATACTTCCCAACAAAATGGGGTTGCAGAATGTAAGCTTCGACATCTTCTTGATGTAGCCCATTTTATTATGTTTCACATGAATGTCCCGTCACAGCTTTGGGTTGATGCTATTTTTACTGCTAGTTATTTGGTGAATCGAGTTTGCTCCTTTGTATTAGGGGGTAAAACTCTGTATTCTTTGTTGTTTCCTGATAAGGACGTTTTTTGTGTTACTCTTGTTGTCTTTGGCTCTGTGTGTTTTGCCCATTTGCATAAAGTGGACAAGATTTCTCCTCGGTCTGTGAAGTACATGTTTCTGGGCTACTCAAGGACCTAGAAAGGATATATATGCTATAACCCTGTTTCACAGAGATTTTGTTTCTGCTGACGTCTCTTTTGAGGAAATTCCATATTACCAAAAACAGGGGGAGGAACCTACTGAACCATCACATGAGGTTCCCCTTCCTATGTCCACTGAGGCACCACGGCCCATCGAGCCACCTATACCCAAGGTTGCTCAGCCTAATCCAGGTCCTTTTCCGTATCATCCTGAGATTCTTGATACGGATACATTTTCTAAGCATTTCGAACGTAGGACATAGGTTGTTTCTCAAGTGGATGAATCACTGTCTACCGTTTCTGCTCAGTCCTAACTAACTGCTGATGATTTGTTTGAGGACCAGGTAATTCCTATTACTGAAGACACTACTCTAGACCTTCCTATTGCACAAAGGAAGGCTTCACATTTTGTATTAAATACTCTGTCTTAGTTTGTGTCCCTTGACAGCCTGTCTATAGTTGGATGCCAATTTTCCCTGGCCATTGACAATGTGCAGGTATCGCGAGATTATCATGAAGCCTTCTGAGATCCATCTTAGACCTTGGCAATGGAGGAGATGGCAGTTTTACAATCCTGTGGCACGTGGGGCCTTGTTGATCTACCCCCAGGTGCTACTATTGTGGGGTGTAGATAGGTGTTCACCCTTAAATGTCGTTTTGATGGCACCGTAGATCAGTACAAGCACACTTGGTGGCCAAAGGATATACTCAGACATTCGATGTTGACTACTTTGAGACCTTCTCCTTGGCAACTCGTCTTAACTTTGTTTGGATATTGCTATCTTTTGCTGTCAACAGACATTTGACCGTTCATCAGTTTGATATTAAAAATGCCTTTTTGTATGACGATTTGTAGGAGGAAGTCTACATGGAGCAACCACTTGGTTTCCCTACTAAGGGGAAGTGTTAGAAGGTGTGTAGATTGAAGAAAGCTATCTATGGACTAAAATAAAGACCTAGAGCTTGGTTTGAGAGATTCAGCAGGGTGGTCCAGGATTATCGCTTTATCAAATCTTCTAGTGATCATTCTGTATTTACATTGCATAAAAAGACAGGATCGGTCATACTTGTGGTGTATGTGGACGATATACTTTTGACTGGCAATAACAGGCAAGGCATAGAGGAAACGAAGAAGATGCTACATTCACAGTTTGTTACCAAGGATTTAGGCCCCATCAATTTTTTCCTTGGTATTGAGGTGCAACACACTGGAGGATGACTTGTGCTATCCTAGCGCAAGTATGTTCTTGATATGTTGAGAGACATGGGTATGTTGGGGTGCAAACTAGCATACGTGCCCATGGCTATGTCCTTGCCTATTGCAGATAATGATAGTCCTCTACTGCAAGATGTCACTAGATATCGTGTAGTGATTAGTAAGCTATTGTATCTGACTGTTACTCGTTCTGATATTACCTTTGCAGTTGGAAGGTTGAGCCAGTTTCTGTAGTCGCCAAGAGAAGTCTACTGGGATGGTGTTCGCCAGATTCTTAGGTATTTGAAAAGTGCACTTGAGAAAGGACTCCCTTTCTAAGATAATGGGCACTAGGATATTTGTGGATACTTTGATGTAGACTATATAGGTAATCATGTTGATCGGAAATCCACTATCGGATATTACACCTTTGTTGGAGGTAATTTGGTTACATGGAGGAGCAAGAAGCAAGCAGCAGTATCTAGATCAAGTGTTGAATCTGAATACAGGGCTATGTCTCAGACTACGTGTGAGTCACTCTAAGTCTGTTCAATTCTGGAAGACTTTGGAGTGTAGCTACCTGATCTTATTTTGATGCACTGTGACAACAAGGCAACCACCTTTATTGCAAATATTCTTGTTTTCCATGAGAGGACCAAGCATGTTGAAGTTGATTGTTACTTCATTAGAGAGGCCATTCTGGCTAAGAAGATTTTTACTCCCTATATATGCACCGAAGACCAATTGGCCGATATCTTCACTAAAACATTTCTTAAGAAGAGATTACATTACATTTGTTTCAAGTTGAGCATGCTTGATTTTTATCCTCCACCTTGAGGGGGAGTGTTGAGTTATGTATGGTCAATCTTTTTATTATTTTGTGTAGTGAAAAGATATACATGTAATTCTCTTTCTATGGACTCTCTATGTAAAGAGACTCAAGGTCTCTACAAAGAAACTATTCATTTCCATCCCAACATTTTACTTATCGTTTACAAATTTATTTTTGTGTTTATTTTTTTGTGATTACGTAAGTTTTTCTATTTTGTACCAATTATTAGCTTATATCTTGAAATTATTTCACAGGTAACATCTGTGCTGAATGCATGTTTCTCACTAGTCAATTTAACTGTCTGTTCCAGGAGGCTTGTACTCTGGCGGGAGTGCTCAGATGGTTGAAAAATGCCTAGGTGTTCATGGGGATGAAATTTTATATGTGGGCGATCATATTTATACAGATGTCAGTGTGTCAAAGGTTCATTTACGGTGGAGAACGGCATTAATTTGTCGTGAATTGGAGGATGAGGTCAGTTGCTCAAATAATTTAGGTGGCAATACATTTTATCCATGAATATGACTTAGTAGATAGTTGGAAAATTATATTTGGAACAATGCCTTCTAGGTCTCCAGTCAATTGCAGAGTTTTGTACTTAATGACTTGTTCGTCATAGATGTTTGTGAATATAGTGGTATCTTTCTTGCTTTGAGTGGGTGTAAGTTTTGTTAATAGCTTGATGTGATATAAAAGCATTAAACTACTAATGTGATTTCTGATTTTGCAACAGTGAGTGACTACCTATTTGTTTTAATCTTTAATTTTTTCCCTCTTCATGCTTATGATCAGAAAATCTTTTTTGTCTTTCATTATTGTGGAGGTTGTTTTTAATTATCTCCTTTTTAATGATTTTCAGCTGCTCATCTACATCTAAGTTTGTTTTTGCAAATATGTATCGTGTAATCAAAGAGGGTAGAAAATCATGAGGGAAAGGCCGAAACATTTGTATGGTTAAAGAGTAAGCCCTAATGAAATACACATCTTGCTAGGTTTTCTATTTCCTCCTTTGTTGATAAATTATTGTCACAAGAGAGAGGGAGTTTATAGAGTCATTGGGTGGCTGTATGCTAGTCTTTGATAGGAATGGCTTAACCTCATGGTAGTGGCTAGGGACGGTAATAAGGTATTTGGGATATCACCACGAATAGGTGGTTACCAAGTTAGATGCTTTTCCATTTTGATGGGTGGTGTCAAATCAAGGAATACTTTAAGATAGGAAAGTAATTTATTTAAGAGATAGGAGGTAATTATAGCTTGGTTGCATAGTTTGTGTCCTATTACAGAAAATAGATGTGTAGTTTGGAATTAATTTATACCAGGTTAACATGTAGCAAACATTTAGAAGTTTAACCTGTGAGATAGTGCAAGGCTTTACGAGGAATAAGTTCACTTATTCCCTAAAATAAATAGTCCCTATAGGATTAATATATTGACAACAGTTTTGGCTATGACCGATCTCATGGTAAATGGATTCTTCTCCTAGATCTTACCAGATACATGGATTACATCAGAAATCCAGTTTAGTCTGGAGGGAGCTGAAAGAAAATCCAGGTGGGCCAACATAACCTGGGTATTTTTTATCAGGAACTAAATCAAGAATCCCAGCTTTGATGCAATAATGATGGTTTTTGTAGTATTGCTTCAATCAATTCTCATATATTATTGTTGATGCTTCATGTTGTATCTTGATCATTGTACAGTTAAATTTTCAGTGAATTATGAATATTTTGCATGATATGTCTTTGAAGGTTTCATTACAGTTGCTGATTATGATTGGTTTTATGGACTTGGTTGTTTCAGCTGCATGTTCAGTGATCGAGTTCCTTGCTTTTTTTTCCCGAGTGAGACCCTTTGTACACTGATACATGAATTTGCAGTTTAATGCACTGATCAGAGGTCAAAGTCATAGGGTGGCATTGATAGAGTTGATCCACCGAAAGGAAGTTATTGGAGAACTGTTTAATCAGCTACGCCTTGCACTTCAAAGAAAAACTAGAGAAAGGCCAGCTCAGGTTTAACCTGGACACACCATTCCTAATAACTCATTATCTACATTTGTTTCCATTGTTTTTTAACTTAAAAACTTTGGTATATGCCTATTTTTTCCTGTTCATATTTATGCAACATACATCCATGCAATTGTTGTGGTAAGTATGTGGCGAGTTTTTTTTTCTTTTTCATAGGCAGTGCCAAGTCCAGATGGAGGACGTTGGCATCAGGTAGCCAATGGTCAGATCTGTTTTAGCATAAACAGTTGCAACTTATTCAGATCTGTTTTGAGCATCCCTTACTACCAGCATGCTTTATTGACGACGTCATGCAGTGAGAAGTTATCTTAAATGACTGAAACTTTGCCTTCTCTGGATTATAAGTGCAAATAATTATAAAATGGATTATGGAGGAACAACGGAAATTGCAGGGGAGTCTAAAAGAAACAACGAATTCCATCCTTTCAAGAACAGATGACCAAATCTTAAGCTAAGCCCAAGCCTTTTTTCACATTACGTGGGGCTAGCTGATTCTTTCCTCCATCTAGATTATCAATAAGCACAGATCAAACCTTGAGTTAGTACAAATAAGTTAAATCATTCCTTTCAAAAAATTAAGGTAAATCATGTTTAATAGTTTCCTGCCGAATCTTGTTTAGTTTTCCCCAACCACTTCTCATACATCCGGAGTTTGCTGCCGAATCTTGTTTAGTTTTCCCCAACCACTTCTCATACATCCGGATTGGGGCATTAATTGTCCTTCCATGTGGATGCCAAACCACTTTAAATGTACCTTTTTTTATCTTCTATTGCTGTTGGACCATTCGTTTTCTAAATAAGTTCATTCTGAATACAACCTTTTTTTAGGGCCAGACATCCGACTTAGGATCTTCATTTCTGCTGCAATCATCATTTGCACATGCCCATTATGGCTGACAACCCAATACTTTGACCTCTATGGCATGGTAGGCTTCCCTTCTTAGAGTATCTGCACCTTTAAAGGACTTTTTTTTATCACAATGGGTGCATGAAGGTCCTTTCTATGTCAATATTATGTGTTCTTGTTGCCTAAGGAGGGGGCAAAGGCGATTGATGATTTCAAACCTATTGCCCTTTCTAGTGCAAAATATCTGATTGTGGTAAAGGTCTTGGCAAACAGGTTGAGAAAGGCTATTGATGGGGTGGTTTCTCAGATGCAGATGGCTTTTGTTCCAGGGAGAAGCATCTTTGATGGATATGTTGCTGCCACGAGATACTTGCCCATTGGAGAAGTGAAAGGAGGATGGCTTTTCTTTGGAAGGTGGATTTTAGGAAAGCCTAGGACTCGATTCATTGATCTTTCCAGTGTCTATGATCAAGAGGGGGTTCCCGCCAGTGTGGATACAGTGGATGCAATGTGTTACGACGACTTCTTTCTTGGTTCCTAGCAGGAGGATGGATTCACAACCGAGAAGGGGAGTTGGGTAGGGGTGCCCGCTAGCACCTATGCTTTTTGTGCTGGCTGTTGATGCATTGGCAAGGTCGTTAGTTAGAGCATGTGAGGCTGGATTAGTCAGGGGTTTCTTAGTGGAAAATGGGATTGCTATTTCGGTACTTCAGTATGCGGATGATACTCTTTTCTTTATGGAAGGGTTCGAGACAGAGGTGAGGAGGATCTGTATTTTGCTAGAGCTATTTGGAGAGGCGTCAAGACTGCGATTAATTACTGGAAGTCATCCTTCATTCCTTTCAGTTTGGCTGAGGTGGAGGTCACTGTTTGTAGTATTGTGCTGGGGATGGAGAGGGGTGCATCGCCTATCCTCTACCTGGGCCTACCTTTGATGGACAGGAGAATCGCTATGCAGGACTGGTTTCCTTTAGTGGAGAGGATTGAGGGACGGTTGGCAGGCTGGGCTTCTAAATTATTGTCCAAACGGGGTAGGTTGGTGATCCTCAATGTAGTTTTGGCATCTATGCCCTCCTACTTCACGTCGGTGGTGAAGATGCCACGACAGATTGAGAAGAAGATCTTGAGTCTCATGAGAAGCTTCTTTTGGACTAACTGTGGGTCAAATGGGAGTGGGGCGAAGCTGATCACTTGGAAGGAGGTAGGTTTGGGAGTTAGGGAAGTGGGGAGGATGAATGATTGTCTTTTGGCCAAGTGGATTGCAAGGTTGCTTGGGGGAGAGAAGTGTTTGGTGGGAAGGATCCTACGGTCTTGTTATGGAGGCTCTCTCTGCTGGGATTTGTTGATGTCTCTTCCATGGGGTGCTTCTCACTTTCTTAGGGGGCTCTCTGTGGTGGCGTCAAAGGTTCGTAATTTCTTTACACCAGTCCTTGGCATGGGAAGTTTCTTTAGATTTTGGATGGATGATTAGATAGGACAGGGAAGGTTGTGTGATCGATTTCCCAGGCTTGCGACGTTGGCTGTTGACAAAGGAGCTATGATGGTGGAGGTTTCGGATGGTTGTTGGTGCCCCACCTTTTTGGGGAACCTTTCTGATCAGAGGATCATGAAGGTACAGGAGCTCCTGCAAGATCTGGATGGCTTTCAGCCTGAGGAGGGGTTGGATGCTTATGGCTGGGAGGAAAGAGACTTTTCTGTTTGTAGTGCTTATAGAAGGTTAGGGGGTTTTGATGTTTGGGGGGATATTGACTTTATTAGAGATCGCAAACTAGTCTGGGAGGCATCATATCCCTTGAAGGTGATTTTTGGTTGGTTGTTGAAGAGAGGCAGGCTCATGATGAAAGTATGGAGGGCCAAATGGGCCCAGGAGGATGACAAGGCGTGCTCGCTTTGTCTTGCAGTTGACGAGGATATAAGGCACCTGTTCTTCACCTATCCCATGGTGGCATGGATTTGAAGACACTTTGGTGATGGGTGGTGGTCACATCTCTCTTTTGGAGGTTCTTCAGATGCGGGAACAGGAATGGAGGACAGAATTCCTTTTGGACGAAGGAGATGGCACGACCTCTAGCGATTCTATGGGGCATATGGCTAGGCAGAAATGTGGTGGTTTTTAGAGGCAACGCCCATATGTTGAGAATTTTGTGGAATCTATTTTGTCGTTTCTTTCTAGCTGGAGCTGTAACTTGTAATATATGGCTTAATGTTTTTTAATTAATGAGAATCATGGGTGGTTATCAATTGGATAACCACCCTTTCACTTTTTTTTTTTTAAAAAAAGGCTTCAAATGTTTAACAGCTTTTTTGCTTGTATCACAGTGTGCTTCAATTTACAACTTCCAATACTGAACTTGAATTCCACATATTCAATCCTTGTCCTGGTATTCAAGTTTCCCAACAACTCCATCATTTTTTCCACCATGCACATATTCTGTTGTTATTATTATTATTATGTCCGTATACATCCCTGTATTTTTTATTCACATAGATACCCCTGTAAAGCTTGTAATATTTACAAAAGTCCTTAGTTTAAGCTCTATCAAAGTCAAATAATTTGCAATCTTCAATAGGAAAAGTCAACAAGTATTCTTCCTGCCTTTATATCCTACAGCCAGATTGATGCAAGTCAAATCAATGGCTTTGGGTACTCGCAAGTTGCAAATGATGGATCTCAACTATGTTATTTTCCTCTCTAGGATTTCTTTTAAAGTATTTTGAGTAAGTCATAGCTCTTAAGATGGAGTATAAGGATCTTACTTGACCTTAACCTTGGTCTAAATAAGCTCCATTATAGTTGATTTGTGACCTCATGCAAAATGAGGGTCATAGGCGTAACATGGAGTAGCTTTATGAGAGGCATCTATGTAATTTGGGCATTATTTAATATCAAATATGCATAGGAGGCATCTATGTAATAAATCCCCAATTTTATATCAGTGAACCATCTTGCTGTCCTTCCTTCCCTTGTGCTCCTCTCCCTTCCTCTACTTCTCCTCCCCTGTGGATCTTCTTCCCTGAACTTCCCAACCCACTTGTATTCAAGGAATGTAAAAAGTTAATTATGTTTATTTTGAACTTTAACCTTTAAACACATACTTACCTTTTGGCAAGAAATATGAATGGTTCATGAGTTATGGCAGCATCACGAGAAAGTCAAAAAGAGATACCTACACTTCTCAACATCCATTTTGTGAATCACATATGAAATTGTCAAGAATTAAACTTAATAGTGGATATTATCTGATTTCACCTTCATCAATCATCGAGGCCCAAATGAAAAACTCTAGGCCCGATGCTTTCTCAAGGATAGAAGCTGTAATACCCACTCTTACACTACCACAACCAAATATGTAGATATATCTCCCTCCTCTTCCACTAGACCCAAATATCCAATTGTCCCTAACCCATATGCATACAGATGTCTGTATGTATAGATCAAGGTTGTCAAAGGCGAGAGGCGCTAAAAGGTGAGGAGGGTCCAAAACACCCGAGGCGCTAGGTGCTTGCCTAGGCGCTCGCTTGAGAAAAATAAGGTGCTAATACACACACACACACACAGAGTAACCAAAATATGGTATGTTATGATTGCATATATATAATATATAAGATATATAAGTGATTAGACAAACAAGAGCAATGCACATACATATGCACATTGATGCATACAATTTCGTACATTTACATATACACATATGTAAATGTACAAATTATATTTATATGCTATACTTATGTACATACACACGTATATGTACATATATATTTGTATGTATAAGTTGACATGCGCGTACATACATACAAAAAAACATACAAAATATGTGTGTGTGCCTATATATATATGCATAGATGTGTGTTTAACTAAAAGAGAGTACCCAATAGTTAGGTAAAAAGAAATTAAAACCCGTAAAAGTATTTAAAAAATGAAAAACCATCAAATTTGGTTCAGGTGCTCGCTCGGGGCACCCAGCTCCTTGGCCTAGGTGCTCTCCTAGGCTGTGCCTTAGGCAAATCAGGTGAGGCGAGCCTTGTCAAGGCACTAGGGATTCGCCTCGCCTCAACTTGGCACCTAGGCGAGCGCCTTGACATCACTGGTATAGATATGTACATTTGTATTGGCCTTGTATTAGGCATTTTGCTACGAGAATCAGATGAAGACTTCAACATCATCACACCAAGTTTTGGGAATATTAGGACAAAGAGGTCCTTGCTAAGGTTCTCCTTCCTTCATTGCTGCAGCGATGCTTGTTGCTGGGGTGTTCTTGTTCATCTCTGTTTCTCTTCCCTTTGTGCCTACTCCTCCTCCCTTCCTCTCCTTCCCACTCCACCTGCCTTCCTCTCCTTTCTTGTGCAATTCCTTTCCAATTTGCTTGTTTATCACTTTTTTTGCCCTTTCTCCTCCATATCCTCTTTGTCCTCCACTGCACGTCCTCTTCTTCCGCCCAACCTTGCGCTTCTTTAGCCCTCATCCCTTCTTCCTATTTCAAAATTTTTTCCTATCTTTTTATAGCAACAACACCAATTTTGGAAGAAAATTCAACATGTGGTGCTTTGTTATTAGAAATTCAACGGCAAGGTGATAGTGCGACTCGAATCGTTACATTTTATGTAAATTGGGCTTGAAAGTGTATGGTGCAAAATTTTATTGAAGGCCGCATAGTTGGGACCCTTTTCGTAAATTACTATTTGCCAAGAATTGCGCAATCCGAAGCGTAGAGACTTGTGTGCGTGGGAAAACAGTCCTAATAGTGGGCTATCCACGTGTGTGGACAGGGAGAGAGGAGGAGCATGACCGGTTGGTTGGGTGGTCGGCAGCCTTTGGTGGTGGCTGGCGGTGGTGATGTGAAGAAGAGAGAGGAGAGGAGCCTTAAGTTGGAAATATTATTATTGCTCAAATGAGATTATAAGGGAAGACTTCTTTTATAGAGAGAACATATCCCAACTATTTGGAAACAAATCAACTCTCTAAACAAGAAAAGATCTTATATCTAAAACAAATCAAACCCTAAACTATTTTTCCTAAACACATTTACTAAAAATAGGAAACTTGTCACCTAAACCAAGATCCAAAATAGGCCCCTTTGGACCTTCTGCTGCCGACCCTGTTGGGCCTTTATTCTACTGCCACGTGGCTATCCACGTGGCTCTCTTCCTTCCTAACACTCCCCCTCAAGTTGAAGGTTGGGAGGTCAACGACTTGATCTTCCACTTGTGAGGCTAGACGCTCTATCATTCATCTTCTTTGAAAGTCAAGCTCTCAGTCTTCTCCTTCTACAATTCAATGGCAAATCCTCTTGCGACCTCCGAAGTCGTTGCTTCTGTGGCAACCTGAGTAGTCGTCACGACGGCCGTCATTGCCTTGTCTTCTCGAAGTAGAGCCCATAGCTTCTCAAGATCTTCATGGGTTAGGGAGTCATCATGTGAGGTGCTAGTAACCCCACGTGGTGGCCTCCCAAACTTCTCCTAACACTTGTTTTGTGGATGATTGTTGCGTCTATAGTGTTAGCACTTCGGGTAGACGCAGCCAAGTCTACGTCCATGCCCACGCCCATGCCCCACATCTGCTTCTGGAATAGCAAGTGCGGAGTTCTCGCCTTTCGACGTGTCTTCATTCTCGGAGATCTCCATCTTGAGGAGACGATAGAAGATGGTCTCAAGATCCATCTTCTCGTTGGAAGCTAGGATTTGATCTCGGGTGGCTTAATAATGGGAATGTAATCCCGATAAAAACTTGGCGGATTGCCAAACCACTCGTCTCCCCCTGCTTGTCACAACATAACGGCTCGTAGATATCTAACTCCTCAAACAATGCTTCTATTTTTTCGTAATATTTGGTCAAGGAGAGATCTCTTGATTGGTTGTCCAGATGCGAGTGTAGAGATCAGTAATATGTGTGTTATTTGAAGTTTGGGCATACCTTTTCTTGAGGGCCATCCAAATCTCATGCACGTTTTTTTGTAGAGCATGTTTGAGGCGGTAAGACAGATCCATCGAGTTCATGAGTCAATTCATGACAACATAATTCTCCTTCTCGAACTTGTCGTCCTTCAACTCTGGTGGCTCCCCAGAGAGAATGCTAAGTTTCTCTTGGCCTTCAACAAATATCTTGAAGGCGCAAACCCACAAGACATAGTTGGACGTGCCACTAAGCTTGATGGTTGTCCATAAGACAACCACCTTGCTTTCTCCTAGACCAAGTGTGGCATCTCCGACCGTTGTTGATTCCACCATCTTCTCTAGTTTTCCATCTCTGCGTAAGGCGTCAGATTTGTTGAGGACTTTCTGGATGTGTGGACCACCAACATGCAGTCAAATAACCCACATGCACAAGGAGCCTAGACTGAAGGCTTTGATACCATGTCAAGAATTGCACGATCCGGAGTGTAGAGACTCACATGTGCGTGGGAAAACAGCCTCAACAGTGGGCTGTCCATACGTGTGGACAGGGAGAGAGGAGGAGCACGGCTGGCTGGTTGGGTGGTCGGCAGCCTTTGGTGGTGGCTGGTGGTGGTGATGTGAAGAAGAGAGAGGAGAGGAACCTTGAGTTGGAAATATTATTATTACTCAAATGAGATTACAAGAGAAGACTCTATTTTATAGAGAGAACATATCCGACCTATTTGAAAATAAATCATATCTCTAAACAAGGAAATCTTATCTCTAAAACAAATCAAATTCCAAACTATTTTTTCTAAAACATATTTACTAAAAATAGGAAACTTGGTACCTAAATCAAAACCCAAAATAGTTCCCTTTGGACATTCTACTGCCGGCCTTGTTGGGCCTTTATTCTGCTGCCACGTGGACTGCCACGTGGTCCTCTTCCTTCCTAACACTATTATTTATTTACAGGGAGTAGAACTTGGACATCAAGGCCAATATGGTCTTTACCTACAAATGGCCCAATTTGTTTTTGAGCTTCTGTGATGTAATAAATTGGCTAGGACGATTAATTTGCTGCTGATAAGTTATCAGGATTTCTTGGATGGTTTTTCCTGCCTCTCCATCCTCTTTAACCACCATCAAATACCATCACTGGCCACTAGCTCCCTTTCCCTGCCACTACTTCTCCCTCTCCTACCACCCACCTGTCTACCCCCTTGACCCTGCTTAGCAGTAAATGTCTCCACCTTTCTTTCCCCACCTTTTACAGTTTGATTCTCAACCACAAGTTCCCATGTCACTTGGCCTGATATTTGTGGCTGGCAAGCAAATTTAGGTTCATTGCAATTTAAAATCCCATGGCGATCTCTGTTGCCAATTTCTGCTAAGGTCTATTTCTGTCAGCCATACTTTATGCCACTACCAGTGCATGCTTGGGTAGCAGAGGTGTTTCTGGAAGCATATGCATTGGATGTTTTTAAGGTCTGCATTCTCTAGACAGCCTACATGGTCATCTGCAGCCAATTGTATCTCAAAGTAGCATTTAATGGCTAGCAGTGTTCAACATAGGGAAATGGTAGTGATGGTGTTGTGATGAATGACAGTTTTTGCAGTAACATTCCATGAGGTTGTATGTGTATTCGGTATTCGATATTTTAATATATCTCTTTAAGTATTCAAGGCTTCTCTGTGTATGGTTTTGCATTTCTCAAGGTTTCTAATTTGGTGCGAGGAGAAACATCATACTCTCCACCTCTACTGCAAACACCTTCTTGAGTTCTGTCTCTTACCATATCCTGTGATGCGCTCTATGACCTAGAGGGAAAGAGGGGTAGTAATTGAGATTGGGGTGGTGGAGGATGGTGATGTGGTGGCAAGGAGGGAAGGGGGATGGTGAGATAGGAGGAGATCATGACAGGGAAGGGGATACCCACAGCTGGATGAAGAGGAGAACCAACAATAAATGCCAGTGTTGAAGGTGGAAAAGGAGGAAGGAGAAAGTAAGAGGGAGGGGCAGAATTATCCAATAGATTGGCCAATATATTAAGGTAACACATTTGGACATTTTAAAACCAAGACCAACTTAGAATTAAGATCCAAGTTTGGGTGTTCCATGAAATTGAACTTCTATTGCATTTTATGCTTTTCTTACCTTTATGCCATTTGATTCCTTGCCCTTTTCCTATATTATTTTTAAATTGATACTGTTCATTTTTTGTTTCAGTCTCTTGCAGCTACTGACATGGATTTCCAAGAACTAACAGAAAACATGCAAAAGCTACTTATTGTAATGAAAAGATTGGACGAAAGAATTGGGCCTATGCTTGAGGCAGATGGAGAGTTCTTCAACAAAAGGTAATACGTTCTCCAGATCTTCTTAAGGTGGAAATATAAGCATTAACCCTTGATGCAATAAGTATAGTGCTTTAGAGTTCTGCCGGTTATTCTTCTGATAGTGCACTGCCATAGATAGTTAAATTCACTAGACCCTCAATATGGTTCAAGCAATTAGTGGTGCACTTTTGGGGAGAAATTACATGTCAACCTCTCAGATCCTGAGGTTGGGTGCAGAAGTCCTTCATTACTTTAGTTCCTGCTTTGGAGCATTGGAACTTGGTCTCTAGCTTCTTAAAATTATGTACTTTTATTTGAAAGGGTACTTTAAATTATATTATGAAAAATGTCATTGAGCATGTACAATTGGCAATCAGATTGCTCTTGGACTCTTACTTGTAATCTGTTAGGTATTTTTCAGCTTAAGGTGGAGCTAAGGAATATAATCGTGTTAGAACTGCAGTGCCCTAAAAAGATGCAAAGGTTTCATTCAAGTCGAATATGCTGATATAAAATGGTGGAACTGCATCTGATGATGAGATGAAAATTTCTGTGAGGGAAAAGAGTGTTCTATTGATAAAAGAAACCCTAGCCTCTCTTTTATAGAAGAGGGTTATTGGGAAAATTATAAAGGTAGTCACGGACAATATAAAAAATGCAATAACCCTCTCAACAACTAAGTACGTCAACACTCTTCCTCAAGTTGGGGCATATATGTTAGTGAGCCTCAACTTGTCGCCATGCCTTTTCCTTAAGGGCATTGGTGAGTAAGTCAGCTAGCTGAAGCTCGGAGGAACATTTGGAGTGTTGATCTTCCTTTCCATGACAGGGTTGCGAATGAAGTGGCAATCGACCTCAATGTGCTTCATCTACTCATGAAAGATAGGATTTGTGGCAATATACGTTGCAGATTTATTGTCACAGAAGTGTGGAATGAATCCCTTAATCATAACTCTCAGGTCCTGTAGAAAACCCATAATCCACATGATCTCACATACGGCATGGGCCATAGCACAATACTCTACTTCAGCACTAGATCAAGTGACCACATTCTTCCTTATGCTCCTCTAGGACACAAGATTCTCACTAAGAAAAACAGCATAGCTTGAAGTAGATCTTCGATCATCAATGGATCTGCATAATTTGCATTAGAATAAGTAGTGACATCCATGCATCCATTATCCCTATAGGAAAGCCCCAAACCTGGACTCCTCTTGAGGACTCCTCTTGAGGTATCATAGAATGAGACATACCTCACACTAATGACTGTATCGTGGGGCTGGCATATGTTGGTTGGCTCTGTTAATAGAAAAACTAATATCTGGACGTGCTATCGCCAGGTATAGTAGTTTTTTTTGAAAAAGGAAAGGGTAGTTATCCAGTGTGATAACTACCCAAGAATATATATAATAGAATCAACAATATCCATCAATACAACAGGCAGACGCCAAGGTCCCCCACTCACAAGGAATCAACCCAAAGAGTAAACAAGGAGTTAATAGACTCAACAAAATTCTCCACGTAAGGTCTCTGGCCCCTGAAAACCACCGCATTCCTATCCAACCAAATACCTCAAAGAACTGCCAATGGCCTGACCTTCTCCTTCGTACGGAAAACCAAATGTCCACCAACACCACCTCCGCTTCTGAAGCTATGCCAGAATTCCTCGAATAGACGACACTCCCACCACCTCCCGCCCATCCTGCCCCAAATTTGCACCACAAAAGGGTAAGTGAAAAAAAAGTGGTCAACGTCCTCATCACCACCACACAAAGGGTAGACCTTACATTCTCCAGGAGCCCACCTCGCCCTCTACACCTTAGTCACCAGCCTTCTCCTCCTAAGGAGCCAGGCAAAAATCTTGACCTTCAGTGGACACGCGGCTTTCCAAATCTACCTGCAGTCCCTTACCATATCCAGCTCCACCCCAGGACCAACAGTGGACAATCTCCTGTATGCAGCCGCTACCGAAAACTCACCTTCGTCCCAACCAAACATGTTCGTACCAGACGCCGGATGCAGTCCCTCCAACTCTTCAAGTAAGACCTGAAAATTGTGCGCTCTCGCATCTGATAGACTGCCTACGAAGCGCGGGCACCACCCATTTTCCCATACCTCAGCCACGGAAGCCATTTTGTTTTGGGATAAGGCAAACAGTCTCTGAAATCTTCTGCAAAGCGTTCCATCACCCGTCCAATCATCCTGCCAAAATATGAAAATCTCCCCCGTTCCCAACACAGGAACAAAGCAGTTCCTCACCTTAGGAGCCACCATCGACAAGCCTTTCAAAAAGTGAGAGGCATCCCTAGGTGGTGACACCAGGAGATCCCAGCGCACCGGACCACCATACGCCGTCTCGAACACCTTGCCCATCACATCCCCCCTTCCTTCCAACAGGCACCCCACCCACTTCGCCAACAGACTGTCATTAGATCTCCCCAAATCCCTCATGTCGAGCCCCTCGTCTTTCAATGGTTTGTAGACCTCCTCCCAAGCAACCAACTTGGCACCCTGTCCACTCGTCCCCTGGTTGGACCAAAAGAAATTCCTCATAGCTTTCTCAATCTTTGCAATCACCTGTCGAGGCATCTTCAGCACGGAAGTGAAGTACGACGGCATTGCTGACAGAATCGCCTTGAGCAGGATCAACCTCCCACCTCTTGACAGTAGCTTGGATGCCCACCCCTCCAACCTCCGTTCCAACCTCTCCACCAGGGAGGCCCAATCTCTCACTAGAATCCTCCCATCTGACAACGGTAAGCCCAGATATCTAATCGGGAGCTTAACCTGTTCTGTGCCAAGTCCCAAACTACACCCCCTCACCTCTGTCTCAGTCAGATTGAAAGGGACGAAATCCGATTTAGCCAGGTTAATCTGCAATCCTGACGCCTCACCTAGTAAGAAGACAAGGAACCGCATTCTTTTGGCCTCCCTTTCTCCACCTTCAATGAAGAAGATCGTATCATCTGCATACTGAAGCAATGGGATACTCGTCCCATCTCTTAAGGAGAAACCTCTCATCAAGTTTCTCTCACAAGACCTTTTAGCTGCCCTAGCAAGAGCATCCACGGCAATCACAAAGAGCATCAGGGCCAACGGACAACCTTGTCTCACCCCCTCCTTGGTTAGTTGGGTTTCCGTTGATAAGAATCGAGAACGACGTCGTGGTGACACATCTCTTCATCCAGTCAATCCACACCGGTGGGAACCTCCTCTTCACCAAGGACGCCCAAAGAAACGACCACTGGATCGAGTCATAAGTTTTGCCGAAATCGACCTTCCATAGGAAAGCTTTCTTCTTATCTCTCTTCCAGGACGAAAGGATTTCTGAGGCCATCACATAGCCCTCCAAAATATTCCTGCAAGGAACAAAGGCTGTTTGCATCGAATCTACAATCCCACCCAGAGTCCTCGTCAATCTATTTGCTAGAAGCTTCGCCACCACCAAGTAGATAGCATTCGAGAGAGCTATCGGTCTGTACTCCTAGATCTCCTCAGTGCCCTCCTTCTTCGGCAGCAGGAACATGTAGAACTTGTTCAGCCTATTAAATCCCGAGTTACCAGCTCTAAATTCTTGCACCACTTGCATCACGTCTTCTTTCACCACCGGCCAGAACTCTCTGTAGAAGGCAACCGGAAAGCCATCCGGCCCTAGACAACCATCCGCGTTCAACCCCCAAATTGCCTCACGGACTTCATCCTCCCTAAAAGAGCCCGTCAAGAAGCTGGCGTTTGCCTCCCGAATCTGCGGTATCTCAGACCCTAACCATCTCCACCTTCCCCCCCGTCTCCACCAAGTAAAGTCTCTGAAAGAACTCGCAGCTGCCCCTCCCACAGCCTCCCTTCCCACAAACTCCTCCCTATCCACCACAAATCTGTCAATCCAGTTCCTCCTCCTCCTACCTGATTCAGCCATATGAAAAAATCGGGTGTTGGAATCGCCTTCCTTCAGCCACTTCTGCCTAGACCTCACCCTCCAATCCACCTCCACCTTCCGGTCTTCCTCTTGTATCACCTGAATCTGTCTTGCTCTGTGAACCCTGACAGCGTCTGAAAGGAGACCAACATTCTCTGCCTTGTCCAGACGTGCAATCTCAACAAGAGCCTCTTCTTTCTTCCTCCCACGTTCCTCCCTAATCTACTTGATATGGGTCTTCAAGAAGGATCTCAAATCTCTCAGTTTCGCTTCCAATCTGACAGCCGCCAAACCATCCGCCTGAGATGACCTCCACCGTTCCTCAATCAACCCCCTGAAGCCCTCCTCCATGAGCCACACCTTGTCGAACTTGAAGTAAGTACCATGTCTCCATCCCTCGTTCGACACCCACAGCAAGGGGTGTGATCCGAGAACGGACGCTCCAGGGATCTAACTCCGCCATCGGGAACAACTCCGCCATCGCCGTTGAGATAAGAAATCTGTCAATTCGGGATCGCTGTCCTCCAGAGTTCCTCCACATGTATAGACAGGACAACGGTGGCATATCAACCAACCCCTGATCCACCACAAAGCCTGCAAACGCCTCAGAGCCCTGGTCCAACCCCCCTCGGTCACCTGGTTTGTCTTCTGCCTGCAGAGTAACATTAAAATCGCCACCAACCAGCCAAGGTATCCCCTGAAAAGCTGTTGCGACCTGGCTCAGATCTTCCCATAAGGCCTGTCTTCTCCGACCCTCCGTCGGGCTATAAACCGAGGAAAGGAGCATACATGTGTCATCCCTAGTTGCCCCACTACACTTCTGTATCGTGTGACATCTTTATAAGGTGAATCATCTCCATCAACACGTTGCTGTGCCTCAACTGGAATACAAGATAGTGGGAAGAAATGTGCAACTTAGTCTATTCCAGAAAGCTTACACCTCTTTATAAAGAAAGGAGGTGAGGGAAAGATAGTGGTATAAACCCATGAAGAAAAAGAAAAATTAGTAAAGTGGTACAAATACCATAAAACATATCATAATTACTGAGGGATATCACAATATTCCTCAAGTTGAAGCATAGATATCTATCGTGCTTAGCTTGAAAAAATAGACATCAAAAGTAGACCTAGGAAGAGGCTTAGTAAAAATATTTGTTGTCTGGTCTTTTAATGTGACAAAAGTAGTGTGCAAAATTCCATGCTGAATAAGATCTCTGGTATAGTGCCATTCTATTTCCATGTGCTTGGTGCACTTGTAGGACATGGGATTATTAGTAATGTACGTAGTTGCATGATTGTCACTCCATGGCTCCTCAATCTGGACGTGTAGATCACAAAGCAAGGATATCACCTAAACCTTCTCAGCTGCAGTCTAGGCCATAGCTCTGTACTCAGACTTTGTACTGGACCTGGACACTATTGCCTGCTTCTTGCTCCTCTAAGTAACTAAGTTCTCTGTTATATAGGTGCAAAAGCCTATTGTAGACTTTCTATATGCCAAGCACCTTGCATAGTCTACATCTGAATAGCTAACTACTGTCATAGTAGTCCCTCTGCTAAAAAGGATTTCACGGGTAGGTGCTTTCTTCAAGTATCTAAACATCTGCATAGTTGCCTTTCAATGCTGCTTAGTTGGTCTATTCATAAACTGACTTAGTTTGTCTACAGCTAAGGAAATATCTGGTCGTGTGATGGTTATAAGAGCTCGCTAATCAACTATCTGTATGCTTGATTGTCTGCCTTAGAATCTTCATCATAGATATGTACCTTGAAATGCATAGAAATGTTGGTTGGTAGTTTATTTCGTATAAGTTGAAAATTTCATACTTCAACTTGAGGGGGAGTGTTGAGAGAGACGAATATTGTTGAGTAATTGCATAATGGGAGATTCAATTACATGTTTTAGTCTTGCATGGTGCAATGGGAAAGAGGTGTGGTGGCCTATACAAAAGCCCTTATGTCTCCCATTTATCTTTGAGAATAAATATTTAGAGATCACACTCATAGAGGTGCTTCTCCAGTGAGTTTCTCCCCTCCTTGTAAGGGGTTTCGAAACCTAAGTATTCCACTACGATGCATTGATATTGTTTGTTTGTTTTCATTTATATTGTTTATTTCAACATGGTTCAATCAATCAATCACTTCTCAGCGTAACTTGATCCCCTGAATATGCTTGGAAATGTTCTGCTAAATCATGAGTGCACATGCAACGTCCAACAAATGCCAGCTCTTTTTTTTCTAGCACGCCACTTTGTTGGGGAATATAGAAAAAGAAGTTACATGAATGGTACCATTTGCTTCAAAATATGCTATCGTTCTACCATCTGAATATTCTCTCTTGCTCTCTCTCTGTTATTTGGAAAAGGACCATCCAAGTATTTGTATTTGCGAGCACTCTCAGAATAGGAATGCCAAATTAAATTACCATGTTACAAGGAACTATACGGGGAATCTCTACACAAACGTGCAACATGATTAATCATTGTGAAGGTAAATTATTTATAGCCAATACTGGAAACAATATTGACAGGATTGCACATACCTCTATGTACGAAGAAGAAAGGCTAGGACTTTTATTTTCTGATTCTTGAACAATAGCATGATGACATTTAGATATCTGATGCATTGCCAATGCATTTTGCAAAGAAAACTACTAAAATAACTTTTGAAATACAATAAACTAAGATGACCAAGCTTTTCAAAAAGAAAAAATGAACCTAAGATGACTGGACCTGATTGTCCTCTCATTTTCAGAAAAAAGAAAGAGATGACTTGACCAACTTTTATTTTAATTGTGCCGTAGAAGGATGTGATAATCCTCACATTGTTCTGCCACTGGATTGCAAGTCATCTAAAGAGCCAAAGCAACTCTACCAAGAAGCTCCACTATAATTAGGAACGGATGCCTAGGGCATCAAATGAGATCTTCCACCAAACTTAAATGACCATCTTTCATTTAATTAGGTACATTTACCTGAATGAGGGAAAGCCTCCACAAATGCCAAGAAGGCAACCCTCTCCTTTTAGCTATACCTGAATGTTTGTGAGAATTCTTTTTTTTTTTTTGAAAGATTTTTGTGTGAATTCTATAGTTGGGATCATAGATAGGTAACCTTTCTTAAAAGAATTGCTTGGTCTTTTTACTTTAAGGCTGCGTTTGGAGGTGGGATAAAGTACCGTAGGGATAGCTTAAAATGGAATAAGTGATAATGATGTTTGTTTAGGTGGTGGAATAATGATAATGTTAAGTATATGATTAAATGATTAGTGTATTGATGTGATGTTAGTGGATATTTGTTTAATAGTATAAGTGAGAGTGGAGAATGTTAGTTTGTATTTGTTTATTATTAAAAGTGAGAGTGGAGGATATAGTGGGTATTTTTTAATAGTAAAAGTGGGAGTGAAGAATGATTGGTGTATTGATGTGATGTTTGTATTGAAACTTGAGAAAAACTTGGGATAACCCTTAACCTAGGTTAACCCCACCAACAAACAGGTCCTAAGTGCCTATGTGATCTGATAGATGTCTGTCTTTAGGACTGTGTGAATTTAAAGGGAGGATTTCTATTACAGTTGAACTTCAGATCTATTCCAAGTATCGTACCCAATGATTAAATATCGCTAGAGTTTTTCATGAATACTCAAATGTTAAATGTCATTTGCTACTTTTTCTTTTAGGTGGGGCTATCTATCACGGGCGGGCCTGTGGGATAAGAGCCATTTGACAAGACAAATAGAAAAGTATGTTGAGCTCATTAGTGTCACTGGACTCACTGCCTGTACAATTTTGGGCATTTACATAATACTATGATACTGGTTCTCTACTCTTGTTTGCTCTTGCAGATACGCTGATATATACACCTCAAGGGTTTCGAACTTTCTGCATTATACCCCCTTCATGTACTTCCGTTCACAGGAGCAGGTAAGCTTTTACTTCTAAGTTGATTTTTCATCATATCTATAAATATTTCTTGTTCTTTTGTGGTGTTGCTATATTCATAAAGTTGAATGTGTTCTGGTGTTTTTTTTCTTTGGAAAGGCAAGGGATGACTTCTCAAGGTCAGTAGACATCCTTTTTTACCAACTATGAGAAGGTGTTATAGATTCAAAAGCAAACTACAGGAAATCCCCCACAATTAGGGGTGCTAATCAAACCAAACGAACTCGAACATAGGTATGTTTGAGTTTGGTTCGAGTTCGTTAAATATTCGGTTACAAATATTCGAGTTCGGTTCGATAATGAAATTGGATGTTTGAGTTCGGTTCGTTATTAATTCGTTTACTTTGTTCAAATGAACATGTTCGACTAAGTTCGATAATATGTTCGATAACAATAAGTTTGCTAACAGATTATTCGATAATTATTTTTAATGTATCAATGGAGTCTCTTAGAGGGGTGGCAGCCCATTGCCTTCATGCTAGCTCCGTCCCTGCTGTCACCCTACCAAAAGTGATGAGATTGGCAGCTTTGTTTCCCACAACAAAAGGTTGTGCATATCAACTTCATTCAATTTTTTTCTATTTAAGAATCATTTTTTTTCTTAAAGACACGTGCCATTATTTATAATAAGCTTCCTGACATAGCATGCCCAAGATTTACTAAGTACCATTAGAGAAGGTAGTATGTGTCAATCCAAAGGTCATTGCTCCACCTCATTTAAGCACATGACAGCTAGAATTACATGTGAAGAAAACAAATATAGATGCTAGAAACTTGTAAAAATGCATTCTAAATAATTCTCATTGGCATTTCTTATCATGTACTAAGAAAGCATATAAAAGGACATTTTTTGTGCACACATTCTGACAAAACTGCTTAACTAATAAGCCCAGGTTTTAAGGGGAAGAAAACAATCATAGTTGCAATGCTACATAGCATTAATAAACTCTGGACCATGGCGTGGCAAACACTTCTCAAAGTCTGTAGAGGTTGGCCAATCCTTTAACTTGACCATTTCCAGCCACTGATTGTCATAAAAAACAAACATGAAATTATTATAGGACAGATGGACTAATTAGGCTCCTATTTATTGTATTCCACATTATACAAAAACCAAAAATAGAAGAGGAGAATTTCCAGTCTTATGTTGATTTTTCTGATTTGAAAAGTAAACAAATTTTGTTGGGATGCATCTCTTTGGACAAAGTAGATGAATTTGCAGTCTTATATTGATATTATAGTTTCTTAGACAAGTGTTGTGTTACACCATTAATTTCCAAACTTAAGGTGGTATTATAGTTTCTTTGATAGGTTATCTTCACATTGCATCATGTCATAAAATCAGCTCACCTTATCAATTATATCGAGCTTACATAGTGCGCCATCTTTAGTAACTTGAGAGGTCCTTATAACATGATACAATTACTTCTGTCACCACAAATCAGATGGTCCCTAGGAAAAAATTTGAAATCCTTGATCATAGTGGAGTTTGCAAGGGGATTTTGCATTGAGTGATGTCTTTCTATTATACTTGGGTTGAACAGATGTAGCTATGCAGATGGTTGTCTAATGAAGTGAATGTCTACTAATGACAAGTAATCATCTTATGTTGAATTTTGAAACACAAAATACAAAGTTGAGATATTGGAAATTACGTACCTCATAGCAAGAGAGGCAATCAATAGCTTGTAAATACAGTTTCAGCATGAGGCCTCATCTCTCTAGATATCACACCAATGCAATAACCAAATAGACCGCAAAGAGCCAAGTACAAAGTTTCACAAAAGAGGGGAAAAAAGAGCCAAATATTAGAGTTTTTAGCTTTGGAAATGATTCCAATCAGAGTAGAATCTTGGTTCCCAGTAGGGATGCTCCTACAATACGATCACTACAATGGTCATCAGAGGAAACGACAAAGTCCTAGCGAATCAGCCAGCAAGTATTGCCACTTCAATCCAAAAATCTATCCAAAATAGAAAATGTCACATTCCCACACAGTGAGAGTATAGAGACACCAACAAGATTGTGCGAATCCCTTCCCAATAAAGTACCTTCTCGTGACAATACTCTGGCACCTGAAAGGCCTCCCCCATTATCCATAAGCTTGTGATGTTTTAGGTTGGAGGATGACTTGACTCCGGAGGGGTGGAGGGTAGGGGGGAGGATGGTCGGAGGGCAAGTTAGTGGGTGATGTAAACACATTTATTGAGGGTAAAATGCCTATTCATGCATGTTCATAGGCTTAGATTTGCATTTCATGTTATAAATATTGCATAGCATGCATCATTCTGCATTCAAAGTAGTTGTATATAATTTAGGTTAATTGTGGTCCTTTTGTGGTTAGGAGAGAAGGATATTTATTTCAGAGCTTCGGATTGACGATCCGACCGTACGGATCTGATCAAGACGACGATCGGAGTCCAACGCCTCTGAAATCGCCTCGATCAGAGTCCCGTAGCACCATATGCAGTCTGAGGAAGATCAACGGTCAAGGGACTAGGAGACATAATTCAGAGCTTCAAATGATAAATCCGACCGCACGGATGGATTCGGATCGACGATCGCAGCCTAACGGTGCGAAAATTGACTCAATCCGACCTCTGTAGCAGCCCCTACAATAAGATGGATGGCCCAGACTGCGCCACGTGGCGCAGCCCAGGCCGCCTAGCGCATGCACGCGGCACCGCATGCGCGCAGCAGCGTGCGGCAAGGCGGGGGAGCAGCACCACCTATGTGTGAGCTAGACCTACAGCGACGCATGAGCTAGACTTACAATGATGTTTACAACTGTCGCTAATTCTTCGCACGCTAGCAAAGCCATCTTTGGGCGTGAGCGAGCATGAGTTGCCTACAGCGACGGCCTGGATCTCACTAATGGCCCCATACCTATTTTTGCTTCTTTTCCACTATAAAAGGACCTACACTCCCTCCCTTCCAAGCCATCTTTACCTACTCTACTCCCACTTACTCCCAAGCTCTAGCAAGCCTACCAACGCTCCATTAGAGCTTGTTCTTAAGCTCCCAAGGCGCTTATTAGTGTAGCAAACCTCTGCCCCACCAAATACTCCTCCAACTTCCCATCCCCCTTCATAGGTCGCCTTGGAGCCGTCCTCCCACCTCTATTCCGGTAGCAGATCAACTCCGTCTTCTCACCTCTATTCCGGAGCTATGCCGAAGCTTTCCTCAACCCGATGTTTTCCTGCATTTCACCTTCGTCGAATCGCTCCTCACTTCTTTCATTTGAGCTTCCGCCAGGTGCGGTGGTCTCGTCGAACAACCGATTCGGGAGATTTCCTCTTACCCCCCTCTTTTTTTATGCTTTCATAGTTTATTGTAATTGACATTGGAAGTAATATATATCAGATTTGCTTCACATCTCTATTTTGTGATTCATTTGCTTGTTTCTTACAAAAATACAAAAAAAAAAATCCTAAAATGCCAAAAAGAAACGAATCGAAGCGTGGTTTTCACGTAAAGTAAACGTCACCTCCTTGTGTTCGACCCGGGATTCCTTTGGAGTTTCGGTATAAATTTCTGATCGACGTATTTTGCAATTATGGCGATGGGTTACTCGTAACCCTGATTTCTAACACGCGAAACATGCTTGATCAATGGGTTGAGGGTGGTTGGAGTGGAGGGTGGTCGGTGACTCGATGGACGTGAGGGTGGAGGGTGGTCGCCGACCGGGGGAGGATCGGAGTAGTAGGAGTCTAGGATTGATAGTCGATGGCTTGTGCCTTGGGGGAGGACTAGAGATGGAGGAGCTTACCTTGTAAGCTCGATGACGACGTCGATGAGGGCGGAGTCGATGATGGAGGACGCGGGCGGAGGTTTCGACCTTTGGGTAGCGGGCGGCGGAGGTTTAGGAGTGGGACCTTAGGGTTAGGCTTTTTGGTGTGGCCCTGTGGGAGTTGTGAGGGTTTAGGGGGGCTTGAGAGTTGAGAGTGGGAGTGCGGTGCAGGGAGAGTAGGTTGCAGGTTTGGATTTTATTTTGATTTTTGATTTTTTTTTTTTGTGGCTTTTGAGGTTAGGATGGGAGGGTTAATTTTTTTTTAATCAAATAAAATTTTAATATCTATATAAATGTATAATTATATCGCATATTTTTGTTTGCATGTGTTTTCGAATTCGAATTTTTATCGAACGAACATATACTATATTCATATTTGATTTGTTAAGCTAACGAATCTAATTTTAATGTTCATATTAAGTTCGTTTTTTTTCGAATGAATTTTTATCGAATATTTCATCGAATGATTTTGAGTCGAATTCGAACTGCTAAGTTCGATTAGCAAGCCTACCCACAATAGGTTGTGTTTTCCACTTAAAGACTCATATCTTATAACAATGATTCAAATGCCAACAGCATGCCGCCAGTAAGGGTATTTTTGAAAAATAGGCTTGCCGATATGGAAATGATGTCGGAATGCACGGATGCCGGCGGCATGCCGCCCATTTCGTTGGCATGTCGGTAGCATGTCGATGAGTTGGGGTGTAGTTCGGTAGGAAGTTTTGAAATGGGAAAGGTGGGAAGGTGGGTTTTGGTTCGTTAAAGGAAAGCTTTGAAACTAGGCATACACAAAGGAAAGCTTTGAATGAAAATAAGACAGCCACACACACACACCGACACCCACATGCACACGCGTGCACACATGCGATTTTGGGCTCCTATATATCTTTTTTTGAGTCGTTACGGTTATAATGAAACATTTTTATTGGTACACAATTACTATTTTTTGAAATTGATATCATTTTGACTATTTATGTGAATTTTTTGTCGGCATGCCCTCTGCATTTCCACGGTGTGCTCTCGGCATGCATATCGGCATGGCCATTGAAAAATGGGCATTTCCACAGTGTGCCCTCGACATGCCTACGAAATGCACACTTAGAATTTCATTGGTATGTCATCAAAATCGACAATTCAAACTTTACCTTAGGACCCCATACCTCTTGAGCCAAGTGGACCAAACTACAGGTATCTTTGCTGTTCATCCATTCTGGAATGAACAAAATTATACCAGTGAATGTTTCACGGTTCCCACACCATCTTTGCAAAACCATAAGAAAAAAATGAATGGGTTGAGGTTCTGATCAACAAAAACCTACAAAGATCAGTACATGGCACCCATCTGGATTACTGTGACAAGTCTTTCATAGTGCAACAACCAAGTAAAAAGTCAAATCTTCCAAGGATAGCCATTCAGATCAGCCTGCATGAGGACCATTGTGTCAAACTGTCTTTGCTGTTTTGTTTGTGTAGTTTCATGCTTGCCTAATTCCGACTGAATTTAGCCCTTCACTTCCCCGCTGGTCATGCTTCCTTCTTCATCCAGCATGTGTTGTGGCATCTACCATGCACAACCTGTTGAGGAAATTTGGAACCCAATGTCTCTTTTTCCAACGGATGACATGATTTAACCAATGAACCCCGACTCCATAGTCCAGATAATGGTGTGAATAGGATTGGATGGAGAAATTATGACAGTAGTGAAACATAGTAAGAAGTAGAAGTTAGAAAATCTTTTCTACATACTCTTTAACTTGAAACTTTTTCAAACTAGAGCATATACATCTATACTGCTAGATACTCTGGCCCCTTGATCCTCGCCATCACCCTACTCTAGTCGGCTCAGGGTGGTAGCACAAAGACTGAAGTGACGAACAAGGATTGGGGTGATAGTACAAAGAATGAGGTGACAAAGCAAAGCCCTTGAAGCAACCCGTTCACTCCCCGAGGATTGAATGATTACCTCTCCACTGCCTATATACGAAAATGGAAGATATACCTTCTGCAATAACCTCACAAAAAAGAAAAGGACGATAGTGAATATTTGAGGGTCAAATCCCTTCCCTAGATGTACACCAATTCGATGGAGTTAGATAACTAAGCTCTCGTGTTCTTATTTCTTGTGTTGTGGTGCATCACTCCTATCATCCCTTCCCTGCTCTCTTGTCAAGCCCTCCAAGCTCGATCACATAATGAGAACATTCTCAGCAATTTATATGAATGCAGTTTGAACTGTTATTTTTTAGCCATAATATTAGTGGATAATCATTTGTGGATTCTGCACATTTTTTCAATACCACTTTGTTTACATGTGACCTTGGCTTGAACATGTTAGATCAACAATATAACAGCGGTTTATGCCACTGACTTCCGTTGTTATTGGTTTTTGCATGGGAAGCCTTGCTCTACATCATAAATTGCTAATGGGCCCAATCTGGAAGTTTTCATCTCTATTTCTATTATTGAACTATTTTACACTTTGGCAACAAATGCCAGCTAGTTTTTTTAAGTTATCTTCTGTGCCTTGTCTATGATTGCAGAGGCTTGCGCATGATTCTTACTGTCCATCGGATGTGCTTCAATCTGTAAGTGACGATGTGTAGTAAACCATCAAGTCAGAATTGGTTCAGAGAATAATTTTGATGATCATCACAAGCAGTTCACTATGTAGATTAACACCAGGTGTGAGAAATAAACCACAAGCACTTGTCTCTGTATATTGTAAAAATTGTCAATTTTATTTAAGTTCATGGAAACCTGCAAGGAATAATGTTGACATCTTTGTTCTATCAGACCTGACTGATAATCTGGAATAAGATGATTTTTCTTTTGTTATTAATCTGCTAATTTGAAGTTTGCGACCCATGTACTTGGCAGTATTATATATATCATGTTTTCCGTTCATCCTTTTTTTTTAATTTTTAATCTCACATTTATGAAGCATAAATTGCATATATATCCATAAAACTTTGTGAACCACAGCTTTCTTTCTTTTCTCTGGTAATGTTTTAAATGTGAAGTGATCGTTTTTTCTAGAAGAACGAATCATTAATGCTTTGACCTTTTGTCCTTCACAAAACGTACATCTGGTGAGGGATAGCTAGGAATAAATGAAATTCATGTGGATTTTAGATAACCCAGAAGTTTCTGATGCCACGACTCATTGCTAGGATCAGTGACAGATCAATGATAGCACAGATCATTGATAGCATGCATGCTCTCGACGATATAACTCAGGCTATAAGAGGAAAATGAGTTCTTTGGTAATCTACTATCAGTAACAGGCCATTTACCGACAGGTAGTAGGCTGATACAGATGTGGCTACATACGATGCAGATTAGGGGTGCACATGCATCGGGTTGGGATTCAACTCAAGTTCAACCCATGATTTTTGGGTTGAAATTTTTTCAACCTAACCCAACCCATTATATCATCGAATCCAACTTAATTCAACCCAACCCATAAAAATTAGGTCGGGTTGGGTCAAGTTAAAGCAAGTTATTGAATAGTCAAAAGAATCAAAATTTATGTTAACTCATATGTATTTTTTAATTTTCATACTTAATAACAAAATATTTTAAATTGATAGATAATTTTTATCTTCTACAAAAATGAATAAAATAGGTAAAAAGAAAAAAAAACTTTGATAATTATATAATAATAAGAAAAAATAAAAGGGCTTTGGTGAAAGGAGGGGGTGATTATTGCTGATGTAGGGGAGGAAGAAAGAAGAGAGGAAAATAATGACCTTGAGCAACAACAATGAGAACGATGGTGACGAGAAGGGAGTTGCGAGTCTACGATGGAGAGGCTAGTGGCAACAAGAGGGAACTCGGTTTAAGGCTTGTGAGTGAGGGAGGGAAATTGAAAAGAGAGCATAGTGCACAATGGAGAGTGCAAAGGGAGGGAAAATTAAGGGAGGGATGTGTTACTAGTGTTTTGTTCTCCTTTTAAGTTTGAACAAGGTGGCTTTTTTTTCTTTGAAGTTTGGAATGTGTCAATTTTTGCCTTTAAAATTTGAATGGATAATCTCATGTGTATATATATATATATATATATATATATATATATATATATATATATATATATATATATATATATATATATATATATCGTGTTGACTCAGGTTACGGGTTGGGTTGACTTTAGCAGACCTAAAATCCAACCTAATCCAACCTATATTTTATCAAGTTGGGAAACTTTCAATTCAATCTAACCTAATTTAAGGATTTGAGTTGAACTTGGCCCATTTACACCCTTAAGCATTTGGATTTAAATTGCAACAATCATATTTTGTATAAATTAGACAACAAAAATATATATGGACGAAGGTATAAACCCTCATAGATTGCTTTATATATTTCTGTATTGCGGGTCATATTAGAAATAGGATTTGTAGATCAATTAAGATAATGACAGTACAACCATAGCATTAATAGAAAAGCTTTGGATCGAGTAACTGATCAAATAGTTCCTTGATTAGCTTTAATTAATTGGCCCATACGTACTTCAGGGTGATTTTGTAGCATGACTGACATGGTCCCAGCCAGTTGCTTTTCTTAGACAATTCAGTTTCTTTCTTGGGGGACGATCGAGGGCATAGGGCAGGAGAGGTATATCCCAACTTTGCAGTCTTAGCCGATGTTAGCACTTTTACATTATTTACACCACTTGTTTAACTATATCGTTGGTAGGCTCAGATATTGCATAATTTCTGTATGTTAAACGTGCACTTAAAATTTTGTGAAATTTTGATTAGATTTATTAAAAAATTAATTGTAGTTCTAAGAAGTTTGTTGCTTTAAATAGTTACAACGCCCGTATTCAATAGAATTAGTGCATTCATGAAATGTACGTATTTAAGGAAGGAAAATGGAAAACACTCGTCCTTTTGTTTTTAAGTAAAAATAAATAAATATTTACTAAAGTGATAAACCCTCTCAACAGAAAAAAAAAAAAAAAAGTAGATTTAAGGTATACAGGGGGTTACAACAAGCAACGATGCTTGCCACGTCTATGGTTACGTGCAGACCTCAAGAAGCGTTTTTTTTATTTTTTTAACAGAAATTTAATTAAAAACAAAATAATATGATACAAAAGAACACATTCCACAGGGAAAGAGAGAGAGGAGGAGAAGCTTAATATCCTCAGTAGGGGGAGGTTACATCTTATAAAAATG
Source organism: Thalassia testudinum (assembly GCA_037157565.1). Taxonomy (NCBI): domain Eukaryota; kingdom Viridiplantae; phylum Streptophyta; class Magnoliopsida; order Alismatales; family Hydrocharitaceae; genus Thalassia; species Thalassia testudinum. The sequence continues at coordinate 20,545,631 of JAZHRO010000059.1, forward strand.
GAGGAAGGTCAAAATATAAAAAATTATAAGATAAGAAACAAAGGGAAAAAAAAAGAAGCATCCCATGATTGGAAATCGGAGAAACTTTAGAAGGAGAGTGACCTCACGTTCGTTGATATGATAAGTGTTAACAAGATAAATCTCGAAGATTGTACCAATGAGAAATTGAATAAATCAACCACTAACTGACGTCAGAAATCTCAACTATGATAAATATAGGGTCACATGTGATCCCTAATAAAACTAACCTAACCTAAAAACAAAAAAAAGAATCAAACCACCAACGTCAAGCATGAATAAGCACCCGCTGTGACCCACAACTGTATCGCAATCCGAGCAACCGCACTGAGCAGCAGCTCCCAACCATTGCACCTCGACCCACTCCCATTGCTCGACGTCGATTGACGGTCGCCACACCTGCCAATCGAACGGCCGCCGCAACTCACACAACCGTCGATGTTGCTGTCGCTGCTCACGTCGACCGTCGATGATGCCAACCGTTACGTCGCCAAACACGTCGATCGAACCGCTATAAGCAAAGCACACGCCAACCACAGCATGCTCCGATCGAAACAGCCACGCCCACCACTACGCTCGTCACAGCCTCGCCCACGACCGGTCGTTATATGTCAAGATCGACGAAGATGGAGAGATCTGGAGGGAGGAGGAAGTGTTTCAGCAGAGGAGGGGGGGGGGGGGGGCGATCAACCCCAAGTGGCCAATCGATGCCCCTAAAGTAGCTAGCGCTTGGAGGGTGAAGAAAGGGGAAGGGGGGAATGTGCGGAGAGTGGGTTGCATGTTGAATCCCTATCACTTTTTGCACATGCACGAAGCAAATTATTGTGGTCTCATGGTATCAATGAGGTGTTATATCTCTTTCATCTTTTCTCTATTCAACAACATTCAAATGATGTTCTACGAGCGAGGATTGCCATTGTATTCATTTAGAGATTGAAATGAGGGCTCATTTTATGCAAGGGTGAGCAATGCACGTATCCCTACTCACCCCCTTGCATAAAATGAGTCTTCATTTTAACGTGCATTGCAACATGCTTTGCAATGCATGTTTCCAATTTGCAACATGCATTTCCGCTTAACAAAACACATCAGTGTATTTTAATATTCGATTGGTATATTTTGATTTTTGTTAGTTGATAATTAAAATATATTGATTGAAAATCAAAATACATTGGTGTGTTTTAATTTTGAATTAATTTTCATCTATGTAAGGTGGTTATTTACCTATGAAAATAATTTTTCACTTGAAAATGATGTTTTACCTTTGAATTTAAGATTTAGTATTTTGTGTTTAGAGTTTACATTATTTGAATCTTAAATTCTAAATCTAAAAGTTAAAAATTACTTTATATAGGTAAAATTATTTTTCATAAATTTTAAATTATAAATCATAAATTTAAAATTCATAAAGGAAAATTACTTTTCATTTTCTACGTAAAAATTTATTTTTAATCGATTAAAAATTAAAATATACTGATATATTATAATTTTTAACTATTATATTTTAATAAACAATTAAGATATATATAGTTAAAAATTAAAATAGATCCATTTATTTTATTGAATGAGAAACATACGTTTGTAACATGTAATTCTTTACCATTTAATTTTCTTCATTGGGAAACATGACATGGCAGCGTTCTAGAGAGCCGGTATACCCATCTACAATAATAATATAGGGGTTATGCATGGATAATCATGATCTCATCACGAGATACTGTTTAAATCAAAATAATTTAGGCGTACATAGCTAAAAAACCCTTCTATTTCATTATTGGAGGCCTTCGTGGACTTTCGAGCTAACATCTAGGTGAAGCATTAAGTATATAGGTGCCTGCACAAATAAGAAATCGCGGGCATAGTTTAATTGGTAGGATGTACAACAAAAGGGTGCGATGTAGTGACTTGATGGCTAGAATATCTTGGGTTCCGATGGATTGGTCAGAGTAGGTATTCCAACTTTGGATGAGGTATAAGGATGGGTAGGATAGCTTGGGGTCCGATGAATTGGCGACCACTTATTCTAGAGTAGTTATTCGAACTTTGAATGGTGAATAGGTAGGGCGGAGCTTTTGGATCGAACCCGGTCGGTCCGGCTTAGGTTCGAGAAAGTTGATGTCTTTTTTGTGGGTCGTGGGTCGTGTCTAAGATTTAAAATTTTTATAAAATTAAGATTTAGGTCCAACCTAAGGCTCATGTTTATTGGTTCAGAGTCAGATTGGGTCAGGTTTGATTTTAATTTTCAAGTTGAGTTTTCAAGTTAGGTCCAGAAAAGTCCGTTAAGACTGATAAATTTTATTAGGATCATTTATTTTGAATTTTTAAATAAGATCTATCAATTAAATAAATTAGGCTTAAAAATATACGATATAAATTACATCACATCAAATTACTACATGATATAAGTTACAAAACATTTCAGTATTATCTAACTAAACTACATCAAATAAGAGATTCATGTAAAAAATTCATCACACTACTTACTAAAAAAAATATAGTTATTGTAGATATAAGTGTAAAAGAACATTCTTTCGTATTACATTCTTTAAATAAAATAAAATAAACAAGCTAAGACCGGAGAGCAATCTATTTCATTGCCAATAAAGTTTCATCTTTGTGCATTCACCCATGCTTAAAATGAACATTCTTTTTTTAACTTTTAGTTAAAAAGGAAAAAAGGTTGAGAATTTTGGTGGGGAGGGTCGGGCCCAACAGGCCTTTTCATGTTTTTTCAGGTTTGGGCTGGACTGGGCTTAAATCCAAATTTTTAAAAAAATAAAAGCTTGAGCCCAACACATGTAATATTTGAGCTCGGCTTGGGTTGAACTTTTTTGGGTCGAGTTCAGATCGGGACCGGGCCAACTCGACCCAATGCTCCATCCTATGAATAAGGAACAAAAAACTCCTCTTTATTTTTCCTTAATGAGGGGCAAAAAATGTGCTCGAATTCAAAATCCCGTGATAGGCCCAGAAGTAAGGATTTGGCTCAAAGAACCCCGGAGAAAGGCGAGTTTAGAGATCCGACCTGCCTACATCCAAGAGAACCCCCTGTGCAGCCGGACATGGTAGTCCAATCGGTCAGTGCACAAGTAGGCAATTGCTGGTGGGGCTAGTTTCGTGTTTATGTTTATTATGGTTTACAGTCGTTATAATATATGACAAAATAGCTATCAGATTACTACAAATTTTTACTTGGAATAACAAGTTTTCCCGAGGTCGAACTCAGGGAGCAACCATAATTCTAGAAGTATAAAAGTTCTCAATTATGTTACAAAAATAAGAGAGAGAGAGAGAGAGGGAGAGAGAGGGATCAAAAGTTCTCTTGGCTTCTTTATCTTCTCTCTTCCTCTTCTTCCTCTTCTTCTTCCCTTTCAGCTGAAATTCCTCTTCTTCTCTTTCTCTGCTTTCTTCTTTCTTTTTCTTTCTTGCGGCTGCAGAGGCTTCTGCCTTCTTTCTTCTTCTTCTTTAACCTGCGACTGTGGTGATCTTCTTCTTCTTCTTCTTTCTTTTCTCTTTCTTAGCCTGCCTTCTTCTTTCTTCTTCTTCTTCTTTCTTTCTTCTTCTTTTTCTTCTTTCCTTCCTTGTGGCTGTGTCTTCTTTCTCTTTTCTTCTTCTTCTCTGCTTCTGCTTCTTTGCGCTGACTTCCTTCTTCTTTTCTTCTTCTTTTGGCTGTTGCCCTTCCGACGTCTGATGCGGTGCTCAGACGGCTTATCTGCGCACTTGCTACAGTTCTTTCCTTCCTTCTTCAGCTCCTCTCCTTCCTTTCTTCTTCAGTTGCTTAGTGTGGCTAAGGCTTCGGCTGCTCCTCTCTTCTTCTTTCTTTCTTCCCTGCGCGGATACACACCCATCAGTGCAAAACCTACCCCTACTCCTTCCCCGCGTCTCTCTTTCTCTGTGAATCTCTCTTAGGAATGCTCTCCCAGAGCCGGGTAATCGGGTTCGGGTAGCGCGCCCTGGACCAGGCCCACCGGCGTGCGGTGGTGGGCGAGGAGTGCTTGGTCGTGTAGTCGGGTCTAGCCCAGACCCGCGGGGCGTGAGCGCGGGTGAGGGCAGGCGAATGAGTGGCGCGCCGCGTGCGTGAGGGACCTGGCCCCTTTGTATCGAAGGCAAACAGCCCTATACGCTTTTGCAATTTAAGTGTGGGCGGCGGCCGCACACTTATGAGGTGGGACTAAAATTCCACCTCCAGATCATGTGCCCGCAGGCGAGGGAGTCGCTGCCAATTGGGGCAGTTGCGAGGCTTGCGATCCAAATCGCACGCTTGGGTGCCTTCGCAGAAGCAGTCCGCGCTGCCCGGGACTTGCGCCTGGGCTGGAGAAGGCCTGGAGCTTCGAGTGAAGGAGCTGCAGCAGCTCAACAATGGTGGCGAGGGGCTACAGATCTGAAAACAAGTGACGGCCTCTCGGCCAAGTCAGATAACGTGGGCAGCTTCGCCGGAGTGCGGTGAAGGCAGTGCGGTGGTTGGCGAGGCGCGAGAGCGCCTGTGGAGGCGGACCTAGGTAAGACTGTGTGCGTGAAGATGGGTTTGTTCAGGGGGTGGTTGGGCGGTGATTGGCTGTGAATGGAGAGGGGGGAACGATTGAGTGGAGTGAGGGGGAGCCTTTGGGCTGGTCGGCGAGGGAAAAGGTTATCTGTGGAAGTGGAATGGACTCGTCGGAGAAGGTGATCGGAGACGGAGCAGATGGAGGTGGAAGTGGCGGCTGGTGGAATAAAAGGGTAAATTAAGAGAGGGAAAATGTAAGGGAGAGAGAGAAGAAGATTTTTACCTATTTAATCGACGAAGGGGGAGAGGGAAGCGTCCGGCTCGTGCCTGTCGGAGCTACGGACGAAGATGCCCAAGAGGAAGGTATCGGCGACGAGGAGGCGGTTTGAGGGTGCCAGCTGGTACGACCTGGCGCGGATGACAGGGCAGAGTAAACTTTGCTGCAGGTAGGGCAGCAGAGCGACGAGGAGGAGATCGTCGGAAGCTCAGGTGCTCTGATCGGAGGGGCAAGAGGTGAAATGTGGGGTATTTCTCTGCCAGAGGAAGTTTGAAGGAGTCAACAGACCTTGCCGCTCCTTATAAAGGCCTTGGCGCGGAGAGGGAACCGAGGAGGCGACGTGCCTGCCTCGCCGGAGAGTGGCCGGAAAGGATACCCATGCCTGTCGTGCGTTCGCGCGAGAGGCATGGTTGATGGCAGAGGTCATGGACGGGTCCCTGCGACAGAGGACGTCGCAAGGAACCCCCCATCTGTTCTAGAGGACGGCCGCCCTGCCCTGCGCGGCACCATCCGCCGCGCAAGGTCGCCAGGGGTATGGTGCTGCGTAGAAATGGCAGGGAGGACCGTTCTGCAAAGAACTATGAGAAGTTAGGAGGCTAAACACAAGGGTTTCAAAAGATAAGGGTCAAAAAGTAAATTAAGAGGACCAATTTGTAAAGTCGGTCAAGATGGTCTTTTCTTAGGCCCAAATTTTTATACCAGACTAATTTGAACCTAAGGATTTTAATGGTGAAATTTGATTTTAGGTTGAACCATGTTTAATCGATCAATTTACGTAAAATCCCAAATTAAGTCATTAATTGGGCATGGTTCTCATTTTAGGTCAAAATAGGTTGTAAAGGTCAAATTGAAGGTTCTAAACCTTAGGGAATATTTTTCTACGAATTTTAGAGGATTTCTTTGATTTTTATCCTACCTAGAACCTCGTGAATTAAAGTGGGTTTGTTTTAGGGTTACAAAATGTCATTTTATTCCTAGAAGTTGTTATAATCCTTTTCAGATTAGATCATCCCAGTTCCCTTCTTATTAAGCTCGTTTGTCGTATGTTTGGACCCTTAATTACCTTATTTTCATACTGCATTGGTGAAATTGCAGTTTTACCCCTAATGATTTATTTTATTCTTTAACTCAGAATTCTCTGAGTTAAGCCTCTCTTTGGGTTTTGTAGGAGCTTTTTCACACATATTTGGATTAGATTATGCTAGTTAGGGTTTATGATGAGGTCTTCGGCCCCGCCCGCGGCCCGCCTCACTAGTTCCGCAACGAGGCATCTCCTGCAAGGAGATGCGAAACAAAACGGAACACGTCAACTTGGAACGATACCTAACGGAAACGACAAAGAGCTCATGTCAAGATATGTTGTTGTGGCTACTCTAGTTATAGACATGTGAATTGGTTATTTTCCAGTCAGTTGATTCACTTCTCGGGACGACCTTGCTCTGATACCATCTTGTAACGACTCGATTCCCGAGTCCCTACGAGACACGAGAACCGGACCGACTCGACTAATCTCAAGACCTAGTCGTCCAACGAGGAAGTAACCAAAAGAGCAGTAAAATAAACCACATTCAACATGAAATATAACTAGCAGTAACAAATAAACAGTAAGAAAAGGAACTACTACAGCATGTACCACCATAACAGTAGAACAACATTTATAACATAACAAGAACTACGAGTAAAGAAAAGTACAGAGAGCAACAAAAACTACTCACTACAGTGGAACAAAAAGGGCACAAAAGAACAGTGGTAATTCTACTGGACCCAACTCAGCCCAGCGTCCTCTGCAGCCATTGACCCTGGCTGCTCAACACCTGGTCCTGAAAAGTAACGAGTGTAACATGTCAGCGAAACGTTGAGTAGAGTGGCAGCTAAACTAAAGAAGAAGTAAAGTGTACAGTAGCTGTTTTATTTTCTTTCTTCCTTTATTTACGTCCTTCTATTGTTTCACAATTTATCTATTTCTCAGATCCTTCACTTGATCTCGAATGTTCCTCGTGGGAACGATCTTGATTGCAGTCTTTTCCGAACAGTAGAAGTAACACGTGGTGCTCTCCTGGCCGGGAGAGTCCCCCGTGGTGATCCTACTCTCAGTCAACCAACCCAAGGTCACTGACAGACGTAACGGTGACTACGGCACGCGCGGTAAACGCACGGATAGCTAACCCGCACTGGCACGCGGTCAGTCGTTTCCGTTAACGGGTGCGCCCAAGGCACAGCACGGAACCAGTATAGGGTAGAGCCCTCTCACTAACAGGGGTTCAACCCCTCCACAGTAACTAAACAGGGGCCTTGCCGCTCCACAGTCCGCGCACCCTCTCCTGTCTACCCTGGTTTGCCTAGTGGGCCTAATAAGTCGGTGTAGGTGAGCTAGCAGAACCCCGGGGCCCGTGGGGTAGCTAGTACTCGCTCTACACTAGTAGCTCTCCTCGGTACTGTGTACATGAGGGCCAACAAGTCGGTACAAAGTGGCCAAACCTAACCCCGGGTCCCTGGGGTGGCTGGCTCCGCTCTGCACTAAGCAGGTAACAGGTGCTTCCCCTGGTACTATGTACCCAAGAGACAACGCACCTCCACATCTTTCTTTCTCAGTTCCATTTCATTCTCTTTCCAGGAGTTCTACTCCTAATTCCCCGTAGGGTTCCAGCTCTTTTAACTCAGCACATTCAGGTTTCACCTTTCCAGTTTCACGTTCATACAACCCATATTCTCAATCATGTTCATTTATTCATAACAGGCAGCTATTATTTCCTTTCCACATTTTCCAAGACTGCAATATGTATATTCATTTCGCTAGTTTTCCAGTCCTAGGATTCATGCAATACCCTAGGATCTATCATTCAATCTGGTTTCTCATTCCTACGATTCATGCAATGCCATAGGTTCTATTAATTGTTCCATAATTGTAACAAATTATGTTAATAATTTCTAAAGCCACTCTACCAGCTACAAAGGAAGTACTTGGGGCGTGGTCGGAAATCCCGCGTGCCTCCACAACCCTCGAGACTGCAATGGAACGGGGTCCTAACACAAGGATCAAACACAAGGAGTTTCTCAGAACAGTATATAATTACTGTAAACGGGTAGAGGATTTTATTCCGAAAAGAACACAACTCGAAACACGGAAAACGGACTCCGAACGGGCCCTAAACAGGTCGAAAACGACGAAACAGTCCAAAATCATACGTCTGGAACATCTTCCAGACGTCTTAAAAAGTGGTTCAGAGGATACCTTCGCTCTGTGTAGTCTCTCAGATGTCCAGAAGCCTGCGGGGGCGTCTGGCCTAGTTCCCAAACGTCCATGGTCACCCCGGACATCTGGAAGTCCTTCCCGTCGTTTGGCACTGCGGCCAGACGTCTGATTCGCGTTGGATGCGAATCTCATAGCTTGCACGTACCCACTCATCGCTCTCAGTACAACGGTCGCAGAAAAGGATGAAGGACGAAAATAACTTACTTGACAGATGCCTGGACAGTCCTCCAGACGTCTTCCCCGTCATCTGGTTGGAAGTCTGGACTTCTGATTCTGGAAAAACTTCCAGAATCAGAGCTCGGCGCGCTCTCCGCCCGCGACGCACGGCCGCGCCGCGCCTCGTCCACCTGCTGCTCGAGCTGCAGCAGCCTTCCCGCGTCACTCCACGGTCTATGCTCCCCCGTCGGCCGGCTCTCGCTGCCCGGCAAGCTCGAGCCCTCACGGCCGAGCGTCTCCTCCCTCGCGCAACGCCTCCTCCCGCACACTTGCCGCGGCTGCCGCTGCCGTCGCTCACTCACTCTCGCACTCTCGCACCGGCTGGAAGATGAAGAAGGGAGCGGATGGGACGAGAGTGAGGGAGAGGGTGAGGCCTTTTTAAAGCCGCGCGGGAAGAGAGAGAGAGGGGGGCAGTGCTGCGCCTGCGGAGGAGAGAGGGGAAAAGAGGCATCGCAGGTCTGCGTGCGCAGGCGCGCAGACGAAATCGCGCATGCCGCAGAAATCAAATCCTAGACGTCTGGAAGGGGTTCCAAACGTCTGGGCCACCTCCCAAACATCTTAAAAGACGTCTTGAAGCCGCGTTCGCAACACACTTGGATCACAGTTTCCCAGGGAAGAGTTTGAGTCGGACATCAAAGAGTAGGACCTTCTGACGAGGATGAAAGATCTTTCTTGAAATGTGCTTGTCATGGAAGGCTTTAACCCGCTCCTTGTAGATTCGCGAGTTCTCATACGCATCAAGGCGTAATTCATCGATCTCGCTGATTTGAAGCTTTCTGTGGGTTCTAGCCTTAGAAAGATCTAAATTACAGCTCCGTATTGCCCAATAAGCTTTGTGCTCCAGTTCGACGGGAAGGTGACACGCCTTCCTGTACACCAGTCTAAAGGGAGACATGTCTAATTGGGTTTTGTGGGCGGTCCTATAGGCCCACAAAGCTTCCGGAGGTCGAGACGACTAGTCCTTCCTATCAGGACGAACAGTGACCTACAGGATTTTCTTGATCTCCCGATTTGATAGCTCAGCTAGACCATTAGTCTGGGGGTGATAAGGAGTGGAGATTCGGTGAGACACCCCGTATTTGGTCATCAGTGACCTGAACTGAGCATTCGTGAAATGGGTCCCCCCGTCAGATATGATAGCACGAGGAATTCCGAACCGTGAGAAGATATTGTGATGAATGAATTTGAGAACGATTTTATGATCACAGGTTCAGGTCGGTATGGCTTCAATCAATTTGGACACGTAGTCCACAACCAGCAGGATGTACTCGAAACCATCCGAAACAGGAAAGGGGTCCATAAAATAAATCCCCCAAATATCGAAGATTTCGCATACGAGAATCAGCTGCAAAGGCATCATGTCGCGATGGCTCATGTTGCCCAAAGTTTGGCAACGACGGCATGCCTTGTAGTGATTGTATTGTCCTTGAATAGAGTGGGCCAATAAAGGCTACACTGGAGGATTTTCGATGCGGTTTTGTGCCAAGAGAAATGGCCACCGCATGCCTGGTCATGGAAGAAGGAGAGAATATCATTGATTTCACCTTCCGGGACACATCGCCGGATGATTTGGTCAGCACCTATGCGGAAGAGGTACGGATCTTCCCAAATGTATTGGCATCAGAGCGTAATTTGTCTTTCTTGGCCTTTGACCAATCAGACGGGATCCGATGAGATGCCAAGTAGTTTACTATATTAGCAAACCATGGAAGTCTAGTACTAATGGTCAGCAGGTGCTCATCAGGGAAATGCTCCGTGATGGGTCCAGAAGGGTTGATGATCTCAGAAGGAAGGCGGGACAAATGGTCATCTCCCACATTTTGTCTTCCCGCCTTGTTGCGAATCTCGAGGTCGAATTCTTGCAACAGCAAGATCCATCGGATTAGTCGGGGCTTCGCATCCTTCTTGGCAAGGAGATGCCTCACAGCCGTGTGATCCGAGTAGATGATGACGTGGGAACCCAGGAGATAAGATCGAAATTCTTCAAGGGCAAATACTACAGCTAGTAGCTCTTTCTCCGTAACTGTATAGAGTTACGCTGAGCCTCGTCAAGTGTCTTGCTAGCGTAGTAGATGACCACGGGTTTCCCGTCAACTTTCTACCCCAGAACTGCTCCTACAGCGAAATCAGATGCATCGCACATGATCTTAAGGGGTTGAGACCAATCAAGGGAAGGTAGGATCGGGGCCTGGGTGACTCGGTCACGGAGGTTTTCAAAGGCTTGAGTGCATTCCTTGGAGATCTCAAAGGGTACATCCTTAGAGAGAAGAGTAGTCATGGGGCACGCGATTTTCGGAAAATAAGGAATGAAACGACGGTAAAAATCGACGTCCCCCAGAAAAGAACGGATGTCCCTGATTGAGCTAGGCATAGGAAGATGAGAAATTAGATCAACCTTGGCTCGATCCACTTGGATTCCTTTCTCAGAAATCAGATGTCCTAGGACGATCCCCTCAGGTACCATAAAATGGCTCTTTTCCCAGGAAAGAACCAAATTAACGTCGATGTAACGCCTGAGTATATGAACCAAGTGCTGGAGGCAATCATCAAATGATGCCCTGAAAATTGAGAAGTCATCCATGAAGACTTCCAGATAATCACCTACCATATCAGAGAATATGGCAAGCATGCACCGCTGAAAAGTCACAGGTGCATTGCAGAGACCGAAAGACATCCTTCTGAATGCATACGTTCCGAAGGGGCAGGTGAACGTGGTCTTCTCTTGGTCCTCAGGATGAATAGCTACTTGGTTATAACCGGAGTACCCGTCAAGAAAGCAGAAGAATCGATTTCCCGCTAATTTCTCGAGAATCTGATCAATGAAAGGTAGTGGGAAATGATCCTTCTTCGTGGAGGAATTGAGTCGTCGGTAATCTATGCAGACTCTCCATGAGTTGGCTAAACGGGTAGGTATGACTTCTCCGGTTTCAGTCGTAATGGTGGTGAGCCCTGCCTTTTTAGACACAACGTAAATTGGGCTCACCAAACGACTGTTGGAGATCGGGTAGATGATTCCTGCATCTAACCACTTGATGATCTCCTTTTTCACGACCTCTGCAGATTGGGGTTTAAACGTCTCTGCATCTCGCGGGAAGGTTGTGCGCCCTCTTCTGAATAAATATGGTGTGTGCAATAAGAGGGACTTATTCCAGTCAAGTCATCGAGAGTCCATCCAATGTCTCCGCGATGTTGCTGGAGAATAGCAATCAGACGGGATTCCTGATCATGTGTGAGTTTGGAGTTTATAATCATCGGAAATGTCTAATTAGAACACAAAAAGACGTATTTCAAATGATCGGGAAGGGGTTTGAGTTCAAGAATGGGGTTATCAGCAGCAGCGGGTGGTTCAGAGTGGGTGTAGGGTACAAGGGTAGGAGTTATGGGTCTGTCTAGGTCAAGTTCTGACTCCTCTAATTGTGGTTCAAGATCTTTCTGTGGTTGATGAGGCATAATCAGGTTATCATCAAAATGTGTTTCATCAACCAGAGCCCTGATATCACAGATTTGTTCGATGACACCGCAATTGATTCCTTGTTGGGCCTTAAAGATATCAATTTTGAGGGTTTGATTTTCGAATTTCAGTTTTATTTAGCCCTCCTCACAACTGATGTTGGCTCTAGCAGTAGCCAGGATGTTATTGTATCCCTAGGGTTTTCTGGTGCGTCCATGTCTAAGACTATAAAGTCTACAGGGAAATAGAAATCCCGCACTCTTACAATAACATCCTCAAGAATCCCTTTAGGTGACTTTATAGATCGATCTGCTAACTGTAGTGTCACCTCAGTTGGTTTTAGGTCAGATTCTTCTAGGTGTTTAAGTATGGATGTGGGTATCAGATTTATGGAAGCACCCAAGTCTAGCAATGCTCTGTCAAACTGGGTTTCACCTATTTTGTAGGAAATCAGGGGAGTACCTGGATCTTTTGCCTTGGGTGGGAGTTTGCTTAGGAATACAGAGTTGGCTTGCTCTGATAGTACAATTGGACTCCCACTCTTGGTTCGCGGCTTACGCTGAGGTGTACGCACATTCTTTAAGAATCGTGCGTAAGCCGGTACGTGGCGAATCGCATCCATAAAGGGGATGTTTATTTGGACCTGCTCAAAGAGCTTGACCAGGTCCTCCTTGTTGGTGCTAGAGCACCACGATCATTTGTTTTGATGATAACAAAACACGTGTTATTTAACATTTGCACTTGGAGTCTTAGATTTCAGGTTAATTGCAAATGTAGACGTGTTTAGATGGAACTCGAGCTCGCATCCAGGACGGATTGGAGGAGCTTGATGGAGAACAGAGGGGATTCGCGAGGAGCGATAGATTGAAGATGGAAGGACAAGAAGAATAGGATAGAATTCCATTTTATTCCTTTCATGTACATTTGTCGTTATTTTCTTGCTCTTTATTTCCTTAGAAAATTATGTTAAAGAGCCTCAAAGTACCCTAACAGTAGTCCTAGGAACACTGGCACAACCCTAGGATACTTAGGTTTTCTGTAGAGAACTTAGAAAACCAATATAGGGTTCAAACAGAGTTTCCAGACGTCTAATTCCCAAATCAGACGTCTGATAAAGTATTTTAAGACGTCTTACTGTTGTTTCAGACGTCTGATAACTATTAGGCTGGACATAGTTAGTTCTGTCTGATGAAATCAGACGTCCAGACCTTAGTCCAGACGTCATAGAAGACGTCTGATGACTTTGCCAGACGTCCAATTAGTGGACTGTTGGCTCTCTTACAAACACACGAGGATATGACCGTTAGAGCCTTATCAGACGTCCATAGGACTTTCCAGATGTCTGATAATTGACCGTTTTGCCTCGGCTGACCCAAAATCTCTTCTCAGAGATTTTGTAGTCGTTGCAACGTTTGGAAATCCATTCCCACAGAAAAAGTAGGTTTCCATACGTCCAGACATAGTGCTAGACGTCCTGTATGTCGTTTGATGTACTTGCGCTAGAACCCTGTTTAGATCTAATCCAAGTCAGGAAGAGATCTGCCCAAAATCAGACGTCTGACCTTTAAATCAGACGTCTTAAAGTGAACTTCCAGACGTCTGATGCCAGAATTAGACGTCTGATAAGCCTGTTAGAGCAATGATTGTTCCTGATTTCGGGCTGATTCACTTGGGCTTTGTACCTAACGGCTATGGAAGCTTTTCCAAGCCTTCCAAAGCCTTCCTAAGGCCTCTATAAATAGAGGGGAGCATTTGCAACACAAAAACACACCAAGACACAATACACCAAGAGAAACACAAGACACACCTAAGCAACTTAGTTCCACTCTTTTGTCTCCAAGAGAAGCCCTTTCCCTCCAAGCTCTAGTTCCATTCATCTTGAGAGCATCAAGCTTCGCGCACCCGCTCTCCCGCCGTACTTCACGAGAGCGAAGTTGCGCCATCGCGTGGCTCACGCACTGCGTCATCAACTCGATGAACTCCTTGCAAAGGGGAGTTTCCTAATTCCTGTAGAAGCTAGGTTTAAAATTACTTTGTTGGCTCTATAGGATTACTTGTTTATTTTATCTTTGTTATTTGGTTGGGTATTCGCTTTGCGAATTCCCGTCTCCTTCGCGAGACAAAATCCTTCTCGTGGAGAGAAGGGGTTGAGGTACGCTACCCTCGTCTAAGTAGCGTGGTTGTAATTGAGGTTGAATCACCCTCGTTTTAAAGTGATTCGGTTTAGTGGATTTTGATCAACTTGGTTGATCAGAAAATCCTAGCTCGAGAAGGTTAGGTGGTGGTTTTCACCCGGTTTGGGTTTGCACCTAAAAATTCTTGTGTACTTGTGTGATTGCTTATTTATGAGATTATTTATATTTTATTTCCGCAATTATTACGTCACCCCCTCCTGGTAGGGAAAATCTACACTCCTATGGTGCCACGGGTTTGGTTGTCTTCTTTACTTTGGTCAAGGCCTCGGGAAATGGAACCTTGGTTGGTTCTTCTAGGATAGGCCCAGGTCTTTGATCTGGGACAGGGATAGGAACGTCCTAGATTACTGTCCTAGGGTTTGGATCACTACCAGGCTTGGAGTGGTCTGGAAAGGGTGGATGTTGGGTTTCCTTACCACTGTAGGTCGTTACAGAATTCAGTCCTGCCTGGTTTTGGTTAGGGTTTGATAGGATGGGTTGCTGTTGATAACCCGCATAAGAAGTGGAAGCCTCCATCCCGTCAGGTGAAGGAACAGAGGGGGCCTGATAAATCATGTGTGCTTGGCCCGGGTTTGGGTTCATGAAATAGTGGCGGCGGTGACTAGGTTTTGTTTTTTGTTATAGAAATGGTGTTGTAGTACAGTTAGTCATTGCCACTATTACAATTTTACTCGGAAATAAAAGGTTTCCCGAGGTCGAACTCAAGGAGCAAACTATAATTCTAGAAGTACAATGTTTCTGTTACAAAAATAAGAGAGAGAGAGAGATTGGTCTCTTGGCTTTTTCTTCTTCTCTTCTTTCTCTCTTGTCTTTGTCTTCTTCCTCTCTTCTCTTTGCTTGATCGTCTTCAGCTCTTCTGTTCTTTCTTCTACTTTATCTTCCTTCTCTCTTTCTCTCTTTGATCTTCTTCAGCTTTTTGTCTTCTTTCTTTTTCTTCTGTTCTTCTTCTTCTTTTCTTCTTTGCTTCCAGCTGTGGTGCCTGTTCTTCTTTCCTTCTTTTCTTTTTTTCTTCAGAGCGTCGTTTGATTTCTCAATCAGACGACTTAAGTAGCACCTGCTACAGTGCTTCCTCGGTGCTCCTTCTTCTGCTTCTTTCTTCGTCTTCTTCTTCTTGCAGTCCTTCCTCTTCTGCGGTCTTCTTTCTCCTCTTCTTCTTCTTCTGCCTGCACACTCACATAGCCTGGTCAGAGAAAAAACCTAACCCTACCCTCTCCCGCGTCTCTATCTCTCAGATTTCGCTCATAGGATCGCTCTCCGAGAGCCGGGTATTCGGGTACGGATTCGCGCCCGGGACCAGGCCCACCAGCATGCGGTGGTTGGCGAGGAGTGCAGGTCGGGTATACGGGTCGGGCCAGGTCCGCGGGGGGTGGTCGCGGACGAGGCCGGGTAAGCGGGTGAGAGGGACCTCACCCCGTGTGACTGTGGCTATAAGCCTTAGTCACTTTTACAATTTATGCACAGGCACGGCTTCGAAATCCCACAATGTGGGACTATCTTCTGTGCTGTCTTCGCGCGGGCCCACAGGACGACTCCACCTCGCCCTCTGATCAGATGCAGCTGGTGTCGGTGCCAACTGACGAGGCAGGAGTCTTCGCGGACTTCGCCCCAACCTGCAGCAGGGGCCTGGAGCTTGCCTCGAAGCTGCTTTAGTCGTCGTTAATGGTGGCTGGAGCAGCGAACCTGATAGACATAAACACGGCCCTTCGGCCTAATCAGACAAGCGGGGGACCTTCACTGTGGCACGGCGAAGGTGGTACGGGGTGTGGCAGGTCGTGGGACGGCGTCTGGTGGCGGGGCTAGGTCGGACAACGACCGGAAAAATGGGTCTGTTCGGTGGAGTGTGGTGGGGGTGTGGAGCGGTAATGGGTGGGTGGAGGTTGTTCAGTGTGGTGAGGCGGAGGTTTTGTGAGGGTCGGCGAGGCGTGTGGGGCTGTGGAGCGATGGGGGCATCTCGCGGGAGGGTAGCCGGAGACGAAGGTGGTGACGGTGGTCAGGAGTGGTCGAGGGCTTAATTGAATGTAAAATAGTGAGGAAAAGAAAGAGGGGGAGGTAGGGAGAAGTTTTGACCTAGTTGTAGGGACGAAGGGGGCCGGAGCGGGGCGGCAGTCGTATCGACTGTCGCCGGAGAAGAAGATGCCCAGAGAGAGAGGGCGGCGGCGAGGAGAGAGCGGGAGAGCGCGCGCTGGGTACGGCGCGACGCGGGAAGAGCTGGCGAAGGCGGCTCTGCTGCTGGTATTGCAGCAGAGCGACGAGGAGGGGGAGGAAGAACCGCCGGAGCTGGTGGGCTTCTGCTGGAGTGGGAAGAGAGGGAAAATGAGGGTGTTTCTCCGTCAGGACCGAGCTGGTCTCTTTTGCAAGCGGAGGCGGCTTTTAAAGAGGTGAAAGCAGAGAGGTAGGCAGAGGGAGGCGATGTGCCTCCCTCGCCGGAGGACGGCTGGAGTAGGGACCCATACCTTCCGCGCGTTCACACGGAAGGTATGGGCTGCTGCAGAGACCATGGAGGTGTCCCTGCGACAGGAGACGTCGCATGGAACACCCCGTTGAAAGGGCAGAGGTCCTCCCTCACCCTGCGCGGCGCCATGCTCCGCGCAAAGTCGTCGGAGCATGGCGCTCCTCAGGGTTTTGCAGGGAGGACCTAAATGCAAAGAACGATGAAGACTTAGGGGCCAAAATGCGAGGGTTTCAAAAGTTGAGGGTCAAAAAGTAATAGACGAGGACCAAAATGCAAAGTCGGTCAAGAAGGTCACTTCTTAGGCTCAAGTTTTTATGCATGACTAAATAGGACCTAAGGATTCTAATGGTGAATTTTATTTCTAGATCAGACCTTGTTTGACTGGTCAATTTACGTAAAAACCTAAATTAAATCATTAATTGGGCATGATTTTCAATGTAGGTCAAAATGGGTTTCCAAGGCCAAATTGAAGGTTCTAAACCATAGAGATTATTTTTCTATGAATTTTAGAGGGTTTATTCGATTTTTACTTTACGTCGAACCTCGTGAATTGAAGTTGATTTATTTTAGGGTTATAGGATGTCATTTAATTCCTTGGAATTGTTGTAGCCCTAGTTGGATCAACTCATCCCACTTTCTTTCTTATTAGGTTAGTTTGACCTATGTATGGATCCTAAGTTACCCCTTAGTTCCTGTTTTTTTCACAAACTCAGAATTCTCTGAGTCAAGCCTTTGTATAAGTTATGTAGGAGCTTTTTCTTGCAAATCTAGGTTTGATGGTGCTAGTTGAGGGTTTATGACGAGGTTCTCATCATACCCCCATGCCTAACTTTTGCTAGTCCCTTTTCAAAAACTTAAGGTTTTTAACCTTTGTTCTAGACCATGATGTTTTTAATAACTTCAGATAAGTGCTTTTTCATTTGAACTTAGATTAGGTTAGAATGCTGACTATAGGCCTAAAAGGTGCTCTAGTACCAATCAAGATCCAGATCTGTCTAACCTCAGCCTCAGTCTCTGGCAAAGGTTTTTAAGGCCCACAAGAGCTAACCTAAGGTCTATTAGACTTTGTGGTTAAAGCACCCATGCTTGAAATGATTGTAGCCCTAGTTTAGTTCGCAGTCGTTTTGTAAGAGAGAGAGATAGAAAGTTTTTCTGTTTGGAGAGTTTTCTCTCTCTTTTTCTTTTTAGTTCTAGCCTAGGATTGGCTTTTCAACACGGTTTGTATCAGATTCCTTTCTCCCATCATCAATCCTCAAGGGTTCCTGGCAATCGATGCTTCGAGATAGCACCGCCCATGGCAACCCTCGGAACCCTGGCTATTGAGATTTCGAGATAATCCCATCCATGGTGTTCCGTGGCCGAATCCAGACCCTGGCAATTGACACTTCGTGATAATGCCATCCATGGAATCTGAACCAGCAGAGTGCTTACATGCCCCCAGTAGGATATGTAAATATCCTAAGAGACCAGCACCGAGGAGATGATATTTTGTTACGCATCTTCGAGGGGATTTCCCGCCTCTCTGCGCTGGGAACTCGTCCAAATCAACTTGTGTTGATCGGCTGCTCCTATTCTAGGTGTATTTTTCAGAATTTTGTGACTCTTCTGCGTGATTTTGAATTTTACGCTTACTGAACCAGGCTGTGTGTGAGGTTGGGGTTCTTAGGTTACTGAGTCCCATAAACCAGAAGTTAGTTAATGATGTCAAATACTCCCTAAGCCTTGGACATAATACTTAAGCTTTTCATTTTCCTCAACCTCTTGATGAATGTCTTGATCTTAATGGGTACTAAGAGTCTATCCAAGAATGTCTAAAGTTTGCGTTCTTACTAATTTCGCCATGCACTTTTCATTTCTTTTCTTGAATAAGGTCTAGAGCTTAGGTCAATCCCTTAGTTTCTTATTAACGACTATCACTCTTTTCTTTCATTTTCGTGCTCCTTTTTCATTTTTTTCCATTCCTTTCTCCTCTTTTTTTTTTGTTTTTTTTGTTTTTTGTTTTTGGCATATGTGAATTTTTTGTTTAAAACCTTTTCTTACAAGTTTTGTACTTTTATACCCCCCCATGCCTAAGGTTTGCAATGTCCTCATTGTGACTTAGGGGGTTTTTATTGACTTAGTTCATTCCTTAAGACAGAAGTTTGGATGAGTGAATGGGTCGGGATGAATTTTGCGGACGATCTCTAATCCCAGATGCAAGCATCTGAGGTGAAGTCGGCTGTCTATAAGGGCGAACCTTAAGTGCACAAAGGTGTGAAAAAGGTTTTAGATTTTTAGGAAAATGATGGGCTGCCTCCCGTTAAGCGCTGAGTTTTACGCCATCGGCTGGGTGCAATAAGCTCAAGGGGAATGGAGGATATAAGATGATTCAGCCAAATCAGTAGAAGTCACATCAATGAACGGCTTGAGTCTCTGACCGTTCACGATGAAAGGTTCGGAATCGTGGTTGAGCGGACTGATTTCGATGGCTCCATTTCCAAAAACCTGTCGGACTAAATATGGTCCAACCCACTTAGATTGCAGTTTTCCTGGGAAAAGTTTGAGTCAGGCATCAAAGAGTAGGACCTTTTGACCAGGATGAAAGATCTTTCTCGAGATATGCTTGTCATGGAAGGCTTTAACCTGTTCCTTGTAGATTCGCGAGTTCTCATACGCGTCTAGGCGTAATTCATCGATCTCGCTGATTTGAAGTTTTCTGTGGGTTCCAGCCTTCAAAAGATTTAGATTACAATTCCGTACTGTCCAATAGGCTTTATGCTCCATTTCTACGGGAAGGTGACATGCCTTTCCGTACACCAGTCTAAAGGGAGATATGCCTAATTGGATTTTGTGGGCGGTCCTATAGGCCCACAATGCTTCCGGAAGTCGGGATGACCAGTCCTTCCTGTCAGGCCGAACAGTGACCTGCCGGATTTTCTTGATCTCCCGATTTGACAGCTCAGCTAGACCATTAGTTTGGGGGTGGTAAGGAGTAGAAATTCGGTGAGACACCCCATATTTGGTCATCAGTGACCTAAACTAAGCGTTTGTGAAATGGGTCCCCCCATCAGAGATTATAGCACGAGGAATCCGGAACCTTGAGAAAAGGTTTTGATGAATGAATTTGAGAACGATTTTGTGATCACAAGTTCGGGTCGGTATGGCTTCGATCCATTTGGACACATAGTCCACAGCAAGCAGAATGTATTCGAAACCATCCGAAGCAGGAAAGGGGCCCATAAAATCAATCCCCCAAACATCAAAGATTTCGCATACGAGAATCGGCTGCAAAGGCATCAGCGTCGTAATAATTGCGGAACCCGGGACGACTTATGCGCCATTAACTCCTCCTGGTAGGGAACCTGATAGACAAACCCCCACTTGCCTCGAAGCTGCTTCAGTCGTCGTTAATGGCGGCTGGAGCAGTGAACCTAATAGACAGAAACACGGCCCTTTGGCCTAATCAGACAAACGGGGGACCTTCGCCCTGGCACAGCGAAGGTGGTGCGGGGTGTGGCAGGTCGTGGGACGGCATTTGGTGGCGGTGCTTGGTCGGACAAGGATCGGAAAAATGGGTCTATTCGGTGGAGTGTGGTGGGGGTGTGGAGCGGTAATGGGTGGGTGGAGGTTGTTCAGTGTGGTGAGGCGGAGGTTCTGTGAGGGTCGGCGAGGCGTGTGGGGCTGTGGAGCGATGGGGGCGTCTCGTCGGAGGGTAGCCGGAGACGAAGGGGGTGACGGTGGTCAGGAGTGGTCGAGGGCTTAATTGATTGTAAAATAGTGAGGAAAAGAAAGAGGGGGAGGTGGGGAGAAGTTTTGACCTAGTTGTAGGGACGAAGGGGGCCGGAGCGGGGCGGCAGTCGTATCGACTGTCGCCGGAGAAGAAGATGCCCAGAGAGAGAGGGCGGCGGCGAGGAGAGAGCGGGAGAGCGCGCGCTGGGTACGGCGCGACGCGGGAAGAGCGGGCGAAGGCGGCTCTGCTGCTGGTATTGCAGCAGAGCGACGAGGAGGGGGAGGAAGAATCGCCGGAGCTGGTGGGCTTCTGTCGGAGTGGGAAGAGAGGGAAAAAGAGGGTGTTTCTCCGTTAGGACTGAGCTGGTCTCTTCTGCAGACAGAGGCGGCTTTTATAGAGGTGAAAGCAGAGAGGTGGGCGGAGGGAGGCGACGTGCCTCCCTCGCTGGAGGACGGCTGGAGTAGGGACCCATACCTTCCGCGTGTTCACACGGAAGGTATGGGCTGCTGCAGAGACCATGGAGGTGTCCCTGCGACAGCAGACGTCGCAGGGAACACCCTGTTGAAAGGGCAGAGATCCTCCCTCACCCTGCGCGGCGCCATGCTCCGCGCAAAGTCGCCGGAGCATGGCGCTGCTCAGGGTTTTGCAGGGAGGACCTAAATGCAAAGAACGATGAAGACTTAGGGGCCAAAATGCGAGGATTTCAAAAGTTGAGGGTCAAAAAGTAATAGAAGAGGACCAAAATGCAAAGTCGGTCAAGAAGGTCACTTGTGTTGTTTCTGAATAGCCACATTCGTTCTTTGAATGTCAGCCAGAGTCTGAAGGATGAGGGACATTTGGTCTTGGTTTGGCCCTGATGGATAAGTAGGGTTGGGCCGAGGCTGAGGCGGCTGGTAAGGACGAGGTGGTTGTGGACGGGGCTGAGAGGGTGGTCTTTGAGTTTGGGAATTTCCCGCCCACTGGAAGTTGGGATGGTTTCGCCATCCAGGATTGTAGGTGTTGGAGAATGGATCATTTTGGATGGTGTTGAGGTCCTCGCAGGTCTGAGGAACCTCCAAAGAATCAGAGAATGGGGGAATGGAATTTCCCTGGCTAGTATAGAAAGGATCGGAGGATCCTCCGATCCGAGAATCAGATAGGGGTGGATACAGATCCATCCCAGGAGAAGGTCGGTGGAGAATGTTTTGCACAGTCTCCCGTGTGGAAGGAGGCTGTGCAAAGGAATTATGCGCAGAGGTGGCTTGCTGCAAGTGTTGAGTCAGCTCATCCACCTTCTTCTCAATGATAGAGACCTTGTCCAATCGACTAATCATCAATTCCAGGTCGACTGATGCGGACAGGCCCTGCGTCTCATGTGCTCCCCTAAGATTCGTCGATGCACGGGTATTCGTCCTGTCGAATAATCCCATGGAGTCAGTATTGATGGAGTTGTCGCACATATTTTCGAGAATCTCCCACACGGTGTCCTCATGCTGACCCATGATATTTCCTCCGCAAGTTGCATTGACGAAAAGCCTAATATCTTCACGGAGTCCCTGGTAAAAAGACTAGACTTGTTCCCATTTAGGAACTTCGTGATGGGGGCACTTTCTCATGAGATCTTGAAAGCGATCCCATGCCTCATGGAGAGGTTCTCCCGATTGTTGCGTGAAGTGGGTAATCTGATGGCACAAGGCATTGGTCCGACCAACGGGAAAGAACTTCTTCAAGAACTCGGACTGAAGTTCTTCCCAATTGTTGATCGGCCGGGTCTGTGTTTGGTACCAATGAGCGGCCTTGTCCATAAGGGAGAAGGAGAACATTTTCATAAGGAGAATGTCCCCATTTTGCGCATCTGACCCAAAAGTCTGGGTCAGATGCTTTAGCTGTTTTATGTGCTGGAAGGGGTCTTCAGAATTAATCCCATGAAATTTAGGTATGGCATGAATCATATAGGGCTTTAATTCAGAATTAGGTTTTCCAGTCGGGATTCTGACTCAGGGCTCAATAGCCACTGTAGCAGGATTATATTGGTCCCGCATCATAGGACGCTGCGGTGGGTGCACAAAGTTCTGGAAGAGGTCATTGAGTCACTGGAGCTGGTACTCCAGATTGTTATCTTCCTTAACTGGCTGAGCCATTAGGGAAGAAGAAGGTGAGTTGGGTTTGGTGTCGGAGGAGAGGTCGATGTGAAGTATTGTTTGCTCAAACAAGGGCACTGAGGCTCGGCCTTGAGGAGAGTGAAGTTCTAAAGGAGGTTTCAAGGACCTCCTACCAAACATACACTGATGGAGAAGATGAGTTTAGCAGGTGCTGGACCCAATCAAGACACCCAAAATGTTGGGTGACTATAGAGGTGCGGGGCAGATGGACCCCTTAATCAAAAGATCGTCCACCTAAGAATTACCTGGGCAGCCAGAGAGGGTGAGTCCCGCGAAGACCCCTACACGGTAGAGCGTCCCCACGGGTTACAGGGTTTCCCCTACCCGACCTCTCTTGTCACTGAGATTCTAGGTAGACCAGAATGGAGATCTTGACCTCTTAAGTCTTCCACTTTTAGTTAAGATCAAGGTGCTTAGATTTTCACTTGAACTTTAGCCTTTTGAGTGCAAAGAGTGACATAAGTTGAAGGTTGGTTGACCCAAGGGGTCAACTTTACCTGCTAGTTCCTTTGAGCGTTTATTAGGTCTTGTCTTTTAGGGTTCAAGTGTTTTTAAGAGCCAAATTGCTTAGGGTTTCTTTGAATAAGTATTTTCAATCAATGGCTTAGGCACACTTCTTTTGGGATTTCTCAATTCTTGCTTAAGAAGTGTGTCTCTAAAACCCTAATGTTAAATCTTATGTTGGCTCTACTTGGTCCTGTTAGCACCTTGTTGGGTAATTAGGGCTCAAGAAAGAAGGTGTTAGCCCTTAAATACCCTTAATAGTGTGTGCAGAAATAGTGGGTTGAAATTGAAAAGCATGCAGCTTTGATGGTTTACTAGGTATGGAAGATAGGTTATACCTATATTGCTTATTCTTTCTTTTTCTTCCCCTTTAGAATTTAGGGGTTAAAATGAGAGGATAGAAAATTACTTGTCCTCGGAGTGGTTGTTGTGTTGCTGCTTGTTGTCCTCTTGATTTCCTGTGCCTGCACACAAAAGAGAAGAGATTAGTAGAAACTCAAAAATAGAGATTTTATGACTTTTAGAATAGCCGTTGCTCCCCGGCAATGGCGTCAAAATGCTGGTGGGGCTAGTTTCGTCTTTATGTTTATTATGGTTTACAGTCGTTATAGTATATGACAAAACAGCTACCAGATTACTACAAATTTACTCGGAATAACAAGTTTTCCCGAGGTCGAACTCAAGGAGCAACCATAATTCTAGAAGTATAAAAGTTCTCAATTATGTTACAAAAATAAGAGAGAGAGAGAGAGAGAGAGAGGGATCAAAAGTTCTCTTGGCTTCTTCTTCTTCTCTCTTCCTCTTCTTTCTTTTCTTCTTCTCTTTCAGCTGACATTCCTCTTCTTCTCTTTCTCTGCTTTCTTCTTTCTTTTTCTTTCTTGCGGCTGCAGAGGCTTTTGCCTTCTTTCTTCTTCTTCTTCTTTATCCTGCGGCTGTGGTGATCTTCTTCTTCTTTCTTTTCTCTTTCTTAGCCTGCCTTCTTCTTTCTTCTTCTTCTTCTTCTTTCTTTCTTCTTCTTTTTCTTCTTTCCTTCCTTGCAGCTGTGTCTTCTTTCTTCTTTCTCTTTTCTTCTTCTTCTCTACTTCTGCTTCTTTGCGCTGACTTCCTTCCTCTTTTCTTCTTCTTTTGGCTGTTGCCCTTCCGACGTTTGATGCGGTGCTCAGACGGCTTATCTGCGCACTTGCTACAGTTCTTTCCTTCCTTCTTCTTCAGCTCCTCTCCTTCCTTTCTTCTTCTTCAGCTGCTAAGTGTGGCTAAGGCTTCGGCCGCTCCTCTCTTCTTTCTTTCTTTCCTGCGCGGATACACACCCATCAATGCAAAACCTACCCCTACCCCTTCCCCGCATCTCTCTTTCTCTCTGAATCTCTCTTAGGAATGCTCTCCTATAGCCGGGTAATTGGGTTCGGGTAGCACGCCCGGGACCAGGCCCACCGGCGTGCAGTGGTGGGAGAGGAGTGCTTGGTCGGGTAGTCGGGTCCGGCCCAGACCCACGGGGCGTGAGTGCGGGCGAGGGCGGGCAAACGCGTGGCGCGCCGCGTATGTGAGGGACCTGACCCCTGTGTATCGAAGGCAAACAGCCCGATACACTTTTGCAATTTAAGTGTGGGCGCGCGGCCGCACACTTACGAGGTGGGACTAAAATCCCACCTCCAGATTACGCGCCCGCAGGCGAGGGAGTCGCTGCCAATTGGGGCAACTGCGAGGCTCGCGATCCAAATCGCATGCCTGGGTGCCTTCGCAGAAGCAGTCCGCGCTGCCTGGGACTTGCGCCTGGGCTGGAGAAGGCCTTGAGCTACGAGTGAAGGAGCTGTAGCAGCTCAACAATGGCGGCGAGGGGCTGCAGACCTGAAAACACAGTGACAGCCTCTCGGCTAAGTCTGATAACGTGGGCAGCTTCGCCGGAGTGCGGCGAAGGCAGTGCGGTGGTTGGCGAGGCGCAAGAGCGCCTGTGGAGGCGGACCTAGGTAAGACTGTGTGCGTGAAGATGGGTTTGTTTGGGGGGTGGTTGGGCGGTGATTGGCAGTGAATGGAGAGGGGGGAACGGTTGAGTGGAGTGAGGGGGAGCCTCTAGGCTGGGAGCTTAGGCAAACTAACCCTAAACGAGTCAAAAATGACAACTCTGATTCAAATCAGACGTCTGGAACATCTTCCAGACGTCTTAAAAAGGGGTCCAGGTCATACCTCACTTGCACTGCTCTTCAGACGTCTAGGATCGCGCTGAACCGTCTTGACCTAGTTCCAGACGTTCGACCACCTCTCCGAACGTCTGGAGATGCTCTCCGCCGTCTGGTGTTGTGCCCAGACGTCTGATCTGTGTGGGAGGACGTGTCCTCGTGCCTTCCCGAAACGAAACCTGCACGAACGACGAAAGCCTCCTCATCATGACACGTCTCAGCCTTCGGCGGATCGGCCTGCATGGCCGTATCCGCAAAAAGGAGGAAGAGGAGAAATATTGTACCTCTCAGGCGTCTAGAGCTCCCTCAAGACGTCGCCTGCGTCGTCTGGACGTAGGTCCAGACGTCAGATTCTGTGAAAATTTCCAAGAATCAGAACCTCCTCGCCTTCTTCCCGCTGCGTGCGAGCTCGCCACACAACCGCTCGTTTGCTGCTCGAGCTGTAGCAGCACCAGGGGAGATCTCCCCCGCACGACGCACCTCCGCGCGCACGTTGTCCGACCTCGAGCTGCTTCGGCGGGCTCTCTCTCTTCCTTGCACGCTCTCCCTCTTCTTCCCTCTCGCTGCACCTCTTCCTCTTAGCATAGCACCCGACAGCAGCTGCTACCTGCTCTCACTCCCGCTCTTACGCTCGCACTAGAGGAAGGAGAAGACGGTGGGGTGGTGAACGAGGGAGAAGGGTATTTGAAGGCGTGGGGGGAGAAAAAGCGTCTGCAGGTCGGCGGGTTTCAGTCTGCGTGCGCACGCGCGCAGACTCGCAATCGTATGCATGCAAAAATTTATTTCCAGACGTCTGGGATGGCGTCTAGACGTCTGACCAGACATCTGGACCAACTCCCAGACGTCTTAAAAAGTGTTTGATGTCTCGGGTCTTAACAAACTGAGTGACCAACTCCTGTGTTCCCTTTGTGCGATTGCTCCATCAGACTACCCATTCTAAGGAGTCAGACCCTTCGTTTCCACGAAGGAGTTGATCATTCCTCCTCCTACTTAATCTAGTTTCCAATGTAGTGTTATGTTACGACCCGGTTCTCGACTCCCTACAGGACACGAGACCGGACCGACTTGACTGATCCCAAGACCCAGTCGTCCAACGAGGAGGTAACCAAAAAGCAGTAAAAATAAACTACATTCACTATGCAAGCAACCAAGAGTATCAAAAGTACAGCAGTAAAGAAGTAAGCAACTACAGTACACACCACCACAACAATAGAGAATTTAAACAGGTACAGGAATATAAAGTTTACAATAAAGAGTACAGAAGCGTAATAAAGTTACTCACTACAACACGAAACGGGTACGACAAAAGGCACAACTACTGGGCCCAGCACCCTCTGCAGCCGTAGGCTCTGGCTGCTCAACACCTGGACCTGAAAAAGGTTATGAGTACATGAAATCAGCCAATGCTGAGTAGAGTGGCAACTAGCTAACTAAACAGTAAAGGTGGACAGGTAGCTGTTATTTTCAATTTCTTCCTTTGTTTAACTAATTATTCTTTCTTTCATCACTTGGTTTATTTATCAGGTCTTTTTCTTGATCTCGAATGTTCCTCGTGGGAACGATCTTGATTGCAGTCTTTTCCGAAGAGTAGAAGTAACACGTGGTGCTCTCCTGGCCGGGAGAGTCCCCTGTGGTGGTCCTACACTCAGTCAACCGCCCCAAGGTCACTGACAGACGTAACGATGACTACGGCACGCGCGATAAACGCACGGGTAACTACCCTGCACTGGCACCCGGTCAGTCGTTTCTGTTAACGGGTGCGCCCAAAGCACAGCACGGAATCAGTATAGGGCATAGCCCTCTCAGTAACAGGGGTTTAGCCCCTCTCAGTAACCAAACAAGGGTCTCGCCCCTCCACAGTCCGCGCACCCTCGCCTGACTACCCTGGTTTGTCCAGAGGGCCTAACAAGTCAGTGTAAGGCGGCTAGCTGAACCTCGGGCCCCGTGGGGTGGCTAGCTCCCTCCCTACACTAGTAGCTCTCCCCGGTACAGTGTACATGAGGGCCAAAGAGTCGATGCAAGTTGACCAAACCCACCCTCGGGTCTCAACCCGAAGGAGGCAAGCTCCCCTCGGCACTAAGAGGTAACATGTACTTCCCTTAGTACTACTTACTCAAGGGACATCACACTTCCCAGCACATTCCTAGATCCATTCCATTTACTTCCAGGAGCTCTACTCCTATTTCCCCGTAAGGTTCATGCTCATGTTTCTCAGGCCAAGCCATACTAGGTTTTATCATTTCAGGTTTATTCGCAGGTAGCTCGTGTTTTCAACATTCAATCTTTCATTTCCAATTTGTATACAGGCAGCTCGTATTTAATTGCAAACAAAAGAAATTACATGCAATAGTTGCTAACAGTACTTTACATTTCACAGGAAGCTGTTATCCAATTACAGGCAATTATTATTATTCTATTTACTTGTCTAAGACTGCAATTCATGCCTTTCCATACAATTATTCCAGTGTTTCTAGCCCTAGGATTCATGCCACACCTTAGGATCTAACATTCAATCGAGTGTTTCTGGTCCTAGGATTCATGCCATACCCTAGGATCTAACATTTATTCTAGATATGCATTTATGTTTGTAATTAAACTAGGGGAAGCTACTCTACCCGCAAAATCAGGAGTAATGGGGGCTTGATTGGCAGGTTCACGTGCCTCTGCAACCCCCAAATCCGCAACGGAACAAGATCCTAACACAAGGATCAACCACAAGAAACCACTCAGAACATGATAAAGTATTCCAACAATTAGAGGAACTTATACGAAGAAGAACAGAATCTTAAATGCGGAAATCGGTCCTCAAACGAACCCTAAACGGGTTAAAAACGACAATCCTGACTCAAATCAGACGTCTGAAATACCTTCTAGACGTCTTAAAAGGAGTCCAGAACCATACCTCACTCTACGCTGCTCCTCAGACGTCCAGGGATCCTGTTGAACCGTCTGGACCTAGTTCCAGACGTCCGATAACCTCTCCGGACGTCTGGAGATGCTCCCCGCTGTCTGGTGCCTTGCCAAGACGTCTGAAATGCGTGGGAGGGCGCGTCTCGCGCCTTCTCGAAACGAATCCTGCACGCACGACGCAAAATCTTCTCAAAAAGCACGGAGCAATGCCTCGGCAGAACGGCCTGCATGGCCGTATCCGCAAAGGGAGGTGTAGGGCGTAGGACGTACCTCTCAGTCGTCTGGAGCTTCTTCCAGACGTCGTCTACGTCGTCTGGATGTAGATCTAGATGTTTGATTCTGGGAAAAATTCCCAGAACCAGAAGCTTCTTCGTCTTCTTCGTGCTGCATGCGGTCGCGCCGCGTTCGCTCATCCGCTGCTCTAGCTGCAGCAGCGTCGGGGAGGACCTCCCCGACACACCCCTCCGCCGTGCGCACGCCCGACCGGCCGTGAGCTTCTCCGGTGAGCTCTCTCTCTCGGCTCGCGCGGTCTCCTCTCTTCCCTTCTCTCTCTGCTCCTCTCCACCGCTGCACTCGGCTGCACTCGCCGCTTTTGCTCTCGCTGGAGGAAGGAGAAGGTGGATGGGAGTGGCGTGGCGTGTGGGAGAGGATGGGGTATAAGTAGGTGTGAGGGGGAAAGGTTTTGCAATTCGGCGAGGGGAAAAGAAAGAGAGGAATGCGGCAAAGCTCCGTCTGCGAGCAACACGCGTGCAGACTCGAGGCCGTACGCACACAAAAATTGATTTCCAGACGTCTGGGAAAGTGTCCAGACGTCTGACCAGACATCTTAAAGAACTTTAATAGTACGAGTCTTAACATGTTATATCTCTTTCATCTTTTGTGTTCCACAACATACAAATGATGTTCTAAGAATCAGGATTACCATCATATTCGTTCAGAGATTGAAATGAGGGCTCATTGTATGCAAAGGTGCGAGTAGGAAAATACGCATTGCAACATACTTTACAATGCAGGTCTCTACTTAATAAAATACATCAGTGCATTTTCATATTTAACCGATATATTTTGATTTTTCACTAATTGAAAATTAAAATACATCGATTGAGAAATAAAATACATGGTGTATTTTAATTTTCAATTAATTTTCATCTTTGGTAAGTGATTTTTCACCTATAAAAAGTGATTTTTCACCTGGAAAGTGATTTTTCACCTTTGAGTTTATGATTTAATATTTAGTAATTCGGGTTTATGTTTCCTAAACCTTAAATTTTAAATCGTAATTTCTAAATTTAAAAATAAAAAATTAATTTTTAAATAAAAAATCATCTTTTATCGATCTAAATTTTAAATCATAAATCTAAAATTTACAGGAGAAAATTACTTTTCAATTTCTATGTAAAAATTTATTTTTCATTAATTTTTAATTAAAATATACTGATATATTTTAATTTTTAACTTATATATTATGATAAAAAATAAAATATAATAATTAAACATTAAGATTCATCGATATATTTTCCTGAGCATGAAGCGTGTGTTACGAAATATATTATAACATATACTTCTTACCTTTTAAACTTTCCGCAGACGGAAACATGACAACTTCTTATCTTTCTGCAGTTGGGAGCATAACAACGTGGCAACGTCTTAGATAGCCGATACACCCATTTACAATAATAATATAGGGGTCATGCATAGATAATCACGATCTTATGAGGTACTGTTTAAATCAAAATAATTTAGGCGTATATAGCCTTAAAACCCTTCAAGTTTATTACCGGAGCCCTTCGTGGACTTTCAAGTAAGATTTGTGTGAAGCATTAACCATAAGGTTCAGTTGGTATGCGAACTTTGGATCAAGGATGGGTACGATGGCTTGGGGTCCGATGGGTCCGCGGCCACTTATTCTAGAGTAGGTTTTTCTATTTTTTTATTTTTTCTTCAGAAAAGATGAAACCTCTCATTAAAGGAAAAGGAATATATACAATCACGATGTAACTCCAATTATTAAAGGAAAAGAGAGATAAGAGACGAGGAAAAAGTTATTCTCCATGGGATGAGGAAACACTCGCAAAATCATAATAAAATAAAAGTAAAAAACTGTTCTTGAAAGTAAGAACTAATCATATTCCCTCGGAACTTGGAAGAGCCACGGACTCCACGTTAATAAAAAAAAAGAGAAAACAACCTCTCTTAATTTTTCCTCCCACTTAGTCTAGCTTCCAAATTCAACGCACAATCAAATAAGAAACGCGACAAACTTATCTTTATCTATGTAAATAGCCGTGGACCCGGCAATGTATATATTAGTTTGAGTACTGTTTTTTTTCTTTTTTAATTGATACCGAAGATTTCTCTGCATTTTTTTTAATTTTCGATTTTTTGTATTTTTCTTTTAAATTTTAGGATATCTCTTTTTCAGCTACCGCACTATCTCTCTCTCTCTCTTTTTTTGGATAATATTTAATATGTGCATTCGTTTCCAATTTTATTTTCGTTATTAATTTTTTCATCTTATATTTTTTTATTAAGAATTAATATTAAATATATTTTTATGAGAATATAAAATAATAATATATAAAATGAGATAATATAAATTAAATCTAAAATAACAATTAAAAAATAAAATATATCAGATAATATATTTCATAACATGTGATGTGTATTAATTACTAATCAATAACTTTAATTTTTTATAAAAAAAAATCAAGATATATTAAATAATATATTTTGTAATATATGATATATTAATTATTTATCAATTAAAAATTAAAATATATTTAATTAAAATTTATATTAAACTATTTTTTATACTTTCGTGACGAAATGCAATTTAAAAGCTAATTTTTTTTCATCTTAAAAATTTATCCAATTATTCGACGACTTTGACTTATTCCTCCAATCCAATTAAGTTTATAAAGGTACCGGTGGAATCGATGCTTTGTAGGTATGGAACCGATTCAGATTTAGTCCGCAGCCACTTATAAGGTGCTCCAGTCGACATATAGCAGATTTGCCCACTCGCCGAATCTTGCAACAATTGGACATGGAGCTTTTTGGATGACTCGGCCACTGAACCCTGGGAGTTGCCTTTTTATCCTGTCGTGTTCGTGTTTAAAGCTGGCGGTGGGGTTCTTTTGCTTTTATGGTGAAACAAAGATTTTTTTTAATTAACGAAACGAATCCCGAAAAGTGGAAAAACTCCTAACAGATGAGATAAAAGTGAAGAATAAAAGAAATAAAAATATAAAGAAGATACCCTTGTAATTAAGCCGTAGCAATCGAATAATTGCTCCACCCTTGTAATCGGTGGATTTCTTCATTTCGGGGAGATGACTGAGGCAGTGAGATCCTTTATCCCCACTTCTATTTTCCTTTGTCATGAATGTGCTCTCGATTTTCATAAACAACTAAGAGTATATTGCCAGAATCTACCCCGCTTTTATTAGAAGCACGTCTTTTCCTACACATCTATTCTTTGTTGTCGATATTTTAATTTGTTGCAAGGTAGATGTGGATTTCACGAGAGCTGTTCGGAATTTGCTTAATACTTTCGCTTTTGTCTCGGGTTTAAAACTCAACAGTGCAAAAAGTAAAGTTTATCTACCTAAAAGATGCCAAACAAAATTGCCATTTGTCTTCTATTGGGTGTTCTTGAAGGTCTTCTCTATCGCTACCTGGGCATATAGCTTGTAGTTGGGCATGAGGAGAACACTGATGCTGCTCTTGAGGATAAAGTCAAAAGGTTCCTATAAGGTTGGAGGAACAATAATCTCTCAAGGATGGGGCATGTATGCTGGGTTAAATAATCTATGGAAGGGTTCCTGCGGTTTTGGCTTTCAAATACCTATGTCAAAAAGTCCACTCCAAAAAATCAAATGCTGAGTTGCAGATTTCATTTGGGATGGAAAGACACACCTGGTTGCATGAAAAGATCTTTGCAAACCCAAGGAAGAGAGAGGATTTGGCCTATGCGATTACAAAGACCTCCAACAGTTCACCTATGTGAAATGACATACAAATTAACTACGTCCAATTCTATTTGGTCTCTGTGGATGCGGCAAGGATATGGAGATCTTTGATCCTTGACGAAAGTGGCATTTCATTCAAAAATCTGGAATGCACTTATTAATGCAAGGTCTTGGCTAATGTAATTTTTCCACTGCAAACACATTTGGGCATCGCCCCTCTCATTTGGAATTCACTTAGGGACAGGGAAGAGAAGCACCCTATATGAAAGTTTGTGTGAACGCCATCCATTCCCCCAAGTGGAGTTGTTGTTTGTGGCTATGTCTCAAGGGTTGAATTCTTACGGCTTCCAAACTCAGCGCTTGGGGAATATCTGCAGATACTAACTGTGAACTTTGCGTGAATGATGTTGAAACCCCTGCACATCTTGCGCCATTGCTGCTACACTTTAAGCATCTAAAACATTGTTCGAAGTAACTACTTGCTTGATATCATTGCCTCAGCTATTACATCACCCAATTGGAGCATGCTCGTAAGTGAATACTTTCATCCTACTTATTGGACCCTTACAACCTTGATGTGATATGTTTGAAATGAAATAAACAAAAGGAAACAAGGATCAAAACCTTCTATCCCACCTACCTTAACCACATGCATTATCAGGAGCTGCAACTTATAATCACATTTGTGATTGTTATTTCTTATTCTCATCGAAAATGTTTCATTCCCGATATGTAATTCGGTCGGTAACCTTCTTTTCATTAATATATTACCTTTTTGCTTAAAAAATAATAATAATAATTGCTCCACATCCTCGTAACCAACGGAGAAAAAAAAGAAAAAGAAAAAATCTGGCAGTGATGTTGGGTGCCATACTCTTATCGCTAAAAGTCCTAATGGCCACGAAGACTCGTCGAGAAAAACTACAGGTCGTTTGCGTCCTTTCCTTGTCACCCATATCTTTTATTCGCTCCACGTTCTTGTAGAAGTTTCGTCGATAAGCTCAATTCGGTATTTCATTTGGCATTATTATCAAGAAAAACAAAGAAATTACTCTTGGGCATTAGTATTAGTACCTTCTGGTGTTTTCATCCCTATAAGATGGTGGAAATAAAGAAAGTTGTTTATGTTAAACGTCATGCTCTTCTAAGTCAAGCCCACCCATTCCAAGTCGGGTGATTCAGTACAAATTGGAGCCACACCTATCAAGAGGTTGGGATCTAAGCCTCCATGATGTTTAATGATCCAATTGTTTGTTTGGGGCAAAGCATGGTGCCCATGCTGAGTGAATGGTCGTCTAACATATGATTAGATGCGGGCTTTTAGGAGTGCCTAATGCCAAATATATATTGATAATCATGCATGTCAATCAGTTGTATTTTGGAAAAAAGAAAAAAAAAGCATATCAATTAGATGCCCTAATTGGGTCTCTCCAATCCAAGTCAAGCACTTGGCATTTGTTTGTTTATTGCAGTTATTACACCTAACATTTACAATCAAGGATTTGGATCCTAAATACAGATGTTGCTTATATATGTTTGGCCATTTTCTGATAAGCATGCACAAAGGGTAAAGTACTGGTAGTTGTAGTAGTTGCTGTAACGTCCTAGAAGATTGTAATTTTGTAAATCACCTGCAAGGTGAGTTGCTTTACATTTTTGCAAGGTCTTTTTTGATTTTTGCCTGTATACTTTTAGTTGACGATACAAGTATATATTTGATGCCTTGTTATTAGCCTCTTAAATTACTTGGCACCTCTCCCATGATCATCTTATATCTCTGTGGACGTAATAGGGAAAATGGAAATAGTTTTTTACTCCTTTCCGTACCTCCAAATATGTCATGGTGTAAGGAGGCAAATGCATCACCTCTTTCCTTATCTTTTTCGCTGAGGGTGTACGGAGGAGTAGGCCAACCACTGTCAGTTAAATAATAATAAGTATGAATGAATTATTAAATACAAGATATATGTTATGATTGTTTTCTGGAAGGGACCATCAAGTATTCTCCTTCAGAAGCATTTGCAGCCACAGATGCAAATGATTTTTTACCATCTGCACATATCCGCAATGTACAGCCAATACCACTTTATCAATGTTTTGCCAAACCGAATGGAGTTCTTTTTTTTTTTTGTTTTATGGAAAGGGTGAAATTCATTGCAACTTTCGGTAAACAAAGTAAGAATCTGGACAGGCCCAAATCTTAAGAAAAGCAGGAGAAATAAAGTGGAAAGATAATAACATAAGAAACATCAAATAAAATTTTGAGCACCAGATCAAGAGAGGTCTGTTAGAAATCAACGGAAGATAATATATCATAGAGAGGTCTGATTGCAAAGATCTCTTGTAGAGCACTAGATCAAGGTTGCGAAAATGAAATATTTGGCAGTAAGGACTACCATCAGAGCATACGAAGTCCTAAATAGATGCCAAACTCAAGGCGAGAGGTCTGAGTTGAAGAAATTCAAGAATTTCATCCAGGTAGTGTTCTTTCAGTGACCCAAAGCAACAAAGCTTGATTAAGGGGCAAGGTGTAGAGAAGCTATCCCAAGAGCCCATGAGATTATGGAGTAGACAGAATTTTGCGAGGTTATGTGCTGAATGAACCACTGATCTCCTGACGTGTTGAATGAGAAAGATTCATAGTTGACTTGTTGACCAGAGCAAGATTCATAGTGCTGGAGGATATATATGAGTTGGCGAGCTTCAGTAATGGATGCTTCTGCAAATAATATGGTGTCTTCTGCGAACATAAGGTGAGTAATTGGCTGGGACCTATTTGATATTTGATAACCTGAAATGATACTGCTAAGTAAAGAGTGAGACAAATTTCTAGATAGAAATTCCGAGCAAAGAATGAACAGGTAGGGGGAGAGTGGGCATCTTTGTCGCACACCCCTTGAAGATTTGATGCATTTAGTAATGTTGCCATTTACAATAACTTCAAAAGATACTGATGTAATGCATGACATAATGAGACTAACAAGTGTAGATGGGAAGTGCAATTGGAGAAGACAAATGTGCATGAAATCCCATTCCAGACGATCAAAGGCTTTCTCCATGTCGAGTTTCACCACCATTGAGCTCTTTTTCCTCTTCTTTGATTTAAGAGAGTGGAAAATTTCCTTGGCCAAGATGACATTATCAGGGACGTGTCTTCCTGTCAAAAATCATGTCTAGTTAGGAGAAATTAATCTATTGAGGATAGGCGAAATTCTTCTAATTGCCAGCGTCGCTACCAGTTTGTAGAGGGTGTTTGTAAGACTAATAGGTCAATAGTCTTTAGGTTGCAGTGGGTTGTTAACCTTTGATATAGGGAGAAGATAAGTTTTTGCCATTTCCTGAGGCATGGCAGCTTGAGCGAAACATGTTTGAACAAAGGTTAATACCTCATCACCCACGATATTCCAACTCCTATGATAGAATAAAGTCAGGAAGCCATCCAAACTGGGGCTTTTGCTAGGGGACATAAGAAAGAGATCATTTTTTATTTCTTCATATTGTGGTATTGAGGTACTCCAGCTAAACTCTGCATTGGAAAGCATGTCATTTGCTGTGAATAGAGTAGGGAAGTTCTTTTGTTGGTTATAATGCTTTGACTGATATAGAGAGTTGAAATGGCTGTGAAAAGCATTTTCTATCAGTTTCCGCTCCCCCATTTCTACGCCATTCTGCAATTTGATCCAATCAATTCTATTTTTCCTTCGTCTGTTGGATGCATGTAGATGGTAGAAGTTAGTATTTCTATCTCCGCTCTCAACCCATCAGTGTCTAGAGCGTTGGTGTCAATATATTTCTTCATTGAGTAACACCTCCTCGTATTTCTTCTTGAGTTCTTCTCTAGAGTAGCTATCCATTGAAGGAGTTTCATTTTGTAATCGGCCAATATGATTTTCAATATCCATTTTCTTTAATCTCCAGTTAGTCTGTGAGGATTTCCTCCATTTGGAAATATCAATAGAAACATGCGTGAGTTTTTTGTAGGTAGTCATTTCTCCACCATGGGAAGTCCAGCCTCTTTCTAAAGTTTGCCCAAACTGATCTTCAAGGTACCAGTTAGCTTCCATTCTCCAGATTGAACTAGATAGTTTATGCTTTCTTTTAGATCATAGGAGTATAAGACTATGGTCACTTTCTAATGCTGGTAGATGGAGGACTCCCGCCTTTGGATGCTGTAACCACCATTCTCTGAATATGACTGCTTTGTCCAGCCTCTCCCGTATGAGATACTGAGGCTTTCTTCTATCTAACCAGGTGAAAGCTTGGCTTGCACATCCAAGATCAAGAAGACCAAGTTTACTGGCAAAGTTTTTAAGTGGTCAAATTCTCTATAGGGTATAGCCAGTGTTACGGCCCGAACCTAGCCCCTCGTGGAACCTGGGAACGGCTCGCCTCAACTAACCCCAAGACTTAGTAGTCTAACGAGAAACAAACTAAATGCAAGGATAAACATTTCCACAACCACACATGCAATGTAACTAAGCAAATAAGAAAAAGACAGTAACGGAAAGTAGAACAGAGTTCAAGAAGAACCATACTCCACAGGAGAAAAAATAAAGTTTGCTAGCTAGCCATCATAACTAAAGTAGAAGAGACGTAAACATCAACATGTTCCAACATACTAAAAGTACTCACTACAGTAACAGGGCCTCTGAAACAAAAACTGAAAAAGGATCGGACTACTGCTGGGCTCAGCTGGGCCCAACACCTTTTCCAGTCAGTGGTCATGGCTACTCAATTCCCTGACCTAAACAGATATACATTGTAAAGACTCGTTCTGTTCCGAGCCCTTTAAGACATCTGGACTATTGGTCAGATGTTTGGACCCCTTCCCAGACGTCTGGAAATTGAAAATTTGGTACGTAACTTCGCGTCTGCACGCAGGTTGCGCACAAACAATACCGCTCCTTTCTCTTTCCCACTTCTCTCCTCCACCCGAACCCTAGCACACCCTTATAAAACCCCTCTCCCCCTTCCTCTCTTCCCCACTCCACCACAACCACCTTCCTTCCTTCCTCTCCACTGCAGCGAAAGGGGCGAGTGCGAGAGAGGGTGCGAGAGTGAGTGATGAGGAGGAGAGGCAGCGTGAGGAGAGGAGGAAGAGCTTGAGCTCGCGAGCTCGTGGGAGCTCGCCGGAGGGTGCATGGTCGGAGCAGCGCGTGCAGGAGGAGGAGCACGTCGGGGAGACGTCCCCGACACTTGCTGCAGCTGGAGCTGCAGGCGAGGAGGCAAGGCCGCGACTACGTGCGGCGAGGTGGAGTAGAAAGTAGTTCTGGTTCTGGGATTTTCCCAGAATTAGACGTTTGGTGTGCCGTCCAGATGACAGGTTGGACGTCGGGTGACGACACCGGACGTTTGAAAGCAGCGTTCCGCGAAGGAATGTTCCACTTGCGGATACGGCCATGCAGGCAGCACCGTAGCTTCGATCTGCATGGCTAAAAATAGGTGATATGGTCTATCATGTGTAGGGATAGCTTTGGGAAGGCGCAGGGCATGCCCTCCCACGCGTCTCGGATGTTTGGACAGCTTACCAGAAGACCGGAAGCACTCCTAGGCGACTAGAGGAGAGGTCGGATGTCTGGAGCTGGGTCCAGACGGTCAAGAAGGGGTTCTGGATGTTTGAAGTTGACGTAGGAACCTGAGGTGAGACTTTGGTTACTTTTAAGACATCTGGACCTTGTGCCAAACGTCTGATTTAGCTCTGCAGTCTTGTTTTTGATCCATTTAGGGTTCGTTCGGGGTCCATTTTTCGCAAATGAGATATCTGTGGATTCCTTGTGAGTTCCTCTACATATTAGAAATCCTTTTATACTATTCTGAATGTTCCATTGTGGTATGTTCCTTAGTATAGGACTTCGATTGGTTGTGGGTTCGGGGCTTACTCAGGCATGTGAGCCTGCCGTTCGAGCTCCCAATACTCTCGGGTTGTCTGGTAGAGTGGTTTCCCCCTTATTTTAATTATACAACCTGAATGCATATGTGAAATTGGATAATTAGAAACCTACGATGTGGCATGAATCCTAGGACGAGAAGTAATTGCACTATTGTATGCATGTTTGAAATTGCAGTCTTAAATAAATGAATAGAAATGTGAGCAACTACCTGCTAATAAACAAGAGTGCCTGTGAAATATGAAATGCCTGTACTAGTTAAACAGTTACCTGTGACATTACTTGTTGTATATGTTAATTGATGCAACTACGAGCTGCATGTGTATAATCTGAGAATGGAAATGTGAATGATAAAACCTGATATGGAATGACATGGGGAATACGAGCATGAACCCTACGGGGAATTAGGAGTAGAGCTCCTGTGGATAAATGGAATGGATCTGGAAATGTGAGTGTGAAGTGTGTTGGCCCTTGAGTACGTGGTACCAAGGAGAGTGATTGTCCCTTATGTAGTGTAGAGCAGAGCTAGTCGCCCTTGGGTTGGGACCCAGGGTTAGGATTGACCACTCTACACCGACTTCTTTGGCCCTCGCGTACACTGTACCGGGGAGAGCTACTAGTGTAGGGAGAGAGCTAGCCACCCTACAGGGCTCGGGGTTCAACTAGCCACCCTACACCGACTTGTTAGGCCCACAAGGCAAACCGGGGTAGTTAGACGAGAGTGCGTGGACTGTGGAGGGGCGAGACCCCTGTTTGGTTCTGAGGGGCTAGACCTCATGTTACTGTGAGGACTAGGTCCTATACTGTTTCGTGCTGTACTTTGGGCGTACCTGCTAGTGGAAACAACTGACCGCGTGCTAGTGCGGAGTAGCTACCCGTGTGCTTATCGCGTGTGCTGTAGTCACCGCTACGCCTGTCCGTGATCTCGGGGTGATTGACTGGGTGTAGGATCACCACGGGGGACTCTCCCGGCCAGGAGAGCACCACATGTGCCTTCTACTCTTCGGAAAAGACTGCAATCAAGATCGTTCCCACGAGGAACATGTGAGATTAAGAAAGAGATCTGAAACGTAAACCAATGGGTGAAAAGGAATGACTTGTAAAATGAAATAATTGGAAAAGATAAATTACCTGTTAGCATTTACTACTTTAGTTAGTTTGGTTACCACTCTACTCAGTGTTCGCTGACTCCGTTTTACTCGTACCCCTTTACAGGTCCAGGAGTTGAGCAACCCGAGTCACCGGCTGCAGAGGGTGCTGGGCGCAGTCGAGCCCAGCCGTAGTTTCCTGTTGTTGTACTTCCTTTTGTTGTGAGTTTAGATTGTTGTTACCGTTTCTATTTCTTTACTTTGTTTCTACTTTACTGTTGTGATGGTGATATGTACTGTTAGCAGTTTTTACTTCCTTTACTACTTGTACTCTTTTACTATTAGTTACTTAGCATAGTGAATGTGGTTTACTTTCCTACTTTTTGGTTATTTCTTGTTGGACGACTGGGTCTTGGGATTAGTCGAGTTTAGCCAGTCTCGGGTCCTGTAGGGATTCGAGAATTAGGTCGTAACATACATATATGCTTTGTCAGCTAATGCTGAGTAGAATGACACACATAACATTTAATGCATTTAAAATAGAAAGAAAGTAATAACCGTCCATGTATCTTACAGTTACTCATTTTCATCTAGTTTCTTGCATATTTAGCTATGTGTTTGTGTATTCTAGTAAAGGTCTACATCATCATTTAATCCACATGTTCCATAAGGGAATGATCCTGATGTAGTTTTCCCACGATGCAGGATGCACACGTAGTGCTCTCCTGACCAGGAGAGTACCCCGCGGTAGTCCTACACCCGGTTTACCACCCTGGGGTCACGGTTGCAACGTAGCGGTAGCTATGGCACACGTGATAAACCCATAGGTAGCTACCTCGCACTAGCATGCAGTCAATCTTTCTTGCTAGTGGGTCCACTCAATGTACAGCACAGAACAAAACAGGGGCCACGCCACTCAACAGTCTACGTACCCTCTCCCGACTATCCCGATTTGCCCAGTGGGCCTAACAGGAGTCGATGTAGGGAGGCCAATCCTAACCCCAGGTCCCAACCCAAGGGGCAGCTAGCTCTCTCCCTACATGAAATTGACAGTAGCTCTCCTCAGTACCATGTACATGAAGACCAGCTCACTTTCCATACCTAAGACCGAACAGCCAACCAACATGCCTGTAGGTAACGTGTCCCATCATACATCAGACATCCATATTTCGGTACTTTGATACCTTTCCGAGTTCCTCGTAGGGTTCATGCATAGTACTTGTCTCATTCCATCACATGACATGTATTTGTCTCACGTTATGATTTCTTATCCATATAACAGGCAGCTCGTAAATTAACAGGATGAGCAATTATCACAACCATTTTCCAATATTTCATTTTTCACAGTAGGAAATTTAACCACATGCATTCTCAATTTATAACAAGTGGGGTTCATGCATCAAACATAAACATTCACATTCTTAATCCTAGGGTTTATTTCATGTCCTAGGTTTCAAGCAGATATTTCCAATTCAACATGCACTTTAATGATTTAAAGCACAGGAGTAGAGAGGACCACTCTACCAAAGCGTACAAGAGATATGGGGGCACGAACGGTGGATCCTAATGTATCCACAGGTCCTGTGTGCACTACGGACTGAAGACCTATTCCAAACAGTTGATCACACCAATCAATAACATTGTTGACCATTATGTCAAACAAGCTCAAAACAATATGGATACAACCCTAATACGTATGAAATTCCAAAATAAAACCAACGGTACTTTGTTTGCACAAAATCGACTTTGTTTGGGCCCTGAACTGACCCAAACACACTCCCTGACCAAAATCAGACCT
The DNA here is from genome assembly GCA_037157565.1 of Thalassia testudinum. NCBI lineage: Eukaryota > Viridiplantae > Streptophyta > Magnoliopsida > Alismatales > Hydrocharitaceae > Thalassia > Thalassia testudinum. Next base: position 20,586,159 of record JAZHRO010000059.1, read on the forward strand.
GTGGGGAGAGTCCTAGACGTCTCAAACGAGCGCAAAATCTCACCTTGCATTCCTATGTTTGTTCCCATCGTCTGCATCACCTCATAGCTGTCTGAGGGTGTCTCCAGACATCTGGCACTACTCCCTTTCATCTGGGAGAGCAGTCGAACGTCTGATGTTGCTTCCAGACGTCTTAAAGTACCTCAAACGCTGCGCCAGTGCGCCTTCCCAACGTCTCTAGCACCTCAGCACTCTGCATGCTTACCAGACGTCCTGAGTCCGTTCCAGACATCTGGCGAATGTTGCAGACGTCTAAAACTATGGAAATGATGCCCGCAGACCCTCGCGAGCCCTCCTCTCACTCTTGGAGTTGCAACAGCTCCCCGCAATGGCAACATTAGGACCCCCTGCTGCCCTCCCTCTTCCTTCCGCACACCATCCTCTCCTTCGAGCTCCTCCTACTCCCCACTCTCCCTCTCCTCCTTCTCCTTTTCCATGCCAGCTACAGGAAAAATGAAGGAGAAGGTGGAGGGGGAAAAATGTGTGCGTTGGGGTTTGGAGAGAGTAGAGGAGGGGAATGTTTCATGGGTGCGCGAGGGATGGGGGTATGGTAGGTGAAATGACTCGTTACATTTTTAGCCAGATAAGACGTCTGGAGTTTCAGTCAGACGTTTGTCCAGATGTTTGGACACATTCTCGGACGTCTGAAAGTGAGATTTTTCGTACTGTGCTCTGCGCACGAGCGGCGCACAGAGGTCTCTCTCTCCCTGCACCCTCACCCCGCAAACCCTAACTCCCCTCCTATTTAAACCCCTCCTCTCCTTCTCATCCCCTCACCACCAGTCACCACCACCTTCAGCATCTCCTGTGTGGCTGTGGCGAGGCCAGATGAGAGTGATGAGAGGGGTCGAGCGAGGGAGAACGAGAGAGAGGAAGGAAGAGAGCGTGGAATGTCGAAGGACCTTTGGGAGCTCAACGGAGATCGCACGATTGGCGGCGGGCACGTGCGCGAGGAGGAAGAGCTCGGGGAGGTAGCCTCCTAGCCCTCTGCAGCTGCTGAAGTTGCTGTGGCACGCTGCTAGTGACGGTGCGAGGTGAGAAGCGTCACGGAGCAGGTTCTGATACTGGAAGTTTTCTCGTATCAGACGTCTGGAGTACCATCTAGACGGCTGGCGAGGCACCGGGACGACCGGAGTTGAGGCCGGACGTCTGAAAGCACGTATCGCATGAGGTACGTATGTTCCTGCGCTGATTTCCGCCATGCAGAAGATCTCAGTGGAGGAGTTGTTGGGTTAAAACTATGCCTGCATTTTCGTATACAGGTGAAGGCTTTGGGAAGTGTTATAACCCGGGGCATCAAGCGTCGTTTAAGACGTCTGGGAAGTGGTCCAGACGTCTGGTAAGACGTCTGGAAGCCTTCCCAGACATCTGGAATTAAATTTTTTTTTGCGTACGGGTTTGCATCTGAGCGCATGCGCGCCCAGACTGAACCCGCTGCCCTCCTTCTTCTCTTTCCTCCCTCCCTGCAGACAACTTTTTCTCTCTCTCTCCCCTTGGCAGCTTACAAATACACCTCTCTCTCCCTCACCCTCACTCCACCGCCTTCTTCTTCTTCTTCCCCCTGTCAGCGAGAGAGTGAGTGGGTGAGAGCGGCAGCAGCGGATACTGCGAGTGTGTGGGGAGGAGGGGCTGTTGCAAGAGGATGACGGAGCTCGACCGCGAGGGTGCGAGCTCGCCGGGGCAGCCTGAGCCGACCGGCGGGTGCACAGCAAGCGTGTGGTGCTGCGGAGAAGCTACTGCAGCTCAGGCAGCTGGCGGGCGCGGCGCAGCACAGCCGTGAGCTGCCGACGGAGGGCGAGGAGGTCCTGATTCTGGGAAAATTTCCCAGAATCAGACGTCTGGACTTATGTCCAGACGACGCAGGAGACGTCTGGAGGAAGGTCCAGATGTCTGAAAGGTAAGTTATTTTTACCTTCTTCTTCTTTCGCGTGTACGGCCATGCAGCCGTTCCGCCGGAGTCTTCTGCATCCTTTCGTGTTGAGAACAGGTGCGTGTGTGTGTAGGACTTGTTCGGGAAGGCGCACGGGCATGCCATCCCACACAGATTGGACGTCTGGGCACAGCACCAGATGACAGAGAGGGTCTCCAGACGTCCTGAGTGACAGTCGGACGTCTGGAAACTAAGTCCAGACAGTTCAGCGGGCTTCTGGACGTTTGAAGGACCGCACAGATCAAGGTATGTCCTGAGCGACCATTTAAGACGTCTGGAAGAAGTTCCAGACGTCTAATTTTGGGCAAACTTGTCATTTTTGACCCGTTTAGGGTCTGTTCGGAGTCCATTTTTCGCGTTTCAAGTCTCGTTCTTCTCAGATTTAGTTCCTCTACCTGTTTACAGTAATTGTATGCTGTTCTGAGTAGCTCCTTGTATTTGATCCTTGTGTTAGGACCATTTCCGTTGCGGCTCTGGGGGTTGCGGAGGCACGCGGGCTTGCCGATTTTGCCCCCAGTACTCCCGATTTTGCGGGTAGAGTGGCCCTTTCAATTATTTATCAAAAATTATGCACTTGTGAAATAATTAATAGAGTTTAGGGTATTGCATGAACCCTATGAATGAAAAACTAGATTAAATGATAGATCATAGGGTAATGCATGAATCTTAGGACTGGAGAACTAGCTTGAATGATAGATCCTAGGGTATGGCATGAATCCTAGGACTGGGAAAACTAGATTGAATATATATACATTGCAGTCTTAGAAAAGTAGAAAGGAAACGATAACTGCCTGTAATTGGTTAGCAGCTGGCTGATTATCAATGAATAATTACGGTTGAGAACATGGGCTATATAAATATAAAGCTGAAAAGATGAAACCTAAATTGGCTAAGTTGAAAGAGCACGAACCCTATGGGGAATTAGGAGTAGAACTCCTGGAAAGTGAATGGAATAGAATTAGGGAAGTGAGCTGGCCCTTGAGTACGGAGTACCAAGGAGAGCGACTGTCCCCCCGTTGAGTGCAAAGTGGAGCTAGCCGCCCCAGGGACCCAGGGTAGGTCTGGCCACTTTGTACCGACTTTTGGCCCTCGTGTACACAGTACCGAGGAGAGCTACTAGTGTAGGGAGAGCACTAGCTACCCCACGGGCCCTGGGGTTCTGCTAGCCCTCCTACACCGACTTGTTCGGCCCACTGGGAAAACCAGGGTAGTCAGGCGAGGGTGCGCGGACTGTGGAGGGGCAAGACCCCTGTTTGGTTACTGTGGAGGGGCTGGATCCCTGTTACTGAGAGGGCCCTGCCATATACTGGTTCCGTGCTGTGCGTTGGACGCACCTGTTAACGGAAACGACTGACCGCGTGCCAGTGCGGGGAAGCTACCCGTGCGTTTATCGCGCGTGCCGTAGTCACTGTTACGTCTGTCAGCGACCTTAGGGTGGTTGACTGAGGGTAGGACCACCACGGGGGACTCTCCCGGTCAGGAGAGCCCCACATGCTACTTCTACTTTTCGGAGAAGACTGCAATCAAGATTGTTCCCACGAGGAACATTTAAGATCAAGATAAGAATCTGAGGGATAATTCGATAATGAGTAAACGGAAAATATAAAGAAAGAAATTAAAAATATAGCAGCTGCTGTCCACCTTACTGTTTCTTAGCTTTTAGTTGCCACTCTACTCAGCGTTTCACTGACGTGTCACCTTTGTTACCTTTTCAGGACCAGGTGTTGAGCAGCCAGAGTTGGCGGCTGCAAAGGACGCTGGGCCTAGTAGAGCCCAGTAGTGTTACTTGTGTAGTACCCACTATACTTTTCTTTCTATTGTAGTGAGTAGTTTCTGTTACCCCTGTACTCTTTTCATTGTAAGCTTCATGTTTATGTACATGTTTACTTCTTTACTGTTGTGGTGGCGTATACTGTAGTATTTCTTTTCTTTACTGCTGTATTTTGTTACTGCTAGTTATATACATGGTGACTGTAGTTTATTTTACTTCTCTTTTGGTTACTTTCTCACTGGACGACTGGGTCTTGGGATCAGTCGAGTCGGTCCGATTCTCATATCTCGTAGGGATTCGAGAATCGGGTCGTAACAAGATGGTATCAGAGCAAGGTCATCCCGAGAAGTGAACCAATTGACTGGAAAATAACCAATTCACGTGTCTGTAACTAGAGTAGCGACCACAACATTCCTTTTGACATAAGGTCTTAGACTTCTTCATTAAATATCGTTCCATATTGACGTGTTTCCGTTCTGTTTTTGCATCTCCTTGCAGGAGATGCCTCGACGTGAAACTAGTGAGGCGGGCCGCGGGCGCGACCGCGGACGAGGTCGGAGGGGCGGGCGTGTTGAGGTCGACGTTTCAATGGACCAGCCACTGCTCTTAGGCATTCAATCCCAGGACCTCGCCCAACTGATATGGGATATAGTGCGAGAGGAGCTCCACCCGCCGCCACGAGCGCCTCTCCCTGGGGCTGCGGAGGAGGAGTCCTTTGTGGGACCCCGCGACGGACGTGGTGCTGGACGCGGGGGAGGGGATGGGCTGCCACCACCCCCACCTTCCTCCGACACTTCAGTGCACGAGGCTTCCTTACCTGGAGGTGCACCAGCATCTCCACTGCAGCGCCACTTCAAGCTTTTCGGACAGTTCCGGAAGTTGAAGCCCCCCTCCTTCAAGGGGGATGAGAACCCGACTGAGGCGGAGGACTGGCTCGAGAAGATCAAGAAGGTTTTTGACACCCTTCGCCCCCTGGTGAAGTGCCGCGTGGCCTTTGCCACGTACCAGCTGGAGAGTGCGGCACACAGGTGGTGGAGGGCGGTCAGGGGATAGGAGAGGGACGAGCCGACTTGGGATCGGTTCATCACCCTCTTCTGCGAGTAGTACTTTCCCCAAACGTGGCAGGACCAGAGGAGGCGGGAGTTCCACACTCTCCGCCAGGGGATGATGACCGTGAGCGCGTACTGCATGCGTTTTCTGGAGCTGTCCCGCTTTGCAGCGACAGCCGTAGCCACTGAGGAGGAGCGCCTTTGGAGGTTCACCGAGGGGCTCCGGCCTACGATTTGGGGGTGTTGAACGTTATGAATCTCTACGCTAACGTGTTCAATTTTGGAAAACCTGTCGCTGTAGTTTGAAAGCGAAGAATTCGTGTTCAACAAATAAAATTTATACCGAAATTGAAATTCCGGGTTGAACACAAGGAGGCGGACGTTAGATTGAAAAACTACGCGTTCCTTTTTATTTATCACGGAATAATTTAATTTAAAACTATCTAATTATTTACAATAAATAGAAGAGAGAGAGAGTAAGAGAGAAAGAGAATATTACACAGAGAAATCAAAATGAGATGTAAAATAAACAAGGAATTTACCATTAAGAAGATTGTTCATTTCACTCTTACAATTACAAAGCATAAAACAATTACTTTAGAAAGCGATAAATTTACTCCAGAAAGCATTAAAAGAATGGAGGGAGAAATGTCCTCGACGATTGCTTGGAGGACGAGCAAAACTACACCAGAAAGTAATAAATCTATACTAGAAAGCAGTAAAAAAATAGGGAGAGAGAAATCCTCCTCGACGGTTGCTTGGAGGACGAGCCGGACGGGACGACGCCTGGACGAAGGAGAATGAAGCAGGACGAAGGAGGATGAAGCAGAAGAACGGGAACGAAGTAGCACGTCGTCGTCATCACGGGATCCACTTCCGAAGGGGGACGAAAATTTGGACTTTATCTCGTGAGAAGCAGCCTGGGTGTGGGACAAGCTTCTCTTGAGCTTTGGAGGGGTAGAGAAGAGAAGGAGGGGATGAGAATTTCGTATGGAGGGGGTCTCCTTTTATAGTTGCAAGGAGTGGGGGCAAAATAGACATTACAACTTCAAAATAATAATTGAGGGGTCTTTAGTGACGGATAAATCTGTCACTAAAGCCTCCTTCGTGGGTGGCTCGCGTGCGCCTGCTCGCCTACTCACACGCGCAACTCCTGCGCACGTCCGCTGAGCCTCAGCCGTTCGATCGCGAGATCAGACGGCTTAAGATGCATCTCCTCCCACTGCTGCGCCTGCCTGGCACGTGCGATCGCGCGTGACGCCGTGCGTTCAATAGCGCGTGAACGCTATCGGGTGCGCGCGGCCGTCCGATCAAGATCCAATGCTCCACGCGCCTTCTCGCTTGCGCCTGATTTGAGGCTCGCGAGACTCGATCCCGCGACCTCTGCTTCACCCGCAGCTTCGTCTCCGCTGCGTTTCGCAGTCGAAAAGGTCGCGCGGATGATTTTAAAGAGCCGCGTCGGCAGCCATTGGATCGAGATCCAACGGTGGAGAGGGGGCGGGTGCATGGTCTTCATAGAATGTAGGCGGCTGTTTGGGCAGCCGAGATGGCGCCACGTGGCGCTATCTTGGCCGTCCATCTTCTGGAACTTATAGATGGTGCCACGGATGTCGAATTGACTCGATTTTTATGTCGTTGAGCTGCGATCGTCGATCCGAATTCATCCGTGCGGTCGGATTTGTCATCTGAAGTGCGGATTTACACCATCCTGGCCCTTGATCATCTAGGCTTCCCTGGTCACTATCTGATGCTACGGATTATCTAATTAGGGCGATCTTGGAGTCGTTGAACTCCAATCGTCGCCCTGATCACATCTATACGGTTGGATCTTTGATCCGAGGCAATGATAAAATGTTTGCCCTGTCCAAGAACATAAAAGGAGACAATTAACCTCCATTTTATTCAAACTACTCTAAATGGAAGATGGTGCATGTTATGCAATATTTATATCATGAAATGCAATTCTATGCTTAAGAACATGCATAAATAGACATCTTAAGTTGTGTAAATGTGTTTACATCAGGGGGTATGTCAAACCCCTGAAGCTGCCTACGTTCTCGAGGGTGGTGGAGGCAGCTATAACATACGAGGAGACCAACCCGTCCGGGCGAGATATTGACAGCGGGCGGAAGAGACCCTATCAGCCAGACTTTTCACAGGGCCGATGAGAGAGGAGACACGTGGCGCCAGCTGGAGAGCCGTCACGTTTTGCAGGGCCATCAGTGGCCTTTGGGGGCCCTCGATAGGGGCTAGCAGCTAGCACCGAACCCTAGCCCGGCCGACAACAGGAACCCCTGGCACAATCTAACCTAGATATGAAAGAAAAAGCTCCTACATGACCCAAAGAAAGGCTTAACTTAGAGAATTTTGAGTTTAAAAAGAAAATAAATCATAAGGGGTAAAACTACAATTTCACCAATGCAGCTGGCCAACAGGGTAATTAAGGATCGAAACACAGGTCAAACAAGCCTAACAAGAAGGAAAGTGGGGTGATCTGATCTAAAAATGAGTTGTGGCAACTTCAAGAAATTAAATGACATCCTATGACCTTAAAACAAACCTACTTTAATTCACGAGGTTAGAGGTCGGATAAAAATCAACTAAAACCTCTAAAATTCATAGAAAAATATTCTCTAGGGCTTAGAACCTTCAATTTGGCCTTAGAAACCTATTTTGACCTAAAAAGAGAACCATGCCCAATTAATAACTTAATTTAGATTTTTACGCAAATTGGCCAGTCAAACATGGTCCAACCTAGAATTAAAATTCACCATTAAAATCCTTAGGTTCAAATTGATCTTGTATAAAAACTTGATCCTAAGAAGAGACCTCCTTGACACACTTTACAATTTGATCCTCTTCATTTACTTTTTGACCCTTATATTTTGAAACCCTTGCATTTAGGCCCCCATTTTTTCTTCGTTCTTTGCAGAACGGTCCTCCCTGCAAAACTCTACGCAGCTCCATGCTCGGCGACCTTGCGCGGAGCATTGCGCCACGCAGAGAAGGGTTACCGCCCTGCAAAGCAGAAGCAGGGTTCCCTGCGACGTCCTCTGTCGCAGGGACCTGCCCATGCCCTCTGTCGACCACCATACCTTTCGTGCGAATGCGCGGAAGGTATGGGTGCCATCTCCAGCCTCACTCCCTCTACGCCAACCCCTTTATAAGGACCAGCATGCCCTGCCGGCTCTTGCAAGCTCTTCTTTGACGGAGAAAACCCCCCACTTCATCCCTTCCTCCTCCGTCAGAAGGCCCGAAGCTTCCAGCGACTTCCTCCTCTTCCTCCTCGTCACTCTGCTGCCTTACCTGTAGCAAGGTTCTCCTTGCTCCATCGTCCGTGCCGTGCTGTACCTGCCGGTGCCCTCCGCCTGCTTCCTCGTCGTCGCATTCCCCCTCCAGGGCTCCTTCTTCTCTAGCACCGGTAGATACGAGTCGGCTACTCCGCCCTCCCCCTTCGTCTAAAACTTAGGTAAATAGCTTCCTCTCCTCCTTCCTTACATTTACCCTCTCTCAATTTACCTTTTTACTCCACTACACGCGACTTCCACCTCCACCTGCTCCGTCTTCGACCACCTTTTCTGGCGAGCCCATCCCACCTCCACAGACCTCCTCACCCCTCGCCGACTACCCCAGAAGCTTCCCCTCATTCCACTCAACCGATCCCCCCTTCCCATTCACTGACAAACGCCACCCGACCACCCCCCGAACAAACCCACCTCTCCGGCCACAGTCCGACCTAGGGCCACCTCCACACGTGACCCCACGCCTCGCCACCACCCGCACTACCTTCGCCGCACTCAGGCGAAGCTCCCTGCGTCTTCTGATTAGGCCGAGAGGCCGTATTCCTATTTTCAGGTCGAAGCCCCTTCGCCGCCATTGCTGAGCTGCTACAGCTCCTTCAGCTGCAGCTGCAGGCTCTCCGCAGCCCTAGGTGGGAGTCCCAGGCCGTGCAGAAAGAACTCACGCACGGTCCCAGGTCCCCAATCGAAGGCGCAACATTGCGTATCATGGCAATTGCTAGGATTCCTACTGCGAGCGTTCGTGAAATATTGGTGGGACATTTAGTCCCACCTTGGAAGTCCTGAAAGCGCCACAGCCGAATAAATCGAAAAAGTGTATTAGACTTATCGCCTTCGAACACAGGGGTCAGGTCCCTCACGCACGCTGCGCGTCACGCGCTCGCTCGCCCTTGCCCGTGCTCGCGCCCCACGGGTCTGGGCAGGATCCGATTACCCAAACCGCGCACTCCTCGCCCACCGCCGCACGTCGGTGGGCCTGGTCCCGGGTGCGATACCCGTACCCGATCACCCGGCTCTGGGAGAGCGATCCTAAGAGAGAAATCTGAGAAAGAGAGAGACGCGGGGAAGGGTAGGGGTAGGTTTTGCTCTCTAATCCATGTGTGAGCGTGCAGGAATAGAAGGAGAAGAAGGAACGAAGGAAAAGAAGAAGAAGGGAAGCGGCCGAAGCCTCAGCCGCTTAGGGCAGTCGAAGAAGAAGAAACGATGGAGAGAAACAGAAGAAAAGAAGAGAAGGAAGGCACTGTCGTAAACCTATAGCTAAGTCGTCTGACCATTGCACCAGACGACGGATGAGCAGCGGCCAGAACAGAAAGAAGGAAGCGAAGAAGAAAAAGAAGAAGAAGATTGCCACAGCCAAAGAAGAGGAACTGTAAAAGAAAGAAGGAAGCGAAGAAGAAAAAGAAGAAGAAAAGAGAAAGAATAAAGAAGACTGAAGCCGCAAGAAAGGAAAGAAAGAAAGAGAAGAACAGAAGAAAAGAAGCAGAAAAAAAAAGAAGGCTAAAGAAGAAGAAGTCAGAGAAGAAGAAGATTACCACAGCCACAGAAGAAGAAAAGAAAAGAAAGAAGAAGAGAGGAAGACTCTGCAGGAAAAAGAGAAGGAGAGCAGCTGAAGGAAGAAGAAGGATAGAAAGAAAAGGAGGAGAGAAGAAGAAGAAGCCAAGACAAACTCTCTCTCTCTCTCTCCCCCTCTCTCTCTTATTTTTGTAATCTAATAGAGAACTTTTATATTTCTAGAATTCCAGTAGCTCCCTGAGTTCAACCTCGGGAAAACTGTTTTCGAGTAAAAATTTGCAATAGTAATATGGTAGCTGTCTTATTACATACTATAACGACTGTAATTTAAAGTATAATAAACGTAAACAAGCTTACTGGTCACTAGTTCCCCTCTGCTACCAGTGTGGCCAGCCAGGCCACATCAGGAGGGACTGCCCGTCTAGGGCAGGAGGTCAGCAGATGCTTCCCTCGTCGAGCACTGGAGGGCGAGCAGGAGGCCGTAGTTTCCAGGCGCGAGGAGGAGGACAGCAGTCCCGAGGAGGGTACCGACCAGCATCTACCCGTCCGACGCAGAGTGTGGCTGCTTTGTCTACACCTAGGGCTGAGGGGCGTATCAACGCCTTGACACATAGGGATGCCAGAGCTTCGGGATCAGTGGTGGCAGGTATGGTTTCAGTTTTCGGTAGACTCGTTTACACGCTTTTCGATTCCGGCGCTACTCACTCGTTTGTCGCCGCCAATTTCGTGGTTAGTCTGGGGCAGGATTGTGTGCTCTTAGAGGATCCGTTCGTAATCAGAGGTCCGAGTGGTCAGCTGTTTGTAGCTGAGGAGGTATACACGGGTTGTGAGGTCAGTGTTGAGGGACACAGCCTTCCCGTTGACCTGGTTATGATACAGATGGAGGACTTTGCCGTAATTCTGGGGATGGACTGGCTGTCCGCTTACCACGCCTTGGTGGACTGTTTTGAGAGAAAGATCGTCTTCTCCATACCAGAGTTGCCTTCTTTTGAGTTCCACGGGCAGCCAGTGGACGGAGGCTTCAGGTGCATTTCTGCCCTTCGGGCGGCGAGACTTTTGAGCCAAGGGTGTGAGGGCTTCCTAGCTTACGTGGTGGCAGAGCCCAGCCCTGTGGAAGACTTCCAGAGTATCCCGATGGTCAGAGAGTACCCCGACGTGTTCCCATACGAGTTTTCAGGACTACCGCCCGAGCGTGAGATCGAGTTTGAAATTGGAGAAGACAAATGTGCATGAAATCCCATTCCAGACGATCAAAGGCTTTCTCCATGTCGAGTTTCACCACCATTGAGCTCTTTTTCCTCTTCTTTGATTTAAGAGAGTGGAAAATTTCCTTGGCCAAGATGACATTATGAGGGACGTGTCTTCCTGTCAAAAATCATGTCTAGTTAGGAGAAATTAATCTATTGAGGATAGGAGAAATTCTTCTAATTGCCAGCGTCGCTACCAGTTTGTAGAGGGTGTTTGTAAGACTAATAGGTCTATAGTCTTTAGGTTGCAGTGGGTTGTTAACCTTTGATATAGGGAGAAGATAAGTTTTTGCCATTTCCTGAGGCATGGCAGCTTGAGCGAAACATGTTTGAACAAAGGTTAATACCTCATCACCCACGATATTCCAACTCCTATGATAGAATAAAGTTAGGAAGCCATCCAAACTGGGGCTTTTGCTAGGGGACATAAGAAAGAGATCATTTTTTATTTCTTCATATTGTGGTATTGAGGTACTCCAGCTAAACTCTGCATTGGAAAGCATGTCATTTGCTGTGAATAGAGTAGGGAAGTTCTTTTGTTGGTTATAATGCTTTGATTGATATAGAGAGTTGAAATGGCTGTGAAAAGCATTTTCTATCAGTTTCCGCTCCCCCATTTCTACGCCATTCTGCAATTTCATCCAATCAATTCTATTTTTCCTTCGTCTGTTGGATGCATGTAGATGGTAGAAGTTAGTATTTCTATCTCCGCTCTCAACCCATCAGTGTCTAGAGTGTTGGTGTCAATATATTTCTTCCTTGAGTAACACCTCGTATTTCTTCTTGAGTTCTTCTCTAGAATAGCTATCCATTGAAGGAGTTTCATTTTGTAATCGACCAATATGATTTTCAATATCCATTTTCTTTAATCTCCAGTTAGTCTGTGAGGATTTCCTCCTTTTGGAAATATCAGTAGAAACATGCTTGAGTTTTTTGTAGATAGGCATTTCTCCACCATGGGAAGTCCAGCCTCTTTCTAAAGTTTGCCCAAACTAATCTTCAAGGTACCAGTTAGCTTCCATTCTCCAGATTGAACTAGATAGTTTATGCTTTCTTTCAGATCGTAGGAGTATAAGACTGTGGCCACTTCCTAATGCCGGTAGATGGAGGACTCCCGCCTTTGGATGCTGTAACCACCATTCTCTGAATATGAATGCTTTGTCCAGCCTCTCCCGTATGAGATACTGAGGCTTCCTTCTATCTAACCAAGTGAAAGCTTGGCTTGCACATCCAAGATCAAGAAGACCAAGCTTACTGGCAAAGTTTTTATGTGGTCAAATTCTCTATAGGGTACAGCTAGTGTTACGGCCTGAACCCGACCCCTCATGGAACCTGGGAATGGCTCGCCTCAACTAATCCCAAGATCCAGTCGTCTAACGAGAAACAAACCAAATACAAGGATAAACATTTCCACAACTACACATGCAATGTAACTAAGCAAATAAGAAAAAGACAGTAACAGAAAGTAGAACAGAGTTCAAGAAGAACCATACTCCACAGGCGAAAAAATAAAGTTGCTAGCTAGCCATCACAACTAAAGTAGAAGGGACGTAAACATCAACATGTTCCAACATACTAAAAGTACTCACTACAGTAACAGGGCCTCTGAAACAAAAACTGAAAAAGGATCGGACTACTGCTGGGCTCGGCTCGGTCCAGCACCTTTTCCAGTCGGTGGTCCTGGCTACTCAATTCCCTGACCTAAACAGATATACATTGTAAAGACTCGTTCTGTTCCGAGCCCTTTAAGACGTCTGGACTGTCGGACAGACGTTTGGACCCCTTCCCAAACGTCTGGAAATTGAAAATTTGGTACGTAACTTCGCGTCTGCGTGCAAGTTGCCCACAGACAGTACCGCTCCTTTCTCTTTCCCACTTCTCTCCTCCACCCGAACCCTAGCACACCCTTATAAAACCCCTCTCCCCCTTCCTCTCTTCCCCACTCCACCATAGCCACCTTCCTTCCTTCCTCTCCACTGCAGCAAAAGGGGCGAGTGCGAGAGAGGGCGCGAGAGTGAGTGACGAGGAGGAGAGGCAGCGTGAGGAGAGGAGGAAGAGCTTGAGCTCGCGAGCTCATTGGAGCTCACCGGAGGGCGCATGGCCGGAGCAGCGCGTGCAGGAGGAGGAGCACATTGGGGGAGACGTCCCCGACACTTGCTGTAGCTGGAGCTGCAGGCGAGGAGGCAAGGCCGCGACTGAGTGCGGCGAGGAGGAGCAGAAAGTAGTTCTGGTTCTAGGATTTTCCTAGAATCAGACATCTGGTGTGCCGTCCAGACGACGGGTTGGACGTCGGCTGACGACACCGGACGTCTGAAAGCAGTGTTCCGCGAAGGAATGTTCCTCTTGCGGATACGGCCATGCAGGCCGCATCGCAGTTTCGATCTGCATGGCTAAAGATAGGTGATATGGTCTGTCACTTGTAGGGATAGCTTTGGAAAGGCGTAGGGCACGCCCTCCCACGCGTCTCGGACGTCTGGACAGCTTACCAGAAGATCGGAAGCACTCCTAGATGACTGGAGGAGAGGTCGGACGTCTGGAGCTGGGTCCAGACGGTCAAGAAGGGGTTCTAGACGTCTGAAGTTGACGCAGGAACCTGAGGTGAGACTTTGGTTACTTTTAAGACATCTGGACCTTGTGCTAGACGTCTGATTTAGCTCTGCAGTTTTGTTTTTGACCCGTTTAGGGTTCGTTCGGGGTCCGTTTTTCGCAAATGAGATTTGTGGATTCCTTGTGAGTTCCTCTACATATTAGAAATCCTTTTATACTATTCTGAATGTTCCATTGTGGTATGTTCCTTGGTATAGGACTTCGATTGGTTGTGGGTCCGAGGCTTACTCAGGCATGTGAGCCTGCCGTTCGAGCTCCCAATACTCTCGGGTTGTCTGGTAGAGTGGTTTCCCCCCTATTTTAATTATACAACCTGAATGCATATGTGAAATTGGATAATTAGAAACCTACGATGTGGCATGAATCCTAGGACGAGAAGTAATTGCACTATTGTATGCATGTTTGAAATTGCAGTCTTAAATAAATGAATAGAAATGTGAGCAACTACCTGCTAATAAACAAGAGTGCCTGTGAAATATGAAATGCCTGTACTAGTTAAACAGTTACCTGTGACATTACTTGTTGTATATGTTAATTGATGGAACTACGAGGTGCATGTGTATAATCTGAGAATGGAAATGTGAACGATAAAACCTGGTATGGAATGACATGGGGAATACAAGCATGAACCCTACGGGGAATTAGGAGTAGAGCTCCTGTGGATAAATGGAATGGATCTGGAAATGTGAGTGTGAAGTGTGTTGGCCCTTGAGTACGTGGTACCAAGGAGAGTGATTGTCCCTTATGTAGTGTAGAGCGGAGCTAGTCGCCCTTTGGTTGGGACCCAGGGTTAGGATTGGCCACTCTACACCGACTTCTTTGGCCCTCGCGTACACTGTACCGGGGAGAGCTACTAGTGTAGGGAGAGAGCTAGCCACCCTACAGGACTCGGGGTTCAGCTAGCCACGCTACACCGACTTGTTAGGCCCACTGGGCAAACCGGGGTAGTCAGACGAGAGTGCATGGACTGTGGAGGGGCGAGACCCCTGTTTGGTTCTAAGGGGCTGGACCTCATGTTACTGTGAGGGCTAGGTCATATACTGTTCTGTGCTGTACTTTGGGCGTACCCACTAGCGGAAACAACTGACCGCGTGCCAGTGCGGAGTAGCTACCCGTGTGCTTATTGCATGTGCTGTAGTCACCGCTACGTCTGTCCGTGACCTCGGGGTGGTTGACTGGGTGTAGGATCACCACGGGAGACTCTCCCGGCCAGGAGAGCACCACATGTGCCTTCTACTCTTCGAAAAAGACTGCAATCAAGATCGTTCCCACGAGGAACATGCGAGATCAAGAAAGAGATCTGAAACGTAAACCAATGGGTGAAAAGGAATGACTTGTAAAATGAAATAATTGAAAAAGATAAATTACCTGTTAGCTTTTACTACTTTAATTAGTTTGGTTACCACTCTACTCAGTGTTCGCTGACTCCATTTTACTTGTACCCTTTTACAGGTCCAGGAGTTGAGCAGCCCGAGTCACTGGCTGCAGAGGGTGCTGGGCCCAGTCGAGCCCAGCCGTAGTTTCCTGTTGTTGTACTTCCTTTTGTTGTGAGTTTAGACTGTTGTTACAGCACTCAACAGTCTGCGTACCCTCTCCCGACTATCCCGATTTACCCAGTGGGCCTAACAGGAGTCGATGTAGGGAGGCCAATCCTAACCCCAGGTCCCAACCCAAGGGGCAGCTAGCTCTCTCCCTACATGAAATTGACAGTAGCTCTCCTCAGTACCATGTACATGAAGACCAGCTCACTTTCCATACCTAAGACCGAACAGCCAACCAACATGCCTGTAGGTAACGTGTCCCATCATACATCAGACATCCATATTTCGGTACTTTGATACCTTTCCGAGTTCCTCGTAGGGTTCATGCATAGTACTTGTCTCATTCCATCACATGACATGTATTTGTCTCACGTTATGATTTCTTATCCATATAACAGGCAGCTCGTAAATTAACAGGATGAGCAATTATCACAACCATTTTCCAATATTTCATTTTTCACAGTAGGAAATTTAACCACATGCATTCTCAATTTATAACAAGTGGGGTTCATGCATCAAACATAAACATTCACATTCTTAATCCTAGGGTTTATTTCATGTCCTAGGTTTCAAGCAGATATTTCCAATTCAACATGCACTTTAATGATTTAAAGCACAGGAGTAGAGAGGACCACTCTACCAAAGCGTACAAGAGATATGGGGGCACGAACGGTGGATCCTAATGTATCCATAGGTCCTGTGTGCACTACGGACTGAAGACCTATTCCAAACAGTTGATCACACCAATCAATAACATTGTTGACCATTATGTCAAACAAGCTCAAAACAATATGGATACAACCCTAATACGTAGGAAATTCCAAAATAAAACCAACGGTATTTTGTTTGCACAAAACCGACTTTGTTTGGGCCCTGAATTGACCCAAACACACACTCCCTGACCAAAATAAGACGTCTGGGGAGAGTCCCAGACGTCTTAAATGAGCGCAAAATCTCACCTTGCGTTCCTGTGTTTGTTCCCATCGTCTGCATCACCTCATAGCTATCTGAGGGTGTCTCCAGACATCTGGCACTGCTCCCAGTCATCTGGGAGAGCAGTCGAACGTCTGATGTTGCTTCCAGACGTCTTAAAGTACCTCAAACGCTGCGCCAACGCACCTTCCCAACGTCTCTAGCACCTCAGCACTCTGCGTCCTTACCAGACATCCTGAGTCCGTTCCAGACGTCTGGCGAATGTTGCAGACGTCTAAAACTACGGAAATGATGCCCGCAGACCCTCCTCGCGAGCCCTCCT
This sequence comes from Thalassia testudinum, assembly GCA_037157565.1. NCBI lineage: Eukaryota > Viridiplantae > Streptophyta > Magnoliopsida > Alismatales > Hydrocharitaceae > Thalassia > Thalassia testudinum. Next base: position 20,602,409 of record JAZHRO010000059.1, read on the forward strand.
CTCACTCCTGGAGCTGCAACAGCTCCTCACAATGGCAGCATCAGGACCCCTTGCTGCCCTCCGTCTTCCTTCCGCACACCATCCTCTCCTTTGAGCTCCTCCTACTCCCCACTCTCCCTCTCCTCCTTCTCCTTTTCCATGCCTGCTACAGGGAAAACGAAGGACAAGGTGGAGGGGGAAAAATGTGTGCGTTGGGGTTTGGAGAGAGTAGAGGAGGGGAATGTTTCATGGGTGCGCGAGGGATGGGGGTATGGTAGGTGAAATGACCCATTACATTTTTAGCCAAATAAGACGTCTGGAGTTTCAGTTAGACGTCTGTCCAGATGTCTGGACACATTCTCGGACGTCTGAAAGTGAGATTTTTCATACTGCGCTTTGCGCTCTGCGCGCGAGCGGCGCACAGAGGTCTCTCTCTCCCTGCACCCTCACCCTGCAAACCCTAACTCCCCTCCTATTTAAACCCCTCCTCTCCTTCTCATCCCCTCACCACCAGTCACCACCACCTCTAGCATCTCCTATGCGGCTGTGGTGAGGCTAGATGAGAGTGACGAGAGGGGTCGAGCAAGGGAGAACGAGAGAGAGGAAGGAAGAGAGCGTGGAAGGTCGAAGGACCTTCGGGAGCTCAACGGAGATCGCACGATTGGCGGCGGGCGCGTGCGCGAGGAGGAAGAGCTCGGGGAGGTAGCCTCTTGGCCCTCTATAGCTGTTGCGGCACGCTGCGAGCGACGGTGCGAGGTGAGAAGCATCACGGAGCAGGTTCTGATACTGGAAGTTTTCCAGTATCAGACGTCCGGAGTATCATCTAGACGGCTGGCGAGGCACCCGGACGACCGGATCTGAGGTCGGACGTCTGAAAGCACGTATCGCATGAGGCACGTATCTTCCTACGCTGATTTCCGCCATGCAGAAGATCTCAGCGTAGGAGTTGTTGGGCTAAAACTGTGCCTGCATTTTCGTATGCAGGTGAAGGCTTTGGGAAGTGTTATAACCCGGGGCATCAAGTGTCGTTTAAGACGTCTGGAATTAAATTTTTTTCGACGTACGGGTTTGCGTCTGAGTGCATGCGCGCGCAGACTTAACCCGCCGCCCTCCTTCTTCTCTTTCCTCCCTCCCTGCAGATAGCTTTTTCTCTCTCTCTCTCCCCTCGGTAGCTTACAAATACACCTCTCTCTCCCTCATCCTCACTCCACTGCCTTCTTCTTCTTCTTCCCCCTGTCAGCGAGAGAGCGAGTGGGTGAGAGCGGCAGCATCGGCTGCTGCGAGTGTGTGGGGAGGAGGGGCTGTTGCGAGAGGGAGATGGAGCTCGACTGCGAGGGTGCGAGCTCGCCGGGGCAGCCTGAGCTGACCAGCGGGTGCACAGAAAGCGTGTGGTGCCGCAGAGGAGCTGCTGCAGCTCAGGCAACAGTCGAGCGCGGTGCGGCACGGCCATGCGCTGCGGGCGGAGGGCGAGGAGGTCCTGATTCTGGGAAAATTTTCCAAAATCAGGCGTCTGGACTTACGTCCAGATGACGCAGGAGACGTCTGGAGGAAGGTCCAAATGTCTGAAAGGTAAGTTATTTTTACCTTTTTCTTTCACGTGTACGGCCATGCAGCCGTTCCGCCGGAGTCTTCTGCATCCTTTCTTGTTGAGAACGGGCGCGTGTGTGTGCAGGACTTGTTCAGGACGGCGCACGGGCACGCCAACCCACACAGATCGGACATCTGGGCACAGCACCAGACGACGGAGAGGGTCTCCAGATGTCCGGAGTGACAGTCGAACGTCTGAAAACTAAGTCCAGATAGTTCAGCGGGCTTCTGGATGTCTGAAGGACCACGCAAATCAAGGTATGACCTGAGCGACCATTTAAGACGTCTGGGAGAAGTTTCAGATGTTTGATTTTGGGCAGACTTGTCTTTTTTGACCTGTTTAGGGTCCGTTCAGAGTTCGTTTTCCGCGTTTCAAGTCTCGTTCTTCTCAGATTTAGTTCCTCTACCTGTTTACAGTAATTGTATGTTGTTCTAAGTAGCTCCTTGTATTTGATCCTTGTGTTAGGATCCTATTCCGTTGCGGCTCTGGAGGTTACGTAGGCGAGTGGGTTTGCCGATTTCGCCTCCAGTACTCCCGATTTTGCAGGTAGAGTGGCCCTTTTAATTATTTATCAAAAATTTTGCACTTGTGAAATAATTAATAGAGTCTAGGGTATTGCATGAACCCTCGAATGAAAAACTAGACTGAATGATAGATCCTAGGGTAATGCAAGAATCCTAGGACTGGAAAACTAGATTGAATGATAGATCCTAGGGTATGGCATGAATCCTAGGACTGGGAAAACTAGATTGAATATATATATACATTGCAATCTTGGAAAAGTAGAAAGGAAACGATAACTGCCTGTAATTGTTTAACAGCTGCCTGATTATCAATGAATAATTACGGTTGGGAACATGGGCTATATAAATATAAAGCTAAAAGGATGAAACCTAAATTGGCTAAGTTGAAAGAGCACGAACCCTACGGGGAATTAGGAGTAGAACTCCTGGAAAGTGAATGGAATAGAATTGGGGAAGTGAGCGGGCCCTTGAGTACAGAGTACCAAGTAGAGCGACTGTCCCCCTGTTTAGTGCAAAGCGGAGCTAGCTGCCCTAGGGACCCGGGGTAGGTCTGGCCACTTTGTACTGACTTTTGGCCCTCGTGTACACAGTACCAAGGAGAGCTACTAGTGTAGGGAGAGCACTAGCTACCCCACGGGCCCCGAGATTTTTCTAGCCCTCCTACACCGACTTGTTCGGCCCATTGGGCAAACCAGGGTAGTCAGGCGAGGATGCACGAACTGTGGAGGGGCAAGACCCCTGTTTGGTTACTGTGGAGGGGCTGGACCCCTGTTACGGAGAGGACTCTGCCCTATATTGGTTCCGTGCTGTGCTTTGGGCGCACTTGTTAACGGAAACGACTGACCGCGTGTCTGTGCGGGGTAGCTACCCGTGCGTTTATCGCGCGTGCTGTAGTCACCGTTACGTTTGTCAGCGACCTTGGGGTGGTTGACTAAGGGTAGGACCACCACGGGGGACTCTCCAGGCCAGGAGAGCACCACGTGCTACTTCTACTTTTTGGAAAAGACTGTAATCAAGATCGTTCCCACGAGGAACATTCAAGATCAAGAGAAGAATCTGAGGGATATTTAGATAACGAGTAAACGGAAAATATAAAGAAAGAAATTAAAAATATAACAGCTACCGTCCACCTTACTGTTTCTTAGCTTTTAGTTGCTACTCTACTCAGTGTTTCGCTGACGTGTCACCTTTGTTACCCTTTTAGGACCAGGTGTTGAGCGGCCAGAGTCGGCGGCTGCAGAGGACGCCGGGCCTAGTAGAGCCCAGTAGTGTTACTTGTGTAGTACCCACTGTACTTTTATTTCTGTTGTAGTAAGTAGTTTCTGTTACCCCTGTACTCTTTTCATTGTGGGCTTCATGTTTATATACATGTTTATTTCTTTACTGTTGTGGTGGTGTATACTGTAGTATTTCTTTTCTTTACTGCTGTATTTTGTTACTGCTAGTTATATACATGGTGAATGCGATTTATTTTACTGCTCTTTTGGTTACTTTCTCGCTGGACGACTGGGTCTTGGGATCAGTCGAGTCGGTCCGATTCTCGTATCTCGTAGGGATTCGAGAACCGGGTCGTAATAAGATGGTATCAGAGCAAGGTCGTCCCGAGAAGTTAACTAATTGACTGGAAAATAACCAATTCACGTGTCTGTAACTAGAGTAGCCACCACAACGTTTATTTTGACATAAGCTCTTAGACTTCTTCGTTAGATATCGTTCCATATTGACGTGTTTCCGTTCTGTTTTCGCATCTCCTTGCTGGAGATGCCCCGACGCGGGACTAGCGAGGCAGGCCGCAGGCGTGGCCGAGGACGAGGTCAGAGGGGTGGGCGTGTTGAGGTCGACGTTTCAGTGGACCAGCCACTGCTCCCGGGCATTCAGGCCCAGGACCTCGCCCAGCTGATACGGGACATAGTGCGAGAGGAGCTCCACCCGCCGCCACGAGCGCCTCTCCCTGGGGCTGTGGAGGGGGAGTCCTCTATGGGATCACGTGATGGACGTGGCGCTGGATGCGGGGGAGGGGATGGGTCACCCCCAACTTCCTCTGACACTTCTGTGCACGAGGCTTCCTTACCTGGAGGTGCACCAGCATCTCCACTGCAGCGCCACTTCGAGCTTTTCGGACAGTTCCGGAAGCTGAAGCCCCCCTCCTTAAAGGGGGATGAGGACCTGACCGAGGCGGAGGACTGGCACGAGTAGATCGAGAAGGTTTTTGACACCCTTCTCCCCCTGGTGAAGTGCCGTGTGGCCTTTGCCACATACCAGCTGGAGAGCGCGGCACACAGGTGGTGGAGGGCGGTCAAGGGACAGGAGAGGGACGAGCCGACCTGGGATTGGTTCATCACCATCTTCTACGAGTAGTACTTTCCCCAGACATGGCAGGACCAGAGGAGGCGGGAGTTCCACACTTTCCACCAGGGGATGATGACCGTGAGCGCGTATCGCACGCGTTTTCTGGAGCTATCTTGCTTTGCAGTGACAGCCGTAGCCACTGAGGAGGAGCGCCTTTGGAGGTTCACCGAGGGGCTTCGGACTGCGATTCGGGGCTATGTCAAACCCCTGAAGCTGCCTATGTTCTCGAGGGTGGTGGAGGCAGCTATGACATACGAGTAGACCAACCTGTCCGCGCTGGATACTGACAGCGGGCGGAAGAGGTCCTATCAGCCAGACTTTTCACAGGGCCGACGAGAGAGGAGACACGTGGCACCCGCAGGAGAGCCGTCACGTTTTGCAGGGCCATCAGTGGCCTTTGGGGGCCCTCGATAGGGGCCAGCAACTAGCACCAGACCCCCGCCCAGCCGACAGCAGGGATCTACTGAGGGCGGGAGTCGGGTTCCTATTGAGAACCTCATCATAAACCCTAACTAGCACAATCTAACCCAGATATGTAAGAAAAAGCTCCTACATGACCCAAAGAAAGGCTTAACTCAGAGAATTCTGAGTTTAAAAAGAAAATAAATCATAAGGGGTAAAACTGTAATTTCACCAATGCAGTTGGCCAACAGGGTAATTAAGGGTCCAAACACAGGTCAAAAAAGCCTAACAAGAAGGAAAGTGGGGTGATCTGATCTAAAAAGGGGTTGTGGCAACTTCAAGAAATTAAATGACATCTATTACCCTAAAACAAACCCACTTCAATTCACGAGGTTCGAGGTTGGATAAAAATCAACAAATCCCTCTAAAATTCATAGAAAAATATTCTCTAGGGTTTAGAACCTTCAATTTGGCCTTAGAAACCTATTTTGACCTAAAAAGAGAACCATGCCCAATTAATAACTTAATTTGGATTTTTGCGCAAATTGGCCGGTCAAACATGGTCCAACCTAGAATTAAAATTTATCATTAAAATCCTTAATTTCAAATTGATCTTGTATAAAAAGTTGAGCCTAAGAAGAGACCTCCTAGACCCACTTTACAATTTGGTCCTCTTCATTTACTTTTTGACCCTTATCTTTTGAAACTCTTACATTTAGGCCCCTAACTTTTCATCATTCTTTGCAGAACGGTCCTCCCTGCAAAACTCTGTGCAACGCCATGCTCTGGCGACCTTGCGCGGAGCATGGCGCTGCGCAGAGAAGGGTTACCGCCCTGCAAAGTAGAAGCGAGGTTCCCTGTGACGTCCTCTGTCGCAGGGACCCGCCCATGCCCTCTGTCGACCACCATACCTTCCGTGCGAACGCGCGGAAGGTATGGGTGCCATCTCCGGCCTCACTCCGGCGAGACTGGCACGTCGCCAGCCCACTCCTCCCTCTGCGCCAACCCCTTTATAAGGGCCGGCACCCCCTGTCGGCTCCTGCAAGCTCTTCTTTGAAAACCCCCCGCTTCATCCCTTCCTCCTCCGTCAGAAGGCCCGAAGCTTCCAGTGACTTCCTCATCTTCCTCCTCGTCGCTCTGTTGCCTTACCTGCAGCAGGGTTCTCCTTGCTCCATCATCTGTTCCATGCTGTACCCACCGACGCCCTCCGCCTGATTCCTTGTCGCCGCATTCCCCCTCCAGGGCTCCTTCTTCTCCAGCTCCGGCAGTTACGAGCCAGCTGCTCCTCCCTCCCCCTTCGTCTAAAACTTAGGTAAATGGCTTCCACTCTTCCTCCCTTACATTTACCTCTCTCAATTTACCTTTTTACTTTGCACGCGACTTCCACCTCCACCTACTCCTTCTTCGACCACCTTTTCTGGCGAGCCCATCCCACCTCCACAGACCTCCTCACCCCTCGTTGACTTCCCCAGAAGCTTCCCCTCATTCCACTCAACCGATCCCCCCTTCCCATTCACTGACAAAAGCCACCCGACCACCCCCCGAACAAACCCACCTCTCCAGCCACAGTCCAACCTAGGGCTACCTCCACACGCGGCCCCACGCCTCACCACCACCCGCACTGCCTTCGCCGCACTCAGGAGAAGCTCCCTGCGTCTTCTGATTGGGCCGAGAGGCCGTATTCCTGTTTTCAGGTAGGAGCCCCATCGCCGCCATTGCTGAGCTGCTGCAGCTCCTTCACCTACAGCTGCAGGCGCTCCGCAGCCCCAGGTGGGAGTCCCAGGCCGCGCGGAAAAAACTCACACACAGTCCCAGGTCCCCAATCGAAGGCGCAGCCTTGCGTATCACGGCAATCACGAGGATTCCTGCTGCGAGTGTTCGTGAAATTTAGGTAGGACATTTAGTCCCACCTCGGAAGTCCTGAAAGCATCGCAGCCAAATAAATGGAAAACGTGTATTAGGCTTATCGCCTTCGAACACAGGGGTCAGGTCCCTCACGCACGTTGCACGCCACGCGCTCGCCCTCGCCCGCGCTCACGCCTCGCGGGTCTGAGCAGGATCCGATTACCCAAACCGCGCACTCCTCGCCCACCACCGCACGCCGGTGGGCTTGGTCCCGGGCGCGATACCCGCACCTGATTACCCGGCTCTGGGAGAGTAGTCCTAAGAGAGCAATCTGAGAAAGAGAGAGACGCGGGGAAGGGTAGGGGTAGGTTTTCCTTTCTAATCCTTGTGTGAGCGTGCAGGAACAGAAGGAGAAGAAGGAAGGAAGGAAAAGAAGAAGAAGGGAAGAGGCCGAAGCCTCTGCCGCTCAGGGCAACCGAAGAAGAAGAAACGAAGGAGAGAAACAGAAGAAAAGAAGTGAAGGAAGGCACTGTAGCAAACCTACAGTTATGCCGTCTGACCATTGCACCAGACGACGGATGAGCAGTGGCCAAAACAAAAAGAAGAGGAAAGAAGAGGAGCTGTAAAAGAAAGAAGGAAGCGAAGAAGAAAAAGAAGAAGAAGAAGTCAAAGAAGAAGAAGAAGATTACCACGGCCAAAGAAGAGGAGCTGTAAAAGAAAGAAGGAAGCGAAGAAGAAAAAGAAGAAGAAAAGAGAAAGAAGAAAGAAGACTGAAGCCGCAAGCAAGGAAAGAAAGAGAAGAACAGAAGAAAAGAAGCAGAAAAAAAAAGAAGGCTGAAGAAGAAGAAGAAGTCAGAGAAGAAGAAGAAGATTACCATAGCCACAGAAGAGGAAAAGAAAAGAAAGAAGAGAGGAAGACTCTGCAGGAAAAAGAAGAGGAGAGCTGCTGAAAAAAGAAGATGGATAGAAAGAAAAGGAGAGAAGAAGAAGAAGCCAAGACAAACTCTCTCTCTCTCTCTCCCTCTCCCTCTTATTTTTGTAATCTAATAGAGAACTTTTATATTTCTAGAATTTCAGTAGCTCCCTGAGTTCGACCTCAGGAAAATTATTTCCGAGTAAAAATTTGCAATAGTAATCTGGTAGCTATCTTATTACATACTATAACGACTGTAATTTAAAGTATAATAAACGTAAACAAGCTTACCGGTCACTAGTTCCCCTCTGCTACCAGTGTGGCCAGCCAGGCAACATCAGGAGGGACTGCCCGTCTAGGGCAGGAGGTCAGCAGATGCTTCCCACGCTGAGCACGGGAGGGCGAGCAGGAGGCCGCGGTTTCTAGGCGCGAGAAGGAGGACAGCAGTCACGAGGAGGGTACCGGCTAACAGCTACCCGTCCGACGTAGAGTGTGGCTGCTTCGTCCACACCTAGGGCCGAGGGGCGTATCAATGCTTTGACACATAGGGATGCCAAAGCTTTGGGATCAGTGGTGGCAGGTATGTTTTCAGTTTCCGGCAGACTCGTTTACACGCTTTTCGATTCTGGCGCTACGCACTCGTTTATTGCCGCCAGTTTCGTGGTTAGTCTGGGGAAGGATTGTGTGCTCTTAGAGGATCCGTTTGTGATCAGAGGTCCAAGTGGTTAGCTGTTTGTAGCTGAGGAGCTATACACAGTTTGCGAGGTCAGTGTTGGGGGACACAGCTTTCCCGCTAACCTGGTTATGATACAGATGGAGGACTTTGGCGTAATTCTGGGGATGGACTGGCTGTCCGCTCACCACGCCTTAGTGGATTGTTTTGAGAGAAAGATCATCTTCTCCAAATCAGAGTTGCCTTCTTTCGAGTTCCACGGGCAGTCAGTGGACAGAAGCTTCAGGTGCATTTTTGCCCTTCGGGCGGCGAGACTTTTGAGCCAGGGGTGTGAGGGCTTCCTAGCTTGTGTGGTGGCAGAGCCTAGCCCTGTGGTAGTCTTCCAGAGTATCCCGGTGGTCAGAGAGTATCCCGACGTGTTCCCAGACGAGTTGCCAGGACTACCACCCGAGCGTGAGATCGAGTTTGAGATCTCACTAGTACCAGGGACCAGCCCCATCTCCACAGCACCATACAAGATGGCACCACTTGAGCTGCGAGAGCTCAAGTCTCAGTTGCAGGGTCTTTTGGAGAACGGCTTTGTGAGGCCCAGCGCATCTCCCTGGGGAGCCCTGGTACTGTTTGTAAAGAAGAAGGATGGTACCCTACGCCTTTGTGTGGACTACCGACAGCTGAATAGGGTCACCATCAAGAACAGATATCTGTTACCGAGGATCGATAACTTGTTTGACCAGCTACGAGGTGCCACGATATTCTCCAAGATCGACTTGAGGTCTGGATACCACCAGTTGAGGATCAAGGAGGCAGACGTCTCCAAGACTGCTTTCCGCACCTGGTACGGACACTATGAGTTTCTAGTCATGCCGTTTGGGCTGACCAATTCCCCCACTGCCTTCATGGACTTGATGAACCGGGTGTTTAGACCGAACTTGGACCAGTTTGTGGTGGTATTCATTGGTGATGTGCTCATCTATTCTCGAAATCAGACGCAGCACGGACAGCACTTGCGGATGGTTCTGGACACACTGAGATGACGTAGGCTGTACGCCAAATACAGCAAGTGCGAGTTCTGGTTGAGGGAGGTGACCTTCTTAGATCATGTGATCTCTGGGGATGGCTTGGCTGTGGACCCAGCTAAGGTCGAGGCAATGCTCAGGTGTGAGAGACCGCTACGGTTACTGAGATTCGCAGTTTCTTGGGACTGGCAGGCTACTACAGGCGGTTTATCAGGAACTTTTCACATATTGCACATCCTGTGACACAGTTGACCAGAAGGACGTGCCCTTCACTTGGACAGACGCCTGTGAGGCGTGTTTTCAGGAGCTGAAGGAGAAGTTGACTTCGGCTCCCATGCTCACCATCCCAGACAGTAGTGGCGGGTTCGTTGTGTACATGGATGCCTCTTTGCAGGGGTTAGGGGGTGTGCTCATGCAGAAGGGTCACGTTGTCGCTTACGCTTCGTGGCAACTAAAGCCCCATGAGCATAGCTACCCTACCCACGACCTGGAGTTGTCAGCTGTCGTCTTCGCGTTGAAGACCTAGCGACACTACTTGTACGGTGAGACCTTCGAGATTTTCACAGATCACAAGAGCCTCAGATACTTGTTTGATCAGAAGGAGCTTAACATGAGACAGAGACGTTGGTTGGAGCTCCTAAAGGACTATGACTTAAGCATTTCCTACCACCTAGGAAAGGCCAACGTGGTGGCTGACGCCTTGAGCCGGAAGGAGCCTGCACACTTGGCCAGTTTACAGGTGCAGAGTTGGAGCCTTTTGGAGGAGATGGGCAGTTGGCGACCCCTAGAGTTACAGGGGCACTGTGGGGTAGTGACTGTGATGCGACAAACGAGGCCAGAGCTGATAGATGGCATCATCACAGGACAGATGGTCAACCCGTACTTGCAGTCCTTGCGTGACAGAGTATTGTCAGGAGACCCTGGAGGCTTCTCTTTTACAGACCAGGTGCTGCGCATGAGGGGATGTTTGTGCGTTCCCAGAGACGAGGAGCTGTTAAGAGAGCTCCTGACTGAGGAACGCGGTTCCAGATTCACCATACATCCTGGAAACACGAAGATGTACCATGACTTGAGACACGACTTTTGGTGGAGAGGGATGAAGCGGGATGTGGGTGAATTCGTGCAGCAGTGTTTAGTGTGTCAGCAGGTGAAAGCCGAGCATTAGAGGCCTGCAAGACCGCTGCAGCCACTTCCAGTGCCGGAGTAGAAGTGGGAGAGCATCACCATGGACTTGGTGGTGGGCTTACCTGTTACCCAGCGAAGACACGACGCAATCTGGGTAATCGTTGATAGATTGATGAAGACAGCGCGTTTCTTGCCGATCCGAGTCACCTTGGACCAGCACAGTTGGCAGAGAGGTATATCCGCGACGTGGTACGTCTACACGGAGTTCCGCGGGAAATCGTATCCGACCGGGATACCAGCTTTACGTCCCAGTTTTGGGTTGAATTTCAGCAGGCCCTGGGGACGCGGTTGAGGTTCAGTACAGCTTACCACCCTTAGACAGACGGACAGTCTAAGCGCACGATACAGACACTTGAGGACCTTTTGCATGCTTGTGTACTGGACTGGAGGGGCTCTTGGGAGGAGCACTTGCCCCTGGCGGAGTTTGCATACAATAACAATTATCACTCGAGCATCGGCATGGCACCCTACGAGGCTCTGTACGGACGGAGGTATATGGCACCCTTGAGTTGGGTCGAGGTGGGGACCAAGTGGGAGGTTGGCCCCAGGCTGATCCGGCAAAGTCAGGAGGTAGTCGACCAGATTCACAGGCGACTCCATACTGTCAAGAGCAGGCAGAAGAGCTATGCAGATCGGAAACGCAGAGAGGTGCAGTTTGAGGTTAGAGACCACGTCTTCCTTTGCGTTTCACCCATGAAGGGCATGCAGCGGTTTGGGGTGAGAGGGAAGCTCACGTCGTGGTTCGTGGGGCCCTTTGAGGTCCTGGAGCGGGTTAGACTCGTTGCTTACAGGCTTGCCCTTCCTCCCCAGCTTTCTGGTGTGCACGACGTGTTCCACGTGTCCAACCTCAGGAAGTACATCGCCGATCCCAGTCACGTCCTGAGTCACGAGAGCGTCGAGGTGGGCGACGACCTGACCTACCCTGAGTAGCCAGTGCAGATTCTCGACAGAGCCGTCCGCAGTCTGAGACAGAAGAAAGTACCCCTGGTAAAGGTTTTGTGGAGGAGCCAGCGGTACGAGGAGGCTACCTGGGAACCTGAGGCGGTGATGCGGGAGCGATACCCGGAGCTTTTCACGGGTACATCTTTTCGGACCGGCTTTAGTCCTCTTTGAGTTTGTTATACATATATCGTTCTTTCCCGCACCCTAGTTAGCGCAAGTTTTGGGGATGAAACTTCCTTTGAGTTTATTATATTGTTATAACCCGGGGCATCAAGCGTCGTTTAAGAAGTCTGGGAAGTGATCCAGACGTTTGGTCAGACGTCTGGAAGCCTTCCTAGATATCTGGAATTAATTTTTTTTTTGGCGTACAGGTTCGCGTCTGTGCGCATGCGCATGCAGACTGAACCCGCCGCCCTCCTTCTCTTTCCTCCCTTCCTGCAGACAGCTTTTTCTCTCTCTCTCCCCTCGTAGCTTACAAATACACCTCTCTCCCTCCCCTCACTCCACCACCTTCTTCTTCTTCTTCCCCCTATCAGCTAGAGAGCGAGCGGGTGAGAGCGGTAGCAGCGGCTGCTGTGAGTGTGTGGGGAGGAGGGGCTGTTGCGAGAGGGAGAGGGATCTTGACAGTGAGGGTGCGAGATCGCCGGGGCAGCCCGAGCCGACCGGGGGGTGTGCGGCAAGCGTGTGGTGCCGCGGAGGAGCTGCTGCAGATCAGGCAACAGGCAGTCGCGGCGCGGCACGACCGTGCTCTGCGGGCAGAGGGCGAGGCGGTCCTGATTCTGGGAAAATTTCCCAGAGTCAGACATCTGGACTTACGTCCAGATGACGCAGGAGACGTCTGGAGGAAGGTCCAGACGTCTAAAAGGTAAGTTATTTTACCTTCTTCATCTTTCACGTGTATGGCCATGCAGCCATTCCGCCGGAGTCTTCTGCATCCTTTTGTGTTGAGAACTGGCGCGTGTGAGTGCAGAACTTGCTCGTGAAGGCGCACGGGCACGCCATCCCACACAAATCGGACGTCTGGACACAGCAACAGACGATGGAGAGGGTCTCCAAACGTCTAGAGTGACAGTCGGACGTCTAGAAACTAGGTCCAGATGGTTCAGCGGGCTTCTGGATGTCTGAAGGACCGCGCAGATCAAGGTATGACCTGAGCGACCATTTAAGACGTCTGGAAGAAGTTCCAGACGTCTGATTTTGGGCAGACTTGTCATTTTTGACCCGTTTAGGGTCCGTTCGGAGTCCGTTTTCCGCGTTTCAAGTCTCGTTCTTCTCAGATTTAGTTCCTCTACCTGTTTACAGTAATTGTATGCTGTTCTGAGTAGCTCCTTCTATTTGATCCTTGTGTTAGGACCCCATTCCGTTGCGGCTCTAGGGGTTGCGGAGGCACGTGGGCTTGCCGATTTCGCTCCCAATATTCCCGATTTTGCAGGTAGAGTGGCCCTTTCAATTATTTATCAAAAATTATGCACTTGTGAAATAATTAATAGAGTCTAGGGTATTACATGAACCCTATGAATGAAAAACTAGATTGAATGATAGATCCTAGGGTAATGCATGAATCCTAGGACTGGAAAACTAGGTTGAATGATAGATCCTAGGGTATGGCATGAATCCTAGGACTGGGAAAACTAGATTGAATATATATACATTACAGTCTTGGAAAAGTAGAAAGGAAACGATAACGGCCTGTAATTGATTAGCAGCTACCAGATTATCAATGAATAATTACGGTTGGGAATATGGGCTATATAAATATAAAGCTGAAAAGATGAAACCTAAATTGGCTAAATTGAAAGAGCACGAACCCTACGGGGAATTAGGAGTAGAACTCCTGGAAAGTGAATGGAATAGAATTGGGGAAGTGAGCTGATCCTTGAGTACGAAGTACCAAGGAGAGCGACTATCCCCCTGTTTAGTGCAAAGCGGAGCTAGCCACCCCAGGGACCCGGGGTAGGTCTGGCCACTTTATACCGACTTTTGGCCCTCGTGTACACAGTACCGAGGAGAGCTACTAGTGTAGGGAGAGCACTAGCTACCCCACGGGTCCCAGGGTTCTGCTAGCCCTCCTATACCGACTTATTCGGCCCACTAGGCAAACCAGGGTAGTCAGGCTAGGGTGTGCGGACTGTGGAGGGGCAAGACCCCTATTTGGTTACTGTGGAGGGGCTGGACCCCTGTTACGGAGAGGGCTCTATCTTATACTGGTTCCGTGCTGTGCTTTGGGTGCACCCGTTAACGGAAACGACTGACTGCGTGCCAGAGCGGGGTAGCTACCCATACGTTTATCGCGCGTGCCGTAGTATTGTTACGTCCGTCAGCGACCTTGAAGTGGTTAACTGAGGGTAGGACCACCACGGGGGACTCTTCCGGCCAGGAGAGCACCACGTGCTACTTCTACTTTTCGGAAAAGACTGCAATCAAGAACGTTCCCACGAGGAACATTCAAGATCAAGAGAAGAATCTGAGGGATAATTCGATAACGAGTAAACGGAAAATATAAAGAAAGAAATTAAAAATATAACAGCTACCGTCCACCTTACTGTTTCTTAGCTTTTAGTTGCCACTCTACTCAGTGTTTCGCTGACGTGTCACCTTTGTTACCTTTTCAGGACCAGGAGTTGAGCAGTTATGAGAACCTCGTCATAAACCCTAGACTGAGGCTGAGGGCCTTGAAAACCTTTGCCAAAGACTGAGGATGAGGCTAGGCAGATCTGGATCTTCATTGGTACTAGAGTACCTTTTAGGCCTACGGTCAGCATTCTAACCTAATCTAGGTTCAAATGAAAAAGCACTTATCTGAAGTTGTTAAAAACATCATGGTCTAGACCAAAGGTTAAAACCTTAGGTTTTTGCTAAGGGACTAGCAAAAGCTAGGCATGGGGGTATGATGAGAACCTCGTCATAAATCCTAAACTAGCATCATCTAACCCAGATTTGCAAGAAAAAGCTCCTACATAACTATAGAAAGGCTTGACTCAGAGAGATTCTGAGTTTGTGAAGAAAACAAGAACTAAGTGGTAAAAATGCAATTTCACCAACTCAATCTGAAAATAGGGTAACTCAGGGTCCAAACATAGGTCAAACTAACCTAATAAGAAGAAAAGTGGGGTGAATTGATCCAATAAGGGCAACAGCAACTCCAAGGAATTAAATGACATCCTGTAACCCTTAGAACAAACCCACTTCAATTCACGAGGTTCGAGTCAAATAAAAAATAGACTAAACCCTCTAAAATTCATAGAAAAATAATATCTAGGGTTTAGAACCTTCAATTTGGCCTTAGGAATCCATTTTGACCTACATTGAGAACCAGGCCCAATTAATGACTTAATTTGGATTTTTACGTAAATTGACCAGTCAAACAAGGTCTAATCTAGAAATGAAATTCACCATTAGAATCCTTAGGTCATAGTTAGTCATGTATAAAAACTTGAGCCTAAGAAGAGACCTTCTTGACCAACTTCACATTTTGGTCCTCATCCATTACTTTTTGACCCTCAACTTTTGAAACCCTCTCATTTTGACCCCTAAGTCTTATTCGTTCTTTGCATTTGGGTCCTCCCTGCAAAACCCTGAGCAGCGCCATGCTCCGGCGACTTTGCGCGAAGCATGGCGCCACGCAGGGTGAGGGAGACCCTCTGCCAAGACAACCGGGGGTTCCCTGCGACGTCTGCTATTGCAGGGACACCTCCATGGTCTTTGCGGCTGCCCATACCTCCCGTGCAAACGCACGGGCGGTATG
Organism: Thalassia testudinum; assembly: GCA_037157565.1. NCBI lineage: Eukaryota > Viridiplantae > Streptophyta > Magnoliopsida > Alismatales > Hydrocharitaceae > Thalassia > Thalassia testudinum. The sequence goes on from JAZHRO010000059.1 coordinate 20,617,570, forward strand.
GGTCTCCATCTCCGGCGTCCTCCGGCGAGGGAGGCACGTCGCCTCCCTCCGCCCTCCTCTCTGATCTCACCTCTATAAAAGCCGCCTCCGTCTGCCGCACTCAGCAGCTCGGTTCTAACGGAGAAACACCCCCCTCCTTCCTCTCTTCCCACTCTGGCAGAAGCCCTCCAGCTCTGGCGGTTCTTCCTCCTCCCCCTCGTCGCTCTGCAGCAATACCAGCAGCAGAGCCGCCTTCGCTCGCTCTTCCCGCGTCGCGCCGTACCCAGCGCGCGCTCTCCCGCTCTCTCCTAGCCGCCACCCCCTCTCTCTGGGCACCTTCTTCTCCGGCGACAGTCGAAACGACTGCCGCCCTGCTCCGTCCCCCTCTCGTCCCTCCAAGTAGGTACAGTTCTTTCCTTTCCTCCCCTCTTTCTTTTCCCTACTTCAATTTGCTCAACCACCCTTAGACCGTGCCTGATCACCCTCACCTTCTCCATCTCCGGCAACCTCCGGCGACTCGCTCCCATCATTCCACCACCCCACACGACTCGCCGACCGACCCAAAACTCCGCCTCATCACGCTGAACCATTTCCGCCCTTTCATTTCCTGCCATTCGCCACCTGAAGACTCCCCGAACAAACCCATTCCCCCAGCCACAGTCCGACCTAGGGCAGCCCCTGCACGTCGCCCCACGACCTGCCAGACCCCGCACCACCTTTGCCGTGCCACGGCGAAGGTCCCTCGCTTGTCTAATTAGGCCGAAGGGCCGTATTTTTGTGAGCAGGTCACCCGTCCTCCGCCGCCATTGCTGAAAAGGTGGAGCTTCTTCCGCCTACAGCTGCAGCGTCGCTTCGCCCAGGCTTGCGCTCCAGGACGCGCGCCTCGCCCTCACGCTCTTGCCTAGGTATGCAACTAGGGTGAAAGCCTTGCACTCAGTCGCGATTGCCTGCAGCTTTCTCAGCTGCAGGCGTCAAATTGGGGTGGGACATTTAGTCCCACCTTGGAAGTTCTGAAGGCCACGCACCGGCATAAATGCAAAACGTGCTATAGGCTTATCGCCTCAGCACATGGGGGGAGGTCCCTCACCCGCTTACCCGACCTCGTCCGCGACCACCCCCGCAGACCTAGCCCGACCCGCTTACCCGACCTGCACTCCTCGGCCACCACCGCACGTCGGTGGGCTTGGACCCGGGCGTGACCCGTACCCGATTACCCGACGGCTCTGGGAGAGCTATCCTACGAGTGAAATTTGAGAGAGAGAGACGCGGGGGAGGGTAGCGTTAGGTTTTGCCCCGACCAAGCTGTGAGTGTGCAGGCTGAGGCAGAGAAGAAGAAGAAGAAGAGAAAGAAGGAAGGAGCAGCCAGAGCCATGGTTGCTTGAAGCAAAGAAGAAGAAGAAGGACTGCGAGAAGAAAGAAGGAAGGAGGACGCACTGTAGCAGAGGCTACTTAAGTCGTCTGATTGAAAAATCAGACGACGCTCTGAAGAAAAAGAAGAAGAAAAGGAAAGAAGAGGGGGCACCGCAAAGAAGAAAGAAAGAAAAAGAACAGAAGGAAGAAGACAAAGAGCTGAAGGAAAAAAAGAGAGAAGTAGAACACGAAGAGAAAGAAGGAAAGCTTGGAAGCAAAAGAAAAGGAACAGAAGAACAGAAGAGAAGCAAGAAGAAGAAAGAAGACTGAGGAAGACAAGAGAAAGCCAACAAGACAAATCTCTCTCTCTCTTTCATTTTTGTAATAGAAACTTTGTACTTCTAGAATACAGTTTGCTCCCTGAGTTTGACCTCAGAAAAACTCTTATTTCCGAGTAACAAATTGTATTAAACTGGTAACCGCTCCTCTACACTATACTACGACGAAATATTAGAAATATTAGAACTATATACGAGAGTAGCAACCATTTTTTGGCGCCATTGCCGGGGAGCAACGGCTATTCTAGAAGATATAAAAGTTCTATTCATAAGTTCCTAATAAACTCTCTCTTTGGTGAAGGTACAGGAAGAAATAAAGACGCAGCCGCACCACAGCCACTCCAAGGACAGGTAACTTCCCGTTAAACCCTAAAATTGAAAGAGGAAAAACAAAGAAAAACTAGGAGTAACCTGTCTTTTCATACATAGTAATAGCTGCATGTTCTCAGAACCACTATTCCTGCACACAATTTTAAAAGGTAATTAAGGGCTAACACATCCTTGCCTGAGCCCTAATTACCCAAACAAGGAGTAAATGGACCAAGTAGAGCCAACATAAGGTCAAACATTAGGATTTCAGAGACACACCCCTTAACCAAGAATTGAGAAAATCCAAAAGAGGTGTGCCAAAGCCATTGATTGAAAATAATTAATAAGAAAAATCCTAAACAATTGGCTCTCTCTAAACACTTGAATCCTAAAAACAAGGCCTAAATTCTCAAAGGAACCACTAGGTGAAGTTGACCCCTAGGGTCAACCAACCTTCAAATTAGGCCACCTTGTTCACAAAAACACCTAAGAGTTCAAGTGAAACCTTAAGCACCTTGATCTTAAAATAAAAAAAGGTAGACTTAAGAGGTCAAGATCCCCATTCTGGTCTACCTGGAACCGCAGTGACAAGAGAGGTCGGGTGGGGGAAACCCTGTAACCCGTGGGGACGCTCTACCGTGTAGGGGTCTTCGCAGGACTCACCCTCTCTGGCTGCCCAGGTAATTCTCAGGTGGACGATCTTTCTGATCAAGGGGTCCATCTGCCCCGCACCTCTATAGTCACCCAACACATTTTTGGGTGTCTTGATTGGGTCCAGCACCTTCTAAACTCTTCTACTCCAACAGTGCACGAACGGTAGGAGATCCTTAAGACCACCCTTGAGATCTCTTTTAGGAATTCACTCTCATCAAGGCCAAGCCTCGACGCCCGTGTTTGAACAGCAATCCTTCCCCATCATTCTCTCATCTGATTCTGAATCAAACTCTTCTTCTTCCCCCATCATGGCTCAGCCTGTTGAGGAAGAAAACAATCTGGAGCACCAGCTCCAGCGACTCAATGACCTCTTCCAAAACTTTGTGCACCCACCGCAGCGTCCTATGATACGGGACCATTATAATCCTGCTGCAGTGGCCATCGAGCCTCGAGTCAGAATCCCGACTGGGGGACCTGATTCCGAATTAAAGCCCAACATGATTCATGCTATACCTAAATTCCATGAGCTTAATTCCGAAGATCCCTTCCAGCACATCAAGCAGCTAAAGCATCTGGCCCAAACTTTTGGGTCAGATGCGCAAAATCGGGATATTCTTCTCATGAAGATGTTCTCCTTTTCTCTTATGGACAAGGCCGCTCATTGGTATTAAACTCAGACCCGGCCGATCAACACTTGGGAAGAACTTCAGTCCGAGTTTTTGAAAAAGTTCTTCCCCGTTGGTCGGACCAACGCCTTGCGCCATTAAATTACGCACTTCACTCAACAAACAGGGGAACCTCTCCATGAGGCATGGGATCGTTTTCAGGATCTCATGAGAAAGTGCCCCATCACGGAGTTCCTAAATGGAAACAGGTCCAATCTTTTTACCAGGGACTCCGTGAGGATATCCGTCTTTTCGTCAATGCAACCTGCGGAGGAAATATCATGGGTCAACATGAGGACATCGTGTGGAAGATTCTCGAAAACATGTGCGAGAACTCCATAAACAATGACTCCATCTGATTATTTGACAGGACGAATACCCGCGCATCGACGAATCTTAGGGGAGCACATGAGACGTAGGGTCTGTCCGCATCAGTCGATCTGGAATTAATGGCCAGTCGATTGGACAAGGTCTCGATTATTGAAAAGAAGGTGGATGAGCTGACTCAGCACCTGCAGCGAGCCACCTCTGTGCATAGCCCCTTTGCACAGCCTCCTTCCACAAGGGAAACTGTGCAAAACATTCTCCATCGATCTTCTCCTAGGATGGATCCATCATCCGAATCTTTGACCGGAGGTCCTTCCGATTCTTTCTACACCAACCCGGGGAGTACCATCCCCTCTTTCTCTGATTCTCTGGAGGTTCCTCAGACCTGCGAGGACCTCAACGCCATCCAGAATGACCTGTTCTCCAACACCTATAACCCTGGATGGCGAAACCATCCCAACTTTCAGTGGGCGGGAAATTCCCAAACCCAAAGACCACCCTTTCAACCCTGCCCACAACCCCCTCGTCCTCACCAGCCGCCTCAGCCTAGGCCCAACCCTACTTATCCATCAGGGCCAAATCAGGATCAAATGTCCCTTATCCTTCAGACTCTGGCTGACATTCAAAGAACAAATAAGGCTATTCAAAAACAACACAAGGACGAACTTACAGAGGTCCGAAACCAATTGGCTCAGTTGGCAAACTCTCGCCAGCCAGGCACGCTGCCTTCCCAACCTCTTCCTAACCCAAATAACGTGCCAACCCAGCGACGCGTTATGAACCCAAACCCAGGCCATGCCCATATGATTTATCAGGCCCCCTCTGTTCCTTCACCCGACAAGATAGAGGCCTCCACTTTTTTTGCAGGTTACCAATAGCAACCTATCCTACCCAATCCCAACCAAAACTAGGCAGGACTTAATTCTGTAACAACCCGTAGTGGTAAGGAAACCCAAGACCCACCTCATCCAAACCACTCCAAGCCTGGTAGTGATCTCAAGCCTAGGACAGTAATCCAGGATGTTCCTACCCCTACCCCTGATCCAAGACCTGGACCTATCCTAGAAGAACCAACCAAGATTCCATTTCCCGAGGCCTTGACCAAGGGAAAGAAGACCACCAAGCCCGTGGCACCTGAGGAGGACCTGGTCAAGCTCTTTGAGTAGGTTCACATAAACATCCCCTTGATGGATGCAATCAGCCACGTACCGACTTACGCATGATTTTTAAAGAATGTGTGTACACCCCAGCGTAAGCCGCGAACCAAGGGTGGGAGTCCAATTGTTCTGTCAGAGCAACCCAGCTCTGTTATCCTAAGTAAACTCCCACCCAAGGCAAAAGATCCTGGTACTCCCCTGATTTCCTGCAAGATAGGTGATACCCAATTTGATAGAGCTTTGCTAGACTTGGGTGCATCCATAAATCTGATACCCACATCCTTGCTTGACCATCTAGAAGAATCGGAGCTAAAACCAACCGAGGTGACATTGCAATTAGCAGATCGATCTATAAAGTCACCAAAAGGGATTCTCGAGGATGTTATTGTAAGAGTGCGGGATTTCTATTTCCCTGTGGACTTCATAGTCTTGGATATGGACGCACCTGAGAACCCTAGGGAAACACCAATCATTTTAGGGAGACCTTTCTTGGCTACTGCTCGAGCCAACATTAGCTGTGAGGAGGGCCAAATAGACCTCAAATTTGGGGATCAAACCTTGAAAATTGATATATTTAAGGCCCAACAGGGAATCATCGAACATATTTGTGACATTAGGGCTTTGGTTGATGAAACACACTTCCAGAATGACCTAATTATACCTCATCAACCACAGAAAGTTCTTGACCCGCAAACAGAGGAGTCAAATCCAGACATAAACAACCCAATAACTCCTACCCTTGAACCTTAGGTCTATGCTGAACCACCCGCTGCTGCTGATAACCCTATCCTCGAACTGAAGCCTCTTCCTGCTCACTTAAAATACATCTTTCTGGGTTCTAATCAGACCCTCCCTATGATTATCAATTCCAACCTCAATCCCGAACAGGAATCCCGTCTGATTACTGTCCTCCAGCAACATCGCAGAGCCATCGGGTGGACTCTCGATGATTTGACTGGAATAAGTCCCTCTTATTGTACTCATCATATCTATTCAGAAGAGGGCGCACGACCTTCTCGTGAAATGTAGAAACGTTTGAACCCTAATCTGTAGGAGGTCGTGAAGAAGGAGATCATCAAGTGGTTAGATGCCGGAATCATCTACCCGATCTCCGATAGTCATTGGGTGAGCTCGATTCAGGTTGTGCCTAAGAAGGCAGGACTCACCCCTATAACGACTGAGACCGGAGAAATCATTCCTACCCGATTAGCCAACGCGTGGAGAGTCTATATAGATTACCGCCGACTAAATTCCTCTACAAAGAAAGATCATTTCCTACTACCTTTCATTGACCAAATTCTCGAGAAACTAGCGGGAAATAGGTTCTTCTGCTTTCTTGACGGGTACTCTGGTTATAACCAGGCGGCAATCCATCCTGAGGACCAAGAAAAGACCACGTTCACCTGCCCCTTCGGAACATACGCTTTCCGAAGGATGCCTTTCGGTCTTTGCAATGCACCCGCTACCTTTCAGCGGTGCATGCTTGCCATATTCTCAGATATGGTGGGTGATTTTCTGGAAGTCTTCATGGATGACTTTTCAGTTTTTGGAGAATCTTTTGACGATTGCCTCCAACACTTGGTCCAAATACTCAGGCGGTGCATCGAGGTGAATTTGGTTCTTTCCTGGGAAAAGAGCCATTTCATGGTGCCTAAGGGAATTGTCCTGGGACACTTAATTTCAGAAAAAAGGCATCCAAGTGGATCGAGCTAAGGTTGATCTGATCTCTCGCCTTCCTATGCCTAGCTCGGTCAGGGACATCCATTCTTTTTTGGGGCATGTCGGTTTTTACCGTCGTTTCATTCCGGATTTCTCAAAAATCGCGCGCCCCTTGACTTCTCTTCTCTCTAAGGATGTACCCTTTGAAATCTCCAAGGAATGCACACTAGCCTTTGAAAACCTGCGTGACCGAGTCACCTAGGCACCTATCCTACAATCCCCTGATTGGTCTCAACCCTTTGAGATCATGTGCGATGCATCTGATTTCGCTGTAGGAGCGGTCCTGGGTCAGAAAGCTGACGGGAAACCCGTGGTCATCTACTACGCTAGCAAGACACTTGACGAGGCTCAGCGTAACTATATAGTTACGGAGAAAGAGCTGCTAGCCGTAATATTTGCCCTTGAAAAGTTTCGATCGTATCTTCTGGGTTCCCATGTCATCATTTACTCGGATCACACGGCTGTAAGGCATCTCCTTGCCAAGAAGGACGCGAAGCCCCGACTAATTCGTTGGATCTTGCTGTTGCAAGAATTCGATCTTGAAATTCGCGACAAGGCGGGAAGGCAGAATGTGGTAGCCGACCATCTATCCCGTCTTCCTTCTGAGATTATCAACCCTTCTGGACCCATCACAGAACATTTTCCTGATGAGCACCTGCTTACTGTCAGTACTAGACTTCCATGGTTTGCTGATATAGTAAACTACTTGGCATCTCATCAGACCCCGTCTGATTGGCCGAAGGCCAAGAAAGACAAGTTGCGTTCTGATGCCAAGTATTACATCTGGGAAGACCCGTACCTTTTTCGCATAGGTGCTAATCAAATCATTCGGAGATGTGTCCCGAAAGAGGAATTCAACAATATCCTCTCTTTCTGCCATGACCAAGCATGCGGTGGCCATTTCTCTGGGCATAAAACCGCATCAAAAGTCCTCCAGTGTGGTTTTTACTGGCCTACACTATTCAAAGATGCATACAGTCACTGCAAGGCATGCAGTCATTGCCAGACTTTAGGCAACATGAGCCGTCGCGACATGATGCCTTTGCAGCTGATTCTTGTATGCGAAATCTTTGATGTTTGGGGGATTGATTTTATGGGCCCCTTTCCTGTTTCGGATGGTTTTGAATACATTCTGCTTGCTGTGGACTACGTGTCCAAATGGATTGAAGCCATACCGACCCGAACCTGTGATCACAAAATCGTTCTCAAATTCATTCATCAAAACATTTTCTCAAGGTTCGGAATTCCCCGTGCTATAATCTCTGATGGAGGGACCCACTTTACAAACGCTTAGTTTAGGTCACTGATGACCAAATACGGGGTGTCTCACCGAATCTCTACTCCTTATCACCCCCAAACTAATGGTCTAGCTGAGTTGTCAAATCGGGAGATCAAGAAGATCCTGCAGGTCACTGTTCGGCCTGACAGGAAGGACTAGTCGTCTCGACTTCCGGAAGCATTGTGGGCCTATAGGACCGCCCACAAAATCCAATTACGCATGTCTCCCTTTAGACTAGTGTATGGAAAGGCGTGTCACCTTCCCGTAGAACTAGAGCATAAAGCCTATTGGGCAGTACGGAACTATAATCTAGATCTTTCGAAGGCTGGAACCCACAGAAAACTCCAAATCAGCGAGATCGATGAATTACGCCTAGACGCGTATGAGAACTCACGAATCTACAGGGAGCGGGTTAAAGCCTTCCATGACAAGCATATCTCGAGAAAGATCTTTCATCCTGGTCAAAAGGTCCTACTCTTTGATGCCCGACTCAAACTTCTCCCGGGAAAGCTGCGATCCAAGTGGGTCGAACCATATTTAGTCCGACAGGTTTTTGGTAATGGAGCTATCGAAATCAGTCCGCTCAGCCACGATTCCGAACCTTTCATCGTGAACGGTCAGAGACTCAAGCCGTTCATTGATGTGACTTCTACTGATTTGGCTGAATCATCTCTTATCCTCCATTCCCCTTGAGCTCATTGCGCCCAGCCGATGGCGTAAAACTCAGCGCTTAACGGGAGGCAGCGCATCATTTTCTAAAAATCTAAAACCCTTTTCACACTTTTTTGCACTTAAAGTTCACCCTTATAGACAGCCGACTCCACCTCAGATACGTGCATCTGAGATTAGAAATCGTCCGCAGAATTCATCCTGACCCATTCACTCATTAAAACATCTGTCTTAAGGAATGAACTAAGTAAATAAAAACCCCTAAGTCACAATGAGGACATTGCAAACCTTAGGCATGGGGGGGGGATAAAAGTGCAAAACTTGTAAAAAAGGGATTTTAAAACAAAAAAATTCACATATGCCAAAAACACCATAAAAATTAAAAGATTTTCAAAAAAGAATAAGAGGAGAAAGGAAATTTTGTGGGAGAAGGGAAAAGAAACAAAATGAAAAGGAGCAAAAAAAAAAAAATGAAAGAAAAGAGTGATAGCCGTTAGTAAGAAACTAAGGAATTGACCTAAGTTCTAGACCTTATTCAGGAAAGGAAATGAAAGTGCATGGTGAGATTAGTACGAACGCAAACTTTAGGCATTCTTGGATAGACTCTTAGTACCCATTAAGATCTAGACATTCCTCAAGAGGTTGAGGAAAATGAAAAGCTTAAGTATTAGGTCCAAATCTTAGGGAGTATTTGACCTCATTAACTAACTTATGGTTTACGGGACTCAGTAACCTAAGCACCCCAATCTCACATACAGCCTGGTTCAGTAAGCATAAAAATCAAAATCACGCAGAAGTGTCACAAAATTCTGAAAAATACACCTAGAATAGGAGCGACCAATCAACACAAGTTGATTTGGACGAGTTCCCAGCGTGGAGAGGCGGGAAATCCCCTCGAAGATGCATAACAAAATATCATCTCCTCGGTGCTTGTCTCTTAGGATATTTACATATCCTACTGGGGGCATGTGAGCACTCTGCTGGTTCAGATTCCATGGATGGCATTATCACGAAGTGTCAATTGCCAGGGTCTGGATTTGGCCACGGAACACCATGGATGGGATTATCTCGAAATCTCAATAGCCAGGGTTCCGGGGGTTGCCATGGGCGGTGCTATCTCGAAGCATCGATCGCCAGGAACCCTTGAGGATTGATGATGGGAGCAAGGAATCTGATACAGACCGTGTTGAAAAGCCAATCCTAGGCTAGAAATAAAAGAAAAAGAGAGGGAAAAACTCTCCAAACAGAAAAACTTTCTATCCCTCTTTCTTACAAAACGCACTGCGAACTGAACCAGGACTACAATCATTTCAAGCACGGGTGCTTTAACCACAAAGTCCAATAGACCTTAGGTTAGTTCTTGTGGACCTTAAAAACATTTGCCAAAGACTGAGGCTAAGGCTAGACAGATTTAGATCTTGATTGGTACTCGAGTACCTTTTAGGCCTATGGTCAGCATTCTAACCTAATCTAGGTTCATATGAAAAAGCACTTATCTGAAGTTGTTAAAAACATCATGGTCTAGACCAAAGGTTAAAACCTTAGGTTTTTGCTAAGGGACTAGCAAAAGCTAGGCATGGGGGTATGATGAGAACCTCGTCATAAATCCTAAACTAGCACCATCTAACCCAGATTTTGAAGAAAAAGCTCCTACATAACTATAGCAAGGCTTGACTCAGAGAGATTCTGAGTTTGTGAAGAAAATAAGAACTAGGGGGTAAAAATGCAATTTCACCAACTCAATCTGAAAACAGGGTAACTCAGGATCCAAACTTAGGTCAAACCAATCTAATAATAAGAAAAATGGGATAAATTGATCCAATAAGGGCTACAGCAACTCCAAGGAATTAAATGACATCTTGTAACCCTAAGAACAAACCCACTTCAATTCACAAGGTTCGAGGAAAATAAAAAATTGACTAAACCCTCTAAAATTCATAGAAAAATAATATCTAAGGTTTAGAACCTTCAATTTGGCCTTAGGAACCAATTTTGACCTACATTGAGAACCAGGCCCAATTAATGACTTAATTTGGGTTTTTATGCAAATTGACCAGTCAAACAAGGTCTAATCTAGAAATTAAATTCACCATTAGAATCCTTAGGTCATAGTTAGTCATGTATAAAAACTTGAGCCTAAGAAGAGACCTTCTTGACCAACTTCACATTTTGGTCCTCATCCATTACTTTTTGACCCTCAACTTTTGAAACCCTCACATTTTGACCCCTAAGTCTTCTTCGTTCTTTGTATTTGGGTCCACCCTGCAAAACCCTGAGCAGCGCCATGCTTCGGCGACTTTGCGCGAAGCATGGCGCCGCGCAGGGTGAGGGAGACCCTCTGCCAAGACAACCGGGGGCTCCCTGCGACGTCTGCTGTCGCAGGGACACCTCCATGGTCTCTGCGGCTGCCCATACCTCCTGTGCGAATGCACGGAAGGTATGGGTCTCCATCTCCGGCGTCCTCCGGCGAGGGAGGCACGTCACCTCCCTCCGCCCTCCTCTCTGATCTCACCTCTATAAAAGCCGCCTCCGTCTGTCGCACTCAGCAGCTCGGTTCTGACGGAGAAACACCCCCCTCCTTCCTCTCTTCCCACTCCTGCAGAAGCCCTCCAGCTCCGGCAGTTCTTCCTCCTCCCCCTCGTCGCTCTGCCGCAATACCAGCAGCAGAGCCGCCTTCGCCTGCTCTTCCCGCGTCGCGCCGTACCCAGCGCACGCTCTCCCGCTCTCTCCTCGTCGCCGCCCTCTCTCCTGGGCACCTTCTTCTTCGACGACAGTCGAAACAACTGCCGCCCTGCTCCGTCCCCCTCTCGTCCCTCCAAGTAGGTACAGTTCTTTCCTTTCCTCCCCTCTTTCTTTTCCCTACTTCAATTTGCTCAACCACCCTTCGACCGCGCCTGATCACCCTCACCTTCTCCATCTTCGGTCAACCTCCGGCGACTCGCTCCCATCATTCCACCACCCCACACGACTCGCCAACCGACCCAAAACCTCCGCCTCATCACGCTGAACCATTTCCACCCCTTCATTTCCTGCCATTCGCCACCTGAAGACTCCCCGAACAAACCCATTCCCCTAGCCACACGCGCCTGCCCAGGTCTGCAGTTGGGGTGAAAGCCCCACACGCAGCCGCGATTGCATGCTGCTTTCTCAGCTGCAGGCGCCAAATTGGGGTGGGACATTTAGTCCCACCTCAGTAGTTCTGAAGGCCGCGCACCCGCATAAATGCAAAAAGTGCTATAGGCTTATCGCCTCAGCACATGGGGTGAGGTCCCTCACCCGCTTACCCGGCCTCGTCCGCGACCACCCCCCGCGGACCTGGCCCGACCCGCTTACCCGACCTGCACTCCTCGCCCACCACCGCATGCCGGTGGGCCTGGACCCGGGTGCGACCCGTACCCGATTACCCAGCGGCTCTGGGAGAGCTATCCTACGAGTGAAATTTGAGAGAGAGAGACGCGGGGGAGGGTAGCGTTAGGTTTTGCCCCGACCAAGCTGTGAGTGTGCAGGCTGAGGCAGAGAAGAAGAAGAAGAAGAAGAGAAAGAAGGAAGGAGCAGCCAGAGCCATGGCTGCTTGAAGCAAAGCAGAAGAAGAAGGACTGCGAGAAGAAAGAAGGAAGGAGGATGCACTGTAGCATAGGCTACTTAAGTCGTCTGATTGAAAAATCAAACGACGCTCTGAAGAAAAAGAAGAAGAAGAAGGAAAGAAGAGGAGGCACCACAAAGAAGAAAGAAAGAAAAAGAACAGAAGGAAGAAGACAAAGAGCTGAAGGAAAAAGAAGAGAGAAGCAGAACACGAAGAGAAAGAAGGAAAGCTTGGAAGCAAAAGAAAAGGAACAGAAGAACAGAAGAGAAACAAGAAGAAGAAAGAAGACTGAGGAAGACAAGAGAAAGCCAACAAGACAAATCTCTCTTTCTCTCTTTCATTTTTGTAATAGAAACTTTGTACTTCTAGAATACAGTTTGCTCCCTGAGTTCGACCTCGGGAAAACTCTTATTTCCAAGTAACAAATTGTATTAAACTGGTAACCGCTCCTCTACACTATACTACGATGAAATATTAGAAATATTAGAACTATAGACGAGAGTAGCAAGCAGCCAGAGTCGGCGGCTGCAGAGGGCGCTGGGCCTAGTAGAGCCCAGTAGTGTTACTTGTGTAGTACCCACTGTACTTTTCTTTCTTTTGTAGTGAGTAGTTTCTGTTACCCCTGTACTCTTTTCATTGCAAGCTTCATGTTTATGTACATGTTTATTTCTTTACTGTTGTGGCAGTGTATACTGTAGTATTTCTTTTCTTTACTACTGTATTTTGTTACTGCTAGTTATATACATGGTGAATGTGGTTTATTTTATCACTCTTTTGGTTACCTTCTCGCTGGACGACTGGGTCTTAGGATCAGTCGAGTCGGTCTGATTCTCGTATCTCGTAGGGATTCAGGAACCGGGTCGTGAAACCACAAGATGCATGTTTATAATCTAGAATTAAATTATGAAAACACGAGCTGCCTGTATATGGATAAGGAACGAGTATTAAACATGAGATCTGAATATGGATAAATGAGGCAAATATGAGCATGAACCCTACGGGGAAATTAGGAGTAGAACTCCTGTGTGCGAAAGAAATCTGGAATGTAGACGGGAAGTATGCTAGCCCTTGTGTACGCGGTACCAAGGAGAGTGACTGTCCCTTTTTAGTGTAGAGCGGACTTAGCCTCCCTTGGGTTGAGACCTGGGGTTAGGGTTGGCCACTCTACACTAACTCCTGTTGGCTCTCGCATACATGGTACCGAGGTGTGTTACTAGTGTAGGGAGGGAGCTAGCCACCCCGCGGGGCCCGGGGTTCAGCTAGCCATCCTACACCGACTTTGTTAAGTCCTTTGGGCAAACCGGGGTAGTTAGATGAGGGTACGCGGACTGTGGAGGGGCGAGACCCCTGTTTTGATAGGGCAAGGCCTTATACTGTTCTGCGCTGTACTTTGGGCATACCCGCTAGAGGAAACGACTGACCGCGTATCAGTGCGGGGTAGCTACCCGTATGCTTATCACGTGTGCCGTAGTCACCGCTACGTCTCGACAGTGACCTCGGGGTGGTTGACTGGGTGTAGGACTACCACGGGAGACCCTCCCAGCCAAGAGAGCACCACGTGTACCTTCTACTTTACGGAAAAGACTGCAATCAAGATCGTTTCCATGAGGAACATGCAAGATCAAGAGATATCTAGATACTTGAGAAATAAATGAACCAGAAATACATAAATGTGATAAATAGAAATAAAAAATAAACCTGTTGTTATTTTACTGTACTTGCACTTAAATAATGTAAACACCACTCTACTCAGCGTTCGTTGACTCTGTCTTTTCGTAACCCTGTTCAGAACTGATGAGAACCTCATCATGAACCCTAACTAGCACATTTTGACCTAAATAAGTATACAAAAGCTCCTACAAAACCTAAGGGAAGGCCTAAATCAGAAAATTATAAATTTGAGTATAAAGTAATTCACAAGGGGTAAAACTGCAATTCTACCAATGCAATACATAAACGGGATTTCTAAGGGTCTAAACACAGGTCAAATGGGCTTAATAGAAAGAAAGTGGGATGATTTGGTCTGAAAAGGGTTATAGCAACATCTAGGAATTAAATGACATTCTACAACCCTAAAACAAACCCACTTTAATTCACGAAGTTTCAGGCAAGGTAAAAATCAATTAAACCCTCTAAAATTCATGAAAAAATATTCCCTAGGATTTAGAACCTTCAATTTGACCATTGGAACCTATCTTGACCTAGATTGAGAACCATACCCAATTTTTGACCTGATCTGGGTTTTTGTGCAAATTGACCGGTCAAACATGGTCAAACCTAAAATCCAACTTTACCATTGGATTCCTTAGGTCCAAATTAGTTTTATATCAGAATTTGGATCTAAGGAAAGTTTGCCTCGACTCACTTTACAAATTGATCCTCAGTAATTACTTTCTGACCCTTAACTTTTTGAACTTTTACGTTTACCCCCTCAACTTTCCCTTCGTTTTCTTCAGACCGATCCCTCTACCGCCCGCAGCAGTAGACCATACCTCCGGCGACTTCGCGCGGAGGATGGCGCCACGCAGGGTATAGGAGCCAGCCCCAGAAACTAGAGGAGGGTCCCCTACGTTGTCCTCTTCCGTATGGACCACCTCCCATGCCTTGCCGGCTCCCATGCCTCTCGTGCAAACGCACGAGAGGTATGGGTCTCTTTTCCGGCCACGTCTCTGGCAACCAGCTCACGCCTCCTCGTATTTCCTTCCCCGCCAGCACCTATTTAAGGCGCGGCGGGGGCTGTCGCTTCAGTTGAGCTTGATTTGGCCACAGTTCTTCCCCAAATTTCTTCCCTTCCCCTCAGGTCAAGTGACCAGCAGGCTTCGGCGACTTTTCCTCCTCCTTCCCGTTGCTCTGCCACAATACCAGTGGCAGAGCTGTCTTCACCTCCTTCCTCCGCGTCGTGCAACACCCACACGAGCACCTCCAGCCCCATCGTTGTCGCCGTTCTCCTTCCACTGGTTCCTTCATCTCCGGCGATGACAAATACGTGTTGCTCGCCATCTCTCCCCCTTTGTCCAATTAAATAGGTTAGAAGCACTCCTCTCTATCCCCTCTGCATTTCCCCTCAATCTATTTCACAAATCATCCCTCGACTGCCACTGTCCATCACCACCTTCTCCACCTCCGGCCAGACCTCCGGTGAGGTGCTCCCGTCATTCCACTCACCCATCCACCTCGCCAAACATCCCAGAAGCTCTGCCACCTCCCACTGATCATCCTCCGCACCTTCACCAATCGCCTACACCACCACAAACGCCCCCCGACCTAACCCATAAGCCCGACCACAGGGTGACCTGGGCACGCACGCCTAGGCCGCCCCACGACCTGCCACCTACCGCCTCACCTTCGCCGTGACACGGCGAAGGTCCTCCTGTGGTCTGATAGAGCCGCAAGGTTCCTTTTGTATCATGCAGGGTCGAGCTCCCAGCCGCCATTAGCGATGACTCGAGCTCGACTGTTCTCCAACTCTAGGCCACAATCGTCCGCTCCCAGGTTTCCAGATTGTGCGGGTTGCGAGTGTGCGTAAGTCCGCCTAACAGAGGGTGCCGCGGGACCTACAGCTGCACCAATCGTGAAGTCACTCTCCTGCAGTTGCCAGCAGCAGTGGGTGGGACTTTTAGTCGCACCTCGGTAAGTCGTGAGTTGTCTGAGTGGTTTAAGTGGATTTTGTGCTTTTAGCTGTCTGCCTTCGATACACAGGGGTCAGATCCCTTACCTATGCACGCGCAGTGCGCCACGCACTCGTACCTGCCCTCGCCCGTGCTCACTCCCCGCAGGCCTGGGTCCAAACCTGATTACCCGACCAAGCACTCCTCGCGCACCACCCACGCCGGTGCGTCTGGTCTCGGGCGCATTACCCGACCCACTTACCCGATTAAGGCTCTGGGAGCGAACCCTGGAGTGAATATTGAAAGAGAGAGAGACGTGGGGAGGGTAGGGGTTAGGTTTTGCCTAACCTTGTACTGTGTAGGGAAGCAGGAGAAGAGGAAAGGAGTGGCTGAGGACTTAGCTGCACAGAGCAACAGAAGTTGAAGAAGAAGAAGGAGGAGGGAGCGCAGCAGAGAGAAGAAGAGATGCGGCTGAAGAGAAGAGAAGAAGCAGCCAAGAGCTGCAACAAAAGAAGGAGCTGAAGAAGAAAGCCAAAGGAAAAGAGAAGAAAAGAGGGGGGAAGCCAGCCACACATAGGAAAGGAAGAAGAAGAAGAAGGCCGAGCAGAGAAGAGAAGAAGAAGAAGCCAAGAGGAGAAGAACCTGCAAAGGCACTGTAGCAAGAGGCAGATAAGGCATCTGATTCAAAGAATCAGACGTCCGAGAAAGAAAAGGCAGAGAAAGAAGAGAAGGAAGAGAGAAGAGGAGAAGAAAGAAAGAAAAAAAACAGAGATTTTTGTTCCCTCTCTTTAATTTTTGTAAAGTAGTATATTGTAGTGAATTGTGAATTTTGTATGCTTTTGGAATTAAATTTGCTCCCTGAGTTCGACCTCAGAACATTCTAAATTTCGAGTAATAAATTAACGTAAATTGATAATTGTTTTTCATGGTAATACTGCAACGAATATATTTAAAAAAAAAAACATCGAAGAAAGACGACTATCAAGAACCAAGAGCTGAGCAGCCCGAGTTGTTGGCTGCAGAGGGCGCTGGGCCCAACCGAGTCTAGTCGTAGTCGTTCTTTCAGCTCTTTCATTTTCTCTACTGTTGTAGTGAGTAATTGACACATATTTTACTGTTACTGTTACTTCTATTTACTTTTCGTTGTTGTGGTGGCATGTACTATATTTTGAGACAGTTGTTCTACTTTCTTTACTGCTTCGCTCTCTTCTTATGCTTAGTTATATTGCATGTGTAGATGTGATTTATTTTCCTGCTTTTGGTTATTTCTTGTTGGACGAATAGGTCTTGGGATTAGTCGAGGCGAGTCGATCTCGGGTCCTATAAGAAGCCGGGAACCAGGTCGTAACAGTAGGTGTGGTGGCATGGGGAGGGGGGTATGGACGGTAAGGTGTAGGTATGGGATGCAAGAAAAATTGTGTTAAACCTCTTCAAAACTAAAATACTACGCACGGGATCCTTTTGCTGTGAAGAAATTACAATAATGTTCCTAAATTTTGGAAAAAAAATTCAAACAACCCTTAGGAAGGGTCATTTCAATCAGATGACTCCATTTATCATTGTTGTCAAGAATTACGTTAAAGTCCCCTATACATATCATTTTGGTGGAATAAGGTTCCATTAATGAAGTCATCCTATTCCAGAAAGATTTCCTCTTCCCTTGAGTTGGAGTACCATATAAACAACATAGGTACCATGTCTGAGCATTGTACGTGAATTCAACCAGCATACGGTGTTTTTCTACATAGACTAAATTGATCTGCAGGTTGATATTGTATAAGAGGGAGAGGCCACCTGATCTTCCGCATGCTTCAACATTGAATAAAGCATATTGAGGGAGATTTCTCATAATTTGTTCCATCCTATGTGCTTTAATGTGTGTTTCAGAGATAAAGAATAAGTCAAATGCAGTGGCTCAAGCGTGGCTCTTTAAGTGTTGGACTGCAGAGGGAGTCCCCAACCCTTTGTAGTTCCATGCAAGGACATTCATTTCTGTGTTGACAACTTACGAGGCTCAACTGTCTGAGGCGCTTCAGTTTCATGAATTCCTTTGAGCTTCTTCACAACCTTTAGCTAATGTATTACAGAATTGATTTGACCGAAGGCTCTTTTGCCAAAGGATTGTGAAGCTGTGTTTTGAATCTGACCTCTAGCAGATCTCTTGAAGTTCTTCCCTCTAGTATGCCTCTTTTCTTTCCAGCCACAGCTAAAGTCGCCGTCGCCATCTTTATGTTGCAAGGCCACCACGATCATTAATTTGATGATAACAAAACACTTGTGATTTAGCATTTGCATTTGAGTTTAAAAGTTTCAGGATAATGCAAATGGATACAAGTGTGAAGGAGCTCAAGCTCGCATCCATGGTGGATTGGAGGAGTGTCACGACCCGGTCCTAGATCCCTACAGGATCTGAGACTGGATCGCTTCGATTAATCCCAAGACCCAATCGTTCAACAAGAAATAACCAAGTAACATTCAACAAACCACAATCACACAAGTACAATAGCTAAGCAGAAAGAAATTTGCAACAGGGGGAAAATGAACAGTAATATTATGTCATATTACAGCCATCACAACAAAACGAGTACATATAGCAGAAGACAAAGCTATAGAAACTCACTACCAAACAGTAGAACAAAAGCTAGGCTCGACTAGGCCCAGCGTCCTCAGCAGCCGGTGGCTCGGACAGCTCAAAATCCTGACTTGTACAGAATTTATTTAACTGAAGTCAGCTAACGCTGAGTAGAGTGGTGGCTAAGAAGTAACATGCATTTAACAAGTAGTTAACATAAAATTTTCCATTTTCCAATTATATTATACATGCGGGTACGTAGAGAACTCTAATTAGGATTTGTTAATTAATCTTCTTGTTCCCTATAGGAACGATTTTTCTTGCAGCTTCCCGTGATATAGGATGCTCACGTGGCACTCTCCTGGCCGGGGGAGTCCCGCCGTGGTAGTCCTGTACTCGGTCTACCACCCCGAGGTCATGGTCGTGATGTAGTAGTGACTACGGTACACATGATAAGCGTGCGGGTAGCTACCCCACACTGGCACGCGGTCAGTTGTTTCCGCTAGCGGGTACGCCTCAACGTACAGTGCGGAATAGTATAGGGCCTTGCCCTCTCAGAACAGAACAGGGGTCTTGCCCCTCAGAATAGAACAGGGGTCTTGCCCCTCAGGTGTCTCGCCTCTCCTCAGTCCACGTACCCTCATCCGACTACCCTGGTTTGCCCAATGGGCTAACGAGAGTCAGTGTAGGGTGGCCATACCTAGCCCCGTGCCCCCTGGGGCAAATAGCTCCCCCCTACACTAAATAGCTCACCTCGGTACCTCGTACATGAGGGCCAGTAAGAGTCGTCGTAGAGTGGCCAAACCCACCCCGGGTCCCAACCCAAGGGCGGCAAGCTCCCCTCTACACTACAAGGGATGGTTGCTCTCTTCGGTACCACGTACACGAAGGTCAGCTTACCGCCCTTAACAGCTGCCCATGGGTAGCAAATTTTTAGAACCATCCAGATGATCGCTCTTTCATCGTGTTTTAAAGATATGTTCGTTGCAGTATGTTGCGAAAAGCGATTACCAGTTTACTTCAATTTATTACTCGGAATTTAAAATATCCCGAGGTCGAACTCAGGGAGCACACTTTGATTCTAGAAGCATATAAATTCACAGTTCAATATACTACTTTTTACAAAAATTTAAGAGAGAGAACAAAAAAAAATCCTTTTCTTCTTTTCTTTCTTTCTTCTCTTCTTCTCTTTTCCTTCTCTTCTTCCTCTGCCTTTCCTTTTTCGGACGTCTGATTCATTGAATCAGAGGCCTTATCAACCCCTTTTCTACAGTGCCTCGCAGCTCCTTCTTTCTTCAATTGTCTTCTCGGCCTTCCTGTCTTCTTCTTTCTTCTTCAGCTGCTGCGGCTCTTGTCCTTCTCTTTCTTTTCTCTACAGCTTCCTCTTTCCTGTCTTCTTCTTCCTCTTTCAGCTGCTCTATGCGGCTAAGTGTCCTCAGCCACTCCTCTGCCTTTCCTTCTTCTTTCTTTAGCAGCTTCTTCCTTCTTTTGGTTTCTTCCTCTCTGCAGCTCCTTCCTTCTTCTCTTCAGCTCCGCTCCTCCTCCTTTCTTCTTCTCCTCTACTTCCCTGCGCGTTACACGGTTAGGAAAAACCTAACCCCTACCCGCCCCGCATCTCTCTCTCTGTGTTTCTCTCTAAAAGGTTCGCTCCCAGAGCATTCATGGGTATACGGGTCGGGTAGCGTGCCCGAGACCAGGCCCACCGGCGTGCGGTGGTGGGCGAGGAGTGCACAGTAGGGTTGTCGGGTTCGGACCCAGGCCCGTGGGGCGTGAGTGCGGGCGAGGGCGGGCACGAGCATGTGGAGCGCTGCGTGCGTGGGCGAGGGACCTGACCCCTGTGTATCGAAGGCGATAAGCCTTATGCAGGAATTCAATTATGCTGCCGCGCTCACTCACCCACTTTCGAGGTGGGACTAAACGTCCCACTTGCCTATCACTCTCACTTGCAGAGGTTGAGCTTCTCAATTGCTGCTACTGCTAGGATCCTCGAAGCCAAGCAAAGGCCTGGGTGTGTGCACGAGACCAAGTGGCGCCTTCTGGACCTAGGAACCTGGAGCGTTGCAGCCTGGAGAAGCTTGCAAAGCAGCTTCGACCTGCTTGTCAATGGCGGCGAGCCCCTGGAACCTGAAAGCACCAAAACGGCCTCGCAGCCACGTTAAAAAGCTCAGGGAGCTTCGCCAAGGTGCGGCGCATGTGCAGAGGTGGTCGGCGAGGCGTGGAAACGCCTGTGGGAGCGTGCCTAGGGTTTACTGTGGCCGTAGAGTTGGGTGTGTTTGGTGGGCGAATATAGAGGTGTTGGCAGTCAATGGAGATGGGGAAACTGCTTAGTGAATGGTGGTGAAGGTTTTGAGGGGTCTAGCGAGGTGAATGGAGGCGTGGAGCGGCGGGAACACCTCGCCAGTGGTCTACCGGAGGTGAAGAAGGTGGCGGGGGACAGTGGCGTAGAGGGGACGAAAATGTGATTTAAAATAGAGGAAATGAAGAGGGGGAGAGAGAAAACTTATCTGAGTCTCTGGATGAAGGGGGAGAAGCGGTGGTAGCGAACGGCTGTGTTGCCATCGCCGGAGACGAAGATGCCCAGGGGAAGGGACGGTGATGAGGAAGAGAGACTGGAGGGAGCCTACTGGTACAGCAAGGCACGACGGACAACGGAGAAGGTAACCCTGCCACTGGTATGGTGGCAGGGCGACGAGAGAGGAGGAGGAAGGTCGCCGGAGCCTGCGGGCAAGTGGCCGAAGGAGGAGGAGACGAAATTTGAGGGTTTTCTTCGGCCAAAACATGCTTGAAGCAACTAGCGGCCCCTGCCGTTCCTTAAATAGATGTTGGCGAGGAGGAGATCTCAAGGAGGGAGCGTGGGCAGGTCGCCGGAGATGGCCGGAGAAGAGACCCATGCCTCTCTCGTGTTCGTACGAGAGGTATGGGCATCGGCAGGGCATGGGAGGGGGTCCATGCGGAAGAAGACAACGCAGGGGATCCCCCTCTCGTTTCTAGGGCCGGTCCCCATACCCAGCGCGGCGCCATCCTCCGCGCAAAGTCGCCGGAGGCATGGACAACTGCTGTGGGTGGTAGAGGGACCGGCCTACAAAGAACTAAGGGAAAGTTGAGGGGCAAAATTCAAGGGTTCAAAACGTTTAGGGTCAAAAAGTAATTCTTGAGGACCAAATTGTAAAGTAGGTCAAAATGGCCTTCCCTTAGGTCCAAATTTTGGTAGAAACCTAATTTGAACCTAAGGAATCCAATGGTAAGGTTTTATTTTAGGTTTGACTGCGTTTGACCAGTCAATTTGCATAAAAACCCAAATTAGGTCAAAAATTTGGTATGGTTCTCAATCTAGGTCAAGATAGGTTCCAATGGTCAAATTGAAGGTTCTAAACCCTATGGGATGTTTTTTCATGAATTTTAGAGGGTTTAATTGATTTTTATCTTGCCTGAAACTTCGTAAATTAAAGCGAATTTGTTTTAAGGTTATAGAATGTTATTTAATTCCTAGAAGTTGCTATAACCTTTTTCAGATCAAATCATCCCACTTTCTTTCTTATTAAGCCTACTTGACCTGAGTTTAGATCCTTAGACATCCCGTTTGTGTACTGCATTGGTAAAATTGTAGTTTTACCCCTTGTGAATTGCTTTATGCTTAAGTTTATAGTTCTTTGATTTAGGCTTTCCTTTAGGTTTTGTAGGAGCTTTTGTATACTTATTTAGGTCAAAATGTGCTAGTTAGGGTTTATGATGAGGCTCTCATCACATCCAATTCTCCGTATTACGGTGTTCTTGTTTACATTTCCCGTGGGGTTCGTATAGGAGTTTCTTTTTCACATCCGGGTTGGAATGTACGGAACAAACGGTTCAGTTTCCATTTTATCACAGTAGGGGTCCATTTTAGATAAAAATCGGTAGCTTTTGATTACTCAATCATTCACATGCAGTTTCCTCTAACATAGTGTTCATGCCATGACCTAGGGTTCAAGAATTTATTCTCGAGTATACGTTTATTCCTTCCTAGGGTTCATCTCAAGTCGTAGGATTACTTACTTGCATGTATTAAATTAGAGATTTAAGGTTGTAACCACTCTACCTGGGTAACTGGGTGGAATGGGGGCTCGCACAGTGGCTCCCGACGTCTCTGCAGGCCCCATACACCCAACGGATTGAAGGCCTAAAACATGGATTGATGGGCCAAAAGGTTCAGAATGATATAAGCAAGGTATCATTATACAGAGAAACTCGTACGGAAATAGAGACGGTTTGTTTGCGGAAAAGTGGGAATAATATGGCCTTGCACAGCCTAAAAACACACTGTCAGACGAAAATCAGACGTCTTAAAACAGTTCTCAGGGATACCTCTCTCGATGTTCTGCTATCAGACGTCTGGAACTCAATGCCGACGTCCAAGGACTCCGTCCGACATCTGGGGGTGCTCCTGGACGTCTAAAATTGCCTCGGCTACGCTTTCGCCTTCTGGCACATACACGTCGCTGTCAAGACTTGTCAGAGAGAAAAGTACGGAAAGTAGATCTCTACCAGATGTCTTGCTCTACCTTCGAATGTCCAGTAAGACGTCTGGGTGTCTCTCTGGTCGTCTGATTCCACAGAAAATGACTTCCGCGGAACCGGTCTGACTCCCCTCGCCTGCAGGCGCTGCAGCAGAACGACGCTGCACCCTCCGCTCTCACACTTCCTCTCACTCGGGCTCTCCACTCTTCACTCGCTCTTGCCCTCGCTCTGCTCTCGGCTAAGGGGTGGGCAACGAAGAGGAGGGGGAGAGGCTTATAAAGGGAGAAGAGGTGAGGAGGGCGAGATGGCGAAGCATGGCACGGAGTGGCGTCGTAGGAGGAGGTGTGGTGAGGCGCGGTGAGGGAGGGAGTATGGTATACGTACGGTTTGCGCCGAAAAGCATTTTCAGACGTCTGGTGAACATCCAAGACGTCCGGACAGATGCCTGGTGAACATCCCAGACGTCTTAAATGACTAAAAGGTGGTGGGTTGTTTCAAGGAGCTTGATGAAGGAGAAGAAGCTTCGCGTGAAGCGAAAGCATGAAGATCAAGGTGAATAGGATATATACATTTGTTCTTGTATTTATGTGTCTTGTACTTTGCTTTTTTATTTCTTTAGATTCTTGTAAAGAGCCCAAAGTACCTTACCTTAGTCGTAGGAAACCTTACACCTTACTAGGACACATAAACAAACATTTAGATAAATCAAAAAATCAAAATAGGCTTTAGACAGCCCGATCAGACATCCAATCTGAACCTCAGACGTCTAATCTTGATCTTTAAGACGTCTGACCTTTTGTCCAGACGTTCAAACACTTAGGCTGAACTTAGTGTGTCCTGTCCATTGATTTCAGACAAGCATTCCATACTCCAGACATCTTAAAAGACGTTTGATGCCATTGATAGATATCCAACAATAGGATCGTTGGTCTGTCAGAAGATAATTCTCGGATATTATCCTATAATTAGCTCTATAACACTTTCAGACATTCGTAGAGCATCCCAGACGTCTGATAAATAGACATTAGGGTAAGATTTGACCTAAATCACCTTTTTTCAGACCTAATAGCCGTTTAAGCCTCGGGAAATCAATTCCCGCAGATATCTCTCATTCCAAATGTCCAGACATCTTGCCAAACGTTCTATGTGTCGTTTGACCCTTATAACACTAGAACCTTATTTTGATCCGGTAAAAACAGGAAGAAAACCAACCATCTCAGGATTAGACGTCTGAATAGTTTCCCAAATGTCTTAGAAGTGATTCTTAGACGTCCATCTCGATCCAACTCAGTTTAAATCATCAACTCTTCTAGATTAGACGACTGACTTTTAGATCAGATGAAGACCCAGATGTCTGACCTTAATTTAAGACGGCTCTTGTAACGACCCGGTTCCCGAGTCCCTACGAGACACGAGAACCGGACCGACCCAACTAATCCCAAGACCTAGTCGTCCAACGAGGAAGTAACCAAAAGAGCAGTAAAATAAACCACATTCAGCATGAATATAACTAACAGTAAGAAAGTACAGCAGTAAGGAAAGAAACTACCACAGTATGTGTTGGTGCTAGAGCACCACGATCATTTGTTTTGATGATAACAAAACACGTGTTATTTAACATTTGCAATTTGAGTCCTAGATTTCAGGTCAATTGCAAATGAAGACGTGTTTAGACGGAACTCGAGCTCGCATCCAGGACGGATTGGAGGAGCTTGACGGAAAATAGAGGAGGTTCGCGTGGAGCGAAAGATTGGAGATGGAAGACAAGAAGAATAGGATAGATTCTTTTTTATCCTTTCATGTATCTCTTGTATTTATTTTCTTGCTCTTTATTTTCCTTAGACATTATGTTAAAGAGCCTCAAAGAACCCTAACAGTAGTCCTAGGAACACCTGCACAACCCTAGGATACGTAGGTTTTCTGTAGAACACTTAGAAAACCAATATAGGGTTAAAACTGACTTTCCAGACGTCTAATTCACTAATCAGACGTCTGATAAAGGATTTTAAGACGTCTGACTGTTGTTTCAGACGTCTGATAACTGTTAGGCTGGACATAGTTAGTTCTGTCTGATGAATTCGGACGTCCAGACCTTATACCAGACGTCTTAGGAGACGTCTGATGACTTTGCCAGACGTCCAGTCAGTGGACCGTTGGCTGGCTTAGAAGACACTCAAGAATATGACCGTTAGAGCCTTATCAGACGTCCATAGGACTTCACAGACGTCTGATAAATGACCGTTTTGCCTCGGCTGACCCAAAATCTCTTCTCAGAGATTTTCTAGCCGTTGCAACGTTTGGAAATCAATTCCCACGGCAAAAGTAGGTTTCCAGACGTCCAGACTTAGTGCCAGACGTCCTCTATGTCGTCTGATGGACTTGTACAAAAACCCTGTTTAGATCTGATTCAAGTCAGGGAGAAACCCGCATAGAATCAGACGTCTGACCTTGGAATCAGACGTCTTAAAGTGGCCTTCCAGACGTCTGATGCCAGAGTTAGACGTCTGATAACCCTGTCAAATGCAATCATTGTCCTGATTTCGGCCTGATTCTCTTGGGCTTTGCACCCAACGGCTATGGAAGCTTTTTCAAGCCTTCCAAAGCCTTCCTAAGGCCTCTATAAATAGAGGGGAGCCTTTGCAACATAAAAACACACAAGATATACACTAAGAAAGACACAAGACACACTTAGCTATACACTCTCACACTCTTGTGTCCAAGAAGCTCTTGCTCTCTAAGCTCAAGTTCTACATCTTGAGAGCATCCAGCCGTTGCGCACCCGCTCTCCCGCCGTTGTCTACGAGAGCGAAGTTGCGCCGTCGCGTGGCTCACGCACCCGCGTCATCGTCGACGCACTCCTTGCAAAGGGGAGTTTCCTAAATCCTATAGAAGCTTAGGTTTATTACTTTGTTGGCTCTATAGGTTTGTTTTATTTTACCTTTGTAATTTGGTTGGGTATTCGCTTTGCGAATTCCCGTCTCCTTCGTGGGACAAAATCCTTCTCGTGGAGAGAAGGGGTTGAGGAACGCTACCCTCGTACTTGTAGCGTGGTTGTATTGAGGTTGAATCACCCTCGTTCAAAGTGATTCGGTTAGTGGATTTGATCAACTTGGTTGATCGGAAAATCCTAACTCGAGAGGGTTAGGTGGTGGTTTTCACCCGGTTTGGGTTTCCACCTAAAAATTACTTGTGTACATTTTGTGATTGCCTATTTTGTGATATTGTTTATATTTATTTCCGCAATTATTACGTCACCCCCTCCTAGTAGGGACTTTCAATTGGTATCAGAGCAGGTCTCGCGTAATCGGCGTTACAAACCGGCGAGGATCTAGATCATGGAGGGAAGCATAGCCGCAGTCAGAATCTCCGAAGGGCAATCCACCGTCCGACCACCCTATTTCGACGGGAGGGACTTCGGATATTGGAAGTTGAGAATGAAGACGTGGCTTCAAGCCACGGACTTCGCTCTATGGGGATGTTGCGAAACCCCATACGAGATCCCGAAGCGACCCCAAGGAGGCTACTCGCAGCTGCAGATTCAAGATCTCTCACTCAACGCAAGGGCAATGAATGCCTTGTATTGCGCGTTGAGTCCGGAAGAGTTCGAGAAAATCCAAGAGTGCACCACCGCCCACGAGATATGGAGGAGGTTGGAAGGCACTCATGAGGATTCCAGCTCGGAGGAAGAAGAAGAAGAAAAAGAAGAAGAAACCACTTGCTTTGGTTTCATGGCCAGAGGAAGCAATAGCGACAGCGAAAGCGGAAGCGACAGCGACAATGAGGTAAGTTATGATCTTCAAGAAGCTTTTAATGAACTTTTTGAGATTAGTAAATCACTTAGGGTAGAAAATAAAAGCATTAAAAAGAACCTTAGTTTTCTTAGAAATGAAAATGATAGGTTAGAAAAACAACTCAAGGATATAGAGACTAGTCCTAAGGATAATAACCTGTTATTAGAAAATCAAGACCTCATCAATGAAAATAATAAGTTGATTGAGGAAAATGATAGTCTTAAGTTAGAAATTTCTGATTTAAAGACTAAGATGAATACTATAGAAAGAGAAATTGCATGTCTTAGGGAAAGCTCTAACAAACTAATCAACAAAGTAGATGATTTATATAGCCCTAAGATTGAGAAAGGATCTCCATCAAGGAGACCCGCTAACAGATCCGGATTCAAGTCCACTTGGATACCGAAAAAAAAATTAGAATCTTGTTTTGTAGGGTTCAGGGATAATTACAACATAAGGGACTGGACCTACAAGCTCAAGGCTGGTCAACTTAAGTTGGGAGAACCAATGAGTAGACCAAGGAGGAGAAGAAGAAGACCGACGAGACGGCGAACAAATGACGGACCCGCCGCACGTCAACCACCAGATTGGAGACCAGCACCAATGCCCGGGCCTCCAAGCCACGGATGGGAGCCCCATCTGATGTGGCATCCACCACCACCATTCGGGCCATTTTATTGGCCATGGTAGGTGAGGTAAAATTCTTAACCCTATCTTTTTATCAGTAGCATTTAGATAGGGGGAGTTAAAATTAATGAGCTAATTGTCAATTTTTAAGGGGGAGATATAAGGTAGCTAAATTTCCTTTAGTAAGGGGGAGAAAAATAATAGCTATCTGATTGTTACAAAAAGGGGGAGGACATTACCTTTGTTAAAATAAATTCATAGAAGAGCATGTTTTAAGGGGGAGTTATAGGAAATGTAAAATCAATTAAACCTTTTTGATAATGTCAAAAAGGGGGAGGATTTTTATGCATTATTATTTACGGTTTTGTCATCATCAAAAAGGGGGAGATTGTTGGTGCTAGAGCACCACGATCATTTGTTTTGATGATAACAAAACACGTGTTATTTAACATTTGCAATTTGAGTCCTAGATTTCAGGTCAATTGCAAATGAAGACGTGTTTAGACGGAACTCGAGCTCGCATCCAGGACGGATTGGAGGAGCTTGACGGAAAATAGAGGAGGTTCGCGTGGAGCGAAAGATTGGAGATGGAAGACAAGAAGAATAGGATAGATTCTTTTTTATCCTTTCATGTATCTCTTGTATTTATTTTCTTGCTCTTTATTTTCCTTAGACATTATGTTAAAGAGCCTCAAAGAACCCTAACAGTAGTCCTAGGAACACCTGCACAACCCTAGGATACGTAGGTTTTCTGTAGAACACTTAGAAAACCAATATAGGGTTAAAACTGACTTTCCAGACGTCTAATTCACTAATCAGACGTCTGATAAAGGATTTTAAGACGTCTGACTGTTGTTTCAGACGTCTGATAACTGTTAGGCTGGACATAGTTAGTTCTGTCTGATGAATTCGGACGTCCAGACCTTATACCAGACGTCTTAGGAGACGTCTGATGACTTTGCCAGACGTCCAGTCAGTGGACCGTTGGCTGGCTTAGAAGACACTCAAGAATATGACCGTTAGAGCCTTATCAGACGTCCATAGGACTTCACAGACGTCTGATAAATGACCGTTTTGCCTCGGCTGACCCAAAATCTCTTCTCAGAGATTTTCTAGCCGTTGCAACGTTTGGAAATCAATTCCCACGGCAAAAGTAGGTTTCCAGACGTCCAGACTTAGTGCCAGACGTCCTCTATGTCGTCTGATGGACTTGTACAAAAACCCTGTTTAGATCTGATTCAAGTCAGGGAGAAACCCGCATAGAATCAGACGTCTGACCTTGGAATCAGACGTCTTAAAGTGGCCTTCCAGACGTCTGATGCCAGAGTTAGACGTCTGATAACCCTGTCAAATGCAATCATTGTCCTGATTTCGGCCTGATTCTCTTGGGCTTTGCACCCAACGGCTATGGAAGCTTTTTCAAGCCTTCCAAAGCCTTCCTAAGGCCTCTATAAATAGAGGGGAGCCTTTGCAACATAAAAACACACAAGATATACACTAAGAAAGACACAAGACACACTTAGCTATACACTCTCACACTCTTGTGTCCAAGAAGCTCTTGCTCTCTAAGCTCAAGTTCTACATCTTGAGAGCATCCAGCCGTTGCGCACCCGCTCTCCCGCCGTTGTCTACGAGAGCGAAGTTGCGCCGTCGCGTGGCTCACGCACCCGCGTCATCGTCGACGCACTCCTTGCAAAGGGGAGTTTCCTAAATCCTATAGAAGCTTAGGTTTATTACTTTGTTGGCTCTATAGGTTTGTTTTATTTTACCTTTGTAATTTGGTTGGGTATTCGCTTTGCGAATTCCCGTCTCCTTCGTGGGACAAAATCCTTCTCGTGGAGAGAAGGGGTTGAGGAACGCTACCCTCGTACTTGTAGCGTGGTTGTATTGAGGTTGAATCACCCTCGTTCAAAGTGATTCGGTTAGTGGATTTGATCAACTTGGTTGATCGGAAAATCCTAACTCGAGAGGGTTAGGTGGTGGTTTTCACCCGGTTTGGGTTTCCACCTAAAAATTACTTGTGTACATTTTGTGATTGCCTATTTTGTGATATTGTTTATATTTATTTCCGCAATTATTACGTCACCCCCTCCTAGTAGGGACTTTCAATTGGTATCAGAGCAGGTCTCGCGTAATCGGCGTTACAAACCGGCGAGGATCTAGATCATGGAGGGAAGCATAGCCGCAGTCAGAATCTCCGAAGGGCAATCCACCGTCCGACCACCCTATTTCGACGGGAGGGACTTCGGATATTGGAAGTTGAGAATGAAGACGTGGCTTCAAGCCACGGACTTCGCTCTATGGGGATGTTGCGAAACCCCATACGAGATCCCGAAGCGACCCCAAGGAGGCTACTCGCAGCTGCAGATTCAAGATCTCTCACTCAACGCAAGGGCAATGAATGCCTTGTATTGCGCGTTGAGTCCGGAAGAGTTCGAGAAAATCCAAGAGTGCACCACCGCCCACGAGATATGGAGGAGGTTGGAAGGCACTCATGAGGATTCCAGCTCGGAGGAAGAAGAAGAAGAAAAAGAAGAAGAAACCACTTGCTTTGGTTTCATGGCCAGAGGAAGCAATAGCGACAGCGAAAGCGGAAGCGACAGCGACAATGAGGTAAGTTATGATCTTCAAGAAGCTTTTAATGAACTTTTTGAGATTAGTAAATCACTTAGGGTAGAAAATAAAAGCATTAAAAAGAACCTTAGTTTTCTTAGAAATGAAAATGATAGGTTAGAAAAACAACTCAAGGATATAGAGACTAGTCCTAAGGATAATAACCTGTTATTAGAAAATCAAGACCTCATCAATGAAAATAATAAGTTGATTGAGGAAAATGATAGTCTTAAGTTAGAAATTTCTGATTTAAAGACTAAGATGAATACTATAGAAAGAGAAATTGCATGTCTTAGGGAAAGCTCTAACAAACTAATCAACAAAGTAGATGATTTATATAGCCCTAAGATTGAGAAAGGATCTCCATCAAGGAGACCCGCTAACAGATCCGGATTCAAGTCCACTTGGATACCGAAAAAAAAATTAGAATCTTGTTTTGTAGGGTTCAGGGATAATTACAACATAAGGGACTGGACCTACAAGCTCAAGGCTGGTCAACTTAAGTTGGGAGAACCAATGAGTAGACCAAGGAGGAGAAGAAGAAGACCGACGAGACGGCGAACAAATGACGGACCCGCCGCACGTCAACCACCAGATTGGAGACCAGCACCAATGCCCGGGCCTCCAAGCCACGGATGGGAGCCCCATCTGATGTGGCATCCACCACCACCATTCGGGCCATTTTATTGGCCATGGTAGGTGAGGTAAAATTCTTAACCCTATCTTTTTATCAGTAGCATTTAGATAGGGGGAGTTAAAATTAATGAGCTAATTGTCAATTTTTAAGGGGGAGATATAAGGTAGCTAAATTTCCTTTAGTAAGGGGGAGAAAAATAATAGCTATCTGATTGTTACAAAAAGGGGGAGGACATTACCTTTGTTAAAATAAATTCATAGAAGAGCATGTTTTAAGGGGGAGTTATAGGAAATGTAAAATCAATTAAACCTTTTTGATAATGTCAAAAAGGGGGAGGATTTTTATGCATTATTATTTACGGTTTTGTCATCATCAAAAAGGGGGAGATTGTTGGTGCTAGAGCACCACGATCATTTGTTTTGATGATAACAAAACACGTGTTATTTAACATTTGCAATTTGAGTCCTAGATTTCAGGTCAATTGCAAATGAAGACGTGTTTAGACGGAACTCGAGCTCGCATCCAGGACGGATTGGAGGAGCTTGACGGAAAATAGAGGAGGTTCGCGTGGAGCGAAAGATTGGAGATGGAAGACAAGAAGAATAGGATAGATTCTTTTTTATCCTTTCATGTATCTCTTGTATTTATTTTCTTGCTCTTTATTTTCCTTAGACATTATGTTAAAGAGCCTCAAAGAACCCTAACAGTAGTCCTAGGAACACCTGCACAACCCTAGGATACGTAGGTTTTCTGTAGAACACTTAGAAAACCAATATAGGGTTAAAACTGACTTTCCAGACGTCTAATTCACTAATCAGACGTCTGATAAAGGATTTTAAGACGTCTGACTGTTGTTTCAGACGTCTGATAACTGTTAGGCTGGACATAGTTAGTTCTGTCTGATGAATTCGGACGTCCAGACCTTATACCAGACGTCTTAGGAGACGTCTGATGACTTTGCCAGACGTCCAGTCAGTGGACCGTTGGCTGGCTTAGAAGACACTCAAGAATATGACCGTTAGAGCCTTATCAGACGTCCATAGGACTTCACAGACGTCTGATAAATGACCGTTTTGCCTCGGCTGACCCAAAATCTCTTCTCAGAGATTTTCTAGCCGTTGCAACGTTTGGAAATCAATTCCCACGGCAAAAGTAGGTTTCCAGACGTCCAGACTTAGTGCCAGACGTCCTCTATGTCGTCTGATGGACTTGTACAAAAACCCTGTTTAGATCTGATTCAAGTCAGGGAGAAACCCGCATAGAATCAGACGTCTGACCTTGGAATCAGACGTCTTAAAGTGGCCTTCCAGACGTCTGATGCCAGAGTTAGACGTCTGATAACCCTGTCAAATGCAATCATTGTCCTGATTTCGGCCTGATTCTCTTGGGCTTTGCACCCAACGGCTATGGAAGCTTTTTCAAGCCTTCCAAAGCCTTCCTAAGGCCTCTATAAATAGAGGGGAGCCTTTGCAACATAAAAACACACAAGATATACACTAAGAAAGACACAAGACACACTTAGCTATACACTCTCACACTCTTGTGTCCAAGAAGCTCTTGCTCTCTAAGCTCAAGTTCTACATCTTGAGAGCATCCAGCCGTTGCGCACCCGCTCTCCCGCCGTTGTCTACGAGAGCGAAGTTGCGCCGTCGCGTGGCTCACGCACCCGCGTCATCGTCGACGCACTCCTTGCAAAGGGGAGTTTCCTAAATCCTATAGAAGCTTAGGTTTATTACTTTGTTGGCTCTATAGGTTTGTTTTATTTTACCTTTGTAATTTGGTTGGGTATTCGCTTTGCGAATTCCCGTCTCCTTCGTGGGACAAAATCCTTCTCGTGGAGAGAAGGGGTTGAGGAACGCTACCCTCGTACTTGTAGCGTGGTTGTATTGAGGTTGAATCACCCTCGTTCAAAGTGATTCGGTTAGTGGATTTGATCAACTTGGTTGATCGGAAAATCCTAACTCGAGAGGGTTAGGTGGTGGTTTTCACCCGGTTTGGGTTTCCACCTAAAAATTACTTGTGTACATTTTGTGATTGCCTATTTTGTGATATTGTTTATATTTATTTCCGCAATTATTACGTCACCCCCTCCTAGTAGGGACTTTCAGTATGTACCACCACAACAGTAGAACAACATTCATAATATAATTTGAACTGCAGGTAAAGAAAGTACAACGGAAACAAAAGAGATACAAAAGACAGTGGCAACTCTACTGGACCCTACTCGGCCCAGCGTCCTCTGCAGCCGCTGACCCTGGCTGCTTAACACCTGATCCTGAAAAAGGTAACGAGTGTAACACGTCAGCAAAACGCTGAGTAGAGTGGCAACTAAAACTAAAGACAACAGTAGAGTGTACAGTAGCTGTTATGTTCTATTACTTTCTTTATTCACATCTTTCAATTGTCTCACTATTTCATTTATTCCTCAGATCTTTTTCTTGATCTCGAATGTTCCTCGTGGGAACAATCTTGATTGCAGTCTTTTCCAAAAGTAGAAGTAGCACGTGGTGCTCTCCTGGCCGGGAGAGTCCCCCGTGGTGATCCTACCCTCAGTCAACCACCCCAAGGTCACTGACAGACGTAACGGTGACTACGGCACGCGCGATAAACGCACAGGTAGCTAACCCGTACTGGCACGCGGTCAGTCGTTTCCGTTAACGGGTGCGCCCAAAGCACAGCACGGAACCAGTCCAGGGCAGAGCCCTCTCAGTAACAGGGGTCCAACCCCTCCACAGTAACCAACCCGGGGCCTTGCCCCTCCACAGTCCGCGCACCCTCGCCTGACTACCCTGGTTTGCCCCAGCGGGCCTAAATAGTCGGTGTGGGAGGCTAGCAGAACCCCGGGACCCGTGGGGTAGCTAGTACCTCCCTACACTAGTAGCTCTCCTTGGTACTACGTACGCGAGGGCCAGCAAGTCGGTACAGAGTGGCCAGTCCTAGCCCCGGGTCCCTGGGGCGGCTGGCTCCGCTCTGCACTAAACAGGGGGGACAGTCGCTCTCCTTGGTACTCCGTACTCAAGGGCCAGCTCACTTCCCCAATACTATTCCATTCACTTTCCAGGAGTTCTACTCCTACTTCCCCGTAGGGTTCCATCCTTTTTATTCAAACATCCAGGTTTCACTTTCCAGTTTCACATTCTTACAATCTATGTTCTCAACCACATTATTTATTCACAACAGGTAGCTGTTAATTCAAATTACAGGCAGCTTTATATCTCTTTCCATTTTCCAAGACTGCAGTATTATACATTCCACTAGTTTTCCCATCCTAGGATTCATGCCATATCCTAGGATCTATCATACAATCTAGTTTTCCAGTCCTAGGATTCATACCACACCTAGGAGCTATCATTCCATCTATTTCTCATTCCTAGGATTCATGAAATGTCCTAGGTTCTATTTATGGTTCCATAATTTAACAGATTTTATTAATAACTTAAAGCCACTCTACCAGGTACAACGGGAGTAATGGGGACGTGATCGGGAATCCCGCGTGCCTCCGCGACTCCCAAGACTGCAACTGAAGGAGGTCCTATCACAAGGATCAAACACAAGGAGTGTCTCAAAACAGTGTATAGCTACTGTAGACGGGTAGAGGAATTAATTCTGAAAAGAACGCAACTCGAATCGCGGAAAATGGAACCCGAACGGGCCCTAAACGAGTCGAAAACGACGACACTGTGCAAAATCAGACGTCTGGAACTTCTTCCAGACGTCTTAAAAAGTGGATCAGAGAATTACCTGTTCAGCGTGGTTTCCCAGACGTCCATAAGTCTGCGGGGACGTCTGGCCTAGCTCACAGACGTCCGATGGTCACCCCGGACGTCTGGAGGTCACTCCCGCCGTCTAGTACAACAGCCAGACGTCTGATTCGCGTTGGATGGCGAATCACCGAGCCTGCGCACACCCATCTCCCTCCCTCAGTACGGTCAGTCGACAGGAAGGAAGAAGAAGACGGAAAACTCACCTTTCAGACGTCTGGAAGGTCTTCCAGAAGTCGCCCTCGCCGTCTGGCTATCAACCCAGACGTCTGATTCTGGAAATTCTTCCAGAATCAGGGCGCCACACGGCCTCTGCTCGCGACGCCGCCCGCGTCGCACCTCGCGCGCCTGCTGCTCAGACCACAGTAGTCCCCCCTCCGCGTCACTCCGCGCCCTCCGCCGGCCGGCCTTAGCAGCCCCGGCGAGCTCGCCCTCACGGCAAAGCTCTGCTCTCGCACGCCGCACGTCCTTCGCGCTCACTGCGGCCGCCGCTGCCGCCCTCGCGCTCACGCTCACTGGCTGAAGGAGAAGAAGGAGGAGATGGTGGAGACGACGGGAGGGAGCACGTGGCCTTTTAAGGCTGCGTGAGGAGGAGAGAGAGGACGCGGTAGGCGTCTGCAGCTGCAGGGAAAGAGGGAATAAGCGAATATCCGGTCTGCGCGCTCAGGCACGCAGACGACCCGCGCGTGTCAAAATTAACAGATTTCTAGACATCTGGAAACGATCCCAAACGTCTGGTCAGACGTCTGGATGTGATCCCAGACGTCTGGTACGACGTCTGGGGCACGCATTCGTTACAATATAACAAACTCAAAGGAAGTTTCATCCCCGAAACTTGCGCCAACTAGGGTGAGGGAAAAGACGTCCAAATAACCATAACAAACTCAAAGAGGGCTGAAGCCGGTCCGAAAAGACGTACCCGCGAAAAGCTCCGGGTACCGCTCCCGCATTGCCGCCTCAGGCTCCTAGGTAGCCTCCTGACGTGCCTTCGTGCGTGTGTGTTAAGAGGTGTCGTTATAGTTGCACTTGATACGTCGGTTTTAAAAGAAGTAAACGGAGGTGAGTCCGAGTGTCGATCTCAGGGAGGCATGGAAATCGGATTTTGTTTACCACTTGTTGTCACGAAAAAGGCGGAGTTTTGCTTGCGAAAGAGACGGTTTTGAAAAGCGAGAGATAGAGAGAGTTTAGGGTTAGAAAGCTCTTGGTTTTGATCATGCACTTTAAACAGAAATTAAAATGGCAACTAAATGGAAAATAATTTCATTAAACATGCATTCATAGTTCATGGTTTACAATATTAAATACATGCTTCAACAAAAGTAAATGAAAGCTTAAAAGAGAGAGAGAGAGAGGTAGAGAGAGAGTGGAGAGCGACGAGGCAGCCACGGTGGTGGAGGAGGCTCCGTCGGCGGCTCGTCGTCTCCGGCGATTACAAGAGTGCCTAAGACCAGCTAGGAGAGGAGTGGAGTAGTTGCAAGTGGGAGAGGATGCCTTGAATGGTGGTAGAAGGGGGTTTAAATAGAGTTAAGGGCTTCCTAAAAGAAGAATGTGCTTTAGCGACATCCAGAACGTCGCTAAAACTGCTTCCAGATACGTCGGTGAAGGCCTTCTGCCGCCGGTCAGCCGCCCGCCCCTCTCTCTCTTCAGGCGCGATCCGTGGCTGTCGAACGAGAGCCGTCCGATTGATGATCGGACGGCTGAGATCCTCCCGCGCCTGCGCTAGGATCGCGCTTCGGGTGCGCGTGCGCGCGCGCGTTTCCGCCCGGCGTGCGCGCGTACGTGGGAGGTGGGGCGCTGTCGTCGCGCCGCGTGGCGCAATCCTAGCCGCTCGCATCTGATCGCGCGGCTCAATTTTGCCGCGCCCTTCGCCCGCAAGTGATTTTCGCTCCGCGCGATTCGAACGCGCGTCGCCGCAACGCGGGCGTGCGCGCTAACCGTTGCGCCACGCCCGCGCTTTGTCGCGGAGACCGCGGGCGAGCGCGCGGATCTCGGCCGTTCGATCGAAGATCAACGGCCGAGATGCGTCCTTGGGTGGCTTGGGGGCGTGCGGGCGGCGGGGGCGGGGCGACGTGGCGCGTTCTAGGCCGTTGATCTCCAGATCAACGGTCAGGATTTCTTAGGCCCATTGTGGGAGCTCCGGATGTCGGATTTGGCCGATTTTGAGTCCGTTAGACTCCGTTCGTCGTCCTGAATCCATCCGTGCGGTCCGATTGCTCATCTGAGGCCTGCTTTGACAAATGCTTTACACAAATGGCCATTAATACAGTTTATAAGCAATCTTGGTACTTGATGCATGCAATGCTCCTATTCTACTTTATGTTGTGCCTTTTATTCTAAAGATGGGCCATATTCAACCTAATTACTACCCCCTTACGTGGTGTTATCATACCCCCATGCTTACTCCTTGCTAGTCCCTAGCAAGGTTTATTCTAGCCTTTATTTCTTTGACGAATTCAAGAAGTAATTGCTTAGGCACTTCGTTACTTGTTAATAAGAGGAACTATACGAAGATCTTAATCTACAAAGACTAAGCAGCGCCCGGGTGTCTGCCAAAATATGAATCGCCTGAATCCTTGCTTTGTATATATAACTATACTTATGTATACGTATATATCTATATATGTCTTTTTAGAATTTTTAAAATTCAGTGTGGGTTGGTAACTTTTTACGGCCACCCAACCCACCCAAAACTCGGTCAAAACCCTAAGTGCTAAGCATCTTGGTGTGAATGTTGTGATAGACTTACTTAACGGTAATTGAGACAGACTTCGTGTTTCTACGCCTCTAGGTGACCGGAAAAGAAAATAAATTTTTGCCTGAAGGTGTATTTGTTCGATTGGTAGCTTTCTCCCTGCGTTCATTTTACTTGGGGTCAACACAAGGATTTTCCAGTGTATATCTCCCCGGCTTGTACTACTTCCCCGCTTCTTCCTTAGGTGTTTTTGGTCTTCTTTTTTTGTGCAATTATTGAGCTGGGCTCTGGACAACCGACCAATGGGCTGTTACCCACGATCACTTGCCAGCCATACTTGTGCGGTGAAGTGTGGTTTATTTTCTTCTTTTTTTCTTTTTTTTTAATTATTATTATTTTTTTTTTTTTACGTAGGTGGCTTCCCTAATCTCAAATGTACCTAGAGGCAGTGAAAAAGAAATGGCCTGTGGCTGGGTTCTGGACAACATGCCAATGGGCTGTTACCCACGACAACTTGCCAGCCATACCACCCTAGAGAGTTCATTAGCTACCCAATTTTTGTCAAAATCTCCGAGAAGTGAGTCTGTGCAAAAATGTGTGTAGATGCTTAGACTCAAAGTTTTCCTGAGTTAGAGGGTGAGTTGATAAGTCGTATACTTATTACCTTATTTATTAGGTGGATTAGAATAGCTTAAAGTTGCAAGGGTTCGCCGCTAAATCCATATTTTAATGGACACCAGGGCTAATTAAGATTGAAGGCCTGAAAAGTATAAGTGTTTAAGTTCTTTTTGTATTATTTCCCACTATTGACAAGTTTCTAATGCCTAAGTTTTTCTTCCTAAATTCTTTTTTTTTTTTTTTTTAATCAATTAATTTATTCATTCAGACTGATTAATTAAGCTCAGGATTATGCAGTTTACCATCCCCCCCCATGCTTAAGTTGGACAATGTCCTCATTGGCAGATGCATGGATGCAAAAGGGTTCAACAAGATAGTACCTGAGTGACGTAAACTACCAGATCAGTCTGAATCCGCTGGGTTGCCTCCCAGGAAGCGCTGAGTTTAACGCCTCCAGCTGGGCGGTGCACAAACAGGAATGACTTGGTCAAGAAGGTATGTTCAAAATTAACCAGACCCAAAATCAGAAGTCCACAGATGCGGATAAGGTTGTGGTGGAGTCCCGTTCGTAAGGGGCGGGAATTCTGTAACAGATATATCATGCATGCCCGTGTCAGATCCTCTCTTAGTTTGTGGGCATGCAAACAAGTTGTTGTGGACGAACGCACCCCAAATATGACATGCCAAACACTAAAGATGTAGGTCTTATATTCAGCTTGTGTTCCCATAAAATTGTAATCCATCGAAAGTGTATCAATTCTAGTGCATTCGGGTTGCGGGATCTTTATTCTGGTAGGGCAAGTAACAAAGTCCAGAGTTTCATACTGAGCCCTACAACCAAGCATCAGCCTTCTCTTCAAAGACGAATCCATCTCTTCCGCAACTATGATTTCATTGCTCATTCCCTCCAAGCCCTTGATCTCAAGAATATTTTCTTCAACCTCCTTTGTATCAGATTCACTGTTTGGGGTTGCATTAGAGGTAGGGTCAATTTCATCCTCTAAATCATATTCTTTCTCTCGGCCCTCATCCAAATTTGTGATGGGGATTCTAACCAATTCATAATCAATTTCTTTGAAATTGTAACTCCATTCTCCATTTCCGACGTTGGCTGCTACTCCCACCGGATTACTTGTCTTGAGCTGATTAGATTCAGATTCCAAGGTCTCTCCCCTCACCTTCTCAGTTTCCTCCTGATGTTTGTTCTCAATGCTCCCCAAATTGTGCTCCAAGGAATCCTTACTTTCCTTATCCACTGAGCTATCCAACTCCTGAGGGGTATCAATGGTGGACTGAACCAAATCAGGATGACTAGGTGTAGTCCAATTGATCATGGTAGGTCCTTGCTTTATGAATTCCATGAATGGCGTTGTATGCAACAGCTTTCTTTGGCCTTCTTCCCCCAATTGTTGGAACAACTCCAACATGGCATGTTGCCCTTTAACCAATTCTTGATTCTGTCTGTGTAGTTCTAACTGGAGGTTATCAAGAATTGACATGGTGTCATTTGGTGTCCTTTGGATTTCCTCCTTGAAATCCAGGTTAAGAGAGTATGGTTGAGGTTGTGGATCAGAATCCATATTGGTGTTTAGGTTCTTGGGTGGGTCCTCTATTCTGTCATGTTCAGGGTCCAGTTCTTCAAGAGGAACCATTCTCTGTTTGGTCCTACTCCAGAATAGTTGAGGTTCTAAGTCTTCCTCCCAGTCAGATTCTTCATCAGGGGACCAAATCAGAGGTTGATGATCCTGGGCTTGCCTAGATTTCTGATCATTTTCTGATTTCCATTTGTCTAGAACTCCTTCTAATCCAAAGGTCAAGTAGGCAAGGTTGTTGAATTCAAATGACCTTTCTTGGTTATTATCTTGAGATGGGTAGGGTTCTTGGTGTTCTCCTAAAGTGTAGGTCCTATCACAGTAGAGCGGGTCGGACCTAAATGAGGAGGCATCGTGAGGACAATCGAGATATGGAGCCCCATGATTTGAATCGTACCCTTGGGTGGCTATGTTGGGTGTATTCCAATAAGAGGTTGGTGTGGTTTGGTCATAGTTGGGCCAAGAGGGATATTCCAGGTTGCATCCCCAACTTGGTGGTTGGTTAGCCCAAGTCGGCTGTGGGTATGGTCTACTTGGGTTAGCATACAAATCCTGTTGGGGGTAATTTGGGTAAGATGGATAGGCATTGAAATCCATGGAAGAAATGGAGGGATGCAGGAAGAACAGATGAGAGAGAGTTGTGCACTCAATCAAACAAACAAGCCTAATCCTTATGGTGTATTCCTTAGGAGACCTAGAAATCTCACAAAGGTTGATTAAGTCCGTAAACACTGGACTCCCCTTCCCAAGGCTAATCTGGCCAGGTTGATTACGAGGGGATTGCAGGGAAGGTTCTTCCTTTGGCTTGCGCCTCCGGTTCCATAGACCCCACAACCACGGTCGTTTGACACTGCCCCGCAGCCTAGTCACCAGATTCTACCAAGGGAATGAAAGCCAAGTGCCTAGCAGAAAAAACCTCACCTTTTAAGACTTAACTCAGTCCTGCCTAGGGCACGTCTACTCAGTTTTAAAGGGCTAGGATAGTGCTTGTGCTTAGGGTGATGTGATGAGGCGTTGATTGGGGTGGTGCCTCTTAATGTTCTACTTTCAAAGTGTGTGCTTCTAGCAAAACATGATTTTCAAGCAAGGATTTGTTAAGATATAGTGTCTTTTTAGTGTTTCATCCTTACTTAAGTACTTTTTAGGGTTGACGTGTCTTAATTTTTTCAAACAAGTTTCAGTGGGCACGTCAAGTTCTGCACACAACTTAGTGAAAGTAGATTTCCTTTTATTTTGTAGAGGCTCTAAAAACCCTAGTGTACTCATCCTAAAGATCGTGCAGCTTCTATTAGATGAGTTAGTTTTAGGGTTGAGTGGTGCGGCCCAGGTCAACTCACGGTGGCTTCGCAAACACCACTCAAGAGAGAAAGAAAAGAACACTCCAAGAATTTGTCCAGTATATTAAAGTGTACATTTTTTTGTAGGGTGGTGTGTTAAGAATGTGGGTCAACCAATCATTCGCCACGCCAATTTTTTTCAATTTTTATGATTTTTTTTAGCTTTTTCACGCAAGCAAACAATGAGAGAGAGAGTACTCACTATCGGTCCTCGAGGCGTCTACTTCCTTGCTACCATAGTGGAATGCGTCGCTTCGCCGTCCATGCGCCGAATTCCTGCATCCGTCAAGTAAAAAGGAAAATAGGGCATTAGACGATATGAGAATGAAGGTGGAATGGAGGTGATAAAACAAATCCGTTGCCTCCCCGGCAACGGCGCCAAAAACTGACGTGCCTTCGTGCGTGTGTGTTAAGAGGTGTCGTTATAGTTGCACTTGATACGTCGGTTTTAAAAGAAGTAAACGGAGGTGAGTCCGAGTGTCGATCTCAGGGAGGCGTGGAAATCGGATTTTGTTTACCACTTGTTGTCACGAAAAAGGCGGAGTTTTGCTTGCAAAAGAGACGGTTTTGAAAAGCGAGAGATAGAGAGAGTTTAGGGTTAGAAAGCTCTTGGTTTTGATCATGCACTTTAAACAGAAATTAAAATGGCAACTAAATGGAAAATAATTTCATTAAACATGCATTCATAGTTCATGGTTTACAATATTAAATACATGCTTCAACAAAAGTAAATGAAAACTTAAAAGAGAGAGAGAGAGAGGTAGAGAGATAGTGGAGAGCGACGAGGCAGCCACGGTGGTGGAGGAGGCTCCGTCGGCGGCTCGTCGTCTCCAGCGATTACAAGAGTGCCTAAGACCAGCTAGGAGAGGAGTGGAGTAGTTGCAAGTGGGAGAGGATGCCTTGAATGGTGGTAGAAGGGGGTTTAAATAGAGTTAAGGGCTTCCTAAAAGAAGAATGTGCTTTAGCGACATCCAGAACGTCGCTAAAACTGCTTCCAGATACGTCGGTGAAGGCCTTCTGCCGCCGGTCAGCCGCCCGCCCCTCTCTCTCTTCAGGCGCGATCCGTGGCTGTCGAACGAGAGCCGTCCGATTGATGATCGGACGGCTGAGATCCTCCCGCGCCTGCGCTAGGATCGCGCTTCGGGTGCGCGTGCGCGCGCGCGTTTCCGCCCGGTGTGCGCGCACGCGTGGGAGGTGGGGCGCTGTCGTCGCGCCGCGTGGCGCAATCCTAGCCGCTCGCATCTGATCGCGCGGCTCAATTTTGCCGCGCCCTTCGCCCGCAAGTGATTTTCGCTCCCGCGATTCGAACGCGCGTCGCCGCAACGCGGGCGTGTGCGCTAACCGTTGCGCCACGCCCGCGCTTTGTCGCGGCGACCGCGGGCGAGCGCGCGGATCTCGGCCGTTCGATCGAAGATCAACGGCCGAGATGCGTCCTTGGGTGGCTTGGGGGCGTGCGGGCGGCGGGGGCGGGGCGACGTGGCGCGTTCTAGGCCGTTGATCTCCAGATCAACGGTCAGGATTTCTTAGGCCCATTGTGGGAGCTCCGGATGTCGGATTTGGCCGATTTTGAGTCCGTTAGACTCCGTTCGTCGTCCTGAATCCATCCGTGCGGTCCGATTGCTCATCTGAGGCCTGCTTTGACAAATGCTTTACACAAATGGCCATTAATACAATTTATAAGCAATCTTGGTACTTGATGCATGCAATGCTCCTATTCTACTTTATGTTGTGCCTTTTATTCTAAAGATGGGCCATATTCAACCTAATTACTACCCCCTTACGTGGTGTTATCACCTCCTCGTACCGCTGGCTCCTCCACAAAACCTTTACCAGGCGTACTTGCTTTCATCTCAAACTGCGGACGGTTCAGTCTAGGATCTGCACTGGCCGCTCGGGGTAGGTCAGGTCATCGCTCACCTCGACGCTCTCGTGACTCAGTACGTGACTGGAATCGGCTACGTACTTCCTGAGGTTGGACACGTGGAATACGTCGTGCACACCAGAAAGCTGCGGGGGAAGGGCAAGTCTGTAAGCAACGGGTCCAACCTGCTCCAGGACCTCAAAGGGCCCCACGAACCTCGGCGCAAGCTTCCCTCTCACCCCAAACCGCTGTAAGCCCTTCATGGGCGAAACACGAAGGAAGACGTGGTCCCCAACCTCAAACTGCACATCTCTGCGTCTCCGATCCGCGTAGCTCTTTTGTCTGCTCCTGACAGTGCGGAGTCGTCTGTGGATCTGCTCAACTACCTCTTGACTCTGCCGGATCAACCTGGGGCCAACCTCCCACTTGGTCCCCACCTCAACCCAACTCAAGGGTGCCGTACACTTCCGTCCGTACAGAGCCTCGTAGGGAGCCATGCCGATGCTCGAGTGATAACTGTTGTTGTATACAAACTCTGCCAGGGGCAGGTGCTCCTCCCAAGAGCCCCTCCAGTCCAGTACACAGGCACGCAAAAGGTCCTCAAGTGTCTGTATCGTGCACTCAGACTGTCCGTCCGTCTGGGGGTGGTAAGCCGTGCCAAACCTCAACCTCGTCCCCAAGGCCTGCTGAAACTCAGCCCAAAACTGGGATGGATTAGAAAATCAAGACCTCATCAATGAAAATAATAAATTGATTGAGGAAAATGTTAGTCTAAAAATAGAAATTTCTGATTTAAAGACTAAGATGAATACTATAGAAAAAGAAATCGCATGTCTTAGGGAAAACTCTAACAAATTAATCAATAAAGTAGATAATTTTTATAGCCCTAAGATTGAGAAAGGATCTCCATCAAGGAGACCCGCTAACAGATACGGATCCAAGCCCACTTGGATACCAAAGAAAGAATTAGAATCTTATTTTGTAGGATTCAGGGATAATTACAACACAAAGGACTGGACCTACAAACTCAAGGCTGGTCAACTCAAGTTGGGAGAACCAAGGAGTAGACCAAGGAGGAGAACAAGAAGACTGACGAGACGGCGAACAAACGACGAACCCGCCGCACGTCGACCACCAGATTGGAGACCGGCGCCAATGCCCGGGCCTCCAAGCTACCGATGGGAGCCCCATCCGATGTGGCATCCACCACCACCATTCGGGCCATTTTATTAGCCATGGTAGGTGAGGTAAAATTCTTGACCCTATCTTTTTATAAGCATTTAGATAGGGGGAGTTAAAATTTATAAACTAATTGTCAATTTTTAAGGGGGAGATGCAAGTTAGCTAAATTTCCTTTAGTAAGGGGGAGAAAAATAATAGCTATCTTGTTGTTACAAAAAGGGGGAGAATATCACCTTTGTTAAAATAAATTCATAGAAGAGCATGTCTTAAGGTGGAGTTATAGGAAATTTAAAACCAATCAAACCTTTTTGATAATGTCAAAAAGGGGGAGGATTTTTATGCATTATTATTTACGGTTTTGTCATCATCAAAAAGGGGGAGATGTTGGTACTAAAGCACCACGATCATTTGTTTTGATGATAACAAAACACGTGTTATTTAACATTTGCAATTTGAGTCCTAGATTTCAGGTCAATTGCAAATGTGGACGTGTTTAGACGGAACTCGAGCTCGCATCCAGGATGGATTGGGGAGCTTAATGAAGAACAGAGGAGGTTCGCGTGGAGTGACAGATTGAAGATAGAAGACAAGAAGAATATGATAGATTCTTTTTAATCCTTTCTTGTATCTCTTGTCTTTATTTTCTTGCTCTTTTTATTTTCCTTAGAATATTGTTAAAGAGCCTCAAAGTACCATAACAGTAGTCCTAGGA
This sequence comes from Thalassia testudinum, assembly GCA_037157565.1. Lineage (NCBI taxonomy): Eukaryota > Viridiplantae > Streptophyta > Magnoliopsida > Alismatales > Hydrocharitaceae > Thalassia > Thalassia testudinum. The sequence continues at coordinate 20,661,696 of JAZHRO010000059.1, forward strand.
ACACCGGCACAACCCTAGGATACTTAGGTTTTCTGTAGAATACTTAGAAAACCAATATAGGGCTCAAACAGCACCTCCAGACGTCTAATTCCCAAATAAGACGTCTAATAAAGTATTTTAAGACATCTGACTGTTGTTTCAGACGTCTGATATCTGTTAGGCTGGACATTCCTACTTCTGTCTGATGAAATCAGACGTCCAGACCTTATACCAGACGTCTTAGAAGACGTCTGATGGATTTGCCAGACGTCCAATTAGTGGACCGTTGGCTGGCTTAGCAAACACTCAAGATTATGACCGTTAAAGCCTTATCAGACGTCCTTAGGACTTTCCAGACGTATGATAATTGACCGTTTTGCCTCGGCTGACCCAAAATCTCTTCTCAGAGATTTTCTAGCCGTTGCAACGTTTGGAAATCAATTCCCACAGTAAAAGTAGGTTTCCAGACGTCCATACATAGTGCCAGACGTCCTGTATGTCGTCTGATGGACTTGCGCAAAAACCCTGTTTAGATATGATTCAAGTCAGGAGGAAACCCGCATAGAATCAGACGTCTGACATTTAAATCAGACGTCTTAAAGTGGCCTTCCAGACGTCTGATGCCAGAGTTAGACGTCTAATCACCCTGTCAAATGTAATCATTGTCCTGATTTCGGCCTGATTCTCTTGGGCTTTGTTCCCAACGGCTATAGAACCTTTCCTAAGCCTTCCAAAGCCTTCCTAAGGCATCTATAAATAGAGGAGAGCCTTTGACACACCAAAAACACACTTGTATACACTTAGCTACACACTTTCACACTCTTTTGTGTCCAGAAAAGATCTTGCTCTCCAAGCTTAAGCTCCATTCCCTTGAGAGCATCAAACCTTCGCGCACCCGCTCTCCCGCTGTTGTTCACGAGAGCGACATTGCGCCGTTGCGTGGCTCACGCACCCGCATCATCCTCGACGCACTCCTTGCAAAGGGGAGTTTCCTAATTCCTATAGAAGCTAGGTTCATAATTACTTTGTTGGCTCTATAGGACTTGTTGTTTATTTTATCTTTGTTATTTAGTTGGGTATTCGCTTTGCGAATTTCCGTCTCCTTCGTGGGACAAAATCCTTCTCGTGGAGAGAAGGGGTTGAGGAACTCTACCCTCGTACTTGTAGCGTGGTTGTATTGAGGTTGAATCACCCTCGTTTTAAGTGATTCGGCTTAGTGGATTTTGATCAACTTGGTTGATCGGAAAATCCTAACTCGAGAGGGTTAGGTGGTGGTTTTCACCTGGTTTGGGTTTCCACCTAAAAACATTTGTGTACATTGTGTGATTGGTTTTCTTTGGTGAGATTGCTTTATATTTTATTTCCGCATTTATTACGTCACCCCTCCTAGTAAGGAAAAAAAAAACTACAGGAAGGTCACCTCCCTCAACCAGAACTCGCACTTGCTGTATTTGGCGTACAACCCGCGTCGCCTCAGAGTGTCCAAAACCATCTGCAAGTGCTGTCCGTGCTGCGTCCGATCTCTAGAATAGATGAGTACATCATCTATGAAAACCACCACGAACTGGTCCAAGTACGGTCTAAACACCCGGTTCATCAGGTCCATGAAAGCAGCGGGGGCATTGGCCAGCCCAAACGGCATGACCAAAAACTCGTAGTGTCTGTACCGGGTGCGGAAAGCTGTCTTGGAGACATCGGTCTCCCTGATCCTCAAACTGTGGTATCCAGACCTCAAGTCTATCTTGGAAAACACCGTGGCACCCCGCAACTGGTCAAACAAATCGTCGATCCTCGGCAGCGGATATCTGTTCTTGATGGTGACCCTGTTCAGCTGTCGGTAGTCCACACAAAGACGTAGGGTCCCATCCTTCTTCTTCACAAACAGTACCGGGGCTCCCCAGGGAGACGCACTGGGCCTCACGAAACCTTTCTCCAGAAGGTCCTGCAACTGAGACTTGAGCTCTCGCAGCTCAAGCGGTGCCATCCTGTATGGCGCGGTGGAGATGGGGCTGGTCCCTGGTACTAGTGAGATCTCAAACTCGATCTCACGCTCGGGCGGTAGTCCTGGTAACTCATCTGGAAACACGTCAGGGTACTCTCTGACCACCGGGATGCTCTGGAAGTCTGCCACAGGGCTGGGCTCTGCCACCACACAAGCTAGGAAGCCCTCACACCCCTGGCTCAAAAGTCTCGCCGCCTGAAGTGCCGAAATGCACCTGAAACCTCCATCCACTGGCTGTCCGTGAAACTCGAAAGAAGGAAACTCCGGAATGGAGAAGACAATCTTCCTCTCAAAACAGTCCACCAAGGCATGGTAAGCGGACAGCCAATCCATCCCCAGAATCACTCCAAAGTCCTCCATCTGGATCATAATCAGGTCAGCTGGCAGGCTATGTCCTCCGACGCTGACCTCGCAATCCGTGTACACCTCCTCAGCTACAAACAGCTGACCACTCGGACCTCTGATTACGAACGAATTCTCTAACAGTGTATAATCCTGGTCCAAACTAACTGTGAAACTGGCTGCGACAAACGAGTGCGTAGCGTCGGAATCGAAAAGCGTGTAAACGAGTCTGCCAGAAACTGAAACTGAAACCATACCTGCTACCACCGATCCCGAAGCTCTGGCGTCCCTGTGTGTTAGGGCGTTGATGCGCCCCTCAGCTCTAGGTGCGGACGAAGCAGCCACACTCTGCGTCGGACGGGTAGGTGCTGGTCGGTACCCTCCTCGCGACTGCTGTCCTCCTCGTGCCTGGGAACCGCGGCCTCCTGCGCGCCCTCCAGTGCTCTGCGCGGGAAGTATCTGCTGACCTCTGCCCTAGATGGGCAGTCCCTCCTGACGTGGCCCGGCTGGCCACACTGGTAGCAGAGGGGAACCCGACTCCCGCCCTCAGTGGGTCCCTACTGTCGACTAGGCGGGGGTCCGGTGCTGGCGACTGGCCCCTGTCGAGGGCCCCCAAAGGCCACTGATGGCCCTGCACAACGTGACGGCTCTCCTGCGGACGCCACGTGTCTCCGTTCTCGCCGGCCCTGTGAGAAGTCTGGCTGAAAGGGCCTCTTCCGCCCGCCATCGGTGTCTCGCGCGGACGGGTTGGTCTCCTCATAAGTCATAGCTGCCTCTACCACCCTCGAAAACGTAGGCAGCTTCAGGGGTTTGACATACCCTCGGATCGCAGGCCGGAGCCCCTCGGTGAACCTCCAAAGGCGCTCCTACTCAGTGGCTACCGCTGTCGCTGCAAAGCGGGACAGCTCCAAGAAACGCGTGCGGTACGCGCTCACAGTCATCGTCCCTTGGCGGAGAGTGTGGAACTCCCGCCTCCTCTGGTCCTACCACGTCTGGGGAAAGTACTGCTCGCAGAAGAGGGTGACGAATTGGTCCCACGTCGGCTCGTCCCTCTCCTGTCCCCGGACCTCCCTCCACCACCGGTGTGCCGCACTCTCCAGCTGGTACGTGGGAAAGGCCACGCGGCACTCCACCGGGGGGCGAAGGGTGTCAAAGATCTTCTCCAGCTGCTCAAGCCAGTCCTCTACCTCGGTCGGGTCCTCATCCCCCTTGAAGGAGGGGGGCTTCAGCTTCCGAAACTGTTCGAAAAGCTCGAAGTGGCGCTGTAGGGGAGGTGCTGGTGCACCACCAGGCGAAGGTGCCTCGTGTACAGAAGTGTCGGAGGAAGGTGGGGGCGGCAATGGCCCATCCCCTCCCTCGTGTCCAACGCCGTGTCCGTCGCGTGGTCCCACAGAGGACTCCCCCTCTGTAGCCCCAGGAAGAGGTGCTAGGGGCGGTGGGTGGAGCTCCTCTCGTACAATATCTCGTATCAGTCTGGCGAGGTCCTGGGCCTGGATGCCCGGGAGTGGTGGCTGGTCCACCGAGACGTCAAAAATGGCACATCCACCTCGCCGACCTCGCCCTCGGCCGCGCCCGCGGCCAGTCTCGCCAGTCCCGCGACGAGGCATCTCCTGCAAGGAGACGCGAAATAAAACGGAAACGTCAAAACAAACGGTACCTAACGAAACTTCTAAGAGCTCATGTCAAGAGATATGTTGTGGTGGCTACTCTAGCTATAAACATGTGAATTGGTTATTTTCCAGTCAGTTGATTCACTTCTCGGGACGACTTTGCTCTGATACCATCTTGTAACAACCCGGTTCCCAAGTCCCTACGAGACACGAGAACCGGACCGACTCAACTAATCCCAAGACCTAGTCGTCCAACGAGGAAGTAACCAAAAGAGTAGTAAAATAAACCACATTCAGCATGAATATAACTAACAGTAAGAAAGTAGAGCAGTAAGGAAAGAAACTACCACAGTATGTACCACCACAACAGTAGAACAACATTCATAATATAATTTGAACTGCAGGTAAAGAAAGTACAGCGGAAACAAGAACTACTCACTATAACGGAAACAAAAGAGGTACAAAAGACAGTGGTAACTCTATTGGACCCTACTCGGCCCAGCGTCCTCTGCAGTCGCTGACCCTGGCTGCTCAACACCTGGTCTTGAAAAAGGTAACGAGTGTAACACGTCAGCAAAACGCTGAGTAGAGTGGCAACTAAAACTAAAGACAACAGTAGAGTGTATAGTAGCTGTTATGTTCTATTACTTTCTTTATTCACATCTTTCAATTGTCTCACTATTTCATTTATTCCTCAGATCTTTTTCTTGATCTCGAATGTTCCTCGTGGGAACGATCTTGATTGCAGTCTTTTCCAAAAGTAGAAGTAGCACGTGGTGCTCTCCTGGCCGGGAGAGTCCCCCGTGGTGATCCTACCCTCAGTCAACCACCCTAAGGTCACTGACAGATGCAACGGTGACTACGGCACGCGCGATAAACACACAGGTAGCTAACCCGTACTGGCACGCGGTCAATCGTTTCCGTTAACGGGTGCGCCCAAAGCACAGCACGGAACCAGTCTAGGGCAGAGCCCTCTCAGTAACAGGGGTCCAAGCCCTCCACAGTAACCAACCCGGGGCCTTGCCCCTCCACAGTCCGCGCACCCTCGCCTGACTACCTTGGTTTGCCCCAGCAGGCCTAACAAGTCGATGTGGGAGGCTAGCAGAACCCCAGGGCCCGTGGGGTAGCTAGTACCTCCCTACACTAGTAGCTCCCCTCGGTACTACGTACGCGAGGGCCAGCAAGTCAGTACAGAGTGGCCAGTCCTAGCCCCGGGTCCCTGGGGCGGCTGGCTCCGCTCTGCACTAAACAGGGGGGACAGTCGCTCTCCTTGGTACTCCGTACTCAAGGGCCAGCTCACTTCCCCAATACTATTCCATTCACTTTCCAGGAGTTCTACTCCTACTTCCCCGTAGGGTTCCATCCTTTTTACTCAAACATCCAGGTTTCACTTTCTAGTTTCACATTCTTACAATCTATGTTCTCAACCACGTTATTTATTCACAACAGGCAGCTGTTAATTCAAATTACAGGCAGCTTTATATCTCTTTCCATTTTCCAAGACTGCAGTATTATACATTCCACTAGTTTTCCCATCCTATGATTCATGCCATATCCTAGGATCTATCATACAATCTAGTTTTCCAGTCCTAGGATTCATACCACACCTAGGAGCTATCATTCCATCTATTTCTCATTCTTAGGATTCATGCAATGTCCTAGGTTCTATTTATGGTTCCATAATTTAACAGATTTTATTAATAACTTAAAGCCACTCTACCAGGTACAACGGGAGTAATGGGGGCATGATCGGGAATCCCGCGTGCCTCCGCGACTCCCAAGACTGCAACTGAAGGAGGTCCTATCACAAGGATCAAACACAAGGAGTGTCTCAAAACAGTGTATAGCTACTGTAGACGGGTAGAGGAATTAATTCTGAAAAGAACGCAACTCGAATCGCGGAAAACGGAACCCGAACGGGCCCTAAACGGGTCGAAAACGACGACACTGTGCAAAATCAGACGTTTGGAACTTCTTCCAGACGTCTTAAAAAGTGGATCAGAGAATTACCTGTTCAGCGTGGTTTCCCAGACGTCCATAAGTCTGCGGGGACGTCTGGCCTAGCTCCCAGACGTCCGATGGTCACCCCGGACGTCTGGAGGTCGCTCCCGCCGTCTGGTACAACAGCCAGACGTCTGATTCGCGTTGGATGGCGAATCACCGAGCCTGCGCACACCCATCTCCCTCCCTCAGTACGGTCAGTGGACAGGAAGGAAGAAGAAGACAGAAAACTCACCTTTCAGACATCTGGAAGGTCTTCCAGACGTCGCCCTCGCCATCTGGCTATCAACCCAGACGTCTGATTCTGGAAATTCTTCCAGAATCAGGGAGCCACTCGGCCTCCGCTCGCGACGCCGCCCGCGTCGCACCTCGCGCGCCTGCTGCTCAGACCGCAGCAGTCCCCCCTCCGCGTCACTCCCGCGCCCTCCGCCGACCGGCCCTAGCAGCCCCGGCGAGCTCGCCCTCACGGCAGAGCTCCGCTCTCGCACGCCGCACCTCCTCCGCGCTCACTGCGGCCGCCGCTGCCGCGCTCGCGTTCACGCTCACTGGCTGAAGGAGAAGAGGGAGGAGACGGTGGAGACGACGGGAGGGAGCGCGTGGCCTTTTAAGGCCGCGCGAGGAGGAGAGAGAGGATGCGGCAGGCGTCTGCAGCTGCAGGGAAAGAGGGAATAAGCGAATATCCGGTCTGCGCGCTCAAGCGCGCAGACGACCCGCGTGTGTCGAAATTAACGGATTTCTAGACGTCTGGAAACGATCCCAGACGTCTGGTCAGACGTCTGGATGTGATCCCAGACGTCTGGTACGACGTCTGGGCCACCTCCCAGACGTCTTAAAAGACGTCTGGGGCACGCGTTCGTTACAGCTGATAACCCTCTCGAAATCATAAATGACCCTGATTTCGACCTGATTTACTTTGAATTTATTCCCAATGCTATAAAAGCCTTCCAAGGCCTTCTAAACTCTTCTTAGGGCCTCTATAAATAAAGGGGCATCGTTCCTTTGTAAAATACGCCAAAAAATATTACTTTCCACCACTTTTGTGTCAAAGAAAGAATTATCAAGTAGAAAGTGATCTTGCTCTCCAAGCCGTTGTCTATTCTCTAGAGAGCAACATCTTCGCTGCACACCTGCTCTCCCATTTTCGTTTACGAGAGCGTCTTAGTGCATTGTATGGTTCATACACGACAAGTTGCTAGCCGATGCACTTCAATCAAAGTGAAGTTTCTTTTGCCTATAATAGCTAGATTTCTTACATACTTTGTGACTCTATAGGATATTTGTATCATTGTCTTTGTTTAGGTATTTGCTTTGTAAATTTTCGTCTCCCTTGCAAGACAAATGCCCTTCGTGAAGAGGAGATTGAAGTACACTACCATCGTATAAAGTAGTATCGATTTGAGATATACTAATCTCGTGTAAGTAGTGTCGGTTGTAAAAAGTTAAACTACCCTCATTTGAAGTAGTTCGTTAGTGAATTTGATATACTAGGTAGATCGGAAAATCTTAAACCGTAAGATTTAGATAGTAATTTTTACCTAAAAATCATTGTATTTTGTGATATTATATTTTTTTATTATAATATTTTATTCACATTATTTTATTTTTCACACACACACAAGGAATCTACACTTTAAACATGAGGGATTTGGGATGGGCAGTATGCAGGGAATGTTGGGCTTCTCGGGTGGATTTTTTTTGGTAGGTGTTAATTTTATTTGGCGGATTTTGGTCAAACGGTAAGTAGCTGAACATTAAAATAAAGCTATTTCGGTTCGAATCCCATAAGTCCAACTTTTCCAATCACGAGAAGAGGAGGATTTGTGGAGTTAAACATGAAAAGCCTCACTTTTCAATTCTAACTTCGTTAATGTTAACACTTGAAACATTAATCATCACTTAAGAAATCCCTCTCGCGAAAGCCCTGGTCCGTACGAAAACATTGGGGCTCCGATTAGCCATCCCTGGCCGATTGCACCCCCCTTCCTGCGGATTGTCCCTCTCCTCCCTCGGACCTTCCTCTTCGTAGATCGGACCTACATCTTGACATGCATGGCCTCTCGTGGCCGATCGCGGTGGTTGAGGCCGAGGTGGTGGTGCGTTCGTGGAGGTCGCAGCAAGGGTCGTCCATGGCATGCGCTCGGTGGTGGCAGTCGTGGTCGGCGTGGTGATCGTACATGGCGTGGCGCGGTGGACTCTGTCAAGGTCGTGGCGCGGCGTACAGCCCTGGCACAACTCGATGGAGATGGCTTGACAGCGGCCGTGGCACGTGGTCGACACGGTGATCATCCAAGGCATGGCGCGGTGGACTCTGGTCGACGTCGTGGCACTGAGTACGGACGTGACGCGGCTCGGTGGAGCCGGCCGGACAGCGACTGTGGTGCGTGGGACAGCGGCTTTGCGACGTCGCGTCGCTATGGTCGCGGTTTCGCGGCGAGCTGTGGGCGTATGGTAGTGGGGGAGCGCGGTGGTTGAGTGTCGGCGGAGTCTGATCCTATTTTCTTACTTTTTTTTTTAGTGTAGTTCTATCTTATTTTGGATCATGTGGGACGTCATATTTATTAGAATCGAGTTTTTTTTTTTTTTTATGTGAGTTAGTGGTTAATTTATTTAATTGTTTATTAGTACGGTATTTGAGATTTTATTTCATTGGTTTTTACTACATCAATGAACATAGTATCGCTCTCCTTTTTAAAATTCGATTAGTTCTATATCTTGAGATGTTTCTTTTTTTTTTTTTTTTTTTTTCTTTTTGAGGGTATTAGGTTTCTTTTTCTCCTTTTCTCCCTATTGGATGCATCCTTATGTATCGTATTGGTTCCTCTTTTGTTTTTTTTTTGTGGAATATTCATTAAAAAAAAAAAAACTTCGTTGATATTAACAAATTATATCCGAAGAATAACACTAAATGAAACAACTTATAGGGTTATCTATTGTTTGTTTTTTTATTTGATAATCCAGAACCCTTGGGACAAACTACGTAAGCTAGATACCCCCTATGTTACAGAATTTAAATGGATTAAAGTCATTGGTATAAATTCACCAGCGCTTGGCGATGCCCTGACGGGCAGGTTATATCTACCCTTGTTACCGATGTAAGGGATACCTGCGTGATTACGCATGATTGCTGGAACACAAATATGCAAAACTAGATATTTATAAGTAACATCCTGCGTTATGGTACAACTTATGTATGAGACAGAGCAATCTTCTTTTTTAATAAAGAAGTCAAGTGGTCTATAGTCGAGCTGTGTGATGTTATGAACTGTTGGGCATCTGCCATCGTGACTAATAAGCAATATCTTTCGGACTTTTTGTTTGATACTCCACCTTATAGCAGATAAGAATTCGAACTGTGCATGTCAATTAACTTGATGCCGTTTTGCAGGACCAAGGAATCGCGAAGGTCTACATTTGCAGGAATGGTTTGAGTGAATGCTCAAATGCGGTTGATATGGTTCTTGGCAGGCAGCTGCCCAATTGGAGCAGCAGATCCTTAATTCAGAACCGTCAGATGATTCTTAATTTCGTCGCTGCAGGACACTATTTTAGTTAATGTTTTCAGAGGAGGAGCCCATTTAGCTCATGTTCTAACTATTTCCTGTAACGAAGTTGGGTTGAAAGGTAGTTGGTGTAATCGCAACCCTCCTAAATCTATCTCTTCTTTTGTTTCCACTGCAAAGTAATGAAGCTCCTTGGGTCTTGCTCAGCCAAAAAGAAGAAACGCAAAAAAAAAAGAAAAAAAAAACTAGCGGGAGAGCATCGACCCACCTGAAAATGAAAATTTTCTGAATATATTACCCCTGTCGAAATCAACAGTTGGAAAATCAATGTCATGATTTGGTTTGGGACTCGCTTACATGGAGGAATATTATAGTTTGAAGAGGGGACAACTTGCATATACTCTTTGCCTCTCTTCCAAACATGTCAAACTCAAAGGATGACTGTCATCTTATCCCCTCTTCTGGTAGACACCGTACAGAGATATCCCCGAGTTCCAACACCAAGTTAGGCATCCGTTTGAATCCATGTGCGTTTGCATTTTGAGGGAGATATTCCTTGTTTACGATAGGGGATGTCTAAACCCATATTTGGATCATAATCTAAATTTAGTCAAATTGGTGTTTGAAGAGAGGATAATTTATTTCCTCTCTCTACCCCCCTCTTCCAACATGTTAAATCAACATAGAACTGTCATCTTATCCTCTCTTTTTGAGTCGATTTGGTGATTGAAATAAATTAGTGAAATATATAGAGAAATAAAAAAAAAGTGACATAATAAGTGAATTTTAATATTTAAATGTTTAGGTTGATTAAAATTATTTTATTAAAAAAATAAAATAACCTTACTTCTTAAGTTAACTTTCCTAAATCTGATGTAAGTGATAGAAAGATTAAGTGATGAATAAATATAAATTAACTCACTTAATCTGCTTATCAAATAAATCCATATTAATAAACGCTAGGAAGGATGTACTCAATTTCCAACGCCGAGATGGATATCCTTTTAAATCCATGTGGGTTTGCATTAGAAGTGGGTATGATTAAGTTGATAATCCCTCGAGAAAACATACAAACGAAAATACGCACGCACCTCATCAAAGTCGACCGTTGGGCTCAGGTTTGGCGTTTTTTCCGTCCGTGTGTTTGACATTTTTTTACGCATTTCCTTTGAATCCCAACAGACGTCACGTTTTTACCGGTGTGCCTTCTTGTTACTCTCACATTTTATGACCAACCCATGGCGATCCTTCTTGCGCGTTCTTCCAGATCTGTATTTGGATGAGGGATATAATTTATCTCTAGACAAAATTTTGGATGGCATTAATTTAAGGGACGTTGGTCAACCTGATGGAATATTAGGAGGAGATGGGATAGGTAAGAATGTATTCTAAATTATAAGTGGGCGTGATTTAAATATCGAGGGAGGAGTTATAGTTATTTTTTTATTATTATTTTGTTAAAAAATAGAGTAAGTGAAAGTTAAATCATATAGATGAATTAATTTATTATATATGAAAATTTAAGAAGACAATTTATCTTAATTTATGGCATCAGTCACGACATCATTCATCCATCCTATCTGTGTCATGTCACCTAATTAATCTTTTTATTCTAAATGATCTTAGCTTCATCCCTCCGTGGTGACAATTAAGGGTGACCATCAAACATTGTACACAGTAGTGGATTAACAAACACTGGGTGTACTATTCCACCGGGGAGTTTCTTTCAAGAGCTTCGTTCACGTAGCTTCCTATCTCTTATTTCTATTGGTCATATTATTGGGCCTATCTTGGTTTCTTTTTTGTTTAATTTGATTAGTTGTTTAATATAATGGATGTGCTGATTAATTTAAAGACGCATGTACGTTGCTGATTTTTGTGTTAATTTTCACATTGATATATGTGTATGTGATTTCATGGCACAGATCCTACCATTCAAACTATGCCAATTACACCTTCACATCAACACAAATCCATAGCGGCTTTTTCGATATCTAGATCTCGATAATTGGGATTCTTCCTTTTCATTATCTTCAGAAATTTTAATTCAGATCTCATCCTTACATGGACACTAATATTTGAATTAACTCTTACGTTAATTATGTTAGTTCAGTCATACTGTAAGCTTGCAGTGATGGAGTATAAGAGTGAGATATAGCAACTTTATGAGTGTATTTTATGAGTAAGTTAAACTTAAGAGTACATGTATGGTATCAGATATTTACAGGACCATAATATGATATCTATCCACCGTTGTAGAGTTAGGAGTTTCCACTCCAAAAAAATCGAAATATAGGTACCTCATACAAATTAGACCCATAATCAGAAGGCCCAACACTAACATCTCTATTTGCATTGTGCCAATTCGAGTACCAAGAGCATTGGAGTAGAAATTGAAGTGTTTTGGTGCTCTAAACTGGCCATTGGATTTAGAATCAATGGTGGCAACATCCACACGTGATTGAAATGGTCTTGCTTAATGTCCATCCCTACCTTTAACCATCCAAGGAATTTCCATCCATGATAACCCCTACTAAACTGAATTGATAACATCCTTTGCTGACCTCATTTGTGAAAGAAAAATGCTTGAAAAAAAGGAAATTTCAAATACATACATGCATGCATGCATGCATATATACCTACCCACCCCAACTATCAAAACTTATTCCTGACTCAACCTCAAAGCTAGAATTAAATCTTTCTTATATAATCATGAGATTTATGAAAAATTGCAATGCCAACTTCCTCCAAAAATTCTCCATGGGAAAGAGGTTTTGATATTTATACCATTTCTTCTTGGGCAGGTGACCATCCATTGAATGTATCACAAACAATAATCATTTATGATGAAAGGTGCATGCTTGATGAAGTAATTTCCAATTGATCTAAGATAGCTTTGTCTTTGACAACTCTCTTTTTATATATGAGGTTGAGCTCCTCTTTGCATTATGAATTTTTAGTAGAAACCTCTCTTTATTGTGTTAGTCATAGCACTAGTCCTCATAATTTCCGTAGATCCTTCCCTAATGGAAGGGAGGATTCCTAAACAAGCTTGATTTTTAGAAAACCTTGTTGAAGGTTACAAGGATCAACGACTGGGTCATTGGTCAATTTGAATCCGCAAGAAAAGAGTTGCCAAGAAGGTTGTAAGAGTGGGGTTAACCTGGGGGTTAGCCCTATTGAATTCTCACCTCAAGGGATTAGACAATAAAGGATTGGAGAGCAAAATGCAATCATATGAATAGAAGATAGAAATTTAATTTCACTCCCTTGGGCACTACTTCTTTTTGGGCATAACCTCCAACCGGAGGGATAACACTCTTTTCATTTTTTTTTCCTGACGATCTCTCCATAAACTTCCATTATCTCATTTTATTCAATTGACAGATTTAAATAATATGGAAGCAATAATGAAAGCAATAAACAATCGTATAATGTTTGGATTTACATGGAAACCCTACTCACAAAGAGTAGGGAGAAAATCACGGAAGAAGTGCCTCTATGGACTTAGATCTCCATATTTCTTCTCCAAGGAATAAGTGGAGGGTACACGTTTATTTATAGGCCACCACACACTAACAAAAGTCTTACTCCACTATGTGGGACTAAACCATTACACATTTCTCTCAAAACTTCCCTTCAAGCTGGAGTATGGAATGCTCAGCTTATAACACAAAGAAATCTACTCTACACAACAGAACATAACCTCTGGACTGGTTCTTACTTGTAGGCAGGAACACGGGCTGGGGTTGCTGGACGAACTATAGCTGACTTTTAACAATAGCCTCTCCTCTGGAGACTTGGTGCTGGTGGTTCCCCATTTAGTATCCCTGAAAAGGGGCTTCCTTTGAAGATCTTGAAAAGTGGATCTCCCTCTCTGGAGTCTACGAAACTGGATCTCCTACATAGAAACCTGAAATGGGCCTTTCCTTTTAGGACCTCGAAACTAGATCTCCCTCTCTGGAGACCTTGAAACTCTAAACCTCCTAACGTTGGATTTTTCATGTGAAGATCAGCTACTAAACAAGTCTGTAGTTGTATCCAATGTCACCTATCGTACCTTAAAACTACAACAAAGGGACTTCCAAACGAGGGTGACTATAATGAACTTTCACACTCCTCCTTTCTCCCATACGACTATGAGAGAAGAAACATAATAATGAGAAAAAAAATAAAACTAGAGAATAGCCTCTCCACCTTTTCTCATAAACATGATCCTCATCCTTTTTTTATTTTAATTTTTTTCTCTCTCTTCTCTACCTTTTTTTTCTTCTTTTCTCTTTTTTTTTTTTTTTGTATGAATGAGACTAGACATAACATATGGCAGAACTAAATGAAGAAGGCAAAAACAAAGAGGAACCCTACTACCGCTTATTCCATCATTGAGCATTGCTTCTTCTTTGCAAAGACAATGCCCACAATAGCACCGATGCGACGATGCACTCTACTCCCAAGATCTCAACCTTGCCAGCACCTAATCTCGGCCTCGCCCCATGCGCATCGCCATCTTGGTGGTCAGGCAGATCGTAGGCCTCCATGCACGTCGCCATTCCTTCATCTCGCGCGAGCCCTAGTGGCGCAACCTAGCGCTGCCATCACCTCCTTGCCGAGTCATCATCTTCTTCATGACTACGTGTGTTACCTCTCATGCGGTCTCTTGCCAAGATGGGTTGCTACAACCCTTACACAACTTGAGTGCCATCAGCGCCGAGTCTCCTCGCCACTTCTGCTTCAAGAGAGCATCGCCACGCTTAGATCGTAGCCACCACGATCCTTAGCGTCACCGCCCTCTTCAATCTCCAACAGTACAGCGCCGCCAACTCACTGAGCGCACCATCAGCAACAACTACACGAGATCTCGTGTGAGATCCTTGTGTGCCTTCTATCTCCATCGCCACTACTCCTTGCGACTGTATATGATTCTCACATGCTCCTAATCATGGAGCGAATAGAACTTTCGAGAACAAGAGAGATAAATGCAATACTCTTAAGAACGAAAAAATGATAATCTAAAAATCGACTTGCTCTGATACCAAGTTGATAAAACTAAATAATGCAGAAGTAATAATCAAAGTAATAAACAATCGCGTTTGAGTTTACATGGAAACCTAACTCACGAAGAGCGGGGAGAAAATCATGGGAAAAATGCTCTTATGGACTCGGATCTCTATATTTCTTCTCAGAGGAATAAGTGGGAGGTATACACTTATTTATAGACCACCATACACTAACAAAGGTCCCACTTCACTATGTGGGACTAAATCACTACACATTTCTCTCAATATATTCATCTACTTCCAAACACCTCTTCATGTCACATGAAGGAATAAATCTCATCTCGTTCTACCCTTGTTTCACCAAGAGCCAAGATAAGATTTATTCCTCCTCTCTTTGCATCAAATCACATGTGCGCGCACGCAACAGCAGTTGAATGTAATATATGAATTAATACGTTGTATTCAGAGATGTGAAATGAATATTCTTTGTGAACCATGCCTACTCCACTGACACTGTTCATTTTATAACACATACTTCTACTAATCACCCCTTCAACACCGAACCAAACGCAACCTTGGAGGTAGGCCAATTATGTGAGTCTCTGCTTAGCTGAACTTGACAAGGTCCTTCTGGTTGTTGATCCAGTCTAAATGCAGTCTGCAATGGCCCGAGACACGTATGACTTGCATGTGAGGTGGATTGTAACCTCATCATGAGGTATTGCAGAGAATCAGGGGGTCGCTAATCGTGTTTGATTAAATTTGTTAAATGACAGTCAGCGCTGTCCAAGTGATGAATGGCGTACTAAGACCAACAAATGCACTTAACATAGTTCTCTTCCAGAATATGTGCAAAGTAACTGTAACTGTGCACAAATAGATGAGTGTATATGTTATGGATATGGATCAAAGTCCACTTCATAGAAAGAATTTATCTCTATGGTTAAGTGGTTCTGAACTTAGGATTTCATTCGCGTTTGAGATATATATAGGCCTACAACTTGACGAGATGGAACCGAATAGAGTGTCCTCATCCACAAGATATTATGCAAGCTTGTAAGGATAAAAAGGGTGTGGGGAACATGCTTTTATGTGTAAAGATGAAGTGGACACTACAACTTATCTACAAGGTTATATGCGTTGAAAATTTTTCATGCTGTGATGCGTTGGCAGTGGAATCTCTTATGTACTTGATAGTCCCAACGAACACCCACCAAAACAAGACTGGCAGACCTTCCAATATTTTTTGCAGTTATATATAGGAGGGCATATGGGGGTCTTGGAATTGGGTCCAAGTGTCAGCAGATTAAGCATCCATGACTACTGCCTCTGGATTCAAGGATTGGAAGGGTAACCCCATCAGTAAGGAGAGGCATGGGGGAACTACAGCTGCAATGTTTGTCTATTGTAAGAAGAATATAGCTATGTCTATTTGCAATCTGCTTATATCTTTCCCTCATCAGCAGCCCGAAGAAAACAGAGTTATTATACAACTTCAAAGACATGACATGCTAATATATCTATTAAGAAGTGTGATTTCTGATTCATGAATTGCAGTCATGGTGGTGATGACGAGCATGGCTTATGTGCCCAACACGATGAATGTGGTGACCTACCTGCGAGGCCACATGCATCTGGACATTGCTACTGCTTCTACTACGGTTACTAATTTCATCGGTAGCACGAGCATGTTTTCTCTGATTGGAGCATTTCTATCGGACTCGCTCATAACCAGATTCAAAACCATCATCATCTTTGGTCCTCTAGAAGTCCTGGTGATTCTCTCTCTCTCTCTCTCTCTCTCTCTCTCTCTGAGGAAATTAGAAGCATCCAACAACTATCCTAAAGTGAACCAAGTTAGAAATGATAAGTTATGCTCTAAATGGTATCTCTTTCCACCCAAGGACCATACTAAGTTGGACCGAGTTAGACAATGATTAACTATGCTCTCAAGTGGTATGCTGATGCTGTCATTGAAATGCTAATGGAAACATTTACAATCAGAAGCATCCACTAAAGTACGTTGTAGGTCTGCCAGACTACACACCACAAGTGTTGGTCGCCTAATGGCCACCGTCCAATAGAAACACATGCCCAAACACATGGGATTTAAAACCCACAGCCACAATAGCACCCTGAATAAATAATAAATCTAAGATTTCATTCAATTACGGGTTAATTCTAGGAAGGAGTAAGAGAAAGGAATGTGTCTAGTTCGACAATATTTCACTAAGTAGTTTATTAGACGTGACAAGTAAGTTGATGTGTTATGAGTAGAGAATTAGGATTGAGTTTACTTATTTAATGTTTAATTTGTCCCGTAAAGTTTTCATTCTTTTTTTTTTCCTATATATAGATCGGTAATAAGCAATAGGTGAATGGATGCATATGTAGGGAAGTGGGATCGCAGTCTGATATCGAGTTGATTTTTAGTTGGCAGTTATAATATGTTACTAGAAACGTCACTTGCTACTTAATCTCTCATCTAAGCCGGTGCACGCTATAGATATAAAACCTGCCTGAGGGGCAGGCCAACCCCTCGTTAAACACAGGCTAAAGGATCAATTAGCACGCAAATCATAAGCAATGATGCTGAAATTTGATACTTTGTGAAACCATTTTTCTACAAACTAGCTAGATTTGAAATGTTCCTTTGCAAGTTTTGACGAAAGGAATCGAAACTTTGTAATATCATAGATAATTAATTGCCAATTACCCACAAAAGGTGATTTTTTCCAATTTCTGTCAAAAGTAGCTTGCAATTTTGCAAGTACATCTGAGCAAAAGTAACCATGATTATTACGTATGTCTTCTTACATGTATGAATGTGGAAGTAAATTTTTGATGGTAATGAATCTTTATATAACATTTATTCAGCTAGGTTATAACATTGCTAAAGCATTGATCACAATTAAAGTGCCATCTAGAAAAATGAAAACAACCTCAAAAGTTGATAGACAAATGGCTGTCATCATTGAGACAAAACTGTACAGAATATATACCAGTATCAAGCTGGTTATCTTCGAGGTTTATGAGATTATCTTCCAAAACAGTTGTCTGGCAGATTTTGGTAATTCAGCATACTACGTTCTGCGAAAAATGATGAAACTACTTCTAAATATGATCTTGAAAAATAATCTTTGATGCCTCATTAATATTTCCTGTAGGGATTTGCATTGCTCGCTTTGCAAGCACATTACCCATCACTCCAGCCCACCAAATGCGAGGCTGCTGGACAAGAGAGCAACTGCAAGCAGGTTCATGGCTATAGAGCAGCCTTGCTCTACATAGGACTGTACACAATTGCTATGGGGCAGGGCTCCTTGCTCGCTGCTCTTACACCATTTGGGGGAGACCAGTTTGGCGATGAGGACCCAATCGAGAGGCGCCAAAAGTCCAGCTATTTCAACTGGTACACTTTTGGGATTTCCCTGGGTGTCCTCATTGGCTTGATTTTCGTGGTACGGCTAGAGAACAACAAGGGTTGGGATTATGGCTTTGGTTTGTCTGCCGCTGCTGTTCTCTTGGGTGTGCTAGTTATTGCCAGTGGCTTCCCTTTATATCGCAATCTTAATCCAAGTGGGAGCCCTCTAACTAGAATTTCGCAGGTAAGGTTTCTTTCCCTGGTCTGGATGTTAATTCTTTGAACATTAAGGGATCATCCATTTGTCATTCATGACGTGGTATAATAAATATAACAACCAATGTTTTCATAGAATTCATTGGTAATATAGTTGCATAATCAATCGCTACCTTATCGTCAAGGTAAATTTGGAATGAAAGCTTCAGACAGAATTCATAGATGAGGTAACTCTATAAAAATATGTTTCAGTTTACCTTGTTAAAAATTTGGTACATGATATTAACACCAATCTCTCCAACATTGTCCACAACTTACTTGAAATAAACCTAACCCATGCATATCCTGACTTCAGGTTTTCATAGCTGCATTCAGAAAAAGGAGACTAATCTTACCTGAAAACCCAGAAGTGTTGTGGAAAGATCAGATAAGTGAAGATGCGGAAATTCTTCCACACTCGAAGGATTTTACGTAAGTCAACATACTGGAAGTTTTGTGGTGTGATCTATGCCTTGATTTAATGGTGAACATGTACTGCGAAGTATGCGTGTTTTTTCAAAGATACAAATTTGTTCAGGATCCAGTAATAAACAAAAACTTGGGGACGCAACATTGTTGTCTACAGTTTTTGACACACTTGAAGAAAAAATATCATATCTAACAAATCACATAATGTCTTTCCCAAAAAAACAAATCGCATAATGTATGTGAAAGCATAATGAATGCTATGGTCATCTTTATTTCATTTCACAGATTCCTCGACAAAGCTGCGATTTATTATGGGCAGACAGGATCATGGTCTCTGTGCACGGTATCGCAAGTGGAAGAGACAAAGATCATCCTCAGGATGCTTCCCATCTTCATCAGCTCCATTGTCAGCTACATACCAATTCCTCTTATTTTGACACTCACCATTCAGCAAGGCGACACAATGAACACCAAGCTCTGGATCACGCGCATCCCTCCTGCTTCTCTCTTCATCATCCCGGTGATATTTCAACTGCTCTTCTTGGTGATCTACGACCGTTTCTTCGTGCCCTTCGCACGAAAAATCACGGGACACTCGAGCGGCATCACTAGCTTGCAAAGAGTGGGAACCGGTTTCTTCTCCACCATACTGGGAGCATGTGTTGCAGCTCTTGTTGAGACGAAGAGAAGGAATGTTGCAGTGGACAGCAGTTTGCTCAAATCCGGGACAACTCTGCTGCCCATGTCTGTTTTTTGGTTAAGTGTGCAATTCTTGATCATTGGGATTATAGATGTAACATCTTTTGTTGGGTTGCTGGAGTTCTTCAACATGGAAGTCTCGAGGGGGATGAAATCGGTAGGCACAGCCATATTCTGGTGTGCCATGGGGTTGGCATCCCTGCTTGGCAGTTTCGTGGTCAGTGTGACGAATAGAGCAAGTAGGCATGGCGATAGAAAGATGGGATGGTTGGATGGCAACAACTTGAACGAGAGTTACCTCGATCGGTTCTACTGGCTTCTTGCAGCACTAGCATCCGTTGCTTTCTTGAATTACCTGTATTGGGCTCGCAGATATGTCTATATGCAGAGTCCCTTGGCAGCTGCATTGTAGAGCACGCTTCAAACTACTGAATGGATGACTAAATCACATAGGAGAGAGGGATGGATGTAGTTTTCCCCTGTACTACAACATTGTATAGATATAGTTTGAGAATCAAGTAAAAGCCCTTCATGTTTGGGGTCCTTGCAACATCCAAACTATGAAATCTATAGCAAATTGGGCAACATTTTTCTTTGTGAATGCTGCAAATTGGGCAACATGTTTCTGATATTTTGTGATGTCGTCTACACCTTGTTCCAGTACTCTTTTTGCATGTTGCATATCCTGTAGACTACCAAACCATCATTTCTTTCACTTTGACCAGACTGCATCAACAAGCCTGGATGGGTATGAGTTAAGTGTTCATGCCTCCCACTCTACAAATGGTGCTTGACCAAGTACATCAACTAGATACCTCGATGGCTACTCGTACAACTGGTTCCTGGAAGCTCCCTAAGCCATTGGGCTTTCTTAAGTTTGGATTGGTCTGACATTTCAACTAATTAATGTCATGCATGGTGCTTCTACACAAGGTCCAATGTTGCTTTGCCCGGCATCTCCTTCACTTATTGCTCTACCTACACCAAGCATTGCAGTCGAAGAACTCCTTTGGCAGCCATCCCTTTTCCAAACCTGCAGGTGCAATCTATATGTAATAAAGTTACAAAAACGATCATAACAAATTGGGAGAGCCAATTGCAAATTTGCCTGGACCTCGACTGGCATTCTGCTTGAATGTGAAACTTGTTTAGATGCAGATTGAAGAAGTGAAAAAAAAGGATCATGCTAAGGAGCATCTAAGATCCAGAAACACTCCCATAAATGGGTACAATAGTACAAAAAAATCCATAGAGTGCTTTTTGTGACTATATATATCTGCAAAAAGAAGAAGAAGAACAACAACAACTTGGGTCAACTTATGCTAGCAAAGGGAATGCAACAATAGGGGACCAATATAAGGAATAGGATATGTCAAGTCTCCGATAAAAAAGTGTTGCAGTTCATGTCAGTAGCTTGTTGAAATATGGCAAGAACAAGAAGTGTTATACCTGCCTCGCTCTTCTACTCTAAATTCCTTCTAATTGAATAACTGCCTTTCCCTTTGGCAGTCTTTCAATGCATCCAAGGGAATGGCGGCACTAATATGATGTGTGTCCTATGATTTCTTAAGACATGTTTCTTTGGACATTTGAGTTGGATGCACATCAAAATCAGTAGTTTTTCTTTTGATTTTTGAATAACTGCCTTTCCCTTTGGCAGTCTTTCAATGCATCCAAGGGAATGGCGGCACTAATATGATGTGTGTCCTATGATTTCTTAAGACATGTTTCTTTGGACATTTGAGTTGGATGCACATCAAAATCAGTAGTCTTTCTTTTGATTTCTGCTATACTCGTTTAGTTTTTTTCGATAGAAAGCTCCTATTTTGGGTTGACCAAGAGCTTATCTTCTAATCCTAATAGGGCGATATCCACGAGAAGGTTTGTTCTATTTTTAACGAGATGGATTAGCTTTGATGGAAGAAGCTTGTTCCCTTTATTTAAAACAAAAAACAATTAATTTATTTTGTTTCAAAAATTACCTAGACAGTTCATTACAGAGTGCAATTCTTTGAGGGACTTACCCATGATTTGTCAAGGATTTATATATGATTTTTATTGATTTAGAGAAGGTCTATGATTCTGTCCGAAGAGATATTTTGTGGAGAATTTTGGAGAAGAAACAAGTGCCAGTTATATATATCAACCCCATAAAGGATATATACTATGGAGCAGCAGTTTGTGTAAAGACTAAGGATGATTTGACAGACTACTTTGATATCACCATTGGTCTGCATCAAGGTTCGACTTTAAGCTCTTATCTTTTTACCTTGGTCATGGATGAGTTGACGAAGCATATCCAAGTTGAAGTACCTTGGTGTATGTTT
Organism: Thalassia testudinum; assembly: GCA_037157565.1. NCBI lineage: Eukaryota > Viridiplantae > Streptophyta > Magnoliopsida > Alismatales > Hydrocharitaceae > Thalassia > Thalassia testudinum. The sequence goes on from JAZHRO010000059.1 coordinate 20,683,201, forward strand.
TTTGCTGATGACATTGTGTTGGTTGATGAGACAAGAGATAGAGTGAACAGAAAATTTGAGCTTTGGAGAGAAGCCCTGAAAGATAAAGGATTGCGCATAAGTAGGACGAAGACTGAGTATATGGAATGCAAGTTTAGTAATAGAGGGAACAACGAAGGGATTGATGTAAAAATTGGAGAAGAGTGCATTCCAATGAAAGATATTTTTAAATACTTGGGATCTATTTTCCAACATGATGGTGGAATTGATGGAGATGTTACACATAAAATTAATGTAGGGTGGTTGAAATGGAGGGGTATTTTCTGGTGTTCTCTGTGATAAGAGGGTTCTTTTAAAAGTCAAAGGAAAATACTATCAAGCTGTGGTAAGACTAGCCATGTTGTACAGTTCTGAGTGCTAGGCTATAAACTATAGGCATATACAGAAGATATCTGTAGCAGAAATGAAGATGTTAAGATGGATATGTTGTCATACAAGAAAGGACCGTATTTCAAATGAGTTTATTAGAAATAGGGTTAGGATGACACCGATAAAGGATAAAATGAGAGAGACCCATCTAAGATGGTTTGGACATTTACAAAGAAGGCCACTAGATGCTCCAGTTAGGAGATGAGAAAAGTTGGAGACTGAACCCGCTAAAAGGGGTGAGGAAGACCAAACATGTGTTGGAAAGAAATTATTAAATATGACCTCAATTACTTTAATTTAAGTGCTAAAATGACTGAAAATCGATATGTGTGGAGACAAAGAATCCATATAACCGATCCCACTTAGTGTGGAAAAAGACTTAGTTATTGTTGTTTAGTATCACAGTTACTTGACTTGCAAATTGTATTTTAATTGTACAAAAATTAGCAACTACATAACTACTTTTAAGTTGTAACTAATTTAACCATTACTGACCAAGCTGAAAACTCACGACCCCAAGCCACTCAATCAAATAATTCATGGTCTAACTCAACTGCTCAAACAATCATGCCAATGCTTATGTGAATTCGCTCACTGTGTCAAGCTGCAAGAAACATGTCTATACAACACGGAAGGACTGGGAAGCGTTTCCAGATAAGGTGGGATGGATCCTCACACAGTATTATATTCCTTGCTCACCTAAACTTATTGCTGAAGCAAATTCCTAGAAAGTAATGCCCCAGCAAACTGTTCATCAGCCTTTTGAAGGCAAAGGCATTTGCGTACACCATAGACAGAAAATTTTCCGTGCCATCTAAAGATTGCATAACATTTTTCAGAAAATCATCAACAAAATTGTGGAAAAAAAAAATCAGGAACTACTGGAACCTAGAGAAGAGCTGAGGAAAAACCTCCGAATTCTGACGGCTCATCCAATCCCAAACACCACTTATTTGTGGTTAGCATTGTATTACAGCCCTTAGATTTGCATCCAACAACCAAGATGCATCCAGACCCCTCCAGCACTCAAAATTAGAAGGAACAATTATAAGGTGGTTGGATCCGTATCCAACTCACCCAAGCACTCCTATTGCAGTGTGTACCATGGGATGCTGGGAAGTTGGAAGGCAAATGAGATTAATTTGCTGCAAGGACACAGCAGAAAGCAAGCCTCATTGCACAGAGGAAAAATTATGTATTTCCCAACTTCATTTTTGCTCTCCAGATCACTCCAACATATAGTGTAACGATGCCATTTTCTTCATAAAAAAATTGAAATGAACTCATTTCAGAAAGGAATTACATATGACCTCAAAAATGGATACATAAAATAGAATGCACAGACTAGATGTATCTATGCTTCCGAAGCTAATCAAGGGCAAATCCTTCGAAAACAGCAATTTGAAGCACAATTTATCCTCCGAATATTACAAAAAAATGTAAGAGAAAATAAAGTTAGAGAAGCTTCTTCCTTTCAAAGAAAGTCTTTAAGTGCCATAACTGCAACCCTGCCACGGACAAGCAGACAACAAGAGATAGAATACTAAACCAAGCCATCTGCGAGTTCGTCGTTCTGTTCATGTCCTGCATTTGTTCTTCCCTGCACCATTTATGATACATATTAAGAAAATCATGAATTCAGGTAGTCAGAAACATAGCCACTATTTCTTATTCTATCCAAGCAAATTGTAAAGGGTGCAGGCAAGTGGAAAAAACAAATATGAATTCGTGTCCATGTCTATTTAATATTGAACTCAACACTGCATGTAGCAAGATCCTAGTAAGTTCTATCTGGAGCCAAAATCACATTATCCGACTAAAAGGATGAGAGGAGAAACCTAGTCAAGCAAAAGAAGAGTGCTACAATAAAAATTTTATAGTCGCATAAAGGTATAGAAGATAAAAATGAATAAAGGCTTCGAAACCACGAAAGTATTTAGGAAAGTAACAACAAACACATGGGACTTAACAAGGCATGTCAACATCTTAATACATAACAGATAATACATTTATAATATAGAAATACCGAAAATATTGGCATTTCTTTCAAGAAAGGTGAATGTCGTGGTTGGGGGATCTGATCCCTATGACTTTTAGATGCTAATGACAAGGCTGACATCTCAATCTAATGATATAACCCAACTATACTATATATGGAAAACAAACAAATGCAGAAAGTCTTGCAAGAAACACGAGAGTTGCATATAAAAATTCAAGGCATGGAGACACATACATATTGGTTGCATTACAATAATTTTCATCTGTCTCTTATGAAATGGGGTTATTGCTCTGGCAATCTGGATAAGCAAATAAGAAATCCCATCTATTGTCACTTAATCATACGTAACCCTTTACTAATTAAGGTGCCGTCCACTATGTGCATGTCCTATTTCTTTTATGACATCCCCCTCTTATCCGCCATCATCCTCAGCATGCTCATCCTAACTCTTTGGCTTTTCTCTCACCCAACAAGATCTACATGTTGATTGTGAAGAGGAAAAACCATTGTCTTATTCAACTAAAGAAACCCTAGTCTCTTTTACAGAGAAGAGACTGGGAAAATTACATAGGAAACCCAACAAACATAAAAAAATAACAATAAGGTCCCTCAACTATATGAAGTGTCCACACTCCCCCTCTAGGGCATGGATATCCATCAACCCCAACTTGCTGCACAAAAAATCATAACGCTTTCTCTTGAGAACCTTCGTAAGAATGCTGCTAACTATAGCTCTGAAGTGACATGCAGAGTGCTAATCTTCCCATCCAAAACAACATTACGAATAAATAAAGTGGCAATCGACCTCAATAGAAAATGGGATTTGAAGCGATGTAGGTTGCAAATTTGTTACCACAATATAATGCGACTGGAACCTTAGTAGTAATACCAAGGTCCTGTAGGAAGCCAACAATCCACATGATCTTACATGTAGCATGAGCCACGACTCTATACTCTACCTCTGCATTGGAGCGAGCAACTACTGCTTCTGACTCCACCATGAGACAAGATTCCCTCCAAGAAAAGTAGCATATCCAGAAGTGAACCTCCGATCATCAATGGAACCAACATAATCTACGTCAGAATAGGCTAGAATGTCTGTGGATCTACTATCTCGATAGTAGAGTCCTAGACCTGGACTGCCCTTAAGGTATCTCAAAATGCGACACACCTCACGCCAATGACTATAGCAAAGAGCTACATGGGCTAACTAGACCTGCTAACAACAAAACTAATATCTAGTCTGATAACAGTCAAGTATAGTAATCTCCCAACCCTGCTTTTATATCACGTGACCTCCTCATATAGGGTATCATCCTCATCTTTATCACCTCACTATTGCACCTCAACCGGTATGCCAGATGGCTTGGCACCAAGAAGACCAGCCTCCTCCGTGTATTGTCTCTGGGAGAAGGATGGATGTGAACCCTGTCTAACCACTTCAATCCCAAGGAAGTGTCTCAGATCACCAAGGTCTTTAGGCACAAAAGTAGATTACAGAAAAACCTTGGTCTAGCAAATACCTTCCTCATCATCTCTTGTTAGAACCATGTTGCCCACATAAACAGCCAACATGACTCTACTGGTGGGTGTAACTCCAGTCCTTTGAATAAATATCGAGCAATCCAATGATGATCTGTGGAACCCGATCCTCTGTATCTTAGTACTAAGGCACTTAAACTAGGCTCTGGGACTCTACTTTAAGCCATAAATGACCTATTTCAAGCAGCAAACACATTGCCCTTGTGTACTATAACCAAGTAGCAGACTTATATATACCTCTTTTGCCAGGTCACCATACAGGAAGGCATTCTTAATATCTAGTTGGTACAAAGACCACCTTCAATTCACTACCATTAAGATAATAATCCGAATATAGAATATACATGCCACTAGGGAGAATGTCTCCATGTAGTCAATGCCATAGGCCTATGTGAAGCCTTTGGCTACTAGCTAAACCTTGTAACTATCAACTGTCCTATCTGCCTGATACTTGATGGTCTACACCCAATAACAATCCATCACAGTAGCATTAGGTGGACATGAAACCAGTTCCCATGTCCCTCTATACTAAAGTGCCTCCATCTCCTCATCCATAGTAGCATGCCAACTGGGGTCCTGAGAAGCCTGGGCATAGTCCCTAGGAAAAACAGTGGCAGTAATAGCAAAGGCAAACTATCTAACTTCCTCCTGTAAGTGAGATGTCCCAATGTAATGGGACAGTAGATGCAGTGTGCTAGAACGGGTAGGCTTCCGTAGAGCAATAGGCCTAGTATTATCTGTCTTAGACACATCTAGTGTCACAGAACTAGAGGAAGGTGGCGGATCATGAACCTCTGGAGCCGTGGGAAGAGTAGCCTGGCAACAATGGTAAACTTGAGTCTCCTTAGAAGCTAACACAATAGTAGCCCCTTCCTCTGAATAGTACGGCACCCACTCAAAAAACGTGACATCAACTGTCACGATGTAGCACCTGTGAACTAGATCGTAACACCAGTAGCCTTTTTGGGTTCAAGAGTACCCTAAAAAGGCACACTTTACAGCTCGTAGGGAAAATTTATCCTACTAACCCAATGCCTAAACAAAGCAAGTATTCCTAAAGACACGCAACGATAGTGCAAAAGGTTTATCACAATCTAGATGCAAAACCTGGTAGGGAACACGCCCCTAAAGTACCAACGATGGGACCCTATTAATCAAATAGGTGGCAATTTGTAGCTTTGTATGGCATATCCCCAGAAGTATTTAGTCACCTTTATATGTATCATGAAAATTCATGGATGTCCAGTAGATGCCTCAATTTGCGCTCCGCCACACCATTCTATTGAAACGTGTAAGCATAAGATGATAATGAATGGTCCCCCAAGCACTAAAAAACTCTTGTATCTCCCTCTACAAGAATTCCAAAGCATTATCGCTTCGGAAGACTTGAATGTTGGTGGAGTACTGTTTCTAGATCTCTGCAAAAAATCACTGAACAATCAGAGGAATCTCTGATCTAGCCTTCATCAAGAAGACCCAAGTCAAGCAACTGTAGTCATTCACAAAAACTGTGTAGTATCTATGGCCACCAATTCTCGGCACACATGCTGGCCCCAATACATCAAAGTGAACCAGACTAAACGAGGTTGTGCTAGCTCCATTAAGTCGTCACAGGAAGGACCTCCTGTGGTGCTTCCCTAACTAGCAGTCCTCACACTCCAAAGATAAGGTAGCTGGGAGCTCTGGATACATCTAATGCATCTTGCCAACAGATGGATGCCTCAATCGTCTATGCCATAGCCAAGGATCACCTACAATTGACATTGCTCCCCCAAAGGCAGTGGGGTTGTCTAGAAAGTAAAGGCCATCCCTCTCTATGCCTCCACCAACAATCTCATTAGTCTTCATGTCTTGAAAATAGCAGTGGCAGTCGTCAAACACCAAACAACACTAAAGATCCTTACAGATCTTAGTAACTAATAGGAGATTCATCGAAAAATTAGGTGCGCAATGCACATCACTAACACAAAATCCATGGGAGACTTGGATTTCTCCAACCTTGGTCACAAAGATGTAGCCTCATTCGCCACCCTAACTTCATTGACTGCATGTGTGACATACGAGGGTTCTTCAACTCCGCAGTGTTCCCAGTGAGATGAATCGATGCACCAAAATCAATGACCCATTGTGTGGGCCTCCCTCTAGATTTTCCAGACTTCTCTTGAACCAAAAAAACTAGACCATGTAGGTCTGAAACTTGCCCCTTTCTAAGACACTTAGTCCATATTTCTTCAACAACACCACATACGGAAGAACTCATGGCCATAACTTGTGAGAGATGTCCAACAAAGGAGGGTACCACTGAGTAGATGCATCGAAACCACCTTGTAAACATGAAAAGAAGCCCTAAACCCCCGTGCTTCACCCTTACTGGCTCTGCGTCAACCCAACGTGATCACACCACCACCACTAGCATTGCTCCTAACGTTGTTGTTGCTAACGTCATCGCAGCCTCTGTTGTCGTCGATGGTGCCAACACTGCACCTCTTTGGCCACACTGCGGGGGTCATGTCAAGGATTTAGCCATCCTTGGTGAATTACCACAAATTTGGTGATTCGAAGATCATGATTTTAGTGGGTATTTGGTGAGATACTAGACCACTAATCTAGCATCGCTACTCTGGTACTATATGAAGAGGAAAAACCATCGTCTTATTCAACTAAAGAAACCCTGGCCTCTTTTATAGAGAAGAGATTGGGAAACTTACATAGGCAACCCAATAAACATAAAAAAATAACAATAGAAGTCCCTCGACTATATGAAACATCCACATTGATAAATCTCTTGCAATAGTTGCCTAGGGAAAAAACAAAGATTGCAACATTGGAGATCTTTTTTTTTTTTGACAAGGCAACCTTGGATATCATGTCTCTAGTGTAGTGCCAAGACAATTTCACGTGATCTTGAAACCAACACCGAAACAACTTAATGCTTAGAATGTTAAGGATCAATCCCATAATTAGGATGAGGTCTCTTACTGCATTTTTTTCCTTTAATTTCTTTTTATAAGGAGAAAAAAAGTCAAATACTCCATTATAAAGGATACGGAACCTCACACTTTAAGTAATCTAAAAAGATTAATTAGATACACTTTTCCCCTTTCCAAAAAGGTAAAAGTCTCCCAAACACCAAAAAGGAATTCTGTTAAAAGATGCAAAGGTCCAACTATAAGGGGGAATAAGAATTTCAGAATAAGTTCCAAGGAAGGAATAACTCTTAGATTATTTTTATTTTTGCTATTTAAATGGTAGAGGATGTCCAAATCATGAATGAAGGTTGTCTAATAATGGAATAAAATTTGATGGCATTGTTTGTTTAATATAATAGAGTAGTTACAATGTTGATGGAGGTACCTTAAGTTCTATCAAATTCTTAATATTGTGGGTTATATTACATCAAGGAGTAAGCAAGTAGAACAACCTTATTCCAACCCTCCTCCTAAAATAAGAAATCCTAGAAGAGACTTGTTTCTTGTGGATTACCTATACCAACCAGAAATGTCAATGCAAGTGCAACATATTCCCCTATTTCCCATTTCCAAATGTGCCCTAAGGCTGCGTTTGGTTGAGTGTGTGTGTTGGGGGGTTGGGGGAGTGAGTATTATTTTTTTTGGATTCTTATGTGTCATGGACATGGATAGGAGGTACATCATTATTCCAACCCCCCGCCCAACAAATCAAGCCATTGTCAATCTCCATTAATCACCCATCACATCTACTTCCCATGCTCAAATCAAATAAGATAATATTACAACTTAACAACCACATCTACCCTCTATTCCCAAACTAGATAAAATAATCCTACATCCTATAACACATAATTTCACCCACCAAATCCATCCTACTCAAAACCCACCACTTACCACTCCACCCAACCAAACACTCCCATACTAAAGTTTAACCAGTATTTTCCCTCAATACTTATCCAAACGAGGCCTAAGAGAAACTAGATATTGTCAATTTCGATAGTTCCATGAACAATGTAAAAAATTCTGAACTCATTCCCAAGCACAAAGACACATGATTTTTTAGCTTTCTTGGGATTTGCCATCTTCCTTCAGTTATCCATCCTCCATCCTCTGTATTTGAAATGCTACCCAAAAATATAATCTTGGATCAATCATTGGTTTGATATTTGCACAAATACCTTTCACGAAGGATAAACATCTCCTCATGAATGGACTTAACAATGTCCTCCATCTTCCGTAGTTCTAGCTCCATGACCTGCAAAATGTGCAACAAACAAAATTATGACAACAAAAAAGTTCTACAGCTATCTGAAAAGATCATGAGCAAAGACAGGACTGACTTCTTAGCACCCTTGAAGAGCAGATTAATATCTAGACGTTAACACCAAGAAACACAGGATACAGATAATAAGCACGACGACTTTCAGAAAAAGACTCATCGACAATGGAAATCAGGAACCCGAACAATTTCTTACACCAGAGTGCAAGAGCCCTCATGTCCCATTAACTTTTGTGTTTTCCTTGGTGTATGAAAGTAGAGAGCCATTTGGAGTATGACCATTGTGTTTGTATTTTTCTTTTCTTTCTTTTTGTATGACTGCTGTATTAGGTAATTTAGAATAAAATGCTGCCAAGCTACAAAAATTTCAGGTTTTCATTAAAGCTAGAGATGGAGAGAGCAGGTTCTTGATAAAATAGGATGTCAAACAAAATGCTTCTGGTAGAGCACCTTCAAAATATTTAATCAAACTGCCAAGGCCAAAAATCCAATCAAACGGTCACTTGATCCAAGAACAGGCAATTATATTGAACCGAGCATCAAGTACCAAAATAGTATGCACTCCTTCATATTAAAAAGTAAGTTTGAAATTAATGTACTAACATCAAAATCAGAATATCAATACATCCCAGCAAGCACATAAAACCATTCCATCCATCCTATGTCCTTCTGCTACAGCCTTTGTTCCGAGTGGCAATAAGACGAATAAGGCTGATTAGAATGAAATGGGGATAATTAAGGCTGATTATTATTTAGTTCAGTGCTGAAGAAACCAAATTAAGTGAAAATCAATGAGGTTGAGCTTTCATTGAAGACGTGAAATAAATTCAAAACCTGTCTGAGCCCCCATCTTAAACTGCAATGGAAAAGAAAAAGTAACTACTCTTTACACTTTGTCAATTCAGGTACCCCCGGCTGTGTAAGAACTGGTTATCAAGACTTCCATGCACCAGTCTTTACTGATACCTAGTCACTTGGCTAATAATTATGCTTTCACAAAATCATGTCCAACTTATTTGAAAAAAAAAAAACACAGAAACAAAGAACGGCCTACATGTTTGGAGATTGGATATTTTTGGAAAGCAAAGTATTTGGTACCAAAGAAACCATAAATCATGTAAATTTACTTTTAGAAAGTATATGAATAAATGAAGGTTGGAAGATTGTTGAGAAGACAATTCTGCAGAATCCATTTTGTATGTACCAGGTGAAAATAAAAGCCTGATATATAGCGTAAAGCAAGTTAAGGAAAGAGAAAACTAAAACTTCAACTGAACAAACTTGATGAAAGGATTCACTCAGCTTTAGATGCACATGTGGAAAAATCAGAAGCAATCCAAAACAAGCATAAAGAATGTCAAACTACAAAACGGCCAGCCTCAACTTCCCCCAAGTGAAGTATGTCACTCAAAATCAAGAACCTCAAGAAGGTAAACAAAGATCCTTCCTTTTTGACACCAAGCTCCAGACAAGCTCGAATCCGCATCAACCAGATCCCCACAAGAAAACAAAACTTAAAAAGGGCCAATCCAAAGGTTATTGCCCACAATCAGGAACCTCAAAAAGGTAAGAAAAGATTCCTCCTTTCACATCCCCCCAACCCAAAACAAGCCCCGAACCACGTCAACCAACAAAAAGAACACCCGAAAATCCCAAACCAAATAAGCTTCAATCCCAATTCCTCCAAAGGTTATTACCCAAGAACACGAAACTTGAGCCCTAACCCCACGAGCCCTTCTACTTCCCCCTCCCATCCCTAACCCCACTGACCCGTTGCTACATCCTCCCCTCCCCCATTATCCTCACACGCTTGCTGACTTGCCACCTCTCCCCCACATCCAACCCCACCCCCCTCCCCATCAACCCTCCTCTCTCCCCTCCCCTACTGCCCTCTCAGCCCACAAGCATTGCTGCTACACCTCTCGTCACACCTCCTCACCTCCCGACCTCGACAGATGCTCCCACCCTGACACCTCCTGCCCTGACGCCGATGTCAACGCATCCTACCCTAACGCCTCTCAACCTCCCAACCTTAGAGAACACTCCTAGGCTCCCTTTTCTCTTGCTTAGGCACCTCGGAGGATTGGTCCCTCGATTATCATCCACCGACAATGTTTGAAGATGGGGAGACAATTATGGTCATTCCAGATGACACCTTAGCCAAAGCTAAGCAAAACTGGAAGAGGACCTTGGTCTTTTTTGTGCTCAACTTCAAGAAGACCCATCCCTTCCTACCTTACCTCCAATCCACGCTTCAGTAGATTTGGAGACCTTGTAGGATGTTGCAGATCATTCCATGCAAACAGGGGTTCTTCCTCGTGAAGTTTACCTTGGCAAGGGACTGTGACAGGGTCTTGAAGGCGAAGCTCTGACACTACTACAATCATCTCATTATCATGTGCCATAGGAAGTCAACCCCCTGTTGGTTCAGGAGCCATTGGCGGAGATCCCAGTCTAGATGAGCTTCCCATGCCTCAACCTTGTTTGTTGGACAAAGGGAATATTAGGCATTATTGTAGCATGATTGGTCATCCCCTCAAAGTCAACACTACGACTGCTAAGGTGCTCAAGACTGACTATGTAAGGTGCTTGATCGCCTTGGTGCTGGAGAAGGGCCTCCCTAATCAGGTGAAGTTTCAAGCATATGGTGGGTTCTTTGTGCAGAGAGTGGTTTACGAGAGGAAGCCTCCACTTTGTAAGTCATTCTATGCCTTCGAACATGTAATGCTACCTACCCACAAAGATCCCCTCCCCCTACAAAGAAAGCTCACCAACAAGATCCCTTCAACGAGCCCCCCTAAGGGGAGCACCCCTGCCTCTCCAGTAGCTTGATAAGGCTCAAGGGGGACCTGCTAAAGGCGCGAAGGAGTCGGGAAATTCAATTATAAATTTCCATGTGGCACAAGAGCAAGCTATCTCCCATACACCTTCGACTAACCCTGTGACCAATCCTAGGAAGAATTCCATGAAGAATCCAAAGAAGAATCATCATTAGTCTCCTCTCCTTACCAAGGGTCAAAGCACTATTGTGGTTAAGGGGAAGAGTGTCCCATTACCCAATAAGCCTTCTCTTGGAGGCTTATTTAGCTCTTCGCTAATTGGAGTTAAAGCACATTTGGCATCACATGAATCCCCTTGAAAAATGCCTAGCCGTGCCCATAGATTTTTTTTTTTTTTGAAAGAAAAAAAGGACGACTACCGGAGGTCACCAGTCATCCATGTCAATTAATCATCAAGAAATCATTACATCAACCACACATCAGGCACCATTAACAGCATTCTCACTCCACATTTTCTCCCCTTTAAAAATACATGCATTACACTAGAGCCAAATAAACCACACCACCGCAACCACAACCAACCAAGGATGGGTATTCAGTTGGACCCCATTTCTAAAGGAGCTCCAAAAGATATCCTCAGACGTCACCTCAACACCAACAAGATTCATGGCCCTCCAAACTAGAACAGAAAAACCACGCTGCCAAAACAAATAGGATATGTCTTCTTCACAATCATGTAAGCAGCAAGTAGTATCCAAGTCTTCTATCCGCCCCCACCTCCACCTTTTAGTAACCAAGCCATCCCTCCTCAGGAGCCAAAGGAAGATCTTGACCTTTAGAGGAACTTTCAAACGTCATCAAGGCCAACAATCCTCCACCATATGAGATGCAGGGAGCTCAATCCCCCTCAACAATTTGTAGGCCTTGGCTAAGGTAAAATGACCCCCAATCCAAATGAGATGATCATTCATCAAGGAATTTAGGCGAAAATCATGCAAAATTGGAAGCAAAAGTTGCAAGTCTTGCACCCAAGCATTCAAGAGACCTACATCCAACATGAGCGACCAAGATCTAGAATCTTCATCCTAATTCTCCTCTACCCTGCAGAGCTTGTTGTCCAAGTGCGAAATGTCTCAAAACCAAATCAGCAAAGCGCCCAATCTTCGTAGTCTGTCCAATCATCCATCCAGAATCTAAAGACTCTTCCATTCCCTAACCCAGGGTGGAAAAAACAGGCAGCCCTTTGCATCACTGGCACCAAGGCTCTCCAGAAAGCAGATGCACCACAAGGAATCATTACCCTCTCCATCATAGATAGCATGTTTCCGTAGGCATCCAACAAGACACAACACCACAAGTTGTCTTCACCCCTAAACAGCTTCACCACCCACTTCCTAAGTAGTGCATCACCAAAATTAGCAAGGTTACGTACACCGAGACCACCCTCCTTGGAACTACACAACATCCCAAGGAACTGGCTAGTAAAAATGTTCATCATGATCGACTCCCTTCCAGAAGAACTGCTTCCTCATGTTCTCAATGGTACGTAAAACCTTCTTTAGTGGCCTAACAATAGACAAAAGAAAATCGGGATAGCTAAAAGAATCGCCTTCAACAAAACAAGGCGATACCCTCTAGACAACAATCTCCCACTCTACGAGCATAACCACTTCCTCATTCGATCCATCCGTGGCAACCAATCTCGTGAAGTAAGTCACTTGCCTTTCAGAGGTAAGCCCAAATAAACAAATGGAAGATGACCCATCTCAGCGTGGAGAGCTTGCGAGCAAGCCACCATCTCACTTTCAACAAATGGAAGAGAACAAAAACCAACTTGCCATGATTGACCAGCAACCCAAATATCTCTCCAAAAATGGCAACCAACGCGACCACATTTTCTGCCTCCATGCATTCCCCTTCAACAAAAAATAACATGTCATTTGCATATTGCAGAATAGGTGTCAACAAAGCTCCATCGCTATGCATTGTGAAACCTTGGCTCCCGCAACATGCTTCAACAAACAAGGCCGCCAAAGTGCCAGCTACAATGTTAAAGAGAAGTGGCACCAAAGGACAACCTTACCTAACTCCGTGCTGCATATACATCTACACTCCACTCGATTTACCATTAATCAATATAGAGAAGGAGGTCATTGTAATACACCTCTTCATCCATTGAATCCACACCAACAAGCAGTGTTGCCTAAGAATCTTTTACAAATATGATCAACTGGAGTCATAAGATTTTGAGAAATTCACCTTCCATAAAAAACATTTCCTCATAAACCTCCTTCAAGATGCAACCATCTCTTCCGTCACAATAAATGACTCCTGGAGCAATCTACCACCAATGATTGCATCGAGCTAATCAACTAAGGGCGGATGGCATACGATCTATTTACAAGAACCATGGTGACAATCAAGTACACTGCATTAAACATGACGATGGGTCTGTAATCATCTACCATCTCTACACCTAGCCTTTTCAGGAGCAGATAAAAATAAAATCTATTAAGCTTCTCAAACCATCGATTCTCCACACAAAATTCCTTGATCATTATCAAAAAATCCACCTTCACCACCTCCCAAAACTCCTAGTGAAATAGAACTAAAAAGTCATCTGATCCAAGTAAGGATGCAAGTTTCAGTAAACCCGACCTGAACTCGACCCAACCTGACCAGAAAAAAATGGGTAAAACCCAACCCAAACCTGATTGGGTTCGGGTATAGCTTTTATCTAAAAAACCCGATCAGGTTTGGGTATGGGTATGGTATGAATCTATACCCGATTATTCTACCCGAATAAAATCCTCATTTACTAGAGATACATAAGTCTTACCCTAAGTTCCTCATTCCCCCAACCCTAATCTTCTTCATGATTCCCTCCATGATTTTGAAAGTTAGGAATGTTTCTAAAGCTTCCATTAAACATTTATTTCGGAGATGGGGATTTTTTGTTTGAAAGGTACTTGTATTTAGTCTTTCTTTATATTTTTTATATTTATTTGTGATGTATTCCCTTTGAAAGGCTCTGTTTTGTAATAATTTTAGTAGACACCAATAAAATTAGAGTAACCCAAGCTCCTATATTTAGAGAATACTAAAAATAAATAATTAATGAATTGTGTTATAGATTTTTCCTTTTCTTTGACTCTAATTTGGCACAATTTGATTGTAAAATCAATTTATAAATAGGTACTCGACGGGCAGATGGGTATGAGTATAGGTTTGAATTTTTGTACCCAATGGGTAAATGGGTAAGGTATGGGTATGGATTTTGAAAATGTGTATGGGTATAGGTTTAGCGAAACCCAACCCGAACCCGACCCATTTGCATCCCTAGGTCTTAGTGCCCCCTCCACCTTTAGACCACACAATGCTGAGACCACCTCCTCCTCTAAAATGTCACTAATTAGGTTAACACTCATACTGTTACTCAGCGAGGTCATATCCAACATTAATAGTCACCATCTCCTAGGTGGATGCTTCCTCGTAAAGTCATGAAAATGGCTACCAAGTGCCTCCGCAATCTGCCTCCTATCAGCAACCACCTCCTCCCCAACCCATAGGAAAGCAATCAAATTTGAGAGTTGCTTGTCACTAGTTGACAAGTAGAAGAAACAAGTGTTTGCATCCCCCTCTTTTAACCAAAGCTTCCTAGACTTCTATCTCCAATTTACCTCTATTTTATGATCCTTCGTCTGAATGGTAGATTGTAGCTGACGTCTTTCACTTAATTATGTATCAGTGAGTGGCCTAGTATTCTCCACCCTGTTCAACTTGGGGTCTCCCTCCAGTGCCTCCATACATGTACACACCCTTTTCTCTTTGATCTCTTTCTTATACACCATAAGAGCTGCTCGCAAATGCTAAATGAGAGCCACCAACATGCGTGTGGCAAAGGATGAGGTATTTCTCCCCACTTTTGCTTAACAAAATCTCTAAATCCCGACTCAAGCATCCAGGACTTCTGAAACTTGAAATAGGAGAAACTGAGACACCCTCATTGGAGCTCCAGAACAAAGAAGTATAATCCGAGAAAGGCCTTAGCCGCACAGTGACATCTGCCATATGGAATTTTTCCTCCAAGCCCACAAAAGACAAGAATCTGTCAATCCTTGAACATGAACCAGAATTGTTCCTCCACATAAAGTTAACCCCAAAAGTTGGCACATTATACAATTTTAACTCATCCACTAACCATGCAAAAGACAAGAAGCACCATTAGTCCACCCATCCAATATCTCATACGGTAATAATGTGGCATTGAAATCTCCTCCAGCCAACCAGGGCCTTCCATCTACAAAAGCAACAGCTTGTCTGAGTTCCTCCCAAAACACAACTCTATGAGCATCATCGCAAGGCTTGTAGACTAAGGTCAAAACTAAAGGAGTACCATCCGCAAGTCAGTAACCACCCAACTTCCTATTATTGAATTTGTCAACTCAAAATTTGCTCGACTCCAGACAAGTAAGATACCACCCGATCGCGAAACACCATTGATAGTAACCAAATGAGTTAAGAAATCACCACCAATCTCCCTCAACAGGATACCATCAATTGACTCCAAGTGTCCCCTGCAACAAAGCAAAATCCATTTTCCATTCTCCCAAATAACAGCACAAGGTGGGCCTATGAGAGGGATCGCGAGCCCCCTGATATTCCACAAAAGCACACCAAACATGGGAGGGTGTACCACCCCCAGCATACCTCTGTCTAAACACTTCTTTACATACTACTTTCAACTCCCTCATTATCACAAAACACTTTGGTATTGACAAGTTGTTTATGCTTTCTAATTCTCTTCCTTCGATAAATAGAGTTATAGACAAGTTTCTGTCTATGAACCAAAGGCTTCCACCCTCTCGAACCACATCCGGAAGAGCCGCCAGAGGTCCTCCTTTGACCCTATGTGGGCCTATGAACAAAAGAAGGAACAACACCCTCATCCCTCGAAGTCACCACAGCAAATCTCTTGTCAATCATCACCCACAACAACCATCTCCATATTCGAACTCGCAACAACCATCTCTGAAAGCCGCTTACCATTAGTATCCCCATTAAGACCAAAAGACAACCTCCCAATCACAATCTCGGAAGGGCACCACCGCCTCAAAGACCACGACTCTAGCATCTGTGACACGAGCATCCGCATCGAGCCTAGCACCAACACCTTCAAAAAGAAGATCAATGCCCATTGCCACCAAGGCAATAGTCTTTACAAGAATAGGTTCAATTGACCTAAACGAGGAAGCCAAAAAGTCTCTAGATCCTTTATGAGCATGGATAGGGCAATCCAATTCAAATTTAGACCCAGAGGGTCCAAGCAAGTCACATGAAGGGGTGCGAGCCCCATTGCAGCCAACTAAAACCCACACTCCAGAAAAGTTGTCAAGACTCAATCCATGACCTTCGCAACAACCCAAAACCACCTCTTCATATTTGGAAAGGCCCTCGAGGATCACAGAGCAAGATGCAGAGGTGTTCGGCTGCCAGACCTGCCAAAGAAGATGTGGAACAAGTCATCCCGCCACCACAGTAGAGGGGAACCTGCCAAAGTCGAAGAAGACACCACCATAATAGCCTTGCACAATCGTATGCAAACAAGCCAA
This sequence comes from Thalassia testudinum, assembly GCA_037157565.1. Classification (NCBI taxonomy): domain Eukaryota; kingdom Viridiplantae; phylum Streptophyta; class Magnoliopsida; order Alismatales; family Hydrocharitaceae; genus Thalassia; species Thalassia testudinum. Next base: position 20,699,790 of record JAZHRO010000059.1, read on the forward strand.
GAAGAGCCACCAGATAGAAGGATCACCTTCAGGGGGATGTCAACCCTACCTGGAACTTCAACCGCCACCAACACCCACCCAAGTTTACCCGCGTCGAGAAAAACCTTCGAGAGATGCTTGAGGAGCGAGAAAGCTAAGACCAAAGTGTCAACCGTCTCCAAAGTCTAGAGTTGCAAAGGGATAACCAGCAGCCAGGGCTCCACCAAGATAGCTAACAACGATCATTCATCCAAAGCACCATCAAAATAAGATGGTTCATGCCATCGAACTTCAGCGTTTCCAATCACCAAGGAGTAAAATCAAAGCAGCTCACAATCCTCCTTTGAAACATTATGCACCAAGACCCCCCTATCATCAAATGACGCCACCTTGAACTCCCGAGACATCATGCAACAAGTTGTAAAGGCCTTCAAGATAATAGCAAGAGATGGGGAGCCCCCAACAACATTGCCAACCAAAGCGCCATCAAGGAAGCGCCTAAACTCAAGCATCGACGGTGACCAAGGCGTGCAAACCACAGGTAATCACAAAACCTCCTCATGTGACCCAAGTCTAACAACCCTGAATCACCATCAACGATTTCACAAGCAAGGGGCAAGATGACTACCTATAACCAACACCCTTGTATCGCAAATAGACAATCGAATCTCAACACACTGCTACAACGTAACCCCTACCATGACACTGGAAGCAAACAACTTCACCATTGACCCTACCCTTTCACTCACCGTACCATTCCCCTTTAGCCTTCTCCTCCGATCGCAGACCATGACCAACGCCCACCCTCCTCCGCCATCCACACCATCACGATGGGAGTGCCCTCCCTCACTACGACAACCCACTCAAAGACTCATCTCCCCCCTCTATTTTATGGAATACTAGTGTCTAAAAGAAGATCACCATGCCCCTATATTTAATCAAAACCTTAGGCAAGGAGACCCTACAGGAGATCAACCCTCATCCTCCCTTTTAGGTGATGATGCTAAAAGTGATATATGCCCAACTAAAGATGCAAGTTGGACTTATGACACATAGAAAAAGAGGCGGGTAGATGGTGCACTACCACCCTCTACCATTGTTTCCTATGTCAATTTGTGTAGGCCTAAAGTTCGTGCAATCTTTCGAGCACTTGCTCCTTGCTTTCCAAAGTTGATGGGCTTTATGGAGACTCATAGTAGATTCATCCGTGATGTCTAATGGAAGGATATGCATTTTTTGGGATACTTCTGCTTGGCAAGTGGAAAATGGTTGGTGCCTCCTTACAGTGTTCAACTTTATCTTGCTAGAATTTGGGGGGGGGGGTGGGGGCGATGGAGGGGTGGTGTTGCTCATCTGGTCCTCGGTGGTCTATGCATCCAATTTTGCATCTAAATGCAAGTCCTTGTGGTTAAAGATTATAGACCTTGCACGAGATTGTAGCTCCCCTTGGTTTCTTCTTGGAGACTTTAATGTCATGCATAGAGTTGAAGAGATAGGTGGACATCCTCTTACCTCCTCCTTACTAGAGGATTTCAACAATTGTGTTGATCTTGCTGGCTTGATTGACCTTGAAGCTAACGGGAATCATTGGTCATGGAATAGTTGCACCATAAGTGCTTGTCGTATTACAACTAGGCTTGATCGAGGCCTAATTAATGCAGCTTGGTTGGTGGTATTCCCCCATGCGAAGCTCCATTACCACCCCTTTTAGGCTAGTGACCATGTGTATATGCATGTCCCGCTAGCTCCCCCATTCATGAAGGCAAGGTTATTCCGCAACCTCAACTTTTGGGCTAAACAAGAGGGTTTTGAAGAGGTGGTCAAGTCTGCATGGAACATGCAAGTCGTTAGTAATTCCCACTACAGAGTCGCCATGAAGCTCTGCAACATCAAGGCCAACCTTAAAGTTTAGGCCTCCACTGGATGAACTTAAGGCTAGTTTAGCTGAGCTTAAAGAGATTGACAAGGAGCTTGTTGCATCCCCCTTAGATCCCTTACTGGCCATGTGTAAGAGGAAATGCAAGAAATCCATTGCTAAGCTCCACATGGAAGAAGAATCCTATTGGCGACAATGAAGCCAAGAGAACTGGCTCCAACTTGGTGATAGATCCACGTCCTTCCATCGGGCAATGAAAGCATGTGAGTTGAGGAGTGACATTCGTTATCTCTTCAAGCAAGGGGCCATCACTACTTAGGAGGATGAGGAACTACATCGAGACGCCATTCTTTTCTTTGAGAGACTCTACAACCAAGTTACCAACAGCCTACTAAGGAAATGCAACTTCCTCCATTGCCATGTTGGATCCTAACAACATCACCCTACTTGAGAGGCCCATCTCTCGGGAGGAGGTTAAGTGGGCTACAAAGCACATTGATCTAAAGAAGGCACCAGGACCAGATGGGTTCCCTTCACACTTCTTCCACAGTCATTGGGAGATGATCAAAGAGGACATTTTTGGCACTATTCAGTTTCTTGCAGGACGAGGGAACATTGTGCGTCAAGTTAAGCACACCTTTCTGACTCTTGTCCCTAAGGTGGACTTATGTGCTTGCATTGAAGGCTTCAAGCAAATCTCATGTTGCAACATCTTATATAAAATCTTCTTGAAGATCATTGTTAAATGTCTAAGGGGTGTCCTCCCTAAGCTAGTGGATCCTCACCAAGCTGCATTCATTCCTGGTTGTGCAATTTCAGATTGCACCTTGCTGGCACAATAATTGCTTGGATCATTTGCAAGGAAGCGAGGTTCTCGTAAAGCTTGTACAAAGGTTGATTTAAAGAGGGGGGGCCTTCAACTCTATATGCCATACTTTCTTGCTAAATGTCCTCCGCTTTAAAGGGCTTAGTGAGAAATGGCTTAATTGGATTGCCTAATGTGTTACCACTGCCTCTTTCTCCATTATGGTGAGCGGTACACCTGAAGTGTTCTTTCGTGGTTCATCAAGGCTAAGTCAAGGTGACCTGTTGAGCCCTTACCTGTTTACCTTGGTAATGCAAGTCTTTTCAGATAGTTACAGGTTGGAGGTTGAAAAAGGTGCAATCAAACCCTTGTCATTTGGGGGAGAGCCTGCTCCTACTCATATCATTTATGCAGATGACTTGCTTTTGTTCATGAAGGCCACACTGAGGGAGTCTCTCACACTAAGGCACTGTTTGAGGGATTTTGAGTGCCTCTTTGGACTTGGTGCCAATGCAACAAAGAGCTGATTATTTCTATCCAAGTCAATCATGCAGCCACTCTCTTTTTGTCTAAGCCTTGGATTTTTCCTTTATCATCTCCCCGCGTGCTATTTGGGGATTCCGTTAGCAGCTAGTTTCTCACAAGCCAAGGATTATGAGGCCAACATAGACAAGGTTCATAATGTTCTATATGGTTGGAAAGCAAAAGTGCTTTCTTTTGCAGGATGTTTGCAACTCCTTAAATCTGTTATTTATGGAATGTTATATTGTTGGATTGGGGGAGCCCTAATTGCCACAATAGTCTTGGATAAGGTCTAGAGTCTATGCTGGAATTTTCTTTGGGATTACTGTCTGCCTGCAATTGATTGGGACACCCTTTGCCTTTCCAAGGAGGAAGGAGGGCTTGCTCTTAAAATGCTTGCTGAGCTCCAACAAGCATGCACTATCAAATGGATATGGAGGCTGTTAGTGCATCCCCAATTGTTATTCGCAGCATGGATGAACCTTTGGCATGCTCCTCCCACCATCTCTAACTCAAGATTGTGGTGACATATTCTTGCCCACTAAGATCTAGCCAACAGAGGTATTTCTAAGGGCCCTCAGGGGTGGTGTCGATTCACAAAGCCGATGTTGAAAATTTCCATTATGAATGCTTGGAACCAACTCTGACGTGGAGGAGATCGTGTCCCTGGGTGGCATGAAGTTTGGTTTCCACACAATATACCAAAATTTTCCTGTTGTATGTATCATGCCATCTTGAATAGACTTCCAACCTTGGATCAACTCTCTCGTTGGAGGGAGGTGGAGTCCCATCTTTGCCTATTGTGCAGGAGTGTGGAGGAGTCAAAGGAGCATCTCTTTTTCTCTTGTCCGTTCTCTTCCTACATATGAGAGAGGTGTCAAATAAAGTTGGGGCTAGAACCTGGCATGGAAGTCACTCTTGAGGACGCCATTGAGGAGGTACGCAACTTCCCAGGGAGAACCCTCGTTGGTTCACTTGCGAGGCAAGCACTAGCAGGGTCCATATGGTGGATCTGGAATGCCCAAAATTGAGTCTCGCCTGAAGGACTTACTGCTTCGTTCGCCTCTACGTTCAACAGATTGGAGCGCAACATACGCACATCCCTGAGCCATATTGCACCGGATGCTACCTCCAAAATTATTTTCAATTGGAGCCTTTTTGGCTCCTTTTAGTTTAGTTTTTTTGTTATAATTTAGTGTTTTTGAACCTGTTATGCTGCTTATGTTTTGACTGTGGGCGCTGGCATCTACTGCCCCTGGGAGAAGCTCCCTTACCATTTTGTATGCTTGTGCATATGATAGTAATACAAAGCTTATTTACCTCTTAAAAAAAAAGTTCGTTACCCAAAAACAAAAACCTCCAAAAGGTAAACAAAGATCACTGCATATTGACACTCCCCGACCCAAACAAGCTCCCAACCACATTAACGAGCAAGAAAAACACTCGAAAATCCCAAGAAGACGACAAAACTTAAAAAGGTTCAGTTCAAAGTACACCGTCCACGATCCAATAACCTGCAGAAAAGATGCCCCTTTTCACATCCCGCCGACCCAAGCCACGTCAACCAACAAAGCAAACACCCCCAAAATCCCAACAAGAACGCAAAACACAAAAGGAATCATCTCCAATTCCTCAAAACTTCCCTACCCAAAATGAAAAACCTCGAAGAAGGTAACCAAAGATCCCTCATTTTCGACACCCCCGACCCAAACAAACCCGGAACCGCGCAACCCACGACCAAAACACCCGAGAACTCCAGCAAAAAAAATGAAGCAACTTTTCTTGTTTCCGCTGCTTACATCGACGTTCCCCTTCTTGACGACGTTGGAGAAGTCCCTGGCAGCGACCCCGCTCCTCCACTCGAAGTCCACACTGAGGGTAGCCGGCGGCTTGTGGTCCGGCGCCCAGAAGCAGGCCATGTAGTTGCCGGCCTCCGAGGACGTGAAGGCGAACTTCCCAGACTCCACGCGGTCCGCGTAGTGGATGTTGTTCCCGTACGGCGACGACACCTGGTGATGGTGAAAAGAGACGAAAAAGATCAGGGTCTTCCACGGGGAGTGGGGTGGGCGAATTGGGTGAGACGCAAATAGAAAGAACAACATACGCGGACGGTGACGCGGTGGGAGGCGGGGAGGGGGGAGTGGTCTTCGTTGTTGGGGTGGGCGAGGTGGTACTTGCCGACGGACATGGCGTTGACGTTGATGTCCTCGGAGATGCACTTGGTGTGGCCCGACTTGAGGTCGAAGCGGAGGGACGAGGAGAGGGGAGGGAGGGAGAGAACGACGAAGAAGAGCAAGAGGGAGCAGATGGGTTTTGATTGAGGAGGAGGCATCGCCTGCTGCGGGAGCCTTCCTTGTCGGGGTCCTGACGGGAGGGGGGGAAGAGGGAAGGGAGAGGAGAGATGGGCTTTGATTGAGTGGAAGAACAGAATGGCCTTCACGATGGAGAAGAGAGTGAGGAGGGGGAGGAGGAGAGAGACAGAGACGGTCAACGTTCAAGGTTGGAATTTTTTTCCTTTTTTTAAAAAAAAAAGTCACCTTGGAAGATTTTAAATTGAAAAGTGAGGGGAAGGAAGGAAATTTTTGTGTGATGCCGTTGGAGTAGGGTCAATTTAGGTTTAATCTTTCGTAATTATACATGGAAATTAAAGGATGTCTTTTGGGAAATTTCTTAGGAAATGTGAAAGATGTTTTTGAGTAAAAAAAGATATTATTTATTTAAGGTTAAATCGATCAGAATAAGTATTATTTATTTAAGGACTAAAAGACTTTCAAAAGGGAAAATATAGAAAAAGTACTTATAGTTTGCCTAACTCTCTAATACATCTCAAAATACCCAAGTTAATTAAGGGGGGAGGGGATATCTCTAAACAATCGGCTATTACATTCCTTCCAAATGTGCCAAATAGATGCTGATGGGGCCCACGAAAAGAGTTGCATGCTAAGCCCCGTACTCCTACCTTCTTGCCAAGCTTGAAGGGGGGAGGCGAACCACTGCCGATGCAACATTAGTGAGTACCAGATCTTTTGCCAGACGATCCAAGAGAAGGGGCAGGTGAAAAAGAGGTGTGGGATTGTCTCAAGCTTAAGACCGCAAAGTAAAAATAAGTAGGATCAACCTCCATACCTCAACCTCTGAGTCGGTCGCGGGTGAGAAGTTTTCCCCTTGCAACAAGCCAGGCAAACACCCCCACTTGGGGACATGCCCTTTGGACCAAAGATCCTCCCAAAACTAAGAAGATTACTTTTTTATCCGAATAGTGTCATAGATCCAATTAGCACAAAGAGAGTCCATAGTGTTGATAGTCTAGGACGACTTGTTATTACAGAAGAACAAATCCATCAGCAGCGATGTTGAGGGCAAAAAACTATGCGTTTGCAGTTAGATTCGAAAACCCGTAGTTGTAATTCGAGTCACGAAGAAATTCGTTCAACAGATAAAATTTATACTGAAAAATCCGTAAAGAAGTTCCGGGTCGAACATAAGGAGGCTACGTCGATCTCAAAATCAGCAATTATATTTTTTTGTATTTTTGTTTAAAAGGCGAAATAACCACAATGGAATCGATATAAACAATAAGAGAGAGAAAGAGAACAATCACTTAGTATTTAAATAATGTTTTACAACTAGGAAAGCGGGAAATGATTACACTAGAAAGTGGAAAATTGTTATAACTAAAAAGCAGGAAATTCTACTCTAGAAAGCGATAAAAGAAGTTATCCTCCTCGACGAATGCTTAGAGGACGAGTCGGACGGAGGCGACGCCTAGAAGATAAAGGACGATGCGGGAAGAAGGAGGATGAAGTCAGAAGAACGAGAACGAGGCAACACATTGTTGTCGTTGTGAGATCTGCTTCTCGAATGCAGAGGACAATCGCAGGATGCTCCACGAAGGGGGACGAAGGTGGAAAAATTATGATTTCTACTCTAGAGGAGCATCCTAGGTGTGGGACAAGTTCTTAGAGCTTTGGAAGGGGTGAGAGAAGAGAAGAAGGGATGAGAAATTCGTAGGGTAGGGGTCTCCTTTTATAGTTGCAAGGAGTTGGGGCATTTTAGACATTTTAATTTCAAAAACATTAATATGGGACCTTTAGTGACGGACTTAAACGTCACTAAAGGTCCGTCGTGGGCAACGTGTGCGTGCGCTGCACATGCCCGCTCCTCTTCCATGCCCTAACGCCTACGCACGTTTGGATTGATCTCACAATCAGACGGTCGAGATCGATCCTCGCCCACGCTCGCTCTTCAACTTCGCACTGCCTGATCGCGCGTTAGATCTGACGTAAGGGGGGGCGTCTGATCCCGCGTACGCCCTATTGGGCGATCAGCGCTATCCGCAGCCGATCGCGCAGTCACGATTATTCGCCCACGTGCTGCGGATGCAGACTCGAACGCGCGTCACGCGCTCGCGCAACGCGCTCTACCGCTGTGCTATGGCGTCGTTTGTGTCGCGTAGAGGATTTCAGGCGCGTGTGCTTGCGGCCATTGGATCAAGATCCAATGCCCCAGATCACACGTTGGAAACCCTTTGGAGATGCAGCAGCAGTCCTGAGGACCGATTGGGCGGCTGGGATGGCACCACATGGTGCCATCTTGGCCGTCCATCTTCTATGTGTTGTAGACGGTGCCACGGGTGTCGGATTGGACCGATTTTCGCGTCATTAGGCTTTGATCGTCGATCCGAACCCATCCATACAGTCGAATTTGTCGTCTGAGGTGCAAATTAACACTATCTTGGTCATTGATCTTTAGGGTTCCTCGGTCTCTATCTGGTGCTACGGATGTCTGATCATGGTGATCTTGGAGTCATTGAACTCCAATCGTCACTCTGATCAGATCTGTACGGTTGGATCTTCGATCCGAGGTCCTGATTAACAAGTTGTCCTGTCCCTGGCCATAGAAGGAGATAATTAACCTAAATTTTATACAAACTACCTTAAATGCAAGATGGTGCATGTTATGCAATATTTATAATATGTGATGCAATTCTATGCCTAAGAATACGCGTAAATAGATAGTTTATGTGATATAAACATGTTTACATCACACCCCCATGCCTATCTTTTGTTAGTCCCTAGCAAAACTACATGCTATTTATAAGAGAATTAAGTCAAATTTCTTGGGCAATAGTTATTTTCAACACTTAGGGATTTCAACTAGGACCTGAATTACAGAGACACAACAGCACCCGAGTATCTGCCAAAATGCAGACCGCCTCAAGTTCTCACCTTATTCAAAGAGGGATCTCTTTTTCTCTTTTTCTTCTTTTCTAATTTTTTTGGATTTTTGAGTTCAGGGTTATAAAGCGGCTTTCTACGGCCACTCAACCTGCCCAAGACTCGATAAGAATCCTAAGTTCTAAGCATCTTTTTGTGAAAGTAATAGACTCTTTGATCTGCAATTAGAACGGACTTCAGGTTTCTACGCCCCTAGGTGACCTTAAAAAGAATTCTGCTTAAAGGTGTATCTATACGACTGGTAGCTTTTTCCCTACTTTTATTTTTATGGGGTCAACATAAGGGTGAATCCAGTGTATATCTCTCCAGTTTATTCTACTTCTCCACTTCTTCCTATGTGTTTTGGGATTTTTAGTGCATTTCTTGAGCTGGGATCTGGACAACCGGTCGATGAGCTGTTACCACCGACAACTTGGCAGCCACACTCGTGCGGCAAAGTGTAGCTTATTTCTTTTTGTTTCTTTTTCTTTCTTTTCTCCTTTTCTTTTTTTCTTTTTCTTTTCTTGTTGGACTTTCTTTTTCTTCTTATTTTTTTTTTAAGTAGGTGGCTTCCCTGGTCTAAGATTTACCTAAAGGCATCAAAAAAAGAGTGGTCCTGTGACTGGGCTCTGGACAACCTACCTATGGGTTGTTACTCACGATAACTTGTCAGCCATATCACCCTAGAAAGTTCATTAGCTACCCAATTTCCGTTAAAACTGCCGAACAGCAAGTCAGTGTGAATAGTGTGTAGATGCTTAGACTTACAGTTCCCTCAAATCAGAGGGTGGGTTGATAAGTCGTGTAGTTATCACCCAAACTTATTTAATCAAATTGAAATCAAATTCAGGATGGCGAGGACTCGATAAATAAATCCACATTTTAGTGGATACCCAGGCTGATTAAGCCCAAAGACCTGAAATGTCTTCGTGTTCAAATCATACAGTTTTATTTCTTAAGATTGAAATTTTTCTAAAGCCCAAGTTCTATTTCCTAATTCTACAATTTTTTTAATATAAATAAAAGGAAAACAAAATGAATCTACAGAGCTGACGTAATAATTCAGAGATGAATATCCACCCCCCTATGCCTATCTAATGCAATGTCCTCGTTGTATTAATAAGACATAAAACAGAATGGAGTAGAGTAGAAAGCACCTAAGTTGCATGAATGACGTGTCCACTCCGAGATGAACAGAAACTGTATACGTGCTAAATTTAGTGCCTTCAGCTAGGCACACTATACAAAGAAGACGAAATAACGAATTCACAGGTGCAGGTCAGAATCAGAATAAAAAGATTCACCTTAGGACCTGCCAGCAGATGTCCACAGATGTGGACCAGATTGTGATGCAGACCATACCCCATGGTCGAGTATATCTAAGGTTCTGGATAAAAATTACCCATAACCTAAAATCAGTATGCAAGTGGGGTCGGGCCTGCGATTTATGAGGATGCAACCCAAGACCAAAAAGTCGGGTTACAGAGAATTCGAGATCAAAAGGATAATCAATGAATGTGTGCTTGGGTTGGACATCCTCAGAACAAATGTCGTAAGGGTCTTGGTTTGATGGTTTCAGATTAATTGGAACCCTTAGACTTGGTCTTCCGCTTCCTCCGGAGTTTGCTTCCCAAATCAAAATTTCCCAGCTCCTATCCTCCTCATTCAGAATGTCAAATTCCGGGACCTCTTGCATATTAATCACCCCATCTGAAATTTCCAAGTTTAAAAGATGTGACTGAATCAAAATTGACTTGGGTCTAGTTATTTCAAAAACAGAATCATCATGAAGCTCAATGGGGTGTAACTGACAATCGGGGCATTGAATTAAATCCTTCAGAAAATGCGATTTTGAATCCGTCATGTGAGCCCCAATAAGATCAATTTCCTCGATTATTGGGCTATCAAATGATTTAACCAATTCCGCAGGCCCAATCATTTTATAGAAATCGTGTTCTATAAACTCACGTGAGACTTCACAAATTGATTCTTCACCCTCAAAATCAAAGAAATCTAAATTCGTATTAATGTACGTCCCAAAATCCATCACTTTCTGGTCCACGGAGACATACGTTTCCTCGCACCCCAGCTCAGGGATCTCAGGTAAAGAAATCAGATCATCCTTAATTAGTTGCTCTAAGTTAATCTGGTCAGCCTCGTAAAACGTGTCCCCCCAACAGGTGCTTGAGGGGGTTCTAACATTGGCTCTCTTGAAGGGGGTTCATCCTGGGAATCATCCCATGATTGAACTAAAGCAACCACAAATTTCATTCTCAATTTCGCTAACTTCCCAAGTAAAAACTCACCCGGGTCCTTATCCTTAACATCCTGAAGCCAATTCAACAAATACTTATTCAGATCATCAATCATTTCAATCATGGGCTCCAATTCTTCAGTGCAAGATATTGGCTGCGCTTCTAAAGATTGTATAGTATTCCTCAAATTAGCTAAAACCTTATCTTGGACCTGGTTAACCTGACCCAAATAGGTTGGTTCAAGGTTAGGCGGGTTTGGGATCAGTGTAGAGGAGTTAATGAATTGAGATTCGTGATATCCTCCCTAATAATAGGTCATTTCGGGTTGTTCATAAGGTGATGATGACCTAAAGGCAGTGTATTCAGGGGATGGGTAAGGATCAGGGTATCCTTCTTGATTGTAAATCGTATTAGGTTGTCCATGAAGGGACGACAATCTATAATCGATGTGGCTTTGAGAAGGATAAAAATCTTGATGATGGTGTCCAGGGTCAGATCTTGAACACGGAAGTCTGGAACTGTATCCCCAATTGGAGTTATCCCAACTAACAGATGGTTGATTACAATACGAATCGGGATAATCATCATGTTGAGGATAAGTCATAACAAGAGGGAAAGAGCGGGAATGCGTATAACATGTGGAAGGATTCATGATAGACGGGAGGAAGAAAGGCACCCTACAATACAAACAATCAAACATGTCCTTAAGTGAGCTACCCTAAACACCTACAGACTCCCAGAACTCGTCTTGAGATAAAGAAACGATTTGATCTACTTCTTTCCATTCAATCCAACCTGTTAGAGGGAGGGACTTGGGAGAAGGTTCTTCCTTCGGCTTGCACCTCCGGTTCCTAGTATACCCCCCAGCCGCGATCATTTGATTCTGCTCCCCTAGCTAGACATCAGATTAAACGGTAGAAATAGACTAATCGAAAATAATCACGTTCTGAGCTCCGAAGAGCGAGTCCAATCCTTAAGGCCAACATCTACTCTGTTTTAATTAGGGTTAGGTTTGAATGTGCTTTAGAATGTGATGTGCCCTTTATCTGGGTTGTGCCCTTAATGATTGATTGATGTATGTGTGTGTGCACAACCAGTGGTTTTCAAGTAAGATTATTTTTGATGCGGTGAATTTTAGGGTTCAAATCTTGCTTAGTAGCTTTTAGGATTCAACTTTAAGTATTTTCAATCAAGTTCAGTTGGCACACCAGGTTTTCAAAGCACAGGTGAAGATGTTTTCCTTTGAAGCTTAAAAGAATGTGGAGTGCCTGGTAAATCCCTAAAAGTTGAACCTATGAGGCAGCTACTTAATGAGTTGATTTTAGTTGAAGTGGTGCAGCCCAATCAACATAAACAAACGGCCTGTTGCACCACTTAATTAGGCACACAAGTGATTACCTAATCGGATTTGTACTCAATTATGTATTTGGGTGTGTGTACCGGTTCCAACAATCGGTTTACCGGTTGAGTTTGAAAATCAGATGAGGTTGTGTACCTCTATGAGATTTTTTTTAATTTTTCTTTTTAAATGCGGAGGGTAAGGCGGGTGTAGGTGTCAAACAAACAATCAAAACTAACCTTAGGGTTTATAAGAACACCTAGGTTGATTTATGTTTATGTTATTACATAGTGGAATGAAAACTAATGGGTGGGATGTGGGGGTAAACTTACAGAACTTTCAACAGCACTTTGCTTCAATCTACTGCTTTTGCTCATCTCAAAAGAGTACCTACAATCACAATAAGAAAGGAGAGAAGTGAGGTAAACGATTCATAAGTCGGAAAACACGAAGAATCAAAAGCGTCACCTCCCCGGCAATGACACCAAAATGTTGACGGCGGAAAACTACGCGTTCGCAGTTGGATTCAAAAACCCGTCGTTGTAGTTCGGGTCGTGAAGAAATCAGTTCAACAAATAAAATTTATACCGAAAAATCTGTAACAAAGTTCCTGATCGAACACAGGGAGGCTACGTCAATCTCAAAATCCACAATTATATTTTTTTGTATTTTTGTTTAAAAGGTGAAATAACCACAATGGAATCGATATAAACAATAAAAGAGAGAGAGAAATAGAGAGAGAACAATCACTTGGTATTTGAATAATGTTTTACAACTAGGAAAGCGGGAATGATTAACTACAAAGTGGAAAATTGTTACAACTAGAAAGCAGGAATTCTACTATAGAAAGAGATAAAAGAAAGGGGAGAGAAGTTATCCTCCTCAATGAATGCTTGGAGGACGAGCCTGACGAAGGCAACACCTGGAAGATGGAGGACGAGGTGGGAAGGAGGACGAAGTCGGAAGAACGGGAACGAGGCAGCACATCATCGTCGCCGCGGGATCCGCTTCTCGAATGTAGAGAGGACAACCGCAAGATGCTCCACGAAGGGGGACGAAGGTGGAAAAATTATGATTTCTACTCTAGAGGAGCATCCCAGGTGTGGGACAAGCTCTTAGAGCTTTGGAAGGGGTGAGAGAAGAGAAGGGATGAGAAATCCATAGGGTAGGGGTCTCCTTTTATAGTTGCAAGGAGTGTTGGCATTTTGGACATTTTAATTTCAAAAACATTAATATGGGACCTTTAGTGACGGACTTAAACATCACTAAAGGTCCATCGTGGGCGAGGTGTGCGCGCGCTGCACGCGCCCGCTCCTCTTTCGTGCCCTAACGCCTGCGCACGTTTGGATTGATTTCAGCTGTTCGATCATGAAATCAGACACCCGGATCGCCCAAGTCACCAGGGGTCAGGTCCCCGCTCACGTGCCTCCTCATGCTCACTCCTCACTTGCTACACGCAGGCGAGTCTGGTCCCTGATCCGATTACCCAAGTAGTCTGGTTTGAGAGAAAGAAGAGAACAGAAAGAGAGAGAGAAAGGGGAGTTTGCCTCACTCTCTAACTCTCTAACACTTAGAAGAATTCAGATTGTGCGTGGCTGTTGTGCCCTCCCTGAGGCTTAAGTGAAGAGGCCTTTGCCTCTGTGTGTGACTTGAGAAGAAGAGAGGCCTTTGCCTCTGCTGGTTAAGGCGTCTGAGCGCCTATTCTGACGTCTGATATTCTGAGGATTTGATACTGTGGTTAAGATTTGCATTCATATATTAAGTGCTTGTAAAACTTAAAGAGTAATTTGGTGATATAAATCACCATTTTACTCTAATCTTTTTGCACTTTCAGGCTTGAGTTTTATGACATATCATTTTTTATTACTCTTCTTATTATAATTACTCATATTTGTGGTGATCTTTGAGATTAATTGCTATAATTGCTCCCTGTGTTCGACCTTGGATACTCTTTTGAATTCGAACTATAAATTGTATTTATTCATACACTATTTCAACTATATAGCAACGAAGTAATTTTAAAACTCCAATTTAGCATGCTAACACTTCCCTAATACTCATCCCTACTATTAATCCATCTTCATATCCACTTGTGCGATTACCCTCTTCTCTTTCTCCCTTGAACTCTTTTACAAATTGGATTGGACCATTTTTGGTGGTAGATTATGAGTTGGACCAAGTTGGAGGTCCAACATGTGAGCCCCCATCAAACCCAAGCTAACTCGGCCTAGGTTACTTATGACTTAGGTACAAAAAATATCTATTTTAGATCACAAATTATGTATGTAAAATAAGTAATAAATATATTTTTACATTGGATAATAAAGTATACTATCGTCATGGAAAGTCCAGAATCTTTTAACCTAAAAATTTTAACAAATTGGAGAATTAGAAAATTAAATATTGGGAAAATATATGTAAGAATTATTGTAGGCCACAGGCCTACTTGAGATGGCCCATCTCATAATGAGATAAGTTTAAGTCATAAATTTATGGACCAACCTAACCAACCAAACCATTTATTATTTTGGGATGATCATTCTTAGCTACGGCTAATACTTGCATCAACTGCAAGTTAGGAGCCTTAAAAATAAGCTTTAGGAACAAGAAATTGTTCTTAGATGAATTCAATGCTTGCAAGCAGGCTAAAGATTACTTCATGATTGATTCCATTGAGGAATTAGTAGAAAAGATTGTGCCTAGTATTCTTCACAAAGACCCTCTGCAAACTCTAATCGAGCATAATTACAATGATTATTTGCAAAGGTGTTGGAATGATGTACAAGATATAGAAGACTTGCTAGGCTTGACAGCAAAGCAATTAAGTCCTCCTTGGAGCCTGAAAGTGGATCCCCTACCCGAGCTTGGAAAATCTTCACTGATTTCTTCAATTCAAAATGCCCTGCATTCCCAACCACTCTTGTTTTGAAGATAGAAGAAATTCTATAAGTATTCCTTCAAATTCTTCCATCTATTGAGAATTTAATCTTCAAGTAAGAGACACTAATGGTATTGTTGAATTCTACGACAATATTCTTCCAAGTAGTCTTAGTGAAGGAGACATTAGCCCATTCGTTAGCATCAAATCTACTCTACAAAATGCCAACAAGGCACGTGTCGTTTCCATGTATCTAATTAGGGAGATGAGGGGAGGCATTTGGCTTAGCTAAAGAGTCAACACCCTTTCTATGATTTTGACCGTTGGAGTTCATCCTACAAAATAATATTTACCTAAAAGTAATTACTAAAGCAAACGAAATGGAGTGCTCCATTCCTTGAAAATTAGTTAAAAGAATTTTGCATTATTAAGCCTATTATAATATGTGAATGTATATTTACCTTTCTCTTGGATGACAATAAACACTTTTACCAAACTTTCAACTTCCTATATCAATCATCGTAATGAGAAACAGTAATTCTAACCATTTTCTCCATATTGACATCAAATTAAATCCATATAGACTTTCCCTATCCCTCAAATCTAGAGGATTTTTATGACCAATGTAACTCGAACCATTAGAGACCTCCATGTTGGTCACCTTTACGTTGGTAATAACCCAAACACCTAAAGTTTGAATGCAAGATGAACTTAATCAAGGATCAACACCATGTAATTTCTCAAATTTTAATTAAGTGACACCTAAGTCAAGCAACTAAGAACCTATACATCAACTTCATTCTATGCATTGAATTTGAAGCCTTCAATATACCATCTTAGAATAGGTTAAATAACAATTAACTTTAGAATAGGTTACAATCAGCAAGAAAGTACATGGCGAATCCCCCAACTAAACATACCCAACTATAGTTGACAAAGAATTCCAAGATGAGATTTAGCAGTGTGGAAGGTGTGGTTGGTAAGAATGAAAACTCTATTGCATGGAATATCGCTAGCAAGAAGTAATCTTATTTGAAAACAAGTTTAATCTCTCAAAAGCGGAAGAAAAAAAAAGTTCTAGTGGCATAGACTAATTAGTTGATTCCTCAAATTCAATTTCCACCAAGGCATTATAGGGTTGCTGTAGAGACACTGGTATTAATAGGAGCAAACAGATTATCATAGAAAAACTGATACAACAAGTTTCGTACACATCGGTTTTTAATTACTAGTGACTTGTAGATAACCTACAAGTATTCGAGTAGATAGTATGCATATTTATTTTCACATGAATACACAAATGACATTTTTGTACTTAGTAAAAAATGGATACAGTGACAAATGGGTAGATGCAATCTATTTGACAATCTAGTTCTTACTTCCCTTTGGATGGTTGATAACCATACAAAATGTAGTCTTATATAGGAGAGCATAAAAAAAAATGATGTTTTAGTTATTGTCACCGAGTAACCTTTTCTTTCCATGAGATAAACCCATGACTTATTCATCCATAATTGATTTTATTTTAATACCTACTTTAGAGCATGTCCCCTTTGTTTGGTACAAATGGCTCCCATATACCTAATTCAATCCAAGTTGTAGAATGACCAATTAAAGAATGCCCTTATAATGTCTTTTTAATAAAGTATGTTGTTCTAATAAATCAATGGATATCAATGTTTATCTTACCTTATTAGTTGGGCATGGGTAGCAGAGTGATGGCATGGTATAGACAAATAAGTTGTGTTCATATTCCTGTATGTGTAGGAATTTACAATCAAGCAGGGTTTATCTATTGTCTATCGTGTTTAATCAAATATCAGTGCTGGTTACTTCATGAGCATTGAACAACATCGACGAATTGCGGACAATTGATCTTGACAAAATTGAATTTTGTAGAAATTAAGAGAGGATTTGTTAGATCTATGCCCTTCTCTTAAGTGGATTAGATTAGGCATTGAAGAGAGTTAATTACAATCGAAAGAAATGTTCAATCTATTTCTTAGAAAAGAGCCCAATACCTCTTTATAGAGAGAGATGTATGGGTAAATAATAGTGCATGTCCATAAGGAAATAACAAATTACAAATAGCTACTAACAGAAGGGGAAAACACAAAATAAATAGGAGTCTCAACACTTCCCCTCAAGCTGGAGCATAGATGTCAATCATGCTCAGCTTGGAACAACAGGAATCAAATGCCGAACGAGATAGAGGTTTCGTGAACACATCGGCTATTTGAACCTCAGTTGCCACATAAGTAGTGCACAACAAACCATGTTGTATAAGATCTCTGGTAAATATAGTAGCAGTCCACCTCAACATGTTTGGTGCGATTGTGGAGCATTGGGTTGTTAGCTATATAGGTAGCTGCCGGATTGTCACATTGTATCTCCGTGGGTTCCTCAATTTAGACATGCAAATCATGCAAGAGAGACCGTATTCAAAGCATCTCTACAGCAGCCGGGGCCATTGCCCTATACTCTAACTCTACACTGGAGTGAGAAACTATCCCCTGTTTCTTACTTCTCCAGGTAACCAAATTACTAGCCACAAAGGTATAGAAACCAATGGTGAATTTCCTATCAAGCACACATCCCACATAATCAGTGTTGGAATACCCTACCACAGTCATATGAGAGTCTCTCTAAAAGAGAATACCACGATCTGGTGCTTTCTTCAAGTACCTCAGCACCTGCATAGCTGCTTGCCAATGCAGCTTCGTCGGCCTCTCTATAAACTGGCTAAGTTTGCCTACTGCCAAGGCAATATCAGGTCTGGTGATAGTCAGATACAACAGCTTGCCTACAAGTTGTTTGCATGCTCTGCTATTAGCTACCTATGTCTCGTCATCATGAAGATGTTCCTTGGGGTCCATAGGAATATTGGTTAGCTTGGACCCCAGCATACTTGTCTCTTGAAGAACATCCAACGCATACTTGCATTGAGAAAGAGCAATCCCATCTTTGCTCCTAGCGACCTCAATCACCAAGAAGTATTTGAGCTAGCCCAAATCCTTCATAACAAAGTGCTGTACAAGAGATTCCTTGACCTATCTTATCTCAGCTTCATCATCACTAGTGATAATTAGGTCATCTACATAAATCAGTAGAGCTACCACGCCATTCTGTTTTCTTGACAAACAGAGAATGATCTGAAGAAGACCTCTGCATCCCCATCCTCTGCAACACATCTGAGAGCTTCTGAAACTAGGCTCTCGGGCTCTACTTTAGACAATAGATGGCCTTCTTGAGTCTACACACACCCTCCCCCTGAACCTCAAAACCTGAGGGTTGCTGCATGTAAACCTCTTCCTGAAGATTGCCATAAAGAAAGGAGTTCTTCACATCAGCTAGTGTAACTGCCAATCTCTATGGGCAGCAACAGAGATGAGTACCCGAATAGTGGCAAGTCGCGCAACAGGAGTGAAAGTATCAAAGAAGTCCACCCCATATGTCTGAGTGAACCCCTTTGCCACCAACCTTTTCTTATACCTTGAAATAGTCTCATCAAGGTTGTACTTCAAGGCAAAGACTTATCTGGAGCCAACAAGTCGTGTGCCTGTAGGAAGTGAGGTGAGATCCCAAGTCTGTCTACTCCAAAGTGTTGCTATCTCATCCTCCATGGCTTGACGCCACTTTGGATCAAGCATGGTCTGCTGGTAGGTAGACAAAATGGGTGAAACTATAAGTGCTTGCCAGAAGCTACAAAGCTGAGAACTAAGACCATCTGTAGCCAAGTTTCCTGCAACTCGATATCTGGACTAACACGTGCAAGGCGCCTTCCTAATAGCAATAAGAAGATCAGACTCATCTGGTATCTTTGGCTGAGTCTCTATAGAGGGAACCTCACTACTATGGTGATCTGCACTATCAGGGGGATCAGGTCTAACTAGATGATCACTGTCATCAAAACCCGTCTCAACTACCTGTGGAATATAAGTCACTGGTGCGGGTAGAGGCCTTTGTAGTGTCGCATGAGGTCTACTATATGTCTGCAGTGGACCATGCAATCTCTGGTAGTCATCCAAGAGGGTAGTAGATCCTGAAGAAGTCAGCAAAAGTGTGGAGATTGGAATCACCTCAAGTGGAATTGGAGGAATAGGCATGGGAGCAGCATCATCATGAACACTCATATGTCAAACAACAAAAAAGTATGGTGTCATCTCACGGAAAGTCACATCAATGCTGGCATAATGCCTATGGTGGATAGGATCATAACACCGGTATCCCTTCTGACTTCTAAAATACCCTAAGAAGACACACTTCACAACACGAGGAGCAAGCTTGTCATGGCTTGGTGATGGCACATGGACAAAAGAAACACACCCAAAGGTCCTGGGAGACACGTGGAAAAGCTCGCCATCTGGAAGTAACAGAAGAACCAATATCTACTTGTGACGAATTGAACTTGGCATCCTGTTAATAAAGTAGCACGCTATCAAAATAGCATCCCCCCAGTATCTCTGTGGAACACTGTGGTAGATAAGTAGAGTGCAAGCAATCTCTACCAGGTGTTTGTGCTTCCTTTTTGCAACCCCATTCTGCTGTGAAGTATGGGGACAAGTGGTCTAATGGATAATCTCATGAGTCCTAAGAACTCAATAAGTCTAGCGGTACAGAACTCAAGGGCATTATCTATCCGTACAATCTTCACTATGGCGGAATACAGATTTCTGATCTCCGAGAAAAAGTCTCGATGCCATATCCAACATCTCCCTTAGTCTTCAAAAGGAATACCTAAGATACTTTGGTGAAATCATCAACGACAACAAGATAATATCGATGTCCTATCCTATCTAGAACTCTACTCAGCCCTCAGACATCCATATGGAGTAACTCAAAGCAGCTATTGATCTAGGAGAAGTATTGGCAGGAAAGGAAGACCAATGATGCTTACCTAATTGGCAAGCTGTTGGTGCTAGAGCACCACGATCGTTTGTTTTGATGATAACAAAACACGTGTTATTTAACATTTGCACTTGAAGTCTTAGATTTCAGGTCAATTGCAAATGGAGACGTGATTAGACGGAGTTCGAGCTCGCATCCAGGACGAATTGGAGGAGCTTGATGGAAAATAGAGGAGATTCGCGAGAAGCAATAGATTGAAGATGGAAGGACAAGAAGAATAGGATAGAAATCTATTTATTTCTTTCATGTACTTTTGTCTTTATTTCCTTGCTCTTTTTGTTCTTTAGAAATTCATGTTAAAGAACCTCAAAGTACCCTAACAGTAGTCCTAGGAACACCGGCACAACCCTAGGATACTTAGGTTTTCTGTAGAGAACTTAGAAAACCAATATAGGGTTCAAACAGCTTTTCCAGACATCTAATTCCAAAATCAGACATCTGATAATATGTTTTAAGATGTCTGACTGTTGATTCAGACGTCTGATAACATTTAGGCTGGACTTAGTTAGCTCTGTCTGATGAAATCAGACATCCAGACCTTAGTCCACATGTCTTAGAAGACGTCTGATGGACTTGCCAGACGTCCAATTAGTGGACCGTTGGCTGGCTTAACAAACACTGGAGGATATGACCGTTAGAGCCTTATCAGACGTCCTTAAGCCTTTCCAGATGTCTGATAAATGACCGTTTTGCCTCAGCTGACCCAAAATCTCTTCTCAGAGATTTTCTACCCGTTGCAACTCTTGGAAATCCATTCCCACGAAAAAGTAGGTTTCCAGATGTCCAGACATAGTGCCAGACATCCTGTATGTCGTCTGATGGACTTACACTAGAACCCTGTTTAGATCTGATCCAAGTCAGGAAGAAACCCGCCTAAAATCAGACGTCTGACTTTGTTCCCAGACGTCTTAAACCGGTTTCCCAGACGTCTGATGCCAGGATCAGACGTTTGATAACCCTGTCAGTGCAATCATTGTTCCTGATTTCGGCCTGATTCTCTTGGGCTTTGCTCCCAACGGCTATGGAAGGTTTCCAAAGCTTTCCTAAGGCCTCTATTTATAGAGAGAAACCTCTTGCACACATAGACACAGCTAAACACACCAAGAACAAGCATTTCCACTCTTTTGTGTCCAAAAAGAATCTCTTGCTCTCCAAGCTCAAGTTCTACATCTTGAGAGCATCAAGCCTTTGCGCACCCGCTCTCCCGCCGTAGTTCACGAGAGCGACGTTGCATCATCGTGTAGCCCACGCACCCGCGTCATCGATTCGACGCACTCCTTGCAAAGGGGAGTTTCCTAATTCCTATAGAGGCTAGGTTTAAATCTTTGTTGGCTCTATAGGACTATATTTGTTATTTTACTTTGTTATTTGGTTGGGTATTCGCTTTGCGAATTCCCGTCTCCTTCGTGGGACAAAATCCTTCTCGTGAAGAGAAGGGGTTGAGGAACGCTACCCTCGCACTTATAGCGTGGTTGCAATTGAGGTTGAATCACCCTCGTTTAGTGATTCGTTTAGTGGATTTGATCAACTTGGTTGATCGGAAAATCTTAACTCGAGAGGGTTAGGTGGTGGTTTTCACCCAGTTTGGGTTTCCACCTAAAAATAATTGTGTACCTTGTGTGATTGATTTTTGTGAGATTGTTTATATTTTATTCCGCATTTTATTACATCACCCCCTCCTAGTAGGGAATCTACACAAGCATCACATCTAATAGTAGTAGTAGGTGAAATATATGGAATCACCCTCCTGAGGCGATCCAAAGGTAGGTGACCTAGACGAACGTGCCACTGTAAGGCACTCCCACCATCATACCTATTAGCTCCTGCAAATGGCTCCTGACCAAGGTGATAGAGACCATTCTCCTTTGTACCTTTGGCAATTGTCTTCCCAGTGAACTTATCCTGGACAATACATCCAATCTCATCAAAAATAACCCTGCAATGAAGATCCTTCGTAATTCTACTCACAGACAACAGACTCATGGGAATCTCTAGTATGTGTAGCACTCTCAGTAGTGTCAACGTAGGGGTAACAGACATCTCTCCTTGGCCAATAACTGGAGCATGCCTGCCATCGGCAACCTACACTGTTCTCCCTAGTGTAACGGAACCGAGTGATCGAAAATAACTATGATCACCACAAAGATTCTATGAGGCACCGGAGTCAACCAACCATCCTGTACTATGATGACTCCTGTCATGCTCTTCTTGCACCATGCCTACATATGCCATCATCTTGATCACTTCTTTGAATGTTCCATCCACTCTCACATAGAAGAAGACCTCACTGAAGAAGACAGTGCATATACATAACGTGCACTCTCCTCTCTTTTGTGAATTCACATAACATGCACGGACATCACAGGGAAGACCTCACCGACGAGATGGCAGCAACAGGGAGGCGGCCCTAGGTGATGGCTGCTGGGAGAGGGTGCCTTAGGCGGTGGCAGGGCGTACCTACAGATAGTTGCCAGAGGTGCCAATGGGAGGCAACAGACTACTCTACGAGGCGAGTTTGGAGGTGCCGCGCATGGCCACTAAGGTAGAAGTAGGAGAGGGAGGGGTTCGATGACGAAGCGCTCGAGCGCCTGATGTAGAACACAAGGTAACCCTGGAAGGAGAGCTCCATTACCATGAGCCCCACGATGCAGGAGAAGGTGTGGCTGCATGACCAGAGGCGGCGATGGCCTGAGAAAGCATCCAAGGGGCGAGAGGAGCCGCCTAATGGATAGAGCTGATGGGCGGAGAGAGAGAGGTCCTCTGGGTGGGCAGAATAATGGTGGTCGACCGGCGACCTGGTGGCCGGTGGCCCTAGTCGAAGGGGTTTTAGGTGGTTTAGGATTTTGGATGCCTTTTTAGGTGGGATATTGATGAGAGACTCATTACGACTCCTAATGAACACTAATTAGTCGGTTTCCTTAACAATTACCAAAGAATACCATTAATACAGGGTTAATTACAATATATAGGTAAAATAGTAAGGACCTAGAAAATATGTTAAAATAATGTAATTAAGGTTTAATTAATGTTAATTAAGTTTATTTAATAATTAGGACTCAGATCATAATCATTTAGCTATGTATTAGGTATTTAATATAACTTATATTAATTAATGACCTAAGTTGTTAATTAACCTATTTAAGTTAATCACTTTAATAAATATAGATAAAATGGGCAAAAATGTAATTTCAAGGCATAGATATTATAGTTACATTATTTTTAATTATATAAAAAGTTGAAAAATAAATAAATTAAATTAAGCCTTCAAATTCATCGTTTGCACTTTTGCCCTTAACTTCCATTTCTATAGAGTCCTTTTTATGACGTATAGGTCCTTCTATATTTATGTATTGGTCCCTGTGAACATCGCTTTCTTCAACCACTTCTTCATTCTGGACGACTGTTGTTGTCTAGTGAACACACCCCACGAGGACCGCCCATCCGACGTCATCTCACCTCCAGAGCTAGAGTCAAAGCTCCACTCACCTCCCTCTTTTCATCCACCAGTCCGGATAGCCTTTAAATTCTACTTTTACTGGGTGATTAACCTTATCGGTGTCGGAGAAGACGCCAGAGGTTACATCAAACCTATATGCATTTTCGTTCAGATACATCCCCCTTCACCACCTTCTCCACCTATAAATACCCCTTCGCTCCTCTGATCTCGGTTAGCAACTCCCTATCTGTCTTCCCCACATCGAGTTGCTGATAGGCTATTCTTCAACAACTTAGGTGATCTTCTTCCTCTTCTTCTAGTCTTCTCCGAGGAGATCAATCGCTTCTTCCTCTTCGTTGTCCTCTGCCGCAACTCTGGACTCTACTACGCCTCCGATCTTCCTTCCTATACTCCATATTCATCCTCTGTCAGGGATTCTTTCTTGTATCCTTTAATTTCCTCCTCCGACGAACCTCGACAGAGATCTCCTGCCCCAATTCTTCCAAGTAATAGTAGATTTAGGTTTCTAGCATAGATTAGAATAGTTTAGTGTACGTAGTTAATTAGCTTAGTTAGCTTAGTTTAATGCTTGTTTGTACTTCATCTTCGACTCTGGCAAGCCTCGTTTGGCTTGTTTGGATCATGTTTTCGTCTTTTTATCACGCATTCCACATTCCTTAACCTTCCACGATCACTTCTACACTTTTATTTGCTTAAATTATCATCTATTACGCCTAATCCATGTCACACACAACTAAGAACCTCCGCTATCTATGGAGGAGGTCTTAGAGATATTACACACATAATTAGGGTCCTCCATCACTCCCTAACATCATTAGGACCCCTTTTCCCTAGTTAATTAGATCAAAAATCATCTACACGCAAAACACCTAATTCACACTCAACCTCTTGAGCTCATTGTCAATGGCGACTTAAGAGAAGTTTATTCACTAATTCACTCATCACATAGCATCGTATCACTTTCGTACACGTTTCCCCTCACTCAAATGAGTGAGAAATCATTTCTTGAGTTTGTTTGAACTCAAGATGTCTTTGTGAAGCATTCTTTGACATATCATTGAGTTCAATCATCAAGTGAATCGATTGACTTGTTCTTGAGGTTCTTTGCAACCTCAGGAAGCTTTTAAGACTTTACTCAACGAATTTCATGGAGATTTACTCTACGAACATTGATATCAGCCTTCGTCGGTGCTCCGTGCGACTCCGATTGAGAGCTATAGAGCTTGGAACTCCTTGAGAAGCTCAAGATTGCCTCTTTATGACATGAGGATCAAATTCAGCTGGTTAAAATCATGTTTTGATGTGTAATCACCTCTTTCGATGATTGTTTTCCTCAACTTCGGCAAAGTTGAGGAGATGTATTCCTTGAGGATTAGATGCCGAAAACATATCAAAAAGCAAGAGTGAACATCGTAGAACCTATTTTAGCTTCATTTTAGGTCTGAGATGCTTTAGATTGTGTTGTCGATCAACTCATCATTGGAGCTCTAGCGGCGAAGCTTGAGAGAATGTATGGAGTGCTCAAAACATGGTTTTGAGGTGCTAAATCAATTCTAAGGTTGAATTTAGTCTATTTAGGTATCTAATTTGATCTAAGGACCTTTAGAATTAAAAGTCAACATTTTGAATTTCAAAGGTCAACTTTGGTTGAATTTGATGCATTAAGGATTGGAACTCAGATTTTTGGGTTGATTTAAGTTCCTACGTGTAATGTGAATATTTTGGAACAAGTTTGAGTGAATTTGATCAAGTTTTGTTAAAGATTTCATCTTCTGATCTTGTTGGGTTCAAACTAGAACCCATTGTCATTCATTAGCTTTCTATTGAGTTTTAGCTCCAAATCTAGTTTAGATCGATTACTTGTAATCCTTAGAACTGATCCAAATCAAGTCATGACGCACATATCTATCTGTTGGACTAATCAACTCTGAAAATCAATATTTGAGCATTCACGGTTGAAGCTCTGAAGCTCGTTGAGCTTCCAAGCAAACTTGGACCTTCATTCCTTCCTCAATACCTGCGGAATACTCTTTTAAGCATTCCTAGACTCTCAATTGAGAGTATACTTGATTTAGAAGGTCATTCGACCTGTATATTCTCCAGCAAACATGTAGAAGTGCATGTCGAGAAGGCCATGTTCACACCTTGATTTCATGGATTAAACATGATCCATTTATCAAACTGAGTTCATCAATCAATAATAGAGCTAAACAACTTTCGATTGAGCCCTTGCTAGCTTGATTTGGTGCTCTGAGCTTCACGTTATCGGCCGATGAAGTTTCGACCTGGAGCGAGCTGCGCTAAACGAGAAAAGGCGGAGATAGGCCCACGTCGTGGATTGGTGAAGCTTCACACACCTATAAAACTAACTGCACTGCATGTCGAAGTGGTCGTTGGCGCAGGACACATCTTATGGGCATATGGGTGTGTGTGTAAGTGCCTATGGGCACGTGTGTGGGTAGGGAGCCTGTGACTATTTGTGGGCCTAAATGGGCCTGAAATAATGAATAAAAATACACTTAAAAAAAACTACACCTACCTAGTAATGGCTCGATCCGACCTAATGGGTCGTAGATCCTATGAAAGCGGATACCCATCAAACACTAATTTTTGTTATGTATAGAAGCTAAGTGTTTGAATCAAATGGCTGAAAGCTGAAGATGTAAATGGTTGAAATGGTTAAGTGTTGATAAGTGTTGACGAAGGTTTAAAGAGAAAGGTATTTGTAATTAGTTGTAATATATTTTTAAATGCCTATTTGTAATATCATTTGTTGTAACTCTTTTCTTGCTTTTAATTGTAATATCATTCTTAATGTACATTTCTTTCATATATGGAATGATTGCCAGGTTTAATTGTTCAAAATTTTATGAAGTTGTTCATGTAGATAACATATTTAGTAATTATTAGTTAATTAAACCACTAATTAAGTAGAGTAGCTTAGTTATGTACATATTATATAATAAACTATAATATAGAGTAGTGTAAGATAGTAGCTAAGTATAAGTAGTTAGCAAGTAAAATATACCAAGTATAGTAGTAATTAATGTAAGTAATAAATAATAATGGTAATTTAGAATAAGAATGGTGAATAAATAACCTAATATGCCTCCTAGTGAATGACCTGAACTCAACCAGTTAAAATAAATAATTTTAAATGTTAGGTTATCTTGCGTCCTTTACTATAATTCACAACAATTTAATTGAGCGAGATAGCCAAAGCATCAACTTTACACGATTAATTAAGACTAATAACTTTAATTAATTGTGTTGAGAAATGCCTTATCGGATACCAGGGCTATGGTCTATGACCAGTGCTCTGATACCAAGTCGAAAGAAATGTTCAATCTATTTCTTAGAAAAGAACCTAATACCTCTTTATAGAGAGAGGGAGGTATGAGTAAATAACAGTGCATGTCCATGAGGAAATAACAAACTACAAATAGCTACTAATAGAAGGGAAAAACACAAAATAAATAGGACTCTCAACAATTATGCATAGAAATAAATTGGATTCATGTTCCCTTCTCTTAAATTGGGTGTTAATTACGCATAGAAGAGTACAGATTAAGTAATAGTATTGGCAATAGAAGAGCCAACTGAAAAAAATGAGATTGTCACAAAACAATTATTATAGCAAATTTGGTAGCAAGAATTTGTCTTCAACAAACTATCCTCACACATGCAATTTGACAGTCTAGCCACAAGAGAAGGAAAAAAAACAAAATGTTCTATGGAATGAAGATCAAAGAACATATTAGGGCTAAAACTATCTGCAAAACAAGGAACCATAAACTGGAATCCAACAAACTGGCAACAAGAAAAGAAGAAAAAAAATACAAAATGTACTAGTGACTATAGAATAAAGATGGAAAAGTCATCTAGGGCTCACACTTCCTCACACAAAGACCAACAAACTATCATCAATTGTAGAATGAAAGAGAGTACCTCAAACTAGGGCTTGGAGAGGAGGAAGAGGGGAGCAGCACGACCATCTAAAGAGTAGCACAAACACTGACAGTAATTGGCCTTGGCAAGAAGAAGGTGGTTAAAACCAATCGAAACAAGATCTGAGGAGAAACCCACGAAAAATAAGAGAATAAAAAAAGGACCATACCTGTTGGGAGAAGAGAAGGCACTGCCCCATGACCTCTCTTTCCCCTCATTATATAGCAGAGCAAGGTGAGGACCCTCAAGGTGTTGGTAAGTGGGGGAAGAATCCACGCTATGGCTTGTAATGGTCCTTGCCATGGCTTGTGAAGAGCATTAATGGAGCGTGAATGATGAGAACCTCATCATGAACCCTAACTAGCACATTTTGACCTAAATAAGTATACCAAAGCTCCTACAAAACCTAAGGGAAAGCCTAAATCAGTGAATTTCAAATTAGAGTATAAAATAATTCACAAGGGGTAAAACTGTAATTTTACCAATGCAATACATAAACGAGATTTCTAAGGGTCTAAACAAAGGTTAAACGGGCTTAATAAGAGAAAAAGTGGGATAATTCGATCAGGAGAGGGTTGTGACAAAATTTAGGAATTAAATGATATTCTACAACCCTAAAACAAATCCGCTTTAATTCATGAAGTTTCAGGTAATATAAAATTCAATTAAATCCTCTAAAATTCATGAAAAAATATCCCCTAGGGTTTAGAACCTTCTATTTGGCCATTGGAACTTATTTTGACCTAGATTGAGAACCATACCCAATTTTTGACGTAATTTAGGTTTTTGTGCAAAATATCTGGTCAAACATGGTCAAAACTAAAATCCAACCTCACCATTGGATTCCTTAGGTCCAAATTAGGGTTATACCAAAATTTGGACCTAAGGAAAGGTCTCCTTGACCAACTTTACAAATTGGTCCTCGATAATTACTTTCTGACCCTTAACTTTTTGAACTCTTGCATTTGCCCCCTTAACTTTCACGTCATTTTCTGCAAACCGGTCCCTTTGCCACCCGCAGCAGCAGGCCATACCTCTGGCGACTTTGCGCGGAGGATGGCGCTGCGCAGGGCATGGGAGCCGGCCCCAGACTTGAAAGGAGGATCCTCTGCATTGTCCTCTTCTGCATGGACCGGTTCCCATGCCCTGCCGGCCACCATACCTCTCGTGCGAACGCACGAGAGGTATGGGTCTTCTTCCAGTCATGTCTCCAACCACCAGCCCACGACTCCTCGCGTTTCACTCTCTGCCAGCGCCTATTTAAGGAACGGTAGGGGTTGCCGCTTTCGGGGAAGCTTCGTTTGGCCTAAGATCTCCTCACCTATTCATCTCTCACCAACTCCGGCCAACTGCCAGAGCTTCTGGCGACATCCCCTCTCCTCTCTCATTGCCCTGCCAGCATACCAATGGCAGGGTTAACTTCGCCGTCTTCCGTTGCGCCGTGCCATACCAGCGGGCGCCCTCCAGCCCCTATTCCTCGTCGCTGTTCTCTCCCCCTGGCACCTTCGTCTCCGGCGACAGCAGCATCGACCGCTCGCCATTCCCGCACCTCCCCCTTCACTCTAGACTCGTAGATAAGTTTCTCTTACTCTCCCCTTTATTTCCCCCTGTTAATTTGTTGTTTCGAACCCTCGACTCCACTGTCTACCCTCACCATCTTCACCACCAACTCTGGCGAGGCCATTTCCACACCACAGATAGCTCCACCCCTCGCCAACCGCTCCCTGAGCTTCACCACTTCCCACTGATCACCTCTCGCCCTTCCACCAACCATGCCACCTACTGAAACTGTCCCCCAAACACACCCACCAGCACGCACACAGTTTGACCTAGTCACGCACTCACGGCCACTGTCACACCATGCCGACCCCCGCAGCACCTCCGCCATGATTTGGCGGAGCCTCCTGAGCATTCTGACATGGCCACAAGGCCATTTGCGTGATTTCAGGTTCAGAGGCTCGCCGCCATTGCTGCCGAGCTTGGAGCAAGCTTGCTAGCAGCTCTAGGCCTTTGCAGTCCCAGGCTGCACGGAAGAACCTCGCACACGGTCCCAGGTCCCTAATTGAAGACGTGAGCTTCGCGTCTTGCTGCAATTGGAGAGACACTCCCTGCTGCGGGCACGCGAGAGCGGGTGGGACTTTTAGTCCCACCTTGGAAGTGTGTGGGCGTGCGCCCGCACATAAATTGCAAAAGTGTTTCAGGCTTATCACCTCGAAACACTGGGGTGAGGTCCCTCGCCTCACCTATCACGCCTCGTCCGCGACATAACCCGCCGACCTGGCACCCGGATCCAATTAACCTCTCCGTGCACTCCTCGCGCACCACACCCACACCGGTGCGCCTGGACCCGGGGGCGCGACTGACCTAATAACCCGGCTCTGGGAGAGCATATGGAAGAGAGATACACAGAGAGAGAGAGAGAGACGCGCGGGGAGGGTAGGGGAATAGGTTTTGTTGCGTGGTGTTTGTGCAGGAAGAGGACTTTAAGGGTGGAAGAAGCGCAGCAGAGAGAGGAAGAAGAGACGCGGCCGAAGACTTAGCCGCACCAAGGAGCTTGAAAGAGGAAGAAGTGCAGCAGAGAGAGGAAGAAGAGATGCGGCTGAAGCAAAGAAAGAAGAGGACAGAGAAGGCCTTGCAGAGAAGAAGAGAAAGAAGACGCAGTAGCTCAAGAAGAGAAGAAGAAGCCAAAGAGGAAAAGAAGAAAAGAGAAGGAAGGAGCTGCCGCAGCAGAGAAGGAAGAAGAACGAGCTTGACAAAGCACTGTAGCAGGATTCAGTTAAGGTGTTTGATTCAAAGAATCAGACGTTTGAGAGAGAAAAATATAGAGAAAAGAGAAGAAAGAAAGAAAAGAGAGAAAGCAAAGAGAGGAGAAGAAGGAAGAAAAGAATTTATTTCTTTTTATTTTTGTCTCTAGCATTACCTTCCTTGCATCAGTATTAAACGTATTTGAAATTGTGATATCTTATTTTTAAATACCGAATTGCTTCTTCAGTTCGACCTCGGAATGTTTTTGAATTTCGAGTAATAAATTAAATTAAATTGATAATCGTTTTTCATGGTAATACTACAACGAGCATGATTTTAAAACCCGACGAATGACGACTATCAGTTTTTGGCGCCATTGCCGGGGAGCAACGGGCATTCTAGAAGCTATTAAATCACAATTTCTAATTAGCTACTAACTTAATCTCTCTTTTGTTGTGAAGGCATAAGAAGGCAAGAAGGAACAAGCAGCCGCACAACAACCACACCAAGGGACAGGTAATCTTCTATCCTCTCTTTTAAGCCCCTTAAATTCTAAAGAGGAAGAAGAAAAAGAAAAGCAATCTAGGGATTACCTGCCTTTTATACATAGCAAATCACAAGAGTTACCTGCTTTTTAATTTCAACACATTCTATCTGCATATGCACTAAAGGTAATTAGGGCTAAAACCTTCTTACCTGAGCCCTAGTTACCTAATCCTGAGGCAACTAACTGGACCAATTAGAGCCAACCTAGGATTCTAAGCTAGGGTTTTGGAGGCACACCTTCTAATCAAGAACTAAAAATTTCCAAAAGAAGTGTGCCTAAGTCATTGCTTGAAAAGACCTAATAAAGAGAAACCCTAAGTGATGAGAGCCTCATCATGAACTCTAACTAGCACATTTTAACCTAAATAAGTGTACAAAAGCTCCCACAAAACAAAACCTAAGGGAAAGCCTAAATCAGAAATTTTTAAATTTGAGAATAAAACAATTCACAAGGGGTAAAACTTTAATTTTACCAATGCAGTACACAAATGGGGTGTCTAATGGTCTAAACACAGGTCCAATAGGTTTAATAAGAAAAAAAGTGGGATGATCTGATCTGAAAAAGGTTATAGCAACTTCTAGGAATTAAATGACATTCTGTAACCCTGAAACAAATCTGCTTTAATTCATGAGGTTCTAGGCAGAATAAAAATCAACTAAACCCTCTAAAATTCATGGAAAAATATTCCTTAGGGTTTAGAACCTTCAATTTGGCCTTTAGAACCTATCTTGACCTAG
Organism: Thalassia testudinum; assembly: GCA_037157565.1. Lineage (NCBI taxonomy): Eukaryota > Viridiplantae > Streptophyta > Magnoliopsida > Alismatales > Hydrocharitaceae > Thalassia > Thalassia testudinum. Next base: position 20,731,002 of record JAZHRO010000059.1, read on the forward strand.
ATTGAGAACCATACCCAATTTTTGACCTAATTTGGGTTTTTGTTCAAATTGACTAGTCAAATGTGGTCAAACCTAAAATCAAACTTCACCATTGGATTCCTTAGGTCCAAATTAGGTTCATACCAAAATTTGGGTCTAAGAGAAGACCATTTTGACCGACCTTACAAATTTGTCCTCAAGAATTACTTTTTGACCCTTAACTTTTTGAACCCTTTCACTTTGCCCCCTATCTTTCCCTTCATTCTTTGCAGGCAGGTCCCTCTGTCACCTTGCGCAGCTGCCCATGCCTCCGGCGACTTTGCGCGGAGGATGGCGCCTCGTAGGGTATGGGGACCGGCCCCAGAAATGAGGGAGGGGTCCCCAGCGTCGTCCTCTTCCACATGGACCCCTTCCCATGCCATGCAACTGCCCATGCCTCCCGTGCGAACACGCGAGAGGAATGGGTTTCTTCTCCAGCCATTCTCCGGCGAGCTGCCCACGTTGCCTCCTCGAGATCCTCTCCTCGCCAACACCTATATAAGGAGCGACAGGAGCAGCCGCTTCCTTCAAGCCTGTTTTGGCTGAGGAAAACCCCCAAACTTCATCTCCTCCTCCTCCGGTCACTCGCCCGCAAGCTCCGGCGACCCTTCTCCTCCTCTCTCGTCGCTCTGCTGCCATACCTGCAGCAGGGTTAGCTCCGCCGTCGTTCGTCGTGCCTTGCCATGCTAGCAGGCACCCTCCGGTCTCTCTTCCTCGTCGTCGTCATCTTCCCCATAGGGCGTCTCCAGCGACGGCAGATACTTGCCGCTCACCTACCGCCTCCCCCCTTCGCTCCAAACTTGTCAGTTAAGTTCCTCTTCCTCCCCTCTTTATTTCCCCCTCTTCAACTGTCACTTTTAACCCCTCGACTGCCACTACCACCACCATCAGTTCCACCTCCGACCACCAACTCCGGCGAGGCTGCTCCACCTCCATAGGCCATCCCACCCCTCGCCAACAAGCCCATAAGCATCCCCTCACTCCACTCAACATTTCCCCTCACACCACCACTCCACTCACCCAAACACACCCCCGAACACACCCACCTGCACCTCTGCAGTGTGCCCTAGGTGCACAGCCACAGGCATTCTCACGCCTCGCCAACCACCTCTGCACACTTGCCACACCATGGCGAAGCTCCCTGAGCTTTTTGACGTGGCCGCGAGGCCGTTTTAGTGTTTTCAGGACCTAGGTGCTCGCCGCCATTGTCGAGCAGGTCGAAGCTGCTTCGCAAGCTTCTTCAGGCCACAGCGCTCCAGGTCTCCAGGTCCAGAAGGCGTGGCTCACTCTCGCGCACGCACTCAGGACCTCAATTGGAGTCGAAAGTCTCAGCTGCTGCTCCAATTACTCGAGCCTTCTGCCTGTAGGTGCACGAAGCAGCAGGTGGGACTTTAGTCCCAGCTCGGAAGCTGAGGCGTGCCCGCACCTGCATAAGAGGAAAAAGTGACTGAGGCTATTCGCCTCAAGTCACAGGGGTGAGGTCCCTCGCCCTCACTCACTAGGTCTCGTCTGCGACATTGCCCACGTAGACCTGACCCGCGACCCGAATAACACTTGCCTGTGCACTCCTCGTGCACCACCCACGCCGGTGCGCCTGGACCTGGGTGCGCGTAACCCAACCCGAATACCCGGTTGGCTGGCTTTGGGAGAGTGAAGAGAGAAATAGAGAGAGAGCACACGCGGGGAAGGATAGGTGTAGGTTTTGTGCTCGTGTGTGCAGGAAACAGGTGGGGAAGAAGAAGAAGAGGAGCGGCGAGGACTTAGCCGCAAAGCTCCAGCAGCAGAGGAAAAGAAGAAGAAAGGAGGAGGAGCGGAGCAGAAGAGAAGAAGGAAGGAGCTGCTGAAGGAGAAGGAAGGGCTAGAGAAAAAGAAAAAAAAAAGGAGGAGGGAGCCTGCTGCACAGAAGAAGCCAAGAGGAAAGGAAGAAAAGAAGAGGTCAAGGAGAAGAAGCAGCAGTAGAGAAAAGAAAGAGAAAGAAAAGAATTGCAGCAGCTGAAGAAGAAAGAAGGCAGGAAGGTAGAGAATCAAACTGAGAAAGAGAAGGCACAGTGTAAGTAGAGAGAAGAAGAAGAAGCCAAGAGAAAGAAGAGAAGGAAAAGAGAAGAAGAAGAAGAAAAAAGAAAAGGAGTTTTGCTCATTCTCTCTCTGTTAAATTTTTGTAAAACAGTATATAGTTAATTATAAATTTATATGCTTCTAGAATCAAAGTGTGCTCCCTGAGTTCAACCTCGGGATATTTTAAAATCTTAAGTAATAAATAAATTAAAGTGATAATCGTCTTTCATAATACTGCAACGAATACATCATTAAAACCCAACGAAGGACGACCAAACACTAAGCAATCCGGCTCTTAAGTCACTTGAACCAGAAAAAAAAGGACCTAATAAGCTCTCACAGAAACTAATCGGTGAAGTTGATCCCTAGGATCAACCAACCTTTAAATTAGGTCACTTTTTACACAAAAAGGTTAAGGTTCAAGTGAAATCCTAAACACCTTGATCCTAATTAAAAGTGGTAGACTTAAGATGTCAAGGTCCCCATTCTGATCTACCTGGAATCTCAGTGACAAGAGAGGTCGGGTGGGGGAAACCCTGTAACCCGTGGGGGCGCTCTACTATGTAGGGATCTTCGTGGGACTCACCCTCTCTGGCTGCCTAGGTAATTCTCAGGTGGATGACCTTCTGATTAAGGGGTATCATCCACCCTGAACCTCTATAGTCACCCAACATTTTGGGTGTCTTGATTGGGTCCAGCATCTGCTAACCTTGTCCATTCCATCAGTGCATGTTTGGTAGGAGGTCCTTGAAACCTCCTCTAGAAATTCACTCTCCCTGAGGCCAAGCCTTGGTACCCTTGTCTGTGCGACAACCACTTCACATAGATCTCTCTTCTGATTCTGAACCTAATTCCCCTTCTTTTTCCACAATGGCTCAATCCGTTGAAGAAGAGAATAATCTTGAGCACTAGCTCCAGTGACTCAATGATCTCTTCCAAAACTTCATGAACCTACCACAGCGCCCCATGATGCGAGATCACTATAATCCCGCTGCGGTGGCAATTGAACCTCGAGTCAGAATCCCGACTGGAGGACCTAATTCTGAACTGAAGCCCAACATGATTCATGCCATACCTAAATTCTATGGGCTTAACTCTGAAGACCCCTTCCAACATATCAAACAGCTTAAGCATCTGGCCTAGACCTTCGGGCCAGATGTGCATAATCAGGATATCTTGCTCATGAAGATGTTCTCTTTCTCCCTTATGGACAAGGTGGCCCATTGGTATCAAACACAGACCCACCCGATCAATACTTAGGAGGAACTTCAGTCCGAGTTCTTGAAGAAGTTCTTCCCTGTTGGTCAGACAAACACCTTGCGCCATCAGATTACTCACTTCATGCAACAGACGGGAGAACCTCTTCATGAGGCATGGGATCGATTCCAGGATCACAAGAGAAAGTGCCCCCATCACGGAGTTCCTAAATGGGAGCAAGTCAAGTCTTTTTACCAGGGACTCCGTGAGGATATTAGACTATTCGTCAATGCAACTTGCGGAGGGAATATCATGGGTCAACATGAAGACACTGTGTGGAAGATTCTCGAGAATATGTGTGAGAACTCCATCAACAATGAATTCATGGGATTATTCGACCGGACGAATACCCGCGCAGCGACGAACCTTAGAGGGGCACATGAGACGCAGGGCCTGTCCGCATCAGTCGACCTGGAATTAATGGCCAGTCGATTGGACAAGGTCTCAATCATTGAGAAGAGGGTGGACAAGCTGACTCAGCACTTGTAGTGAGCCACCTCTACGCAAAACTCCTTTGCGCAGCCACCTCCCACACGGGAAACTATGCAAAACATGTTCCACCAACCTTCTCCTGGGATGGACTCTTATCCACCCCCATCTGACTCTAGGACCGGAGGGACCTCTAATCCTTTCTATCCTTGCCGGGGGAGCCCTACTCCCCCATTCTCCGACTTTTCTGAGGCTCCTCAGACCTGCGAGGACCTCAACGTCATCCAAAATGACCCATTTTCAAACACTTACAACCCTGGATGGCTAAACCATCCCAATTTCCAGTGGGCGGGAAATTCTCAGAATCCAAGACCACCCTTTCAACCCCGTCCACAAGCCCCTCGTCCTTATCAACCGCCTCAGCCTCGGCCCAACCCCACTTATCCATCCGGACCCAACCAAGATCAAATGTCCCTTATCCTCCAGACTCTGGCTAACATTCAAAGAATGAATGTGGCTATTCAAAAGCAACATAAGGATGAAATCACAGAGGTCCGCAACCAACTTGCCCAGTTGGCAAATTCTCGCCAACCAGGCACACTGCCTTCTCAGCCTCTTCCTAACCCAAATAGCGTGCCGACTTAGCGGCGCATTATGAACCTAAACCCAGGCCAAGCACACTTGATCTTTCAGTCTCCTTCTGTTCCATCACCTGACGGGATGGAAGCATCAACCTCCTATGCGAGTTACCAACAGCAGCAGCCCATCCTACCAACCCCCAACCAGAACCAGGCAGGAATAAATTCTGTAACAACCCGTAGTGGTAGGGCAACCTAAGATCCACCTTATCCAGACCGCTCCAAGCCTGGTAGTAACCCAAACCCTAGGACAGTCATCCAGGATGTTCCTATCCCTGTCCTAGATCAAAAACCTGTACCTATCCTAGAGGAACCAACCAAGGTTCCATTTCCCGAGGCCTTGACCAAGGGAAAGAGGACAACTAAACCTGTGGCTCCTGAGGAGGACCTAGTCAAGCTCTTTGAGTAGGTCCAAATAAACATCCCCTTGATGGATGCGATCCGCCACATACCGGCTTACGCACGATTTTTGAAGAACGTGTGTACACCTCAGCGTAAGCCGCGAACCAAGAGTGGGAGCCCAATTGTACTATCAGAGCAAGCCAGCTCTATAATCCTGAGTAGACTCCCACCCAAGGCAAAAGACCCAAGCACTCTCCTGATTTCATGTAAGATCGGTGAGACCCAGTTTGACAGAGCATTATTGGACCTTGGTGCTTCCATAAACTTGATACCCACATCCCTACTTAACCATCTAGAAGAATCTGAACTGAAACCGACTGAGGTGACATTGCAGTTAGCAGATTGATCTATCAAGTCACCTAAGGGAATTCTTGAGGATGTTATTGTTAGGGTGCGGGATTTCTACTTCCCTGTAGATTTCATAGTTTTAGATACGGACGCACCTGAAAACCCAAGGGATACACCAATCATACTAGGGAGACCTTTTTTGGCCACTGCAAGGGCCAACAAAAGTTGTGAAGAGGGCCAAATAGAACTAAAATTTGAGAATCAGACTCTCAAAATTGATATCTTTAAGGCCCAACAAGGGATTAATTGCGGTATCGTTGAACAAATTTGTGACATCAAAGCCGTGGTTGATGAACCACAAATTGAGGATAACATGATTATCCCTCATCAACCACAAGAAGATCTAAAATCGCAATTAGAGGAGTCAGAACTTGACCCAAACAGACCCATAACTCCTACCCTTGTACCCCACACCCACTTTGAACCACCCGCTGCTGCTGGTAACCCCATTCTTGAACTAAAACCCCTTCCTGATCATTTGAAATACGCCTTTTTAGGTTCCAATCAGACATTTCTGGTGATTATAAACTCCAAACTCACACATGACCAGGAATCCCATTTGATTGCTGTTCTCCAGCAACACGCAGAGCCATTGGCTGGACTCTCGATGATTTGACTGGAATAAGTCCCTCTTATTGCACACACCGCATCTATTCTGAAGAGGGCGCACGACCTTCACGTGAGATGCAGAGACGTCTGAATCCCAATCTATAAGAGGTTGTGAAGAAGGATATCATTAAGTGGTTAGATGCAGGGATCATCTACCCGATCTCCGACAGTCGCTGGGTGAGCCCAATCCAGGTTGTGCCTAAGAAGGCAGGGCTCACCACCATCATGACTGAAATCGGAGAGGTTATACCTACCTGTATAGCCAACTCGTGGAGAGTCTGCATAGATTACCGAAGACTCAATTCCTCCACAAAGAAGGATCATTTCCCCTACCGTTCATTGAACAGATTCTCGAGAAGTTAGCGGGAAATAGATTCTTCTGCTTTCTTGACAGGTACTCCAGTTACAACCAAGTGGTGATTCATCCAGAGGACCAAGAAAAGATAACATTCACCTACCCCTTCGGGATGTATGCGTTCCGAAGGATGCCTTTCGGTCTCTGCAATGCACCTGCGACTTTTCAGCGATGCATGCTTGCCATATTCTTTGATATGGTAGGTGATTATCTGGAAGTCTTCATGGATGACTTCTCAGTTTTCGGGGCATCATTTGATGATTGCCTCCAGCACTTGGTTCACATACTCAAGCGTTGCATTGATGTAAATCTGGTTCTTTCCTGGGAAAAGAGCCACTTTATGGTGCTTGAGGGGATCGTCATAGGACACTTAATTTCTGAGAGAGGCATCCAGGTGGATCGAGCCAAGGTTAATCTGATTTCTAGACTTCCTATGCCCAGCTCGATTAGGGACATCCTCTCTTTTCTAGGGCACGTCGATTTTTACCGTCATTTCATCCTTGATTTCTCGAAAATCGCGTGCCCCCTGATTACTCTTCTCTCCAAGGATGTACCCTTTGAGATTTCCAAGGAATCCACTCAAGCTTTTGAGATCCTTCATGTCCGAGTCACCCAAGCCCCGATCCTACAATCCCCTGATTGGTCTTAACCCTTTGAGATCATGTGCAATGCATCTGATTTCGCTGTAGGAGCAGTTCTTGGGCAGAAGATTGATGGGAAACCCGTGGTCATTTACTATGCTAGCAAAACACTTGACGAGGCTCAGCGTAACTATATAGTTACGGAGAAAGAGCTGCTAGCTGTAGTATTTGCCCTCGAAAAATTCAGATCTTATCTCCTGGGTTCCCACATCATAATCTACTCGGATCACACAGCTGTGAGCAATCTCCTTGCTAAGAAGGACGTAAAGCCTCGATTAATCCGATGGATCTTGCTATTGCAAGAATTCGACCTCGAGATTCGCGACAAGGCGGGAAGACAGAACGTGGTAGCTGATCACTTGTCTCGCCTTCCTTCTGAGATCATCGACCTTTCTGGATCCATCACGGAGCATTTTCCTGATGAGCACCTCTTGAGTATTAGTACCGGGCTTCCATGGTTTGCTGATATAATAAACTACTTGGCATCACACCAGATCCCGTCTGATTGGCCGAAAGCCAAGAAAGATAAGTTGCTCTCCGATGCCAAGTACTACATCTAGGAAGACTCGTACCTATTCCGCATAGGTGCTAACCAAATCATCCGGCGATGTGTCCCAGAGGGAGAAATCAATGACATTCTCTCTTTCTGCCATGACTAGGCATGCGGTGGCCATTTTTCTGGGCATGAAATCACATCAAAAATCCTCCAGTGTGGCTTTTACTGGCCTACTATCTTCAAGGACACATACAGTCACTGTAAGGCATGCAATCGTTGCCAATTTTTGGGCAACATGAGCCATCGCGACATGATGCCTTTACAGTCGATTCTCATATGCGAGATCTTCGATATTTGGGGGATTGATTTTATGGGCCCCTTCCCTATCTCGGATGGCTTCGAGTACATTTTACTCGCTGTGGACTACGTGTCCAAGTGGATCTAAGTCATTCTGACCCAAACCTGTGCTCACAAGATCGTCATCAAATTCATCCATCAGAATATCTTCTCACGGTTCAGGATTCCTCGTGCAATCATCTCTGAAGGAGGGACCCATTTTACCAATGCTCAATTCAGGTCACTGATGACCAAATACGGGGTGTCTCATCGAATCTCTACTCCTTATCACCCCCAGACTAATGGTCTAGCTAAGCTTTCAAATCGGGAGATCAAGAAAATCCTGAAGGTTACTGTTCGACCTGATAGGAAGGATTGGTCATCCCGACTTCCAAAAGCTTTGTAGGCTTATAGGATCGCTCACAAGACCCAATTAAGCATGTCTCCTTTTAGATTGGTGTACGGGAAGGCATGTCACCGTCCCGTCGAATTAGAGCACAAAGCCTATTGGGCAGTACAGGGCTGCAACTTAGATCTTTCTAAGGCTGGAACCCACAGAAAGCTTTAGATAAGCGAGATTGATGAATTACACCTGGATGCGCATGAGAACTAGCGAATCTACAAAGAGCGGGTTAAAACCTTTCATGACAAGCACATATCTAGAAAGATCTTCCACCCTGGTCAGAAGGTCCTACTCTTCGATGCCCGACTCAAACTCTTCCCTAGGAAACTGCAATCCAAGTGGGTCGGACCATATCTTGTCCGACAGATTTTTAGAAATGGAGCCGTCGAGATCAGTTCACTCAGCCACGATTTCGAACCTTTCGTCGTGAACGGTCAGAGACTCAAATCGTTCATTAACATAACCAATACAGATTTGGCTGAGTCATCATTTATCCTCCATTTTCCCTGAGCTTATTGCGTCCAGCTGATGGCGTAAAACTCAATGCTTAACGGGAGGCAGCCTGTCATTCTTTTTAAAAAATCAAAACCCTTTCTAACATTTCTTTGCACTTTAGGTTCATTCCTTAAGATAGTTAACTTCACCTCAGGTACTCATACCTAGATTAGAAATCGTCCGCAACAGTCATCTCAACCCATCCACTCACCCAAATTTCTGTCCTAATGCTTGACCAAATAAAAACCCACCTAATGAACAATGAGAACATTGCAAACTTTAGGCATGGGGGTATGAAAGTGCAATGAAATGACATAACAAGAAAATGTTTCAACAAAAAAAATCCACATATACAAAAAAAAAAACTTTGGAGGAGGAAGAATGTACTGGTAAACTTTATAGAAGGAGGAGGAGGAAAAGAATAGAATGCTAAAAAGGAGCACAAAATGAAAAAGAAAAGGAATAGTCATTAGTAAGAAATTAATGAATTAACCAAAATTCTAGACCACATTAAGGAAAAAGTGCACAACAAAATTAGTAAGAATGCAAACCTTGGGCATTCTTGGCTAGACTCGTAGTACCCATTAAGATCTAGATATTCTTTAAGAGGTTGAGGAAAATGAAAAGCTTAAGTATTAGGTCCAAGGTTTAGGGAGTATTCGGCCTCGTTAACTAACCTTCGGTTTACGGGACTCAGTAACCTAAGCATCCAAATTCACACACACAGTCTGGTTTAGCAAGCATAAATATCAAAATCACATAGAAGCGTTTCAAATATTATGAAAATGTCACCTAGATTAGGAGCGGCCGATCAACACAAGTTGATTTGGACGAGTTCCCGGCGTGGAGAGGTAGGAAATTCCCCTCGAAGATGCGTAACAACATATCATCTACTCGGTGCTTGTCTCCTAAGATATTTACATATCCTACTGGGGGCTTGTAAGCACTCTTTTGGTTCAGATTCCATGGATGGCATTATCACGAAGTGTCAATTGTAAGGGTCTGAATTCGGCCACGGAACACCATGGACGGGATTATCTCGAAATCTCGAAAGCCAGGGTTCTGGGGGTTACCATGGGTGGTGCTATCTCGAAGCATCGATTGCCAGGGACCTTTGAGGATTGATGATGGGGACAAGGAATCCGATACAGACCGTGTTGTGAAGCCAATCCTAAGCTAGAATTAAAAAGAAAAGAGAGAGAAAACTCTCCAAACAAATAAACCTTCTGTCTCTCTCTTAGAAAACGCACTGCAAAATGAACTAAGGCTAAAAATATCTCAAGCACGGGTGCTTTAACCACTGTAACGACCCGGTTCCCGAGTTCCTACGAGACACGAGAACCGGACCGACTCGACTAATCCCAAGACCTAGTCGTCCAACGAGGAAGTAACCAAAAGACAGTAAAATAAACCACATTCAGCATGAATATAACTAACAGTAAGAAAGTACAGCAGTAAGGAAAGAAACTACTACAGTAGGTACCACCACAACAGTAAAACAGCATTTATCATATAACAGGAACTGCAGGTAAAGAAGGTACAGCGGAAACAAAAACTACTCACTAGAACAGAAACAAAAGGGGTACAAAAGCTGTGGTAACTCTACTGGACCCTACTCGGCCCAGCGTCCTCTGCAGCCGCCGACCCTGGCTGCTCAACACCTGGTCCTGAAAAAGGTAACGAGTGTAACACGTCAGCAAAACGCTGAGTAGAGTGGCAAACTAACTAAAGGCAACAGTAGAGTGTACAGTAGCTGTTATGTTCTATTACTTCCTTTATTCACATCTTTCAATTTTTCTCACTATTTCATTTATTTCTCAGATCCTTTACTTGATCTCGAATGTCCTCGTGGGAACGATCTTGATTGCAGTCTTTTCCAAAAGTAGAAGTAGCACGTGGTGCTCTCCTGGCCGGGAGAGTCCCCCGTGGTGATCCTACCCTCAGTCAACCACCCCAAGGTCACTGACAGACGTAACGGTGACTACGGCACGCGCGATAAACGCACAGGTAGCTAGCCCGCACTGGCACGCGGTCAGTCGTTTCCGTTAACGGGTGCGCCCAAAGCACAGCACGGAACCAGGGCAGAGCCCTCTCAGTAACAGGGGTCCAACCCATCCACAGTAACCAAACCGGGGCCTTGCCCCTCCACAGTCCGCGCACCCTCGCCTGACTACCCTGGTTTGCCCTAATGGACCTAACAAGTCGGTGAAGGAGGCTAGCAGAACCCCGGGGCCCGTGGGGAGCTAGTACTCTCCTAACACTACTAGCTCTCCTCGGTACTACGTACACAAGGGCCAACAAGTCGGTACAGAGCGGCCAATCCTAACCCCGGGTCCCTGGGGCGGCTGGCCCCACTCTGCACTAAACAGGTACAGGTACTTCCCTTGGTACTACGTACCCAAGAGACAGTACAAACTACATCTCAGTTCCATTCCTTTTTCTTTCCAGGAGTTCCACTCCTAATTCCCCGTAGGGTTCCAGCTCTTTATCTCAGAACATCATATGTTTCACTTTCCAGATTCACGTTCTCAAAATCCATGATCTCAAACATGTTTCTTTATTCATAACAGGCAGCTGTTAATTCAAATTACAGGCAGCTTTATATTCCTTTCCATTTTTCCAAGACTGCAGTATTATACATTCCACTAGTTTTTCCATCCTAAGATTCATGCCACATCCTAGGATCTAGCATACAACTAGTTTTCCAGCCCTAGGATTCATGCATCACCTAGGAGCTATCATTCCATACATTTCTCATTCCTAGGATTCATGCAATGTCCTAGATTCTAGTTATGGTTTCATACTTTAACAGATTTTATTAATAACTTAAGCCACTCTACCAGGTACAACGGGAGTAATGGGGGCGTGATCGGGAATCCCGCGCGCCTCCGCGACTCTCAAGACTGCAACCGAACGAGGTCCTATCACAAGGATCAAACACAAGGAGTGTCTCAAAACAGTGTATAGCTACTGTAGACGAGTAGAGGAATTAATTCTGAAAAGAACGCAACTCGAATCGCGGAAAACGGAGCCCAAACGGGCCCTAAACGGGTTGAAAAAGACGATACTGTGCAAAATCAGACGTCTGGAACTCCTTCCAGACGTCTTAAACGGTGGATCAGAGAATTACCTGTTCAGCTTGGTTCCCCGGATGTCCAGAAGTCTGCGGGGACGTCTGTCCTATACCCCAGACGTCCGATGGTCCACACGGACGTCTGTAGGTCACTCCCGCCGTCTGGTACAACTTACAGACGTCTGATTCGCAAAGGATGGCGAATCAGCGAACCTGCGCACGGCCAACCCCCCTCCCTCAGTACGGTCAGTCGACAAGAAGGAAGAAGAAAGCGGAAACTCACCTTTCAGACGTCTGTATGATCTTACAGACGTCGACCTTGCCGTCTGGCTATCAACCCAGACGTCTGATTCTGGAAATTTTTCCAAAATCAGAACCCTGCTCGGCCTCCGCTCGCGACGCCGCCCGCGTCGCACCTCGCGCGTCCGCTGCTCCGACCGCAGCAGGTCCCTCTCCGCGTCGCTCCGCGCCCCCTGCGCCCTTCGCCGGCCAGCCAAGCCGCTCCGGCGAGCTCGCCCTCACGGCAGAGCCCCGCCCTCGCACGCCGCACCTCCTCCGCGCTCACTGCGGCTGCCGCTGCCGCTGCCGCCCTCGCGTCCGCTCGCTCTCGCGCACAGGAAGGAGAAGAAGGAGGAGACGATGGAGACGGGAGGGGAGGCGCGCCCTTTTAAGGCCGCGCGAGGAGGAGAGAGAAGGTGGTCGTAGCGCGCCTGCAGCCGCAGAGAGAGAGAGAGGAATCGCAGGTCTGCGCGCATAGGCGCGCAGACGAATCTCCCGTGCGAACATAACTGTTCTCCAGACGTCTGTAAACGATCCCGGACGTCTGGTCAGACGTCTGGATGTGATCCCAGACGTCTGGTCCGACATCTGGGCCACCTCCCAGACGTCTTAAAAGGCGTCTGGGGCACGCGTTCGTTACAATATAACAAACTCAAAGGAAGTTTCGTCCCCGAAACTTGCGCCAACTAGGGTGCGGGAAAAAGATGTCCAAATAACCATAACAAACTCAAAGAGGACCGAAGCCGGTCCGAAAAGACGTACCCGCGAAAAGCTCCGGGTACCGCTCCCGCATTGCCGCCTCAGGCTCCCAGGTAGCCTCCTCGTACCGCTGGCTCCTCCACAAAACCTTTACCAAGGGTACTTGCTTTCGTCTCAACCTGCGGACGGCTCGGTCTAGGATCTGCACTGGCCGCTCGGGGTAGGTCAGGTCGTCGCTCACCTCGACGCTCTCGTGACTCAGTACGTGGCTGGGATCGGCTACGTACTTCCTGAGGTTGGACACGTGGAACACGTCGTGCACACCAGAAAGCTGCGGGGGAAGGGCAAGTCTGTAAGCAATGGGTCCAACCCGCTCCAGGACCTCAAAGGGCCCCACGAACCTCGGCACGAGCTTCCCTCTCACCCCAAACCGCTGTAAGCCCTTCATGGGCGAAACACGAAGGAAGACGTGGTCCCCAACCTCGAACTGCACCTCTCTGCGTCTGCGATCTGCGTAGCTCTTCTGTCTGCTCCTGACAGTGCGGAGTCGTCTGTGGATCTGCTCGACTACCTCCTGACTCTGCCAGATCAACCTGGGGCCAACCTCCCACTTGGTCCCCACCTCAACCCAACTCAAGGGTGCCATGCATTTCCGTCCGTACAGAGCCTCGTAGGGAGCCATGCCGATGCTCGAGTGATAACTGTTGTTGTATGCAAACTCCGCCAGGGGCAGGTGCTCCTCCCAAGAGCCCCTCCAGTCTAGTACACAGGCACGCAAAAGGTCCTCAAGTGTCTGTATCGTGCGTTCCGACTGTCCGTCCGTCTGGGGGTGGTAAGCCGTGCTAAACCTCAACCTCGTCCCCAAAGCCTGCTGAAACTCAGCCCAAAACTGGGACGTAAAGCGGGTATCCCGGTCGGATACGATCTCCCACGGAACTCCGTGTAGTCGCACCACATCACGGATATACCTCTCTGCCAACTGTGCTGGTCCCAAAGTGACTCGGATCGGCAAGAATCGTGCCGTCTTCGTCAATCTATCCACTATTACCCAGACTGCGTCGTGTCCTCGCTGGGTAACAGGTAAGCCCACCACCAAGTCCATGGTGATGCTCTCCCACTTCCACTCTGGCACTGGAAGCGGCTGAAGCGGCCCTGCAGGCCTCTGATGCTCGGCTTTCACCTGTTGGCACACTAAGCACTGCTGCACGAACTCACCCACATCCCGCTTCATCCCTCTCCACCAGAACTCGCGTCTCAAGTCATGGTACATTTTCGTGTTTCTGGGATGTATGGTGAATCTGGAACCGTGTGCCTCAGTCAGGAGTTCTCTCAACAGCTCCTCGTCTCTGGGGACGCACAACCGTCCCCTCAAGCGTAACACCTGGTCTGTGAAAGAGAAGTCCCCTGGGTCCCCTGATAGTACTCTGTCGCGCAAAGACTGCAAGTACGGATCGGCCATATGTCCCGTGATGATGCGGTCTATCAACTCTGGCCTGGTATGCCGTGTCACCGTCACTGCCCCACAATACCCTCGTAACTCTAGAGGTCGCCAACTGCCCACCTCCTCCAAAAGGCTCCAACTCTGTAACTGTAGACTGGCCAAGCGTGCGGGCGCCTTACGGCTCAAGGCGTCAGCCACCACATTGGCCTTTCCCGGGTGGTAGGAGATGCTGCAGTCGTAGTCCTTCAGGAGCATCAACCAACGTCTCTGTCTCATGTTGAGCTCCTTCTGGTCAAAAAGATATCTGAGGCTCTTGTGATCTGTAAAAATCTCGAAGGTCTCACCGTACAAGTAGTGCCTCCATGTCTTCAGCGCGAAGACAACAGCTGCCAACTCTAGATCGTGGGTAGGGTAGGTATGCTCATGGGGCTTCAGTTGCCGCGAAGCGTAAGCGACCACGTGACCCCTCTGCATGAGCACACCTCCTAACCCCTGCAAGGAAGCGTCCGTGTACACAACGAACCCGCCACTACTGTCAGGGATGGTGAGCACGGGAGCCGAGGTCAACCTCTCCTTCAGCTCCAGAAAACACGCCTCACAGGCGTCTGTCCAAGCGAAAGGCACATCCTTCCGGGTTAACTGTGTCATAGGACGTGCAATCTGCGAAAACCCTCTGATGAACCGTCTGTAGTAACCTGCCAGTCCCAGGAAACTGCGAATCTCAGTGACTGAACGCGGTCTCTCCCACCTGAGCACTGCCTCGACCTTGGCGGGGTCCATCGCCAGGCCGTCTCCAGAGATCACATGACCCAAAAAGGTCACCTCCCTCAACCAGAACTCGCACTTGCTGTATTTGGCGTACAGCCTGCGTCGTCTCAGAGTGTCCAGAACCATCCGCAAGTGCTGTCCGTGCTACGTCCGATCTCTAGAATAGATGAGTACATCATCTATGAAAACCACCACAAACTGGTCCAAGTACGGTCTAAACACCCGGTTCATCAGGTCCATGAAAGCAGCAGGGGCATTGGTCAGTCCAAACGGCATGACCAAAAACTCGTAGTGTCCGTAGCGGGTGCGGAAAGCTGTCTTGGAGACGTCGGTCTCCCTGATCCTCAACTGGTGGTATCCAGACCTCAAGTCGATCTTGGAAAACACCGTGGCACCCCGCAACTGGTCAAACAAATCGTCGATCCTCGGCAGCGGATATCTGTTCTTGATGGTGACCCTATTCAGCTGTCGGTAGTCCACACAAAGGCGTAGGGTCCCATCCTTCTTCTTCACAAACAGTACCGGGGCTCCCCATGGAGACGCACTGGGCCTCACGAAACCTTTCTCCAAAAGGTCCTGCAACTGGGACTTGAGCTCTCGCAGCTCAAGCGGTGCCATTCTGTATGGCGCGGTGGAGATGGGGCTGGTCCCTGGTACTAGTGAGATCTCAAACTCGATCTCACGCTCGGGCGGTAGTCCTGGTAACTCGTCTGGAAACACGTCGGGGTACTCTCTGACCACCGGGATGCTCTGGAAGTCTGCCACGGGGCTGTGCTCTACCACCACACAAGCTAGGAAGCCCTCACACCCCTGGCTCAAAAGTCTCGCCGCCCGAAGTGCCGAAATGCACCTGAAACCTCCATCCACTGGCTGCCCGTAAAACTCAAAAGAAGGCAGCTCCGGAATGGAGAAGACAATCTTCCTCTCAAAACAGTCTACCAAGGCGTGGTAAGCGGACAGCCAATCCATCCCCAGAATCACTCCAAAGTCCTCCATCTGTATCATAATCAGGTCAGCTGGCAGGCTATGTCCCCCGATGCTGACCCCGCAACCCGTGTACACCTCCTCAGCTACAAACAGCTGACCACTCGGACCTCTGATTACGAACGGATTCTCTAACAGTGTATAATCCTGGTCCAAACTAACTGCGAAACTGGCTGCGACAAACGAGTGCGTAGCGCCGGAATCGAAAAGCGTGTAAACGAGTCTGCCAGAAACTGAAACCATACCTGCTACCACGGATCCCGATGCTCTGGCGTCCCTGTGTGTTAGGGCGTTGATACGCCCCTCAGCCCTAGGTGCGGACGAAGCAGCCACACTCTGCGTCGGACGGGCAAGTGCTGGCCGGTACCCTCCTCGCGACTGCTGTCCTCCTCCTCGTGCCTGGGGACCGCGGCCTCCTGCGCGCCCTCCAGTGCTCTGCGCGGGAAGTATCTACTGACCTCCTGCCCTAGATGGGCAGTCCCTCCTGACGTGGCCCGGCTGGCCACACTGGTAGCAGAGGGGAACCCGACTCCCGCCCTCAGTGAGTCCCTGCTGTCGGCTAGGCGGGGGTCCGGTGCTGGCGACTGGCCCCTGTCGAGGGCCCCCAAAGGCCACTGATGGCCCTGCACAACGTGACGGCTCTCCTGCGGACGTCACGTGTCTCCGTTCTCGCCGGCCCTGTGAGAAGTCTGGCTGAAATGGCCTCTTCCGCCCGCCGTCGGTCTCTCGCGCGGACGGGTTGGTCTCCTCGTAAGTCATAGCTGCCTCTACCACCCTCGAAAACGTCGGCAGCTTCAGGGGTTTGACATACCCCCGGATCGCAGGCCGGAGCCCCTCGGTGAACCTCCAAAGGCGCTCCTCCTCAGTGGCTACCGCTGTCGCTGCAAAGCGGGACAGCTCCAAGAAACGCGTGCGGTACGCGCTCACGGTCATCGTCCCTTGGTGGAGAGTGTGGAACTCCCGCCTCCTCTGGTCCTGCCACGTCTGGGGAAAGTATTGCTCGCAGAAGAGGGTGACGAACTGGTCCCACGTCGGCTCGTCCCTCTCCTATCCCCGGACCGCCCTCCACCACCGGTGTGCCGCACTCTCCAGCTGGTACGTGGCAAAGGCCACGCGGCACTCCACCGGGGGGCGAAGGGTGTCGAAGATCTTCTCCAGCTGCTCAAGCCAGTCCTCTACCTTGGTCGGGTCCTCATCCCCCTTGAAGGAGAGGGGCTTCAGCTTCCGGAACTGTCCGAAAAGCTCGAAGTGGCGCTGTAGGGGAGGTGCTGGTGCACCTCCAAGCGAAGGTGCCTCATGTACAGAAGTGTCGGAGGAAGGTGGGGGCGGCAGGGGCCCATCCCCTCCCTCGTGTCCAGCGCCGCGTCTGTCGCGTGGTCCCACAGAGGACTCCCCCTCTGCAACCCCAGGAGGAGGTGCTCGGGGCGGTGGGTGGAGCTCCTCTCGTACAATATCCCGTATCAGTCTGGCGAGGTCCTGGGCTTGGACGCCAGGGAGTGGTGGCTGGTCCACCGAGACGTCAACGACAGCACGTCCACCTCGCCGACCTCGCCCTCGGCCGCGCCCGCGGCCAGTCTCGCCAGTCCAGCGACGAGGCATCTCCTGCAAGGAGACGCGAAACAAAACGGAAACGTCAAAACAAATGGTACCTAACAAAACTTCTAAGAGCTCATGTCAAGAGATATGTTGTGGTGGCTACTCTAGCTATAAACATGTGAATTGGTTATTTTCCAGTCAGTTGATTCACTTCTCGGGACGACCTTGCTCTGATACCATCTTGTAACGACCCGGTTCCCGAGTCCCTACGAGACACGAGAACCGGACCGACTCGACTAATCCCAAGACCTAGTCGTCCAACGAGGAAGTAACCAAAAGACAGTAAAATAAACCACATTCAGCATGAATATAACTAACAGTAAGAAAGTACAGCAGTAAGGAAAGAAACTACTACAGTAGGTACCACCACAACAGTAAAACAACATTTATCATATAACAGGAACTGCAGGTAAAGAAGGTACAGAGGAAACAAAAACTACTCACTAGAACAGAAACAAAAGGGGTACAAAAGCTGTGGTAACTCTACTGGACCCTACTCGGCCCAGCGTCCTCTGCAGCCGCCGACCCTGGCTGCTCAACACCTGGTCCTGAAAAAGGTAACGAGTGTAACACGTCAGCAAAACGCTGAGTAGAGTGGCAAACTAACTAAAGGCAACAGTAGAGTGTACAGTAGCTGTTATGTTCTATTACTTCCTTTATTCACATCTTTCAATTTTTCTCACTATTTCATTTATTTCTCAGATCCTTTACTTGATCTCGAATGTCCTCGTGGGAACGATCTTGATTGCAGTCTTTTCCAAAAGTAGAAGTAGCACGTGGTGCTCTCCTGGCCGGGAGAGTCCCCCGTGGTGATCCTACCCTCAGTCAACCACCCCAAGGTCACTGACAGACGTAACGGTGACTACGGCACGCGCGATAAACGCACAGGTAGCTAGCCCGCACTGGCACGCGGTCAGTCGTTTCCGTTAACGGGTGCGCCCAAAGCACAGCACGGAACCAGGGCAGAGCCCTCTCAGTAACAGGGGTCCAACCCATCCACAGTAACCAAACCGGGGCCTTGCCCCTCCACAGTCCGCGCACCCTCGCCTGACTACCCTGGTTTGCCCTAATGGACCTAACAAGTCGGTGAAGGAGGCTAGCAGAACCCCGGGGCCCGTGGGGAGCTAGTACTCTCCTAACACTACTAGCTCTCCTCGGTACTACGTACACAAGGGCCAACAAGTCGGTACAGAGCGGCCAATCCTAACCCCGGGTCCCTGGGGCGGCTGGCCCCACTCTGCACTAAACAGGTACAGGTACTTCCCTTGGTACTACGTACCCAAGAGACAGTACAAACTACATCTCAGTTCCATTCCTTTTTCTTTCCAGGAGTTCCACTCCTAATTCCCCGTAGGGTTCCAGCTCTTTATCTCAGAACATCATATGTTTCACTTTCCAGATTCACGTTCTCAAAATCCATGATCTCAAACATGTTTCTTTATTCATAACAGGCAGCTGTTAATTCAAATTACAGGCAGCTTTATATTCCTTTCCATTTTTCCAAGACTGCAGTATTATACATTCCACTAGTTTTTCCATCCTAAGATTCATGCCACATCCTAGGATCTAGCATACAACTAGTTTTCCAGCCCTAGGATTCATGCATCACCTAGGAGCTATCATTCCATACATTTCTCATTCCTAGGATTCATGCAATGTCCTAGATTCTAGTTATGGTTTCATACTTTAACAGATTTTATTAATAACTTAAGCCACTCTACCAGGTACAACGGGAGTAATGGGGGCGTGATCGGGAATCCCGCGCGCCTCCGCGACTCTCAAGACTGCAACCGAACGAGGTCCTATCACAAGGATCAAACACAAGGAGTGTCTCAAAACAGTGTATAGCTACTGTAGACGAGTAGAGGAATTAATTCTGAAAAGAACGCAACTCGAATCGCGGAAAACGGAGCCCAAACGGGCCCTAAACGGGTTGAAAAAGACGATACTGTGCAAAATCAGACGTCTGGAACTCCTTCCAGACGTCTTAAACGGTGGATCAGAGAATTACCTGTTCAGCTTGGTTCCCCGGATGTCCAGAAGTCTGCGGGGACGTCTGTCCTATACCCCAGACGTCCGATGGTCCACACGGACGTCTGTAGGTCACTCCCGCCGTCTGGTACAACTTACAGACGTCTGATTCGCAAAGGATGGCGAATCAGCGAACCTGCGCACGGCCAACCCCCCCTCCCTCAGTACGGTCAGTCGACAAGAAGGAAGAAGAAAGCGGAAACTCACCTTTCAGACGTCTGTATGATCTTACAGACGTCGACCTTGCCGTCTGGCTATCAACCCAGACGTCTGATTCTGGAAATTTTTCCAGAATCAGAACCCTGCTCGGCCTCCGCTCGCGACGCCGCCCGCGTCGCACCTCGCGCGTCCGCTGCTCCGACCGCAGCAGGTCCCTCTCCGCGTCGCTCCGCGCCCCCTGCGCCCTCCGCCGGCCGGCCAAGCTGCTCCGGCGAGCTCGCCCTCACGGCAGAGCCCGGCCCTCGCACGCCGCACCTCCTCCGCGCTCACTGCGGCTGCCGCTGCCGCTGCCGCCCTCGCGTCCGCTCGCTCTCGCGCACAGGAAGGAGAAGAAGGAGGAGACGGTGGAGACGGGAGGGGAGGCGCGCCCTTTTAAGGCCGCGCGAGGAGGAGAGAGAAGGTCATCGCAGCGCGCCTGCAGCCGCAGAGAGAGAGAGAGAGGAATCGCAGGTCTGCACGCACAGGCGCGCAGACGAATCTCCCGTGCGAACATAACTGTTCTCCAGACGTCTGTAAACGATCCTGGACGTCTGGTCAGACGTCTGGATGTGATCCCAGACGTCTGGTCCGACGTCTGGGCCACCTCCCAGACGTCTTAAAAGGCGTCTGGGGCACGCGTTCGTTACAACCACGGAGTCCAATAAACCTTAGAATAGTTCCTGAGGGCCTTAAAAACCTTTGTTAAAGACTGAGGCTAAATCTAGACAGATCTGGATCTTGGTTGGTACTAGAGTACCTTTTAGGCCTATGGTTGGCATTCTGACCTAATCAAAGAGACAAAGAGAAGGAAAAACACTTATCAGAAGTGATGAAAGAAATTCATGGTCTAGAACAGAGGCTAAAACCTTAAAGTTTTGCTAAGGGACTAGCAAAAGTTAGGTATGGGGGTATGATGAGAATCTCATCATACCCTCAACTAGCACATTTTGACCTAAATAAGTATACAAAAGCTCCTACAAAATCTAAGGGAAAGCCTAAATCAGGGAATTTCAAATTGGAGTATAAAATAATTCACAAGGGGTAAAACTGTAATTTTACCAATACAATACATAAACGGGATTTCTAAGAGTTTAGACAAAGGTCAAATGGGCTTAATAAGATAAAAAGTGGGGTGATTCGATCAGGAGAGGGTTATGACAAAATCTGAAAATTAAATGACATTCTTCAACCTTAAAACAAACCTGCTTTAATTCACGAAGTTATAGGCAAGATAAAAATCAATTAAACCCTCTAAAATTCATGAAAAAATATCCCCTAGGGTTTAGAACCTTTAATTTGGCCATTGGAACCTATTTTGACCTAGATTGAGAACCATACCCAATTTTTGACCTAATTTGGATTTTTGTACAAAATGTCTGGTCAAACATCGTCAAACCTAAAATCCAACCTCACCATTGGATTCCTTAGGTCTAAATTAGGATTATACCAAAATTTGGACATAAGGAAAGGTCGCCTTGACCCACTTTACAAATTGGTCCTCAATAATTACTTTCTGACCCTTAACCTTTTGAACTCTTGCATTTACCTCCTCAACTTTCCTGTCATTTTCTGCAAACCGGTCCCTCTGCCCCCCACAGCAGCAAGCCATATCTCTGGCGACTTTGCGCGGAGGATGGCGCTGCGCAGGGCATGGGAGCCGGCCCCAGACTTGAAAGGAGGATCCTCTACGTTGTCCTCTTCTGCATGGACCGGTTCCCATGCCCTGCCGGCCACCATACCTCTCTTGCGAACACATGAGAGGTATGGGTCTTCTTCTGGCCATGTCTCCGACCACCAGCCCACGCCTCCTCCTCGCGTTTCACTCCTTGCCAGCGCCTATTTAAGGAACGGCAGGGGTTGCCGCTTTTGGGGAAGCTTCGTTTGGCCCGAGATCTCCTCTCCTATTCGTCTCTCACCAACTCCGGCCAACTGCCAGAGCTTCCAGCGACATCCCCTCTCCTCTCTCGTTGCCCTACCACCATACCAGTGGCAGGGTTAACTCCGCTGTCTTCCGCTGCGTCGTGCCATACTAGCGGGCACCCTCCAGCCCCTATTCCTCGTCGTTGTTCTCTCCCCCTGGCACCTTCATCTCCGGTGACGGCAGCACCAGCCGCTCGCCATTCCCGCACCTCCCCCTTCACTCTAGACTCGTAGATAAGTTTCTCTTACTCTCCCCTTTATTTCCCCCTGTTAATTTGTTGTTTCGAATCCTCGACTCCACTGTCCACCCTCACCATCTTCACCTCCGACCACCAACTCCGGCGAGACCATTTTCACACCACAGACAGCTCCACCCCTCGCCAACCAATCCCTGAGCTTCACCACTTCCCACTGATCACCTCTCACCCTTCCACCGACCATGCCACCTACTGAAACTGTCCCCCAAACACACCCACCAGCACGCACACAGTTTGACCTAACCACGCACTCACGGCCACTGTCACACCACGCCAACCCCCGCAGCACCTCCGCCGTGCTCTAGCGGAGCCTCTTGAGCATTCTGACGTGGCCACAAGGCCGTTTGAGTGATTTCAGGTTCAGAGGCTCGCCGCCATTGCTGCCGAGCTTGGAGCAAGCTTGCTAGCAGCTCTAGGCCTTTGCAGTTCTAGGTTGCGTGGAAGAACCTCACACACGGTCCCATGTCCCCAATTGAAGACGTGAGCTTCGCGTCTTCCTGCAATTGGAGAGACACTCCCTGTTGCGGGCACGCGAGAGCGGGTGGGACTTTTAGTCCCACCTTGGAAGTGTGTGGGCGTGCGCCCGCACATAAATTGCAAAAGTGTTTCAGGCTTATCGCCTTGAAACACTGGGGTGAGGTCCCTCGCCTCACCTATCACGCCTCGTCCGCGACATAACCCGCGGACCTGGCACCCGGATCTAATTAACCTCTCCGTGCACTCCTCTCGCACCACACCCACACCGGTGTGCCTGGACCCGGGCGCGCGACCGACCCAATAACCCGGCTCTGGGAGAGCGTATGGAAGAGAGATACACAGAGAGAGAGAGACGCGCGGGGAGGGTAGGGGAATAGGTTTTGTTGCGTGGTGTTTGTGTAGGAAGAGGACGCTAAGGGCGGAAGAAGCGCAGCAGAGAGAGGGAGAAGAGATGCGGCTGAAGCAAAGAAAGAAGAGGACAGAGAAGGCCTTGCAGAGAAGAAGAGAAAGAAGACGCAGTAGCTCAAGAAGAGAAGAAGCCAAAGAGGAAAAGAAGAAAAGAGAAGGAAGGAGCTGCCGCAGCAGAGAAGGAAGAAGGAGCCTGACGAAGCACTATAGCAGGATTCAGTTAAGGCATTTGGTTCAAAGAATCAGACGTTTAAGAGAGAAAAAGACAGAGAAAAGAGAAGAAAGAAAGAAAAGAGAGAAAGCAAAGAGAGGAGAAGAAGGAAGAAAAAGAATTTATTTCTTTTTATTTTTGTCTCTAGCATTACCTTCCTTGCATCAGTATTAAACATATTTGAAATTGTGATATCTTGTTTTTAAATACCGAATTGCTTCTTGAGTTCGACCTCGGAATGTTTTGAATTTCGAGTAATAAATTAAATTAAATTGATAATCGTTTTTCATGGTAATACTACGAGTAGTGAAGAAGTAGCTTTGGGGTCAACGGCCCATCTTGCAGGAAGCTTTCCAAAAAGGGAATGGAGAGGATAAGCATGGCAGGAAGGACAGTTGGCTTGAAACCCTCGAAGGAAAGGACATATCCATCGATTGCGAGTGTCCTTTTCATTGACCTCCTTTCATCACTCCCGAAGGGGCATGTGATCAGGAGAGGAGGACCATGTGATCAAAGGAAGAAGAGAGGAAGACGAGAACTCATGAAGGGGATGACTTGCCAAGAGGGCAACTTGGGAAACACATCTCGTGGGGATGCCTTTGTGCCTCACACGTAAGCTCTTGACTTGTGGGATAGATTTTGGGGGTTATCCCACTAGTTTCCCTATCTCACCTCAAGGGTGGGATGGGTTAACCTACAATAAATCTCCTTAACTCGGGTTGTAAAATCCTACCATCTAAACAAAAATAATCCTTGATTTTGTGGGTTATCCCCATTTTGAAACTAGCCTTGATGGTATAACTAGCATCATTCCCATCCGTTCGATAGGAAGAAATAAGATTTTTGTATGTCTCATTTCTAATGACGTCCAAAATATCCCAAAGTACCCCACTTCCACCTTGTGAGCCTATAGGATAAAACTTGACTATGTATTTATACAGTTAGCATGAGAGATGAATGCCTGAAGGCCTAGTTTACAGAGGGGGATAACCCTGTTTTTGGAGGTTATCCTATGTTTACATTGGGAGATAACCCAACCCCTATTCACCTTACTAACTCACATTATTTCAACCCATGTTGGAGTAGCGTTGGAGTCACTAGCAAGTTAACCCCTGCTTTATCTCTTCTCTCCTGTGCCCTCTCCCATGTGATTTTTCCCAATATGCTCTTCCATTCTAATATAAACAAAAAAACATCAACTAACTTACCTACCATTCCAAAGGCAAACATGTCTTTTCCAATTTTATCCTCCATCCTAATCCCCATATCCAGGCAAACCCCCTTTTTTTTAAATCATAGGTTAACCCCCATTCCTAATCCCCATTTAGTAAGTATAAACATGGGTTAACCTAGTTCTCAAATAAACACAAACAAGAGTTATCCCTTGTTGCAAAAAAGTTAACTCTTACTATAAAATAGCCTTAAAACTTCGAACTTGGTATGTGAAATACCTGCCAGAAGCTTGATTAACGGGCACTCAGATGCCAGTAGCTTTGCATAAGGTTTTGACAGGGTTATTGGGAACACAGTGGACCCACAGCAGCAAGGGCAAAAGAGTGCCTACATGAGCTAAAAATAATTCAATATCTAAGGATGGGATACTCTGATCAGCGTCAACACTTCCCAGGGAACTCAGCGATAGTTTCTCCCAAAACAAGCCACCAATTTTCTTGTCGGGTACTGTTTAACTCATGCTAAAACCCAAGCCACTTTCCAACCCTTTCATCATAGCTATCCATTCCCACAGCACATGCACCATCTGGCAGCACATGTGCTGTTTGGGGATGTGTGCCCTTTTTTTTGTAAGGGAGGAGGCTTGGATTTTGGTGTCGAAATGCATCGCAGAAAGAGTAATAGTATATAGAGACATTTATGCCATGTTATATCCCATGCATGTTCCCTCTATAAAAGGGACTGCACTGGCTGGGGAATCATTTTCGCAGCTCGGCCACCCCTGTTACGAACGCGGCTTCGAGACGGTTTTTAAGACGTCTGGGAGGTGGCCCAGACGCTTCCAGACGTCTGGGATTAAATTTCTGCGGCGTAACCTGCAACCGCCACCCTCTTTCCTCTTTTTCCCTCTCTCCTCCTGCAGGGCGCAGTGCTCTCTCTCTTTCTCTCTCCCCACGCAGCCTTAAAAGGCCCTCGCCCTCTCCCTCACCCTCATCCCCTTCGTGTCCCTCTTCTTCTTCTCCCAGCCGGTGCGAGAGCGAGCGAGCGGCAGCAGCGGCCGTGGCCGCGGCAAGTGTGCGTTGCGGGCGGAGAGCGAGAGGAGCTCTGATTCTGGAAATTTTTCCAGAATCAGACGTCTAGGCTTACGACCAGACGACGGTGAAGACATCTGGAGGATTGTCCAGACGTCTGACAGGTAAGATATTTCGTCTTCTTCCTTTTTTCGCGCGTACGGCCATGCAGCCGTCCGCCGCGCCTTCGTCTGCGACCCGTCGTACTGAGAATGGGTAGGGTGTGTGCAGGTTCTGCTCGGGAGGGCGCGAGACTCGCCATCCAACGCCAATCGGACGTCTGGCCGCGGTGCCAAACGACGGAGAGGACTTCCAGACGTCCGGGTTGACCATCGGACGTTTGAGAATTAAGCCAGACGCCCCCGAAGGTTTCTGGACGTCTGAGGGACTACACAAAGCGAAGGTATCATCTGAACCACCTTTTAAGACGTCTGGAAGAGGTTCTAGACGTCTGATTTTGGACTGTTTCGTCGTTTTCGACCCGTTTAGGGCCAGTTCGGAGTCCGTTTTCCGCGTTTCGAGTTGCGTTCTTTTCGGAATAAAATCCTCTACCCGTTTACAGTAATTATATACCGTTCTGAGAAACTCCTTGCATTTGATCCATGTGTTAGGACCCCGTTCCATTGCAGTCTCGGGGGTTGCGGAGGCGCGCGGGATTTCCGACCACGCCCCCAGTACTCCCGTTGTAGCTGGTAGAGTAGCTTTTAAAATTATTAGCATAATTTGTTACAATTATGGAACAATTAATAGAACCTAAGGCATTGCATGAATCCTAGGAATGAGAAACCAGATTGAATGATAGATCCTAGGGTACAGCATGAATCTTAGGACTGGAAAACTAGTGATATGTATATAGATATTGCAGTCTTGGAAAAGTGGAAAGGAAATAATAGCTGCCTGTAAATTGATTTAACAACTGCCTGTTATGAATAAATAAACATGATTGAGAACATGGGTTGTATGAACGTGAAACTGGAACGGTGAAACCTAAATGTGCTGAGTTAAAAGAGATGGAACCCTACGGAGAATTAGGAGTAGAACTCCTGGAAAGAGAATGAAATGGAATTGAGAAAGAAAGACATGGAAGTGTGTTATCCCTTGGGTACGTAGTGCCTGAGGAAGCACCTATTACCTGTTTAGTGCAGAGCGGAGCCAGCCGCCCCAGGGACCTGGGGTTAGGTCTGGCCACTTGGTACCGACTTTTGGCCCTCGTGTACACAGTACCGAGGAGAGTTACTAGTGTAGAGCGAGTACTAGCTACCCCACGGGCCCCGGGGTGCTACTAGCTCACCTACACCGACTTGTTAGGCCCACTGGGCAAACCAGGGTAGTCAGGCGAGGGTGCGCGGACTGTGGAGGGGCAAGACCTATGTTTGGTTACTGTGGAGGGGCTGGACCCCTGTTACTGAGAGGGCTCTGCCCTATACTGGTTTCGTGCTGTGCTTGGGCGCACCCGTTAACGGAAACAACTGACCGCGTGCCAGTGTGGGGTAGCTACCCGTGTGTTTATCGCGCGTGCCGTAGTCATCGTTACGTCTGTCAGCGACCTTGGGGTGGTTGACTGAGGGTAGGACCACCACGGGGGACTCTCCCGACCAGGAGAGCACTACGTGTTACTTCTACTTTTCGGAAAAGACTGCAATCAAGATCGTTCCCACGAGGAACATTCGAGATTAAGTGAAGGATCTGAGAAATAAATAAATCGTGAAATAATAGAAAGACGTAAATAAAGAAAATAAAACAGCTACTGTACACTTTACTGCTTCTTTAGTTTTAGTTGCCACTCTACTCAGCGTTTCGCTGCGTGTTACACTTGTTACTTTTCAGGACCAGGTGTTGAGCAGCCAGGGTCAGCAGCTGCAGAGGACGCTGGGCCGAGTAGGGTCCAGTAGAGTTACCGCAATTCTTTTTGTACCCCTTTTGTTCCACTATAGTGAGTAGTTCTTGTTACTCTCTGTACTTTTCTTTACTTGTAGTTTCATGTTATGTTATAATTGTTGTTCTACTGTTGTGGTGGTACATACTGTAGTAGTTCCTTTTCTTACTGCTGTATTTTGTTACTGCTAGTTATATTCATGCTGAATGTGGTTTATTTTACTGCTCTTTTGGTTACTTCCTCGTTGGACGACTAGGTCTTGGGATTAGTCGAGTCGGTCCGGTTCTCGTGTCTCGTAGGGACTCGGGAATCGGGTCGTTACAACCCCCTACCCCCACCCACACGTCAAAGTAGCACGGAGCAGGAGCACCTTCTGGGCGATAGCATGCGACACAATCGCAGGAAGCACGGACCAGTAAGGAACACAATTGAATGCAACTTCCAGCACGCACAATGCACATAAGTACATGACCATGGATGTGAAGCACAGATATTGGCACCAGTACAAGCACAAACGTGAGCACCAATTGCAAAGGCCACTGCATTCACTATGCACCCAAAATCTAACGTGGGCACAAACGGATTTCGAAGCACGCCCCCATAGCACAATTCAGAATTTTTATTTGTTTCCATCATTGAGAAATTGTGCAGCATGGGATCATAGCAATGGGGGATAAATTCGATGCAGTAGTATACTGCAAGTGCAACTGTGTTGCGTAGATCACTATGGAGGAGAGGGCTGGAACAAGTATCGACTGCGAATCTCATCCCATGATTCGCAAGCATTACAAATGCCCCAACATTGATGCAATTAGATGCTCTCACTGACGTTGAAGCACACACTCACAACCCATACACAATCTCCATATGAAATGACTACACCATCCCAAGAAAAAAAAATTTAATGTAACACAAAAATATCATAGCAAGACACTTCTCTGGAGAAGTAATGTTTAGTGACATTAAAAACAAGGCAATTCGTAAAGACCATCAACAAGCATCATAAAGCACATAAACATCCATGACAACAACTTTATCAACAATAATCATCATTAAAAAGCATTGAGTAATCAGTAATAATGAAGTCGACATTGGTGTACCATAGACATAACAAACTGCAACAAATATCAATAATTCACCCCACTGCAATACCCCACCACTAATATCCAAAATTGCAAAACCACACAACCATGATCACATACATTACATCCTAGGAAAATAAGAACAATGCACAAAAGCACTAGACATTTCACGAATGAGAATAAGATGTGCTTGCAGATAATTTAAGTTCTAAATCTATAGGGTTTGTGCTTTAACAATTAAGTGTAAGCTTCAATTTATACTTCCACGTGGATTGTATTTCGAGGTATGTACTTTGTATTTAGAAGTACAAACAGAAAAATATATGGAACCTCACTAAAAGTACGTGGTAACCTCAATAAAGACACATTAATTTTCCCGCACTAAGCACATCACGTGAGCCACGTCAAGCATCGGAAACATGCGGAGCGTGAGAACCTGTATTGAATATTGCTCTTTGTTGCAGAGCTTAAATTCTCATAGAAAACCAATCACCTTCGAAGGAACGAACGCGAACGTCCATGGCCACCCGTTAGATCACTCGTCTCTCCCGATCTCCCACCCAATCCCCGACAGCACAAACACGCAGACGGAGGGAGAGAGAGAGGGAACCATCACGGGACGGATCTCGTCGACAGCGCCACCAGCAGCACGAATGGCGGCAGCAGAAGCGCTGCGGTGAGGCCCGCTGGGGGGCCTCATGGACCATCAGGGCAGTAGGGACCGTCTGCAGATGCTGCTGCTCCCGCAGGGGGCACTGATGCGCTCGCGGCCGCAGGTGTGGTTCGCCACGGTGTGCGCGTGCATCCTGGCGTGGGCGTGCCTCGTCCAGCTCCGCACCATTGACCACCTCTGGCGCCGCCCTCAGCTCCTCCTCCTCCACTCCGCCCTCGGCGACCTCTTCTCCGCCCCCCATTCCCCTCCCCCTCCTCCACCTCCTCCCCTCCTCCCCCCAAGTAAGCCTCGTCTTCGTCCTTCCTAACCCCCCACCACCAACCCAACCCCCCAACAAACCCCCCCCACCCCCTCATTTCCCCGAATCCGCTTCTCAGATCCGGATTCGGCACCACCTGTGTAGGATGCTCGGATGGATCTCGGATTCGTCACAAATTTCCTCTTCTTTTGGTTGGATAGAGAGTCTTGTGACCTTGTTGGGGATGGTCTGGTTAGGGAGCTTGCTGTTGGGAACAATGGTTCCGAGTGGTTGAACAATTACTCCCTATTTCTTTGCCGAAGAAAAGAGGGCCACAGGGGCAATGGACGATTGCTACACCTTTGTATTGTCTAAATGCGACTTATCTCATTGTGCCAGAAGTGTTGGCCAATAGATTGGAGGAGGTGCTTAGACATTTGATTGGGCTGGTACAATTAGCATTTATAGATGGCAGATTGCAATAGGACTCTTTTGCATATTAGCATTTGAGATTATTGCAGCATGATGAAGGCTTGGTCAGAAGGGACTTTTGTGGAAAATTGGATTTTACTACAGCTTATGGTTATGATTCTTGGCCATATTACTCTGAAAAAAAAGGAAGTTTCTTGGTTATATTTCTCTCTATTTTTGAGGCAAAGAGGCTTTCCTGACTTATGGTTCGCCTGGACTCATTCTTGATACTTGTTAATGAGAGGCCCACAGAGTATTGAATATAGAGGTAGTGGGTTGATAGACAAGGCTGGTGCCATTCCTGTTTCTGATGACAATCAGTGCCCTGGAGATTGGAATTTTCCAGTTTTGTGATATATGTTTTTTTTTTGTTGGTTTTTAGGCTGGCAATGGAGAATGTGATAATTGGTTCGTTTATTGCAGTTAGTAGATGATACTGTTTCTTTATTGAGTGAAGTGGAGTAGAGACCACGAACTTGGCTTTATGTATCAGGCCTCTCAAGGTGTTCAAAGTCAGCTTTTGCCCCCTTTGGTTGGTCAGAAGAGGTGGTGGATGAATTTGCAAGTTGTTGCTCAACATTGACATGTTTGTTACTAATCATCTTTTAGGATTGCCTTTACTGTCTAGGTAACCAAGTGTTTGTGATTTGGGATCCTATGGTGGAGAGGTGATTAGCAAGCTTGAGGTTGATGTTGTTATCCAAAGGGGAAGGCTTGTGCTGTCGAAGTTAGTACTTTCTGCTATCTGAGGGTCTCCTAGATGTCAATGCCCAAAATGCCAAAGAAGGTTGAAGTATTAGGAATGTTATTGGTGGCTTGGGAGACATCTATTGGCCTATTGCTCAGAGAGATTGGATGTTCTTCCCTTGTGAAATTTTAACGATGCACTGCTACCAAAATGGGTGGTCAAATTGATGGAGAATGGGTATGATTCGCTGGAGTAAGATGAAAGAGGTTCATGAGATCTAAGATCGTGGCTTGCCATGGGGATGGCTTTGAATTGGGAGGAAAGGGCATTTTCCTAGAAGGCTTCCTCCTTTTTGGAAGGGTTTATATATGGGCCATACCAAAGGTTGCTTCCTGCTTTTCTCCCATGCTTGGCTCTGGAGTCCTTAAATTTTGGGTTGATGAGAGAATCGGTTCAGGTTCTTTGGGTGATTTGGTAACTAGACCCTTTGGTCTTGTAGTATAAGTGGATGCTGCAGTAGCACAACGCTGGATTGGTCCTTGAGTGAGGGGATCGGGCTTTTGGCTGTCTCAAGTTGGTTGCCATCTTTTTGAGCCTCTGTTTTCTGATCTCCAATTGACACCTTTTGTCCAATGGAGGGAATTCCAGATATAGGGGTGTGGAACTTAGGAATAAAAAATGTGTTTAGATGCAAGGTTTGAAATGTGGGAAGATTTTCTGCCAAAAGGTGCTATCTGATGTTGAGGGGAGATTTGATTTCTGTGGATGCTAATTTGGCATGTGAAGCTATTGTGATCTCTTAAGGTACCACTTAATGTGTGGCTATTCAACTGGCTATTGTGTATGGTTAGTTTCATCACCAAGTTCTCCAGAAGTAGGGTGGATGCTGGCTCTCTTGGAAGTCCCATGTTTGGCATGGGATGGGTAGGATGGGAAATTCTCTGCTTGCACTCAATTTCATGGGATAAATTTGCACCCCGGTCAACCCCTTCCAATTCAACCTTATTCCATGGTTTATCCCTTGTCAGACATTTAATTCAACCAACTCAAAGGGATATCCTACCACAAATTCCATCTTTTAAACATAGGTTGGCGAAAAAGGTTGAACCTATTTCCCCACTTATTCAATGACAATTTTAAACAACAAACAGGGGATATCCCACTGCTATTCCTCCACAACTTACTTATCCCCTCCTCCCAATCCCAACATCCAAAGCGGCCTTTGGTGTGGAACAGGGAGTACCAATAACTTGTTTTTCTGGGTGTGAGTTCTCTGTTTTGTTTTGTGCAAGGATGGAGTTGTCTTGGGGATGCAATGCATTTCTTTGACGTATACTTAGGAGTGCTGATATCAGTTTGGAGGGATAATGGGAAAATCCTGGCAATTTTATGGGTGGTTTGGCTTTAGAGGAATAGTATTATGTTTATGAAGGGAGGTCTGTGGCTTGAAAATGTAATTTTGGAGAGTAGGTTGGTGCCCTATCTCTTGATTTTTGTTTAATGAGAATTTGCAGATCATTATTGATCTTTGTTAATTGTCTTTTCTTTCTTTCTTTTTAAGCTTTCATATGGTGGAACTACTTGCTATAATAAGCATGTTCGAAAGATATTTCCCAAGATATTTGGCTTGATGCCCCTTGCTTATAGTACAGGCATAGCAGTGATTAGTTACTTTTCTTAAGAATTTTTCAACCACAACTGTGAGACAGCAAAATTAACTCTAGCAATTAACAGGAGTCTATAGGAGCAATGGCTATCTTAAAGTACATTGTAATGGTGGCCTGAATCAGATGCGCTCGGAAGTAAGGCTAGGGCTCTATTATAAAGAAGATTTTCACTGTCCTTCTTTGTGGAGATCTTTTCACTTATTTGTCTGTTTTAATTGATCTTTCCAGATATGTGACATGGTATCTGTTGCCAGGCTTTTGAATCTTACTTTGGTTGTTCCAGAGCTTGATAAGAAATCATTTTGGGCTGATCCTAGGTACATTTTTTGTGCTTGATCTAGATAGTGCTGGTTATTCAGTACTGGCTATTCTGACCTGTGGAGCTTTCTATTTTCTTGTAGTAACTTTGGCGACCTTTTTGACGTTAATCATTTCGTTGATTCATTAAGACATGAAGTTCACATAGTTAAGAGACTTCCCAAGAAAGTACGGAAGAGCATGCCAAATAACACACTAGTTATGCCTCCAGTTAGCTGGTCAAGCGAGGGATATTACTTAAACCAGGTTTCTTGTGTTACAGTTATTCTTTTTTTTTTTTGAAAAGGCCTGTCACAGTTATTCTAAATTATTATCATTATGTGTGTAAGATGGCGTAGATAATAGGAAGTTACTTATTCCATTCCACAAGCCTGGAACTTTGTATTTTCTTCATCTAGCTAAGGTTTCTTACATTATGCAGATTCTGCCTCTTTTCAGCAAATACGAAGTGATATACTTCACTAAGACAGATGCACGTTTGGCAAACAATGGTCTTCCAATAGAGCTTCAGAAGCTCAGATGTTATGTTAATTATCATGCACTGAAGTTCAATGAACAAATTGAATTTCTTGGAAATAAATTGGTTGCTATTCTCCGAAAAAGGGGATATTATGTTGCGCTGCATTTGAGATATGAAATGGACATGTTGGCTTTTTCGGGATGCACCCATGGATGCACCATGGAAGAAGCAGAGGAGCTCAAGATAATGAGGTTTGCTTCTAGACTTTATTTGTAAAAGCTTGATTGGTCTTTGACACTAGTTTTGTGAAACCTATGCTAGTGGGCTTCATGAGCAGCAGTATCAAACCTAAGCTTGTGGAGTACAATCTATTGAATTAGATAGTTACTGGTAGAACATCCAACTTGAAACCAATTGGCAGTGATTTGAGAGGCCGAACCATTTATCAACCTCTTTCCATTTGTTACATCTTTAGATATGAACCTGTTCTCTATGATGCCCATTACATGTGAACTTCTTTCCATCCAACTTAAGATCAATGGTGGCACGGATGTTAAATTTTGCATATTACAACTGAATAGCTCTTATATCATGTGATAACATTCAAGTTAGAACCAATTAGCAACAATTGGACAGGTCAAATTTTCATTTTTCACGTCTTTAGATGTGAGACTATTGTTCTCACATTTACTATGGATGGATTTGGGAGGTAAAAAATATATAGGTAAGGCTTGCATCAAGCCTCTTTCTTCAAATTCATTGTTTCTGGGAAATCAATGCTGTTAAGTGATTGGAATTTGTTCTCTTAATATTGCAAGGATTTAGATAAAATCTAAGTCTTAGTATGTTTCAGGTTCTTGTCAAAATATTTAGGTGGTATTGTGTTTCTTTTTATTGAAGTAAAGTTTTGAAGCTACTGATCACTGAAATTTTAAAGGCAATCCAGATAAGACTCCTGAAACTATGAACCGAGTCCAAATATGTATTTAAAAAGTTGAATCTAACTGATTGCATTAATTTTTACAAAGTGAATAGGATATAGTTTGAGGGGTGAAGAAAAGTCAATACCATTTTGCTAAAGAATTTAAAGTATTAAAGTCAAATTGACTTTGTACTTGCCATTCCAACAAAAACTAAACAATAAATTTGCTAAGAGCCAGATTTATAATTTTAATTTCAGTTGTGAAGTTTCTGCAATAAAGTACTGAATAATTTTGTCAGTCCAAGACTATCATGTAGTGATATTATGGGAGTTGAGTGCTGGTATGTGATGTTTACACACATTTTTTAGTGTTCATATTGAGTTATGGTAGTGGTGCTTAATGGTAATTGTGCCACTTGAATAATATGAAGGTTGGAATTATCCATTTTAGTTACACCATCTTTTCTGCATTTACAAACCTAAACTTGAAACTATTGTAAACAAAAAGTTATCATGGGACTTCCAGGAAAGTATTCTGTATAAATTACTTGCAAAGTTGCAATTTTGTTTTGTATATTGGTAGATTTATTTTTTTGTCTAGCAGATCATTCACAATCACAACTCTGATTTTTTTTTTTAATAAAGTGGACTCCTTTTGTAAAAGGAAGAAATTTAACATAGGAGGGGCATTTGTATTCCTTTACACAACCCTCATGCTCTGAGATTAGTTCTTCATCAAGCTTGTTGAATCCTGAGCAAACAGCCTTCTCATGTTTTAGTTCAGGTTTAATATATCGTCTGACAAGTAAAATAATAAAGAATACGAAGAATCCTTTTTATTCTCAAAAGAACTTTATCTGTGGTACTAAGAAATGGAAAATTCTTTGATTCTTCCTTTGTTTTAGTAAAGGCAACTTGCATTATTTACTGTATATGAATTTTTACATATGTATTTATCAGCTTTTTTTTGGTTCCATAAGATGTTACATTTGTATGTAGGTATGCGTATCCATGGTGGAGAGAGAAAGAGATAGATTCTGAACAAAGGAGATCGCAAGGTTTGTGTCCTTTAACACCGGAAGAGACAACATTAGTATTGCAAGCTTTGGGCTTTAAAAAGGATACTCCAATTTATATTGCTGCTGGGGAGATATATGGGAGTGAAAAAGGGCTCAGAGCATTGCGAGATGCATTTCCCCAAATAGTAAGATTCTTTTATCCAGTTTAGCAAATATAATTATTACATATTGTTGAAAGAAGTGGTCAAATTTCTTTTAAACCATAACGCTCATTATATAAAGGATCAATTGGTGAACTAAAGAGATGTGCTTATAGAACATATGTGGAGAAGCAAACCATGCATTTCAACACTCATGAAGTTGGGGTATAGATGTCGGTCATGCCCTCAATGTCAATTTTTTTTGAAAAGGAAAGGAGGGGTTAACATTCCTTGTTAACCCCCCAAAATTTCATTAAGAGGGGAAGCTAAAGGCTCTAAGCTTTACAAATATAAGTGGCTAACTCCCTCAATAGACAAATGCTCCCCCTTTAAAAATGACGCCATTGCACTCCATCCAAATGCACCAAATGAGAGTAAATACCCTCTCGATAGACCCTAGTCAGCAGGGGAGGAATGCAAGCTCTGCCAAAAGGAGAGCTTTGAGTCATGTGGTATGGGTGTGATGCTCAAAGTGGACCAATAGTCCCTCGTAAAGGGGCAAGCAAAGAAGAGTTCCAATCCTTTGCCATAGAAGATACATGAGTCGTTAGAGTTAGGTGCCCAATGATGTTTGTAAGAATGACTAACCAAGCATCTTCTCCTCAAAAGCCACGCGAAGATCTTCACCTTCAAAGGTAGGTGCATTCTTTAAATCTTCTTGGAGTCAGAAGAAAGATCATGGTCATGGTCGAGGATCTTCTCCAAGAAAAGCAAGTATGCCTTCATCACTGTGAAGGACCATACTTCCAAATCCATCCATCATGCCCTATGCCTAGTCATAGATCGTGAAGCATATGAAGGAACATGGTAAGGCCGTTGAGGCATGCCTATGACAGTGAGGCTGGCAAGGGGGTGACCAAGAGCTGTGCAAGAAACAAGTTGCCATAGAGGCCAAGGGGGATGAAGAGAGCATTGCAAGTCTGGGGTAGGCCTCTAAAAGGATCCCCACAAGGGACCAAGCATGGTGCCAAATCTAAAACGTGAGCCATCACCAAGGATTGCCCTTCAATGAGGCTGAATCCTTTGCAGTATCTTCTGCAAGCCTTGCCAGAAGAAGGAAGCTCCTCTACTGGAGTTACTCCTCTCTTCCTAATCGATGGTATCACTAGAAGACTCACATAGGATCTGTTTTAGAAAAATTGCTGAGGCCACATGGTATGAAGAATCCACTTTGTGAGTAGAGCATCGTTCATCAAACGTAGGTCCAAGACACCCAATTGAAGTGCTTTAGTTTGGAACAACAATCACTTGGTAAACATTTTAGCCACCTAACCCTAGATATTATTTGTGGTGTATGACTAACCTTCTGAATCATATCTTGATCTAGTGCCATTTTACCTCTACATGCTCAGTCTTCTTTTGGAAGACTATATTATTGGCTATGAACATGGCTTTACAACCGTCAGATCTCATCTCCGTGGGATCACCTATAGATAAAGATCGAGATCTTCCAAACAAAAAATGAAGATTGAGAAGTACAGAAATCATTCAGATCAATTCAATGAAAGTTTGAGTGAGTGCCTTATGCTTCAATGTGCACTGAAACAGAGAAAACTATCTGCTTGTTGCATCACCAAGTAATGGGGCTCCCTTCTACATCTCTTCCTGAAAAGAATTCTACCACACTTGTGGCATCTCAAAGTTTCCTTGCTATCCCCCCCCTTTTTGAAAAGAAGGCCTCTTCTTTGAGAGGCTTTAAGTTTAAGATACTTGGATATCTGCTCCTTCCAAGTTTTGGATTAGTCTTTCCAAGTACAAAGGATACATGAGGGCATGTGACAATGACATAAATTAGCTTCCAGTTTAGCATCTGATTATCTGTGGTTATAAAATTCTGATTCTCATATAGATAGATTTGAGTTTTCTGATCCATTACTATACTTGTAAGTTTGATACCTACCTGGCATGCATGTTTCTTTTTTTTTGTTTTTGGTGTTGGGCAACTTCCATATGAAGTTTTTTTTTTGAAGTCAATATTAAGAAAATATCAATCTCAAGTCCTGGGTAAGTGTTTTGCTAAGCTTTCCTTAGTTCCACCGATGCCTTGTGAACCACTATGTGTGAGGATAAGACCATCAGCAGATGCAGGCATGCTTGCATGCCTCTGGAAATCTTCTTTACAAACAAGGAGTTTGTTACCTGTAAACCTCCTGAAACCACACTGTTGTACCATTTCAAAAAATACATGAAATGATGGATTCTAGCTCCACCTGAGTTTATTATAAATCAACTTCTTCTGCTTGCATACTCTTTAAAACTTCCAACTTGAACCCAGGAGGCTATTGAGTATGTTCCTCTTCAAAGAGCTTTGTATACAGAAGTATGTCCTTCATATTTAGTTGTCGTGATGTCAGACCTTGAAGGCATTGACAGGGATAATAATCTTGACTAAAAAGGCAACCATGCAATAGGAGAGGAAAAAAACAATGAACTCTCTTATAGGTCTTATTGCCACCAAATGGACCTTAAATCTCTTGATGAATCCATCATGTAGGTGTTTCACAATGATTACTGTTTGTAGGCTTCACATGTTATGGATATATTAATTGTCCCTGATTTTTCCTTATATACTTGTTTCTGTATGTACTGCTTTCTTATTAAGGGCTCTTTATGACTTTTCAAAAAAATTAAGGGCTCTTTATGGTATATTAAAAAAGGTACAATCCCAGATTCCCAATCACAAAATTCATTCAATTCCGCTTTTATCATGGTATTAGAGTAGCAACCTTAGGTCAGCAGTGTGATATCCCACCAAATACATACTTTTAGGGTTCTTCTTCGAGTTTGAACAAGAAAACTTGTGTCAGAAAGGAATTCGGAATCCAGGGCTTTTTGACCACCTCTCCCTCCACTGCCCTTGACTGCCTGAGCCACCCTGCCTTTGGCAAATTGCCAGCCGAAGCCACCAGGGTTCCAGCGGCCAGCTGCTAGCACCTGGCCATGCAATAGCAAACATAGTTTCAAAAAAATATTGTAGCAAGTGCTTATCCATCTGGGAGCAGCTGCTCTTCAAGTGTAAGTTCTGATGCTTATGGCACAGTACCAAGACCAGTGGGCCTTTTCAGATGTCCAATATCACATGAGATGAATAGCAACGGCAAATTTTAGTCTAATTCTGGTTCTTATCATCCTTTCTGCTTTGGGGTGAGGCTGATGTTATATATATTTTTCATGGGAGTATGCAATGCTTAAATTCAGTAAATTTTCTCGTTCTGAAACCTTTGACCCCTGTATCTAGGCAGGTTAAGAACTTAAGACTACTTTTCATGATACTAAAATCTCTCCTTGGATATGCAGATTTTTCAAACATGGTTGAAACTCTTTTCTTTTTTTGTTTCTCTGGATGCTCATTCTCTTTTCAAAAAAAAAAAAAAAAAAAGATTTGAAGGGTTTTTACTTTGTGGTTGGGTACATGAAAATTGATTATGCACTTTTGGGAAGAAGCCACAATCCTGGCAGATATACAAAAAAGGCCATCTGAAATTACCAAGGATGGGAGTGATGCAACCACTTAAGCCTAACGTTCAGTAAATCTGGGTTATGAGTGGTGAATGTGGCATGGTTAAGAGGCCTTTTTGAAGGCTGTTAAAGAGCCATTTGGACATTCTGATAAGGCCTTAGCAAGCATCATAAACGAACAAACTTAAAAGCAAGGTATTTAACAGTCCTAAGGCTATGCATGAGCACATTCTGG
This sequence comes from Thalassia testudinum, assembly GCA_037157565.1. Classification (NCBI taxonomy): domain Eukaryota; kingdom Viridiplantae; phylum Streptophyta; class Magnoliopsida; order Alismatales; family Hydrocharitaceae; genus Thalassia; species Thalassia testudinum. The sequence goes on from JAZHRO010000059.1 coordinate 20,769,377, forward strand.
AAATGGTAGAAAGACTCTTCAGTCAAGTCAATCGGTTTTGGGTCTGGAGGCTCTTGCCTGGTATCGGAGCCACACCAGTCTGGTGGCTGAGATTAAGCTTTATGCTACCCATCAATTTGTCGTTGTTTAGGAGGCAAAGAATGCCATTTGTAAGGGGGATTGTTGAGAATTCAAACCTTTGTCACCTATCTCTGTTGAGCATGGAGTTCCTGATATTTTGGTTCACCAATGCTTCTTGCCTAGCAAATTCACCTCTCTCTGTTTTAATCTTGTAGAAATTAATAGGCTGTCATCCTTGAGATGAAATCAAACTCTTGATGGAATGGAACAAAGAGAGGATACCTCAACTTTTGTCATCACCTCCTCCAATCCCCTTAATCGCAACAAATTGCCAAGGTGGAGCTCCTTTGAGGTGTCCAAAGGAGGTGGCCGAGACCAAAATGACTTTACGTCATAAATGTAGCGAAACCCCTCTAAAAGTAACGTCTATCAATTTCTTTTGTTAAAAAAAAAAGTAACATCTATCAACAGTTTATGGGATGTCAGTGTTGAAGGCTTGAAGCTTCCAATAGGCAGCACCTTCTCTGGTGAAGGTATCAACCAAAATGGAGTTACACTGTAGAAGAGATCCTTCCCTCGAGAACAAAAAAAAAATGAACCCCCATTAAATGAGGGATTTGATAATCCATAGAAATACCTGGAAAATTCCCTTCGAATTGTATTGATAACAGCCTCCAAAGAGGGTATATGAGCTGAAAATGAACCCTCTGAATGCTTCCGCTAATGGTCCAGATTGCAATTTAACCACTGTATGGTTTTGAGATCCCATCTTGAATCTGCCCAAAACTTTCTTCTATAAAGCTGCTGCTGATGTGAACAGTGATTCAGGTTTTCGGTGATACTCCTTTTCTTATTGTTGGAGCTTTCAATGTTACTTTGGCACCTGAGGATAGGCCTGATGAAGGGGGTGGATCTGATATAGGATTGCCTGAGTTCATTGATCTTGTTGCTGAATTTGGCCTACATGACCTAACTCTGTCCAACTGCACTTACACTTGGAGGAGCTCCACCTCTAGATCTTTTTTTGAAAAGAGAAAGGGTAGTTATTCAACTGATAACCACCCAGAAAAAATTATATTGTTATAAAAAACAAGGCACATGGCCCCATTACGTAACCGAACTCCACAAACTAATGAAAGATGAAGCTGACTCCACAAGATTTTCGACATAGGGCCGTTGCCCCCTGAACACGATCCCATTCCTTTCCAGCCAAATACTCTACAAAATCGCCAGAGGCCTCGCCCTTTCATTCTTCATCCTAAAGACGTTCCGCCCCACATTGCCGCCACAACTCCTGTAGGATCTTCAAAACTCATCAAAAGTGAGAAACTCCACCATCCTGGATCAAGATGGCTCTAGATTTGAGAAGCGAAAGGGCACTTGAAGAACAAGTGCCCAGTATCTTCATCTACCCCAGAATAGAGGGGGCACTCTTTTTCCACATCAGGCATCCACCTAGTTCTTCACATTCTCGTCATAAGTCTTCATCTCCTGAGTAGCCATGCAAAGATCTCCTTTAGAGGACACCCTGCCGACCAGATCTGATTGCAATCTTTAATCATATCCAAGTCCACCAGCAGGCCACCATTTCCCGGTCTTCTATATGCATCCTTAACTGTGAACTCACCCTCTAAAGCATCCGTGTCGCCCTTCGGTTGAAAGCCCTCCAACTTGCACAACAAGGTCCGAAGTTCCTGTATCCTTAGGTCTGAGAGGTTCCCCACCAAGTTTGGGCACCAACACCCATCCCAAATGTCCATCACCAAAGCTCCTCTGTCCTTGGCCAAAGCAAAGAGTTGAGGGAACTACTCACATAGCCTTCCTTGATATGTCTAGTCATCCTGCCAGAATCTAAAGACATCACCCAAACCAACCATCGGGATAAAAAAACTCTGTACCCTAGGTGCCACCTTGGATAGACCTCTAATGAAATGCGAAGCGCCTCTAGGAGGGGTGAGGAGAAGATCCCAGCACACATGGCCATCGTAACATGACCGGGCAATCTTACCCACAAGGCCCCCACTGTTCTCCATCAGCCTGCCAATCTACTTTGTCAAAAGGCTGTCATTCATCCTTCCTAGGTCCCTGACGCCCAAACCCCCCTCTTTCACAGGTTTACACACCTCTTCCCAAGCCACCAACCTCGCACCCATTCCAGTAGCATCATAATTGGTCCAAAAGAAATTCTACATCAGACCCAGTATCTTATTCTTAAATCATCTTCGGCATCTTCAGGATGGATGTAAAATGAGACGGCATAGAGGAAAGGACTGCCTTGAGAATGATCAATCTCCCACCTTTAGAAAGAAGCTTGGACACCCAACCTGCCAACCTCCCTCAATTCTCTGAATCAAGGACATCCAATTGTGCACCGATATCATCTTATCTGTTAGGGGGAGGCCTAAGTAGGATATAAGCAAGGCCCCTCTCTGAGTGCCAAGGGCCACACCACACCTATAAGCCTTTGCCTCAGATAAATTGAATGGAACAAAAATTGATTTGGAGAGATTAAGACGCCTCCCCAAATAAACTCATGAGCACTCGCATCCTTCTTGCCTCAGTATCAATTCCTTCCAAAAAGAACAACGTATTATCAACACATTGGAGCACAGTGATTGCATACCCATCATCCAAGGAGAAACCACTAAACAAGTTCCTCTCACATGATTTATCCGTTGCTCTCACCAGAGCATCAGCTGCCAGCACAAAAGGCATAGGAGTTAATGGGCAACCTTGCCTGACCCCCCTCCTTGGTTGAATCCAGCCCCTTGTCGGGTTGCCATTAATAAGAATGGAGAAAGATGATGTGGTAATGCAACGCTTCATCCTGTCAACTCAGAGCGGTGGGAAGCCCCTCTTGATCAGGAACCCTAAAGGAAGGACCACTGTATCGAGTCATACGCCTTACTAAAGTAACCTTCCACATGAATGCCTTTGTCTTCTTCCTCCTCTAGCAGGACATGATCTCCAATGTTGCAACATACGCATCCAAGATGTTCCTCCCTGGGACAAAATTCGTATGTACTTGGGATACCACATCCATCAACACCCCCTTCAATTTATTTGTCAAGATCTTTGCCACTATCAAGTAAATGGCATTGGAGAGGGCAATGGGTCTAAAATCTTCAATGGCCTCCGCCCCTTCTTTGGCAGCAGAAACATAAAGAACTTATTAATTCTGTTAAAGCCTTGGTTCGCCTCCCTGAACTCCTGTATGACCTACATGATATTATCCTTCGTCATCGTCCAAAACTCCTTGTAGAAGAGCACTGGGAAACCATCAGGATCAGGACAATCATCCGCATTCAAACCCTACATTACCTTTCTGACCTCCTCAAAAGGCTATGTAAGTTTCCTAGCCTGCTCCTCATCCACATGCGGAACGCTTTACTCTGGCCACCTTCACTTTCCTCTGGGTGCATCGTTCTCCATTTTTCCTCGAACTTCTCCCTGAAACCCTCCTTTAATAACCAAGCCTTGTCAAACTTGAAGTACGTTCCATATTGCCAACCTTCATTCGTTGACCAAAGTAGTGGCGTGTGATCTGTAAAAGGACACTCCAAGGGTTGGACCTCCTCCATAGGGAAAGCCTCCATAAGCAAAGTCAACGAGAAGAATCTATCAATCCTGGATTTCTGTCCTCCTGAGCTCCTCCAAGTGAATGTATACGAGTAGGGAGGCAAATCTACCAGGTCTTGCATAGCAACAAATTCTGCAAAAGTTTTCGATCCAGGGCAGACATCCTTGAAATTTCATCGCTTCAATTCCTTCCATAGACCATGTCTCTGCATGGCATCATAAACCGTTGAGAAGTCACAATCGAAGTTGTCTCTACACCTCAACAACTGCATAGTGACCACGAAAGAGTCCACCACAGAGTCCACCAAAGAAAAAATGTTCTTCCAATCGATGATCACCCTACTCGAGCAACCAACCGCATTTAAAGCCATGAACTCCCCTAGTTTACCCCCTTTAACCTCCCTCCAAACCTGCTGCTCACAATGCTCCAGCTTTGTCTCCTGGAGCATTGTCACCTCGGGGCCCTACGTCTGGAGATAATTCCTCAGGGCCATACGCCTGGAGGGGCCATTCAGCCTCCTGACATTCCAAGTGAGGACCTTAGTCATTGGAACCAGAACAACCCCCTCCCCCAGATGTGCGCCTAAATTCCGCTGCCTCTGCAACCTGATCTTCCTCCGCAAATGTCGGTTGATCCACTCCAACATCATCTCTCCTCACATTCTGCATTACCATCTCCTCAGTGTCATTCGAAGCCACCATCGCCCTACCAGCCCTTCAAAAGCCCCCAACCCCTCCTCATTTTCACTAGGCTAAGGGCGACCCTCACCCCTCATCAGCATGAGCACCACCCCTGGGCTTGCCAACCTTCGCTGTAGGACCGAGACTTGAGGCCCCTCCCTTGTCAACGTCACCACCACCATCACCCCCTCCCTAGCAAGGACACACCGACCTCGGTCGCCATCCCTAGCTGTTGCTGAATCACGAGGACCACCCTTAGGTGCTACCCCAGACGTGCGCCCCTTCATTGGAACGCCGTGGGTTGTACTCCGCTGCTACTCTTGTGGTGTGACGAAGCTCCACCATGCCCCTTTTGGTAGCTCTACTTTTACTTATAGGAGAGCCACGTCGTCGGAGCCCTCGTCGGCTTCCATCGTTGGAGACATAGGTCGGTCGTGTTGCCTCTCTGCTCCACCTCGCGGTGTGCTCTGTTCACCGAAGGCACCCCAAAGCCAGGGGAGCAAGGTTCCTCAAGAATGGAGGTCGGATCGTCAAGAGCTATACTCGAGCCAGGGGAATGAGGCCCCTTATATCGTGAGTCCTCCGGAGCAGTGCCCTCAAGATTTTCCAAGATATGGACCCAAGTCGTTATTGGGTCCGTCTCCCCTGAACCGGATCTGACCCGAGACTTCAATAAAGGTTGTGAGGGATTTGAATCCTTACTAGCTGTTGTCTCCATCAAAATAACCTTCCTATGCGACAATCCTGTGCTGCAATGATGGTGTGCTGCTTGTTGCCTCGAATTCTGCCTCCACCACCGCTTGTGTGTCCCCCGAGTCCTGCGTCGAAAGGATTGTAATGGTCGCGCAATCTCTGACGCGACTCTTTGGTTGCCAAAAAATGCCTCTCGTCGGGAAATTCGGAATTGCTACCTTTGTGCCGCAGCTATAGCTGCCAGCATCCATCGAAATCCCCATCACCGCTTCCACAAAGGTTCTGGGCATTTCCCTCATCGGCTTGATGAGCCCAACCCATGAGGCCCCTCCAAGACTTAGCATCACCTTCTCCTTGATTTTCCTTCCCGGTGCCACATCTACCATTGTGAGGTCACCACCTCTAAGACCAGGGCCCTTGCACCATCGAACCCTCGCAAATGGGGAAACCACCGCCGTAAGGATCTCCAGCGTGCGCAAGAAGAGGGGTATCCCTTCAACGTCCACCAGCGACCCTGCTATCATCGGTGGTCACTCTGGCACTGCACCATTCGACTTCACTGGCCACCTCCATCGGACCAGACTCGCCCTGCATTGCAAGTCCGTGAATAAGAGCTTCCCTATCAGCTTCGAGCGGAGGCCAAAGACCGCATACTTCCTCTGTCTGACCAGCGTCACACGTACCTCCTTCCTCCTCCCTAAACACCTCGAAACCGCAATCCTCACCTCCTTCGTAGTCACTTTGCCTTCAACAATGTTGCCAATCAAGGTCGCAACGAGGGCCCTCTTGAGAACCCAGATCTTTGACTAGGGGGCTTCAACCTCCACCAATGGTGCGCCTCCCGGTGGCGGAGGCAGGGCACCACCTCCCCCACCGTGAACCTGAAGCCAGTCAACCCCCTTCGGAGCACCCCTTCACACTAGCCAATGCCCACGACCACGCCTACCACATGTTGCCCTCTGGTGACTGAGGTCGCCGCAGTGGAGACACTGAACCGGCTCCCTACAATCCACCTTCGCAAGGTGGCCTCTCCCCCGACAATTGAAGCAGATGCCCTCCAGCGCCTCCCTTCTCCACTTCATTCACCCCACAACGACAGTCCACCCCCACTCCTCTTCGCTACATCTCCCTCTCTCACTCATCTCTATCCACTCCCTAGTTTGAAGGATATTACCAACTCCACCTCCATATCTTGCATAGATGGATTTCTGGGATTGCTGCATTTCATGGAGATATTCCCTTTATTGATTGTGAAAGGACATTGCCCTTTCTCTGGCCACACTCCAATTTTTCGTAAGTTCAATGAGAACATTTGTCCATCTACTTATTTTAAGTTTGAAAAATCGTGGTTGATGGAATAGAACTTCAAAGATCACGCTGTAGTCTGGTGGCAGGAGTGTCCTTGAGAGACTGCAGCTCTTACGAGGTAAATTGGTTGAGTTTAAACAGAAAGTGAAGGAAAGGCAGAAGTAGAAAAAAATGATTGCATTAGAAAAAATAGCCAAGCTCAACAAAGTGGACTCTAGACATCTAAACCCTTGATGAAGCCCATGACAGAAAAATCAACCAAGATGTGATTATGCAAGAGGAAAAAAAGATGGAATGGAGGCAAAGGTCTCATTAGCTTTGGTTGAAGGATGGGGGTGCTAATACAAGGTTCTTCCATCTTACCGTTAATGGTAGGTGGAGATGGAATTTTATTCATTGGATTATGGTTAATGAAACTAAACACTCCTACAGAGAGAATATTGGAAACGTTGTGGCGAATCCTTTCAGAGCATTTACTAGGAGGGGTTAGAGGGGTGGGTGGCCTTGGACAGGCAGTGGGGTGCCAACAATCTCTATGGAGAAGGCATGTGATCTCATACAACCTTTAACAGAGGCAGGAGTTAAAGATGCCATCTTTTCCCTTAACGTGGAGGGTGCTTTTGGTCTCAATTGGCTTCCCAGTCCTCATCTTCAAAGAATTTCGAAAGTTAACACGACAACATTTGCTTAAGGTTCTAGAGGAGTTTAGGAGTGGTAATGCCAGATTTGAGTGACTTTATAAGTTTCTTATTTTCTTATTACCCAAGAAGGATTATGTAGAGCACATTGAGCATCATCGCCCTAACTCTCTTTCCAACTCAGTATATCTCATCATTTATAAGGTTTTGGCTAATAGGTTGCAATAGGTACTCAGTGGTATAATTAGTCCCATTTGGTATGCCTTCATAAGGGGTGGCATATGCTTCATAGTGCTATTGTTGTACATGAGATTTTGGTCTACTAGAAGCACATTAGCATGAAAGGATTCATGTGGAAGGTTGACTTTGCAAAAGCCTATGATTCACTTGATTAGGCTTTCTTGTGGGCTTCTATGCATTGAAGGGGCTTTCTTGATATGTGGATTTCTTTTGTCAAGAGATGCATTGCTACAAATTCCTTTGTAGTTTTGGTTTACTGGTTGGCCTGAAGATGGATGGGTTCAACCTCAACGGGGCATAAGACAAGGCTACTTGCTTGCGCCACTTTTTGTTTTGGTTGTTGATTCTCTTGCCGTGTGCACTTTTGGAGTTTGTAATGAGGGACTGCTTCATGGTTTTAACCTAGTAGACCGACCTAACTTGGTTCCTCTATCATAGTATGTGGAGGACATTGTTTTCTTTATTGGAGGATCAATGAACAAGGTCAAAAATGTTTTACCATTTTGGATATTTTTGGTAGTTTCTTTGGTCTTTGGATTAATAGGGAAAAATCCTCTTTCATACCTTTTGAAATGATAGACGAGGAAAGCTAGGCATGCTGTTCAGTGTTGGGAACTTCTCTCTTTGCCAATTGTTAAGAAAAATGAGCAAGTTAATTATTATGGAACCATACACCCCAATATATAAAGGATGTGGGTAAAGTATAGAGAGGTCCATAGGAAATAAAGAAAACATAAATAAGGACTCATTACACAACCCTCAACACTTCTCAAGCTAGAGCATAAATATCGATCATACTTATCTTGGAACATCTTTTGAAGAGGTTCCGTGGAAGTGTCTTGGTGAAGATATTAATTGTCTAGTCCTTGGAAGCCCCGTGAGTTGTATGAATGAGCTATTGTCGGATCAAGTCATGAATATATTGACAATCAACCTCTATGTGCTTGGTCCGCTTATGGAACGTGAGATTATTCGCCATATAGGTGGTTGCTCTATTGTTGCATCTCATCTCCATCGTAGAATCAGTAGTGATATGCAGATTTGATAGGAGAGATCGTATCCACATCGTCTCTACAATTATTTAGGCCATTGCCCGATACTCTTAACTCTGCACTATACTTGGAGACAACAGCTTGCTTCTTGCTTTTCCACATTATTAAGGTCCCAGTCACATAAGTGTAGAAACATGTAGTAGACTTTGTGTTTGCAATGTAACCTAGATAGTCTGCAATTGTATATGCCACAATATTTAAGGAAGTGCCTTTTATAAATAGAATCCCCATCCCTTGGGATTTTTTCAAGTACCTAAACACCATCATAACATCTTAGTGCTGCTTGGTAGGTCTATCCATGAACTAACTTAACTTCCTGACTGCAAAGGAGATATTAGGCTGTGTAATTGTTAAATAGAGGAGCTTCCCAACCAAGTCTCTTTACTGACAGGTGTCAATTGGTTCGCACATTTCATCATGCAGGTGTGACTTTGGATCCATAGGGATATTTCTGGCTTGACCCCTAGCATGCCAGTCTCCCATAGCATCTCTGTGGCATACTTCCTGTAAGATAGAACAACCCCTTACTTGCTGTAAGTAACCCTTATCTTAAGGAAATAGCAAAGTAGTCCCAAATCTTTGATGTCAATTTTTTGCAACACTTTTTCAGAGCAGTAATGCCTTGCTTATCATCACCTGTAAGAATGATGTCATCAACATACACTAGTATGGCCACCAACCCTCGCGCGATCTTTTGTACAAACAAAGAATGTTCTGATGAGGATATGCGAAATTCCAGTGTCTTAACTTCTGATAAATAGGCCATAAATCATCTTGCGCAAACGATACACCTTGGAACACTCCCTTTAAGACTTGTAATCTAGTAACCCGGTGGTTGCTGCTGGCGGAATATATAAAAGCAAGATAAAATGGGTATGATAAAAGCATAGCAATAATAACGTGATAAAATGGGTACGATAAAAGCATAGCAATAATAACACTTGGGTTTAATGTGGAAGTCCCACTCACGAAGAGCAGGGAGAAAACCACGGTAAAAGGCCACTATGGGGTGAGATATGTTTATTTTCTTCTCAAAGATAAAATGGGGGGTTATCTGAGCCTTATATAGGCACCCACTCAAGCGGTGGGAATAGACCCTCTCGAACATATTGTCAGGATATCATTAGGAGGAGATGGACCCTTGAGCGACTTTCTCTGTGGAGTATCCAAGGGTACATGAAATTTTATGACAACATCCTCAGGTGCAAAAGTGTGAATGTGGGAGCCAAACGTAAAATAATAAGGGATTCACTCATGGAATGTAACATCAACATTGACATAGTGGCATCTCCCAACCGGGTCATAACATTAGTATCCCTTTTGAGTTGTTGAATATTCTAGAAAGATACACTTGACTACACAAGAAGCAAGTTTATCCTTGTTGAGACCATGAAGGTACACAAATGCCACACAATCGAAGACCTTGGGTGATACTCCAAACAATCTACGATCAGAAAATAGAATGGAATAAGGAACCTGCTCATCAAGAGATGGCATCTCCTCAGTACCTATCCAATACACTGTTCTGCATTGAGAGAGTCCTTGCAATATCTAAGATATGTTGGTGCTTCCTTTTGGCCACATCATTTCGTTGTGACATGTATGGACAACTTGTTTGGTGGATGATTCCATGCTCTCGATAAAAGGCACAAAGGGAGTTGGTACAAAGCTCCAGGGTGTTGTCTGATCAAATAATTTTCACATTAACCTTAAATTGATATCTGATCTTTTCTAGGAATGGCAGGTTTCTATCACTAGCTTTAGACTTGTATTTCAAAAGGAATGTCTAAGTGAGACGAGAGAAATCATCCAGTGCCACCAAAGAAAATCTGTCCTATATGATCTAGGGTTTGGCTAGGTCCCTAGATCTCTAGATGGAGTAACTGGAACATGGCTTCAGAACTTCGATGTTGGCTACTTGGAAATGCACTTCTGTGATGTCTGCTAGGTTGGCATGCCTTGTATTGGAAGGTGGCTATTGGTGTAATTTGTGGTAACATCCTTAGAAACTTAAGTAGAGGGAGATGATCGAATCAGAGGTGCCATAGGTAGTTAGAAGTCCCTCCTGATGGAGGAGAGATATACCTTGCGTAAGGTGACTGTATAAGGGGATAGACATCACCTTCCTCACGGCCGCAACCAATAGTATGCCCTATCAGAACATCTTCGAATGTTAGAGATGCTGCATCAAATACTGCCTTGCAATTCAACTCTTTCGTGATGTGACCAACGAAGAGTAGACTTAAAGGGAAATATGGGGCTAGAGGGACATTATTCAATTTCATGTGAGGAGCAACATGGACCTCCCCCTGATTAGCAATGGGGGAATGCTCCTTATCAGCTACTAGGATAGTCTTGTTTGATGGGACCGGTTTGAGTATGGAAAACTGTCTTGCGTAACCACACGTGTTGGGATGCGCCTGTATCAAGTGGCCAGTCTACTTCCTCTGCGTGAGATTGACATGCAATTCTTAACTTGGATGTTTTATACTGTTGGAGTCTTCGGATTAGTGTCTCATACTCTTAGGGATAGTCAATTGTCAAAGTATCTTGTGTCAATCTTGGTGCAGCAAAGACTTGATGCTTGATAGCAACAAAACACATCTTCTCGGACTCTGATTTAATGTGGATGTGATCTTTTCCACATTTCTCAACTTCGTGAGAAAACAATTGTAACTATGACACATAGGTGGTCCCTTTGAGCTTCATACTCGGGTTAAATAATGATTTCTGATACTCTTTGTTTTCGTCTTCTAGATTAGGTGAATGAATTGCCAGAGAGGCCATCTCTCATAAAATTGGAGTCCTACCACTTGAAATTAGCGAGCAATCTTCACTATTGATGTATAGAAATCACCTCCTACTCAGTTTGCAGCATATGAATTGAAACAACCTAAAACAAGGAAAACACCTCCTTTTTGTTCTTCAAATAGTGGCAAATCAGCCACAACTCGTCGTGGTGGTACTCCTAGACGTTGCGCTGAGGCTTTGGCAGCGCTTTTGATGCTTGCTAGAGCCTTAAGGATTGACTTGTAGAGCAGGGGCGATGCTGGAGGATCTAAAGGACTTAGTGGAACCCAAGAAAGCAGGGGCGACGTTGTAGGGCGTCATTGAGGCTTAGGGCAACGCTGTTAAGCGTCATGTTGGAGTTGTGGGTTGGCTTGGTGGCACTTAGGCCATGGTAAGGAAGCAATAGCGATGCAGGAGAAGGGCGCAGTAGAGGTGTGGTGGTCGATGGCAACACGAGAGACTTTGGACCATGTTGTGGCGGTGAGTTGGGCTCTCATTGGGCCATGCGTCGTTGGAGGAGGGAAGATTCAGCCAGTGGTGAGGTGGCAATGTGGTTGTTGGTCATCAAGGAGACCACCAGCCAGTCGTAAGGCCGGTGGCGTTGATGGTAGCGTTGGTAGATCTCCCTTTCCAACACAAGGGTTAGGGTTTTCTTTTTGTGGAAGGAAAAAAAGGGGTATGGGAATTAAGGAGGGTGTAGAACATCGGCATAGGATTGCTTGTCTGATAGCATACCAAGAAAAATGAGCAACTTGATTATTATGAAACCTTACATGGCTACACCCCAATATGTACGTAAAGTATAAATATGTATATAGGAAATAAAAAAAACATAAACAAGGATTCATTATAGAACCGTCAACACCAATTAAGTATTTGGGGGTTCCTTTATTTGATAGACCACTCTAAATTGAAGATTGGAACTCTCTTATTGCCAAAATAGAAAGAAAGTTGGTTGGATGGAAGTCGAGGACAGTTTCTGAAGGGGGCAGATTGGTGCTTTTGAAATCTATGCTATTAGTGCTTCTATCTTCTCGACCCCTCTTAAGTTAATAAAGAAGATCGATACATTGAGAAGAAAGTTCTTTTGGAAAGGTAGCCTCAGAACAATAGGGGTATAGCTCTGTTGGCTTGAGATGAGGTGTGCGGATCCATAAATGAAGGTGGTTCGGGGTTTTGGACCTGAATGCTATGAGTCAGTCGTTGCTTGCTAGATGAGTTGTTAAATTCATGTGAAGGGAGATGGATTTATGTTTTGAGGTAATTAATGCTTGTCGTGGGTGATTTGTAAGCTGGCCAGATAGAATGCTTTTGAGACATGGTGATTCAACTTTTTGGAGAGGGTTATCACATGAAATGTCGTCAGTAATCGCTTTCATGGTGGCAGATCTTGGAGATGGTAGGGACTTCTCTGTTTGGCTTGATAACTGGACCATGCATGGTCCTTTTGCAGACTTGTTTCCAAGGCTTTATGCATTAACCACTTTACTGACGTCCAGGGTTTGATATATTGCTGATATATCGGTATCGGTGGCCTAGGGCATTTCGATAGCACTTGACGTTTCTTTTTCCAAGATATCGGCGATATATCGTTGATAGTGGGGACTGCTCGGTGGGAAACCCACTGTTCGAAAGTTTGCAAGAGCGGGAAGAGTTCATTTGAACGGCGACACACACACAAAGGGCGGGAAACCTACCGCTAGAAGAGCTACTAATCCACTTAGGGTGCACACACACACACACTCGTACATGCGCCACGCACAGGCACACACACACACACCTGTACATGCGCCACGCACGCACGCACACACACACACACTTGTGAGTTTTTATCATGATATGCACATTTTTTCTTTAATATATGACATTGTTGATATGTAACTAGTGTATTTTTATTATGTTTTCATTTAAAATTCATCTTCAAGGCATTCTTCATGATGTATCAGTTATTAAAATGTTAATTTTTATAAAATTTGTGACATTTTTTGCTTTTCTGAACCTATTTCCCCAAAATTCACCGATATCAGCGATATATCTCCGATATATCTCTTTTTTGACTTGTCGATATGATATCGATATCGATATTTAAAACCTTGCTTACGTCATTAGTCTTTGACTTTTAGGATAATAACTGCTGGATGGTTCACTTTAGAGCTGGTCTTTCCGATCAGAGTCAATGGGTATTTGAAGCTTCAGGATATTCCTGCCTCCAAAGTTCCTACACCTCTTGTTATTGATGCATGGAGATGCGAAGGTGGCAACATTTCAGTTAGTTCTGTTTACAAGGGGCTTCTTCCATCCACTGGATTGGTGTATGGCCAAAGACTGCAGAGTAATCTGGAAGTGCTCCATGCCTTTAAAAGTTAGATCTTTGCGTGGCTTCTAAGGTGGAAGAGATTGATGACCAAATGCTATAGATTGAATATTGCTCCCCAGTCTGATGCTACCTGTGTCTTCCGCTCAGAAAGGGTTGAGGATCGTGATCATTTATTCTTCTCGTCCTTTTGCTTTAGAGATATCGTCTAGGATTGGTGGGCAATGGCCATCTCATTCAACTCAGGAGCAATTTTGGCTGTCATTCTGGGTGGGTTCATTCAGATCAAAGAGGGAATGCATGGCACCTTTTACAGTACTTTGGGCAATTTGGCTTCAATGAAATGGTGTCATTTTCAGGGTGGGAGATCATTTATTGAGAATGTTTGCTGTGATGCCCCATTCTTGAAGGGGTTCGGGCAAATATGAGTTATTGCATCCTTTTATTTCTTAACTTTTTATAACCCCCTTATTTTTATTAGTAATTCTGGTGGATGATCACTAGTCTCATGTGATCATCCTTTTTCTTTTCAAAAAAAAAAAAAAAAAACATGCTGATGGTGTCCAATACCTGCCACAAGTGAGATGAAGGATACGGAGAACAATACCTTGTGATATGTCCTCTCCCCAACAATGGAAGCAAAGACCTTGAGAGGAGTGCTGATCTCCATAAGCTACACTGAGAGAACCCATGTCAATGTGTTCCTAGAGTATCACAGACTTCCCATGTCCTTCCCTCAAACTGCTTCTCCTCTCTCTTCTTGCTCCCTGCTCATTCTCCATCCAACCATTTCATCTGATTCAAGACAAGTTCTCCCTTTTATGAGGTTGATTGTAGAGGTAATTATTCTTACAATTTTGAGAAACTTTGGTACTAAACACAAGTCATTACAAATTTTCCGATGTGAAAGGCATAACAACTATAACTAAATTGTGATTGATTCCTCATGAAGTTGCACTACATGTGCTTGTTTAACGAACTTTATGGCATGGCCATTGAGAGTTAATAAATCACCACTTGCCATTTTATATATCAAAATAGAACTTCTAGACATCTAGTATACTGTATTTTTCTTGAAGTGTGTATATATACCCCTACATAGGCTTCCAAATAACTTTTATATCTGTATATATTCTCTTTGTTTAAAAAAAAAAGAAAAAATGGTGAGATTTATGATGTGTGATGAAGAATGCAGAAACTGCTAATTAAGAATCAATTTAAAGAGTCTACAAGACCCTTTTTTTTTAAATTTTGTGGCATGTTGGTGATCTGCCTCAATTTCATTACCCAGACGTCAGGTTCATTGGTATGTTTGGTATACATTTTTACATTCTGAAGGCGATTTGCAAGAAGCAAGGCCTTTTCCATAATGCTGGTCATCATAGTTGATATTAACAATCCAAATAATGAAGTCTCAGTGGAACATAACAACCAGAGGGGAATTCATGCCTTTATTTTTATACGCTTATTTGGAAGGCAGGTTTGAGGGGATATGCATAAAAAACCCTTCTACTTTGATGCCCTTCTTTGGATTGGGCACCTACTTTCTATGCCCCTGACTAAATATTGGGAGATGCTTTGCATTGGCTGTTCGTATTCATGCTTACAATATTTGCTAATTGCTGTATATATGAGATAGCCTTTATCTTCGTCCTCTTCTAATCTCTTTTGTGATAAATATTCATTTCAAACAGGTGAAAAAGGAGATGCTGCTTGACCCTACGGACTTGTGGCAGTTTCACAATCACTCATCTCAAATGGCTGCACTCGACTACATGGTCTCAATTGCTAGTGATGTTTTCATCCCCACATATGATGGTCACATGGCTAAAGTAGTTGAAGGCCATCGCAGGTTTAGCTACGTACTTGGTTTCTTTAGGCAACTTACTCTCCCCTGCGAGCACCTCACAAACTCAATCTGCTTTTGTTTATAGG
This sequence comes from Thalassia testudinum, assembly GCA_037157565.1. NCBI lineage: Eukaryota > Viridiplantae > Streptophyta > Magnoliopsida > Alismatales > Hydrocharitaceae > Thalassia > Thalassia testudinum. Next base: position 20,784,667 of record JAZHRO010000059.1, read on the forward strand.
TATCTTGGGGTTGGGAAAAACATTCAGCTTGATAGGAGGAAACTAGTGGAGGTTCTTGACTTGTATCAGAATAAGACAATCTCATGGGATCAGTTTTCGGAAAATGTTAAGGTAAGCCATGAGAAACGGATGGGCCAGCCAGTCTTGAGAAAGGTCATCCCTGATAAGCCAAAAGAAGAAGATTATTTCTATGCTAACCCTCAGGAATGCATTCGCAATGTATCAAATTGGCATGGGAATGCTCAATAAATATGAGGGTTGGAAGTGGCTGCACCAGCAGAGTTTTGATGGTTAACTACCCAAACTTGGTATAGATATAGCTACCACCAGAAGCCAGGCCAGGCATTATAACCCAATCCCACTAAATTGCTCCCCATTTTGTTAGGTTTCCACGATGTATTTAATTTATTATAACTACGTGGAAATCTTTTGTTGATATAACCTGCTCTGTTGTAATTCATTCAGAAAGTCCTGGCTTTTGAGATGGAAAGGATTAGTGCGTTCTGATCTTTTCTCAATTCTCTGTATGTCCTTTTGCATTTAGCCCCGCTGGAGGAATGTGGGAATCAGTTTGAGAACATTTGACATGGGTGCAGGATGTGCCTGTCCTTACCGTCTATGATTGATTGGATTGTCACTGTATGAATTAGAATCCTAACTGTTGCTTATGCAGCAATCATGTCTGGTTGGTGTAGGGCCATTTTTTTTTGTGGCTGACATGATTTTATGAATGTGAGAGTTGGTGTCTCAAACAATCCCATCGCCATTTGGACCACTGGCTTTTCCTGTTTGGTTTAGATGCATGAATCCTTCCCAGTGAGCTAAACGGCAGTTTTCTACTGTCTGATCTGCCCAAAAGACCCCCTTAGCCGCTCCGCAACCATTACATGGTGCCTTTGTCTCAATCCTATGGGTATATCATATATGGAGGGGGATATGGTGACTCTGGATTTGTAATATGACAAGGATTAAAGAATTACATTTGAATAGCTGGTTTTCCACCTTGTTATACGTGGATTAAGTCAAGTCAGGTTAGGAATTTAACCAACAGTTGACCTATTGTTTACCGGTTAGAAGTTTTCCAACATAATGCTACCGATTTAACAACCAAATTGAACCAATCCAACTCATAAAAGAGAGTTGGGTTATATTTGGTTGTTGACAAGTCAAATTATTGGCATACAAGCCCGCTATCAATTGAATTAGGTGGATACAATGTTATTAAATTTAGAGGATGGTATAAATTGATGTTTTTGATGTCTATTGTACTAAAAGGATATCTTCAAAAATAACAAATCGAAAAGTACGTTGCAGGTTGAGTTGTATCGAATTGCACTTCCAACCAACCCAACCCTCATTCCAAATGAAAAATGTTTAGCACACCAAAAAATCCAACACAAAAGCCCACCCACGTGGACAATGGGCATGTGGTGTGCACGGTAATGGTTGTAAATGTGTGTTATATTGTTCACAAAGCGTCATTATTGTGATGGTCATGGTAGATATGAGCTTGTCTTTTTCTTTACGCGTGTCATTTTGGCTTTTATTTGATATCCTTTCCGGCTGTCATTCTTGGAAGAGTTTTAGTATACGTGAGCTTTTGTTCTTATTTACAATTGTGACGAAAAAAAAATCATGCAAGACATGACTCAAGCGTGTAACAAATTCTGGGACTTATCGGTGAGGGAATGGCCACCGGTGATATCGCGATGAACTTGTACATGCACCATTAACTAAATCTCACATCCCATCTCCGAAAGTTGAATTTCAAATATTTCCTTAGCCTGCTTAAGAACGAGATCTATTCCTCTAGCTTCTATGGTTGGTAATAGATCCTTAATAGAATTTTTATAGCGGCATAGTTATGATGAGAACAAGAGAAAGCAATAATGACCTTTTAGCAGATGGTAGGTAACAAGATCACGTGAAAATGTACATCAAGTGAGCACCGGCATAATTGAAACTTTATTCACAATAAAAAAAAAGGATGCATTACATTCGATAAGCTTTTTCGTAACATATACGATAGATAAGTGATCTAAACCTCACATATGTGAGGTTTCTTCGATGTAGTTGTAGGTCAATTGAGATACGTATGATATTCAACATCTTCATATCTTGATGTTATGCGGTGGTATTGGAATCCTTTCGATGATTGTTGTACGATGTGTGGATGAAGAAACCTACATTCATAGCAAATAAGTGGTATGTTCGACAATCAAATGAAAGAAACTAACACTCGTTAATCTATAAGTTCATCACCACATATTGAAAAAGAAGGTATATCAAGAGTTACTTGTAATGTTATAAAGGATAAGCAATAACTTGTCAACACGAGTTAATTGTAGATTTTAGTAGATGTCAGTCTCTAACATTTATTAACAAATGATAACATTCAATGCATTAAGAATAAATCCTTTGGCAATTATATTTTCCTGATGCATTAACAATTGGTAGTGTATTACAAGTTGAACACCTACTCTGTTTACACACTAAGAGGCTTTTAGCAAGTAGGATAAACACACACGATACAACTAGCTGATGTGATTAAAGTCTTGCAATTTCACTTCTACATATGAAGCCTTTCATAGATGTTACAAAAAGGCATTTCACTCCATGTTACAAAAAGTCAAAAAACAATCACAACCGTCGCACAATATGTACTTCACCACTAGAATCAGTGCACACAACTAGAGGGGCTAACTTTAAACTTGTCCTCAACGAGCTGACTCTCGATGATATTGTGGTGTATGTTGTGTTCACCTGAGAGTTTTGAGCAAAGCACTCAAAAAAACTCACTTGCAATATAAATGAATGATTAGTAACTAAGAAACGGGGTTTGTTTTCGTAGCACGTACCTTCATAGGAGGTGTTAAGAGTGGGTCATTGGAGTAGGAGGCGGAGCAGGACATCAGAGTAGGTGCTGAGCAGGTTGCCAAAGCAAGGTGTCAAAAGGAGATGACATAGCTGTTTCGTTGGAGTAAGTCACCAAACAAGTGTGTAGGGGGTGAGGCGGTGGGCACGGCGAAGAAGAGGCGGGGGGGGGTGGTGTTGTTAGCAGTTGGAGGTGTAGGTGAGGTTGTAGCCTTTTTATGAGAGGATTTTAGATTCTCAAGATAGATGGAACGATCGCATATGACGGGACAACAACGAATCATAGGACAAGAGGTGAGATGGAAAAGAGGCGTGGTCCTTTTCGGAAAATAGAAAATCCAGTTGGGCATTGCCACCTGGCATGCCAGCCAGCGAGGATGGTGTAAAAACAAATTGGTATATGTGTTGGTAAATATAATAATACCACTCACTTCGATAAGTAAATCAAATATAACTCAACCTAATCCATCGAAGCTCTTAGCTTTGCTGAAATGGAGTTAGATTTAATTTGGTCACAGGTTGAAACTAACTTAACTTACATACAACCCTATTTTTTGCCATGTAGACCAAGATTAAATGATTTGTCATTTCCAACAAAAGAAACCATAGGGAACCCAATATGATGCGGGGAAATGTCAAATAAGGGGGCGGTTCATCAAAAATTTTCGTCTGCTCAATAATATTTGTCATTGAGATCGTATCGTAGCGTGCTCCAATAAGATGGATAGATTAAGCATACGATAGGTTTTACTGGAATAGGATCCCAAACACAGTGAAACAACGTTGCAGAGAGAGGCTCGCAGGATTACCATAAATTTCTTATCCAACTTTCCTCGACTGAGCTTGCTTTAGAGGTTGCTCATTTGCACAGGCCCCCCTTCAAGGTAGGGGCGTCAATTCGTCCAATTATAGTTGGCCAGAACACACGAGGTGTAAGTCAAGGAGGCTCGTGTCCAGTTACATCTTGTTCCGAAAACGTTCACACATGCGGACTGATTTTCTGCAACGTTCGTTCAACATAGGAACGATTTTCTTCTGATCACCATCCAAGTTATTTGTGAAACGGAAAAAGAATGAAAAAACAAATAAGCCGCAGACGCTACAACCACGAAGAAAAGGACGCACAGGAAAAACGTGAGTAGCACCACGGCATTGGAGATTGGAACTTGGAATGCGACCATCACTTCATTTAGGTAAGGAATGCCATCATGCAACTCGAGGAGAAACAAGGACACCACATCACCGGCCATAGAAATCCCGCCAGTTTTTAGCACTGGAACAACAAAAGCAGCACAACAAATTGCAGAAATTGATAACATTTGGCTGCCAACAAACTTGAACAGCCACGTAGACAACAGAAGGACTCCATAACTTTGATGGAGTTGAATCAGATCTTTTCCAGTGCCTGCACGAAGTCAGCCTTCAAATCCTCAAAGTCCTCGATCCCAACACTGAATCTAATCAGGCTGTCCTTGATTCCATACTTTGCTCTCTCGGATGCATTCAGATCCCTGGTTTTCATTTCCACCACGAAATACAGGGTTAGCTTCTCTGAACGTGATACATCAATTTCGTTAGTGTAGGATTAGTGAAAAGGGGCGTACCAGTAAGACATAACAGCAGGCTGGTCAATGATGCTCTCACAGCCTCCAAAAGAAGGGGCATTGTAAGGAATTTTCAAAGAATCAATGAGCTTTGATGTGGTAGTTAGATCCCCATCTACCTGCACCACAAATTCGGTTGAAGCTTGGATCACTGACACAACTGTAGAATCATGTAAGCCGACGAAAGAAAGACAAGGGCTCACCTCAAAACTAACTACACCACCAAAACCAGTCATCTGCCGACGTGCAATATGGTGCTCCGGTTGGCTAGGGAGACCAGGGTAATAGACACGGAAAATCTGCAGAAGCCATCACATTAGAATTAGCAACTTTATCACCAATTAAATTTTACACACACACACACACACACACAAACAAACGCCTAAAATGTTTCTAAGTAAAAGAAAAAAGAATTTCTAAGGAAAAAATAAGTCCTTCGAATCCAAGGAACGACGGAGTTTGCATGCAATCAGCAAATGTCTGCTTTATTTTGTATGCCCAACCATTAGAAATCTTTCATCACAATGGACTTGTTCAATGATTTCAATCCAAGTCAAGGTGATTTTTGCTAACGTTCACACCCAACAAAAGTCAAATATTTTTGGCCTTTCAGAATGGGGAACTAGAAAGTGACAATCTGACCTTCCCAGGTCAAATATGAGATCAAAAGTGATCTCAAATATGATTCAGTTTGACAGAACGGTCCAATCAAGCGAGTGATTTAATACAGCAAACCAAGCATCGGATTAGGGGGGGATTAAAGTGTCATTCAAGTATGGAAAAAGTACATGCTCATAGGTATCTCTCTGTGAGGAGGGCAAGACAAACCAATCCAACAACCACACTCCAAAGCAATTTTGACAGATCGGTCCAATCAAGTGAGTGATTTAATACAGCAAACCAAGCATGGGATTAGGGGGGGATTAAAGTGTCATTCAAGTATGGAAAAAGTACATGCTCATAGGTATCTCTCTGTGAGGAGGGCAAGACAAACCAACCCAACAACCTCACTCCAAACCAATGTTGACAGATCGGTCATCAAGTGAGTGATTTAATACAGCAAACCAAGCATGGGATTAGGGGGGGATTAAAGTGTCATTCAAGTATGGAAAAAGTACATGCTCATAGGTATCTCTCCGTGAGGAGGGCAAGACAAACCAATCCAACAACCTCACTCCAAAGCAATGTTACAAGTACTCATATTTGGTACTTATATGGGGGAGGCCATTGACAAGTATGCAGAACTAGAGAAGTGAGCAGATTTGTCGATTTTGTCTGTTCAGATGCTCAAATATATAGTAATTAGTAAATAAACACATGCATACTATAAATATAAGCATAAATCGCAAGGCAAGCTTTCGTCCACGATATACAACATGTATAATATTCCTGGTGAAGTAGCAATTTTTTAGCATTAAAAATGCATAACTCAAGGTCTAGTAAATTTCCTTGTAAACATCAGCCAATTCCTCAGGAAAGTGGGTGTAACAGTACTAGTCCAGGAGGCACTTCGTTGCGCAGAAGAAAAGCCACTGGACTGTAAAGGAGTTCTGATACTAAGCCACCAGTTTCTGCGGTTAGCATGCTAAACTAAGGCCTCTCACAAGGGATCTGCCCTGAATATTCAAATAGCTTTCTCATTTACTCAAAAGGTTCTCTTCAAACATCGCTCAAAAAGGTTCCCAAACATGTTCCCCATCTTACCAATGACTTTTGAGCTGCCATGTCTACCATGACTATAAATTAGACTAGATATTATTGTTGGGAATAAAGATGGGCCACGTGGCAAGTGCCATGTGGCAGCCATCCAAGCCACGTGGCAAGCAGTAGAGGGCCCATAGGGCTGGTGGTTTGGTGGTCCAAGAGATCAAGTTGAGTAATTTGCTTAATTGTTAAGTTTGCTATTTGTAGTATGTGGATTTTAGGAAATATATTTGTGATTTATTTAGTAATTAGATTTTTCTTAAAGTGATAAGCTCTTTTGTTTCCAAATGTTGGGATATGTCCTCTCTATATAAAGAGTCTTCTCTTATATTTCCCCTTGAATCATAATAATGTTTCCTATTCTAAGAAACTCCATTGCCTCTCTCTTCTTCCACCAAGGAGCCTCCACACTCCACCTTGGGCGATTCTCAACAATTTTAAAATTAGATTGATTAGGTTTGATTGTATTGCTATTTTTCGCATTTCGTATCTTTGACAAGTGTTTTACTGTGCTTTTATTGTTTTTCCTTTTATACCGTGATCCTTTCTCTATATAAAGGGTTAAGACTTGTTTATGAATTGATTAAACATCATATTTCTCAATACGACATCAAAGCAACGATCTGATATCCCACCAACTAGTCCTCACACATGCAAGAATCATGGGGTGATCACGATTCTATTGTCGAGCACATCATTCCAGGTTGTCTCTCCCCACTCCAGATCATGTGATCATCTCACATTAGATTGCGTGAGTTGATGTTCTGTGATTTGCTGGTGTGGTCAGATAGTGTGCTCTTCCTCACAGATCTGATTGCGTCACCTGGTTGGGTGATGTTGGTGTTGTTGGGTGGTTGTTGCTCAACAGGTCTGATCGTGTGCTTTTGCTGCTGCGATTTGCTACTGCTGCTATTGCGATGATGTAATCTGTTGCTACTATTGCATTTTTTTTCCCTGTTATTGTGATCAGATTTGCAATCTAGTGCTGTTGGTTGTTGCTGCTGTTGTTGCATTCTCCATGTTGGTGCAATGTTGTTGTTGGTGTTCTTGTTGCCCTTGGTGTTGGTGCCACTGATGTTGTTGATCTCGTAAGTATATCAACAATGGAAGTGGTTAGTGTTTCTCTTATCATGCCTGGGATCGTCTCCCCTATCGTGCTTGGGATTGCCTCCTAGTACCTATCCAATCTCCTTGTGACTACTATATGGCCACTTGGAGGATTGGTTGCATGTGTGGTTAAACAAAAGGCTCTTGTGTTGTGGGCTAGCCATGGTAGTTGCCAAAAATAAAGTACAGTTATACATGATCAGTGGATAATTGATTCGCGAGCTTCAGTTCATGACACTGGCAATACTATTCTCTTGATGATGTCCAAGAAGTCCGGGCGTGTGAAGTTGGTGAAGGTGGCTAATGGATCCTCCTCATATCCTGTTACCATAGTTAGTGATGTCGAAATATCATGCAGTCTGCAGTTACCAGAGGTGTATCGTGCTCCCGAGTTTCCTATGAATCTTTCGTCAATTAGTTGTATTTGCAAGGATTTCCAATGTTGGGTTATCTTCAACAACAAGCATTGCTACTTCCGGGACAGACAATAGTGATGGTATCGAGAAATATAGACTATATCTTATTGACATTCGATCACCATTTGCTGGTGTTGTGTCCATCTCTTTATATCCTTTATTGTGGCATCAATGCCTTGGTCATCCATCTATAGGGAAGATGCGGCAGATGTTCTCAAACCTTACACCCAATCACCTTCGATTGTGAGGCCTGTCAATTGGACAAGCATCATTGAAGCACCTTCTCTTGTCATACTAAAAGAGACACCACCTCTCCCTTCCATCGTGTGCATTGTGATGTCTAAGGACTTGCAAAGATTAATACTCCTGTGCCCAGAAAGGATACAGATGCTACGATTTAGTACACTAGAGATATATTGTTACTACATACATCACTTTCTTTGAGAAGGTACCATACTTTGAAGAAGGGGCTATTGTTGACTTAGCACCTTGGGAGACTCAAGTATATCATAGGCGGCATGCTCCATTGCTTGTTGCTCCCGATCCATCCATGGAGAAACATCCCGTCAGAGTATCTTCCCCAGTAGGCCAGGAAGAAGTGGATGATCATTCTGTTACTCTTTAGAAGTCCAACAGGTTCTACAATTTGCATCCAATCTTCAACTACACAACTCACTTGAGTTGTGATTTGCAGCAATTTGCTAATGTGCTTACCATGGTATTATATTGAGGCATCCTAGGATCCTCATTGAAGGATGATAATGGACGAGGAGATGAGTGCCTTGACTTCATGTGACACTTAGGAATTGGTACCTTGTCCACTAGACATGACTCTAGTTGATTATAAATGGATCTACACTATCAAGTATTAGGCAAATGGTATGGTAGACAGATTCAAAGTATGCCTCATCGCCAAGGGCTTCACCCAAACCTATGGGATTGACTACCTTAAGACATTTTCTCAGGTGACACGGGTCTCTTCTACACGCATTATCTTCCCTGTTGCAGTAAATAAGCAGCAGTTGTTATGTCGCTAGACATTAAAAATGCTTTATTTTTAAATGCGTCAACCCCTAAGTTACGAGATTAAGGGGGAGTGTACTTATAGGTTGAAGAAGGCTATTTATGACCCTAAACAAAGCTCCAGAACCTAGTTTGAGAGGCTCAGCTTGAAGGTACAACAGATAAGGTTCAGTCAGTCCTTCTTAGATCATTCGATCTTTATAAGAAAAGATACATAGGGGATTGATGTTCTAGTAGTTTATGTGGACGATATGATTTTGATCGGTGATGATGAGGAAGGTATAAGACAAACTAAGGAATTCTTATGCAAGACCTTTGTTATAAAGGATCTTGGACATTTGAGATATTTCTTGGGAATAGAAGCAGTACATAGTAGGACAATGGCTTATTGATAGGTCTACTATAGTAGACATTAATTGTACCTAAGAGTCAATTCTAAGAATAAATTGGACTTTAAGCATGTAGTACAATGGAGAAATTAATTGAGTCGTGATTTATTCTTGCATAACTATTTTATACAATGCACGTTGCATATGGTTAATTAATTATTTGTGTACTTATATTTCCTGCTGGGAATAATTGGAAGGACATCTTGCAATCTCAAGAGAAATTTTTATAGAAAAAATCATTGAGGGATCTTTTTATTCCTTTTATTCCCCTCAAATCACTCCTCCCCAACTCGTGATATTTTAGTAGCAAGAAAAGGAAAGAGGCCATCACCTTCGCTTAATTCCTCTCGCTTTCTTTATTCCCTCGCTAAAATCCTACCAAGACCCACAGAATGGAGGATCATCTTCCCCAACGGGCACCCAACAGATCACCTTGACCTCCCCTCACCTTCATTCTTCTTCCATCTACCTCTTTGCATGCGTAGAGCTGATGTCCACTGCACCACCCCTTGACGCCGACACTCAAGACTAACTGCGCCTCCTCACACCCATCAGCAGCAAAGCCACTGCACCCTTGTCACTTCCACCGACCATGAACCTGCATCGAGCACCGTGCTCGTCCTCGCCTGCGACCGCACCATCAATAGCCGTAATCAACTGTGCTCGCCCTCAACCACATCATCCACTCACTGCTAAATGCAAACCCTCCTCCAGCGCACCTCAGTCTCATCGCCACACCAGTGCTTCTCCACCCGAACACTCGTCCCAACAGAGACCCCTGCTTATTCTTTCAATGCTTGTGCAGCGACAGTGGATGATGCCCACGCCACCATGAACGATGACTGCGCTGCCCCCAGACAGTTGTGACCTTGAGATGAGTAGAGGACCACTGTGTGCGTCATCTTCCTCGCTGCTCACCGACGGGTAGCAACCAATCCACCGTAGATAGCAGCGACCTCCATTGTCTTCTCCTTCACACGTAGTAGGGAACCCATAGCCACCACCGTGCAACCACCTTCTCCTCGACGTCACCACACCTCTGGTGCCAACCCTTTGCCACGTGAGGCTACGCACGCATGTAGCCACCCTCGCATGCAGCCTGCGCCGCCCGTGCAGCTTCAAGCAGCAGCAATAGCCTCAGCGCCGTCGCATCTCCTCGTCGCTGGCGGCAGTTCCGAGCACCACTGGCTGAGCTGCCACTACCAGTGCATTCCCTACCTTCGGCCGATCTCCAGCCAAGCTCAACGCCCATCACTCCCTCAGTGCTCGCGAGGGCACGCGAGAACCTCCTCCCTTGTTTTGCTATAGTGGGGGAGGCAGTAGTTGGGTGAGGAATTCATGATTGAGAAATCACTATTAAAATATTTTCTACATTAATATATTATGTGCTCATTGCATGCATGCCCTTCAACTTTCTCTCATTCTCGGGATTTATGTAGTGGACGGATTGCTTAGAACAAGAGACTAGCATTTAATTAAAAACAAAAGAATTATCTTGCAAACTATTTTTCTTGGACATGATTTCATGTGGAGACAATTGCGAGATTATTGGATTGTTCCTTCTTGTGGACACGACATCTTAACTTTTGTGGTTAGTTTTGACTGATTAGTTTTGTTCGAGATTTTTCCATCACGCGATTTTTACTACGACGACACATCTAACGTAGTTTTCTGACATCAACTTTCAAGTGAAATCTCCTGATCACTTATCATTATCTCAACGAAAGTATACTCTGCAGTTCTTAGAGGAAGCAAGATTGCTGGGTACAAAGTTGTTTGGCATTCCTGTTGAACACTAGAAGACTGTTGTTCAAAGATGATCTATCATTCAAAGATGTGACAAGATACACAAGTATGGTGGGTAAGCTACTATATCTAATAGTCACTCACCTAGGCATCAACTTTGCAGTGAGTAGAGCCGATCAATGCATGGAGAAGCCCCCATATAGTAATTGGCGTGATGTGTGTTTAATTTTAAAATACTTAAAGGTAATCTTGGAAAGGGGCTTTAGTACAAAAACAACGGTTCTACTGATTTTGTGTCATACTCATGTGGATTATGCTGGGTGAGTAGAGGATAGAAGATCTACTATGGGCCATGCTATTTTCCTTGGAGGGAATCTTATTTCATGGTGAAGTAAGAAGCAAGCTAGTCTGTTCTAGTGCAAAGGCGGAGTATAGAGTTATGACACATATAACATGTCAAGTTATGTGAGTAGTCTCCTTGGCAAGTTTTGAGATTTTTGCATAGATGCCTATTCCTTTGCATTATGACAATAAGTTGATTACCTACATTACTTGTAATCTAGTATTTAATGCAAGGACCAAGCACATTGAAATAGATTGTCACTTCATATAAAATGTAGCCCCAGAAGGAAAATAGCTACTTGCCATGTCACTTCTGGAATGCAGCTTACGGATATACTCACAAAGGCACTTACCAAGAAGAGGCTCTTATTCTTCCGTGACAAGTTGGGTTTGGTAGACATCTATACCCCAACTTTAAGGGAAGTATTAGAGAATAAATTAGATTAGATATTTCAGAATCAGATTAGTTAGATTTAGTTGTCTTACTATTTTTAGCCTTTTGTACTTTTGGCGAGTGTTTTCTTGTGCCTTATTGTTTTTCCTTTTATACCTTGACCCTCTCTCTATGTAAAGAGCTAAGACTTATGAATTGAACAGTGAAGATTACTTTTCTCACCAGAGTAAGCTCACTTAAATATCTAAGTCATCGAGACTATGAGTAGAGTTGCACCTATGACTAAAACTTCAGATGCCTCATATCCTCTTCCTCCAGGACTATTGCATCCACCAAGCATGACCCCTCTAACTCTATCTGAGAAAACATCTCCCATCAGGTCACTGAAGGGGAGACACTAGCAGTTAAGCCCTAACCATTAGTTTCAAATGTTTCTAGTCAAAAGTTGGTGCTGAATCAGGATGCTCCCAACCCAAAGCTTGGCGCTGACCCTCATGCCATAAATAAAATGCCAGTTGGAGACTGGATGAAATGAACAGTGAGAACTGATTTATTAGGCGGTGACTTTGAGTCCACATAATTTTATCATGAGAATGTGAGAGGGCTAAAGGTTTTATCAGCATGTATCCATCTTGGATGTAAATGGTAATCATGCAGACACTTTTCTCTCAATTCTTGGATAACCATCTTTTCCATGACAATAAGTTGACAACAATGGTAAAAGCCTACTAGCAAATAGCTAGAAAAAGATACAAGTTAATCACATTATGTAAAATCACTGTGACTATGGTAATACAATACCTTGGGATGGGCCTCTAAAAATTGCGCCATCCTCAATGCTGTGTCATTTTGTTGCTGTACACGGAGGTGCAGCGTCTTCATGCCTCGCAGGATCATATATGCCGCATTCTAAGTAAAAGATCATGAAGAACCAATTAATGCGACAAATGAAAGCTCCAAGAAAAGAAAACATATGGATGTGCTTGCAGCTCAATAGGAAAAGCAATAATTGTCAAAGACAGTTCTAGTGATTCAACAAGTAAATCTGCTGTGTATTAATATGAATTTTCTGAATATTAGATAGGAACATACAATGTGACTATGTCACAGTTTTTTTTTTTGACAAAAGGGAGGGCACCGCATTTAGAATAAACTAGACATTAGCAACACTGGCAAAGATGTAGGCCCGGGACATTGTTTTCTTACAGGATTCAGGACGCCACCAACAACAAAATGATGCTTTCGCACTCTGGCAATAAGCTCTTCTGAGCCACTTATGCAACCACCAAGTACCTGAAGATTAGAATCTCCCATCAAAGCAAGTAAAGACAAATCGCCTAATTTGGAGAATTATGATAAATACTCACATCATTGTGACCATTAAGAAACTTGGTGGCAGAGTGCAAAACAATGTCCGCACCAAGAAGTAAAGGCTTTTGATTGATAGGTGAGGCAAAAGTACTATCTATGCAAACAATAGCTCCTTTGCTGTGGCAAAGCTTTGAGACAAGCTCAATATCAACACATCTGAACAAAGGATTTGTTGGGGATTCGGTGAAGAAAAGAGATACCTGATCAAACAAAATTTCGGCATTACAGGAATGTCACAGATCATCACATATAACAAGCTTTAACGTCCAAATAAGCTATTTGAGGCAAACTATTTTGGAATCTCACATGATAAATTCAACGATATGGATTGAAAGTCTACTACTTAGCCTGGAAACTAAATTTCATCGAAACACAAATGCTTATTTTTTAAGGAGACTTTTCATGAGACTTTATGAGAGTTTTTTTAATGAACTTTTTTTATGACTTTTTCTACAAAAATATTAGTTTGTAAAAGTTTAAATGACATTTTGTAAGCAAAGTTTAGCCTGTATGTTGTAATATAACCTTTATTAAGTAATTTATAAATCCTACAGTAGCATAACTGAAGCATGTGTAATGACTCAGTAGCATATTTGAGTGTAAGGCTCAATTGCTTCTTTGAACCAGAAACCTTTTTTTGCAAATGTCTTTAAATTTTATAAAATATCAACCATTTTAGAAGTACTTTACCAAAGTTATCAAATATGTCACAAGTTTGTCTTAATGTTTACTAACTTAATTTAACTTTCATAAACTAATGTATTGATTTTTTCCCCTTCAAAATGAGCATAAATATTTTTTCTCTACTTAATGTATTTAGAAATTGCTTTGAAACATTTTTAGTTTTGCAAACATATACATATGAATATTTTTTTCTTTAAAATGAGCATCATAAGCTTCTCCGTTCTTGCTAAAAATTTCACATTGAAATTGTTTACTCTATCCTTAAAGTTGGATTTCTTTTGTAAGGTTCTAAGTGGATCAAAAATTACATTGGCTCAAGAAGTCTTGGGTTCACTGGAAGGGTCTATTATCCCTTTCTCACATGCATACACATGCATATCAGATTTAAAGGATCAGCTTACATTATACTTTTCCAGGGCATTCTTCAGAGATTCCACATCAGCGGGATCAATGACTGTTGCCTGAAAAATTGGAGAAATGGGCATCGTCATCTACCGATCCAAAGGGCGATCTTCCAAAGAAACAAGAAATTGAGTTCTTAAATGCATCATAGAATAAAAACTAGCATACGAATATTATAGTAAGTCCTAAGGGAATATGGGATTTTGAGTGTTGGTAATTAGAAAAGATGAGGGAGGCTTCCTAACACATAAATGCAGTTCCTGTCAGCAGAAAAATTATAAAATTGACAAAATTACATTAAAGTTGCAATATGATCCAAAGGGTGATCTTCCAAAGAAACAAGAAATTGAGTTCTTAAATGCATCATAGAATGAAAACTAGCACATGGATATTACAGTAAGTCCTAGTGGAACATGAGATTTTGAGTGTTGGTAATTAGAAAAGCTGAGGGAGGCTTCCTAATACATAAATGCAAATCCTGTCAGCAGAAAAATTATAAAATTGACAAAATTACATTAAAGTTGCAATATATCAATCGCTCATTGGCGATCTGTAAGAAAATAAACATCGATTTGCTTGAACAAAATCTAACTTGATGGATGTGAAGAAAAGACTCTTGAATTTGAGGCAAGTTCAATGATTACTCCATCCTCCAATGTATCACATGACAAGATAATGAGTTAGCTACAAAACTGATTCATCTCTTAATATTTTACCCAGCAGGTCTGTGAACTCTTGGATTTCTTATTTTAAGATCATGAATTGATTGTTCTCCTATCCAAAACTGATTCAAGTCTGAAAATTTTAACCAAGCAGGTCTCATGAACTCTCTCCTTTCTTATCTGTATGTGTCCAAGTTTTATATCTTACAAGGAAACTCCATCTGAATGTTCCCCTATTTCCAGAAATATCTGGCAAATTATTTAACAGCACAGGTGGGAAAATGTATTTAACAATTAATGCATCTTGTAACTCAATGAAAAAATAAATATAATCAATATGGCCACTCGTGCTGGCAATTTTTACAGGAAGTAAGGTGCTAACTCTCAGAGTCAAACATCATGTGTCAAAAGAAGTCAATCAAATAAGAGTTGGTAAAATAATATAAGAAGACTTTTTTTTGAACGTCAATGTAATAGTATGATATTACTGATGTTATATATTGCCACAGTTATCTATAGAGCAATCATATCTTGGCTTAACATGCACATAAAGAAAAAAGCATACATTATATCTTATTTTTACAACTAAAAAAGCTGAAATAAATTACCGAAATTCCCATTTTTGGAAGCTCAGTTTCAATGAAGATTCTGGTCTTCCTGTAACAATCTGTAGTGGTAATAATGTGTCCACCAGCTGGAACCAATGCTGACATCATGGAGACAGCAGCATACATGCCAGATGCCATGAACAAGGTAGTTTCAGCCTTCTCCAGTGCACTGAAAAATTAACTTTAGTTTTTAATAAGGTGCTCAAGGTAAGATTAGTATGAAACAGATCAAATAAGGAATATGGAATTACCTCATCTTCTCCTCCAATGCTTTTGTAGTAGGATTACCATATCTACCATACTCATAACTGTTGTGTCTTCCCTCCTATATAAAGATCATTATTTTGTTGTGAAGAGTTTGGCTAGTGACAGAAGAGGGATGAAATTTCTTGACAACCAATGCATGCAATTACATATCAGTCTGGAAATAGTCATAGGTATGGCATGATGACGGTAGAAGATACGTGAATGCGCAACAAATTTGACTTATACCTTATAATCAATTAGCTCTGCGGTATTCTTAAACCAGTATGCAGAAGTGTTGACAATTGGAGTGGTGATGCCATCAGTGACTATGTTGCGTCCCAATCTTTCACCTGTAAAATAAATAGCACTCCAATTAGAGACATGCATGCATCATAAAAAATTATACAATTTCGAAATTCCTTTATTCCAATGCTACATCTCTAGAAGCACACTACCTGTTGCCTGATTGGCTAAGGATATAGGTAGGGTCCTAAACAGCTATGTGGAATATAAATATTAGCCAAATGAATCAGACATCAACCCTCCTACCCCGGGATTTTGAACAGCACATAATCTAGAAAAGAAAAACACATTTCATATAATATAAATGTCGTAATTTGCACTAAGCTTAGCACAAGCAGAATCTCCAGGTAAGGATAGCACAAGCAGTCCAGAAAGGAACCACCATTTCATTTGCCAACTCATCCCTCCGGGAGCATGATAAATATTCCACATCCGAAAAGTGCACTCTGCATCCAATGAAAATGCCATCTTTCTAGCTTGCAAGATTGCCCCTACAGATCCTCAAGCATTGAGCACGGCATGAGAATATTCTGCTTTTCAGGTGAACCACAATCCATTTCGTTACATCCAATTTACATGTTCAAAAAGCATCCACTGCATCCAATATCAAGGCTTTCTTTCCAGCAAGATTTTAAGTTGCAAATTCACCCCTACACCTACAGATCCTGAAGCATCAAGTACAGCTGGGGGGATATTCTGCTCTCCAGATGCACCTGTATCTGTTTCGCTATCCTAAAAGCAGCAGTTGCAGGAAGGTAACATTCATCTACAAGTCCACACAGTTCAACATAACCTCTATTTTGATATCTTCATGCTACGAAACCCGAACTGCAGCTAGCCAAATAATGCAGCCTCCACGAATTCACGCCAACACAAATATACCCCTCAACTACCTCTCCAAAATATGGGCACTTCCACCTATGACCACCAGATCAGCGTATTTTTTCCACTCACGCGAAGCTGTTTGTTCTCCAACAGCGAAAAAGATCAACTAAGCTGGCCAAACCTCGTGAACCCGCCGAATTACCGCTACCAAAACCTCACCATTTCTCTTCCGGAAGATCTAACGGCAGTTCTAATAGATAGTTATACGAAAGTGGATAGATCTATACCGGCGTGAACCGCGAGGCTCCCGTCACGGCGGAAGATCGGGCTGGGGAAGGCGGAATCCAGCACGGGATCCGCCATCCCCGGGGCACTGACCGCCGCCGCCAGGCCGCCGACGGCGGCGGCCTCCGCCTCCGCCTCCGCCTCCGTGACCGCCGCGGAGTCCGCGGCGGCGGTAGGGGTGGAGAAGGAGGGGGCCGAGTCCGACCAGGAGGCAGCGACGATCTGTGCGACGCCGATGTTGCTGCAGTTCCTACGGGCCTTGGTGCTCAGCTGCCGCACGAAGTTCGGCGGGAACCTCAGGATCAGCGACGTCGACAATCCGCACCGGAGGAAGGAGGAGGGCCGCGGCGACGGCCGAGCGCCGGCGGCCGTGGCGGAGGAGGAGTAGGTGGGGGGAGTTGGGAGGCGGTGGCAGGAGCAGGAGGGGGCGGAGGCCATTGCGGTGTGGGCGGAGAGGAGAGGTTGGAAGGTCGTAGGGTTTGGGGGAGCAAAACGGAATGGTCGGCTCAACAAACCTCCTCAATCTCCTTCTCACTCTCTACACCTCTCCTCCCTCATCCGCTCCTCTCTCTTCCTCTCCCCGTGGGGGTGTGCTGTGCTGTTTTGTGCCTATCCGTGGCTGTTATGGCCATCCGTACCCACGTGGTTGAGATTTGTACCCGTTGCGGTGATGCGGGCGGAGTTTGGGTTCTTTTAAAATCAGGATTTGAGCACGAATGGGAACTTTGATTAAGAGACCGGTTGTAATTAACTTCCGGTTGTAATTAAAACCATAATTTAAGCCTTTTGATTAATTGCGGCAACCGTGCAGGTCATCCTCGGCGGCTCTGGGATGCTACTTTTCATTCTTGGGTAGATTTGCGGAGATGGCCCCGACTAAGAGGAGAAATACTACCTTTGCGTGCCAGAGGAAATCTCTTAGAGATATTTAGGTCACGTTGGGTAAAGTTTTAAATTGGGTAAATTTATATAAGTTGCCTGCCTTTGAGGGTGATGGATAAGTTGATATATTGTTACTGATTTTTTATTTTATTTGTATTCAAAGTAGTTTAGTAGGGTAGATGTGATGGATGAATGGATATGTTGTAAGTAATTTATATTTTTATTTATATTAAAAAGTAAGTCAGTAGAGATAGATGTGATGAATGAGTTGATATGATAGAAGTAATAGTTGAAAATAATGTGATGGCCACTAATGTCAGGTACTATTTATTTATTGTAGCAATAAGACTTGATATGTAGAATAATACATCGTTTTAATACTATATCAAATGGGACCTTGATGTTTGTTTAAGTTAACTCTCCCTTCTCTTCCCTTTGCTTCACTAAGTGGCATGTATTTTTATGGTGCTCGTTGAAGAACGGCAATGTGATCATGGCTTGTGAAATGACCATTCCTAAGGGTTGTTTCGGAATTTTTTGAAATCTTAGGGGTGTTGACATAATTTTAAACCCCCTCGATTTAAGTTGTGGATTTTGTGGGGAAACTAAAAATCTTGCAGGGACAACCACGCAACTTTCCCTCTCATTTTTCCCCCCTTCACCCTTCCCTTTATAAACCCCCCACACCCCCTTCACCCTCTCCATCTCCACACCACCACCACCACCACCACCACCTCCACCCTCACTCCTCCACCACCTTGCTGCCAACGACCATCTCCTCCCCCATCCCCTTGCAACTGTGAGTGGGGGAGAAGGAGAGGGGCAAAGCACGGAGGAGAGGGGGATAGAGAGAGTGGGTGAGGGGAGAAGGAGGTGTGAGGAGAGGAGAGGAACTCGAAGGAGCTCAGGAGAAGGGCAGTGCGTGTGAGGAGAGGAGCTCGAGAGGGAGGAGAAGCCATGCAGGAGGGAGACCTGCACGAGGAGGGTGCAGCTACTGCAACTGCATCAGTTGGAGCTCGCGAGGAGCTTTGCGAGGCGTTATGTGGAGTCATTTTCCGTAGTATCAAATGTCTGTGACACTCTCCAGACGTCTGAAGGAGTAGCAGGACGTCTGGAGGTGACACTGGACGTCTGATAGCGTGCAAAGTACTAAGGTACGTTCCCTACTCAACATGCATGTGCATACGGTTGCATTGAGATGTCAATTATTTAAGCGACGCGTGCATGCACAAGTACAAGGTGTTGGAAAGGCACGTGATGTGCCCTTCGAAGCACCTTAGGACGTCTGAAGATCGTGTCAGACATCTGACCTCTCTTCTAGACGACCGGGAGCAGTGACAGACGTCTGGAACCTCAGACGGTTGTGTGGGGTAGTAGACGACAAATATAGGTGCAGGAGAGCAATGTGAGCTAATGCGTTCGTTTAAGACGTCTGGGACTCTCCCCAGACGTTTGATTTCGGTCAATACGCATGTTTTTGGCCGATTCAGGGCCCAAACAGAGTCAATTTTACGCAAACGAAGTATCGTTGGTTTTCGTTCAGAATTTTCTACGTGTTAGTGTCACATCTATGCGATTTTGAACTCGTTTGACATGATTGGTCAATGATATAGGTCTACATCCATCGTGTATACGGGACTTATGGAGATGATAGGATTTATCGTTCGAGTTCCCATTCCACTCAAATACCTTGGTAGAGTGGTTTTCTTTAATGCTGCGATTTAAATGATTAAAGTGCATGTTATATTAGAATTATCTGATTGAACCCTAGGATATGAAGTGAACCCTAAGGCTAAGAAAGATGAATGTACATTACTTAAACCATGCTGTTATACTCTGAAATGTATATTAAAGTTTTTACTACTAGCAATTGAATGGTTAATTGATGTGATGATTGCTTAATTTGTTAAATCACGAGCTGCCTGTTATACGTTTAAGAACCGGAATGTGAATGGAGATATATACTGTACCATGAAATATGACAAATGATGATGCATGAACTCTACGGGGAACTAGAAAAGAAAATCAAAATGCTGTGACATGGAAACTCTAATGGTTACGGAACCTTTCACTTACTGTGAGGCATGATGGTTAGTTGAGCTTTAACTTAGGGGTGAGCTGGCCCTCGTGTATGCATGTATCGAGGAGAGCTAAATACCCTTCTTCAGAAGATACGTTGGCCCTCGTGTACGCACGTACCGAGGAGAGCTAATCATCCATTGTATAGAGAGAATAGGCTAGCCTTCGCGTACATGGTACGGAGGAGAGCTACGGTTATTTTTGTGTAGGGAGAGTACTAGCCATCCTTGGGTTGGGACCCAGGGTTAGGAGTGGCCTCCCTACACCAACTCCTGTTAGGTCCACTAGGCAAATTGGGATAGCCAGGCGAGAGTAAGCAAACTATTGAGGGGTGTGGCCCCTATTTTGTTCTGTGTTGTACATTTGGGCGTACCCATTAGCAAAGACGATTGACCGTGTATCAGTGCAGGGTAGCTATCCGTGCGCTTATCATGTGTGCCGTAGTCACCGCTACATCGCGGCCATGATCGAGGGGTGGTAGACCAAGTGTAGGACTACCACAGGGTGCTCTCTTAGCCAGGAGAGTGCCACGTGTATATCCTGCATCGTGGGAAAACTGCATCAAGATTGTTCCCTTAGGGAACAAGTGGATTAAGAAATGTTGCGAACTCTTCCTAGAAACCAAATCAGAAACACATAGATGTTTAAATGGAAACACATAATAATACATAACTGGAAATTGGATGGTTAGTTAGTTTCTTGTTTCCTTTATATTAATTGCATATAAATGACTTAATCACCACTCTACTCAACGTTAGGTGACCACAGATTTATATAACCATGTTTAGGTCAGGGAGTTGAGCAGCCAGCGCCATCGGTTGCAGAGGGCACTGGGCCCAGTCGAGCCCAGCCGTAGGCCCTTCTCTTTTTCCGTTGCAGAGGTTTTTGTGTTAGTAGTGAGTACCTTTAGTATGTAGTAACTGTTTCTACTATGTTTATGTTATATTTCTCTTTATTTTAGTTGTGATGGCCATGTCTGTACTGGTACTTTTCCGCTTGTGGCATGCAATATCTTTAGGATATTCTGTTCTAGTTCCATTGCTGCCTATTATCTATTTTGCTTAGTTACATTACATATGTGGTTGTGGAATGTTTTCTGCATTTGGTTATCTCTCGTTAGACGACTGGGTCTTGGGATGTAGTCGAGGTGAGCTGATCTCGGATTCTGTAGGGAATCAGGATCGAGTCGTAACAGCTTGGCTGCATTGAACTTGGTGCTCAGGTAGTTTGCTTGATAGATTGCACGATTGGGATGCTTGATATGAGGGATATGTTTAGCTTGTCTTGTGATCAATTGGGTTATTTTGACATTGTATATCTCAAGATGGGTGAATTTATGTCAAGATATCTTGTTGGGAATTTCTTTAGGCTTGGTTTATGGGAGGGGGGATAACCCCTCTTTTTGGGGGTTTACCCTTATTAATCACAAGGGTTATCCCAACCCCACTTTACATCCCAAACCCATGTTAGGAAAACTTAGGATGGTTGGGGGGTTAAGATAACCCCCATTGTAACCCTTGATTCCATCATGCGTGGGAGCCCATCACTCGCTTCATTCTTCCCAATATGCCTTTCCACCCCTCTTGTCCTCCTGCCCTTGTCCTTCCTCCATCTCGCCCTTCTTCATTGCAATGTTTAAGCTTCTTAACCCCCATGTCCTCCCCTGCTTCAGCTTGCTATCGCCATGTGCTTGGTTCATATCTTTATGTCAATTTTGCCTTTTCATTCTTTTCTAATCCACTGTTGTTGTGGTTGATAGCAGTTTGGATGTGCGTGGAACTATAGATGGAGGGGATTGGGGTTGGTGTTTGTTGGGTGTTCTACTACTTGAGCTTGTTTAGGTATGTAGTATTTGGCCACCCTTTTTGTTAGTGGGTTTGGATTTTTATCGATGATTCCAATACTGCTATGCTTGGTTTTGGACAAGTACTTGTGGTTATGCCTGGGCGATGAGTCTTAGTGATTATGGTTAATGAACATGATGTGGCTTTGTTTGGATAATGATTCTTGTTGCTACGGTTGATGAATGTGAGCATTGTTCTGGCTCTTGATATTTGGTGTGTGAATTAGTGTTTGAGTAGTAGTTTTTATACAATCGGTGATTTTTGACTCCAAACTAGATATCACCGGTAATCTTTGCATTTGAACCAGATATCATCAATGATTTTTAATTATATGTGAAAATCATCGATAATTTCTTGATGTTTAGTGGGTGGTGTGGGTCCCTTCACGTGCATTGTTGATAGATTGAACTTGTCGGTCACAATATTTTCATGATAAATAGCATTGTTTGTAATGCTTGTCTTTCCATGCATTCTTATTTTCAACTTCTTTTTTTCCTTGTAACACTTGTCTTTCCTTTGTATGTTCCCGTGTGGTGACATGCTTGATTGTGAGAACACCTTGTCGAGGTTCTAATCCTTAATTAATTATTGACAAAAATAAAATTAATGTAATTGCTCTAAATTATGATACAATTTCTCACATTATATTTGTTTGATATAAAAAATAATTCACCAATTGATCGGAGGCTTTCTATAATACGCTTTATTGGATTTAAGAATAGGGAGAAGGCCCATGGACAAGAAAAGACAATCACACACAAAATAAGAGATTTGGCGATCTAGTTTCACTTGTAATAGGTGTACATATGAAGAGAGCATAATTACTCTCAAATATGTGTTGGTGTCTAAGCACCATGGTACGTATTTGATTTTGATGATAATCAAATATATTCTTGTTATATTATTCTTTGGACACTAACATTTCAGGAACAAAGAGTCAAAGCAAGGAAAAAAGAGCTATGTCGATAATCAAGAAGGAAGAAGCTAGGAAAAGGACCTTGAAGATCGTAAATTAGTTATTTAGTTTTTGTTATTTATTTGTTATATTTTATACTTCTTTATTTACGTGTAATGTAAAGAGTCAAATATAATAACCTAAGTTCTAAACATCTTTACATAACCCTAAGATATTTAGACAAAACTTTGAATCTAATTAGAAATCTGAAATAGCAACCTGATTTTCTAATTAGACATCTGATAATCTTGCCAGATGTCTAATAGAGCCTCTCTCCAAAGAGGCATATTTTAAAATCCCTTGAGTTATTTGTTTCACCAAATTAGACATTTGATGGAAGCTCCAAACATTTAAAATTTGATCATTCGGATTTCAAAATTAAATCCAAATCTTTTTGTGTCAGGTATAACCTTTAATTTCTACTAATCGAAATATTTATTTTGGAACCTATTTTCAAATATAAGATGTCTGATTAATTATCTAGACTTTTGATGATCAAGTATATTCCCAATAGTACAAGTCCAGAGTTTTGAACAAATTCTGATTCACAGTATCAGATGTTTGCTAAAAATTCTAGACATTTGGTGCTCTTGGTCTAGACTTCTAATTTGTTCTATCAATACTTGCTTGTTTTACACTCATTGGATTTTGACTAAATCTCTTTGGATTTGTTCCTAATGGCTAGAATATCTTTCTTAATCATTCTAGAGCCTTCCTAGCACCTCTATAAATATCCTAGAGGCTTACCATTATTGGATACGCCTAAGAAACAATTCTTTCCGCCTTATACTTATTGAGAGAAGATCAAAGAGAGAAATTTGCCTAGTTTCTCACCAAGCTCATCAATACTTCGTTTGAGAGCATAGAATATCTGCACCTACACTCTTGTCATAGAGAAGTTTTCCTTAATGTATAAGAGCTAGTATTTATATTCATATTGTGGCTTCATAGGATTTTTGTATTTTGTTTTTGTTTTATTGTAAGGGTTGTGGATTCTAGTCTCTTAGAGACAAAATTATATTAGTTCAATATGATATGTTGTTGTTTGAAGTTACACTATCATCGTTCAAAGTTGTGTTAGTGGATTCGATCGACTTGTTCGATAAGGGAAAATCTTAAGTTGGGGTGACTTTGGTGGTGATTTTTATTTAGTTTGGGTTTCTACCTAAAAATAGCTTGCATCATTGTGATGAATATTTATTCGTGTGATTGAAATTTTATTTGTTTATCATATTTTTATCGCACACTATTTACCCCCCTTTTAGTGCACCTTCAATATTCATTAAATGGGAGTATAGAAATTCGCACTCTTTCTCTCTAAAGCTATGCGTGTGTGCCCCCTTGTGTGCGTCTTTGCTTGTTTAAATAATTGAATTCCTTGCAATGAGCGAGAGTCCACTTGGGTAAGATTCTCGAGATACGTTCGTAACAGTTGGCTAATGGTCGCGCTTGGGACCGGTTTGTATTTATATTTTATTACTCGAAAACAGAAAACCTCCGAGGTCGAACTCAGGGAGCAACACTTGATTTTAGAAGCGTACAAAATCACAATTTACAATATATATACTATTTTACAAAAAGGATTAAAGAAAGAAAAATTGATTCTTCTTTTCTTCTCTCTCTCTTTCTTCTTTTTCTTCTGCATCTCTCTTTCTCATTTCAGACGTCTGACTCCAAGGGTCAGACGACTTAAACTCCACTTGCTATAGTATTTTGCCTCTTCTTTTCAGCTGCCGCTACTGTTGGTTCTTCTTCCTCTTAGCTTCTTCTTCTTTTCTTCTTCTCTGCTGCTTCTCTTTCTCTTCTTCCTCTCTGCTTCGCCAAGTCCTTCTTTCTTTCTTCTCCTCAGCTTCTCTTTCTCTTTTTTTCCTTGCTGCTTCTCTGGTGTGCGAGGCCTTCTCTCCTGACTTCTTCTTTGTTTGCTGTGCGCCTAGTCCTTCGTCTTCTTTCTTTCTCCTTCTCTTCTTCTTCTTGCTGCTACACTCCCTCCTCCTCCTCCTCCTTTTCCTGCTTTCCTTCCTGCACAGTGCACGGTTAGGCAAAACCTAACCCCTACCCTCCCCACGTCTCTCTCTCTCAAATTCACTCCAGGGTTTGCTCTCCCAGAGCCTTAACTGGGTATGCGAGTCGGGTGACCCGCCTGGGATCAGGCGCACCGACGTGGGTGGTGTACGAGGTGTGCACAGGCAGGGTTAGTCGGATCCGGGTGCCAGGTCCATGGAGGAAGTATCGCGGACGAGGCGTGGTGGGGGTGAGGGACCTCACCTTAGTATGTTTCGAGGCGATAAGCTTGAAACACAAATTCAATTTAAGCGCGGGCGCCTGCTCGCGAACTTCCGAGGTGGGACTAAAGTCCCACCTGCTTCCGCGCTTGCCCCCGTAGCAAACGGCTTCACAATTGCAGTAGGAGTGGAGTCTCTTGACTTCACTTGACATCTGGGTGCGTGTGTGCCTCAAACCTGCACCACCTGAGGGCTTCACCTGGAGCCGAGAATGACCTGGAGCAGAGAACAAGCAACCTTGCTTGCTCGTTAATGGCAGACAGAGGCCTGACCCTGAAATCAATAGCACGGCCTTTCGGCCACGTTAAATCGTTCGGGGAGGTTTGCCGGAGCACGGCGTAGATGGCCCGGTGGTCAGAGTGGCACAGGGTGGCCTGGGCGTGCGTGCCTAGGTCACCCTGTGATAGTGCAGGTGGGTTTGTTTGGGGGGGCGTGTCGGGAGTGTGTGGCGGTGAATGGAGAAGGGGGTTGTGATCAGTGAGTCGAGGCGGAGCTCGTGGGGTGTTTGGCGAGGCGTGTGGAGGTGTGACGCGGTGGCTGCGCCTCGCCGGTGGTCTGCCGGAGGTGGAGAAGGTGATGGTGATCGGTGTGTGGCAGTGAGTGATTTAGGAAATAGACAAGGGGGAAATGAAGAAGGGAAAAAGGGGAATAGTTGTTACCTACTTAGCAGACGAAAGAGGGGGAGGAGGCGGCGAGCGACTGTGCTGTCGTCGCCGGAGAAGACAACACCCAAGGGAGAAGATGACGACGAGGAAGAGGTGCTAGAGGGTGCCTGCTGGTACGGCTAGGCACAGTGGACGATGGTAAGGGTAACCCTGCCACTGGTATGGTGGCAGGGCAACGAGAGTGGAGGAGGATGGTTGCTGGAGCTTGTGGGCGAATGGCCGGAGGAGGAAGAGACGAATTTTGAGAGAATTCCTTGGCCAAGACAAGCTCGGAGGAAGCGACAGGGGTTGCCGTTCCTTAAATAGGTGCTGGCTGGGAGGGAATTGCGAGGAGAAGGCGTGGGCTCCTCGACGGAGGCATGGCCGGAAAAAGACCCATACCTCTCGAGCATTCGCACGAGAGGTATGGTGGCTGACAGGGCATGGGAATTGGTTAATGTAGAAGAGGACAACGTAGGGAATCCTCCTTTCAAGTTTGGGGCTGGCTCCCTAGGTCTGTGCAGTGCCATTGATGAGAACCTCGTCACAAACCCTAAACTAGCACCATTTAACCCTAATATGCAAGAAAAAGCTCCTACATAACTCTAGAAAGGTTTGGCTCAGAGAGATTCTGAGTTTGCAAAGAAAATAGAAACTAAGGGGTAAAAATACAATTTCACCAATCCGATCTGAAAATAGGGTAACTCAGGATCCAAACATAGGTCAAAATAACCTAATAAGAAGAAAAGTGGGATGAGATGACTCAATAAGGGCTACAACAACTCCAAGGAATTAAATGACATCCTATAACCCTAAAAATAAACCCACTTCAATTCACGTGGTTCGAGGCAAGGTAAAAATCAACTAAACCCTCTAAAATTCATATAAAAATAATCTCTAGGGTTTAGGACTTTCAATTTGGCCTTAGGAACCCATTTTGACCTACATTGAGAACCATACCCAATTAACAACTTGATTTGAGTTTTTACGTAAATTGACCGGCCAAAGAAAGTTTAATCTAGAAATAAAATTCACCATCAGAATCCTTAGGTCCTAATTAGTTATGTATACAAACTTGGGCCTAAGAAGAAACCTTCTTGACCAACTTTACACTTTGGTCCTCATATATTTACTTTTTGGCCCTCAACTTTTGAACCCTCACATTTTAGCCCCTAACTCTCCTTCATTCTTTGCGTTTAGGTCCCTCCTTCAAAACCTGAGCAGCGCCATGCTCCGGCGACCTTGCGCGGAGCATGGTGCCGCGCAGGGTGAGGGAGGGGCCCTAGCAAGTCAATGGGGGGTACCCTGCGTCGTCAGCCACCGCAGGGACACCCCCCTGAGTGTTGCGACCGCCCATACCGCCCGTGCAAACGCACGGACGGTATGGGTCTTCACTTCCGGCATCCTCCGGCGAGGGAGACATGTCGTCTCCCTCCGCCCTCCTCTCTGATTCTGCCCCTATAAATACCCCCGTCGCTCCGCTGCTCTTCCCAGCTCGGATCTGACGGAGACACCCCCCTCAATTCCTCCCTTCCCACTCCGACAGATGCCCCCTTGCTCCGGCGGTTTCTCCTCCTCCTCCTCGTCGCCCTGCCGCACTACCAGCAGCAGGGTTACCTTCCCTCGCTCTTTCCGCGTCACGCCGCACCCAGCTGACGCCTCTCCGGCCCTCTCCTCACCGCCACCCCTTCCTCTGGGCAATTTCTTCTCCGGCAACAGTCGATACGACTGTCGCCTGCGCCAACCCCTCTTCGTCCAGCTTAGTAGGTAAACTTCTCCTCTTCTTCCCCTCTTTCTTTTCCATACTGAAAGCCCTTACTGTCGTCACCGATTTCCCACCGATCACCCTCACCTTCTCCACCTCTGGCCAAACTCCGGCGAACCGCTCCCATCGCTCCAGCACCCCACACGGCTCGCCGACCTGTACATAACCTCCGCCTCCTCACCCTGATCCTCTTCCGCCCCTCCATTTCCCGCCACTCGCCACCTGCAGACCCCCCGAACAAACCCATTCCCCCAGCCATAGTCCGACCTAAGGCAGCCCTTGTACGCCGCCCCACGCCTCGCCACCACCCGCGCGAGCTTCGTCGCACTCTGGCGAAGCTCCCGGCACCTTCTGATTAGGCCGAGAGGTCGTTTTGCTATGAACAGGTCACCCGTCCTCCGCCGCCATTGCTGTGCAGAAGGAGCTGCTTCCGCCTGCAGCTGCAGCCTCGCTTCGCCTAGGTCAGACTCCCCAGGATGCAAGGCAGCCCTCGCGCACCTGCCCAGGCTCGCAGTTGGGGAGAAAGCTCCGCAAAAGCCGCAACTGCCTGCAGCTTTCTCAGCGCAGGCGCTCACATTGGGGTGGGACATTTAGTCCCACCTCGGAAGGCTTCGAAGAGGCGCGCCAATATAAGTTGAAAAAGTGCTGTAGGCTTATCGCCTCAGCACACGGGGTGAGGTCCCTCTCACACCGCTTCACCCGGCCCGTCCGCGAGCTCATCACGTGGATCCGGCCGACCCGACCTGACTTGATTGACACTCCTCGCCCACCACCGCACGCCGGTGGTCTTGGACCCGGGCGCGACCCGCGTACCCGATTACCCGGTTGCTCTAGGAGAGCTGTCCTAAGAGCGAATTCAGAGAGAGAGACGCGGGGGGAGGGTAGAGTAGGTTTTTGCCCTCTGATGCTGAACTCTTGAGCGTGCAGGCACAGGTGAAGAAGAAGGACTGCGGAAGAAGAAGAACTGAAGCTGCACTGTAGCATCCGCGGGTTAAGTCGTTTGATTGGAGAATCAGACGACGTCCTGAAGACAGGTGAAGACAAAGAAGAAGAAGAAAAGAAGAGAGAAGGAACAGCCAAGTGAAGAAACAGAAAGCAGAAGAAGAAGAGAAGCAAGAAGCAAGAAAAGAAGAAGAAGAACAGGAAGAAACAGAAAGCAGAAGAAGAAGAAAAGCAAGAAGCAAGAAAAGAAGAAGAAGAAGAGCATGAAGAACAAAAGCCAAAGAGGAGAGAAGACAAAGAAGAAGAACAGGAAAAACAAAAGTCAAAGAGGAGACAAAGAGGAAGCAAGAAGAGAAGAAGAAGAAGCCAAACTTTCATCTCTCTCTTTCTCTCTCTTTATTTTTGTAATAGAACATGTATATCTCTAGAATATGACTTGCTCCCTGAGTTCGACCTCGGGAACTCTTTTATTTTCCGAGTAAAAAAATTATATATATTTGAAATGATGGCAATAACTAGTTATACTACAACGCTATAGCAAAACCTAGTTATAGTTATCGCCTCTCTCGTTTTCAGCTATCCTCTGCGCAAAGTCGCCGGAGGTATAGCCTGCGCAGTGCGGGGGTAGAAGGACCTTTCTGAAGAAAGAGACGAGAAAGATAGGGGGGTATCTGCAAGGGTTCAAAATGCTAAGGGTCAAAAAGTAATTGTTGAGAATCGTTTTGTAAAGTGATTCAAGGCGACCTTTCCTTAGGTCCAAATTTTGGTATAACCCTAATTTGGACTTGAGGAATCCAATGGTGAGGTTGGATTTTAGGTTTGACCATTTTTGACAGACATTTTGCACAAAAATCCAAATTAGGTCAAAAATTAGGTATGGTTCTCAATCTAGGTTAAGATAGATTCCAATGGCCAAATTGGAGGTTCTAAACCCTAGGGGATATTTTTTTCATGAATTTTAGATGGTTTAATTGATTTTTATCTTACCTGAAACTTTGTGAATTAAAGTAGGTTTATTTTAGGGTTATAGAATGTCATTTAATTCCCCGATTTTGTCATAATCCTTTTCTGATCAAACTATCCCACTTTTTCTCTTATTAAGCTCATTTGACCTGTGTCTAGACCCTTAGAGATCCCATTCATGTACTACAATGGTAAAATTACAGTTTTACCTCTTGTAAATTATTTTATACTCAGATTTGCAATCCCCTGATTTAGGCTTTACCTTAGGTTTTGTAGGAGCTTTTGTAAATTAATTAGGTCAAAATGTGCTAGTTAGGGTTCATGATGAGGTTCTCATTAGCTAAGCTGATGATGCATTGCCCATGTTTTGGGACCCTTTGCCTGCGTTCTTTGGTGAGCATGGAGATGGGGCAATAAAGAAAGTAACCACCATCAAGTTTGATTCTATCCGGTGATAGATGTGATGTGATAGGTAAGAGTGAGTTAGTGGTGGTGGTTATAATAAGTGAGAAGTAGATGTAATGGATGGTGGTCGATGTGATAGGTGATGAATAAAAAATTTCTATTGTTCGTGTACACTTGTGATTATCATGTGAGATAAACCCACTTTTAAAGTGCATTTGCAAGCGTGCTAGGAGGTGGAATAGGGATTTAGAGGCAGGTTTGGGGTGGGATAAGAGCTTCAACCAAAGGATTTCACAATTTTTCACTCTATACCAAATATTATTATTTTCTATATCACATTAACACCAATATATATTAAAATATATCTACTCCAATACAAGATATCCATTAAAATAACTTCACAATATCATATCAACTTCAATATATATTAAAATATATCAACTTTAATATAATATATCATTCATATCATATCATAATATTAAAATATCAACTACTAATATCATATCATCATATTAATTATTACAAATCCACTGACTAAATATCTTTCTCAACTTATACACAAACTTAAATATCATACCAAAACGGGACCATAAGTATTTGCGAGGGTGGGAAAACTACCGCCTTTCCTTCGTAGTCAGCTGGAACACATCATTTGACTTGTCCATCAACTTAAAAAATGTTTCGGTATCTGTCCATTAAATTACAGCGACGTTTTCGATAGAAAAGGATTTGGGTGGAGAGGAGATTAAAAAAAACAAAAAACAGAAATTATAATTAATTACTAAAAAAAGATGACTCATTGCTGGATGATTCAACAACCTACGATGTAACTACCAGACATTATCCAAAAAGTGACCACGTGGTTATGCATACAATCCACCTCATAAAACGTTTGCATGCAATTAATTAAAGAGTGATCCTTGTCAGCACGGGCTAACAATTGGCGATCACCATAAAACAAGCAAAAAAATCTCCTGCATCTGGACAAAATCACACGTAGTAACTCATCATCCCACGATCAATAGTATAAATATAAGGGTTTAGGAGAAAGTTGATCATTACAAGTGGGATATATGCCTCATAATAAGTGGTGGTGTACAAAATGATTTTCAGTAAAAGAATCAAATTAGTAATTAAGCCTTGGAGAAAAGCACAACGGTAATTAATAAGATGCCAAAAGTTTAGAGATGCCACATCTGAAAGCCCAAAATCTCGTGCATCTTCATTTACGACATCACCGAGGAACATCTTGCCTTCGGGAATGGGTGATCATACGAATCCCAAACGATGCTCTCGACAGTTGTAGCTGAAGCATCTCTGTAAATGAAGAGAGGTAAAGTTAATATCAATGATGAGAATGCAGCCAACGAAGAGTGAAAACCCTTAGCCATGAAGGGGTGGTGAAACTCTCTCCTGCAATGAAGGGGGGGGGGGGGGGGGGGGGGGGGGGGGTGGAGGCAAGGCTCAGGCAAGGAGTAAGGGAGTGGGGGTGGACCTCCTACCACATACAGTAAGGGGTCTGATCGACAAACAAGAGGAGTAGCAAAAGGAGGAGGTCGGAAGTAAGGGTGTCAAACGGGTCGGGTTGGACCTGATCCGTTTGACCCAAACTCGTCACTAATCGGGTCGGGTAAACCTATTTAGTAAACGAGTCTAGCACCTCCAAACTCGAAACAATCCGTTTAAGCTCTTAAAATCTGACCAGTTTAAGTTCTTAAACGGTGGTGCAGATGGGAGTCAGGGAGTGGCTGCGGGCCTCCTTGAAAAAGCAAGCGTGGCAATACGGATCTGAAGAAGGAGAAGATCTAAAGAAGCAAGCAACACACTTGCGAGGGGGGAGATTGGGGTGGGGATCACTCGAGCCAACCTTTCGCAGTCGTTAGCCTTTACCTTCGTTGTTGTGATGACGCCGATGATGCCCTCGTGTCTTTGTCGATGGCGATGGAGGTGAGTGTGGCCGCGCGGTGCAGCGTGGCAACACGGTCTATGCCTAGCTATTGTATTGCGTCGACCTAAGAGGCTGAGCACCGTCCTGTCGCAGCTGCTTGCCGTCAGCCTCTCCGCAACTGCCAGCTACTATGCAGAGTATCATAGGGTCACCCGGTCACGTTGTGGAGCTTGGACCCCGTCGTGGCCACCCTCCACCTCTGGAAGTAAGAGAAAGACGATGATCGATCGGACTACGGGCCTACGGCTTCATTGCTGCGGTCGTGCGACGAGAGTCGAGAGTTAGGGTTTCTCTCCTTTTTAGCGACACTACTGTCACTTGGGGGAAATGACTTTAGGGCCTTTAGGCATTATGGGGGGAAAGGGGGGGTGCGGTGGCAGGCTGGTAGCGGTGCGTATCAGGGAGAGGGGAGTCGTGTTGGGCGAGTATGACAAATTCATGTGTTTAAAACCAAACCTGACCTGTTTATAAAATGGGTTAAATGGGTTTGAACCCGTTTATTTTAAACGGGTTGAAGTCCAATATTCGGGTTGGTTTCTGGTCAGGTTAAACAGGTTGACACTTTCTTGACAGGCCTACTCAGAAGAGACCCCATGCCGTCCCTGGACCTCTCTCCCGATAGAGTAGAGCCCACATGGAAGTGGGGAGAACAATAATAATGGGAATTGAGGGATTCAAAATGCTCAACCAATATGTTGTCTTTTCCCCAAGTTCTAAATCAATTATTTGATTAGAAGGTGACAGTTGGCAATGTCTTGCCGATTGGATCTTTGTAATGAAAAGCATTTGGCATACAAAAATCCCCTAACAAAACCCAAACCCCCTTACAAAAACCCTCTTCTGCCACTGTAAGGTGCACTTTTATTTCCTTGTGGGTCATCCAATGGCCGAAGGGCATTTTGTAAGATGTTGTGTAAGGTTTCTTCTACCCCTTTGTAATCAGACTACAGGAACACCCTTTTTTTTCCCTTATAAAAGTTGGTATATCTAAGGCATTCGACACAGTGTAGAGAGACTTTGTCATCCAGGTTCTCCAATCCTTGGGATTTTGTGATACCAGGGTCACTTGGATTAAGAGGCATATGGAAGCCCTCTTGCTCCCCTCTTGTTAATGGCATTCCTGCGAGGCTACTTTACATGTCGAGGGGTCTCCACCAAGCGGACCCATTGTCTCCCCTTTTATTTGTCCTTGTTATGAATGTTCTTTCTCTATCTTCTTAGAAATCCAAGTCTAGGAAACGAATTACATTGGCAAGGATTCGTAGCATCGAGTTCTTGTTCCATCTTCTCTTTGCAGATGATATCTTGATATGCCCTCGCATTGATGCTATCTTTGCAAGAGATATTAGGAATGCTATGGATGTTCCGGTGGTAGTCATGGTACTAAAGTTTATTGGGAACAAAAGTCAAGTCTACTTCTCCAAACACTCTAAGGAGTGGTGGTGTATTTGCCTTATTCTTGAGATGCATGACGGAATGTTTCCTTGTAGGTGCCTGAGGATTTCATTGTTTTGTGGACGTGGCATTTCCTTGCTAAAGGTGCTAGAGGATTGAGTGCAAGAAATGCTTAGTGGTTGACAAAGGAAGCTCCTATCATGCAAGGGTAAGGTTTGCTGGGTTGCATGGGTATTGAGGGCATCCTCAGATTTTGGCTCTTGAACTTGATGGTGAGGAAAGACACCTTGGCAAGATTGAGGAAGGTGGTTATGAGCGTCATCTGGGATGGCAAACATCATTTGGGGGCATGGAGTAATGTTTGTCTCCCATTGGATGAAGGAGGTCTTGAGTTAATTACATCGCCTTTAGGAGCTTGAAGTGGCTGCCATTATGCAAAGGGTTTGGAGATTGGTTCAATTTGAGGACTCCATTCGGAGCTGATGGTTGAGCGCTCACCATGGAGACTTTCTTCGAGAGCATCGCTTCCCCTCCAACTCGGCATCTTAGGCGGGGAGGCTTGAGCTTAGATCAATTGTACTTGAGCTCTTCTATCATGAGGGGAGTGGCCACATGATCCTAGTAGGGAGCTCTCATGGATGCAATCAGATTGAGGGGACTTGGGCTTGGCATTTGGAAGCTCCTATGGGCCAAGGGTCACATCCCCAAGTGGGCATGTTGCACTTGATGGTGGCGAAGGACTTACTCCTAATTGGAATCCATCTTAGATGTTGGGGAATGAATGTCGACTCCAATTGCTTGCTTTGTGGAGATATCGAAGAATCATGTCTCAATTTGTTCTTCCAATGCTCATATTCATACAAGGTTTGGATGAAGGTGTGGGGCAAGTATGCGCCTTAATTGTAGGTGGAGGCCTCCCCCTGTGTTGCTTGAGAGGTTGCAAAGCACGGAAACATATGGGATGAACTTTCTCCTTACTCCTTTCCGCTTCTATTTGAAGCTTATGGAAATAATGCAATGAGAGGTTGCATAGTGGTCTACAGAAATCATCTTCTGTTGTTATTGATATTGTGAGGAATGTCGCAACTCTGTTGCATTGAGGTGCTGTAAATTGATGTTGTGTTGATAAGATTGTAACTCCTCGAAGGAGGTTGTAAGGATGCTTGCCATCCATCTTGGTTAGTTTGCCATCTTGGTGAGAGGTACCAGTTGAACTCCTAACCTGTATCTCTAAGCCACCACCCCTCCCCACCCCCCAATCCCAAGGAGCTAACAAAATTAGAGACCCTTTTTGAAAACCTTTCCATGGAGAAATACTTGAAGGTGTTTTTGTAGGCACAAGTGATAAAGAGACTAAAAACTTGATGCATCAGTGGCACATCGACAAAGAAAACCTTGAGAGATGATGAAAGTTTTGTTTAACTACGGTTGTTTGATTTTTCATCTAAAAAATGGTGATCGACTTTGAATTAATATTTACTGTGAGGTTTACAAATAACACAAGATATTTTTTATATAATACTGAAGTAAATTAACGCACATATATTCATAAAATTTGATTTGTTCATAATTTATTCCACTAAGAAATGAGAATATTGTTAAATTAAGATGCTTTGAAACATCTTACTTTGATAAACTGCATACGACGAGTTCAAATTAAATAGAGAAGGTCATTTAACTCTTATTTTGATAAAGTATTACTTTCAGAAGGAATTAACACTAGTTCTAACTTCATATATTCAGACAAATGCTTTCTTTTTTATTTAAATCAAAAGTTCGACAAATAATTTCCTTTCACGAAATGTTTGGTAGGTTATTTAAGACCAAATTATCAAATATAATCATATTTTCTCAATGTCCAAGAAGGTTCTCTCACCAATTGCTAGGACGTTTAATCTTATTTATCTCAGATAACTGCATCGACTACAATGTGAAGGGCAGTAGATAACTTAGGCTTGGCATTGTTTGGGGAAACCTGAATCGGCAAAGGCCCATATTTTCTATGTAGGCTTTGAGCTGGTCATAATATGTAAAAGTTTGAAAAGCTTTGGCCCGATGGCCACGGAAGCACATGAATTCAGGTCTTGCTTCGGGTTAGTTTATTTGGGATTATATTTATGTATAGAGTGTTGTTAATATTTGCTTATATTTATTTGAATAATTATTAATTTTTATTATATTTATTTGATATTGATGTTAGGAATATGAAATATGAAGAATATCAGCGATGTAACTTGTGTATGATTTTAATACGGATTTAACTAATATTAATTGAAATTGATGTTAGATAGGTTATCTTAAAATGTCTAAATCTACATTACTAAATAAAGGATTAAATAATTAAGTAAATAAAAATTAATCTATCTTATAAGGGGTTAACCTTTTAAATGAGCTAAGCCTTAAAGAATGGACCAACTAACTACGTTTAAAAGTGAGATGTTTCAAAGCATACATACATATACACATCCAGAAGAAGCTACCGTGAGAGGTGGTGAGAGTTCACCATGCGAAATGTTTTCAAAAATCCAACTGAAGGATATCACTCACATGGGATGCCTATAAGATATCATACAAATTAGACACGTGTAACGCTTTTTTATAAGCAATTCAAACTACAAAACTTATAGTCGTATTGCATAAGATTTACTGAAATGATTGCCGTATACATGTCCGATTTGTTTGATTTTATCTTAATGATACTCTTTCAATCCGAATGATCGGATGTCCTAAAAACATTCCATATAGAGACGTCTCTCGTAGGATTACTACTTTATATACATACACATATATGTATACACATATATACGTATCTATGTATACACATGCATGGGCCTCTAACCTGCTTTTGTTTATACTTCGAATGTGTTGAGAAGGAATGCTACAGAGCTAACGAAACCTCCAATATTGTGCATAGTTCAGTTTTTTGTGCAGGGTCGGAATACCTATGATTAAGAAATGGAACTTCTATCGGGTTTTAGACCAGTTTGATTTGCATGTAGTGGTCCAACCCCTGCAACTTCCCAGGTTGACGATGACTCTGGGAGGTTGGTGGGAAATAACTATGGAAATGCTATTTGAGGTTGCACGGAGAGATTTTTGAGGTGGGTGTAGATGATGTGCGGACAGATCTAAAAATCTCACATATAATACTGAGTTGTACATTTAAGATGTCTGGAATGTCTATCAGACGTCTGATCTGAGTGATCTGAGAGTCTGTGAAGGAGGTAGCGAGGAGCGTGGAAGGAGCACTTGCCCCTTATCGACTGGTTGAGGGTAGTCGGAAGATTTGTCGGCAGGATGACCAGCTGAAGTTGGTTGTCGACGATGAAGGTGGTGGCCGGCAAGTAGAGAGAAGTAGAGATAGGAGAGGAGTTTTGTAGTTTGGAAATATTTTTGTATTGCTCAAAGATATAATAGTTGGGGATGTTCTCTATTTATTTATTTATTTATTATTATTATTTTTTGTAAATGGGAGCACATGTTACTTATCCCTTGCTCCCTGGAGGCAAAATAAAGATAATGGGATTAGGCCAAAACTTGTCAGTACAACAAAAGGATGAGCCACGACTCATGGCTTGGTACAAGAAAAAAGTATACCTGAAAGGAAATAAAAGGGAATCAAAATATGATGTATGAGCATTGAATTTTGTCCAGCTGAAGAACACCCTTGAGCCTATGAGGAAGATATGAAATTTCTTTACAAATCCTCCAGTCGCCATTAGCGATCTCTGCAAGCTTGGAAGCCAAAATGTTAACAGCATAATGTACATAAGAAAAAGAGTGAATTTGATCTTCCCACTTAAAATGCATTGAAAGTCCCTTTAATCCTTCCAAGCTACCTGAATCTTACCACTCCACCAATAATAAAGGAGAGTAGAGTCCACTTCTACTTGCAAAGGATACTTAACCAGAGAAAGGGTCAGAGCATGGTGTAGAGCTCTAAGAATACCCACTTCATTAGAAATCACGGACGTTTTAGAAGAGGCACCCAAGATAAATTCCCAACTTGATCCCTGATAACCCAACCCAACAAAGAATTGAGATTATCAGACCGAGCAGTCAAGTTGATTTTGAAACTAGTCTTGGGAAGAATCTAGGAGAGAGCCAATTTCGTAGGTCGCTGATTCCTAATCCAACAAGTCATTTGAAAATTACACCAACAATGCTCAAGAAAACCATCAAGACCATTCCAATTAAAATTGTCATGGCAAATTTTGTTCCTAAGCCACCAAACATAGTACCAAATGAAACAAATCATGGCTTTAGTATTTTTTCCTCGTCTATGGGAGGGACGTACCCTCATAATGGAAAAGAACATTTCCGGATCAACAGGGGGAATAAAACTTTTCTAAAACTCCCATTTGGAGATTTTCAGGACTAACTCACTGTGATAGAAAATATGCTTGGTGGTCTTAGTAGAAGGGCTACATGGACAGCAGGAGCATTTAGAGACGAGCAAGATGCCAAGTTTGCAGATATTGTCATTAGTGGGAAGTCTTTGATAAAAAAGATGCCATACTCAGAGGGTGATATGAAGAGGAAGTTTAAGGGACCATAAATGCTTAAACATCGGGATAGCAACAACACAACTGTTGAATGGGATTTGTACGCTGAAAATTTGAGTTTTGAAAACCCTGTTGTTGTAGTCGCGTAAATATCCGTCAAACAACTAATTTAACTGAAACTCTGGTGAGTCCTAGATTGAACACGGGAAGGCGAATGTTTGATCAAAAATCACGTTTATATTTGTTGTTGCGAAGTAGATTAGCTAGTCAAATTAAATCTACCCTAGCTATTCTACTTAAAGAATAAATAATAAAAGACAGAGAAAGAATAATACAAATAAAGAGAAAATAAAGAGAGAATGAACAAATATTTTATAACCACAGAATTATGTTCATTACATCTACATGTTACATTAGAAAGTAGGAAATCTATGTGATGGCATTGCCATCATCCTCTATAACTAACCTAATTTGGCTAAGTTCTAAAGTTAAATTCATTTAATTAACATATTAAAAGGGTATTACTCAATCAGGACTGAAGAGAGAGGAATTATTATAAAATGGGGTAAATTCTGAAGTTTCACGAATAATTATGAATGCAGAATGGCTGGAGGGTGAACTTTTGATTACTTAAAGGTCAATTGAGCTAAAATATTTTAAAAGTAAGTTGGTATTGAATAATTTAGGAGTTACATCCAAATTGAATGTTTAATTCTAATTAAAATCCTAATTTCAACCTCACTTTAATTCAAATAGTTCCGATGGAAATAAATGTAATCTAAATCTTCTAAAAATCAATTAAAAATATTTTATAAGGTTTTGCATAATCAATTTGACAATCAGAACTCGTTTTGACCTAAAACAGAATCAGAGACATGTATTTGGTATAATTTAGGTCTAAATGTAAATTGACCGTGTAAATGACATTAAAATCCAAAATTGAAGTCACCATCAACTTATTTATCTCCAAATTAGGCTACTATAAAAATTTGGATTTATTTGAACTTCATCTTGGTCAACTTTGCATTTTGGTCCTTAATTCCTGACTTCCTTACAAATGCCCCCTCAACTTTCAATTTCTTTGCATTTATGTC
Organism: Thalassia testudinum; assembly: GCA_037157565.1. NCBI lineage: Eukaryota > Viridiplantae > Streptophyta > Magnoliopsida > Alismatales > Hydrocharitaceae > Thalassia > Thalassia testudinum. The sequence goes on from JAZHRO010000059.1 coordinate 20,823,355, forward strand.
CCCGTCAGCATCTTCTCCACCTTCCACCTCCGACTCCCCCGGCCCTCTCCTTGTGGCCACGCATCTACAGCCGGTCAATTTCTTTGCATTTATGCCCTAGGTCGGACTGTGGCCACGCATCTACAACGAGGTTGTTTGCGCAACCTCCGGCCCTCTCCTTGTGCGCCAACAAGCTATAAACCTTCCTTGCTTTACGCCGTTACAAGTCATCGAGTTTTGACAAGTATAGCTTCCCTCCTTCTTTCTCCTTGAGCGCTGCCATTAACGTCGACCTTGGAGCTTTCCAACCTCCTTCCTCCGTCGCTCCTCCATTGAAATTGGTTGAGGGCTTCATCTCCCCTCATCGTTGCCGTTCTTCCCATCAAAGGAAGCGGTTCATCCACCTCTTCTTCGCTCCAAAATCCAACGCCTCCTCCTCCTCCTTCAAGTCAAGCGAGCACACCGGCGACCTCCTCCCTCACGCTTTGTCCTCCTCTCATCCTATTAGGTACTCTTTTATCTTCTCCACTCTCTATAGGGTAGTTTCCCCCTTTTTAGGTTTAGGATCCACTATCGTATGCACCTGTTCGCATCATCTTCCTCTCGGGTGGCGAGTTCTCAGGCCAAACTCCGGCGACCCCGCCTCAAGCCACCTCCCACTTCGTCGACCACCCCACAAGCTTCCCCTCGCCGCCAACTACCCATCGGATGCATGCCACCACTGCCACCCTCTTCGCGTCCGCCGACCCATCCTCGACCTCCTCGCAAAGAATCATCACCGCCAACACCTCCAGTGCTCTATAGCGAACCTACCTGCTATCTTGGTCGAGTGTTTCAACGCCTCCTTCGCTAGGACCTCCGCCACCCTCAAACACATCCTTACCGTCTTCGACACCTCTATCGCCGCCTTTGATCACCGATCCAAGGTGACCATCACGTTGGCTGACTGACGACGATCCTCTTCAACCAATCTCAGCACCATCCAACGGCTGGACTTCGCCATCAACATATCTCCCAAGCACCTCCATTGCAAGGCCTGCGGCAAGGAGGAAGAAGAAGAGGAAGAAGAGGCAGGGATCCATCTGCAAAAAAAAGGTTTGTGAGGACCTAAATGCAAATTTGCAGGGATCGAAATGCAAACTTTTAGGGACTGAGTTGTAGTAATTGAGTGAATTTGTTGAAGGATTATTTATACATAGAATCTTAACGTAATATCTCATCAAATCACATTGTTAATGCCTAGCTGTGACTAATTAGACGAATATATGATAATTATTTTGATTATTACATTTCCTGAGCATTAAATAATTTTAACACCTAATATAATCGTCTTATTTTGAAATTTAAAGTGCTTTGTAAACCTCTTCTATTTTTAAAGTTTGACTCCACGTAACAAGTTCACCCCAAGTGATTTATGAATATTTTAAATAATGGTAATTTGAGCATACGTTTGCTCCCATAGACGACCTCGGATTTCTTTTCTAATTTGAGTTATAAATTTAAACGTAAATGCACTTCTATCGACTACACTACGACGCGAACGAATTTTAAAATACGGTAGGAGCACGTCAACATTTTGGTGTCGTTGTCGGGGAGCAACGTGCAACTATCATTATTCTTGAGAATATTTCTGTTTCCTGATCTTTGACACATCTGCTTGGTTTTGATTGTGATTTTTGCGAGAAAAAAAAATTACACCTAGAGCTTAAAGCGGACAATCACTCCACGGACAGGTAATCTTCTTTTCTTCTTAGTCCCCTCCTTCCTAATATAGATAAAAAAGGGGCAACAAAGAAAAAAATCTAGGATTCAACCTTGCTGTATTTTCTTAGAAACATCATTTGTGGCATAAATTTCTCATTTCTAAAAGTTTAACTGTGATTAAAGAGATTTGATGGCGGATTTGATACACCCAAACCCTAATTCCTGCACCTAATAGGGACTTATTGAGATTGATTGGAGCCATTGGACTGACACCTTCTTGATTGAATCTAAAGGCTATTTAATTTAAATTGAATTGGACTCCATTGTAGAGCTAAATTAGGGTTTTAAAATTTTAGGGTTTTGATTTGTAGTACACATTTGCAATGTTATAAAGGAAAATAATTTCCCGCTTTATGTGTTACCCCAAGCCCTTGTTTGAATCGACTTAAAAATTCAAACCCTAAAATATAGGCTCTATAATCATTTGAACCTTAAAATTGAGACTTAATAACTTGTTTGTGAACCAAATCAAGGGTGGTTTGGGTGAGTTAACTTGGATTTCATCCTTTAATTATAGGGCAGGTTAGGTGAAGCTGGTTCACATTGTGAATCAATCAACCTAAAGTTAGGTCACAATTTGGAATCAAATTCTAAATCAAGTGATAATCAAAGGCACACACACAATTAGGCCTTAAAATTGGTAGATTTAGGGCTTAATTCACACATATCTACTTGGAACTGCAATGACAATAAAGGTCAGGTGTGGAGAACCCTGTAATCTGTGGGGGCGCTCTACCGTGTAGGGGTCTTCATGGGACTCTCCCTTTCTGGCTGCTCAAGTAATTATCGGGCGAGTGAATTTGTGATCAAGAGGCTCATTTATCTCAAATTAGCCATAGTCATCCAATTAATTTGGGTGCCTTGATTGGGTCCTATTCATTTTCAGTCCTTCTCATCTTTTCTGTAGTACACATACAGAAGGGTGACTTTAAGACTTAACTTAAGACCTCAGTTAGAGTCAATCTAAATCAGGGTCGAGCCCTGAATGTCGAGTGTGTGTCTGATCCAATCAAATCCTCTTTTGATCAATTTGAACCTAAATTTGGGTCATTATTTTCTAATCCACCACCTAACCTGATTCAATCATCTGGAAATTATTACGACCCGATTCCCGAATCCCTATAGGACCCGAGCCCGGCTCGCCTCGACTATTCCCAAGACCCAGTCGTCCAACAAGAAATAACCAAAAAGCAGGAAAGTAAACCACATTCACATGTGTAATACAACTAAGTAGAAGAAACGTAGAAGTAGTAAAGGAAAAATAAATATGCTGTTTTAGTACATACTGCCACAACAACAATAACAACGGAAAGTGGAAGTAAATAGTAGAAATAGAACAGTAACTAACGGTCCAATACTTACTACAATAGTAAAGGAACGAAAAGGAAGTGCTGAAAAGCTATGGCTGGGCCCAGCACCCTCCGCAGCCGGAAGCTCGGGCTGCTCAACTTCTGGTCCTGAACAGTGTTATGAAAAGACAGAGTCAGCGAACGCTGAGTAGAGTGGTATCTATATTATCTAAAAGCAGTAAAAGCAACATGTTTAATTCTCTTTTCTATTTATCTGTTTGATATGTATTTCCTTTTCACCCATTTTTCTTAAACATCCAGATGTTCTTGATCTTGCATGTTCATCGTGAGAACGATCTTGATTGCAGTCTTTTTCGTAGAATAGAAGGTACACGTGGTGCTCTCCTGACCGAGAGAGTCCCCCGTGGTAGTCCTGCACCTAGTCAACCACCCCGAGGTCACTGTCAAGACGTAGTGATGATTATGGCACGTGTGATAAGCGTATGGGTAGCTACTCCGCACTGACACATGGTTAGTCGTTTCCGCTAGCGGGTATGCCTAATGTACAGCACGGAACAGTATAGGGCCTTGCCCTCTCAGAACAGGGGTCTTGCCCCTTAGAACCAAACAGGGGTCTTGCCCCTCCACAGTCCGTGCATCCTCGTCTGACTACCCCGGTTTGCCTAGAGGGCCTGACAAGTCAGTGTAGGGTGGCTAGCTAAACTCTAGACCCCGCGGGGTGGCTAGCTCCCTCCCTACACTAGTAGCTCGCCTTGGTACCACGTACACGAGGGCCAACAGGAGTTGATGTAGAGTGGCCAATCCTAACCCGGGGTCTCAACCCAAGGGAGGCTAGCTCCGCTCTACACAAAAGGGGACAGTTGCTCTCCTTGGTACCGCGTACTCAAAGGCCAGCACACTTCCCGTCAACATTCCAGGTTTTCGTCTAACCCCAGGAGTTCTACTTCTAATTCCCCGTAGGGTTCATGCTCAAGTTCACCTCATTTATTTCGAACCAGATTTCAGCTTTCATAATTTATTTCTCATCCATATACAGACAGCTCGTGTTTCCATAATTCGATACATGCAACTGGTGATTTCACAGGTAAATGTTTATTAATTACAGGTAGCTCATATTCTAACAGGCAACTCACAATTGTAATACAGGCAATTGCTAGCAGTTTATTTTAATCATGCATGCAAGTACATTATATAGCACAAACGGTTCATTCATTTCTCTATCTTAGGGTTCATGTCACATCCTAGGGTTCCATTTGGCTATTTCCACAAGTACATTCTTATTTAAATATCATTAATAGAATTAACCACTCTACCAGGCAACACGGGAGTAATGGGGGCTCGAATCGCAGACCCAGGCATTTCTGCGAGCCCCAAACATGCAGCAGATTGGAACCCTATACCAAGGAATACATCACAAAAAGAGAGTTCAGAGCAGTATACAAAGGACTTTAGTACGTAGAGGAACTCGCGAGGAAAGTACAGGTATTTCATTTGCGTAAAACGAACCTTAATCGGACCTCAAATGGGTCAAAAACGTGCCTACTGTTCAAAATTAGACGTTTGGAAATAAGCCTAGACGTCTTAAAAGGTGCCATATCTTTACCTTAAGTCCCTGCGGTATCCTCAAACGTCCAGGCCTCCTCTGCGATCATCTGAAGGCAGTTCCAGATGTCGGACAAAGCCTCCGATCGTCTGGACGCACCTTCGGACATTTGGTGATGTGATCAGACATCAAAAAGCGTAGTCGTCCACGCTCCTTCCTAAGGCTGCACCTGCGTATGACAACGCAGGTGCGGTCAGCCGACATATATCCCTGTGCTGCGATATGCATGGCGTAGGGAGATACGTACCTGGCGATAAATGAGCTTTCAGATGTCTGGCCTTAGCTCCAGATGTCCAGGTACCCCGTCGATTATTTGGACTCCACTCCAAACGTCTGATATTGGAAAATTTCCAGTACCAGGAACTCCTCGCAACTCTCTCCACTTGCTCTGCCTCACGCCGCCGCAGCTCCAGCCGCTGCAGAGGGCTGGGAGGTCACCTCCCCTAACTCTGTCCTCCTCCCGCACGTGCCCGCAGTGGCCACGCGAGCTCTACCGAGCTTCCACCGAAGCTCCTCCGACCTCGGCCTCCTCCTCCTCTTGCATTCTCCTCCTCGCTCGCCTCCTCTTGCCACTCCCTCACAGCTCTGAAGGTTGTGGTGGCTGGTGTGTGGAGTGGAGAGGAGAGGGGAGGGGTTTATATAGAAGGTGTGGGGTTAGGGTTTGGGGAAGAAAGAAGAAGGGAGAGAGAAGAGGAGGGTTCTATGCGCAACCCACGCGCAGAGTGCAGTGTGCAGTACAAAAATTTCATTTTTAGACGTCCGGGAATGGGTCCAGACGTCTGGACAGACGTCTGATTGAGACTCCAGACGTCTTAAAAGGCTAAAAGTGTGACGGGTCATTACATCATAACAAACTTAAAGGAAGTTTCATCCTCGAAACTTGAGCTAGCTAGGGTGCGGAAAAGGGAACATAAAACGCATAACAAACTTAAAGAGGACCAAAGTAGGTTTGAAAAGAAGTACCCTCAAAAAGCTCTGGGTACCGCTCTCGCATCGCTGCCTCAGGCTCCCAGGTCGCCTCCTCGTACCGCTGGCTTCTCCATAGGACCTTCACCAGTGGTACCTGCTTCCGTCTCATACTTTGGACGTCTCTGTCTAGTATCTGCACTGGTCTCTCGGGGTAGGTCAGGTCATCACCCACCTCGATGCTCTCGTGGCTCAGAATGTGACTAGGATCGGTGACGTACTTCCCGAGGTTGGACACGTGGAACACGTCGTGCACTCTGGAAAGCTTGGGAGGAAGGGCAAGCCGGTAAGCAACGTGTCCTACCCGCTCCAAGACCTCAAAGGGCCCCATAAACCTCGGCGCAAGCCTCCCTTTCACCCCAAAATGCTGCAGGCCCTTCATGGGCGAAACACGGAGAAAGTCGTAATCCCCAACCTCAAACTGCACCTCATTGCACTTTCGGTCAGCGTAACTCTTTTGCCTGCTCCTGACAGTGCGGAGTCGTCTGTGAATCTTCTCTATCACCTCCTGACTCTGCCAGATCAGCCTGGGGCCAACCTCCCACTTGGTTCCCACCTCGACCCAACTCAAGGGTACAGTACACCTCTATCTGTACAGAGCCTCATGAGGTGCCATGCCGATGCTCGAGTGGTAACTGTTATTATATGCAAACTCGACTAGGGGTAAATGCTCCTCCCAAGAGCCTCTCCAGTCTAGTACACAGGCACGTAAAAGGTCCTTAAGTGTCTGTATGGTGCGCTTTGACTGTCTGTCCGTCTGGGGGTGGTAAGTGGTACTGAACCTCAAACGTGTCCCCAAAGCCTACTAAAACGCAGCCCAAAACTGGGAAGTAAAATGGGTATCCCTATTGGATACAATCTCATGCGAAACGCCGTGCAGGCGTACCACATCGTGAATGTACCTCTCTGCCAACTGTGCTGGTCCCAGGGTGACTCGGATCGGTAGGAAATGTGCCATCTTTGTCAACCTGTCTACTATCACCCAGACTGCATCGTGTCCTCGCTGGGTAACCGGCAGACCCACCACCAAGTCCATGGTGATGTTCTCCCACTTCCACTCTGGCATAGGAAGTGGCTACAACAGCCCTGCAGGCCTCTGGTGCTCGGTCTTTACCTGTTGTTACGACCTGGTTCCCGAATCCCTATAGGACCGGAGATCGGCTCGACTCGACTAATCTCAAGACCTAGTAGTCTAACAAGAAATAACCGAAAAGTAGGAAAATAAACTACATTCACTATGCAAGGTAACGGACAGTAAAAGCGTATAAGTAATAAAGAAAGTAAAAGCGGCTAAATAGTAGATACCACCACAACAACAGGAAAGTAGAACAAAGGTACAGTAATAGGAACAGTAAACAAAGTCTGAAACTCACTAACAGAAAAGAAGTACAACAACAGTAAGAAACTATTCCTGGTCTTGATTGGGCCCAGCACCCTCTGCAGTCGGTAACTCAGGTTGCTCAACTCCTGGACCTGTAAAGGGTTATGAGAAAATGGAGTCAGCGAACGCTGAGTAGAGTGGTAACCAAACTATCTAAAGCAGTAAAAGCTAACAGATAAATTTATCTTTTCCAATTATTTTATTTTTCAAGTAATTCCTTTTCACCCATTGGTTTACTTCCAGATTTCTTTCTTGATCTCGCATGTTCCTCTTGGGAATGATCTTGATTGCAGTCTTTTCCGAAGAGTAGAAGGCAGACGTGGTGCTCTCCTGGTCGAGATAGTCCCTCGTGGTAATCCTACACCCAGTCAACCACCTCGGGGTCACAGATAGACGTAGCGATCACTACGTCACGCGTGATAAGTGCACGGGTAGCTACCCCGCACTAGCACGCGGTCAGTCGTTTATGCTAGCGGGTACGCCCAAAGTACAGCACGAAATAGTATAGGCCTAGCCCTCTCAGAAACAGGGGTCCAGCCCCTCAGAACCAAATAGGGGTCTCGCCCCTCCGGAGTTCGTGCACCCTTATCTGACGACCCTGGTTTGCCCTGTGGACCTAACAAGTCGGTGTAGGGTGGCTAGCTGAAGCCCGGGTCCCGTGGGGTGGCTAGCTCCCTCCCTACACTAGTAGCTCTCTCTGGTACCATGTACACGAGGGCCAACAGAAGTCGGTGTTGAGTGACCAATCCTAACCCTGGGTCCCAACCTAAGGGCGGCTAGCTCCGCTCTACACTAAAAAGGGGACAGTCGCTCTCCTTGGTACCACGTACTCAAGGGTCAGCACACTTCCCATTCACATTTCTAGACCTTTCCATTCATCCACAGGAGCTCTACTCCTAACTCCCCGTAGGGTTCATGCTCATATTCACCATATTATTCCATACCAAGTTTCATCATTCACAATTCCATTCTCGTATTATACACAAGTAGCTCGTATTTCCACAATTTAACATATGCAACAAGTGATATCACAGGTAACTGTTTAGTTATCTCAGGCATTTCATATTCTAACAGGCAGCTCGTATTTTTTAACAGGCAATTGTTTACAATTCAGCTCATTCATTTATGACTGCAATCTCAATCACATATACGAACAGTGCAATTATTTCTCGTCCTAGGATTCATGCCACATCCTAGGTTTTTAGTTATCTAATTATCATGACTGCATTCATGTTTTATAAATAGAACAGGGGGAAACCACTTTACCAGATAATCCTGGAGTACTGGGGGCTCGAACTGTTGACTCACGTTCTTCTGCAAGCCCCAGACACGTAACAGGTTGAAGTCCTATACCAAGGAACATATCACAACGGAATGTTCAAAATAGCATATAAAGATTTTTAACATGTAGACGAACTCACAAGGAAACCACAGATATTTCGTTTGCGTAAAACGGATCCCGATCGGACTCTAAACGGGTCAAAAACAAGTCTGCAAACTCAAATTAGACGTCTGGAACCAAGTCCAGACGTCTTAAAAGTTACCAGAGTTTCACCTCAAGTCCCTGCGTCGACCTCAGACATCCAGGACTTCTACTCGACCGTTTGGACTGTAGGATCTAAAGATAGGATATATGGCTATGCGTACAAAAAACTCAAACACAAAATTAGTAATAATAAGAAAATTTGCACAATCAATCAAACCACAGAAATAGGCACAATATGTATAGTGGTTCCCCTCTCTTGGGTACTCCACTACCTAAGCCTCCCAGCTTAGGATTTTTAACCCGATTCCCTCAACCTCGAGGAAATCAATTTACTAACTGAGGTAATTAACAGGTTACCTCAACACAAGTACAAAAATGGGTTTGTTACAACCCAACAAGTAAATACTCAAGAACAAATGAAATACAGGTGTAAGATAGAAAAATAAATCTTACAACTAGAACCTAAGCCTCTCAACAAATGTAAATATAATGTTACCAATTTGAGACACTGGAATGAAAGTGAATGCCTTGACAATGTGTAAAGAAATCACGATGATGTGCTTACAAAACCGTAGAGAGATTGATAGCAGCAAACTATTCCTTCTTCTTCAAAATATTGTGAGAATATGAAATATAACTCTAAAATTTTTCTTCTCTATTTCTCATATGCAAACTAAGGGTCCAAGGGTTTATTTATAGAGTTTAAAACCTCTAGGATTCGTCTACTAGATGTTGGGGTTTAAATCTTAACGTTTATATAACCAAAATTAATTTTCTAGCCATTCAGTTTTGAGTCAACGGCTACCTGGTACTGGTACTCGTTGCTTCCAGATTTGGGTGTCAAACTCTTAACACAAATCTGTAACCCACTTGTACCGGTACTCATGGCTAGTACCGGTACTCGTTACCTCCAGTACCAGTACTGATCATGAGTACCGGTACTCGTGGGGTATAGGTTTGTTTCTTGAGAAAACCAAAACCTGTAACTCACATGTATCAATACTAAACTTTAGTACTGCTACTTGTGGGCTAACAAGTACCTTTTTTAAGTGATTTAATCAATTACGTTCTTTGAAAATAATCTCAATATTAATCCTGATTTATCTTTAATTATTTTTACTATCTAAGTTATATTCCTTTGTTAAGAGGCATATACAATCTATAAATAAAAAATTTAAACGAGAAACACTAAAGGTCGAAGATGATCTTCTCCTCCTTGACTCTTCCTTGTCATCTTGCCTACTTATCATGATCTTTTCCTTTTCATCAAGCCTCCATCATTTCCTGTTTGCCTTGATCTTCACCTAAATATGAAAGAACTTAATTGCAAACATTAATCCATAATAATTTTGTTGACACCAAAATAAGATGTGGAACAAGGTTCCAACAATTTTTCCCTTTTTGGTGTTTATAAAACTATCTTGCAAATAGATAATTACAAGAATAAAAATAATTTTTAACAATGTTATATGAAGAAAAAAAAACTTTAAATTAAATCCTTCCCCTCAATATATGCTCACCCTAAAAATATTACTATTTGGCCTCTATCTTTCTCCCCTTTTTTGTTATTCATAAAAAAATGAAGAAATTTCATACCATAAAATTTACCAATAGTAAAATGGAGCTTGTGGATACCAAGCATCTCTCGTCTAACATTCTTGGTCTTCATTCAAATATAGAAGGGTTGAAGTGTTCCGTTATGTGCCTTGAACACCCATTGATTACTTTGATCTACTCTTGCAAAACAAATATCTTTTCTAGGTACCCATTTTCTTGTGAGTCCTTTAGAGTTAGTACCTTTCAAATCCTGAGATTTATAGAACTTTTTAGTGTTAGATGTATAATTCTTGGGATTTTTAGCCTTTTGATACATTCATGCATGCCTAGGTGCATGTGATTTAGTATGTGTATTCTTTTTATTCTGAAATTTTCATTTTATAGCTTCACAAAATTCAGTATTTAACCTAGTTATTGTTTTGAGATTATTTAAAGTACCTTCAAAGTACTCATAAATATCTTCTAATTCTACTATCTTTGCATGCAACTGGTTGTTAGTCTCTTTTGACATTTCTAATTCCATTTCTAAACATGATTTATCTATTTCTAATGTTTGATAATTATTTTTTAAAACCTTATTTTCCTTTTTAAATAACCTAACTTTATGATATAGTTCTTCATAAGCTTCTAATAATTCTTTAAAAGAAAAATCAGGGTTTATCTCTTCTTCTGTGTCTTCTGAAGTTGCAACAAGACAAAGGTGTGCGACCTCATCTTCGTCCGATTCACTAAAGTCAGTGTCCATGTTAGAGTTGTTATCATCCCATGTTGCTTTAAATGCTTTCTTCTTCTTCTTCTTAACTTCTTTTGTGTCTTTCCTTTTGTCTTCCTTCTCCTTATTCATAGGGCAATCCTTCCGCAAGTGGCCCTTCTTCTTGCACTCATAGCAAATAACATGTAACGACCCGGTTCCCGAGTCCCTACGAGACACGCGAACCGGACCGATTCGACTAATCCCAAGACCTAGTCGTCCAACGAGGAAGTAACCAAAAGACAGTAAAATAAACCACATTCAGCATGAATATAACTAACAGTAAGAAAGTACAGCAGTAAGGAAAGAAACTACTACAGCAGGTACCACCACAACAGTAAAACAGCATTTATCATGTAACAAGAACTGCAGGTAAAGAAGGTACAGCGGAAACAAAACTACTCACTAGAACAGAAACAAAAAGGGGTACAAAAGCTGTGGTAACTCTACTGGACCCTACTCGGCCCAGCGTCCTCTGCAGCCGCCGACCCTGGCTGCTCAACACCTGGTCCTGAAAAAGGTAACGAGTGTAACACGTCAGCAAAACGCTGAGTAGAGTGGCAAACTAACTAAAGGCAACAGTAGAGTGTACAATAGCTGTTATGTTCTATTACTTCCTTTATTCACATCTTTCAATTTTTCTCACTATTTCATTTATTTCTCAGATCCTTTACTTGATCTCGAATGTCCTCGTGGGAACGATCTTGATTGCAGTCTTTTCCAAAAGTAGAAGTAGCACGTGGTGCTCTCCTGGCCGGGAGAGTCCCCCGTGGTGATCCTACCCTCAGTCAACCACCCCAAGGTCACTGACAGACGTAACGGTGACTACGGCACGCGCGATAAACGCACAGGTAGCTAGCCCGCACTGGCACGCGGTCAGTCGTTTCCGTTAACGGGTGCGCCCAAAGCACAGCACGGAACCAGGGCAGAGCCCTCTCAGTAACAGGGGTCCAACCCCTCCACAGTAACCAAACCGGGGCCTTGCCCCTCCACAGTCCGCGCACCCTCGCCTGACTACCCTGGTTTGCCCTAGTGGGCCTAACAAGTCGGTGAAGGAGGCTAGCAGAACCCCGGGGCCCGTGGGGTAGCTAGTACTCTCCTAACACTACTAGCTCTCCTCGGTACTACGTACACGAGGGCCAACAAGTCGGTACAGAGCGGCCAAGCCTAACCCCGGGTCCCTGGGGCGGCTGGCCCCACTCTGCACTAAACAGGTACAGGTACTTCCCTTGGTACTGCGTACCCAAGAGACAGTACAACTACATCTCAGTTCCATTCCCTTTTCCTTTCCAGGAGTTCCACTCCTAATTCCCCGTAGGGTTCCAGCTCTTTATCTCAGAACATCATATGTTTCACTTTCCAGATTCACGTTCTCAAAATCCATGATTTCAAACATGTTTCTTTATTCATAACAGGCAGCTGTTAATTAAATTTACAGGCAGCTTTATATATTCCTTTCCATTTTTCCAAGACTGCAGTAATATACATTCCACTAGTTTTTCCATCCTAGGATTCATACCATATCCTAGGATCTATCATACAATCTAGTTTTCCGGCCCTAGGATTCATGCAACACCTAGGAGCTATCATTCCATATATTTCTCATTCCTAGGATTCATGCAATGCCCTAGGTTCTAGTTATGGTTCCATACTTTAACAGATTTTATTAATACTTAAAGCCACTCTACCAGGTACAACGGGAGTAATGGGGGCGTGATCGGGAATCCCGCGTGCCTCCGTGACTCTCAAGACTGCAACCGAACGAGGTCCTATCACAAGGATCAAACATAAGGAGTGTCTCAGAACAGTGTATAGCTACTGTAGGCGGGTAGAGGAATTAATTCTGAAACGAACGCAACTCGAATCGCGGAAAACGGAGCCCAAACGGGCCCTAAACGGGTCGAGAAAGACGATACTGTGCAAAATCAGACATCTGGAACTCATTCCAGACGTCTTAAACGGTGGATCAGAGAATTACCTGTTCCGCTTGGTTCCCCGGACGTCCAGAAGTCTGTAGGGACGTCTTTCCTATCCCCCAGACGTCCGATGGTCCACGCGGACGTCTGTATATCACTCCCGCCGTCTGGTACAACTTCCAGACGTCTGATTCGCAAAGGATGGCGAATCAGCGAACCTGCGCACAGCCAACCCCCCTCCCTCAGTACGGTCAGTCGACAAGAAGGAAGAAGAAAGCGGAAACTCACCTTTCAGACGTCTGTATGATCTTACAGACGTCGACCCTGCCGTCTGGATATCCACCCAGACGTCTGATTCTGGAAATTTTTCCAGAATCAGAACCCTGCTCGGCCTCCGCTCGCGACGCCGCCCGCGTCGCACCTCGAGCGTCTGCTGCTCAGCCTGCAGCAGGTCCCTCTCCGCGTCGCTCCGCGCCCCCTGCGCCCTCCGCCGGCCGGCCAAGCCGCTCCGGCGAGCTCGCCCTCGCGGCAGAGCCCCGACCTCGCACGCCGCACCTCCTCCGCGCTCACTGCGGCTGCCGCTGCCGCCCTCGCGTCCGCTCGCTCTCGCGCACAGGAAGGAGAAGAAGGAGGAGACGGTGGAGACGGGAGGGGAGGCGCGCCCCCTTTTAACACCGCGTGGAGAGGAGAGAGAGAAGACGGCAGGCCGCCTGTAGCCGTAGAGAAAAGAGGGAATATGCGGCCTGCGCGCTCAGGCGCGCAGGCGACTCGCGTGTGTCGAAAATAACGGATTCCCAGACGTCTGGAAATGATCCCGGACGTCTGGTCAGACGTCTGGATGTGATCCCAGACGTCTGTTCCGACGTCTGGGCCACCTCCCAGACGTCTTAAAAGGCGTCTGGGGCACGCGTTCGTTACAATATAACAAACTCAAAGGAAGTTTCGTCCCCGAAACTTGCGCCAACTAGGGTGCGGGAAAAAGATGTCCAAATAACCATAACAAACTCAAAGAGGACCGAAGCCGGTCCGAAAAGACGTACCCGCGAAAAGCTCCGGGTACCGCTCCCGCATTGCCGCCTCAGGCTCCCAGGTAGCCTCCTCGTACTGCTGGCTCCTCCACGAAACCTTTACCAGGGGTACTTGCTTTCATCTCAACCTGCGGACGGCTCGGTCTAGGATCTGCACTGGCCGCTCGGGGTAGGTCAGGTCGTCGCTCACCTCGACGCTCTCGTGACTCAGTACGTGGCTGGGATCGGCTACGTACTTCCTGAGGTTGGACACGTGGAACACGTCGTGCACACCAGAAAGCTGCGGGGGAAGGGCAAGTCTGTAAGCAACGGGTCCAACCCGCTCCAGGACCTCAAAGGGCCCCACGAACCTCGGCGCGAGCTTCCCTCTCACCCCAAACCGCTGTAAGCCCTTCATGGGCGAAAACGAAGGAAGACGTGGTCCCCAACCTCGAACTGCACCTCTCTGCGTCTGCGATCTGCGTAGCTCTTCTGTCTGCTCCTGACAGTGCGGAGTCGTCTGCGGATCTGCTCAACTACCTCCTGACTCTGCCGGATCAACCTGGGGCCAACCTCCCACTTGGTCCCCACCTCAACCCAACTCAAGGGTGCCGTGCATTTCCGTCCGTACAGAGCCTCGTAGGGAGCCATGCCGATGCTCGAGTGATAACTGTTGTTGTATGCAAACTCCGCCAGGGGTAGGTGCTCCTCCCAAGAGCCCCTCCAGTCTAGTACACAGGCACGCAAAAGGTCCTCAAGTGTCTGTATCGTGCGTTCCGACTGTCCGTCCGTCTGGGGGTGGTAGGCCGTGCTAAACCTCAACCTCGTCCCCAAAGCCTGCTGAAACTCAGCCCAAAACTGGGACGTAAAGCGGGTATCCCGGTCGGATACGATCTCCCGCGGAACTCCGTGTAGTCGCACCACATCACGGATATACCTCTCTGCCAACTGTGCTGGTCCCAAAGTGACTCGAATCGGCAAGAAACGTGCCGTCTTCGTCAATCTATCCACTATTACCCAGACTGCGTCGTGTCCTCGCTGGGTAACAGGTAAGCCCACCACCAAGTCCATGGTGATGCTCTCCCACTTCCACTCTGGCATTGGAAGCGGCTGAAGCGGCCCTGCAGGCCTCTGATGCTCGGCTTTCACCTGCTGGCACACTAAGCACTGCTGCACGAACTCACCCACATCCCGCTTCATCCCTCTCCACCAGAACTCGCGTCTCAAGTCATGGTACATTTTCGTGTTTCCGGGATGTATGGTGAATCTGGAACCGTGTGCCTCAGTCAGGAGCTCTCTCAACAGCTCCTCGTCTCTGGGGACGCACCACCGTCCCCTCAAGCGTAACACCTGGTCTGTGAAAGAGAAGTCCCCTGGGTCCCCTGATAGTACTCTATCGCGCAAAGACTGCAAGTACGGATCGGCCATCTGTCCCGTGATGATGCGGTCTATCAACTCTGGCCTGGTCTGCCGTGTCACCGTCACTGCCCCACAGTACCCTCGTAACTCTAGAGGTCGCCAACTGCCCACCTCCTCCAAAAGGCTCCAACTCTGTAACTGTAGACTGGCCAAGCGTGCAGGCGCCTTACGGCTCAAGGCGTCAGCCACCACGTTGGCCTTTCCCGGGTGGTAGGAGATGCTGCAGTCGTAGTCCTTCAGGAGCTCCAACCAACGTCTCTGTCTCATGTTGAGCTCCTTCTGGTCAAAAAGATATCTGAGGCTCTTGTGATCTGTAAAAATCTCGAAGGTCTCACCGTACAAGTAGTGCCTCCATGTCTTCAGCGCGAAGACAACAGCTGCCAACTCTAGATCGTGGGTAGGGTAAGTATGCTCATGGGGCTTCAGTTGCCGCGAAGCGTAAGCGACCACGTGACCCCTCTGCATGAGCACACCTCCTAACCCCTGCAAGGAAGCGTCCGTGTACACAACGAACCCGCCACTACTGTCAGGGATGGTGAGCACGGGAGCCGAGGTCAACCTCTCCTTCAGCTCCAGAAAACACGCCTCACAGGCGTCTGTCCAAGCGAAGGGCACATCCTTCCGGGTCAACTGTGTCATAGGACGTGCAATCTGCGAAAACCCTCTGATGAACCGTCTGTAGTAACCTGCCAGTCCCAGGAAACTGCGAATCTCAGAGACTGAACGCGGTCTCTCCCACCTGAGCACTGCCTCGACCTTGGCGGGATCCACCGCCAGGCCGTCTCCAGAGATCACATGACCCAAAAAGGTCACCTCCCTCAACCAGAACTCGCACTTGCTGTATTTGGCGTACAGCCTACGTCGCCTCAGAGTGTCCAGAACCATCCGCAAGTGCTGTCCGTGCTGCGTCCGATCTCTAGAATAGATGAGTACATCATCTATGAAAACCACCACAAATTGGTCCAAGTACGGTCTAAACACCCGGTTCATCAGGTCCATGAAAGCAGCGGGGGCATTGGTCAGCCCAAACGGCATGACCAAAAACTCGTAGTGTCCGTACCGGGTGCTGAAAGCTGTCTTGGAGACGTCGGTCTCCCTGATCCTCAACTGGTGGTATCCAGACCTCAAGTCGATCTTGGAAAACACCGTGGCACCCCGCAACTGGTCAAACAAATCGTCAATCCTCGGTAGCGGATATCTGTTCTTGATGGTGACCCCATTCAGCTGTCGGTAGTCCACACAAAGGCATAGGGTCCCATCCTTCTTCTTCACAAACAGTACTGGGGCTCCCCAGGGAGACGCACTGGGCCTCACGAAACCCTTCTCCAAAAGGTCCTGCAACTGAGACTTGAGCTCTCGTAGCTCAAGCGGTGCCATCCTGTATGGCGCGGTGGAGATGGGGCTGGTCCCTGGTACTAGTGAGATCTCAAACTCGATCTCACGCTCGGGCGGTAGTCCTGGTAACTCGTCTGGAAACACGTCGGGGTACTCTCTGACCACCGGGATGCTCTGGAAATCTGCCACGGGGCTGGGCTCCACCACCACACAAGCTAGGAAGCCCTCACACCCCTGGCTCAAAAGTCCCGCCGCCCGAAGTGCCGATATGCACCTGAACCCTCAGTCCACTGGCTGCCCGTGAAACTCGAAAGAAGGCAACTCCGGAATGGAGAAGACAATCTTCCTCTCAAAACAGTCTACCAAGGCGTGGTAAGCGGACAGCCAATCCATCCCCAGAATCACTCCAAAGTGCTCCATCTGTATCATAATCAGGTCAGCTGGCAGGCTGTGTCCCCCGATGCTGACCCCGCAACCCGTGTACACCTCCTCAGCTACAAACAGCTGACCACTCGGACCTCTGATTACGAACGGATTCTCTAACAGTGTATAATCCTGGTCCAAACTAACTGCGAAACTGGCTGCGACAAACGAGTGCGTAGCGCCGGAATCGAAAAGCGTGTAAACGAGTCTGCCAGAAACTGAAACCATACCTGCTACCACGGATCCCGATGCTCTGGCGTCCCTGTGTGTTAGGGCGTTGATACGCCCCTCAGCCCTAGGTGCGGACGAAGCAGCCACACTCTGCGTCGGACGGGCAGGTGCTGGCCGGTACCCTCCTCGCGACTGCTGTCTTCCTCCTCGTGCCTGGGGACCGCGGCCTCCTGCACGCCCTCCAGTGCTCTGCACGGGAAGTATCTGCTGACCTCCTGCCCTAGATGGGCAGTCCCTCCTGACGTGGCCCGGCTGGCCACACTGGTAGCAGAGGGGAACCCGACTCCCGCCCTCAGTGAGTCCCTGCTGTCGGCTAGGCGGGGGTCCGGTGCTGGCGACTGGCCCTTGTCGAGGGCCCCCAAAGGCCACTGATGGCCCTGCACAACGTGACGGCTCTCCTGCGGACGCCACGTGTCTCCGTTGAGTTCTCCTAACACGCCTGGTGTGGCGGCGGAAATCTCGTTCCACCACTAACTCCCCTGTCGTACGCTCGGAAGGGGGAGGGGGTGGCGACGTGGGTGGAAGCTGAAATTCTTCTCGAACCACCTCTCGAATCAGTTGGACGAGGTCCCGAGACGGTATACTCAGGAGAAGAGGAGGGGTTGTATGTATTCCAAGCCCGACACATCCGTCCCCCGGGCCCTGACCTCGGCCGCGCCTGCGGCCCACCCTCCTAGCTCCACGACGTGGCATCTCCTACAATGGAGACGCGAAACAAAACGGAAACGTCAAAACAGACGGTACCTAACAAAACTTCTAAGAGCTCATGTCAAGAGATATGTTGTGGTGGCTACTCTAGCTATAAACATGTGAATTGGTTATTTTCCAGTCAGTTGATTCACTTCTCGGGACGACCTTGCTCTGATACCATCTTGTAACGACCCGGTTCCCGAGTCCCTACGAGACATGCGAACCGGACCGACTCGACTAATCCCAAGACCTAGTCGTCCAACGAGGAAGTAACCAAAAGACAGTAAAATAAACCACATTCAGCATGAATATAACTAACAGTAAGAAAGTACAGCAGTAAGGAAAGAAACTACTACAGCAGGTACCACCACAACAGTAAAACAGCATTTATCATGTAACAAGAACTGCAGGTAAAGAAGGTACAGCGGAAACAAAACTACTCACTAGAACAGAAACAAAAAGGGGTACAAAAGCTGTGGTAACTCTACTGGACCCTACTCGGCCCAGCGTCCTCTGCAGCCGCCGACCCTGGCTGCTCAACACCTGGTCCTGAAAAAGGTAACGAGTGTAACACGTCAGCAAAACGCTGAGTAGAGTGGCAAACTAACTAAAGGCAACAGTAGAGTGTACAGTAGCTGTTATGTTCTATTACTTCCTTTATTCACATCTTTCAATTTTTCTCACTATTTCATTTATTTCTCAGATCCTTTACTTGATCTCGAATGTCCTCGTGGGAACGATCTTGATTGCAGTCTTTTCCAAAAGTAGAAGTAGCACGTGGTGCTCTCCTGGCCGGGAGAGTCCCCCGTGGTGATCCTACCCTCAGTCAACCACCCCAAGGTCACTGACAGACGTAACGGTGACTACGGCACGCGCGATAAACGCACAGGTAGCTAGCCCGCACTGGCACGCGGTCAGTCGTTTCCGTTAACGGGTGCGCCCAAAGCACAGCACGGAACCAGGGCAGAGCCCTCTCAGTAACAGGGGTCCAACCCCTCCACAGTAACCAAACCGGGGCCTTGCCCCTCCACAGTCCGCGCACCCTCGCCTGACTACCCTGGTTTGCCCTAGTGGGCCTAACAAGTCGGTGAAGGAGGCTAGCAGAACCCCGGGGCCCGTGGGGTAGCTAGTACTCTCCTAACACTACTAGCTCTCCTCGGTACTACGTACACGAGGGCCAACAAGTCGGTACAGAGCGGCCAAGCCTAACCCCGGGTCCCTGGGGCGGCTGGCCCCACTCTGCACTAAACAGGTACAGGTACTTCCCTTGGTACTGCGTACCCAAGAGACAGTACAACTACATCTCAGTTCCATTCCCTTTTCCTTTCCAGGAGTTCCACTCCTAATTCCCCGTAGGGTTCCAGCTCTTTATCTCAGAACATCATATGTTTCACTTTCCAGATTCACGTTCTCAAAATCCATGATTTCAAACATGTTTCTTTATTCATAACAGGCAGCTGTTAATTAAATTTACAGGCAGCTTTATATATTCCTTTCCATTTTTCCAAGACTGCAGTAATATACATTCCACTAGTTTTTCCATCCTAGGATTCATACCATATCCTAGGATCTATCATACAATCTAGTTTTCCGGCCCTAGGATTCATGCAACACCTAGGAGCTATCATTCCATATATTTCTCATTCCTAGGATTCATGCAATGCCCTAGGTTCTAGTTATGGTTCCATACTTTAACAGATTTTATTAATACTTAAAGCCACTCTACCAGGTACAACGGGAGTAATGGGGGCGTGATCGGGAATCCCGCGTGCCTCCGTGACTCTCAAGACTGCAACCGAACGAGGTCTTATCACAAGGATCAAACACAAGGAGTGTCTCAGAACAGTGTATAGCTACTGTAGGCGGGTAGAGGAATTAATTCTGAAACGAACGCAACTCGAATCGCGGAAAACGGAGCCCAAACGGGCCCTAAACGGGTCGAGAAAGATGATACTGTGCAAAATCAGACGTCTGGAACTCATTCCAGACGTCTTAAACGGTGGATCAGAGAATTACCTGTTCCGCTTGGTTCCCCGGACGTCCAGAAGTCTGTAGGGACGTCTTTCCTATCCCCCAGACGTCCGATGGTCCACACGGACGTCTGTATATCACTCCCGCCGTCTGGTACAACTTCCAGACGTCTGATTCGCAAAGGATGGCGAATCAGCGAACCTGCGCACAGCCAACCCCCCTCCCTCAGTACGGTCAGTCGACAAGAAGGAAGAAGAAAGCGGAAACTCACCTTTCAGACGTCTGTATGATCTTACAGACGTCGACCCTGCCGTCTGGATATCCACCCAAACGTCTGATTCTGGAAATTTTTCCAGAATCAGAACCCTGCTCGGCCTCCGCTCGCGACGCCGCCCGCGTCGCACCTCGAGCGTCTGCTGCTCAGCCCGCAGCAGGTCCCTCTCCGCGTCGCTCCGCGCCCCCTGCGCCCTCCGCCGGCCGGCCAAGCCGCTCCGGCGAGCTCGCCCTCGCGGCAGAGCCCCGACCTCGCACGCCGCACCTCCTCCGCGCTCACTGCGGCTGCCGCTGCCGCCCTCGCGTTCGCTCGCTCTCGCGCACAGGAAGGAGAAGAAGGAGGAGACGGTGGAGACGGGAGGGGAGGCGCGCCCCCTTTTAACGCCGCGCGGAGAGGAGAGAGAGAAGACGGCAGGCCGCCTGCAGCCGCAGAGAAAAGAGGGAATATGCGGCCTGCGCGCTCAGGCGCGCAGGCGACTCGCGTGTGTCGAAAATAACGGATTCCCAGACGTCTGGAAATGATCCCGGACGTCTATTCAGACGTCTGGATGTGATCCCAGACGTCTGTTCCGACGTCTGGGCCACCTCCCAGACGTCTTAAAAGGCGTCTGGCTCACGCGTTCGTTACATAACATTAGTTGAAATTTTATTGACTTGCTTACCTTGTTTCTTGAGGAATTTGTAGAATTTCCTAGTAAGCATTTCCATCTCCTCGTCTTTGGATTTTGATGTTGTTGAGTCTGAGTCCTCTGCGATTGCTCTAAAAGTAATACTTTTCTTCCTGCTTGTTGCCTTCTCCTCGCTCTTCTTTATGTTCTCCAATTGAACTTCATACGCCATGAGGCTTCCAATCAGATCATCCAAAGGGAGAGTGGATAGATCCTTTGACTCTTGGATCGCTGTGGTCTTTGGAAATCAATCATTTGTAAGTGATCTCAAGACCTTTCTTACAAGCTGCTCCTCTTTCAGCTTGACTCCTTGATTTTTCATTGGATTCATGATCTCTCCAAACATTGTGTACATGTCCTTGATTGTTTCTCCTTTTTCCATCTTGAAATACTCATAATTTTCTATTAAAATAGAAATACGTGTTTCTTTTACCTTTCTTGTACCTTTGTAGGTGACCTTGAGAGTGTTCCATATCTCATACGTGGACTCGCATGCCGAAATTCGGTTGAACTCCTCCCTTGATAATGCACAATAAAGTGCATTCATCGCCTTTGCGTTACCTACGATCTTCTTCTTTTGATCCGTTGTCCAAGCTATGCCTTCATGAGGCTTCGGATTTGTGTACTTCTCTTGAATGAGAATCCAAGACTCCTCGTCCATTGCTTTGAGGAAGACTTGCATTCTCCTCTTCCAATATCCATAGTCTGTCCCATCAAAGAAGGGAGGACGAGTGGATGACTGTCCTTTGGTGCGCTTGACTGAAGATGCCATTGCAAGTCGATTTGTCACGTCTTCTCGCAATCGGGCTCTGATACCACTTGTAGGATCTAAAGATAGGATATATGGCTATGCGTACAAAAAACTCAAACACAAAATTAGTAATAATAAGAAAATTTGCACAATCAATCAAACCACAGAAATAGGCACAATATGTATAGTGGTTCCCCTCCCTTGGGTACTCCACTACCTAAGCCTCCCAGCTTAGGATTTTTAACCCGATTCCCTCAACCCCGAGGAAATCAATTTACTAACCAAGGTAATTAACGGGTTTCCTCGACCCAAGTACAAAAATGGGTTTGTTACAACCTAACGAGCAAATGCTCAAGAACAAATGAAATACAGGTGTAAGATAGAAAAATAAATCTTACAACTAGAACCTAAGCCTCTCAACAAATGTAAATATAATGTTACCAATTTGAGAGCCAAGAATGAAAGTGAATGCCTTGACAATGTGTAAAGAAATCACGTTGATGTGCTTGCAAAACCGTAGAGAGATTGATAGCAGCAAACTATTCCTTCTTCTTCAAAATATTGTGAGAATATGAAATATAGCTCTAGAATTTTTCTTCTTTATTTCTCATATGTAAACTAAGGGTCCAAGGGTTTATTTATAGAGTTTAGGACCTCAAGGATTCGTCTACTAGATGTTGGAGTTTAAATCCTAATGTTTATATAACCAAAATTAATTTTCTAGCCATTCAGTTTTGAGCCAACGACTACCTGGTATTGGTACTATAGTGTGGGTACTGGTACTCGTTGCTTCCAGATTTGGGTGTCAAACTCTTAACACAAATCTGTAATCCACTTGTACCAGTCCTCATGGCTAGTACCGATACTCGTTACCTCCAGTACCGGTACTGATCATGAGTACCGGTACTCGCGGGGTATAGGTTTGTTTCTTGATAAAACCCAAACCTGTAACTCACATGTACTGGTACTAAACTTTAGTACCGGTACTTGTGGGCTAACAAATACCTTTTTTAAGTGATTTAATCAATTACGTTCTTTGAAAATAATCGCAATATTAATCCTAATTTATCTTTAATTATTTTTACGATTTAAGTTATATTCCTTTGTTAAGAGGCATATACAATTTATAAATAAAAAATCTAAACTAGAAACACTAAAGGTCGAAGATGATCTTCTCCTCCTTGATTCTCCTTTTCATCAAGCCTCCATCATTTCCTATTTGCCTTGATTTTCACCTAAATATGAAAGAACTCAATTGTAAACATTAATCCATAATAATTTTGTTAACACCAAAACAAGATGTGGAACAAGGTTCCAACATGGACTCAGCTCTAGATGTTCGACCTATCCTCCAGTCGTTTAGGAATGCCTCCGGTCGTTTGGTAAGCTATCCAGATGTCCGAAAAGTGTGGGAGGGCGTGCCACGCATCTTCCCAAAGCTGCTCCTACGCACGACAGAGTAGCACAACCCTTTTTAGCCCAACAAATTGTCTCTGCGGTGCGGCCTGCATGGTCGTAATCGTGAGAAGGACGTACCTGCGCGAATACCTGCTTTCAAACATCTGGCCCATCGTTTGGAAGGCACTCTGGACGTCTGATACTGGAAAAACTCCAGTATCAGAACGCGCTCCTGCTCCTCTCGCCTCGCTTCGCAGCGGCTCCTCCCTCTCGGCTGCAGCTCCGACCGTTGCAGGAAGTCGGGGACGACGCCCCGACACTCTCCTCCCACACGGGCTGCAGTGGCCGTGCACACTCCGGTGAGCCTCCCCGAGCTCGCGACCTCGACTTCATCCTCTTCACGCCGCTCCTCCTCGCTATTGCTCCCTCTCTCTCGCTCGTCTCTCTCACGGCAATGGAGAGGAAGGAAGGTGGTGGTGGTGGAGTGGAGAGGAGAGGAAGAGGGTGAGGGCTCTTATAGGCAAAGGGTTAGGGTTCGGTGAGGGGGGAAAGGACAGCGAAGGAGAGAGAAGGAAAAGGTCTGTGCGCTGGCTATACGCAGAACCAACATCGCGTACAGACTTTTCAATTTCCAGATGTCTGGGAAGGGGTCCAGATGTCTGGCCAGACGTCTGACTGATAGTCCAGATGTCTTAAAAGGCTCAAAACATAACGTGTCTTTACATCATAACAAACTTAAAGGAAGTTTCATCCCTGAATCTTGAGCTAGCTAGGATGCGGAAAAGGAATATAAAATGCATAACAAACTTAAAGAGGACCAAAGTCGGTCCGAAAAGACATACCCTCAAAAAGCTCCGGGTACCGCTCTCGCATTGCCCCCTCAGGCTCCCAAGTAGCCTCCTTGTACCGCTGGCTCCTCCACAAGACCTTCACCAGGGGTACATGCTTCTGTCTCAAACTCTGGGCGGCTCTATCTAGTATCTGCACTGGCCTCTCGGGGTAGGTCAGGTCGTCACCTACCTCGACACTCTTGTGGCTCAGAACGTAACTGGGATCGGCCACATACTTCCTGAGGTTGGACACGTAGAACACGTCGTGCACACTAGAAAGTTGGGGAGGAAGGGCAAGTCGGTAAGTGATGAGAACCTCGTCATAAACCCTAAACTAGCACCATCTAACCTAGATTTGCAAGAAAAAGCTCCTACATAACTATAGAAAGGCTTGACTCAGAGAAATTCTGAGTTTGTAAAGAAAATAGAAACTAAGGGGTAAAAATGCAATTTCACCAATCCAATCTGAAAATAGGGTAACTCAGGGTCCAAACATAGGTCAAACTAACCTAATAAGAAGAAAAGTGGGATGAGTTGATCCAATAAGGGCTACAGCAACTCCAAGGAATTAAATGACATCCTATAACCCTAAAAACAAACCCACTTCAATTCACGAGGTTCGAGGCAAAGAAAAAATCGACTAAACCCTCTACAATTCGTAGAAAAATAATCTCTAGGGTTTAGAACCTTCAATTTGGCCTTAGGAACTCATTTTGACCTACATTGAGAACCATGCCCAATTAATGACTTAATTTAGGTTTTTACGTAAATTGACCGGTCAAACAAGGTCTGATCTAGAAATAAAATTCACCATTAGAATCCTTAGGCCCCATTTAGTCATGCATAAAAACTTGAGCCTAAGAAGAGACCTTCTTGACCGACTTTGCATTTTGGTCCTCATCCATTACTTTTTGACCCTCAACTTTTGAAACCCTCTCATTTTGGCTCCTAA
Source organism: Thalassia testudinum (assembly GCA_037157565.1). Taxonomy (NCBI): domain Eukaryota; kingdom Viridiplantae; phylum Streptophyta; class Magnoliopsida; order Alismatales; family Hydrocharitaceae; genus Thalassia; species Thalassia testudinum. Next base: position 20,848,016 of record JAZHRO010000059.1, read on the forward strand.
CTCTTCTTCGTTCTTTGCATTTGGGTCCTCCCTGCAAAACCCTGAGCAGCGCCATGCTCCGGCGACTTTGCGCGGAGCATGGCGCCGCGCAGGGTAAGGGAGACCATCTGCCAAGTCAACCGAGGGTTCCTTGCGACGTCTGCCGTCGCAGGGACACCTCCATGGTCTCTGCAACCACCCATACCTCCCGTGCTAATGCACGGAAGGTATGGGTCTCCATCTCCGGCGTCCTCCGGCGAGGGAGGCACGTCGCCTCCCTCCGTCCTCCTCTCTGATTCCACCTCTATAAAAACCGCCCTCGTCCACCGAACTCAACAGCTCGGTTCTGACGGAGAAACCTCCCCCCCTTTCCTCTCTTCCCACTCCGGCAGAAGCCCCCCTACTCCGGCGGTTCTTCCTCCTCCTCCTCGTCGCTCTGCTGCATTACCAGCAGCAGAGCCGCCTTCGCCCGCTCTTCCCGCGTCGCGCCGTACCCAGCGCGCGCTCTCCTGCTCTCTCCTCGCCGCCGCCCCCTTCTCACTGGGCATCTTCTTCTCCGGTGACAGTCGATACGACTGTCGCCCTACTCCGGTCCCCCTCGTCCCTCCAAGTAGGTACAGTTCTTTCTCTTCCTCCCCTCTTTCTTTTCCCTACTTCAATTTGTTCAACCACCCTTCAACCGCGCCAAATCACCCTCACCTTCTCCATCTCCGGCCAACCTCCGGCGACTCGCTCCCATCATTCCACCACCCCACACGACTCGCCGACCGACCCAAAACCTCCGCCTCATCACGCTGAACCACTTCCACCCCTTCACTGCCACTCCTCACCGCCACATCACTCCCCCGAGCAAACCCATTCCCCCGGCCACAGTCCGACCTAGGGCAGCCCCCACACGCCGCCCCACGCCTCGCCACCACCCGCACGAGCTTCGCCGCACTCCGGTGAAGCTCCCTGCACCTTCTGATTAGGCCGAGAGGCCATTTTGCTGTGAACAGGTCACCCGACCTCCGCCGCCATTGCTGAGCAGGTGAAGCTTCTTCCGCCTGCAGCTGTAGCCTCGCTTCGCCCAGGCCAGACTCCCCAGGACGCGAGGTTCGCCCTTGCGCACCTGCCCAGTCCCGCAGCTGGGGAGAAAGCTCCGCCCACAGCCGCGATTGCCTGCAGCTTTCTCAGCTGCAGGCGCCTAATTGGGGTGGGACATTTAGTCCCACCTCGGAAGACTCTGAAGCGGCACGCCTGCATAAATTGTAAAAGTGCTGTAGGCTTATCGCCTCAGCACACGGGGTGAGGTCCCTCTCACCCACTTCACCCGCCCGGTCCGCGAGCTCATCACGCGGATCCGCCCGACCCGACCCGACTTGACTTGAACACTCCTCGCCCACCACGCACGCCGGTGGGCCTGGACCCGGGCGCGACCCGTACCCGAATACCCGGCAGCTCTGGGAGAGCTATCCTACGAGTGAATTCTGAGAGAGAGAGACGCAGGGGAGGGTAGAGTAGGTTTTTGCCTTCTGACCAAACTGTAAGTGTGCAGGCACAGAAGAGAAAAGAGAAGACAAGAAGAAGAAGAAGGACTGCGAGAAGAAGAAGAAGAAGAAAGCCACAGAGGAAAGAAAGAAAGAAGACGCACTGTAGCAAAAGCTACTTAAGTCGTCTGATTGAAAAATCAGACGACGCCTTGAAGAAAGAAAAGAAGAAGCAAGGAAGGAAAAGAAAGAAAGAAAAAGAAGAGGAGGATCACCACTGCCGCAGAGAAGAAAAAGAGAAAAGAGAAGACAAGAAGAAGAAGCAAAGAAGACTCTGCAGAAGAAAGAAGAAGAAAGAAAGAAGAAGAACAGAAGAGGAATAAGAAGAATAGAAGGAAGAAGACTGAAGAACCCAAGAGAAGAGCACAGAAGAGAAGAAGACAAAGACGAGAAAGAAGAGAGGAGAAGAAAAAGCCAACAAAATAAATCTCTCTCTCTCTCTCTTTTCACTTTTGTAATAGAAACTTTGTACTTCTAGAATACAATTTGCTCCCTGAGTTCGACCTGGGAAAACTTTTATTTTCCGAGTAACAAATTATATTAAACTGGTAACTGCTCCTCTATACTATACTACAACGAGATATTAAAACAATAGAGGATTGGCACCGAAGCAGTAAGCAACGGGTCCTACCCACTCCAGGACCTCTAAGGGCCCCACAAACCTCGTCGCAAGTTTCCCTTTCACCCCAAAATACTGCAGGCCCTTCATGGGCGAAACGCGAAGGAAGATGTGATCCCCAACCTCGAACTGCACCTCTTTGCGTTTCCGGTCAGCATAACTCTTCTGCCTTCTCTTGACAGTGCGGAGTCATCTGTGGATTTGCTTTATCACCTCCTGACTCTACCAGATCAGTCTGGGGCCAACCTCCCACTTGGTCCCCACCTCAACCCAACTCAAGGGTGCAGTACACCTTCGTCCGTACAGAGCCTTTTAAGGTGCCATGCCGATGCTCGAGTGATAACTGTTATTATATGCAAACTCTGCTAGGGGTAAGTGCTCCTCCCAAGAGTCCCTCCAGTCTACTACACAGGCGTGCAAAAGGTCCTCAAGTGTTTGTATAGTGTGCTTTGACTGTCCGTCTGTCTGGGGGTGGTATATAGTACTGAACCTCAACCGCGTCCCCAAAGCCTGCTGAAACTCAGCCCAAAACTGGGAAGTAAAATGGGTATCTCGGTCTGATACAATCTCACACGGAACTTCGTGCAGGCATACCACTACACGAATGTACCTCTCCACCAACTGTGTTGGTCCCAAAGTGACTCGGATCGGTAGGAAACGTGTCGTTTTCGTCAACCTGTCCACTATCGCCCAGACTGCATCATGTCCTCGCTGGGTAACAGGTAAGCCCACCACCAAGTCCATGGTGATGCTCTCCCACTTCCTCTCTAGCACAGGAAGTGGCTGAAAAGGCCCAATAGGCCTCTGGTGCTCGGCCTTCACCTGCTGGCACACCAAACACTACACGAACTCACCCACATCCCACTTCATCCCTCTTCACCAAAAGTCTCATCTCAGATCATGATACATCTTTGTGTTCTCGGGATGTATGGTGAAGCTGGACCCGTGCGCCTCCGTCAGGAGATCTCTTAAAAACTCCTCGTCCCTGGGAATGCACAAGCGTCCCCTCATGTGCAGCACCTCGCCTGTAAAAGAAAAGTCTCCTAGGTCCCCTGACAGCACTCTGTCTCGCGATGCCTGTAAGTATGGATCTATCATCTATCCTGCGATGATGCGGTCTATCAGCTCTGGTTGCGTCTGTCGGGTCACCGTCACTGCTCCACAATACCCCTGTGACTCTCAGGTTCGCCAACTGCCCAACTCCTCCATAAGTCTCCAACTCTGTGCCTGTAGACTGGCCAAGTGGGCGGGCGCCTTCCGGCTCAAGGCATCAGCCACCACGTTGGTCTTCCCTGGATGGTAGGAGATGCTGCAGTCATAGTCTTTCAGGAGCTCTAACCAACGTCTCTGTCTCATGTTAAGCTCCTTCTGATCGAACAAGTACCTGAGGCTCTTATGGTCCGTGAAAATCTCAAAGGTCTCATTGTAAAGGTAGTGCCTTCATGTCTTCAGTGCGAAGACAACAGTTGCCAGCTCTAAGTCATGGGTAGGGTAGCTATGCTCATGGGGCTTCAGTTGCTGCGAAGCGTAAGCGACAACGTGACCCCGCTGCATGAGCACACCCCCTAACCCTTGCAACGAAGCGTCTGTGTAAACTACAAAGCCGCCACTGCTGTCCGGGATGGTAAGCACAGAAGCCGAAGTCAGTCTCTCCTTCAACTCCTGAAAACATGTCTCGCACTCATCTATCCAGGAAAAGGGCACGTCCTTCCAAGTCAGTTGGGTCATAGGACGCGCAATTTGAGAGAATCCTTTGATAAACCGCTGATAGTAACCTGCCAGTCCCGAAAAGCTGTGTATCTCTGTCTCTGTACGTGGCCTCTCCCACCTGAGTACGGCCTCAACCTTGGCTGGGTCCACAGCCAATCCATCCCCTGAGATCATGTGGCCCAAGAAAGTCACCTGCCTCAACCAAAACTCGCACTTGCTGTACTTGCCATACAACCTGCGTCGCCTCAAAGTGTCTAGGATCATTCGTAGGTGTTGTCCGTGCTGTGCCTGATCCTGCGAGTAAACGAGCACGTCATCAATAAATACCACCACAAACTGGTCCAGATAAGATCTAAAAACCCGATTCATCAAATCCATAAAGGCAGCGGGGGCGTTGGTCGGCCCAAACGGCATGACCAAAAACTCGTAGTGTCCGTACCGGGTGCGGAAAGTTGTCTTGGAGATGTCGGTCTCCCTGATCCTCAACTGGTGGTAGCCTGATCTCAGATCTATCTTAAAGAATACCATCGCACCTCGCAACTAGTCAAACAGATCATCAATCCTCGGCAGCGGATACTTGTTCTTCATGGTGACCCTATTCAGCTGTCTGTAGTCAACACAAAAGCGCAGGGTACCATCCTTCTTCTTCACAAACAACACAGGGGCTCCCCACGAGGATGCATTGGGCCTCACAAAGCCCTTCTCCAACAGGTCCTGTAGCTGCGACTTGAGCGCTTGCAGCTCAAGTGGTGCCATCCGGTATGGTGCAGTAGAAATGGGGTTGGTCTCCGGTACCTGTGAGATCTCAAACTCGATCTCACGCTCGGGCGGTAGTCCTGGTAGCTCCTCTGGAAATACGTCAGGGTACTCACTAACCACCAAAATGCTCTGAAAGTCTGCCACGGGGCTAGGCTCCGCCACCACACAGGCTAGAAAGCCCTCACACCCCTGGCTCAAAAGTCTCGCTTCCCGAAGCACAGATATGCACCTGAAACCTTCGTCCACTGGCTGTCCGTGAAACTCAAAGGAAGGCATCTCCAGTATGGAGAAGACGATCTTCCTCCCGAAACAGTCCACCAAGGCGTGGTAAGAGAACAGCCATTCCATCCCCAGAATCACGCCAAAATCCTCCATCGGTATCACAATCAGGTCAGTGGGGAGACTGTGTCCCCCAATACTGACCTCACAGTCTGTGTAGACCTCCTCAGCTACAAACAGCTGACCTTCTGGACCTCTGATTACAAACAGATCCTCTAACAACACGCAGTCCTATCCCAAACTGATAACAAAACTCGCAGCGACAAAAGAGTGTGTGGCTCCAGAATAAAAAAGCACGTAAACTAATTTGCCAGAAATGGTAACCATACCTGCCACCACTGAACCGGATGCCTTGGCGTCTCTGTGTGTCAGGGCGTTGATACGCCCCTCAGCTCTCGGTGTAGAAGAAGCAGCCACACTTTGAGTCGGGCGAGTACCCGTTGGTCGGTACCCTCCTCGTGACTGCTGCCCTCCCCCACGCGCCTGGAAACCACAACCACCTGCTCAGCCTCCAAGGCTCGATGCGGGGAGCATTTGCTGCGCTCCAGCCCTAGACGGGCAGTCCCTCCTGATGTGGCCTGGCTAGCCACATTGGTAGCAGAGGGGACTCGACTCCCTCCTTCGGTAGGTCCCTGTTAATGACTGGGTGGGAGTTGAGTGCTGACAGCTGGCCCTTTTCGGGGGCCCCCAAAGGTCACTGATGGCCCTGCAAAATGAGACATCACTCTCGTGGGTGCTGCGTGCCTCCTCTCTCGTCGGCCCTATGAGTACTCTGCCTGGTAGGGCCTCTTCCGTCCGCTATCAGTGTCTCCCGTGGTCGGGTTGGTCTCCTCGTACGTCATGGATGCCTCTACCACTCTCGAGAAGGTGGGAAGCTTCAGGGGCTTGACATGCCCCCGAATAGCAGGCCGGAGCCCCTCAGTGAACTTCCACAGGCGCTCCTCCTCCGTAGCTATGGCTGTCGCAGCAAAACATGACAGCTCCAGGAAACTCTGCGATACGCGCTAACAGTCAACGTCCCCTGGCGGAGAGTGTGGAACTCTCTCCTCCTCTGGTCCCAGCAAGTTTGTAGGGAGTCTGCTCGCAGAAGAGGGTCACGAACTGGTCCCACGTTGGCTCTCCCCTCTCTTGGCCTCTGACTTCCCTCCACCATCTGTGTGCCGCACTCTCCAGCTGGTACGTGGCAAAGGCCATGCGGCACTCTGCAGGGGGCGAAGGGTGTCAAACACCTCGATTTGCTCCAGCTAGTCCTCTGCCTCAGACGGGTCCTCGTCCCCCTTGATAGAAGGGGGCTTTAGCTTCTAGAACTGTCCGAAAAGCTCATAGTGCAGCTGCAGCAGGGGATCGGGCACGCCTCCAGGTAGGGACGGCTCGTGTCAGAAGTGTCAGAGTGTGGTGGGGGCGGTGGAGGACCACCCCCTCCCCCTCCTACTCGTCCAGCGCTGCATCGGTCTCTCAGTCCCACAGAGGAGTCCCGCTCCACGTTCCCAAGGAGAGGCGCCCGTGGAGGCAGGTGGAGCTCCTCTCGTACTATATCCCTGATTAGCTAAGTGAGGTCCTGAGCCTGAATGCCCAGGAGAAGTGGCGGGTCAACTGGCACAGCGGGCCCGGCACGTCCTCCCCTTCGACCTCGTCCACGACCGCATCCGCGGCCTGCCTCAAGAACTCCACGATGAGGCATCTTCTGCAAGGAGACGCGAAAGACAGAACAAAAGAAGTCAACTCTAATGGACTTCAGCGAAAGGAACTCAGAACATATGTCAAGCGGTACGTTGTGGTGGTTACTCTAGTTATATGCAAGTGAATTGGTTATTCTCAAGCTAATTGGTTCGTTTCTCGGGACAACCTTGCTCTGATACCATCTTGTTACGACCCGATTCCTGAATCCCTACAGGACCCGAGATCGGCTCGACTCGACTAATCCCAAGACCTAGTAGTCCAACAAGAAATAACCGAAAAGTAGGAAAATAAACTACATTCACTATGCAAGGTAACGGACAGTAAAAGCGTATAAGTAATAAAGAAAGTAAAAGCGGCTAAATAGTAGATACCACCACAACAACAGGAAAGTAGAACAAAGGTATAGTAATAGGAACAGTAAACAAAGTCTGAAACTCACTAACAGAAAGGAAGTACAACAACAGTAAGAAACTACTCCTGGGCTTGATTGGGCCCAGCACCCTCTGCAGTCGGTAACTCGGGTTGCTCAACTCCTAGACCTGTAAAGGGTTATGAGAAAATGGAGTCAGCGAACGTTGAGTAGAGTGGTAACCAAACTATCTAAAGCAGTAAAAGCTAACAAATAAATTTATCTTTTCCAATTATTTTATTTTTCAAGTAATTCCTTTTCACCCATTGGTTTACTTCCAGATTTCTTTCTTGATCTCGCATGTTTCTCGTGGGAACGATCTTGATTGCAGTCTTTTCCGAAGAGTAGAAGGCAGACGTGGTGCTCTCCTGGCCGAGAGAGTCCCCCATGGTAATCCTTCACCCAGTCAACCACCTCGGGGGCACAGACAGACGTAGCGATCACTACGGCACGCGTGATAAGTGCATGGGTAGTGATGAGAACCTCATCATGAGCCATAACTAGCTCATTTTGACCCAATACAAAGGATAAAAGCTCCTATATATCTCAAGGAAAGGCTTAACTCAGAGAATTCTGAGTTTGAGAAGAAAACCAGTCATAAGGGGTAAAAGTGCAATTTTACCAGTATAATCTGCATACAGGGTAATTCTGGGCCCAAACACAGGTCAAAACAGCTTAATAAGAATAAAAGTGGGATGAGATGATCTAGCAAGGGCTACAGCACTTCCAAGGAACCAAATGATAATCTGTAACCCTAAAACAACCCACTTCAATTCACAAGGTTCGAGGCAAAGTAAAAATAGAATAAACCCTCTAAAATTCATAGAAAAATAATCTCTAGGGTTTAGAACCTTCAATTTGGCCTTTAGAACCCATTTTGACCTACATTGAGAACCATGCCCAATTAATAACTTAATTTGGGTTTTTGCGCAAATTGACCGGTCAAACAAGGTTTAATATGAAAATAAAATTCACCATCAGATTCCTTAGGTCCTAATTAGTCATGTATAAAAACTTGAGCCTAAGAAGAAACCTCCTTGACCGAATTTACACTTTGGTCCTCATATATTTACTCTTTGGCCCTCAACTTTTGAACCCTCGCATTTAGGCCCCTAACTCTCCTTCGTTCTTTGCAAACAGGTCCCTCCTGCAAAACCCTGCCAGCACCATGCTCCGGCGACCTTGCGCGGAGCATGGCGCCGCGCAGGGTGAGGTGGAGGACCTGGCAAGTGTACCGGGGGTGCCCTGCGTCGTCAGCCGTCGCAGGAGCACCCCCATGGTCATTGCAGCCCCCCATACCGGCCGTGCGAACGCACGGACGGTATGGGTTCGAATTCCGACCATGCTCCGGCGAGGGAGACACGTCGTCTCCCTCCGCCTTCCTCCCTGCTTCAACCCTATAAATACCCCCCGCCGCTCCACCGACGAAGGCAGCCTGGATCTGACGGAGAAAACCCCCAGCTTTCTTCTCTTCTTTCTCCGGCAGACGCTCACCAGCTCCGGCGACTTCCTCCCCCTCCACCTCTTCGCTCTGCCGCACGACCAGCAGCAGAGACCTCCTCCCCTGCTCTTCCCGCGCCACGCCGCACCCAGCTGGCGCCTCTCCAGCCCTCTGCTCGCCGCCGCTCCTCTCTCTGAGCATCATCTTCTCCGGCGACAGTCGATACGACTGTCGCCCTGTTCCTCCCCCTTCGTCCCTGCAGTTAAGCTAGACTTACTCCCCTTCTCCTCCTTTTTCTTTCCCCGCTTTCGATTTAGTCAATTAAGCCCTCTACCGACCCTGTTCACCCTCATCCTCTCCGCCTCCGACCACCCTCCGGCGAGCCGCTCCCATCACCTCAGCGACCCACACGGCTCGCCGACTACCGCAGAACCTCCGCCTTCTCACCCTGATCCTCTTCCGCCCCTCCACTTCCCACCAAACACCCTCTGCAGACCCACCGAACACACCCACTCCCTCGCTCACAGTCTGACCTAGGACGACCTAACAGCTCCATCTCGCCCCCTGCAGACCCCCTGACCACCTTCGCCGTGCCACGGCGAAGGTCCCCCGCCTGTCTGATCTGGCCGAGAGGCCGTGCCATTGGTTTCAGGTTCCAGGCCTTGACCGCCATTGGCGAGGAAGCTCGAAGCCTGCTCAAGGTTGCTCCAAGCCGAGATATCCCAGGTTGAATAGCCACGGCCAGCGCGGAAGAGTCTCGCGCACACACCCTGGCCCTCAATTGGAGCTGTGCGCCTCAACAGCCGATGCAATTGGGAGCACCATCCCTGCTGCAGGCGTGAGAGAATTGGGGTGGGACATTTAGTCCCACCTCGGAATCTCTCAAAGGCGCGCGGATGCATAAAGGCAAAAACTGCCTTATGCTGTTTGCCTCAGTTACCACGGGGTGAGGTCCCTCTCACCCGACCCGACCCGACTCGGCCTCGTCCGTGACCACGCTCCGCGGACCTGGCCCGACCCGATTAGACTGACCTGCACTCCTCGCCCACCACGCACGCCGGTGGGCCTGGACCCGGGCCTGATCCGAACCCGATTACCCGGTAGCGCTCTGGGAGAGCTTCCGATGAGTGATTTCAGAGAGAGAGATACGCGGGGGAGGGGGGTAGAGTAGGTTTTTGCCTTGACGAATAAACTCTGAAGTGTGCAGGCCAAGGAAGAAGAAGCAGACCCGCTGAAGAAGAAGGAGCTGCTGCACTGTAGCGAAGGCATTGTTAAGTCGTCTCAGCACTGGCGCAGACGACGGAAGGTCAGCAGCCAAAGAAGAAGAAGACCCGCTGAAGAAAAAGGAAGAGCAACAGCCATCGCGAAAGAAGAAAAAGAGAGGTCAAGGCAGGTGAAGACAGAGCAGAAGAAAGAGAAGCAAGAAGCAAGAAAAGAAGAAGACGATCTGACGAAAAAGAAAGAAAGGAAACAAGGAAGAACAGAAGAAGAAGAGCACGAGGGGAAAATCTGAAGAAAGCAGAAGAAGAAGAAGAAGAAGAAGAAGAACAGGAAGAGCCAAAGACAAAGAGGAAGAAAGAAGAAAAGAAGCAGAAGCCAATTTTTCATCTCTCTCTCTCTCTTTATTTTTGTAATAAAACTTGTATATCTCTAGAATACAACTTGTTCCCTGAGTTCGACCTCGGGAACTCTTTTATTTTTCCGAGTAAAAAAATTTTACATGAAACGTTGGTAACAACCGGCTTTACTACAACGACATAACACGAAACCGGTCGAAGACCTCGACGTTCATCATTTTGGCGCCGTTGCCGGGGAGCAACGGCTATTCTAGAGGTAAACATTCCTGTATCTTTTAATTTCTGATAATCTCCTCTCTTTTGTGCAGCTACAGGAACTCAAGAAGACAAGCAACCACTCCGAAGACAGGTAAATCTTTTCTCTCACTATTAACCCCTACACTCTAAAGAGAAAGAAAAGAAAAGAACAAGCAATATAGGGCTAACCTGTCTTCCATATTTAGTAACCATAAAAGTTGCATGTTTTCAACTTATTATTTCTGCACACTATCAAGGGTATTTAAGGGCTAACACATTCTTGCTTGAGCCCTAATTACCCAACAAAGAATTAACTGGACCAAGTAGAGCCAACCTAGGATCCAACACTAGGGATTTAGAGACACACTACTTAACTCAAGAATTGAGAAAACCAAATGAAGTGTGCCCAAGCCCTTGTCTGAAAATACCTATACAAGAAAAATCCTAAACAATTGGCTCTCTCTAAACACTTGAACCCTAAAAGACAGGACCTAAAAGCTCTTAAAGAAAACAATAGGTAAAGTTGACCCCTTGGGTTAACCAACCTTAAATTAGGTCACTCTTTGCACCTAAAAAGACTAAAGTTCAAGTGAAACCTTAAGCACCCTGATCTTAAAATTGGTAGACTTAAGAGGTCAAGATCCCCATTCTGGTCTACCTGGAACCGCAGTGACAAGAGAGGTCGGGTGGGGGAAACCCTGTAACCCGTGGGGACGCTCTACCGTGTAGGGGTCTTCGCGGGACTCTCCCTCTCTGGCTGCCCAGGTAATTCTCAGGTGGACGATCTTTCTGATCAAGGGGTCCATCTGCCCCGCACCTCTATAGTCACCCAACACATTTTTGGGTGTCTTGATTGGGTCCATCACCTTCTAAACTTACCTCTCCCAACTGTGCATGTACGGAAGGAGGTCTCTAAGACCACCCTTAAGACCTCCTTTAGAAATTCACTCTCGTCAAGGCCAAGCCTCGACGCCCGTGTTTGTGCAGCAACACCCTCACATTATTCTCTCTTCTGATTCAGAACCAAGTTCTTCTTCTTCCCCCATCATGGCTCAGCCAGTTGAGGAAGAAAATAATCTGGAACACCAGCTCCAGTGACTCAATGACCTCTTCCAAAACTTCGTACACCCACCACAGCGTCCTATGATGCGGGACCACTACAATCCTGCTGCGGTGGCAATTGAGCCTCGAGTTAGAATCCCGATTGGAGGACCTGATTCCGAACTAAAGCCCAACATGATTCACGCTATACCTAAATTCCATGGGCTTAATTCTGAAGATCCCTTCCAGCACATCAAACAGCTTAAGCATCTGGCCCACACTTTTGGATCAGATGCGCAAAATCGGGATATTCTTCTCATGAAGATGTTCTCCTTTTCTCTTATGGACAAGGCCGCCCATTGGTATCAAACTCAGACCCGGCCGATCAACACTTGGGAAGAACTTCAATCCGAGTTTTTGAAAAAGTTCTTTCCCGTTGGTCGGACCAACGCCTTGCGCCATCAGATTACACACTTTACTCAACAATCAGGAGAACCTCTCCATGAGGCATGGGATCGTTTTCAGGATCTCATGAGGAAGTGCCCCCATCACGGAGTTCCTAAATGGGAACAAGTCCAATCTTTTTACCAGGGACTCCGTGAGGACATCCGCCTTTTCGTCAATGCAACCTGCGGAGGAAACATCATGGGTCAACATGAAGACACCGTATGGGAGATTCTCGAAAACATGTGCGAGAACTCCATCAACAATGACTCCATGGGATTATTCGACAGGACGAATACCCGCGCAGCGACGAATCTTAAGGGAGCACATGAGACGCAGGGCCTGTCCGCATCAGTCGACCTGGAATTAATGGCCAGTCGATTGGACAAGGTCTCAATTATTGAAAAGAAGGTGGATGAGCTGACTCAGCACTTGCAGCGAGCCACCTCTGCGCATAACTCCTTTGCACAACCTCCTTCCACACAGGAGACTGTGCAAAACATCCTACACCGATCCTCCCCTGGGATGGATCCATATCCATCCCCATCTGATTCTTGGACTGGAAGATCATCCGATCCTTTCTTCACCAGCCGGGGGAACTCCATTCCACCTTTCCCTGATTCTCAGGAGGTTCCTCAGACCTGCGAGGACCTCAACGCCATCCAGAACGACCCATTCTCCAACACTTACAACCCTGGATGGCGAAACCATCCAAATTTTCAGTGGGCGGGAAATTCTCAAACCCGAAGACCACCTTTTCAGTCCCGTCCACAGCCCTCTCATCACTACCAGCCGCCTCAGCCTCGGCCCAACCCTACTTATCCATCAGGGCCAAATCAAGATCAAATGTCCTTAATCCTTCAGACTCTGGCTGACATTCAAAAATCGAATGCGGCCATTCAAAAACAGCACAAGGACGAGCTTACTGAAGTCAAAACTCAGCTGGCCCAGTTGGCAAATTCTCGCCAGCCAGGCACACTCCCTTCCCAACCCCTTCCTAACCCAAATAACGTGCCAACCCAGAAGCGCGTTATGAATCCAAATTTAGGCCACGCTCAATGGATTTATCAGGCCCCTACTGCCCCATCTCCAGACGAGATGGAAGCCTCTACTTCTCGTACGGGATTTCAGCAGCAGCCACCCCTCCTACCAAATCCAAACCAAAATCAGGCCGGATTAAATTCTGTAACAACACGTAGTGGTAAGACAACTCAGGACCCGCGTTATCCAAACCACTCCCAGCCTGATAATCATGACCCTAGGATAGTTATCCAAGGTACCGCTGTTCCAGACCCACAACCAGGACCTATCCTAGAGGAACCAACCAAGATCCCGTTTCCCGAGGCCCTGACCAAGGGAAAGAAGACCACCAAACCCGTGGCCCCTGAGGAGGACCTGGTCAAGCTCTTTGAGCAGGTCCACATAAACATCCCCTTGATGGATGCAATCCACCACGTACCAGCTTACGCACGATTTCTAAAGAATATATGTACACCCCAGCGTAAGCCGCGAACCAAGGGAGGGAGCCCAATTGTTCTGTCAGAGCAAGCCAGCTCTGTAATCCTTAGTAGACTCCCACCCAAGGCAAAAGATCCTGGAACTCCCCTGATCTCCTGTAAGATAGGTGGTACCCAATTTGACAGAGCATTGTTAGACTTAGGTGCATCTATAAATCTGATACCCACATCCTTACTTGACCATCTGGAAGAATCTGAGCTGAAACCAACTGAGGTGACATTACAATTAGCAGATCGATCTATAAAGTCACCAAAAGGGATTCTCGAGGATGTTATCGTGAGAGTGCGGGATTTCTATTTTCCAGTGGACTTTATAGTCTTAGACATGGATGCACCTGAGAACCCTAGGGATACACCAATCATTCTAGGGAGACCTTTCTTGGCTACTGCTAGAGCCAACATCAGCTGTGAGGAGGGCCAAATAGAGCTTAAGTTTGGAGATCAAGCACTGAAAATTGATATATTTAAGGCCCAACAAGGAATTAATTGCGGCGTCATCGAACAAATTTGTGACATCAAGACTTTGGTTGATGAATCATACCTCCAGAATGACTTGAGTATTCCTCATCAACCACAGAAGGATCTTGACCCGCAAATAGAGGAGTCAAATCCAGATGTGAACAACCCAGTAACTCCCACCCTTGAACCTCACATCTATACTGAACCACCCGCTGCTGCTGAAAACCCCATCCTCGAACTGAAACCCCTTCCTGCTCATTTGAAATACATCTTTTTGGGTTCTAATCAGACCCTTCCTGTGATCATCAATTCCAACCTCAATCCTGAACAGGAATCCCGTCTGATTGTTGTCCTCCAGCAACATCGCAGAGCCATCGGATGGACCCTCGATGATTTGACTGGAATAAGTCCCTCTTATTGTACTCATCATATCTATTCAGAAGAGGGCACACGACCTTCTCGTGAAATGCAGAGACGCTTAAACCCCAATCTGCAGGAGGTCGTGAAAAAGGAGATCATCAAGTGGTTAGATGCCGGGATCATCTACCCGATCTCCGATAGTCGTTGGGTGAGCCCGATTCAGGTCGTGCCTAAGAAGGCAGGACTCACCACTATAACGACTGAGACCGGAGAAATCATTCCTACCCGATTAGCCAACTCGTGGAGAGTCTGTATAGATTACCGTCGACTCAATTCCTCCACGAAGAAGGATCATTTCCCACTACCCTTCATTGATCAAATTCTCGAAAAACTAGCGGGAAATAGGTTCTTCTGCTTTCTTGACGGGTACTCCGGTTATAACCAGGTGGCAATCCATCCTGAGGACCAAGAAAAGACCACATTCACCTGCCCCTTCGGAACATACGCTTTCCGAAGGATGCCTTTTGGTCTTTGCAATGCACCCGCTACTTTTCAGCGATGCATGCTTGCCATATTCTCAGATATGGTAGGTGATTATCTGGAAGTCTTCATGGATGACTTTTCAGTTTTCGGAGCATCATTCGACGATTGCCTCCAGCACTTGGTCCAGATACTCAGGCGGTGCATCGACGTGAATTTGGTTCTTTCCTGGGAAAAGAGCCATTTCATGGTGCCTGAGGGAATTGTCCTGGGACACTCAATTTCGGAGAAAGGTATCCAAGTGGATCGAGCTAAGGTTAATCTGATTTCTCGCCTTCCTATGCCTAGCTCGATCAGGGACATCCGATCCTTTTTAGGGCATGTCGGTTTTTATCGACGATTTATCCCTGATTTTTCAAAAATCGCACGCCCTCTGACCACTCTTCTCTCCAAGGATGTTCCCTTCGAAATCTCCAAGGAATGCACTCAAGCATTTGAAATCCTGCGTGACCGAGTCACCCAAGCCCCGATCCTACAGTCCCCTGATTGGTCTCAACCCTTTGAGATCATGTGTGATGCATCCGACTTCGCTGTAGGAGTGGTTTTGGGGCAGAAAAATGACAAGAAACCTGTGGTCATTTACTACGCCAGCAAAACACTCGATGAGGCTCAGCGTAACTATACAGTTACTGAGAAAGAGCTGCTAGCTGTAGTATTTGCCCTAGAGAAATTCAGATCATACCTTCTGGGTTCCCATGTCATCATATACTCGGATCACACGGCTGTGAGGCATCTCCTTGCAAAGAAGGACGCGAAACCTCGATTGATCCGATGGATCTTGCTGTTGCAAGAATTTGACCTCGAGATTCGCGATAAAGCGGGAAAACAAAACGTGGTAGCTGATCACTTGTCCCGTCTTCCTTCTGAAATGATAGACCCTTCCGGACCCATCACTGAGCATTTTCCCGATGAGCACCTGCTGACTATTGGTACTAGCCTTCCATGGTTTGCTAATATTGTAAATTACTTGGCATCTCATCAGACCCCGTCCGATTGGCCGAAGGCCAAGAAAGACAAATTACGCTCCGATGCCAAGTATTACATTTGGGAAGACCCGTACCTCTTCCGCATAGGTGCCGATCAGATCATCCGGAGATGTATCCCGGAAGGGGAAGTCAACAATATCCTCTCTTTCTGCCATGACCAGGCATGCGGTGGCCATTTTGCCGGGCATAAAACCGCATCAAAAGTCCTCCAGTGCGGCTTTTACTGGCCCACACTGTTCAAAGACGCATACAGTCATTGCAAGGCATGCAGTCGTTGCCAGACTTTGGGCAACATGAGCCATCGCGACATGATGCCTATGCAACCGATTCTAGTATGCGAAATCTTTGATGTTTGGGGGATTGATTTTATGGGCCCCTTTCCTGTTTCGGATGGTTTCGAATACATTCTGTTGGCTGTGGACTACGTGTCCAAATGGATCGAAGCCATACCGACCCGAACCTGTGATCACAAAATCGTTCTCAAATTCATTCATCAACACATTTTCTCAAGGTTCGGGATTCCTCGTGCAATAATCTCTGATAGGGGGACCCATTTCACAAATGCTCAGTTTAGGTCACTAATGACCAAATACGGGGTGTCTCACCGAATCTCTACTCCTTACCACCCCCAAACTAATGGTCTAGCTGAGCTGTCGAATCGGGAGATCAAGAAAATCCTACAGGTCACTGTTCGACCTGACAGGAAGGACTGGTCGTCCCGACTTCCGGAAGCATTGTGGGCCTATAGGACCGCCCACAAGACCCAATTGGGCATGTCTCCCTTTAGATTGGTGTACGGAAAGGCATGCCACCTTCCCGTCGAACTGGAGCATAAAGCCTATTGGGCAGTACGGAACTGTAATCTAGATCTTTCCAAGGCTGGGACCCACAGAAAACTCCAAATCAGCGAGATCGATGAATTACGCACAGACGCGTACGAGAACTCGCAAATCTACAAGGAGCGGGTTAAAGCCTTCCACGACAAACACATCTCAAGAAAGATCTTCCATCCTGGTCAAAAGGTCCTACTCTTTGATGCCCGACTCAAACTCTTCCCAGGAAAACTGAGATCTAAGTGGGTCGGACCATATTTGGTCCGACAGGTTTTTGGAAATGGAGCAATCGAAATCAGTCCACTCAGCCACGATTCTGAACCTTTCATCGTGAATGGTCAAAGACTCAAGCCGTTCATTGATGTAACTTCTACTGATTTGGCTGAGGCATCTCATATCCTCCTTTCCCCTTGAGCTTATTGCGCCCAGCCGATGGCGTAAAACTCAGCGCTTAACGGGAGGCAGCCCGTCATTCTCTTTGAAAACCTGAAACTTGTTCTGACACCTTTCAGCACTCGAAGTTCACCCTGAACTGAGACCCCCTAGGTTACAATGAGGACATTGCAAATCTTAGGCATGGGGGGGTAGGAAAGTGCAAAAACTTGTAAGAAAAGGTTTCAAGCAAAAAAAAAAAAAAAAAAAAAAAAAAAAAAAAAAAAATTCACATATGCCAAAAATACCATAAAAATTAAAAAAATTTTTCGAAAAAGAATAAGAGGAAAAGAGGAGAAGAAAAATTTCGTGAGGGAGAGAAGAAACAAAATGAAAAAGGAGCACAAAATTATAAGAAAAGCTGATAGTCATTAGTAAGGAACTAAGGAATTAACCTAAGTTCTAGACCTCATTCAAGAAAATAACTGAAAAGTGCACAATGAGATTAGTAAGAATGCAAACCTTAGGCATTCTTGAATAGACTCTTAGTACTCATTAAGATCTGGACACTCCTCAAGAGGTTGAGGAAAATGAAAAGCTGAAGTATTAGGTCTAAGGCTTAGGGAGTATTCGGCCTCGTTAACTAATTTTTGGTTTACGGGACTCAGTAACCTAAGCACCCTAATCTCACACACAGCCTGGTTCAGTAAGCGTAAAAATCAGAATCACGCAGAAGCGTCGCAAAAATCTGAAAAGAACACCTAGAATAGGAATGGCCGATCAACACAAGTTGATTTGGACGAGTTCCCAGCGCGGAGAGGCGGGAAATCCCCTCGAAGATGCGTAACAAAATATCATCTCCTCGGTGCTTGTCTCTTAGGATATTTACATATCCTACGGGGGGCATGTAAGCACTCTGCTGGTTCAGATTCCATGGATGGCATTATCTCGAAGTGTCAATTGCCAGGGTCTGGATTCGGCCACGGAACACCATGGATGGGATTATCTCGAAATCTCAATAGCCAGGGTTCCGGGGGTTGCCATGGGCGGTGCTATCTCGAAGCATCGATCGCCAGGAACCCTTGAGGATTGATGATGGGAGCAAGGAATCTGATACAGACCGTGTTGAAAAGCCAATCCTAGACTAGAACTAAAAAGAAAAAGAGAGAGAAAACTCTCCAAACAGAAAAAACTTTCTATCTCTCTCTCTTACAAAACGCACTGCGAACTGAGCCAGGGCTAAAATCATTTCAAGCACGGGTGCTTTAACCACGAAGTCCAATAAACCTTAGGTTAGTTCTTGTGGGCCTTAAAAACCTTTGCTAAAAGACTGAGGCTAAGGCTAGACAGATTTGGATCTTGATTGGTACTAGAGTATCTTTTAGGCCTATGGTCAGCATTCTAACCTAATCTATGCTCAAATAAAAAAGCACTTATCTAAAACCATTGAAAACTTCATGGTCTAGAACAAGGGTTGAAACCTTAAGTTTTTTTTGCTAAGGGACTAGCAAAAGCTAGGCATGGGGGTATGATGAGAACCTCATCATGAGCCATAACTAGCTCATTTTGACCCAATACAAAGGATAAAAGCTCCTATATATCTCAAGGAAAGGCTTAACTCAGAGAATTCTGAGTTTGAGAAGAAAACCAGTCATAAGGGGTAAAAGTGCAATTTTACCAGTATAATCTGCATACAGGGTAATTCTGGGCCCAAACACAGGTCAAAACAGCTTAATAAGAATAAAAGTGGGATGAGATGATCTAGCAAGGGCTACAGCACTTCCAAGGAACCAAATGATAATCTGTAACCCTAAAACAACCCACTTCAATTCACAAGGTTCGAGGCAAAGTAAAAATAGAATAAACCCTCTAAAATTCATAGAAAAATAATCTCTAGGGTTTAGAACCTTCAATTTGGCCTTTAGAACCCATTTTGACCTACATTGAGAACCATGCCCAATTAATAACTTAATTTGGGTTTTTGCGCAAATTGACCGGTCAAACAAGGTTTAATATGAAAATAAAATTCACCATCAGATTCCTTAGGTCCTAATTAGTCATGTATAAAAACTTGAGCCTAAGAAGAAACCTCCTTGACCGAATTTACACTTTGGTCCTCATATATTTACTCTTTGGCCCTCAACTTTTGAACCCTCGCATTTAGGCCCCTAACTCTCCTTCGTTCTTTGCAAACAGGTCCCTCCTGCAAAACCCTGCCAGCACCATGCTCCGGCGACCTTGCGCGGAGCATGGCGCCGCGCAGGGTGAGGTGGAGGACCTGGCAAGTGTACCGGGGGTGCCCTGCGTCGTCAGCCGTCGCAGGAGCACCCCCATGGTCATTGCAGCCCCCCATACCGGCCGTGCGAACGCACGGACGGTATGGGTTCGAATTCCGACCATGCTCCGGCGAGGGAGACACGTCGTCTCCCTCCGCCTTCCTCCCTGCTTCAACCCTATAAATACCCCCCGCCGCTCCACCGACGAAGGCAGCCTGGATCTGACGGAGAAAACCCCCAGCTTTCTTCTCTTCTTTCTCCGGCAGACGCTCACCAGCTCCGGCGACTTCCTCCCCCTCCACCTCTTCGCTCTGCCGCACGACCAGCAGCAGAGACCTCCTCCCCTGCTCTTCCCGCGCCACGCCGCACCCAGCTGGCGCCTCTCCAGCCCTCTGCTCGCCGCCGCTCCTCTCTCTGAGCATCATCTTCTCCGGCGACAGTCGATACGACTGTCGCCCTGTTCCTCCCCCTTCGTCCCTGCAGTTAAGCTAGACTTACTCCCCTTCTCCTCCTTTTTCTTTCCCCGCTTTCGATTTAGTCAATTAAGCCCTCTACCGACCCTGTTCACCCTCATCCTCTCCGCCTCCGACCACCCTCCGGCGAGCCGCTCCCATCACCTCAGCGACCCACACGGCTCGCCGACTACCGCAGAACCTCCGCCTTCTCACCCTGATCCTCTTCCGCCCCTCCACTTCCCACCAAACACCCTCTGCAGACCCACCGAACACACCCACTCCCTCGCTCACAGTCTGACCTAGGACGACCTAACAGCTCCATCTCGCCCCCTGCAGACCCCCTGACCACCTTCGCCGTGCCACGGCGAAGGTCCCCCGCCTGTCTGATCTGGCCGAGAGGCCGTGCCATTGGTTTCAGGTTCCAGGCCTTGACCGCCATTGGCGAGGAAGCTCGAAGCCTGCTCAAGGTTGCTCCAAGCCGAGATATCCCAGGTTGAATAGCCACGGCCAGCGCGGAAGAGTCTCGCGCACACACCCTGGCCCTCAATTGGAGCTGTGCGCCTCAACAGCCGATGCAATTGGGAGCACCATCCCTGCTGCAGGCGTGAGAGAATTGGGGTGGGACATTTAGTCCCACCTCGGAATCTCTCAAAGGCGCGCGGATGCATAAAGGCAAAAACTGCCTTATGCTGTTTGCCTCAGTTACCACGGGGTGAGGTCCCTCTCACCCGACCCGACCCGACTCGGCCTCGTCCGTGACCACGCTCCGCGGACCTGGCCCGACCCGATTAGACTGACCTGCACTCCTCGCCCACCACGCACGCCGGTGGGCCTGGACCCGGGCCTGATCCGAACCCGATTACCCGGTAGCGCTCTGGGAGAGCTTCCGATGAGTGATTTCAGAGAGAGAGATACGCGGGGGAGGGGGGTAGAGTAGGTTTTTGCCTTGACGAATAAACTCTGAAGTGTGCAGGCCAAGGAAGAAGAAGCAGACCCGCTGAAGAAGAAGGAGCTGCTGCACTGTAGCGAAGGCATTGTTAAGTCGTCTCAGCACTGGCGCAGACGACGGAAGGTCAGCAGCCAAAGAAGAAGAAGACCCGCTGAAGAAAAAGGAAGAGCAACAGCCATCGCGAAAGAAGAAAAAGAGAGGTCAAGGCAGGTGAAGACAGAGCAGAAGAAAGAGAAGCAAGAAGCAAGAAAAGAAGAAGACGATCTGACGAAAAAGAAAGAAAGGAAACAAGGAAGAACAGAAGAAGAAGAGCACGAGGGGAAAATCTGAAGAAAGCAGAAGAAGAAGAAGAAGAAGAAGAAGAACAGGAAGAGCCAAAGACAAAGAGGAAGAAAGAAGAAAAGAAGCAGAAGCCAAATTTTCATCTCTCTCTCTCTCTTTATTTTTGTAATAAAACTTGTATATCTCTAGAATACAACTTGCTCCCTGAGTTCGACCTCGGGAACTCTTTTATTTTTCCGAGTAAAAAAATTTTACATGAAACGTTGGTAACAACCGGCTTTACTACAACGACATAACACGAAACCGGTCGAAGACCTCGACGTTCATCAGGTAGCTACCCCGCACTGGCACGCGGTCAGTCGTTTACGCTAGCGGTACGCCCAAAGTACATCACGAAACAGTATAGGCCTAGCCCTCTCAGAAACAGGGGTCCAGCCCCTCAGAACCAAACAGGGGTCTCGCCCCTCCACAGTTCGTGCACCCTCGTCTGACGACCCCAGTTTGCCCAGTGGACCTAACAAGTCGATGTAGGGTGGCTAGCTGAACCTTGGGCCCCGTGGGGTGGTTAGCTCCCTCCCTACACTAGTAGCTCTCCCTGGTACCGTGTAGACGAGGGCCAACAGAAGTTGGTGTAGAGTGGCCAATCCTAACCCCGGGTCCCAAACCAAGGGCGGCTAGCTCTACTCTACACTAAAAAGGGGACAGTCGCTCTCCTTGGTACCACGTAATCAAGAGCCAGCACACTTCCCATCCACATTTCTAGACCTTTCCATTCATTCATAGGATCTCTACTCCTAACTCCCCGTAGGGTTCATGCTCATATGCACCATATTATTCCATGCCAGGTTTCATCATTCATAATTCCATTCTCGTATTATACACAAGTAGCTCGTATTTCCACAATTTAACATATGCAACAAGTGATATCACAGGTAACTGTTTAGCTATCTCAGGCATTTCATATTCTAATAGGCAGCTCGTATTTATTAACAGGCAATTGTTTACAATTCAGCTCATTCATTTATGACTGCAATCTCAATCACGCATACGAATAGTATAATTATTTCTCATCCTAGGATTCATGCCACATCCTAGGTTTCTAGTTATCTAATTATCATGACTGCATTCATGTTTTATAAATAGAACAGGGGGAAACCACTTTACCAGATAATCCTGGAGTATTGGGGGCTCGAATTGTTGACTCACGTGCTTCTGCAAGCCTCAGACACGTAACAGGTCGAAGTCCTATACCAAGGAACATATCACAACGGAACGTTCAAAATAGCATATAAAGATTTTTAACATGTAGACGAACTCACAAGGAAACCACAGATATTTCGTTTGCGTAAAATGGATCCCGATCGGACACTAAACGGGTTAAAAACAAGTCTGCAAACTCAAATCAGACGTCTGGAACCAAGTCCAGACGTCTTAAAAGTCACCAAAGTCTCACCTCAAGTTTCTGCATCGATCTCAGATGTCCAGGACTCCTACTCGACCGTCTAGACTCAGCTCCAGACGTTTGACCTATCCTCTAGTCGTCTGGGAATGCCTCCATTCATCTGGTAAGCTGTCCAGACATCCGAAAAGCGTGGGAGGGCATGCCGTGCGCCTTCCCAAAACTGCTTCTGCACACGAAAGAGTAGCATAACCCTTTTTAGGACAACAAATTGTCTCTGCGATGCGGCCTGTATGGCCATAACCACGAGAAGGACGTACCTGCACGAATACCCACTTTCAGACGTCCGGCTCGTTGTCTGGAAGGCACTTCGGACGTCTGATACTAGAAAAACTCCAGTATCAGAACACTTTCCCGCTCCTCTCGCCTCGCTTTGCTGCAGCTCCTCCCTCTCAGCTACAGCTTCGGCTGCTGCAGGATGTCGGGGATGACGCCCCAACGCTCTCCTCCTCTCCCACAGGTCGCGGTGGCCATGCACACTCCTACGAGCCTCCCCGAACTTGCGACCTTGACCTCCTTCTCTTCACGCCGCTCCTCCTCCTCGCTCTTGCTCCCTCTCTCTCGCTTGTCTCTCTCACGGCAGTGGAGAGGAAGGATGGTGGTGGTGGTGGAGTGGAGAGGAGAGGAAGGGGGAGAGGGCTCTTATAGGCAAAGGGTTAGGGTTCAGTGAGGGGGGGAAGGACAGCGAAGGGGAGAGAAGGAAAAGGTCAGTGCGTTGGCTACGCACAGAACCAACATCGCGTACAGACTTTTCAATTTCCAGACGTCTGTGAAGGGGTCTAGAGATCTGGCCAAACGTCTGACTGACAGTTTAGACATCTTAAAAGGATCAAAATAGAATGGGTCTTTACACTTGCTGGCACACCAAACACTGCTGTACAAACTCACCAACATCCCTCTTCATCCCTCTCCACCAAAAGTCGCGTCTCAGATCATGATACATCTTTGTGTTCCCAGGATGTGTGGTGAACCTGGACCTGTGCACCTAAGCCAGGAGCTCTCTTAATAACTCCTCGTCCTTAGGAACACATAAGCATCCCCTCATGTGCAGTATATTGTCTGTAAAGGAAAAGTCTCCTGGGTCTCCTGTCAACACCCTGTCCTGCAGTGTCTCTAATTACGGATTTGTCATCTGTCCTGCGATGATGCAGTCTATCAGCTTTGGTCGTGTCTGCTACGTCATTGTCACTGTCCCATAATACCCCTGTGACTCCCGGGGTCGCCAACTGCCCAACTCCTCCATAAGTCTCCAACTCTGTGCTTATAGAGTAGATAAGTGGGCGGGCACCATCCGGCTAAAGGCGTTAGCCACCCCATTGGCCTTCCCTAGATGATAGGAGATGCTATAGTTGTAGTTCTTCAGGAACTCTAACCAACGTCTCTGTCTCGTGTTGAGCTCCTTCTGGTCAAACAAGTACCTAAGGCTCTTATGATCCGTGAAAATCTCAAAAGTCTCATCGAAAAGGTAGTGCCTCCATGTCTTCAGCGCGAAGACAACAATTGCTAGCTCTGAGCCATGGTTAGCGTAGCTATGCTTATGGGGCTTCAGTTGCCACGAAGCGTAAACGACAACGTGACCCCACTGCATGAGCACACCCCCTAACCCCTGCAACGAAGCGTCTATGTAAACCATAAAACCGCCACTGCCGTCGGGGATGGTAAGCACAGGAGCTGAAGTCAGTCTCCTTCAACTCCTGAAAACATGCCTCGCACTCATCTGTCCAGGCAAAGGGCCCGTCCTTCCGAGTCAGTTGTGTCATAGGACGCGCAATTTGAGAGAATCCTCTGATGAACCGCCGATAGTAACCTGCCAGTCCCAAAAAGCTACGTATCTCTGTCACTGTACATGGCCTCTCCCACTTGAGTACGGCCTCAACCTTGGCTGGGTCCATAGCCAAACCATCCCTTGAGATCACGTGGCCTAAGAAAGTTACCTGCCTCAACCAAAACTCGCACTTGCTGTACTTGGCATACAGCCTGCATCGCCTCAAAGTGTCCAGGATTATCCGTAAATGCTATCCGTGCTACGCTTGATCCCGCGAGTAAACAAGTACGTCGTCGATGAACACCACCACAAACTGGTCCAAGTACAGTCTGAAAACCCGGTTCATCAAATCCATAAAAGCAGCAGGGGCAAACGGCATGACCAAGAACTCGTAGTGCCCATACCGGATATGAAAAACTGTCTTGGAGACGTTGGTCTCCCAGATCCTCAACTGGTGGTAGCTTGACCTCAGATATATCTTGGAGAACACTGTGGCGTCTCGCAACAGGTCGAAGAGTTCGTCAATCCTCGGCAGTGGATACTTGTTCTTGATGGTGACCCTATTCAGCTGTTGGAAGTCGACACAAAGTCGCAGGGTACCATCCTTCTTCTTCACAAACAGCACAGGGGTTCCCCACGGGGACGCACTGGGCCTCATAAAGCCCTTCTCCAACAGGTCCTGTAGCTGAAACTTGAGCTCTCGCAACTCAAGCAGTGCCATCCGGTATGGTGCAGTAGAAATGGGGCTGGTCCCCGATACCAGTGAGATCTCAAACTCGATCTCGTGCTCGGACGGAAGTTCTGGTAGCTCCTTTGGAAAAACGTCGGGGTACTTGTAAACCATCGGTATACTCTGAAAGTCAGCCACGGGGCTAGGCTCTGCCACTACATAGGCCAAAAAGCCCTCACACCCCTGGCTCAAAAGCCTCGCTGCCCGAAGCGCAGAGATACATCTGAAACCTCCATCCACTGGCTGTCCGTGAAACTCAAAGGGAGGCAACTCCGGTATGGAGAAGACGATCTTCCTCCCGAAATAGTCCACTAGGGCGTGATAGGTGGACAGTCAGTCTATCCCTAGGATCACGCCAAAATCTTCCATCGGTATCACAATTAGGTCAGCGGGAAGGCTGTGTCCCGCTATACTGACCTCGCAGTCCGTGTAGACCTCCTTAGCTACAAACAACTGGCCACTTGACCCTCTGATCACAGACGGATCCTCTAACAGTACACTGCCCTGCCACAAACTGACGACAAAACTCGCAGCAACAAAAGAGTGTGTGGCACCGGAATAAAAAAGTACGTACACTAATCTGCCAAAAACGGTAACCATACCTGCTACCATTGAACTCGAAACCCGGGTGTCTCTGTGTCAGGGAGTTGATACGCCCCTCAGTCCTTGGTGCATACGAAGCAACTACAGTTTGGGTTAGGAGAGCAGTCGTTGGCCGGTACCCTCCTCGTGACTGCTGCCCTCCCCCACGCGCTTGGGGACCACGACCACCAGCTCGGCCTCCAGTGCTCGATGAGGGAAGCATCTGTTGTGCTCCGGCCCTAGATGGGCAGTCCCTCCTGATGTGGCCCGGCTGGCCACACTGGTAGCAGAGGGGGACACGACCTCCTCCCTCAGTAGGTCCCTACTGGTGGTTGGGTGGGGGTCCGGTGCTAGCAGCTGGCCCCTGTCTGGGGCCCTAAAGGCCACTGATGGCCCCGTAAAATGAGACGGCTCTCCTGCGGGTGCCATGTGCCACCTCTCCCGACGGCCCTAAGAGTACTCTGGCTGATAGGGCCTCTTCCGTCCACTGTCGGTGTCTCGTGCGGTCGGGTTGGTCTCCTCGTAGGTCATGGCTGCCTCATCCACTCGTGAGAAGTTGGGCAGCTTCAAGGGTTTGACATACCCCTGAATAGCAGGTCAGAGCCCCTCAGTAAACCTCCACAAGCGGTCCTCCGTAAACACGGCTGTCAAGCAAAACGTGATAGCTCGTTCCCTTCCTGTTCATGCTCGGAAGTGTCAGAGTGCGGTGGGGGCGGTGGAGGACCACCCCCTCCCCTTCTTGCTCGTCCAACTCTGCGGCGGTCTCTTTGTCCCACCGAGGACTCCCCCTCCACGTCCTCAGGGAGAAGTGCCCGTGGAGGCTGGTGGAGCTCCTCTCGCACAATGTCCCTGATCAGCTGGGCAAGATCCTAGGCTTGAACGCCCGGGAGAAGAGGTGGGCCAACTGGTACCTCAGGCCCGGTGTGTTCGCCCCTTCGACCTCGTCCATGGTCACCCTGACGAGGCATCTCCTGTAAGGAAACGCGAAAGACAGAACAAGAGGTCAACGATACCGAATTTCTTCAAGAAAAGACTCGGAACGAATATCAAGGTGACACGTTGTGGTGGCTATCCTAGTTATATGCATGTGAATGGTTATTTTCAAGTCAATTGGTTCATTTCTCAGGACGATCTTGCTCTGATACCATCTTGTTACGACCTGAATCCCGGATCCCTACAGGACCCGAGACCGGCTCGCCTCGACTAATCCCAAGACCCGGTCATCCAACAAGAAATAACCAAAAAGCAGGAAAGTAAACCACATTCACATATGCAATATAATTAAGCAGAAGAAACGTACAAGCAGTAAAGGAAAAATAAATCTACTGTTTCAGTACATACTACCACAACAATAATAACAACGGAAAGCGGAAGTAAATAGTAGAAACAGAACAGTAACTGACGGTCCAATACTTACTACAACAGTAAAGGAATGAAAAGGAAGTGCTGAAAAACTATGGCTGGCCTCGACTGGGCCCAGCACCCTCTGCAGCTGGAAGCTCGGGCTGCTCAACTCCTGGTCCTGAACAGTGTTATGAAAAGACGGAGTCAGCGAACGCTGAGTAGAGTGGTATCTATATTATCTAAAAACAG
Organism: Thalassia testudinum; assembly: GCA_037157565.1. Classification (NCBI taxonomy): domain Eukaryota; kingdom Viridiplantae; phylum Streptophyta; class Magnoliopsida; order Alismatales; family Hydrocharitaceae; genus Thalassia; species Thalassia testudinum. The sequence goes on from JAZHRO010000059.1 coordinate 20,874,878, forward strand.
TAAAAGCAATAGGCTTAATTCTCTTTTCTATTTATCTATTTTATATGTATTTCCTTTTCACCCATTTTTCTCAAACATCCAGATATTCTTGATCTTGCATGTTCCTCGTGGGAACGATCTTAATAGCAGTCTTTTCCGCAGAGTAGAAGGTACACGTGGTGGTCTCCTGGCCGGGAGAGTCCCCCATGGTAGTCCTACGCCCAGTCAACCACCTCGAGGTCACTGTCAAGACGTAGCGGTGACTACGGCACGCGTGATAAGCGCACGGGTAGCTACCCCGCACTGACACGCGATCAGTCGTTTCCACTAGCGGGTACGCCCAATGCACAGCACAGAACAGTATTGGGCCTTGCCCTCTCAGAACAGGGGTCTCGCCCCTCAGAGCCAAACAGGGGTCTCGCCCCTCCACAGTCCGTGCACCTTCGTCTGACTACCCCGGTTTGCCCAGAGGACCTAACAAGTCGATGTAGGGTGGCTAGTTGAACCCCGGGCCCCGTGGGGTGGCTAGCTCCTTCCCTACACTAGTAGCTCGCCTCGGTACCACGTACACGAGGGCCAATAGGAGTCGGTGTTGAGTGGCTAATTCTAACCCTACGTCTCAACCCAAGAGAGGCTAGCTCCGCTCTACACAAAATGGGACAGTTGCTCTCCTTGGTACCATGTACTCAAGGGCCAGCACACTTCCCGTCTACATTCCAAGTTTCCGTCTAACCATAGGAGTTCTACTCCTAATTTCCCATAGGGTTCATGCTCATGTTCATCTCATTTATTTTGAACCAGATTTCACCTTTCACAATTATTTCTCATCCATATACAGCTAGCTCGTGTATCCATAATTCGATACATGCAATTGGTGATTTCATAGGTAATTGTTTATTAATTACCGGTAGCTCATATTCTAACAGACAACTCACAATTGTAATACAGGCAATTGCTAGCAGTTTATCTCAATCATGCATGCAAGTACGTTATACAACACAAATGGTTCATTCATTTCTCTATCCTAGGGTTCATGCCACATCCTAAGGTTTCATTTGGCTATTTCCACAAGTACATTCTTATTTAAATATCATTAACAGAATTAACCACTCCACCAGGCAATGCAGGAGTAATGGAGGCTCAACTAGCAGATCCAGGCGTCTCTGCGAGCCCCAAACATGTAGCAAGCTAGAACCTTATACTAGGGAATACATCATAAAAAGAGAGTTCAGAACAGTGTAGAAAGGACTTTAGTACGTAGAGGAACTCGCGAGGAAAGTACAGGTATTTCGTTTGCGTAAAATGGACCCCGATTGGACACCAAACGAGTCAAAAATGTGCCTACTATTCAAATTAGACGTCTGGGAATAATCCCAGATGTCTTAAAAGGTGCCAGATCTTTATCTTAAGTCCCTGTGGTATCCTTAGACGTCCAGACCTCCTTTGCAATCGTCTGAAGGTAGTTCTAGACGTCGGACAAAGCCTCCGGTGGTCTGGACGCACCTCCGGACGTTTGGTGATGTGATCAGACGTCCAAAAGCGCTGTCGTCCACGCTCCTTCCCAAGGCTGCACTTGCGTACGACAACGCAGGCGGGATCAGCCGACATACACCCCTGCGCTGCGATATGCATGGCGCAGGGAGATGAGTACTTGGCGATAAATGAGCTTTCAGATGTCTGGCCTTAGCTCCAGATGTCTAGGTATCCCGTCCGTCGTCTGGACTCCACTCCAGACATTTGATATCGGAAAATTTGCAGTATCAGGAACTTTTTGCAGCTCTCTCCGCTTGCTCCGCCTCGCGCCGCCGCAGCTCCAGTCGCTGCAGAGGGCCGGGAGGTCGCCTCCCGTAGCTCCCTCTTCCACTTGCACATGCCCGCAGTGGCTGCGTGAGCTCCGTCATGCTTCCACCGAAGCTCCTCCAACCTCGGCCTCCTCCTCCTTCCGTGCTCTCCTCCTCGCTCTCCTCCTCTCGCCACTCCCGCACAGCTCTGAAGGTGGTGATGGCCGGTGTGTGGAGTGGAGAGGAGAGGGGAGGGGTTTATTTAGAAGGTGTGGGGTTAGGGTTTGGGGAGGAAAGAAGAAGGGAGAGAGAAGAGGAGGGTTTTACGCGTCGCCCGCACACAGAGCACAGTGTGCAGTACAAAAGTTTCATTTTCAGACGTCCGGGAACGGGTCTAAACGTCTGGACAGACGTCTGACTCCAGACGTCTTAAAAGGCTAAAAGTGTGACGGGTCATTATATCATAACAAACTTAAAGGAAGTTTCATCCCTGAAACTTGAGCTAGTTAGGGTACGGAAAAAGGAACATAAAACGCATAAGAAACTTAAAGAGGATCGAAGTAGGTCTGAAAAGACGTACCCTCAAAAAGCTCTGGGTACCGCTTTCGCATCGCCGCCTCGGGCTCCTCTTCGTACCGCTGGCTTCTCTATAGGACCTTCACCAGTGGTACCTTGCTTCCGTCTCAGACTCCGGATGGCTCTGTCTAGTATCTGCACTGGTCTCTCGGGGTAGGTCAGGTTGTCACCCACCTCGACGCTCTCGTGGCTCAGAACGTGACTAGGATCGACGATGTACTTCCTGAGGTTGGACATGTGGAACACGTCGTGCACTCCGGAAAGCTGGGGAGGAAGGGCAAGCCGGTAAGCAACGGGTCCTACCTACTCCAGGACCTCAAAGGGCCCCACAAACCTCGGCGCAAGCTTCCTTTTCACCCCAAAACACTGCAGGCCCTTCATGGGAGAAACATGGAGAAAGACGTAATCCCCAACCTCGAACTGCACCTCTCTGCGTTTCCGGTCAGCGTAACTCTTTTTCCTGCTCCTGACAGTGCAGAGTTGTCTGTGAATCTGCTCTATCACCTTCTGACTCTACCAGATCAGCCTGGGGCCAACCTCTCACTTGGTCCCCACCTCGACCCAACTCATGGGTGCAGTACACCTCCGTCCGTATAGAGCCTCATAAGGTGCCATGCCGATGCTCGAGTGGTAACTGTTATTATATGCAAACTCGGCCAGGGGTAAATGCTCCTCCCAGGAGCCTCTCCAGTCTAGTACACAGGAGCGTAAAAGGTTCTTAAGTGTCTGTATGGTGCGCTCTGATTGTCTGTTTGTCTGGGGGTGGTAAGCGGTACTGAACCTCAAATGTGTCCCCAAAGCCTGCTGAAACTCAACCCAGAACTAGGAAGTAAAACAGGTATCCCTGTCGGATACAATCTCATGCGGAACTCTGTGCAGGTGTACCACATTGCGAATGTACCTCTCTGCCAACTGTGCTGGTCCCAGGGTGACTCGGATCGGTAGAAAATGCGTCGTCTTTGTCAACCTGTCTACTATCACCCAGACCGCGTCGTGTCCTTGCTGGGTAATCGGCAGACCCACCACCAAGTCCATGGTGATGCTCTCCCACTTCCACTCTGGCATAGGAAGTGGCTGCAATGTCCCTACAGGCCTCTGGTGCTTGGCCTTCACCTGCTGGCACACCAAACACTACTGCACAAACTCACCAACATCTCGCTTCATCCCTCTCCACTAAACGTCGCGTCTCAGATCATGATACATCTTTATGTTCCCAGGATATATGGTGAACCTGGACCCATGTGCCTCAGCCAGGAGCTCTCTCAGTAACTCCTCGTCCCTAGGAATGCATAAGTGTCCCCTCATGCGCAGTATCTCGTATGTAAAGGAAAAGTCTCCTGGGTCTCCTGTCAACACCCTGTCCCGCAGCGTCTGTAAGTATGAATTTGTCATCTGTCCCACGATGATGCGGTCTATCAGCTTTGGTCGCTTCTGCCACGTCACTGTCACTGTCCCACAATACCCCTATGACTCCCGAGGTCGCCAACTGCCCAACTCCTCCATAAGTCTCCAACTCTGTGCCTGCAGACTGGCCTAGTGGGCGGGCGCCTTCTGGCTCAAGGCGTCAGCCACCACATTGGCCTTTCTTGGATGATAGGAGATGCTGCAGTCGTAGTCCTTCAGGAGCTCTAACCAACGTCTCTGTCTCATGTTGAGCTCCTTCTGGTCAAACAAGTACCTGAGGCTCTTATGATCCGTGAAAATCTCAAAAGTCTCACTGTAAAGGCAGTGCCTCCATGTCTTCAGCGCGAAGACGACAGCTGCCAGCTCTAAGTCATGGGTAGGGTAGCTATGCTCAGGGGGCTTCACTTGCCACGAAGCGTAAGCGACAACGTGACCCCGCTATATGAGCACACCCCCTAACCCCTGCAATGAAGCATCTATGTAAACCACAAAACCGCCACTGCCGTCCGAAATGGTAAGCACAGGAGCTGAAGTCAGTCGCTCCTTTAACTCCTGAAAACATGCCTCGTACTCATCTGTCCAGGCAAAGGGCACGTCCTTTCGAGTCAGTTGTGTCACAGGACGCGCAATCTGAGAGAATCCTCTGATGAACCGCTGATAGTAACCTGCCAGTCCCAAAAAGCTGCGTATCTCTGTCACTGTACGTGGCCTCTCCCACCTGAGTACGACCTCAACCTTGGCTGGGTCCATAGCCAAACCATCCCCTGAGATCACATGGCCTAAGAAAGTCACCTGCCTCAACCAAAACTCGCACTTGCTGTACTTGGCATATAGCTTGCATCGCCTCAAAGTGTCTAGGATCATCCGTAAATGTTGTCCGTGCTGTGCCTGATCCCATGAGTAAACAAGTATGTCGTCGATGAACACCACCACAAACTAGTCCAAGTACGGTATGAAAACCCGGTTCATCAAATCCATAAAAGCAGCGGGGCATTGGTCAACCCAAACGGCATGACCAAGAACTCGTAGTGCCCGTACCGGGTACGAAAAGCTGTCTTGGTGACGTCGGTCTCCCTGATCCTCAATTGGTGGTAGCTCGACTTTAGATCTATCTTAGAGAACACTGTGGCATCTCGCAACTAGTCGAAGAGGTCGTCAATCCTCGCCAGCGGATACTTGTTCTTGATGGTGACCCTATTCAGCTGTCGGTAGTCGACACAAAGTCGTAGGGTACCATCCTTCTTCTTCACAAACAACACAGGGGCTCCCCACGGGACGCACTGGGCCTCACAAAGCCCTTCTCCAACAGGTCTTGTAGCTGTGACTTGAGCTCTCGCAGCTCAAGCGGTGCCATCCGGTACGGTGCAGAAGAAATGAGGCTGGTCCCCTGCACCAGTGAGATCTTAAACTTGATCTCGCGCTCGGATGGTAGTCCTAGTAGCTCCTCTGGAAAAACGTTGGGGTACTCTCAAACCACAGGTATACTCTAAAAGTCATCCACGGGGCTAGGCTCTGCCACTACACAGACCAAAAAGCCCTCACACCCCTGGCTTAAAAGCCTTGCTGCTTGAAGTGCAAAGATGCATCTGAAACCTCCGTCCACCAGCTGTTCGTGAAACTCAAAGGGAGGCAACTCTGGTATGGAGAAGATGATATTCCTCTCGGAATAGTCCACCAGGGCGTGATAGGTGGATAGCCAGTCCATCCCTAAGATCACGCCAAAATCTTCCATTGGTATCACAATCAGGTCAATGGGGAGGGTGTGTCCCCCTATACTGATCTCGCAGTCCGTGTAGACCTCCTCAGCTACAAACAACTGGCCACCTGGCCCTCTAATCACAAATGGATCCTCTAACAGTACACTACCCTGCCCCAAACTGATGGCAAAACTCGCAGCAACGAAAGAGTGTGTGGTGCCGGAATCAAAAAGTACGTACACTAATCTGCTAGAAACGATAACCATACCTGCCACCACTGAACCCGAAGCCCTGGCATCTCTGTGTGTCAGGGCATTATTACGCCCCTCAGTCCTTGGTGTAGACGAAGCAGCTACACTTTGGGTTAGGTGAGCAGCCGTTGGCCGGTACCCTCCTCTTGACTGCTGCCCTCCCCCACGCGCCTGGAGACCACGACCACCAGCTCGGCCTCTAGTGCTCGGTGCGGGAAGCATCTGCTGTACTCTGGCCCTAGATGGGCAGTCCCTCTTGTTGTGGTCCGGCTGGCCACACTGGTAGTAGAGGGAGACACGACCTCCTCCCTCAGTAGGTCCCTGCTGGCGGCTGGGCGGGGGCCCGGTGCTGGCAGATGGCCCTTGTCTGGGGCCCCCAAAGGCCACTGATGGCCTCGCAAATCAAGGCGGCTCTCCTGCAGGTGCCGTGTGCCTCCTCTCCCGACGGCCCTGAGAGTACTTTGGCTGATAGGGCCTCTTCCGTTTGCTGTCGGTGTCTCGTGCGGTCGGGTTGGTTTCCTCGTAGGTCATGGCTGCCTCAACTACTCGTGAGAAGGTGGGCAGCTTTAGGGGTTTGACATACCCCAGAATAGCAGGTCAGAGCCCCTTAGTAAACCTCCATAAGCGCTCCTCCTCCATAGACATGGCTGTCGAGGTAAAACGTGACAGCTCCAGGAAACGCGTGCGGTGCTCGCTAACAGTCATCGTCTCCTGGCGGAGAGTGTGGAACTCCCACCTCCTCTGGTCCTGCCAGGTCTGCGGAAAGTACTGCTCGCCGAAGAGAGTCATGAACTGGTCCTACATCGGCTCTCTCCTCTCCTGGCCTCTGACTGCCCTCCACCACCTGTGTGCCGCACTCTCTAACTGATATGTGGCAAAGGCCACGCGGCACTTTGCGGGAGGGCGAAGGGTGTCGAATACCTTCTCTATCTGCTCCAGCCAGTCCTCTGCGTCAGGTGGGTCCTCATCCCCCTTGAAGGAGGGGGGCTTCAACTTCAGGAATTGTCCGAAAATCTCATGGTGCAGCTGTAGTGGGGGAACAGGCACGCCTCCAGGCATGGAGGGCTCGTGCTCGAAAGTGTTAGAGTACAGTGGGGGCAGTGGAGGACCACCCCCTCCCCTCCTGCTCGTCCGGTGTTGCGGTGGTCTCTCTGTCCCACCGAGGACTCGCCCTCCATGTCCTCAGGGAGAGGTGCCGGTGGAGGCTGGTGGAGCTCTTCTCGCACAATGTCCCTGATCAATTGGGCGAGATCCTAGGCTTGAATGCCCGGGAGAAGAGGTGGGTCAACTGGTACCTCAGGCTCGGCGCGTTCGCCCCTTCGACCTCATCCACGGCTGCGACCACAGCCCGCCTCGAGAACTCCCCAACAAGGCATCTCCTGCAAGGAAACGCGAAAGACAGAACAAGAGGGTCAACGATACCAAATTTCTTCGAGAAAAGACTTGGAACGAATATCAAGGCGACACATTGTGGTGGGTATCCTAGTTATATGCACGTGAATGGTTATTCTCAAGCCAATTGATTCATTTCTCAGGACGACCTTTCTCTGATACCATCTTGTTACGACCCGATTCTTGGATCCCTACAAGACCTAAGACCGGCTCGCCTCGACTAATCCCAAGACCCAATTGTCCAACAAGAAATAACCAAAAAGCAGGAAAGTAAACCACATTCACATATGCAATATAACTAAGCAGAAGAAACATACAAGCAGTAAAGGAAAAATAAATCTGCTGTTTCAGTACATACCACCACAATAACAATAACAACGGAAAGCAGAAGTAAACAGTAGAAACAGAACAGTAACTAACGGTCCAATACTTACTACAACAGTAAAGGAATGAAAAGGAAGTGGTGAAAAACTACGGTTGGGCTCGATTGGGCCCAGCACCCTTCGCAGCCGGAAGCTCGGGCTGCTCAACTCCTGGTCCTGAACAGTGTTATGAAAAGATAGAGTCAGTAAACGTTGAGTAGAGTGGTATCTATATTATCTAAAAATAGTAAAAGCAACAGGTTTAATTATCTTTTCTATTTATCTGATTTATATGTATTTCCTTTTCACTCATTTTTCTCAAACATCCAGATATTCTTGATCTTGCATGTTCCTCGTGGGAACGATTTTGATTGCAGTCTTTTTCATGTAGTAGAAGGTACACGTGGTACTCTCCTGACCGGGAGAGTCCCCTGTGGTAGTCCTACACCTAGTCAATCACCCTGAGGTCACTGTCAAGACGTAGCGGTGACTATGGCATGCATGATAAGTGCACGGGTAGCTACCTCGCACTAACACGCGGTTAGTCGTTTCCACTAGCGGGTACGCCTAATGTACAGCACGGAATAGTATAGGGCTTTGCCCTCTTAGAACAGGGGCCTCGCCCCTCAGAACCAAATAGGGGTCTCGCCCCTCCACAGTTCCCGCACCCTTGTCTGACTACGTCGGTTTGCCCAGGGGGCCTAACAAGTCGGTGTAGGGTGGCTAGCTGAACCCTGGGCCTCGTGGGGTAGCTAGCTCCCTCCCTACAATAATAGCTCGCCTCGGTACCACGTATACGAGAGCCAACAGGAGTCGGTGTAGAGTGGTCAATCCTAACCTCGGGGCTCAACCCAAGGGAGGGTAGCTCTGCTCTACACAAAAGGGGACAGTTACTCTCCTTGGTACCACATACTCAAGGGTCGGCACACTTCTCACCTACATTCTTCCATCTAACCACAAGAGTTCTACTCCTAATTCCCCATAGGGTTCATGCTCATGTTCACCTCATTTATTCCAAACCAGATTTCACCTTTCACAATTTATTTCTCATCCATATACATGCAACTCGTGTTTCCATAATTCGATACATGCAACTGATGATTTCACAGGTAATTGTTTATTAATTACAGACAGTTCATATTCTAACAAGCAACTCATAATTGTAATAAAGGCAATTGCTAACAGTTTATCTCAATCATGCATGCAAGTACATTATACACCACGAACGGTTCATTCATTTCTCTATCCTAGGGTTCATGCCACATCCTAGGGTTCCATTTGGCTATTTCCACAAGTACATTCTTATTTAAATATCATTAACAGAATTAACCACTCTACCAGGCGACGCGGGAGTAATGGGGGCTCGAATCGCAGACCTAGGCGTCTCTGCGAGCCCCAAACACGCAGTAGGCTAGAACCCTGTACCAGGAAATATATCACAAAAAGATTTCAGAATAGTGTACAAAGGACTTTAGTATGTAGAGGAACTCACGAGGAAAGTACAAGTATTTTGTTTGCGTAAAACAGACCCGATTGAACCCCAAACGAGTCAAAAACATGCCTACTGTTCAAAATCAGACGTCTGGGAATAAGCCCAGATGTCTTAAAAGGTACCAGATCTTTACCTTAAGTCCCTGTTCTCAACGATTTTGTGCGGATTTAAAGCGTATTACGTTATAGTATAACCGACAAAATGTTTAAACAAATATAAAGAATTTTATTACTCGAACAACTAGAGTATCCGAGGTCGAACACGGGGAGCAATCTCAGTACTTTGTAAAACCAAAGAATACAACTGTTAAATGCAAATATAATTCATTCAAAGAGAGAATTTTAAAAAGGATTTGGAAAAAAAAAGTAGAATTGGACGATTGATTTGTGTATCAGACGTCTTAAATGTGATCTCTCTTTCTCTCTTCTTCTTCGTGGCTCTTCTCCTATCTTTGCTTCTATATCTTTCCTTCTTCTCCTGCCTTGCCTTTCTTCTTCTTCTTCTTTTTCTTCTGATCTCTTTGCAGTCTTCCCTTGTCTTCTTCTTCGTTCTTCTCTCTCTTCTGCCTTGTCTTCCTTCTTCTTCTTCTCTGCGAAGACTTCTCCTTTCACTGCTACACAGCCTCTTCTTTCTTCTCTTCCTGTTCTGCAGCCGTTAAGTGTTCGCTGCCTTGGTCAGTTCTTCCTTCCTGCACACACCACACAGTAGCAAAAACCTACCCCCATCCCTCTACCCAAGCGTCTCTTTCAAGCAATTCACTCACGGACGCTCTCCCAGAGCCACACGGGTAGTCAGGTCGGGTTCGCACCGGCAAGTGATGATGCGCGAGGAGTGCGTAGGTCTAGGTCAGGTCTGATTCGCCAGATCCGCGAGGTCAAGCCGCGGACGAGGCATGTGAGGGCAGTGAGGGACCTCACCCCTGTGCTTACGGAGGCACTAAGACAAAAACACAAAAATAACTTATATGGTACCTGAGTGTTGCAATCCCACGATGTGGGACTATCTGGTCTCGCCTTCACGCGCGCCCGCAGAGTTTTGTCGCTCGATTGCCCAAGCTGTTGACTCCTCTGCGCTACTGGCTGGCCTCGGTTGCTTCGCGACACTTGCGAGAGTCTGCTGCACCTGCCGCCTGGGAAGCCTAATGCCTGCTGCTGCTCCAAGCTCCCTGCTGCTTCGGCTGTTAATGGCGGCTGGGGCGTACACCTGACATCCAACAGAACGGCCTATTGGCCCAATCAGAATAGCTGGAAACCTTCGTCGTAGCACGGCGAAGGCGGTGGGTGATGCTGCAGGTTGCCGGTCGGCCTAGGCGTGCGTGCCTAGGTCAACCTGTGGCCGGAGATGGTGGGTTGGTCGGGGGGTGTTTATGGAGGTCTGGAGTGGCAGTTGTGGGGTGGAGCGAGTTCCTGGTGGTGAGGCGGAGCTCTCGAGGTGGTTGGCAAGCCATGTGGTGTGGCGGAGTGGTGTGGGCGGCTCGCCAGAGTGCGGTCGGAGGCGAGGAAGATGGAGGCGGTTAGGTACTGTCGAGGGGTAATCAAGTAAAATAGTTGGGGAAAAAGAGAGAGGAGAGGATGGAGAACGTATTTGGGGTTGTCTGGAAGGAAGGGAGGTGGCGGAGAGGACGGCTCGTAATTGCCGTCGTCGGGGAAGAAAGACCCTGAGGGAGGAAGCGGCGACGAAGATGAGGTCAGAAGCGCGCACGCGGGGTACAGCGCGACGCGGGAGGAAGCGGCGGAGAGGACTCTGCTGCTGGTATGGCAGCAGAGCGACGAGAAGGAGGGGAGGAGGTCGCCGGAGCTTGTGGGTCGTTTGGCCGGAGATGGGAGAGGGAGGAATTTGGAAGGGATCTCCGTCAAAATCAAGCTTGCCTTCTGCGGCAGGGTCTGGGGTGTCTTTTATAGGTGCTGGCCGCACCTACCAGCGCGTGGAGACCGCGCAATCAACGCTGCCGGCTCGCCGGAGATGGAAGGAAGGTGGATACCCAAATCTCTCGTGCGTTCGCATGAGAGATTGGGTTCACACCAGCAATTGTAATTGGCTTTAGAAGGAAGGGAATTCCTCAGAGAATCCCCCTTCCATTTCTGGGAGAGAATCTCTGAGGAATTAGAGAGCAATCTCTCTCGAAACTTCGCCGGAGCTCGGTTCTTCCCTAGCAATGGCGGCAGGACCGGTTTGCAAAGGAGGCGAAGAACCTAGGGGACTCTCTGCAAAGGTATTCAAAAGATAGGGACCAATTTGTGATTTGGGTGTACCAAATTGCAAAGTAGGTCAAGATGACTTCTCCTTAGGTCCAAATTTTGGTAAAAACCTAATTTGGACCTAAGGAATCCAATGGTGAAGTTGGATTTTAGGTTTGACCTCGTTGGACTGGACATTTTGCGTAAAAACCCAAATTAGGTTAATTGAAGAGCTAAGACCCTAATCTAGGTCAAACTAGGTTCCAAAGGACAAATTAAGTGTTCTAAACCCTAGAGGATGTTTTTCTATGATTTTTAGAGGGTTTACTTGATTTTTATTCTGACCGGAACCTTGTTAATTTAAGCGGGTATGTTTTAGGGTTACCAAGTGTCATTTAGTTCTTAGATTGCACATAAACCCATTTCTGATTAACTCAACCCACTTTTTATCTTATTTGGACCATTTGACCTATGTTTTGCTTCTGAGAAATCCCGTTTATGTACTGCAATGGTAAAATTATAGTTTTAACCTTTATTTCATGTTTTCTTCTCAGAGCACTTGTTCCTTCAGTTAAGCCTTCTTCTAGGTTATGTAGGAGCTTTTATCTTCTTTATTGGGTCAAAATGAGCTAGTTATGGCTCATGATGAGGCTCTCATCAGTCCCTGTGGTATCCTCAAACGTCCAGACCTCCTTTGTCATTGTCTGAAGGCAGTTCCAAACGTCGGACAAAGCCTCCGGCCGTTTGGACGCACCTCCGGATGTCTGGTGACGTGATCAGACGTCCAAAAGCGTAGTCGTCCGCGCTCCTTCCCAAGGCTGCACCTGCGTACGATAACATAGGCGCGGTCAGCCGACATATACCCCTACGCTGCGATATGCATGGCACAGGGAGATACGTACCTAGCGATAAATGAGCTTTTAGACGTCTGGCCTTAGCTCCAGATGTCCAGGTATCCCATTGGCCGTCTGGACTACACTCTAGACATTTGACACCGGAAAATTTCCAGTATCAGGAACTCCTCGTAGCTTTCTTTGCTTGCTCTGCCTCGTGCCGCCATAGCTCCAGCTGCTGTAGAGGGCTGGGAGGCCGCCTCCCCTAGCTCTCTCCTCCTCCTGCACACGCCTGCGGTGGCCGTGCGAGCTCCGCCGAGCTTCCACCAAAGCTCCTTTGACCTCGGCCTCCTCCTCCTCCTGCGCTCTCCTCCTCGCTCGCCTCCTCTCGCCACTCCCGCACAACTTTGAAGGTGGTGGTGGCTGGTGTGTGGAGTGGAGAGGAGAGGGGAGGGGTTTATATAGAAGACATGGGGTTATGGTTTGGGGAAGAAAGAAGGGAGAGAGAAGAGGAGGGTTCTGCACGCCGCCCGTGCACAGAGCGTAGTGTGCAGTGCAAAAATTTCATTTTCAAACATTTGGGAACGGGTCTAGACGTCTGGACAGACGTCTGACTGAGACTCCAGACGTCTTAAAAGGCTAAAAGTGTGACGGGTCATTACAGAAATCAACTTGAAAAATTAAGGAAATGTCCACTGCTTGCGTGACGAGATCGTGTTTTAAAAAGACATTCGTTGCATAGTAGTTTGAAATCGTCATATAAACAAATAACAATTTTATTACTCAAAATTCAAAATTTCCGAGGTCGAACTCAGGGACTAAATTGTTATTTTAGAAACTAAAATCATAATTCTCAAAATAGGATATTTAACAATATAAATGAGAGTCCATGAAGAAACTAAAAAGAGAATGGAAGTGAAAAAGGAAATTCTCTTGATGGCTTCTTCCTTCTTCTCTTTCTTCCTTTTCTTTCTTTTCTTGGCCGCACCTTTTCCTTCTTTTTTTCTCTATCTTTCCTTTCTCAGACGTCTGATTCTGTGAATCAGACATCTTAACTGGTGAATGCTACAGTGCTCACTCTCTTTTTTCTTTCTTCTTCTTCTTTTTCTTCACTTGGCTTTCCTCCTTCCTATCTTCTTCTGCAACTCCTACTTCTTCCTTGGCCTCTGTAGTCTTCTACTTCTTCTTTCTTCTTCTTCAGTTGCTCTTCTTCCTCTTCCTTTCTCTGCGGCTTCCTCCTTGGCTTCTTCTTCTTCTTTCTTCTTCTCTTCCTCTACTACTCCTCTGCCTTGAGTTCTCCTCCTCTTTTCTTCTTCAGCCGCACCTTCTCCTTCCTTCTTCTTCTTTGATTTCTTCTTTTCCCCTGCACACACAAAAGAGTGCAAAACCTATCTCCTACCCTCCCCCATGTCTCTCTCTCTCTATTTCTCTCTAAGGTACGCTCTCCCAGAGTCGGGTAATCGGGTCGGGTGCCAGATCCGCGGGGGCAAGTCGCGGACGAGGCGTGAGGGTGAGGGACCTCACCCCTGTGTGATTTGAGGCAAATAGCTAAAGGCACAAAAACAATTTAAGTGTTGCCACTCACCTGTGAGTTTACGAGGTGGGACTAAATGTCCCACTTGTTTCTTCGCTCATGCCCGCAGGAGACCTTCGCCAATTGCTGTTGTTGGGTTGCTTCGCCAAGCCAATTGCCCAGCTGCGTACATGCACAAGACCAACCCGCTTCACCTGGGATCCTGAGACCTGGAGCGCGCGGCCTGGAGCGAAGATACAAGCTCCTTCGAGCTTGCGTTAATGGTGATGGAGGCTCAGACCTGCAATCACTGAACATGTCCTTTCGGCCCCATTAGAGCACACAGGTAGCTTTGCCATGGCACGGTGAAGGTAAAGTAGTGGGTGGCTGGCCGCGGGGCTGCCTAGGCGTGCGTACCTAGGTCGCTCTGTGGCTGTGAAGGTGGGTTAGGTTAGTGGAGATGTGGAGCGTGTGTGGTGGGTAGTGAGTGGGTGGAAAGTGGATAGTGGACAGAGGCGGAGCTTGTGAGGTGGTTGGAGAGGCGTGTGGATGCGTGGAGTGACGGATGCGCCTCGCCGGAGGTCAGCCGGAGATGAGGAAGATGAGGGTGGACAGTGGTAGTCGAGGGGTGGTTTGTGAAATAAAAGGAGGGAAAATAGAGAGTAGGAGAAGAAGAACTTATCTGGGGTACTTGGAGCGAAGGGGAGGCAAAGGAGATGAATGGCGTGTATGTGCTGTTGTTGGAGAAGACGGCCCTGAGGTGGAGATAACGGCGACGAGGAGGAGGAGGTTAGAGAGGCGTGCGCTGGTGCGGCGCAATGTGGAAGAACGAGGCGAAGCGAACCCTGCCACTGGTCTGGTGGTAGAGAGATAAGAGGAGGGAGGGAGAGTCGCTAGAGCCTGTGGGCTACTTGGCCAGAGAAGGGAAAGAGGAATTCTGGGGGATTCTTCGGCCAAATCAAACTTGCGACAATCGGCCGGACCTGGTGCTTCTTATATAGGCACGGGAAGTGGGTCAGGCGCAAGGAGGCGGCCAAAAGTCCTCGTCGGAGGCAAGGTTGGAAGTGATACCCATACCTCTCGAGTGTTCGCAAGAGAGGTATGGGGCGATTCAGGGCATGGGGAGTTGCTCATGCGGTAGGGGGTTTCGTAGAGGACTCCCCTTGCAAATCTAGGAGCAGCTCCCTGGGGAAGAGAGGAGAAATCCTCCTTGAAACCTTGCCGAAGGTATGAGTCTTTGCTGCAATGGCAGAGGGACCAGAATGCAGAAAGTGACGAGAAAGTTGTTGGAGTTTTCGCAAGGGTTTTCAAAATTTAGGGGCCAGAATGTAATTGGGTGGATCATTTTGCAAAGTAGGTCAAGATGACCTTCCCTTAGGTCCAAATTTTGGTACAGACTTAATTTGAACCTAAGGAATCCAATGGTGAAGTTAAATTTTAGGTTTGACCACATTTGACTAGACAGTTTGCACAAAAACCTAAATTAGGTTAAATATTGAGCTAGGATCCCAATCTAAGTCAAAACAGGTTCCACAGGCCAAATTGAAGGTTCTAAACCCTAGGGGATATTTTTCCATGAATTTTAGAGGGTTTAGTTGATTTTTATCCTGCCTGAAACCTTGTGAATTTAAGTGGATTTGTTTTCGGGTTACAGAATGTCATTTAATTCTTAGATTTCACAATAACCCTTTTCTGACTGAACCATCCCACTTTTTCTCTTATTAAGTTTAATTGACCTATGTCTAGACCCTGAGAAATCCTGTTGATGTACTGCAATGGTAAAATTATAGTTTTACCCTTTGTTTAAAATCTCTTGAGTTAGGCCTTCCTTTGGGTTATGCAGGAGGTTTTGTTCACTTTATTAGGTCAAAATAAGCTAGTTAGGGGTCATGATGAGGTTCTCATCAGCCACTAGTCCTGAACCCTGTATAAGTATGAAAGATCGAATGATTAAGGATGCTATCAGATGCAAGGAAGAATTTTTCAGAACCTCAAAACCCGTTAGCAGAAATCAAGCTAGTAAACCCAGTATTGTGAACCCAATTATGAACCACATTCAGATGATTGCAACCCAGATTTCATGTGGTTCGAATTGGGAGACCCTCTTTGAACAATTGAGAGCTATAAGAAAATTACATAGAATTGAGGGAATGCAATGTCTTGCAAATCCAGAATTATAGGAAAAATACCAAGATTTCTTTGAACAACGTTGGGATTTGTTGGATCAACTCGAAAAAGTAATTGACGAAAAATATGCTGACCCCCACCCAGATCTTGATTATGAATCTTGAGATAATTTTGAGGATAACCTGGATTTTTCTAATCCCGAGTACCAAGAGAATGGGTTCTATGTTGAATCCCCAACCCGATTTGAATTAAATAATGATTATAAGGATTTACCCGATATTGAAAATCAATTTTTGGGTTTGAAGGATTCCATTACAGGTGTTTTTAATTTTGAACCAGCAACAGAAGCTTTTGAGGTTGATTTAACCCGAGCAGCATGCCCAAACACTTGTAATGAATTTGATTTTGAATTCCTCGAGAATGAACTCCATCCCCTTATCTTGGTAAGGTCTTCCTCGAGTGAAATTTTGATATCCCAATTGAGCTAAATGATGATTCTAGTGACCCAATTCCTATTTTTGACCTAGAATCTAGATCCGAACATATTTGGGATAATGATAAGGCTCAATCTGAAGAAAATGAAATCTCAGAATTGAAATACCAGGATTTTGATGAGCCTATTTTTGATGATGAAATCTCTCCATATTCCTCGGATGAGCATAACGATTTATTCGAAGAGAAATAGATTTATGATGCAAAATCAGAGGAATTTGAAGAGTCAGGATTTAATTGGATTTTCCATAGGCTTTTAGAAACCAAGCTTATACCTAATGATGAAATCTCTTTTAACTTGGCATCAGAATCTAGGATAAACCAATTTTAGGTTGATAACCTTGTTGATTTTGATTCTTCTTGTGGTGGTGATCATAATTCCAATTCAGATTCAGAAAAATCTTATCACCAGTATTCTTCTGGATTCTCCTATGTCGATGCTGATTTTGAACCTTATTCTGATTCAGGAGAGTCCTTGTTTCCAGAAAATTACAGTCCAATTTATGACCTCAATATCTATGACCCGTTCTTTGACTCTGATTCTGAGGCCATTGGTTGGGAATTCAAAGCAGTTGCACCACTTGATCAGGAAACCTCTCAGGAAAGGTCTCTTAAGCTTCTCAGCAATTGGTCCCTGCCACATAACCGTACTGGAGCCCATTTATATCCTAAATCACTTCATTCTAATCCAGCGGGCGATGATTTTCCTCCTCGGTTTGACGATGAATGGGACATCGATTAAACTAAGAATCAATTACAAATCATTTCTGATCCCATCATTAGGGTTCCTATATTTTTCACTAATCGATTATCTTTAGAGGACCCCTACGCTAAACTAGTTGAGCTTACTTTATTTCTAAATCTTTCTGAATCAAACTACACCTGGTGGTCTCCACATCTTTTGATCTACATTTTCCAACCCACCAGACTCATTAGCTTTGGCCTTCACAATCAGTCAGTTGATCTAAATAAGCACTTGGTTGGACCAACCAGGCTAATTATAAAGGTGCTTGTTTTACAAAATTCTTCCAATTTGATTGCTCCGTCGCTTGACATCTTCCGCCCAGTTGAAGGCATTAAATTCAACACTTAATGGGAGGCAACCTGTGTTGAGCGAGAATCTACGCTAACGTGTTTGGTTTTGGAAAAACCTATCGTTGTAGTTCGAAAGCGAAGGATTCGTGTTCAACAAATAAAATTTATACCGAAATAAGAATTCCGGGTCGAACACAGGGAGGCGAACGTTTGATTTAAAAACTTCGCGTTTCTTTTTATTTTGTCACGAAGAAATTCAACTTAAACTATCTAAGTATCTACAACAAATAAAAGAGGGGGAGTAAGAGAGAGAGAAAAAAAATACTATACATGGAAATCAAAATGAGATGTAGAATAGACAAGGAATTTATCATAAAAGAGTTCGTTCGTTATAACTACAAAACATAAAATAATTACTCTAGAAAGCATTAAAAGAATGGAGGGAGAAATGTCCTCCTCGACGATCGCTCGGAGGACGAATAGACTACTCTAGAAAGCAGTAAATCTATACTAGAAGGCAGTAAAAAGAATAGGGAGAGAGAAATCCTCCTCGACGGTCGCTTGGAGGACAAGCCGGACGGGACGACGCCTGGACGAAGGAGAACGAAGCGGGACGAAGGAGGACGAAGTAGAAGAACGGGAACGAAGCAGCACACCGTCGTCGTCGCGGGATCCACTTCCGAAGGGGGACGAAAATTTGGACTTTATCTCGCGAGAAGCATCCCGGGTGTGGGACAAGCTTCTCTTGAGCTTTGGAGAGGTAGAGAGGAGAAGGAAGGGATGAAAATTTCGTATGGAGGGGGTCTCCTTTTATAGTTGCAAGGAGTGGGGGCAAAATGGACATTACATCTTCAAAATAATAAATAAGGGGTCTTTAGTGACGGATAAAACCGTCGCTAAAGCCCCGCCGTCGCCGTCGCCGCCGCGCCCACGCGCGCCCGCTCAGCTGGCCTGCGTGCGTAACGCATACGCACGTCCGCGTCGTCTCAGCCGTCCGATCGCGAGATCGGACGGCTTAGATCGCGTCCGCGCCCGCTGCGTAGCGCGCCCGCCCGCGTGCGATCGAGCGTCCACCAGAGCGTCCAATTACGCGTCGGCGCTATCGGGCGCGCGCGGCCGTTGGATCTTCATCCGACGCTCGTGCGCGCCCGCTCGCCCGCGCCTTCGACCTCCTCACCGCGGCTCGAACCCGCGACCTCCGCTTCGCCCGCAGCTGCGTCGCCGCTGCGCTACGCGGGCGAAATGGTCGCACGGACGTTTTTAAACGCGAGCGACCGCAGCCGTTGGATCGAGATCCAACGGCGGAGAGGAGACGGTGCGCGGTCTTCACAGGACTCCTGCGGCCGATTGGGCGGCTGGGATGGCGCCACGTGGCACTATCTTGGCCGTCCATCTTCTGGAAGTTGTAGATGGTGCCACGGATGTCGGATTGACTCGATTTTTGTGTCGTTCGGCTGCGATCATCGATCCGAATTCATCCGTGTGGTCGGATTTTCCATCTGAAGTGCGGATTTACACCATCCTGGCCCTTGATCTTCTAGGGTTCCCCGGTCTCTATCTGATGCTACGGATGCCTGATTAGGGCGATCTTGGAGTCGTTGAACTCCAATCGTCGCCCTGATCATATCCATACGGTTGGATCTTTGATCCGAGGCCCCGATAAAATATATGCCCTGTCCAAGCACATAAAAGGAGACAATTAACCTCCATTTTATTCAAACTACTCTAAATGCAAGATGATGCATGTAATGCAATATTTATATCATGAAATGCAATCCTATGCTTAAGAACATGCATAAATAGACATTTTAAGTAGTGTAAATGTGTTTACATCATACCCCCATGCCTATCTTTTGCTAGTCCCTAGCAAAAACTATATGCTATTTATAAAAGAATTAGGTTAGATTATTTGGACCTGAGTTATTTTCAATCATTAAGAAATTGTCTACTTAAGAACTGAACTTTCAAAGACACAACAGTGCCCGGGTATCAGCCAAAATGCAGACCGCCTCAAGCCTCGCCTTATTCAAAGAAACATTTCTTTTTCTCTTTTTACTCTTTTCTAATTTTTTTTTTTTTTTTGGATTTTCAAATTTTAGGGTTTAAGAGTGGCTTTCTACGGCCATTCAACTCACCCAAGATTTGATGAGAACCCTAAGTTTTAAGCATCTTATTGTGATTGTGATAGACTCGTTGACCGGCAATTAAAACGGACTTCGGATTTCTACGCCTCTAGGTGACCTCAAAAAGAATTCTGCCTAAAGGTGTATCTTTACAACCGGTAGCTTTCTCCCTACTTTTATTTTTTTAAACGGGGTCAACACAAGGGTGAATCCAGTGTATATCTCCCCGGTTTATTCTACTTCTCCGCTTCTTCCTAAGTGTTTTGGGAATTTTTAGTGCATTTTCTGAGCTGGGTTCTAGACAACCGGTCGATGAGCTGTTACCACCGACAACTTGCCAGCCATACTCGTGCGGCGAAGTGTGGCTTATTTCTTTTTGTTCTTTTCTCCTTTTTGATTTTTTTTTTTTTTTTTAAGTAGGTGGCTTCCCTGGTCTAAGATTTACCTAAAGGCAGCAAAAAGAGAAAGGTCAGTGACTGGGCTCTGGACAACCTACCTATGGGCTGTTACCCACGATAACTTGCCAGCCATATCACCCTAGAAGGTTCATTAGCTACCCAATTTCCATTAAAATTGCCGAGCAATGAGTCAGTGCAAAGAAAGTGTGTAGATGCTTAAAACTCAAAATTCCCTTAAATCAGAGGGTGGGTTGACAAGTCGTGTACTTATCACCCAAACTTATTTATTCCAATTATAATAGAATTAAGATGGCGAGAACTCAAAGACAAATCCACATTTTAGTAGATACACAGGCTAATTAAGTCCAAAGACCTGAGGGGTCTTTGTGTTCAGATCCTAATGTAAAATTTCTTAGGATTGAAAAGTCCTAATGTCCAACTAATCCTTCCTAATTTTTTTTTTTTTTTTTTTGAAAGAGAGCAATTTATATGGATTTCACAAAGCTGACCAACTAATTCAAAAATGAATCCACCCCCCCATGCCTAGCTGATGCAATGTCCTCATTGAAAAAGAGACATGAAAGAAAGGGTAGAATATGAAAGATGTCACCTGGATATGAAGCTCGTATCAGCCTTGTGTTATATGTACAACTGCTGAGTTTAATGCCGTCAGCTAGGCGAAGTCCAGCCAAAGAAGTCACAGAATGGCTAGAGCAACAGAGTCTGAAACGGGTTCTGGAAGATTATGGTCAACAACAGGCTTCAGACGTTGACCGTTGACTTTAAAGGTGTTACCCGTCTTTGGGTCAGAAATCTGAACGGCACCATTTAGAAAAATCTGATCAATTATGAATGGGCCACTCCATTTAGATCTAAGTTTACTAGGAAAGAGCTTAAGTTTAGAATCGAATAACCAGACCTTCTGGTTTGGCTCAAAGCTCTTGCGGGAAATCATTTGATCATGTAGAGCTTTGGTCCGAGCCTTGTAGATCTTGGCATTCTCATAAGCATCATTTCTAAGCTCCTCCAACTCAGATAGTTGGAGTTTCCTGGTCTTCCCAGCTAGATTTAGATCTAGATTGCATTGTTTGATTGCCCAGAATGCCCTGTGTTCAATCTCTACGGGTAGATGACACGCCTTTCCATACACCAGACGGAATGGAGACATGCCGATAGGTGTTTTATACGCCGTACGGTAGGCCCAAAGAGCGTCCTCAAGCTTTTGAGTCCATTCCCTACGATCGGGCCTAACCGTTTTTTGCAGAATGTTCTTGATCTCTCGATTAGAGATCTCGGCTTGTCCATTCGTTTGGGGATGGTAAGGTGTGGAAATTCGATGATTAACCCCGTATTTGGCCAATAAACTCCGGAATTGGGCATTAGTAAAATGAGTGCCACCATCACTGATGATAGCCCTCGGAATCCCGAATCTACTGAAGATATTTTTCTTGACAAAGTTGATGACCACCTTGTGGTCATTGGTTCGGGTGGGAATTGCCTCAATCCATTTGGACACATAATCAACAGCGACAAGAATGTACTGATGTCCAAATGAAGGGATAAAGGGTCCCATGAAATCAATGCCCCAAACATCGAAAATTTCGACAGGAAGAATAGGGTTTAAGGGCATCATGTCTCTCTTAGTTATGCTCCCGAGTGCCTGGCATCGAGGGCATGACTGTGAGAACTCCTGGGCATCCTTGAATAAAGACGGCCAATAGAAGCCAGATTGCAAAATTTTTGCAGCCGTCTTTTTCCCGGAGAAATGTCCACCACACCTAGATGCATGGCAGAACTCAAGTATACTGTTGAATTCATTCTCCGGTATGCATCGGCGAATAATCTGATCAGAGCCGATGCGATACAGTTCAGGGTCCTCCCAAAAGTAGTATTTGGCCTCAGATTTGAGTCTATCCCGTTGTTGCTTGGTCCAATCCTGGGGGATTTGACCAACGGCCAAATAGTTAACAATGTCAGCAAACCATGGGGTGTGGACACCTAAAACTGTAAGAATGGTTTCGTCCGGAAAAGTGTCAGTAATCGGAATGTCCGGACAAGAAGAATCACCTAGGAGTCTCGACAAATGATCCGCCACCACATTTTGTACCCCGGTTTTATCCTTGATTTCAAGATCAAATTCTTGAAGAAGAAGAATCCAACGAATAAGCCGGGGTTTAGCATCCTTTTTAGCCAAGAGATGTCTCAAGGCCGAGTGGTCGGTATAAACAATAACATGAGACCCCAAGAGATAAGCCCTGAATTTTTCCAACGCAAATACTACAGCGAGTAATTCCTTTTCAGTAACAGTGTAATTCCTCTGGGCTTCATCCAAAGTTTTACTAGCGTAGTAAATGACAAAGGGCTTTCGATCAATTTTCTGACCCAGGACAGCCCCGACCACGTAATCAGAAGCATCGGTCATGATCTCAAATGGGGTTGTCCAAATAGGTGGTTGCAAAATTGGCGCACAGGTGACCGCTGTTTTTAGGAAATCAAATGCCTTTTGGCATGATTCGTCAAAAACAAACGGTGTTTCTTTGGCAAGAAGATTGCTCAAAGGGCGGGCAACCTTCGAGAAGTCCTTGATGAATCTTCGATAAAATCCCACATGGCCAAGAAATGATCTGATTTGTTTAACTGATGTGGGAGGAGGAAGTTTAGCGATAGCATCAACCTTAGCTTTACCCACTTCAATTCCCCGTTCAGAGATTACATGACCCAAAACGATGCCCTCTTGGGTCATGAAATGACTCTTTTCCCAGCTAAGGACCAATCGTGTCTTGATACATCGCTTAAGAATCATTTCCAAATTAACCAAACAAGAGTCAAATGATTCTCCGAAAACGGAGAAATCATCCATGAAGACTTCCATAAACTCTCCCACCATGTCGGAAAATATGGCTAGCATACACCTTTGAAAAGTCGCAGGTGCATTGCATAACCCAAAAGGCATCCTATGAAAAGCAAAGGTTCTGTAGGGACAGGTGAAAGTAGTTTTTTCCTGATCCTCGGGATGGATAGGAACTTGGTTGTATCCCGAGTAACCATCAAGAAAACAGAAGTACTTCTGCCCGGCTAATTTTTCCAGGATTTGATCAATGAAGGGCAGGGGAAAATGATCCTTTTTAGTGGCAGTGTTCAGCTTCCTGTAATCAATACAAACTCTCCAAGATGAAGCTGAACGAGTTGTGATAGATTCTCCTTTCTCATTAGTCACAACAGTAATCCCGGCTTTCTTTGGAACAATCTGAACGGGACTTACCCAGGGACTGTCAGAGATTGGATAAATAATTCCTGCATCGAGCCACTTGATGATTTCCTTTTTGACCACTTCTCGCATATTTGGATTCAATCTCCTCTGCATCTGGCGAGAAGGGCGGGATCCCTCTTCCAAGAATATTCTATGATTGCAGTAAGATGGCTCGATCCCCCTAAGGTCATGTATGGTCCAACCAATTGCCTCCTTATGTTCCTTTAGGACCTTAATCAATTTAATCTCTTGCTCCTTTGTCAATTTAGCACTGATAATCACAGGGAGCGTATTCTGAGGTCCTAAAAATTGATATTTCAAATTCTCGGGCAATGGTTTCAATTCGAGCTGGGGTGGGGTGATGATTGATGGTCGGGTAGATGCTGAAGATTCAACAAGAGGGAGAGGTTGTGAGTGGACAAAATCAGTAACCTCTTCCGAAGATGTTAAGTCAGAGGGTTGCGGGTCAAATTCATCAACCAAAGAGGAACTTTCAATTGAAGAAACTGTCAAACAAGTTTCAATATTAACATTATCCTCATCAAGTTCCTCAATAACTCCACAATCCTCAAATTTATTGATCGCCTTAAAAATATCTAATTTCATACGTTGGTCCCCAAAGGCGATTTCCATGCTACCGCTTTCACAATTAATGTTGGCCTTTGCGGTAGCCAGGAACGGACGCCCCAGAATGATGGGCGTGTTCCTCAGATTATCTGGTACATCCATGTCAAGGACAAGGAAATCTACAGGAAAATAGAAATCCTTGACCTTAACTATAACATCTTCAATAACGCCTTGCGGGTTTGTGATCGAACGATCCGCTAACTGTAGCGTTACTGAAGTTGGCCGAAGTTCGCCTAACCCAAACTTCTCGTAAAGAGAAGTCGGAATTAGGTTGATGGATGCACCGAGATCCAAAAGTGCTCTATCAAATGTGTAATCTCCGATAACGCAAGAAATCAAAGGAGCACCAGGATCTCTCTTTTTCTGAGGGAGGTAGTGCAGGATAACAGAACTAGCCTGCTCGGAGAGTACCACCTTCCTCGGAACAGATTCTCTCGACTTACGCTTTTGTGTACATAATTCCTTTAAAAATCTTGCGTAAGCCGGTATGTGCTTGATAGCATCAAGGAGCGGGATATTGATCTCAACATTCTTAAATAAATTCAGAAGCTCCTCATTGCTATCAACAGACTTCTTCTTCTTTGCTTTGGTTAAGGCTTTAGGAAAAGGAACACGAGTCAGATCTTTGGAATCGGATTCCTGAGCCTTGATTTCTCCTTTAGAATTCTCTTCTCTCTCCTCAGATTTTTCAGGATTCAAAAGATTAGAATAATGTGGTTGTGGATCCTGAGTCTTCTTACCACTTCTCAAAGTGACAGAATTTGCAGAAGCGTAAGAATTTGGGTCTTGAGGAGGGTTAGGAAAGATTGGAGGCACTTGATTGACCATGAATTGTTGATTTACAAAAGAAGAAGACGAGGAACCCTGCTCAACCACCTGAGCATGCGCGTGTGGGTCCCTCTGATTTCCGTACCCTTGGGCTTGATTGCCCGAATTCGTAATGTTTCGTGGGTTGGGTACGGGTTGGGATGGTAGAGATCCGGGTTGGCGAGAGTTAGCAATGAGCCCGGATTGCAAGTTGTCCAGTGAGTTTTTCATTTGCTGCATGAGCTGGAGCATAGATCCTTGCATCTCTACTATTTGATGGTTCAAATCAGCCTGCCCTGCGGGTTGACGGGCATTCCAAGCTGGCTGATTGACCTGATTCGGAGGCAACTGAGTATATACTTGACCCTGACCCATTGGTCGTTGCGGAGCATAATTGCTGGGTCGGAATTGGGTCTGTTGCCCCGGATTTTTCCAAGAGAAGTTAGGGTGGTTTCTCCAACCTTGATTATAGGCATTCGAGTAGGGGTTGGGTCTAACATTCTCTTGTACAGCACAGACATCCTCATAAAGTGAGGATGGAGAGAAAGAAAAGGAAGGATTAGAAAAACTGGGATCAAAGGCCCCAGTTGGGAACCCATGGGGTTCCGAAAAATGCTGACTCATAGGTTGAGTCGCATCAAGTTGATTCACGAACTCCCGTCCAGAAAGAGCTCGTGAAGAATGGAATCCCGAATTTTGGGATTGAGTGGATTGAGAGTTGTTCATAGAATTGCCAGCCATCCACTCTTCCATTCTTTTAGCAACCAAGTCCACTTTGTCAAGTTTATTACAAATCAATTCCATATCAAATGAATGAGAGTCATGGACTTCATTGACATTTGATCTGGGTTGTTGGGACCGGTTAAAAGTATCTATGGAGGCATGATTTATTGAATTCTCACTCATTTCCTCAAATAAATCATGTGCACTATCTGCATCTTTATTAAGGAAATTGCCTCCGCAAGAAGCATCCACATGGTTTCTGAGTTGCTCAGTCAACCCATGATAAAAAATCTGTACGAGTTGCCATTTCGGCACCTCGTGGTGTGGACACCTCCGCAATAAGTCCTGGAATCGCTCCCAGGCCACATGAAACTGCTCCCCCGGCCGCTGGGTAAAAGTAGTGATTGCCCGTCTCAAAGCATTGGTACGACCGACTGGGAAAAATTTCTTCAGAAAGGCCGATTTCAACTCATTCCAAGTTGTAATTGGTCTTCCTATTGTCCTATACCAATGCGCGGCCTTATCCCTAAGAGAGTGAGGGAAGAGCCTCATGATCATTTGCTCCTCGTTTACGTTTCGAGACTTGGTGGTCTGGACCAAAGTGGTCAAGTCCTCCAAGTGTTGAAACGGATCTTCGGAGCCAAGCCCATGATAATGTTTAATCAGGCTTAACACCTGGGGCTTGATTTCTACGTCACCGGCTGGAATCTGGACGCCGGGACGTTCCCCGTAATTTGAAGGATCATAAAAATCCTTCAAGGGCTGAACGC
The DNA here is from genome assembly GCA_037157565.1 of Thalassia testudinum. Taxonomy (NCBI): domain Eukaryota; kingdom Viridiplantae; phylum Streptophyta; class Magnoliopsida; order Alismatales; family Hydrocharitaceae; genus Thalassia; species Thalassia testudinum. Next base: position 20,900,687 of record JAZHRO010000059.1, read on the forward strand.
CCTGCATTCTCTGGAACCATTCTTGCATTCTCTGCATTTGTTCCAGCTGCCTTCGAAATTCTTCCTGTGGATTTCCAGGCAGAAGAGGCTGTTGTTCGGCCATGGGATCAAATTGACCAAAATCTAACTTGCGCCTCCTAGAATGTTCTAATGGTCCTTCTAATCGGGGATTCAATGACTGTCTTCCCAGCATAAACTAGGAGTAGGTCGGAAGGACCGGGGATAGGGACCCTGCAGTACAACAAAACAAGGCTGTCCTTAAGTGAGGTAGCCTAAGGATCTACTGACTCCCAACACCAGCCTTAAGACTGTAACTGATTTACTCTACTTGCGTCTGTAAAATCCAACCAGTTAGAAGGAGGGACTGGGGAGAAGGTTCTTCCTTTGGCTTTCGCCTCCGGTTCCTAGTGTACCCCCCAGCCGCGGTCGTTTGACGCTACTCCCCTAGCTAGACATCAGATTAATCAGTACAAGTAGGTTAATCAAAAACAATCTCAGACTAGGCCTTGAAGAGCGAATCAAACCTTAGGGCCAACGTCTACTCAATTTTATTACGGCCTGGGATTGTGGTGCTTATGGAATGTGATGGGCCCTTATAATGGGTTGTGCCCTTAATGATTGATTGAAATTTGTGTAAGTGCGTGCACAACCAGGGTTTTCAAGCAAGATTATTTATAATGTGTGAATTTTAATGTTCAAATCCTGCTTAAGTAGCTTTTAGGGTTTCAAATTAGGTGAATTGCAATCAAATTTCTAGGCAAACCAAGTTGTAAAACACGGGTGAAGATAGTTTTCCTTTAAAATCAGAAAGAAAGCGGAGTGCCTAGAATATACCTAGATTGAAAACCCTAAGGAGGAGCTACTTGATGAGTTGGTTTTAAATAAAGTGGTGCGGCCCAAACAACTCAAACAATTGGCCACAATTGCACCACTAAGTTAGGCACTCAAAGATGGTTAACCTAGAATGATTTCTACTCTGTTATGTGTTGCTCTGTGTGTACCGGTTCCACAGATCAGAACCCGGTTGAGTAGAAAACAAATCAAGTTAATCAAGTGCCTTGAATGTGGGTGTGTGTTGTGTGTTTGTTGAAAGTTACCCCACAAAATTATCTTTTTGTTATTATTTTTTTTTTATGAATGAGGGTGAAATGAGTGTGAGTAGAAATCCAAACAACCAAACTATTCCTAGGATTTATGCAAACACCTAGGTTAATTGGAATTTGGATTTAATGTGGCTAATGAAATCTATGGAGGGGGAAAGAATGGGGGAGCACTTACAGTTGTCTTCAACTGCACTTTACTCCAGTCTACCGCTTGTTGATTCCTTGATGGAGGTCTCTGCAAAACAATAGACACAAGAGAAAGCTAGTTAGAAAACAAATAAAGTGCAAGAAATGCGAAGAAAAGATCGGAAATCGTTGCCTCCCCGGCAACGGCGCCAAAATGTTGAGCGAGAATCTACGCTAACGTGTTTGGTTTTGGAAAAACCTATCGTTGTAGTTCGAAAGCGAAGGATTCGTGTTCAACAAATAAAATTTATACCGAAATAAGAATTCCGGGTCGAACACAGGGAGGCGAACGTTTGATTTAAAAACTTCGCGTTTCTTTTTATTTTGTCACGAAGAAATTCAACTTAAACTATCTAAGTATCTACAACAAATAAAAGAGGGGGAGTAAGAGAGAGAGAAAAAAAATACTATACATGGAAATCAAAATGAGATGTAGAATAGACAAGGAATTTATCATAAAAGAGTTCGTTCGTTATAACTACAAAACATAAAACAATTACTCTAGAAAGCATTAAAAGAATGGAGGGAGAAATGTCCTCCTCGACAATCGCTCGGAGGACGAATAGACTACTCTAGAAAGCAGTAAATCTATACTAGAAGGCAGTAAAAAGAATAGGGAGAGAGAAATCCTCCTCGACGGTCGCTTGGAGGACGAGCCGGACGGGACGACGCCTGGACGAAGGAGAACGAAGCGGGACGAAGGAGGACGAAGTAGAAGAACGGGAACGAAGCAGCACACCGTCGTCGTCGCGGGATCCACTTCCGAAGGGGGACGAAAATTTGGACTTTATCTCGCGAGAAGCATCCCGGGTGTGGGACAAGCTTCTCTTGAGCTTTGGAGAGGTAGAGAGGAGAAGGAAGGGATGAAAATTTCGTATGGAGGGGGTCTCCTTTTATAGTTGCAAGGAGTGGGGGCAAAATGGACATTACATCTTCAAAATAATAAATAAGGGGTCTTTAGTGACGGATAAAACCGTCGCTAAAGCCCCGCCGTCGCCGTCGCCGCCGCGCCCACGCGCGCCCGCTCGGCTGGCCTGCGTGCGTAACGCATACGCACGTCCGCGTCGTCTCAGCCGTCCGATCGCGAGATCGGACGGCTTAGATCGCGTCCGCGCCCGCTGCGTAGCGCGCCCGCCCGCGTGCGATCGAGCGTCCACCAGAGCGTCCAATTGCGCGTCGGCGCTATCGGGCGCGCGCGGCCGTTGGATCTTCATCCGACGCTCGTGCGCGCCCGCTCGCCCGCGCCTTCGACCTCCTCACCGCGGCTCGAACCCGCGACCTCCGCTTCGCCCGCAGCTGCGTCGCCGCTGCGCTACGCGGGCGAAATGGTCGCACGGACGTTTTTAAACGCGAGCGACCGCAGCCGTTGGATCGAGATCCAACGGCGGAGAGGAGATGGTGCGCGGTCTTCACAGGACTCCTGCGGCCGATTGGGCGGCTGGGATGGCGCCACGTGGCGCTATCTTGGCCGTCCATCTTTTGGAAGTTGTAGATGGTGCCACGGATGTCGGATTGACTCGATTTTTGTGTCGTTCGGCTGCGATCGTCGATCCGAATTCATCCGTGTGGTCGGATTTTCCATCTGAAGTGCGGATTTACACCATCCTGGCCCTTGATCTTCTAGGGTTCCCCGGTCTCTATCTGATGCTACAGATGCCTGATTAGGGCGATCTTAGAGTCGTTGAACTCCAATCGTCGCCCTGATCATATCCATATGGTTGGATCTTTGATCCGAGGCCCCGATAAAATATTTGCCCTGTCCAAGCACATAAAAGGAGACAATTAACCTCCATTTTATTCAAACTACTCTAAATGCAAGATGATGCATGTAATGCAATATTTATATCATGAAATGCAATCCTATGCTTAAGAACATGCATAAATAGACATTTTAAGTAGTGTAAATGTGTTTACATCAACCTGTCATCTGAAAAACCCGAGACCTTTCTTATCTTCTTTGTGCAAATCACTCCTACTGCACTTTAAAGTTCATAATTTAAGAACAGTCATTTATGACTTGCCTACCCACCCTTAAACATGTTCTAAAATTATGAACTAGGCTCAATGTGAACCCATCCTGTTTCTAATGAGAGCATTGCAAAACTTAGGTATGGAGGGTCAATTAGCTAAAATTCATGTTTGAAAGGTTCTCACAAATATATATATATATATATACATTTAGATTATTTTAGTAAAAAAAAAAGTAAAAAAAAGAGAAAAAGAGACTTTAAGAAAAAAAGGGACTAAGGTTGTACATTATTTCCAAAATGGTACACAAGGGATTTAATCTTTAACAGACTAAAGATTGAGTCTGAGGATCCTTTTGTTAGACTTTTCAGGTCTAAAAATTTAGATTAGATCAGTTTATCTCTCCAAGAACTCCTTTTTGACCCTTGACGGTTTTGAGCTCTGAAGTCTGTTTAGCGACCTGAGTAGTACTAGACTTGGTTCTCGTTCAAAAGTTTGAATGACTTTTGGAAACCAAGTATCAAAACTGCTACACACACAAAAGCTAACAATCTCAAAAAAAAAAAAGAAAATTATATAAGTAAATAATTTCCAACACTTTAGTCTTGGTGAAAGACCGAGGCAGTTGATCGGTTTGAGTTCCCACTGTCGAGAACGAAAAATTTCCTTTGATGACACGATAAAAATATGTCATCGCCTCAGCGTTCGCTCTGAATCTTAATCACATATCTTTATACAGAGCATATAGAGTGCATTTCGCAGCTCAGGTGTCTTGAACGGTGCTATCCCGAAGCATCGAGGCGTGAGCCTGAGCCTACTAGGAGCGCCCCTTACAACGCTTTTGTTTGGGGTTGTAAGCTTCTGGGATGTGTCATGGATAGTTCTCTTAGGAGTGTTGGCGCCAGAGCCCCTATCGAGGATTTGGTGACGGGAATGATGATCTCGACATAACTGTATTAGGGCTAATCCGAGTCTAGGTATTGGGGCATAAAGAAAAAAAATGCATTCGTTCTGTCATATTAAATAAGTCTTTTAAAAACATTTCAAAGCAAATAAAGTTGGCCAATCACAATGCACTAACACTTGGATTTTTGAGGTCAAGCAAGCCGCGGTACGAGTTCTTAGGTCAAGGAGGCTCTAACTGTGCAAACGGGTTTTGGGGTTTGTAACAACTAGAAAATGGTAGATTAGTTGAGTTCTTGAGTTGATACGCAGGTCCTGATTTTGCTAACCTAACGATAAAAAATATTTATTCTGACGTCTTATCTTTAACAAAATCCCATACCTACATTATTCCGAAAATACAACCAAAGTCTCACTTTTCTTTTAATATAAAGAAAAAAAAAGAGTAATAAAGTTAGAAGAAGAAAAAGAGAGGCAAATCTTTTTGAGCTGAATGTCAAAAATACCCTTACGTTGAAAATCTATGCTTAACTTTAGAACTTGCTACGGGATTAGCAAATGGTAGGCATAGGAGTATGATGGAATAGTCATCATTCATTATATCTAACCTAATTTGGCTAAGTTCTAAGGTTAAATTCACCTAATTGATATATTAAAATGGTATAACTTAATTAAGGTTGAAGAGAGAAGAATTAATAGAAAAAGGGACTAATTGTGTAGTTTTCACGAACAATTACTAATGCAGAATAGCTGGAGGGTGAACCTATGGCTAATTAAAGGTCAATTGAGCTTAAATATCTTAAAAGTGGGTTGGTATTGAGTAATGCAGGATTTACATTCAAATTGAATGTTTAATTTTAATTAAAACCTTAATTTCAACCTCACTTCAATTAAAGTAGTTCCGATGAAAATAAATGTAATATAAACCTTCTAAAAATCAATTAAAAGTATTTTATAAGATTTGATATAGTCAATTTGACAATCAGAACTCGTTTTGACCTAAAACAAAATCAGAAATGGGTATTTGGTATAATTTGGGTCTAAATATAAATTGACCATGTAAACGATATCAAAATCCAAAATTTAAGGCAACATCAACTTCCTTATGTTCAAATTAGGCTACCATAAAAATTTGGGTTCATTTGGACTTCATCTTGGTCAACTTTGCATTTTGGTCCTTAATTCATGATTTCCTTATAAATACCCCCTCAACTTTCAATTTCCTTTTATTTATGCCCCTGCCAGCATCTTCTCCACCCTCCACCTCCGACCCTACCGGCCACGCAACTCCGGCGACGTTGTTTACACAACCTTTGGCCCTCTCCTTGCGTGCCAACAAGCTATAAACCTTGTTCGCCTCACGCCATTGCAAGTCATCGCATTTTTGCAAGCGTAACTCCCCTCCTTCCTCCTTGAGCGTCGCCATTAACACCGACCTTGGAGCTTCTCAACTTCCTTCGTCGGCCTCTCTACTGTGCAATTAGTAGAGGGTTTCTTCTTCCCTCGTCATCGCCGTGCTTCCCACCAAAGAACCGGTTCTCCTACTCTCTTCCTCGGCTCCAACTCACCTTGCCGTCTCCTCCTTCTTCTCCAAGTCCGGCGACCCACGCCGGCCTCTTCTCCGACCTCCTCTCCTCCTCCTAAGTAACTTCTTTTCTCCCTCTCTTCTTCTAAGTTGGGTTAGGCCCTTTAGACCTAGGTTTTAACCTCAACAACTCCTCCCTCTCCATCTCCTTCCCTATGACCAGCCACGCTCCGACCATGCGCCGGCAGACATCCGGCCACCACGCCTCGCCTCCTCAAGCCGCCTCCCACTTCATCGACCACCCCACTAGCACCACCATGCCACGACGAGCAAAAGCGCTATCTTTATTGGGAGTTTTGCAGCCTCGAGGAGCCTACTGGATGCACTCCCCTTTTGCCATCGTCGCTGCCTTCGCTAGTCACCTCCGAGCCTCCTCGAGCCAATCAAACGCCACCTCCACCTTCAGTTAAGGACGGCGAAGCTTCATGACTCCTTGGATTGGAGTTTCGAAGACTTTCCACCTCGACCAACCAATCCACATCATCGACGACCACGCTTCGTCGCAGCACCACCTTCTGATGTCCGCAAGCCTCCAAACTTCATGGGAAGCTTCTCTACGGCACGAGGAACGCTCTGTGACAACCGAAGAGTATTTTCGTGCCTCGAGGAGCTCCGTCGACCACCGCCGGATCCGTCGTTTCCTCCTCCAGTGTCTGCCTCCCTCACTTGTCTGATCGACGATCCACCGTCGCCATCAAGTTGGCGATGCCACACTAACTCTCCTCCGCCCTTCGTAGGCGAAGATCTCTCATCGGAGCTCATTTCTGACGATGTGTTGCTGCTTCTTCAGTGAACCTTGCCGGCTGAAGAAGGAGAAGAGGAGGAAGAAGAAGGCAGGGACCTGAACGCAGAGAAAAGAAATTTACTGGGACTCGATTACAAGGATCTAGGGACCTCAATGTAAGAAAATTAAATTCCTTGGAACTGAATTGAATATGTGTTTAAATAATTGTTTATTCATCTTGATTATTGATGGTTGGGGATTATTAATGAGATTTATTTTCCTAATCATTAGTGCTTTGATACATTAATGCTCAGTTGCATCGTTTCTTGACTATTTTAATTAAGCACTAATTAAAATAGAGATCCCTTAATAACATGTTGAATTGCATAATTAATTCTCTTGAACTAAATTGCATGTGTAAGATCTCATAGAAAGTCAAATTAATATAATCTAGTTCCTGGACTTAGAATAGTGATAATTGCACATTACTTGCTCCCAGAGACGACATTGGATTTTCTTTGAGTTATAAATTTAAATGTTTGATTCTCTTTGATCAACTATATTACGACGCGATGATTTTAAAATACAATCGAGGTGAGTTAGTATACAGTATTCTTGGTTTCTTTCTAAATTCCTCGTAGGGTTTGTACATAGACTTTCTTATTTCCACATCTGATTTATTACATGCATAACAGGACCTTAAGATTTCACAATCGATTATTCAGTATGCCGTAGGTATTTCCATTCATGTCATGGTTAATTAAATGTAGTACAGGCAACTCATGGTTTACTACTTTTAGTAAGCATTACAGCAATTTATTCATTACATGTGCATTAATTTCTTTCAGCTCTAGTATTCATTTCACAACTTAGGGTTCAATCGAATATATCTAAAGTAGCATGCATTCCTCTCTTTCAGCCCTAGGGTTCATCTCACAACCTAGGGATCAATTGAATATTTCTAAAGTATCATGCATTCTTCTCTTTCAGCCCTAGGGTTCATCTCACAACCTAGGGTTCAATCAAATAATTCGAAAGCATGCAATTTAATTATTAATTCTAGGATTAGGGAGAACCACTCTACTAGGTTAACCGGGTGGAATGGGGGCTTGTACAGTAGCTCCCGACGTCTCCACATGTCTTGTATACTCTACGGACTAGAGACCTACAATGTGAACCGATAGGTCAAATGAGCTCAAAACTGCATAGACACTATATCATTACGTAAAGAAACTCGAATGGAAACCAATGACGTTTCATTTGCGAAAATTCGACTCTATTTGGGCCCTGAACGGGCCCAAAAACACTAACTCTGACCAAAATCAGACGTCTAGGAAGAGTCTCAGACGTCTTAAACGAACTCAAAGACTTACCTTGCTCTGGGTGCTTTCTTTTGGATGTGTGGGACTTCGTGCAGACGTTTGAGGGTGTCTCAGACGTCTGGAGACACTCCCGGACGTCTGAAATCGCCTCGGTCCTCGCACCGACCGCCTCCCCAACCCTTGACATACGTACGCACGATCGGACTTGTCAGGAAGGGAAATAAATGAAAATTGCGTGCTATCAGAATCTGGTATTACCTCTGGATGTCTAGTGGTCTTTACAGACGTTTGATTCTGTGGGAAAATGATTCCGTAGAATCGTTTGCAAGTTCTCTACCCTGCAGGAGCTGCAGCACCTCCCATCTCCCTCTACTCCCAAGCCTTCGGTCTCCTCTGCTCTCTACTTTCTCCTCCTCCTGCTCCCCGCTCTCCCTCTCCTCTCGGCTGTGGTGTGGAATGGATGGAGGAGCAGGGGTTTATAAGGAGATGGAAGGCGTGGGGGAGGAATGGCGTAAGGCATGGAGGGTATCGTGGGTGTGGGGTAGGGGGAAGGTGTAACGACCCGGTTCCCGAGTCCCTACGAGACACGAGAACCGGACCGACTCGACTAATCCCAAGACCCAGTCGTCCAACGAGGAAGTAACCAAAAGACAGTAAAATAAACCACATTCAGCATGAATATAACTAACAGTAAGAAAGTACAGCAGTAAGGAAAGAAACTACTACAGTAGGCACCACCACAACAGTAAAACAACATTTATCATATAACAAAAACTGCAGGTAAAGAAGGTACAGCGGAAACAAAACTACTCACTAGAACAGAAACAAAAAGGGGTACAAAGCTGGGGTAACTCTACTGGACCCTACTCGGCCCAGCGTCCTCTGCAGCCGCCGACCCTGGCTGCTCAACACCTGGTCCTGAAAAAGGTAACGAGTGTAACACGTCAGCAAAACGCTGAGTAGAGTGGCAAACTAACTAAAGGCAACAGTAGAGTGTACAGTAGCTGTTATGTTTTATTACTTCCTTTATTTACATCTTTCAATTTTTCTCACTATTTCATTTATTTCTCAGATCCTTTACTTGATCTCGAATGTCCTCGTGGGACGATCTTGATTGTAGTCTTTTCCAAAAGTAGAAGTAGCACGTGGTGCTCTCCTGGCCGGGAGAGTCCCCCGTGGTGATCCTACCCTCAGTCAACCACCCCAAGGTCACTGACAGACGTAACGGTGACTACGGCACGCGCGATAAACGCACAGGTAGCTAGCCCGCACTGGCACGCGGTCAGTCGTTTCCGTTAACGGGTGCGCCCAAAGCACAGCACGGAACCAGGGCAGAGCCCTCTCAGTAACAGGGGTCCAACCCCTCCACAGTAACCAAACCGGGGCCTTGCCCCTCCACAGTCCGCGCACCCTCGCCTGACTACCCTGGTTTGCCCTAGTGGGCCTAACAAGTCGGTGAAGGAGGCTAGCAGAACCCCGGGGCCCGTGGGGTAGCTAGTACTCTCCTAACACTACTAGCTCTCCTCGGTACTACGTACACGAGGGCCAACAAGTCGGTACAGAGCGGCCAATCCTAACCCCGGGTCCCTGGGGCGGCTGGCCCCACTCTGCACTAAACAGGTACAGGTACTTCCCTTGGTACTGCGTACCCAAGAGACAGTACAAACTACATCTCAGTTCCATTCCTTTTTCTTTCCAGGAGTTCCACTCCTAACTCCCCGTAGGGTTCCAGCTCTTTATTTCAGAACATCATATGTTTCACTTTCCAGATTCACGTTCTCAAATTCCATGATCTCAAACATGTTTCTTTATTCATAACAGGCAGCTGTTAATTAAATTTACAGGAAGCTTTATATATTCCTTTCCATTTTTCCAAGACTGCAGTAATATACATTCCACTAGTTTTTCCATCCTAGGATTCATGCCATATCCTAGGATCTATCATACAATCTAGTTTTCCGGCCCTAGGATTCATGCAACACCTAAGAGCTATCATTCCATATATTTCTCATTCCTAGGATTCATGCAAAGCCCTAGGTTCTAGTTATGGTTCCATACTTTAACAGATTTTATTAATACTTAAAGACACTCTACCAGGTATAACGGGAGTAATGGGGGCGTGATCGGGAATCCCGCGCGCCTCCGCGACTCTCAAGACTGCAACCGAACGAGGTCCTATCACAAGGATCAAACACAAGGAGTGTCTCAAAACAGTGTATAGCTACTGTAGGCGGGTAGAGGAATTAATTCTGAGACGAACGCAACCCGAATCGCGGAAAACGGAGCCCAAACGGGCCCTAAACGGGTCGAGAAAGACGATACTGTGCAAAATCAGACGTCTGGAACTCCTTCCAGACGTCTTAAACGGTGGATCAGAGAATTACCTGTTCGGCTTGGTTCCCCGGACGTCCAGAAGTCTGCGGGGACGTCTGCCTAGATCCAAGACGTCCGATGGTCCATCCGGACATCTGGAGGTCACTCCCGCCGTCTGGTACAACTTCCAGACGTCTGATTCGCAAAGGATGACGAATCAGAGAACCTGCGCACAGCCAGCCCCCCTCCCTCAGTACGGTCAGTCGACAAAAAGGAAGAAGAAAGCGGAAACTCACCTTTCAGACGTCCGTATGGTCTCACAGACGTCGACCTTGCCGTCTGGATATCAATCCAGACGTTTGATTCTGGAAATTTTTCCAGAATCAGAGCCCTGCTCGGCCTCCGCTCGCGACGCCTCCCGCGTCGCACCTCACGCGTCTGCTGCTCAGCCCGCACAGGTCCCTCTCCGCGACGCTCTGCGCCCCCTGCGCCCTCCGCCGGCCGGCCAAGCCGCTCCTGGCGAGCTCGCCCTCACGGCAGAGCCCCGCCCTCGCACGCCGCAGCTCCTCCGCGCTCACTGCGGCTGCCGCTGCCGCTGCGCCATCGCGTCCGCTCGCTCTCGCGCACAGGCAGGAGAAGAAGGAGGAAGATGGTGGAGACGGGAGGGGAGGCGCGCCCCCCCCCCCTTTTAACGCCGTGCGGAGAGGAGAGAGAAGGCGGTCGCAGCCGCCTGCAGCCGCAGAGAAAGAGGGTAGAAGCGCAGGTCTGCGCGCACAGTCGCGCAGACGAATATCCCGTGCGAGCATAACTGTTCGCCAGACGTCTGTAAACTATCTCGGACGTCTGGTCAGACGTCTGGATGTGATCCCAGACGTCTTGACAGACGTCTGGGCCACCTCCCAGACGTCTTAAAAGGCGTCTGGGGCACGCGCTCGTTACAATATAACAAACTCAAAGGAAGTTTCGTCCCCGAAACTTGCGCCAACTAGGGTGCGGGAAGAAGATGTCCAAATAACCATAACAAACTCAAAGAGGACCGAAGCCGATCCGAAAAGACGTACCCGCGAAAATCTCTGGGTACCGCTCCCGCATTGCCGCCTCAGGCTCCCAGGTAGCCTCCTCGTACCGCTGGCGCCTCCACAAAATCTTTACCAGGGGTACTTGCTTTCGTCTCAACCTGCGGACTGCTCGGTCTAGGATCCGTACTGGCCGCTCGGGGTAGGTCAGGTCGTCGCTCACCTCGACGCTCTCGTGACTCAGTACGTGGCTGGGATCGGCTACGTACTTCCTGAGGTTGGACACGTGGAACACGTCGTGCACACCAGAAAGCTGCGGGGGAAGGGCAAGTCTGTAAGCAACGGGTCCAACCCGCTCCAGGACCTCAAAGGGCCCCACGAACCTCGGCGCGAGCTTCCCTCTCACCCCAAACCGCTGTAAGCCCTTCATGGGCGAAACACGAAGAAAGACGTGGTCCCCAACCTCGAACTGCACCTCTCTGCGTTTGCGATCTGCGTAGCTCTTCTGTCTGCTCCTGACAGTGCGGAGTCGTCTGTGGATCTGCTCAACTACCTCCTGACTCTGCCGGATCAACCTGGGGCCAACCTCCCACTTCCACTCTGGCACTGGAAGCGGCTGAAGCGGCCCTGCAGGCCTCTGATGCTCGGCTTTCACCTGCTGGCACACTAAGCACTGCTGCACGAACTCACCCACATCCCGCTTCATCCCTCTCCACCAGAACTCGCGTCTCAAGTCATGGTACATTTTTGTGTTTCCGGGATGTATGGTGAATCTGGAACCGTGTGCCTCAGTCAGGAGTTCTCTCAACAGCTCCTCGTCTCTGGGGACGCACAACCGTCCCCCCAAGCGTAACACCTGGTCTGTGAAAGAGAAGTCCCCTGGGTCCCCTGATAGTACTCTGTCGCGCAAAGACTGCAAGTACGGATCGGCCATCTGTCCCGTGATGATGCGGTCTATCAACTCTGGTCTGGTCTGCCGTGTCACCGTCACTGCCCCACAGTACCCTCGTAACTCTAGAGGTCGCCAACTGCCCACCTCCTCCAAAAGGCTCCAACTCTGTAACTGTAGACTGGCCAAGCGTACGGGCGCCTTACGGCTCAAGGCGTCAGCCACCACATTGGCCTTTCCCGGGTGGTAGGAGATGCTGCAGTCGTAGTCCTTCAGGAGCTCCAACCAACGTCTCTGTCTCATGTTGAGCTCCTTCTGGTCAAAAAGATATCTGAGGCTCTTGTGATCTGTAAAAATCTCGAAGGTCTCACCGTACAAGTAGTGCCTCCATGTCTTCAGCGCGAAGACAACAGCTGCCAACTCTAGATCGTGGGTAGGGTAGGTATGCTCATGGGGCTTCAGTTGCCGCGAAGCGTAAGCGACCACGTGACCCCTCTGCATGAGCACACCTCCTAACCCCTGCAAGGAAGCGTCCGTGTACACAACGAACCCGCCACTACTGTCAGGGATGGTGAGCACGGGAGCCGAGGTCAACCTCTCCTTCAGCTCCAGAAAACACGCCTCACAGGCGTCTGTCCAAGCGAAAGGCACATCCTTCCGAGTCAACTGTGTCATAGGACGTGCAATCTGCGAAAACCCTCTGATGAACCGTCTGTAGTAACCTGCCAGTCCCAGGAAACTGCGAATCTCAGTGACTGAACGTGGTCTCTCCCACCTGAGCACTGCCTCGACCTTGGCGGGATCCACCGCCAGGCCGTCTCCAGAGATCACATGACCCAAAAAGGTCACCTCCCTCAACCAGAACTCGCACTTGCTGTATTTGGCGTACAGCCTGCGTCGTCTCAGAGTGTCCAGGACCATCCGCAAGTGCTGTCCGTGCTGCGTCCGATCTCTAGAATAGATGAGTACATCATCTATGAAAACCACCACAAACTGGTCCAAGTACGGTCTGAACACCCGGTTCATCAGGTCCATGAAAGCAACGGGGGCATTGGTTAGCCCAAATGGCATGACCAAAAACTCGTAGTGTCCGTAGCGGGTGCGGAAAGCTGTCTTGGAGACGTCGGTCTCCCTGATCCTCAACTGGTGGTATCCAGACCTCAAGTCGATCTTGGAAAACACCGTGGCACCCCGCAACTGGTCAAACAAATCGTCAATCCTCGGTAGCGGATATTTGTTCTTGATGGTGACCCTATTCAGCTGTCGGTAGTCCACACAAAGGCGTAGGGTCCCATCCTTCTTCTTCACAAACAGTACCGGGGCTCCCCAGGGAGACGCACTGGGCCTCACGAAACCCTTCTCCAAAAGGTCCTGCAACTGAGACTTGAGCTCTCGCAGCTCAAGCGGTGCCATTCTGTAAGGCGCGGTGGAGATGGGGCTGGTCCCTGGTACTAGTGAGATCTCAAACTCGATCTCACGCTCGGGCGGTAGTCCTGGTAACTCGTCTGGAAACACGTCGGGGTACTCTCTGACCACTGGGATGCTCTGGAAGTCTGCCACGGGGCTGTGCTCTGCCACCACACAAGCTAAGAAGCCCTCACACCCCTGGCTCAAAAGTCTCGCCGCCCGAAGTGCCGAAATGCACCTGAAACCTCCGTCCACTGGCTGCCCGTGAAACTCGAAGGAAGGCAACTCCGGAATGGAGAAGACAATCTTCCTCTCAAAGCAGTCTACCAAGGCGTGGTAAGCGGACAGCCAATCCATCCCCAGAATCACCCCAAAGTCCTCCATCTGTATCATAATCAGGTCAGCTGGCAGGCTGTGTCCCCCGATGCTGACCCCGCAACCCGTGTACACCTCCTCAGCTACAAACAGCTGACCACTCGGACCTCTGATTACGAACGGATTCTTTAACAATGTATAATCCTGGTCCAAACTAACTGCGAAACTGTCTGCGACAAACGAGTGCGTAGCGCCGGAATCGAAAAGCGTGTAAACGAGTCTGCCAGAAACTGAAACCATACCTGCTACCACGGATCCCGAAGCTCTGGCGTCCCTGTGTGTTAGGGCGTTGATACGCCCCTCAGCTCTAGGTGCGGACGAAGCAGCCACACTCTGCGTCGGATGGGTAGGTGCTGGCCGGTACCCTCCTCGCGACTGCGGTCCTCCTCCTCGCGCCTGGAAACCGCGGCCTCCTGCGCGCCCTCCAGTGCTCTGCGCGGGAAGTATCTGCTGACCTCCTGCCCTAGATGGGTAGTCCCTCCTGACGTGGCCCGGCTGGCCACACTGGTAGCAGAGGGGAACCCGACTCCCGCCCTCAGTGAGTCCCTGCTGTCGGCTAGGCGGGGGTCCGGTGCTGGCGACTGGCCCCTGTCGAGGGCCCCCAAAGGCCACTGATGGCCCTGCACAACGTGACGGCTCTCCTGCGGACGCCACGTGCCTCCGTTCTCGCCGGCCCTGTGAGAAGTCTGGCTGAAAGGGCCTCTTCCGCCCGCCGTCGGTCTCTCGCGCGGACGGGTTGGTCTCCTCGTAAGTCATAGCTGCCTCTACCACCCTCGAAAACGTCGGCAGCATCAGGGGTTTGACATACCCCCGGATCGCAGGCCGGAGCCCCTCGGTGAACCTCCAAAGGCGCTCCTCCTCAGTGGCCACCGCTGTCGCTGCAAAGCGGGACAGCTCCAAGAAACGCGTGCGGTACGCGCTCACGGTCATCGTCCCTTGGCGGAGAGTGTGGAACTCCCGCCTCCTCTGGTCCTGCCACGTCTGGGGAAAGTACTGCTCGCAGAAGAGGGTGACGAACTGGTCCCACGTCGGCACGTCCCTCTCCTGTCCCCGGACCGCCCTCCACCACCGGTGTGCCGCACTCTCCAGCTGGTACATGGCAAAGGCCACGCGGCACTCCACCGGGGGGCGAAGGGTGTCGAAGATCTTCTCCAGCTGCTCAAGCCAGTCCTCTGCCTCGGTCGGGTCCTCATCCCCCTTGAAGGAGGGGGGCTTCAGCTTCCGAAACTGTCTGAAAAGCTCGAAGTGGTGCTGTAGGGGAGGTGCTGGCGCACCTCCAGGCGAAGGTGCCTCGTGTACAGAAGTGTCGGAGGAAGGTGGGGGCGGCAGGGGCCCATCCCCTCCCTCGTGTCCAGCGCCGCGTCCGTCGCGTGGTCCCACAGAGGACTCCCCCTCCGCAACCCCAGGAGGAGGTGCTCGGGGCGGTGGGTGGAGCTCCTCTCGTACAATATCTCGTATCAGTCTGGCGAGGTCCTAGGCCTGGATGCCAGGGAGTGGTGGCTGGTCCACCGAGACGTCAACGACAGCACGTCCACCTCGCCGACCTCGCCCTCGGCCGCGCCCGCGGCCAGTCTCGCCAGTCCCACGACGAGGCATCTCCTACAAGGAGACGCGAAACAAAACGGAAACGTCAAAATAGACGGTACCTAACAACACTTCTAAGAGCTCATGTCAAGAGATATGTTGTGGTGGCTACTCTAGCTATAAACATGTGAATTGGTTATTTTCCAGTCAGTTGATTTACTTCTCGGGACGACCTTGCTCTGATACCATCTTGTAACGACCCGGTTCCCGAGTCCCTACGAGACACGAGAACCGGACCGACTCGACTAATCCCAAGACCCAGTCGTCCAACGAGGAAGTAACCAAAAGACAGTAAAATAAATCACATTCAGCATGAATATAACTAACAGTAAGAAAGTACAGCAGTAAGGAAAGAAACTACTACAGTAGGCACCACCACAACAGTAAAACAACATTTATCATATAACAAAAACTGCAGGTAAAGAAGGTACAGCGGAAACAAAACTACTCACTAGAACAGAAACAAAAAGGGGTACAAAGCTGGGGTAACTCTACTGGACCCTACTCGGCCCAGCGTCCTCTGCAGCCGCCGACCCTGGCTGCTCAACACCTGGTCCTGAAAAAGGTAACGAGTGTAACACGTCAGCAAAACGCTGAGTAGAGTGGCAAACTAACTAAAGGCAACAGTAGAGTGTACAGTAGCTGTTATGTTTTATTACTTCCTTTATTTACATCTTTCAATTTTTCTCACTATTTCATTTATTTCTCAGATCCTTTACTTGATCTCGAATGTCCTCGTGGGACGATCTTGATTGCAGTCTTTTCCAAAAGTAGAAGTAGCACGTGGTGCTCTCCTGGCCGGGAGAGTCCCCCGTGGTGATCCTACCCTCAGTCAACCACCCCAAGGTCACTGACAGACGTAACGGTGACTACGGCACGCGCGATAAACGCACAGGTAGCTAGCCCGCACTGGCACGCGGTCAGTCGTTTCCGTTAACGGGTGCGCCCAAAGCACAGCACGGAACCAGGGCAGAGCCCTCTCAGTAACAGGGGTCCAACCCCTCCACAGTAACCAAACCGGGGCCTTGCCCCTCCACAGTCCGCGCACCCTCGCCTGACTACCCTGGTTTGCCCTAGTGGGCCTAACAAGTCGGTGAAGGAGGCTAGCAGAACCCCGGGGCCCGTGGGGTAGCTAGTACTCTCCTAACACTACTAGCTCTCCTCGGTACTACGTACACGAGGGCCAACAAGTCGGTACAGAGCGGCCAATCCTAACCCCGGGTCCCTGGGGCGGCTGGCCCCACTCTGCACTAAACAGGTACAGGTACTTCCCTTGGTACTGCGTACCCAAGAGACAGTACAAACTACATCTCAGTTCCATTCCTTTTTCTTTCCAGGAGTTCCACTCCTAACTCCCCGTAGGGTTCCAGCTCTTTATTTCAGAACATCATATGTTTCACTTTCCAGATTCACGTTCTCAAATTCCATGATCTTAAACATGTTTCTTTATTCATAACAGGCAGCTGTTAATTAAATTTACAGGCAGCTTTATATATTCCTTTCCATTTTTCCAAGACTGCAGTAATATACATTCCACTAGTTTTTCCATCCTAGGATTCATGCCATATCCTAGGATCTATCATACAATCTAGTTTTCCGGCCCTAGGATTCATGCAACACCTAGGAGCTATCATTCCATATATTTCTCATTCCTAGGATTCATGCAAAGCCCTAGGTTCTAGTTATGGTTCCATACTTTAACATATTTTATTAATACTTAAAGCCACTCTACCAGGTATAACGGGAGTAATGGGGGCGTGATCGGGAATCCCGCGCGCCTCCGCGACTCTCAAGACTGCAACCGAACGAGGTCCTATCACAAGAATCAAACACAAGGAGTGTCTCAAAATAGTGTATAGCTACTGTAGGCGGGTAGAGGAATTAATTCTGAGACGAACGCAACCCGAATCGCGGAAAACGGAGCCCAAACGGGCCCTAAACGGGTCGAGAAAGACGATACTGTGCAAAATCAGACGTCTGGAACTCCTTCCAGACGTCTTAAACGGTGGATCAGAGAATTACCTGTTCGGCTTGGTTCCCCGGACGTCCAGAAGTCTGCGGGGACGTCTGCCTAGATCCAAGACGTCCGATGGTCCATCCGGACGTCTGGAGGTCACTCCCGCCGTCTGGTACAACTTCCAGACGTCTGATTCGCAAAGGATGACGAATCAGAGAACCTGCGCACAGCCAGCCCCCCTCCCTCAGTACGGTCAGTCGACAAAAAGGAAGAAGAAAGCGGAAACTCACCTTTCAGACGTCCGTATGGTCTCACAGACGTCGACCTTGCCGTCTGGATATCAATCCAGACGTTTGATTCTGGAAATTTTTCCAGAATCAGAGCCCTGCTCGGCCTCCGCTCGCGACGCCTCCGGCGTCGCACCTCGCGCGTCTGCTGCTCAGCCCGCACAGGTCCCTCTCCGCGACGCTCTGCGCCCCCTGCGCCCTCCGCCGGCCGGCCAAGCCGCTCCTGGCGAGCTCGCCCTTACGGCAGAGCCCCGCCCTCGCACGCCGCAGCTCCTCCGCGCTCACTGCGGCTGCCGCTGCCGCTGCGCCATCGCGTCCGCTCGCTCTCGCGCACAGGCAGGAGAAGAAGGAGGAAGATGGTGGAGACGGGAGGGGAGGCGCGCCCCCCCCCCCCCCTCTTTTAACGCCGCGCGGAGAGGAGAGAGAAGGCGGTCGCAGCCGCAGAGAAAGAGGGCAGAAACGCAGGTCTGCGCGCACAGGCGCGCAGACGAATATCCCGTGCGAGCATAACTGTTCGCCAGACGTCTGTAAACTATCCCGGACGTCTGGTCAGACGTCTGGATGTGATCCCAGATGTCTTGACAGACGTCTGGGCCACCTCCCAGACGTCTTAAAAGGCGTCTGGGGCACGCGCTCGTTACAGAAGGTGTACGGTGGGTTAGGGGAATGGTTTGGGAAAAATTACGGGGGCACCCCCGTAAGTTCTCTTTCTCCCTTGCATATCCCCAACAAAAATCAAGGGGGGTTAAAATTGCACAAAAACCCCTAAAAATTTTGGAAACACTTAAAACCGTCGTATTTTTAGACGTCGAGTTTAGAAACCGTTGTCAATAGTATTTACGACAGTTATTTTACAAACTGTCATAAATAATATTTAAACGACAGTTTTGCTCACAGTCGTCTATGGTGTACGCAAACCATACACGACAGTTCTTCACCCGTCGTATACTTGTATATACGATGGTTATTTATAGAACTGTCATTTATATTAACATGATGGTTATTTATAAATTGTCGTGTAAACCATACACGATGGTTCTTGAAACGTCTTATATTTGTATACACGACGGTTATTCGAATAATCGTCGTGTATATTAACACAATAGTTATTTGTAGAACCGTTGTGTTAATATGTATGTTTTTTTTTTTAAATATAACATTTTGGGTTATAGGATTCTATAATCTTAGAATCTTATTACACTTTAAAACATATATAACATACAAAACATAATATAAAAGTTTAACATACAAAACACACATAAAACATTCAACAAATATATATATAAACCTAATAATAGAAGTATGTTATACTGCCAAAATACAAAACCAACTAAAAAAGAGATAAATAATAAGCTATGCCTCAGCTAGTGAGCAATCCAGTTAGTATAATGCTGCCACCAACTATTGCAAATCGTGTGTTCGTATACACTGTTCCTATCATGTGAATATCCATTTAAGTACCTCTTATATGGGCAAAATATCCTGTCAAACTTGTTTCCTCGTCTGAATGACTTTCTATCGTCATGAAATGCCCAATCAGGGAACTCTCTCACTCCATTATTGTATCGAGAGTAATTCGAGTTCCTCAAAGTAATCCAAGACTTATCCATGATCTATAAAAATGAAATAAAACCACCCACCCAATAATTATAATCTTATCTTATAACAGTGTTTGTATTTTGATTAAAATTTTCACTTAATATCCCATCTTTGAAGATTTGATCACAACGTTACTTGTTATATGTAATCAGTGTCTGGAGAAATTTCGACAGCGTCTCCTAGCACTTCTCCAGTATACCTTCTAAGACTAATTTTAACTACATTCCCAATAACTCCCATTTAAGGGTGCATTAGGAACGTAGATAAGATAAGTTGGTATACTGGAGAAGAGTGAAAAGATATTACCGAAATTTCTCCAGACAATGGTTCCATGTAACAAGTAACCCTAAGTTGTGATAAAAAATTCAAGGATCCCCTTTTGTTTAGAACTTCTCTGAACAAATGATGACTCTTATGACATGATATAAAGACAAAGCTTCGTGAATGTAAGTGAGGTATACAAACACTTTGCATTATCCGTATAACATGATCATAAGTGTCGACGGGCAAGTATTTTGACACGATTATCCCCTCTCAAAACTTGTAACCTCGGGGTTAGAATACCTATTGTTTGGTCTCAAGTGCATCTAGATTTGTGCATGTGTGTATCTATGAATTCATTAAAATAATAAAATTTGTAATAAAAATAAATAATTACATACAAATAAAAAATAGATTCTTCCTCTCTTTCCCTCATCTCCCTTCACTTCTATCTCCTTGTCTTCCCACTTCCTTTCTACTCTCTTTCTTCTTCCTACCCTTTGTCTCATCCTTCCCTTCCTTTATATTCCTCTTTATGCATCTCTCTCCCTCTTCTTCATTTATTATCTATTTATTTATCCTCTCTTTCCTCTCTTCTCCCTATCCTTCCTCTCCTCCTTCCCTTCATTAATTCATATTCTTCTTTATTCATCTCTTTCCCTCCTCCTCTTCCTCTCCTACTCCATCTCATTTCACTTTCATAATAATAAATTAACACAGAAATACAATCAAATAAACATTCAGAAATAAGCATTCAGAATAAAAATAATTCATTCACAAATCATAAATTCATCAACATTCTAAACCTAAGTAGGTACACCCCATATTCTAAACCTAAGTGGATACACTCCACTTTCAAAACCTAACTGGGCACACCCCACATTATAAACATAATTAAAAATGAACATTCTTAACCTAAGTGGGCACACCCCACTTTCTAAACTTAACTGGGCACACCCACATTTATTCACAAATGAATTAAGACAACTCAATTTCATACCTCAATAAAGCATGTGAATCACAGAGAAGATGCTCGACAACGCGAGGTACCTAAATCAAATTGTAGATATTTATAAGTAAATAACTAAAAAAATTTAAAAAATTAGTCAAAATTAACATTTGCTTAATACAAATTATTTCGCAATTAGGGGGAGTAATGGGAGGAGGAGAAGGAGCATGGGGTGCTACAGATGGGATGAGGAGGAGGAAGGGCTGATCGAGGATGGGAATGATGAGGAGGAGGGGCTAGGGATGGGGATGAGGAGGAGGAGGGCGGGTTGCGGATGGCGATGAGGAGGAGGAGGAGGTGGGTTTCCTGCGGATGGGGATGAGGAGGAGGAGGGCGGCCAGTGGATGCATGGGAGGAAGAAGGGATGGAGGGCGGGCTGTGGATGGGGATGAGGAGGAAGGGCTGCGGGGTTTGGGAATGAGGAGGAGGAGGATGGGCTGCAGCTGCTGGAAGGAGGATGAGGGCAGCTGCTATTGCTGGAAGGAGGAGGAGGGCAGCAGCTGTTGCTGGAAGGAGGAGGCGGTGGCGGCGGCGCTGTTGGAAGGGGGAGGAGGTGGCGGCTACTGGAAGGAGAAGTAGGAGGAGGAGCAACGGTGCATGAGGAGGGGGGGCTGGTGTTGCACACAAGGGACCGACGGTGCTTGGGAGAAGGAGCAGTGGTGATTAGTAGGAGGAGGAGCATGGGCAACGCTTGGGGATGAGCAGGAGGAAGAGCGCGTGCGAAGGAGGATGATCAGGAGGAGGAATGCAGGGCGGCAAGATCTCTGAGGAGGAGAGCCTTATGAGGAGGAGAGGTAGACAGAGGAGGAGGAGATCTCTGAGGAGGAGGACGACCACGCAAGAGGTTGAAGAAGACCTATAGTGCAAGGGGGTTGGGCATCTGTTAAAGGGCACAGGAACTTTACACGACGGTTCTTGTCAAAACTGTACCGTCGTGTAAAGTCGGGTAGGGCACGAAAAATGCCACTTGACCAAAATTCACAATCAATATAGACGATGGTTACAAGATCAAACCGTTGTCTATAATACGAAAGTTATTATTAACACCGTCGTGTAAATATATGAGGGTCCACCGCTCTTATTGCACGGGATTCATGGTAAATATATACGACGGTTTTAATGTTAATTGTCATTTTTATAAAAATACGATGGTTTTAAAACCATCGTCGCTAGACTCTAATATATACGATGGTTATAACAAAAAATCGTCGATAAAAAAGTGTCGCGAAAGACCATTTTTCTAGTAGTGCAACTCAAGGGGAGGCTAGCTCTCTTCCCATACAAGGGGTGAATAACTCTCCTTTGTACGTGCATACCCGAGGGCCTGCTCACTCCTGTACTAGAACCCAACCAACAGTTGTGCCTTACATTAGGAGAAATTATTCCATCATTATCAGAGTTTCATACCATAGCAGATAAGCTATTCTTGTAGTTCTTCCTAAGGTTCATTTATAATTCCTTTGATTTTGTTTCAAACATTAGCAATTAACATGCATCTCCATTTATATTTAGATTTCAAACATGGAAGTAGATCACTAAGTTCATTACATTAAAAACCTTGATCTCAACCGTTAGAGTTACCATTTGTTACAATAAGAATTAATTATTACTCACACGTATAACAAGTATAATGCTCACATACTAAGAATTAGGGCATGCACGTGTGTGAGTCTATAAAATGAAGTAGTTATCGATTTCATTTACAAACGCATTTACAGAAAATGTAATAATTTATTAAATAGCTGCTTATAACATACATTCAAAATGGAACTAACTACATTGGAATAAGAAAGGCGACTCTACCTGGGTGTATGGGAGAAATGTGGGCAATGGGAACCAATACGGACATCCTCGCAGGTCCTGCACGTGCCCTGTACCCAGTGCCTACAACAAACCGATGGTCGAAAGGGGCATTAAACACTTTGACCGACATTTTAGTGTGCTAAGATAGTTCAAAATAGTGCAGAAATGATTCTAATATGTGGGAAATTCCAAGAGCTTTCCAACGATACCTGTTGCGTGGAAATCAAACCTTGTTTTGGCCCTGAATCGGTTCAAAAACCCTTCCTAGTTCACTTGAACAGACCGGGCCGGTTTGGTTTGACTAAATCGCTTGCCTGCTTGCTTAGAACTTGCCTGGCTCTCGTATCAGATGTCTGAGGCACTCCTTAGACATCTTATACAGCTTGAATGCCCTGCCTCACTTCCTCAGACATCCAGTGAGTGTCCCGGCTGTCTTGGGCCCACTCCGGACGTTCGGTACCCCACCCAGATGTCTGAAACGAGTGTCTTCTTCGTTTTCGCACAGCAGATTCTCCCCTTCCCCTCACGGTAGACCCACGCTTGACCTCGACTTCGCATGGTGCCTGCTGCTCTTCCTCCCACGCACCCTAGTGCAGCACGCCAGCAGTTGGAAGTGTCTGCTGAGCCGAGCGAGCCGCAGCTCGCCCCCAAAATCCACGTGCAGTAACTACTCCACCCACGTGCAAACGTCGCGCGCTCGCAGCTGCACCTCCTTCCCACGCAGCTGCAGCTTCGCCCTAGCGCCCTCACGTCGCTGGAGCTCGATTGTGAGCTCCCTCCCCTTATGTAACTCCTCTCTACGCACTCCTCTCTTGCTCACCTCTCTCTCTCTCTCATGAGGAGGGCACGCTACCCGAGGGTGATGTGGGGAGGGAGTGGGGTTACGACAGGGAGGGTTTTAAGGGGTGTTGGGTAGGATTTTTGGTGGGGAAAAATTGTGGATTTCTCCCCCACGAAAAGTTCGAAATTCAAGGGTACCCTTGGCAAGAGTCATTTCACTTCACATTTCCAAGAACTTTGGTTATAAGCGTATAGGTAAAGACTAAACCCTACACGATTTTAGGCAATCCATCCTCTTCTCTTGCTAATTGAAAGCCCTACTCGACAAATTAATATCTCATGAATTGATGATAATAATAATGATAAATTATTATATCTTACGGTATCTAAGTACATGAAAATATATTATTTGGGATCACCTCGCCTCTTAGCGATCAAAATGGAGCATTCCTTTCGTGTAATTTTCCCATCTTTGTTCACAGACAAAACTTCTAAATTCAGGAACTTCTTGACTATAGATCAAAAAATCTCTATGTCAAACGCAAGCATTCACAATACCGTGTTCCTTTAGAAATTAACTTTTCATTGACTTTCGCTATTATTTTGAGTTGATTTCTGATGCAAATTGGACCACCAACGGGGCTTCCAGAGAGGCCCATTGGACATGCATTGTGGGCCTTGCACGGATAAATATGAAGCCCAACTTTGTTTTAGGAAACATCCTGTAACCATGACAGTTCTCTCTCTTTTGCTTCCCATATCTCAAGGATTAGTTTATTTAGTAGGTTAACCCTCTGAAAGAGGAGTTAACCCTTATTAATTACTTGAGGACCTGAGTTGCGGGTTCTTAACATTGATTCTAAGAGGTGTTAGTAAAGTAGCTATTAATTTCGTAATTTCCCAACATGCAAAACCTATTCCTCAACTATTGATGTTAACATCAGAAATCGGTGTCAACATCACTATGCAAATAAACAAAAATAAATGTTAAAATTAATTTAACAATTCTTAACACTAATTTTCTAAACCCGCAAGTAAGCTAGTCCTAAGTAAAAGGGTGATATCTATTTCCAAGGTAGAACTTTTCCAGCTCTTTACTTTTCTAGCCCTTTGTAGTGTAAATTTTTGTTATTGACATGGTGAAGAGAGAACAATTTATACCACAAAAAAAAAAGCTTTTAGCGATGAATTAAATAGTGATATATAATATATTTACCACTACTTCTTTAGATTTAGTGGCAAATCTTTTATAGTTGCCACTATAATATTTTGTTAAGTGACAATTAGTAATAGTATCAAATATATTTGCTGCTATTGACTTTAATTTAGTGGCAAACATTATTGATGCCACTATAATATTTTTTTCAAATGACAATTTACATTAGTGGTAAATATATTTGCTATTATAGTCTTTGACACAATCCTTCCGAGGTAAACTCAGTCTTATGAGCGTGTGGGTAAACGTCGAGTTTCGAACCCGTACATCCTACTCAAGGAAAGCCAGATACCCCTAACATCCATTAGTAATCATATTTTAAAGATAAATTTATTTTTAGTAACTAAAAATAAGTGGGAGAAAAAAAATTAATCTCCAAAACTTAATTACTTCTTTTACAATAAATTAGACCTCTCCAAAGTTAGATCGCCATTTTTTACAAAAAAAAAAAAAAAAAAAAAAAAAAAAACTTTTCATCCTGCCAAATTTCATCTTCCACGTAAACTCCCAATTCCCCGCCCCCTCAAGGAGTCCCGATCCCGTCCCCTCCCTTGGATGAACGATAAGTATAGGCAATTTATGGTGGAACCCTTTCTCTGTAGGTTGGTTGGCAACAAGTTTAGGTACATTTTACAACTCTACGACGGGTGCCCTTGCGGTTAGTAAGTGTTTGGTTGTTTGGCGGTGGCTTAATTAACATGTCAACTAGGCATTGACTGATCGTCATGCTTGGATTAGACGTAACATATTATAAATTGATATAAAAGTACAACTCCCCTTAACAGGAGAAAAAAAACTAATCTTAAGAGGTGGATTCGCCATTAATAAGATGACCATTGAGAAAAAAAAACTACCTTAAGTGGTGGAACAGCCACGACCACTAGGGGAGAGACCTAGAGCCACAGCTACGATGAGAATGCTGTAATCATCAAGTTGCGGGAGAATGTGACAGCCTGCACCTTCGTTAACTCAACTATTTATTTTATTTAATCTGTTAATTGCGATTCCATTGAACTATACCCCCGCCATTCTTCATTCCTTTATTTCCATTTTCAATCCAGTTTTTCGTATTTGTTATCTCATTAATTTGTTTCTAGAGAATTTGTTCATCAACCTGGCCCACCTTTGGCCATTTATTCTGTACAATAAATCATTCTCAATGTATCATCTTTTCCCTTATATCACATTTACTTTCTCTTTCTTTCTAGAGTTTTCAGTACCCTTCGTCTCTAGTCACTACACCTTACCAGGTGTATACCGCACAAGGTCCACTAAGAACTTGGTAGAACTAGCTCTCGTGGGTCCTCTAACAAATCTTTAGGACCTCTAATCCCCTTAGTTAGGCTCAGGTCTACCTACTATAATTGTTTAGGTTTGATACTTAGGAGACTGTGAATACAAATCATGACTTTATAGCATATGTTACAATTGGAAGTCTCCATTCATGGTCACAATATAAGTGGGAGATTAAGAGTGTATTATGAGTGATAGGAAACCTAGGTGATTAGTTGTGTGCTTATACATTGATAATCTTATAGAATCTTTACCTTTATGTACCCTAGTAATCCATTGGGTTGTAGCTAGTGTAGTTAGAAGGTTATCTCCCTACAGAGGCATCTCAAATGCCAACACAAAAGAAAAGTAGGGGCTAACCATCAACGTCTCTATTATAGTCGCTAGGTTCACATGGATATTCTTGGTTAAGAGGGGGATTGCATCTTGCAACTGATTTGATCTTCCTTCTAATTGCAATCCTCATTACCATGAGTCATATAATCAGGCTTAGCCTTACCAAGATTTATGCTAATTGCACCCTTAGGAAGATTCTAAATATTTCAATCTTGCTACCATAGGCGACTCCCACAAGCCACAGCTGGTTATTGGAATTAGGGTTTCTACCTTAATATTTGTTTGCTTAGGATTCGTGCTATATAGTCAATTATGTTGCTACATGTAGCTGACTATTCATTGATTTATAATTATTAGTAAGTTCTAAATTTCCTAGACTAGCTCCACTCATTTATGACATCATTTAAATGGTGCTTCTGGCTAGCCCTCCCTTGTAGTTGGCTTCAACTCAAAGTAGAGCCTTCCTCATCCTTGTAGTCCTTGAGTAGTAGGTTATTTATACATGCAGGCAATTACTACAGCAAGGATAGTTTGATGCAATTGGATTCCATGGAGCCCATGAAGAGCTTGCTTATGTCTAGAGCCAACCTGAGCTCTTCCAAGAAAAACTCCCTCGTTAGCTTTCTTGAGATCTATCTTTGAATCACCTCCTTTAAAAGCTTGATGCATTGTAATCTTAAGATTCGATTGACTTCTAATGTCATTATATATAAATAGGCAGTCTAAGAATCTCATCAAAAGAACTTGCACTAAATGATATAAAAGGCAACAACAACATGGACCAAGCTCATTTAGGCTGGTTAAAATAAGATCCTCTTCATCTAGTTTCTTTGCACATGCAGCTAGATAAAGAGTACTTGTTTATTCTCGTAGACAAACTCCATTACGTAGGAATCACCTTTCTTTGAGATGTGGACCTTTCATTTATATTGAGAAATCTTAGCACTAGATTGAGTGCAAAAAAATTTCTCTTAATGTAATCAAACATCATGAAAGGACGTGAGGTCAAAAGTTTACAAACGTATATATATCTTCAATTATGATCACATGATCTAGTTAAGAATAAGATGGTTGACCAAGTCATAATTTAATTTATATAAATTATTTGCCTTGCTATTATTTATTTTGTAAACATAGTAATTTTAGATATTTCTTATATTTTGTGAATAAAAATACTTTCTTTATTTTTATATCACAAGTGACATAGTGAAAGACTTATAAGGTGCCCTCGTATTGAAAAAAATATTTTTATGATCCCATTTACTAATTTAGGTCAAGAAAAATTAGGAAATAGATCCATTTAGGTAGGTGGTGGTATATATATGAGATAAAAGGTAAAAAATTAGGAGTTGTTTTGACCTCAAAATAACCTCCTTATCTCTTTACTATGAATTTCAATGTTTTTGGGAGATTTTAGAGGCTCTCAAGTTTATAAATAAACCTCAAGACCCCAAGAAATTAAAAGTCATTCTACCTTCTACCCCTCCCTTTCTTGGGGAGCTTCCTCTAGGTGTGCAGTCTTGGGTAGCCGATGCTCCTCTCTGCCTCCACTTGGCCTTCAGTCTTCTTTACTACCCATGGGGTGTCGTTCCTCCTCCCACCTTTCTCTTTCCTTTTATGTTTATTTATTTTGTTATAGTTATTAGATTAAATTAGCAATTTCCCTTCATTACTTATGTTCTTACAATTAGTTTATCAATAAAATGTACTCATTTCCTCTCAAGCCTCCCTTCTACCTCTCTTTTGCCTCATACCAAGGGAGGTAGTTTTGGGAGGCCACTGATGCTCCTCCTCTCGTCCTCCATCTCCATCACAGTTTCTCCATTTATTGTTTCTTTTAAGTTCTAGTTCTAGTATTTTATTTGTTGCTTTCTAGTAATGGATTTGTGTGACTCTTGCTTTAATTATTAATAAAAAATATCCTTTTATGAAATTGCTCTTCTTATTCCTTAGTTATTAGCATGTCTAGTTTATGTTTATTATTTGCTTGCTTGATTTGTATTTGCATTAGTTGTTAAATAATTATACTTACTTCTCGAATTTTTATATTGATTTTTGTAAGTCAAAAAATTCCAAAAATTTTATGTTACATTTCTGCATATTATTTTAACATACTCGCAAATTTTTGTAAGAAAATTCTTTATATAAAGAAATTAATTATTTTTCGTCCGAGTCTTTAGATTATTATGGTTAGTCCTTAAAGTTGTTTTTTAATTTATTTTGTCCGTTCTACAACTTAGTTTTGCATGAAAATTGGTAATAATCTTATTTAAGGTCTTAGATATGCCCACTAATTTTCTTATAATTCTTATGCTTTCAAAAAATTAATGTTAGACAAATTATGTTTAGGTCCCTATCTTATGTACTAGTCATTATTTTTTGGTTCCATTATTTTATCAAAATCTAAAATTCTAAAAAAGTCTTAATATTCAAAATAACAAAAATATGTTCGTTTAATTT
This sequence comes from Thalassia testudinum, assembly GCA_037157565.1. Taxonomy (NCBI): domain Eukaryota; kingdom Viridiplantae; phylum Streptophyta; class Magnoliopsida; order Alismatales; family Hydrocharitaceae; genus Thalassia; species Thalassia testudinum. The sequence goes on from JAZHRO010000059.1 coordinate 20,929,063, forward strand.
AGTAGGAAACAACTTAAACATTTTGACTCCTTATGAGACGACTTGAACTCTAATTATACCTAATTTTATCTCTTTAAGAGTTTGAAAATAAATTAAATGGTTGTGATTTCACGTTACAACGACGCTGTTATCTTTTCACGAATCCCATGTTAGTGGTCTTTCCATTGGTATAAGCGATACTCATTAGATATTTGAACAATATCATCTCTAGATTCCCTTTGCACAAATTTATGATGAATATGTACCAATTTGTTAATGATTTTAATGAAATTGTAAGCACACAATTAGATTGAAGGAAATTAAACATTTTATAGAGCAATATTAAGGGAATTCAACTTATATGGGAAGCTATGCATTGAATTGTTGTGGGTATATAATACAATACACTTTGATTTTAGATGACCAGTAAGCTAGAGAAAGAGATTATATATATATATTAGAAAAAACTCCTTTTTTCAGGGAAAAACTAATTTCATTAACATGAGGGAACAAGGGTCAGAAAGGTAGACAAAAAGGAGCCTTGCTAGCTTGGAACTTACCATCTATGTTAATACATTGGAGTGATCAAAATGACCATTGCTGAGGCACATGCTTGAGGCAAATTGGTCTAACTAAAGAGGAAGTAAGGTGTCAAAATCATGTCGAGCTAGATTAGTAGATCCTTAGGTTAGGACAATAGGTGACAACATGAAATTTAAAGGGCTAGGGTGTAAGGAGTCGGTGTGCATGAGTCCTTTAACCCTTGTAGGCATGTAGATACTTTGAGGAATCAATAGAGATACAAATGGTTGCACAATTGGGGTTCATGATGATAGCATGGGCTCACTCACGCGCAAGTACCTCCATTGCAGAATGAACCATCTTGTGAACAAAGCAGAAAGTGTCAATCAGTGATTCATTCCTTTGGATCAAAGGAACAAATACCTGAGTGTGCCATAGTAATGGGAGGGACTTTTGCCACTAAAAGAAGAGGGCAGGTGAGAAGGTGTCAATGTTTGCAAACCTTAACCTAGGAGATATCCAATGGGCAGTAGGACCATAGTTAGACTTTCCCTAAAAAAAAGCAAAAGTCAAATTCAAATGGCTGATAATTTGCTGGGGAACATCAAGAATGGATACAACATAGATAAGAATGGAAGTTGGTACATGTTTAATGAGGAGGAGACAACTACCAAAGGAAAGAAGAGACTTCCAACCAGTAAGCTTGTTCAAGACTTTGTCAACCAGAGGTTGGAACTAGGAGCAACATGCATGCCCTTGGAAAATTGGTCACCCAAGTAGGGTGAAAGGGAATGCTCCCAAAGTGCAGCAAGTAATACTAAGGGTTTCAGATAGGTGGCTAGTGGGAAAATGTTTTCCAACAAAGTAGAAACTCTTAGCTCAAAGATTCCTCTAACTTGTAAATGAAGTCAAAGAGATTTTTAAGGTTAAGGACAACACCACTAGTGACACAAATAACATCATCAGTGTTAAGATCCATGCTGTTTGAGCCTTTTAAGATGTCTGGACTGTGGGTTAGAAGTCTGTACACCTTTCCAGACGTCTAGAAATCGCAAATTTTGAGTACGAGCTCGCGTCTGCGCGCGGTCTATGCGCAAATAGTACTCTCGTTTTTCCTCCCCTTCTTCTCTCTCTCCCCGCCTCCAGCGAAACCCTAACCCATTGATCTTATAAAACCCCCTTCCCCTCTCACGTTCTCCTCACACCAGCCCCTTCCCCTCTTCTTCTCCACTCCAGCAAGAGAGACAACGCGAGCGAGAGAGCGCACGGGCAGCGTCGAGGAGGAGCGGTGTGAGGAGAGGAGGAGGAGTGTGAGCTTGCGAGCTCGTGTGGGAGCTCACCGGTGAGCACACGTCGGGGCAGCGTGTGCGCGAGGTGGAGGAGTGCATTGGGGAGGTCCTCCCCGACACTGCTACAGCAGGAGCTGCAGGCGAGGGGGCGCGGCACGGCCACGCGCGGCGTGAGAGCAGCGGAAGCAGGCTTTGGTTCTGGGTTTTTCCCAGAATCAGATGTCTGGAGTGACCTCCAGACGATGGTGCGGATGTCTGGAGGTGGTTCCAGATGTCTGAGTTGAGAGTTTCGCAAAGGTACGTCCCCTTTGCGGATATGGCCATGCAGGCCTCTCCGCTGCTACCACTTTGCATGTCCTTTTTGAGAGGATTTGGTGTTTGCATGTAGGATTTACTTCAGGAAGACATGGGACACGCCCTTCCACTCAATTCAGACATCTGGGCGACGTACCAGACGACGGGAAGCACTTTCAGGCGTCCGGAGAGGTGGTCAGACGTCTGGAGCTGGGTCCAGACGGTCCAGAAGAGTTATTGGATGTTTGAGGATTGGCGCAGAGACTTAGGTATGATACTTGACACTTTTAAGATGTCTGGAAGTTGTTCCAGACGTCTGATTTGAGACAGAAATCCTATTTTTGACCCGTTTAGGGTTCGTTTGAGTTCCATTTTTTGCAATTAAGATACCGTTGTGTTCCTTGTGAGTTCCTCTACTTGTTAGAAGGCTTTCCATACTATTCTGATAATTTCCTTATGTTTGTTCCTTATTATAGGACTTCGTTCTGTTGTAGGTTTGGGACTTGCGAGGCACGTAAGCCTACCGTTCAAGCCCCCAGTACTCCTGGGTTTACTGGTAGAGTGGCTTCCCCCTAATTTAATTATAACCTAAATGCATGTGTGGAATGAATGATTAGAACCTAGGATATGACATGAATCCTAGGACGAGAAACACTTGAAATGTCTGTATTGGATGATTGAATTGCACTCTTGAATGAGTAGATAGAATGATAACAATTGCCTGTAAATGAATAACAGCTGCCTGCGAAATATGAAGTACTTGTGCTAGCCAACTGTTGTATGTAAATTTCCTGTTATATACGTTAAATGACATAATACGAGCTGCATGTATATGAATTGAGAATGGTAATGTGAATGATGGAAATACAAGCTACCTGTGTATAACCTGTATATGGAAATCTAAATGATAGTAATACGAGTTGCATATGTATAACTTGAGAATGGAAATAGGAATGATGAAACCTGGTATGGCTTGGCATGAGGAATATGAGCATGAACCCTACGGGAAATTAGGAGTAGAGCTCTTGGAAATAAATAGAATGGATATGGAAATGTGAGTGGGGAAGTGAGCTGGCCCTTGAGTATGGAATACCAAGGAGAGCGACTGTCCTCTTGTTTAGTGCAGAGCGGAGCTAGCCGCCCTTGGGTTGGGACCTGGGGTTAGGATTGGCCACTCTGTACCGACTTCTTGGCCCTCGCGTACACAGTACCAGGGAGAGCTACTAGTGTAGGGAGATAGCTAGCCACCCCACGAGGACTGGGGTTCCGCTAGTCGCCCTACATCGACTTGTTAGGCCCACGGGGTAAACCAGGGTAGTCAGGCGAGGGTGCGTGAACTGTAGAGGGGCGAGACCCCTGTTTAGTTCTTAGGGGCTAGACCCCTGTTACTGAGAGGGCTAGGCCCTATATTGGTTCCGTGCTGTACTTTGGGCGTACTTGCTAACGGAAAAGACTGACCTCGTGACAGAGCGAAGTAGCTACCTGTACGCTTATCGTGTGTGCCGTAGTCACCGTTACGTCTGTCCGTGACCTTGCGGTGGTTGACGGGGTGTAGGATCACCACGGGGGACTCTTCCAGTCAGGAGAGCACCACGTGTACCTTCTACTCCTCGGAAAAGATTGCAATCAAGATCGTTCCCACGAGGAACATTCAAGATCAAGAAAGAGACCTGATAAATAAATCAAGTGGTGAAAAAGAATAATTAGTTAAAGAAAGTAATTGAAAAAAACAGCTACCTGTTCACTTTTACTGCTTTAGTTAGTTGGTTGCCACTCTACTCAGCGTTCGCTGACGTTGTGTACTCATAACCCTTTTCAGGTCCAGGTGTTGAGCAGTCAGAGCCTACGGCTGCAGAGGGTGCTGGGCCCAGTAGAGCCCAGTAGTTGTAGCTTCTTTGTTGTACTTCTTTCTGTTGTAGTAAGTAGACTCATGTACCTTTACATTCTGTTCTTTATGATCCTGTACTTGTTACTTTCTACTGTTGTGGTAGTGATATGTACTGTAGTAGTTTTTACTTCTTTACTATTGTACCTTTTTACTGTTAGTTGCTTAGCATAGTGAATGTGGTTTACTTTCCTGCTTTTTGGTTACTTTCTCGTTGGACGACTGGGTCTTGGGATTAGTCGAGTCGGTCTGGTCTTGTGTCCTGTAGGGATTCGGGAATCGGGTCGTAACAATCGGTATAAAGTAAGGCTATGGGAACTGGAATCCCCCTCTTAATAGACAAAGGCATGCTCTCCTTAGCAATGACCATATTCTTATGACCCTTGACAAGCGGTTCCGTGACTAAATCAAATAAGAAAGGAGAGAGGGGGTTACCTTAACAAAGACTATAGGAAACATGGAATAACTCAAATGAGATTCCATCCACAAGAATGGAGCATCCACTATGTTGGACAGATACCCTAATTAGCCAGATAAAATCATTAGAGAAACCACACCAATTGAGAGATAATATTTGATTTCACCATGTTCACATGAAGCTCTAAAGCTTATATTGTTAGAGGAGTTGCATTCCTAGCTAAGAAGGCTTCGATATCTTGTGAATACTATATATATACAAGGCTTGTTGTGAATGGCAATTTGATGATGGTGGAATCATCAAACACCTATTACAAACTTACAATTGCATTGATTGTAAAAGACTCACAATCAATTATGTAATAATGATTAGAATGATTCCACTGCCTAATACACAATGCTAATTAGCTAAACACCCACTACAACACAAAAGCCCTTTAGAGACGGTTGTGGAACCGTCACTAATGACCTTTAGCCGTCTCTAAAGGTCATTAGTGACGTTGTGCAACCATCCTTAAGAGTGGCATTCCAAAAGATTTTTTGAGATGGCTACTAAAATCCATCTCTAAAAGATTCCTTTGGCGATGGTTGTTAATCGTCTCTAAAGTTTAAACTAACATTTAAGGTAATCGTTATTTTTTTTTGACATTTCTAACCGTCTTAAAAAATAGTTAAAAACTGTCACTAGTTTTTTTTGTGACGCTTACAACCATTCCTAAAATCGTCACTAAAATTTAGAATAACATTTAAAATGACCATTTTACTCTTTTGAGATACTTGTGACCATCATTAAAAAAAAATTAATTGTAGCTAAAAAGTGATTCAAACTTCGCTATACCCTTTGATAACATTTACTAGAACCATTAGTAATACCTGTGAATCAGAATAGTATCTAGTTAGAATTTAAATTCACTTTCATTCATGAAATTCACACTTCCATATCAAATAAGAATAGAAAATCATAAGGAATCAAATAAGTGTTGGTGCTAGAGCACCACGATCATTTGTTTTGATGATAACAAAACACGTGTTATTTAACATTTGCAATTTGAGTCCTAGATTTCAGGTCAATTGCAAATGTGGACGTGTTTAGACGGAGTTCGAGCTCGCATCCAGGACGGATTGGAGGAACTTGACGGAAAACAGAGGAGGTTCGCGTGGAGCAAAAGATTGAAGATGGAAGGAAATGAAGAATATGATAGATTTCCTTCTTTTGTACTTGTTGTATTTTTCGTTTCTTTTGTTGCTCTTTATTTCCTTAGATATTTCATGTTAAAGAGCCTCAAAGAACCCTAACAGTAGTCCTAGGAACACCGGCACAACCCTAGGATACTTAGGTTTTCTGTAGAATACTTAGAAAACCAATATAGGGTTCAAACAGCACTTCCAGACGTCTAATTCCCAAATCAGACGTCTGATAAAGCATTTTAAGATGTCTGACTGTTGTTTCAGACGTCTGATAACTGTTAGGCTGGACATAGCTAGTTCTGTCTGATGAAATCAGACGTCCAGACCTTAGTCCAGACGTCTTAGAAGATGTTTGATGGACTTGCCAGACGTCTAGATGGTGGACCGTTGGCTGGCTTAGCAAACAGTCAAGAATATGACCGTTAGAGCCTTATCAGACGTCCTTAGGTCTTTCCAGACGTCTGATAAATGACCGTTTTGCCTTGGCTGACCCAAAATCTCTTCTCAGAGATTTTCTAGCCGTTGCAACGTTTGGAAATCAATTCCCACAGTAAAAGTAGGTTTCCAGACGTCCAGACTTAGTTCCAGACGTCCTGTATGTCGTCTGATGGACTTGCACAAAAACCCTATTTAGATCTGATTCAAGTCAGGGAGAAACCCGCATAGAATCAGACATCTGACCTTGAAATCAGACGTCTTAAAGTGGCCTTCCAGACGTTTGATGCCATAGTTAGACGTCTGATCACCCTGTCAAATGTAATCATTGTCCTGATTTCGGCCTGATTCTCTTGGGCTTTGTTCCCAACGGCTATAGAACCTTTCCTAAGCCTTCCAAAGCCTTCCTAAGGCCTCTATAAATAGAGGGGAGCCTTTTCACACTTAGACACACAAGAAAAACACAAAGAAAGACACAAGATACACTTAGCTATACACTCTCACACTCTTGTGTCCAAGAAGCTCTTGCTCTCTAAGCTCAAGTTCTACATCTTGAGAGCATCAAACCGTTGCGCCCCCGCTCTCCCGCCGTTGTCTACGAGAGCGAAGTTGCACCGTTGCGTGGCTCACGCACTCCTTGCAAAGGGGAGTTTCCTTATTCCTATAGAAGCTAGGTTTATAATTACTTTGTTGGCTCTATAGGACTTGTTGTTTCTTTTATCTTTGTTATTTTGTTGGGTATTCGCTTTGCGAATTCCCGTCTCCTTCGTGGGACAAAATCCTTCTCGTGGAGAGAAGGGGTTGAGGAACGCTACCCTCGTACTTGTAGCGTGGTTGTACTGAGGTTGAATCACCCTCGTTTTAAAGTGATTCGGTTAGTGGATTTGATCAACTAGGTTGATTGAAAAATCCTAACTCGAGAGGGTTAGGTGGTGGTTTTCACCCAGTTTGGGTTTCCACCTAAAAATTACTTGTGTACTTGTGCGATTGATTTTTTGTGCGATTGCTTTATATATTATTTCCGCAATTATTACGTCACCCCCTCCTCGTAGGGCCGGAAACTACAGAATAGGATAGATTTCCTTCTTTTGTACTTGCTGTATTTTTCGTTTCTTTTGTTGCTCTTTATTTCCTTAGATATTTCATGTTAAAGAGCCTCAAAGAACCATAATAGTAGTCCTAGGAACACCGGCACAACCCTAGGAAACTTAGGTTTTCTGTAGAATACTTAGAAAACCAATATAGGGTTCAAACAGCACTTCCAGATGTCTAATTCCCAAATCAGACGTCTGACTGTTGTTTCAGATGTTTGATAACTGTTAGGCTGGACATAGCTAGTTCTGTCTGATGAAATCAGACGTCCAGACATTAGACCAGACGTCTTAGGAGACGTCTGATGGACTTGCCAGACGTCCAGATAGTGGACCGTTGGCTAGCTTGCCAGACACTGCATAATATGACCGTTAGAGCCTTATCAGACGTCCTTAGGCCTTTCCAGACGTCTGATAATTGACCATTTTGCCTCGGCTGACCCAAAATCTCTTCTCAGAGATTTTCTAGCCGTTGCAACGTTTGGAAATCAATTCCCACAGTAAAAATAGCTTTCCAGACGTCCATACATAGTGCCAGATGTCCTATATGTCGTCTGATGGACTTGCACAAAAACCCTGTTTAGATCTGATTCAAGTCAGGAGGAAACCCGCATAGAATCAGACGTCTGACCTTGGAATCAGACGTCTTAAAGTGGCCTTCCAGACGTCTGATGCAAGAGTTAGACGTCTGATAACCCTGTCAAATGTAATCATTGTCCTGATTTCGGCCTGATTCTCTTGGACTTTGTTCCCAACGGCTATCGAACCTTTCCTAAGCCTTCCAAAGCCTTCCTAAGGCCTCTATAAATAGAGGGGAGCCCTTACACACCTAGATACACTAAGAAAGACACAAGATACACTTAGCTACACACTTTCACACTCTTTTGTGTCCAGAAAAGATCTTTCTCTCCAAGCTTAAGCTCCATTCCCTTGAGAGCATCAAACCTTCGCGCACCCGCTCTCCCGCCGTTGTTCACGAGAGCGACATTGCGCCGTTGCGTGGCTCACGCACCCGCGTCATCGTCGACGCACTCCTTGCAAAGGGGAGTTTCCTAATTCCTATAGAAGCTTAGGTTTATTACTTTGTTGGCTCTATAGGTTTGTTGGTTATTTTATCTTTGTCTTTTGGTTGGGTATTCGCTTTGCGAATTCCCGTCTCCTTCGTGGGACAAAATCCTTCTCGTGGAGAGAAGGGGTTGAGGAACGCTACCCTCGTACTTGTAGCGTGGTTGTACTGAGGTTGAATCACCCTCGTTTTAAAGTGATTCGGTTAGTGGATTTGATTAACTAGGTTGATCGAAAAATCCTAACTCGAGAGGGTTAGGTGGTGGTTTTCACCCGGTTTGGGTTTCCACCTAAAAATCTTTGTGTACTTTGTGTGGTTGTCTAATCTGTGATATTGTTTATATTTATTTCCGCATTTTATTACGTCACCCCTCCTAGTAGGGAACCTTCAATTGGTATCAGAGCAGGTCTCGCAAAATCGGCGTTACAAACCGGCGAGGATCCAGATCATGGAGGGAAGCATAGCCGCAATCAGAATCTCCGAAGGGCAGTCCACCGTCCGACCACCCTATTTCGACGGGAAGGACTTCGGATATTGGAAGTTGAGGATGAAGACGTGGCTCCAAGCCACTGAATTTGAGGTATGGGGATGTTGCGAAACCCCATACGAGATCCCGAAGCGACCCCAAGGAGGATACTCGCAGCAGCAGATCCGGGAGCTCTCTCTCAATGCAAAAACAATGAACGCGTTGTATTGCGCGCTCAGCTCGGAGGAGTTCAACAGAATCTCGCAATGCGCCACCGCATATGAGATTTAGCACACACTTGAGGTAACTCATGAAGGTACCTCTAAGGTAAAAACTTCTAAACTCAATTTACTTTCACAAGAATTTGAGGCTTTCTCTATGAAATCTAACGAAACTTTAAGTGAGATGAACACTAGGTTCACTCTCATAGTAAACAATTTAAAAGCTTTAGGAAAGATCTTCATCAAGGGGGAGCTTCAAGGGAAGCTTCTTCGTTCCCTTGGACCGGAGTGGGAACAGAAAGTCACCGCCATCGAGGAGGCAAACGAAGTAGAGGAGCTCAACATGGAAGATCTCCTAGGCAATCTAATGGCCTACGAGACAAAGTTGAAGCAGAAGAAGAAGGATACACCGGAGCCCAAACTGAAGAAGACTCTTGCCTTCAGAGCCGCGTCGGATAGAGAGGTAAGTTCCGACGACGAAGACTTTAGAATTTTACTTAAAAATTTTTCCAAGTTTTGTAGGGAATTAAAGAAAGAGAAAAAGGAGAAGAAGGAAAGCCCGAGACGTTGCTACCACTGCAACGAGAAAAGGCACCTACGACCAGAGTGCCCTCTTCTCAAAAAGGAGAAGAAAAAGGAAAAGGAAAAGAAATCTAAGAAGAAGGCATTCCAAGCCACTTGGGACGATTCCAGCTCGGAGGAAGAAGAAGAAGAAAAGGAAGAAACCGCTTGCTTTGGTTTCATGGCCAGAGGAAGCAACAGCGACAGCGAAAGCGGAAGCGACGACAGCGACAATGAGGTAAATTTTGATTTACAAGAAGCTTTTAATGAACTATTTGAGATTAGTAAATCACTTAAAATAGAAAACAAAAGTATTGAAAAGAACCTTAGTTTTCTTAAAAATGAAAATGATAGGTTAGAAAAATAACTTAAGGACATAGAAGCTAGTCCTAGAATTGATAACCTATTATTAGAAAATCAAGACCTCATCAATGAAAATAATAAATTGATTGAGGAAAATGACAGTCTAAAAATAGAAATTTCTGATTTAAAGACTAAGATGAATACTATAGAAAAAGAAATTGCATGTCTTAGGGAAAGCTCGAACAAATTAATCAACAAAGTAGACAAGTTTTATAGTCCTAAGATTGAGAAAGGATCTCCATCAAGGAGACCTGCTAACAGATCCGGATCCAAGCCCACTTGGATACCGAAGAAAGAATTAGAATCTTGTTTTGTAGGATTCAGGGATAATTACAACACAAAGGATTAGACCTACAAACTCAAGGCTGGTCAACTCAAGTTGGGAGAACCAAGGAGTTGACTAAGGAGGAGAACAAGAAGACTGACGAGACGGCGAACAAACGACGGACCCACCGCACGTCGACCACCAGATTGGAGACCGGCGCCGATGCCCGGGCCTCCAAGCTACGGATGGGAGCCCCATCCGATGTGACATCCACCACCACCATTCGGGCCATTTTATTGGCCATGGTAGGTGAGGTAAAACCCTTTACCCTATCTTTTTATCATAAGCATTTAGATAGGGGGAGTTAAAATTTATGAGCTAATTGTCAGTTTTTAAGGGGGAGATATAAGGTAGCTAATTTTCCTTTAGTAAGGGGGAGAAAAATAATAGCTATCTTGTTGTTACAAAAAGGGGGAGAATATCACCTTTGTTAAAATAAATTCATAGAAGAGCATGTCTTAAGGTGAAGTTATAAGAATTTTAAAACCAATCAAACCTTTTTGATAATGTCAAAAAGGGGGAGGATTTTTATGCATTATTATTTACGGTTTTGTCATCATCAAAAAGGGGGAGATTGTTGGTGCTAGAGCACCACGATCATTTGTTTTGATGATAACAAAACACGTGTTATTTAACATTTGCAATTTGAGTCCTAGATTTCAGGTCAATTGCAAATGTGGACGTGTTTAGACGGAGTTCGAGCTCGCATCCAGGACGGATTGGAGGAGCTTGACGGAAAACAGAGGAGGTTCGCGTGGAGCGACAGATTGAAGATGGAAGGAAATGAAGAATAGGATAGATTTCCTTCTTTTGTACTTGCTGTATTTTTCATTTCTTTTGTTGCTCTTTATTTCCTTAGATATTTCATGTTAAAGAGCCTCAAAGAACCCTAGCAGTAGTCCTAGGAACACCGGCACAACCCTAGGATACTTAGGTTTTCTGTAGAATACTTATAAAACCAATATAGGGTTCAAACAGCACTTCCAGACGTCTAATTCCCAAATCAGACGTCTGATAAAGTATTTTAAGACGTCTGACTGTTGTTTCAGATGTCTGATAACTGTTAGGCTGGACATAGCTAGTTCTGTCTGATGAAATCAGACGTCCAGACATTAGACTAGACGTCTTAGGGGACGTCTGATGGACTTGCCAGACGTCCAGATAGTGGACCGTTGGCTAGCTTGCTAGACACTGCAGAATATGACCGTTAGAGCCTTATCAGACGTCCTTAGGCCTTTCCAGACGTCTGATAATTGACCGTTTTGCCTCGGCTGACCCAAAATCTCTTCTCAGAGATTTTCTAGCCGTTGCAACGTTTGGAAATCAATTCCCACAGTAAAAGTAGGTTTCCAGACGTCCATACATAGTGCCAGACGTCATATATGTCGTCTGATGGACTTGCACAAAAACCCTATTTAGATCTGATTCAAGTCAGGAGGAAACCCGCATAGAATCAGACGTCTGACCTTGGAATCAGACGTCTTAAAGTGGCCTTCCAGACGTCTGATGCAAGAGTTAGACGTCTGATAACCCTGTCAAATGTAATCATTGTCCTGATTTCGGCCTAATTCTCTTGGACTTTGTTCCCAACGGCTATAGAACCTTTCCTAAGCCTTCCAAAGCCTTCCTAAGGCCTCTATAAATAGAGGGGAGCCCTTACACACCTAGATACACTAAGAAAGGCACAAGATACACTTAGCTACACACTTTCACACTCTTTTGTGTCCAGAAAAGATCTTGCTCTCCAAGCTTAAGCTCCATTCCCTTGAGAGCATCAAACCTTCGCGCACCCGCTCTCCCGCCATTGTTCACGAGAGCGACATTGCGCCGTTGCGTGGCTCACGCACCCGCGTCATCGTCGACGCACTCCTTGCAAAGGGGAGTTTCCTAATTCCTATAGAAGCTTAGGTTTATTACTTTGTTGGCTCTATAGGTTTGTTGTTTATTTTATCTTTGTCTTTTGGTTGGGTATTCGCTTTGCGAATTCCCATCTCCTTCGTGGGACAAAATCCTTCTCGTGGAGAGAAGGGGTTGAGGAACGCTACCCTCGTACTTATAGCGTGGTTGTACTAAGGTTGAATCACCCTCGTTTTAAAGTGATTCGGTTAGTGGATTTGATCAACTAGGTTGATCGGAAAATCCTAGCTCGAGAGGGTTAGGTGGTGGTTTTCACCCGGTTTGGGTTTCCACCTAAAAATCTTTGTGTACTTTGTGTGGTTGTCTAATCTGTGATATTGTTTATATTTATTTCCGCATTTTATTACGTCACCCCTCCTAGTAGGGAACCTTCAATAAGAACTCATCTTCTATTGTAGAAAGTAACTAATAAAAGTAATCTTTTACATGCATACCAAATTGAAAAAACTAAAGTTTCACACATGAAACTAGCTAAAAGTTACATATTTGAGCTATAACAAGGAAACTATCATTCATTTCTTACTAAATCTAAATCAGACCAAGACTAAGACAATACTTGTTCTTCAACCATGCTCTTCAATCTATTCAAATTCTCCTCCATAAGTTCTTGATTGTGAAGGAGCTCTTTAATTTTTTATTTTCTTTTACTATATAATTGTGTATGTTGAGATGACACTGTTGCCTCAAGATTGTGATTTTCCTACAATTGTGAAGAGGTTCTACAACTTCCATATCAATTGGTAATTATGGCTCCACGGCCACCATACTTTACGTGTCCAATAGGTTCATCTGGTAGGACTTTGTAGAATGCTTCTTCGGGAGAGAGTGATTCAATAATATGACCTATTTCATCTTCATTAGGAACTGGATTAACAAGTGCTAGCATTGCTTCCTACAAAGACATTTATCAGGAAAGATATTTTAACATCAACATAAAACTCTTGATTTAATTGTAGCATTAAAACAAGTTTAGGGATAAATACAGTGAGGAAGATAATGATAACAATTTATCTCTATTTAGTTTAAGTTGATGCTGTCATGAAATTCTATGATCTATACACTAGTCTTCAAACATTAAAATTTAGCAAAGTCTAATATGCAGCAATATATTATGGAAACCCTCATACCTTTTCTATGAGCTAATCAAAGTATCATGAGGAAAAATGATATATTTTATAGAAATTTTGGGTGAATTATGGGACATTTTGTTGTGCTTGCCTTTAGATCTATCTAAAGTGAAACTTCTCTTAAGCATTAAAAAAAATAACAATAAATAAGATGAAATGAAAATTTCTATATAAAATTCCTATATGATCTCTTTCTTTTACTATAGATAAAAAGTGATTCCAAACATGATGCGTAAGAGCATTTTATAGAAAGTTTTTTGAAGGGACTTTTAGCAAGTTATTGATTTTAAGAACTTGAGGGAATAATATTTGGTACAAGTATGCACATGGATTAGTTAATATCTAATACTATGTTACAATTAAAGGTATATCTCATCATTCAAAAAATTAATAACTTCCCATCAAAATTGGTTTCCTAGCTACTAAGAAGAATAATCCAATAGCCAAGCAAGATATTGGTTTGGTGTTTTAGTATGGTATGTAGAACATTTTCCTGAATCAAACATCTAATAACCAAGTATGATGTTGTAGATTAAGTGGGCTATAATGCCTTTGAAGTATAGTGTTCCATTCTTCCTTTGTAAAAACATTAGTATGGCAAACATATAGGTGGTTAAAACATAGGTATGACATGCATTGCTTGTGTTGTGGGCTTACCATTTACCTACATATCACAACCCTTTGTCTTAAGAACAAAAACTTGTATCACAAACTTTGGCAATTGAAAAATTAACAATTGAGAAATTGCTAAAGAAGAACAAGCAAGTGATAGGATTATTATATCTTACCAGTTTCCAAGTAAAAAGAACCTTCAATACGTCAAAATCCATGAATCTGAATCTCTCGGCGGTTGACAATCTATATACATAATTACCAAAAGATTAAAACATATGCACACACATCAGTCATATTGATCCATCGTTCCAATGAACAACACATTTGCAGTAGATTGAACAATGCTAAGAAGGGAAAAGGAAAAAAAAGAAAATTAGAATATCACCTAAAGTTAAAAATCAACAAATCTTCATGCACTTCAACGCCTTATTGACCATATCATGAGTAAAGGTTAAAGATAAATTGAGGCATACCTTACTACATTCTTCTTTAGCCTTTGTCTTACTCCCTTTCCTTGAGAGACTGAAAAAGAGGTAATGCCTCCTAAACCATTACTCATTAGAGCAAAAAAAAATTAAAAATTGAGATAGTAATCTAACATTAACAATTGACTAACATCCACAAGGCCAAATGGACAAAGTGATTTTGTGCCAATGACATAACATAAGAAGCATGACAAATGAAGGTTGTTGTATATATAGAAAATCATGGAAAAGTGTTTTTTTATCAAAACAATATAATAGATCACATAAGTTGCTACTAAGCCTTTGTAATTAACGAATATGAACATATTTAATCACAGAACTTACTTGATTCTCTATTAATGCGATCCATGTATACTAATGTTGACCATTCCATTGGTAGTTCATCCCAGTTACATAAATTTCCATCCATGTGGAACAACATACACCAATTCTTTTGTGCCGACTATCATCGAGGCCCACTTAGAGGATCAAAAAACCTGTTGGAGATCACAAGCAGAAAGAACACACTCTATCTAGTGCTTATTTTCCCAGAAAGGAAAATACCAACAAACTTGTTCAAGTAAAAATCTCATTACATTGGGACATCAATTTCTACAATATAGTAAATACTATAATGAAGGAGCCAAAACTTGTATTGGGATAGCATACATGCATGGGAAGATCAAGAGAAATTTGACAGAACATGCCCCCAAAATCCACTTCACTCTCAGCCCCAAAGTTGAGACATTCCTCCATCTTATTGAATCACAGTGATTAAGAGAGCGGAACAACACCCATTCAAAAGGTAATGCCATTTCTCATAGATGCGACATTAAAAAAAGAAAGTAAGAAACTAAATAAATGCTAGAGAAACAAACACTACAAGAATATTCACTATTAATAATTGTCAATGGTTGGCAATGTGAAAATAACAGTTGAGAAATAGGATCGAGGAATGTACTATCGCAATTAGGTTTTCTCAACTATTCTTGAATAATACCGTCGGGAAAAAGGCGAACCACCACTCGACGTATAATTGGTTCTCTCGTCTATTTTCAACAGTCGACAAAGCTTTTTTTTTTTTTCGACCGTTACAGATAAATCGTCGACATAAATATCTACGTCGATCGGTATTGAAGCGGTCGCGTAAGATCTTATTTTCGACCATTTGAAAATGAACGACAATTATACTATTGTAGTCCGTTTGTGAACGGTCGACCATACTAATATTCTCGACCGTTCTTATCTAATGGTCGAAAATACCAATATTTTCGTCCGTTCTCAAATGGTTGAAAATATTAGTATTGTCACCCGTTTTTATGTAACGGTCGAAAATACTAATATTCTCGTTTGTTTATAAACGGTCGATAATTCATTGTAATTTTGGTCGCATATTATTCTCGTCCGTTGAAAAACGGTTGAGAATAGTTGCAATTTTTTTAATTAATATTTTTTATTTATGTGGAAGACTTGTAGAAAACTAAAAATCCTATAAAAACATAATCAATCACACAACTTAAAACATTTGCTCTAATTGAAACACTAGAAATGAAGACAAAAATTTCATATATTTAACAATGTATACAAAGATCATTACAAACGGTAATGTATATAAAAAATACAACAATCATGCTGCAGCACCAACGCCTCTAGCACCACCACCACCTAATTTGCCATTGTCATGATGATCTCTAAACTGATGAAAGGATGGGTGTTGAAGCTATCTATTGAGGGTTTATATTGTCGTCGTCGTAGTTCAAATCCTCAATCGATCGAACAACAAATACAATTTATAACTTAAATATCTAGAAATGAAGTTCGAGGTCGAACATAGGAAGCAAATAGGAATTTACATGCTAATATTCAATTAAAACATAAATGAGCACAAAAAATAAGTCAATAATAATAATTTTCAATAAACAACCTCCACTCAAAATTGATGTTCAATGCATAACATGAGTATATCATGAATTTAAGAGGATAAAAAGATATCTAAGATAAAATAATAGTGATTTAGATCACCAATTATTAGGTTAGATACAAATATATATACTGATTACTCAATAATCTAAATAAATGCACAGTGCCTCAAATAATGCCACAGTGTTTTCAACCAAGTCAGACGTTGGGTCTGATGACCAGACGACTTAATAGCATGAGCACAGGGCTTCTTCTTCTTCACTTTTCTGCTTCTCTTTCTCTTCTTCTTCTTAATTTCTTCCTCTTTAGCTTTTCTTCGTCAGAGGTACAACACTTTTCTGCGATTAAGTGTTGGGAGATTGCCCTGAAGAGTAAAACCCCCCTACCCCTCTGTAACGACCCGATTCCTGAGTCCCTACGAGACACGAGAACCGGACCGACTCGACTAATCTCAAGACCTAGTCATCCAACGAGGAAGTAACCAAAAGAGTAGTAAAATAAACCACATTTAGCATGAATATAACTAACAGTAAGAAAATATAGCAGTAAGGAAAGAAACCACTACAGTATATACCACCACAACAGTAGAATAACATTCATAACATAATATGAACTGCAGGTAAAGAAAAGTATAGTGGTAACAAGAACTACTCACTACAGTGGAACAAAAAGAGGTACAAAAGAACAGTGGTAACTCTACTGGACCCTACTCGGCCCACCGTCCTCTGCAGCCGCTGACCCTGGCTGCTCAACACCTGGTCCTGAAAGGTAACGAGTGTAACACGTCAGCAAAACGCTGAGTAGAGTGGCAACTAAAACAAAAGAAACAGTAGAGTGTACAGTAGCTGTTATGTTCTATTACTTTCTTTATTTACGTCTTTCAATTGTCTCACGATTTCATTTATTTCTCAGATCCTTCACTTGATCTCGAATGTTCCTCGTGGGAACAATCTTGATTGCAGTCTTTTCCAAAAAGTAGAAGTAGCACGTGGTGCTCTCCTGGCCGGGAGAGTCCCCCGTAGTGATCCTACTCTCAGTCAACCACCCCAAGGTCACGGATAGGCATAATGGTGACTACGGCACGCGCGATAAACGCACAGGTAGCTAACCTGCACTGGCACGCGGTCAGTCGTTTCCGTTAACGGGTGCGCCCAAAGCATAGCACGAAAACAGTACAGGGCAGAGCTCTCTCAGTAACAGGGGGTCCAACCCCTCCACAGTAACCAAACAGGGGCCTTGCCCCTCCACAGTCCGCGCACCCTCGCCTGACTACCCTGGTTTACCCCAGTGGGCCTAACAAGTCGGTGTAGGAGGCTAGCAGAACCCTGGGGCCTGTGGGGTAGCTAGTACCTCCCTACACTAGTAGCTCTCCTTGGTACTACGTACACGAGGGTCAGCAAGTCGGTACAAAGTGGCCAGTCCTAACCCCGGTCCCTGCGGCGGCTGGCTCCGCTCTGCACTAAATAGGTACAGGTACTTCCCTTGGTACTACGTACCCAAGAGACAGCACACTACCACGTCTTTCTTTCTCAGTTCCATTCCTTTCTCTTTCCAGGAGTTCCACTCCTAATTCCCCGTAGGGTTCCAACTCTTTTAACTCAGAACATCTAGGTTTCACTTTCCAGTTTCACGTTCTTACAATCCATGTTCTCAGTCACGTTTATTTATTCATAACAGGCAGCTGTTAATTCAATTTACAGGCAGCTATTTGTTCCTTTCCATTTTTCCAAGACTGCAGTATTCATATATTCCACTAGTTTTCCTCGTCGTAGGGTTCATGCCATATCCTAGGATCTATCATACAATCTAGTTTTCCAGCCCTAGGATTCATGCAACACCTAGGATCTATCATTCAATCTATTTCTCATTCCTAGGATTCATGCAATGTCCTAGGTTCTATTTATGGTTCCATAATTTAATAGCTTATACTAATAAACTTAAAAGCCACTCTACCGGTTACAACAGGTGTACTGGGGGCGTGGTCGGGAATCCTGCGTACCTCCGCAACCCCCGAGACTGCAATGGAACGGGGTCCTATCACAAGGATCAAATACAAGAAGTTTCTCAAAACAGTATACAACTACTGTAGACGGGTAGAGGATTTAATTCTGAAAAGCACGCAACTCGAAACGCGGAAAACGGACTCTGAACGGGCCCTAAATGGGTCGAAAACGACAAAACAGTGCAAAATCAGACGTCTGGAACTTCTTCCAGACATCTTAAAAATGGGGATCAGATGGTACCTTGTCCTGCGTGGTCTCTCAGACGTCCAGAAGCCTGCGGGGGCATCTGGCCTAGTTCCCAGACGTCCGATGGTCACCCCGGACGTCTGGAAGTCGTTCCCGTCGTCTGGCACTGCAGCCAGACGTCTGATTCGCGTTGGATGGCGAATCCAGAACCTGCGCGTACCCATTTCTCTCTCTCAGTACGGACGGCCGAAGAAAAGGAAGAAGGACGAAAATAACTCACCTTTCAGACGTTTGGACAGTCCTCCAGACGTCCTCCCGTCGTTTGGTTGGAAGCCCAAACGTCTGATTCTGGAAAAGGGCGCGACTCGCCCTCCGCTCGCGACGCACAGCCGCGCCGCGTCTCGTCCGCCTACTGCTCGAGCTGCAGCAGGTCTCCTGCGTCACCCTGCATCTGCTGCTCCCCCCGCCGGCCGGCCCTAGCAGCCCCGGCAAGCTCGCCCTCACGGCCGAGCGACTCCTCCCTCGCACAGCACCTCCTCCCACGCTCACCGCGGCTGTCGCTGCCGCCGCTCACTCGCGCTCGCACTCGCGCACCGGCTGGAAGGAGAAGAAGAAGGGGGCGGAGGTGATGAGAGCGAGGGAGAGGGCGTGGCGTTTTAAAGCCGCGCGGGTAGGAGAGAGAGCGGAACAGAGGGCGCAGCCTGCGGCCGTAGGAGAGAGGGGAAAAGGCACCCGCAGGTCTGCGCGCGTAGGCGCGCAGACGCAACTGCGCATGTCGCCGAAATCGAATCCCAGACGTCTGGAAGGGGTTCCAGACGTCTGGGCCACCTCCCAGACGTCTTAAAAGACGTCTGAAGCTACGCGTTCGTAACACCCTCTCTCTCTTTCTTCTCTTTCTCTCAAACCCAGGGCATTATTGGATCTGGTTACGAGTTATTCTGTCAAGGGTTCAGGTCCGCGTGCATGTGGGCACAGATGAGGGTGCGTGGGTGAAGGGGATCTCACCCCCGGTGTCTGAGGCGATAAGCCTTAGGCACAAAACCCATTTATGTTTTACCGCATGCCTTTCTCCACTGATGTGGGATTAAATCAACCCCCCTTCCTTTGCGCATCCAAGCGGCAGTAGCTGAAGGCGTCTTTGAGAAATTGTCAAGCTGCAGCTACTGGGATCGTCAATTGAGGATTTTGGGGAGATCCTGTGATGTGTCCGTGCGACCTGGAGGTAGCATCCATGAAGAACACGGTCATGTCGTGATGAACAAGCTGGAGATGATGGTGAAGGTGGCAGAGCTCCGGCCAAAAACCTGAAAGCAATAATAAGGCCTCACGACCACATTAGAATACCTCAGGGGGATCGCCGAGTGATGGTGGATGTGGTGGTAGCAGTTTTATAGCGTGAGTGTGTGAGTGGTGGTCGGACGGAGGTGAGAAGGTGGTGCAGATGATGGGTTGTTCGGTGGCGGTTTTGAGTGGGCGATAGGGTGAAATAGGAGAGGGGTTTTGAAGTATGGAGGTCGGCGATGCTTTTGAGAGTTGTGGCGAGGCGAACGGTGGCATGTAGTGAGCTCTCGACCTCGCCGGAGCTCGACCGGAGCTAAGGAAGACAGATGGTGAATGGCGTGAACGGCGGTCGAAACGAGAGGATAACGAGGGGAAAAGAGAGTAGAGAGAGAGAAAGCTAAGTGTTGACGTGACTGACTCGATCGTGTTTTAACAGTTACTGCGTCGTAGTATAGGTGATCAAGCGTCGTCAACAAATAAAAGTTTTTATTACTCGAAAATTGGAGTATCCGAGGTCGAACACAGGGAGCAATCGGAATTTACTACTAATCTCAAATGTAATTGAACACTCTAATTTACTCAAAAGTTTAATTCAAATGTATTTAAAAAGTAATCCAGGCAAAAGAGTAAAATTGGACGTCTGATCACAAGATCAGACGTCTTAAAAGTATTTTCCTCCTTTGATTGTTCTTCTTCTTTCTCTGCAGTCTCTCTTCTGCCTTCTTCTTTGTATCAACGGGTCTTCTTGTTCTTCCTTGATCTTCTTCTTTGGTTTCTGTCTTGGCCTCTCTTTTTCCTTCTCTTCTCTCTTCTGCGAAGGCTTCTTCTTCTCTTCTTCCTTTGCCTCTTCCTGCTCTTTTCACTGGCTTCCTTCCTTCTTCATTTTTGCCTTCTGCTTCCTTCTCTTCTTCCCATTACTAGCAGCGGGTAAGTGTTTGCTTCACTCCTTCCTTCCCTGCACAACCACAGCAAGGTATAACAAAACCTAACCACTTTACCCACATGTCTCTCTCTCTCTGTAAACCACTCTCAGCAAGCTCTCCTAGAGTCAGGTTAACAGGTTGGATCGCATGCCCGTGACCAGGCGCACCGGTGTGTGGGTGATGCGCGAGGTGTGCTCAGGGTCGGGTCGGATCGCGCCAGATCCGAGTGGTGAAATCGCGGATGAGACGGCGTGTAATAGGTGAGGGACCTCACCCCATGTGCGTTCGGAGGCACTGAAACCACATGACATAAACCGTTTAAACCACTCCACCTCTTTGTGAGTTCACGATGTGGGACTAAAGGTTGCTGCCTTCTCTCACGCGCCCGCAGCAGACCACGCCTTTAATTCCCTCAACTGCAGACTCTGTGGCATCACTCGCTGGACCAGATATCTTCGCAATGCCTCCCCGAGTGAGCTGCACCTGGAGCCTAGCCGTCCTGAAGCCTGGAGCGAGCTTGGAGCTTCTTCGAGTCGCCGTCAATGGCGGCAGGGGCTTGAGAACTGTCAAACATGAAACGAGCCTCTCGGCCTAATCAGATCACCGGGGGACCTTCGCCTTGTCAGGGCGAAGGTGAAGGGCAAGGTGGTAGGCCGCGGGGCGACCTAGGCGTGCGTGCCTAGGTTTCTCTGTGGCCGGGTGGATGGGTGAGTTCGGGGGACCGTTGTGGAGGTGTAGCGTGGCAGTGGAGGGGTGGAGTGTGTTCAGTGTGGTGAGGCGGAACTTTAGCGACGGCCGGCGAGGCGTGTGGGGCTGCGGAGCAACGGGGGCGCCTCGCCGGAGGGTGGTCGGAGATGAGGAAGGTGACGGTGGACGGTGGCGGTCGAGGGGTCGATTGAGTGAAATACAGTGAGGAAATGAAAGAGGGAAAGATGTGGAGTAGTTCTAACCTAATTGCAGGGACGAAGGGGGTGGAGAGGCGGGCAGCCGTACCTGCTGTCACCAGAGAAGAAGATGCCCAGTGGAGGGAGGATGGCGGCGACGACAGGTCTGAGGCAGCGTGTGCGGGTATTGCGCGACGCGGAGGAGAATCAGGAAGAAGTCTCTGCCACTGGTTTTGTGGTAGAGCGAAGAGGAAAGGAAAGAAAGCTCGTCGGAGCTCGCTGGGTACCCTGGCCGGGAAGGAAGAGACGAATCTGAGGTGAAACCCCGGCCAGGTCGAGCTAAAAATGAGCGGTCGGGTTTGGGGGTTCTTTTATAGGCATTGGGCCGTGTGTTCAGAGCTTGAAGGGCACGTATCCGTCTTCGACGGCTCGCCGGAGAAGGAAAGTGGGTGGATACCCAAATCTCTCGTGCGTTCGCACGAGAGATTGGGATCAAATCAGGGATCATGACTGGCCTCAGATGGAAGGGAATTCCTCAGAGAATCTCCCTTCCATTTCTGGGAGGGGATCTCTGAGGAATCAGAGAGTATTCCCTCTTTAATCCTCGCCGGAGCAGGATTCTGCCCCAATAATGGCAGAAGGACCTGATTGCAAGGTGGCGGTGAAGTTAGGGGGCTCTCTGTGAAGATTTTCAAAAGTTAGGGACCAAATTGTGATTTGGGTGTACTAAATTGCAAAGTAGGTCAAGATGACCTCCCCTTAGGTCCAAATTTTGGTACAATTCTAATTTTGACCTAAGGAATCCAATGGTGAAGTTGGATTTTAGTTTTGACCCCGTTTAACTGGATATTTTGCATAAAAACCTAAATTAGGTCAATTAATGAGCTAGGACCCTAATCTAGGTCAAACTAGGTTCCAAAGGCCAATTTGAATGTTACAAACCCTAGAGGATATTTTTCCATGATTTTTAGAGGATTTACTTGATTTTTATCCTGACCGGAACCTTGTTGCTTTAAGCGGGTCTGTTTTAGGGTTACCAAATGTCATTTAATTCCTAGATTGCACATAAACCCATTTCCGATTGACTCAACCCACTTTTTATCTTATTTAGACCATTTGACCTATGTTTTGCCTCTGAGAAATCCCATTTATGTACTGCAATGGTAAAATTACAGTTTTAACCTTTATTTCATGTTTTCTTCTCAAAACACTTATTTTTCCAATTAAGCCCTCTTCTAGGTTATGTAGGAGCTTTTATTTTCTTTATTATGTCAAAATGAGCTAGTTATGGCTCATGATGAGGCTCTCATCATACCCCCATGCCTAGCTTTTGCTAGTCCCTTAGCAAAATTTCAAGGTTTTAACTTCTGTTCTAGACTCTGAGTGTAAGTGCTTTTCTTTTTCTTTTGTGATTAGGTTAAAATGCCGACAATAGGCCTAGAGGTATTCAAGTACCAACCAAACTCCGGACCTGACCTGCTTTAGCCTCAGTCCTCCACAAAGGTTTCTAAGGCCCACAGAAACTAACCTAGGATTTGTTGGATTCCGTGGTTAAAGCACCCGTACTTGAGACATTCTTAGCCTAAGTTCAGTTTGCAGTGCGTTTTTGTAAGAGAGATAGAGGATTTATTTGTTTGGAGAACTTTTCTCTCTCTTTTCTTTTTATTTCTAGCTTCGGATTAGCTTCTCAACACGGTCTGTATCGGATTCCTCGTCCCCATCATTAATCCTCAAG
The DNA here is from genome assembly GCA_037157565.1 of Thalassia testudinum. Classification (NCBI taxonomy): domain Eukaryota; kingdom Viridiplantae; phylum Streptophyta; class Magnoliopsida; order Alismatales; family Hydrocharitaceae; genus Thalassia; species Thalassia testudinum. Next base: position 20,952,220 of record JAZHRO010000059.1, read on the forward strand.
GGTCCCTGGCTTTCGAGATTTCGAGATAATCCCGCCCATGACGTTCCGTGGTCGAATTCAGACCCTGGCGATCGACATTTCGTGATAATGCCACCCATGGTATCTGAACCAGCAGACTGCTTACATGCCCCCAGTAGGATATTTAAATATCCTAAGAGACAAGCACCGAGGAGACGATATGTTGTTACGCATCTTCGAGGGGAATTTCCCGCCTCTCCGCACTGGGAACTCGTCCAAATCAACTTGTGTTGATTGGCCGCTCCTAATCTAGGTGACTTTTTCAGAACATTAAACGCTTTTGCGTGATTTTGATATTTAGGTGCACTGAACCAGATTGTGTGTGAATTTGGGTTGCTTAGGTTACCGAATCCCGCAAATCGGAGGTCAGTTAACGAGGTCGAATACTTCCTAAGCCTTAGACCTAATACTTAAGCTTCGCATTTTCCCTAACCTCTTGAGGATTATCTAGATTTTAGCGGATACGTGAATTTTTAAGCTAAAGAATCTAGCCCAAGAGGCCTAAGATCAGCGTTCCCTCTAATCTCTTGTTATGTCTCCTTAGCACTTTTTCTTTTATTTCTTTTCTTGATCTGGTCTAGAACTTTAGTTAATTCCTTAATCTTTCACCAATGACTATTTCTTTTTCTTTCTCATTTTGTGCTCCTTTTTGTCATTTTTGCTCTTTTTCTCCTTATGTTTATGTGGCTCACAAAATTTCCTCCCTCCCCCATTTTTTGTTCTTTTTCATAATTTTTCAATTTTTTTGTGTTTTTGACATATGCAAAATTTTTTTTGTGTGTGAGACTCCTGACTTTTTTCTTGGTTTTGTATGTATGCACTTTATCACCCCCCCATGCCTAAGTTTTGCAATGTCCTCATTGTAAACGGAGGGTGTGAAATAGTGTTGAGGTCAGGGACTTAGAACAGGATACATCGGGTAGGTGAATGGGTCGAAAATGAATGATGCGGATGATTTCAAGCTCTGATATGTGTACCAGAGGTGGGATCAATTGTCTAAGGCTGAACTAAAGGTGCAATAGACGTGGAGTACAGACGGATCATCAGACGAGTCTTTATTTTTGGGATGACGGGTTCCCTCCCGTTAAGCACTAAATTTGATGCCTTCAGCCGAGCGGAAAATGGGGTGGAGAGGGAGTGGTCAAATCAGTGGAATTTTGTAAAACAAGCACCTTGATTAAGAGCCTGGCTGATCCAACCAGGTGCTTGTTAAGATCAGTCGGCTGATGATGCAGCCCAAACCCAATAAGTCTGGTTGATAGATGTAGATCAACAGATGTGGAACCCACCATATGTAGTGAAGTTCAAATGAATATGGAAGTGAAAACTCGAGTTTAGGCTGAGTCGAATCAGCCTGGTCAAAGTAGGGTTCCGAAAAATAATCAATGTAAGGTGTGGAATCCCTACAGGGGTGATCACAGAATGACAGCTCCTGTTTTTCGATCTGATCAATGCCCAATACCCGGTATAGATATGGAGTTGAATCATCTGCAAACGACTCAGTGAGAGGTGAATCGGAATAGAACTTGAGTCCGGTTTCGGGTCGGGGTAGAGAACGGGTTTTGATTGGTTCTGTATATGTGGAGCATGTGGCTTCAAAGAAAATTGGCTTGTTATAATCAGGAAGTAGATTTTCTCCAATGTTATGGTCAGATTCGAAATCGTCGGAGAGTTTACGAAAATCAAAATTTGAATGAGATTCAAGATCATGAGTTCCACCATAGAATAAATCATATGTTGTATACTCAGCAGCCTGACTGGGGTATAGCCTAAATGTTAATTCTGAGCTTAAAAAGGTATCCTTATCTGGTAGAGGCTCAGGTTCTAAGCTAGTAGGGCAGACCCAATTGAAACCCCACTCGTCCAACTCCTCGGTTTCTGTGTCGTAGATTGGCATGATTTTCGAAAAATCGATTCATTCCTCTGAGGATGTTGGCGAGGGATATTCATCAAATAAAGGCCCAAAATCGTATTCTTCATTAAAAGATTGATCTTCTTCATATGGGGCCTTGAAATCTTCAAAATAGGTTTCAGATCTAGATTCTAGGCTTCGGATGTCGATTGAATTACTAGAATCTTGGTCTGAATAACCTTCGAGGGTCACCTTATCAGAATAAGGGACGGAATTTACACCCTCGAGAGGTTCAGTTCTACTCTCATACTTGCAGGAGTTTTGGATTTCTAGAATGGGCTCATTATTGTATTTTCCTGCATTTGAAACTTCCCAACCTTCTTCAATATCAGGCACATTGTATTCTATCTGGGTTGGGAATCCACAACCATTTTGTGCCTCAAACCCGAGATCAGATTTATCCTTGATGTTGTCCCAAGATAGTTCATCCTCTGTTTGTGGTATATACGGGTACTTTTGGTCAATAATTTATTTTACTAATCTCAGTATCTCTTCCCGTTTTTCAAGACTATCTTGGTGTTGCTTTCAAAGTTGAGGATTTGTCATACATTGAAGGTATTCAAGATTGTGTAGTTTTTTTATCTCAATGTATCCAGTAATGATCAAGTCACGGGTTGATCCTTTTGTGGCTTCTGCTAATAATACTTGGGCACAAGTTATGATAAAGGTTATGGTTGTTGGGACATCAACCTGAATGTTTCCTACTGGTGTTGAGGTTTCTTCTTTTTCATAGAATTTCAGGGCATCCTCAATCATTTTATTTCTCATGGATCTCTGATATTCAGGTTTCTTGAATGGTAGTCCTAAGTGGTTTGGCTGCATATTTGGATCAGGTGGTGGAACCAAGATGTAGAATCAGAGTTAAGATCAAGTTTTGAAGCGATCAGATCTGAATAACGAGTCCCACTGAAAATGTGTGTGTGTGTTCTCTAAAGAGAAAAGATGAGGGACTGGAGATGTTTTTGACCCAATCAAGACACCAAAAGATGTTTGGGTGACTATGGAGGTTCGGGGTGGATGGTACCCCTTGATCAGAAGATCGTCCACCTGAGAATTACCTGGGCAGCCAGAGAGGGAGAGTCCCGCAAAGACCCCTACACGGTAGAGCATCCTCACGGGTTACAGGGTTTCCCCCACCCGACCTCTCTTGTCACTGAGATTCCAGGTAGACCAGAATGGGGACCTTGACCTCTTAAGTCTACCACTTTTATTTCAAAGGTGCTTTAGGGTTCTTACTTGAACTTTAGATAGCTTGATGTTGTGACCTAATTTAGAGGTTGGTTGACCCAAGGGGTCAAGTTCACCTGACCTGTCCTATAGATGGCAAAATGATTCTAGGCTTGGAGCCTAGAGATCACCCTGATTTGACTCCCAGGTTATTAGGTCCAAAAATTTTAAGATTCAAGTGATTTTAGAACTCAATTTTTCTTAGGGTTTGTCTTGTTTAGATCTCTTCAATCAAGGTCTTGGGTGACACACTGATGCGGGAAGGTTTATTTCCTTTTATGCAGGCATGTGTGACTAACACTCCAAGATCCTACTGTAGAAACCCTAATTTGGTTCTATTTCCAATCCTTTTTTCTTTTTCACAAAAATTTTCTTTGGACTTGAAAGCAAGAAGTGTGTTGCCCGTAGAGATTAAGCGTTATTTCTATTAGGAACCTGAATTTGTGGGATAGAATCTAAAAAAATCACTCCAACTTCAAGAACATTTGAAAAAATTTTCGTAAAATTAGGAAACATTTGCCTTAAAGATGGTGATTACTATATAAAGAAGGCAATTGATTCCTAAATTGATTTTCTTCCTTTTGTCTTTTCAGGATTAGGGGGTGGTTTAAGGAAGAAAAGAAATTACTTGCCCTGGAGTGGTTGACTTGCGGGAGGGATTTTCTCGTGAAATACCTGCAAGATCAAAACAAAGCAAAGTAGGGCAAGTTAGTGTTCAATATGATAAAAAGAATGTAGAGACTAGTGATAAATTGCGTGTTGCTCCCCGGCAACGACGCCAAAATGTTGACGCGACTGACTCGATCCTGTTTTAACAGTTATTGCGTCGTAGTATAGGTGAGCAAGCGTCGTCTACAAATAAAAGTTTTTATTACTCGAAAATCTGAGTATCCGAGGTCGAACACAGCGAGCAATCGGAATTTACTACTAATCTCAAATGTAATTGAACACTCTAATTTACTCAAAATTTTAATTCAAATGCATTTAAAAAGTAATCCAGGCAAAAGAGTAAAATTGGACGTCTGATCACAAGATCAAACGTCTTAAAAGTATTTTCTTCCTTTGATTGTTCTTCTTCTTCTTTCTTTGCAGTCTCTCTTCTGCCTTCTTGTTCTTTGGATCAACGGGTCTTCTTGTTCTTCCTTGATCTTCTTCTTTGGTTTCTGTCTTGGCCTCTCTTTTTCCTTCTCTTCTCTCTTCTGCGAAGGCTTCTTCTTGCTTGGCTCTGCTATACTTCTTCTCTTCTTCCTTCGCCTCTTCCTGCTCTTTTCACTGGCTTCCTTCCTTCTTCATTTTTGCCTTCTGCTTCCTTCTCTTCTTCCCTTTGCTAGCAGCGGGTAAGTGTTTGCTTCACTCCTTCCTTCCCTGCACAACCACAGCAAGGTACAACAAAACCTAACCCCTTTACCCACACGTCTCTCTCTCTCTGTAAACCACTCTCAGCAAGCTCTCCCAGAGTCAGGTTAACGGGTCGGATTGCGTGCCTGTGACCAGGCTCAACGGTGTGTGGGTGATGCGCGAGGTGTGCTCATGGTCGGGTCGGATCGCGCGAGATCCGCGTGGTGAAATCGCGGACGAGGCGGCGTGTAATAGGTGAGGGACCTTACCCCATGTGCGTTCGGAGGCACTGAAACCACATGACAAAAACCATTTAAACCACTCCACCTCTTTGTGAGTCCACGATGTGGGACTAAAGGTTGCTACCTTCTCTCACGCTCGCAGCAGACCACGCCTTTAATTCCCTCAACTGCAGACTCTGTGGTGTCACTCGCTGGACCAGATATCTTCGCAATGCCTCCTCGAGTGAGCTGCACCTGGAGCCTGGCCGTCCTGAAGCCTGGAGTGAGCTTGGAGCTTCTTCGAGTCGCCGTCAATGGCGGCAGGGGCTTGAGAACTGTCAGACATGAAACGAGACTCTCGGCCTAATCAGATCACTGGGGGACCTTCGCCTTGTCACTGTGAAGGTGAAGGGCAAGGTGGTAGGCCGCGGGGTTTCCTAGGCATGCGTGCCTAGGTCGCTCTGTGGCCGGGTGGATGGGTGAGTTCGGGGGACCGTTGTGGAGGTGTAGCGTGGCAGTGGAGGGGCGGAGTGTGTTCACTGTGGTGAGGCGGAACTTTTGCGATGGCTGACGAGGCGTGTGGGGCTGCGGAGCGACGGGGGCGCCTCGCCGGAGGGTGGCCGGAGATGAGGAAGGTGACGGTGGACGGCGGCGGTCGAGGGGTCGATTGAGTGAAATATAGTGAGGAAATGAAAGAGGGAAAGATGTGGAGTAGTTCTGACCTAATTGCAGGGACGAAGGGGGCAGAGAGGCGGGCAGCCGTACTTGCTGTCGCCGGAGAAGAAGATGCTCAGTGGAGGGAGGACGACGACGACGACGGGTCTGAGGCAGCGTGCGCGGGTATTGCGCGACGCGGAGGAGAATCAGGAAGAAGTCTTTGCCACTGGTTTTGTGGCAGAGCGAAGAGGAAAGGAAAGAAAGCTCGCCGGAGCTCGCTGGGTACCCTGGCCAGGAAGGAAGAGACGAATCTGAGGTGAAACCCCGGCCAGGTCGAGCTGAAAATGAGCGGCCGGGTTTGGGGGTTCTTTTATAGGCATTGGGCCGTGTGTTCAGAGCTTGAAGGGCACGTATCCGTCTCCGACGGCTCGCCGGAGAAGGAAAGTGGGTGGATACCCAAATCTCTCGTGCGTTCGCACGAGTGATTGGGATCAAATCAGGGATCATGACTGGCCTCAGATGGAAGGGAATTCCTCAGAGAATCTCCCTTCCATTTCTGGGAGGGGATCTCTGAGGAATCAGAGAGTATTCCCTCTTTAATCCTCGCCGGAGCAGGATTCTGCCCCAATAATGGCAGAAGAACCTGATTGCAAGGTGGCGGTGAAGTTAGGGGGCTCTCTGTGAAGATTTTCAAAAGTTAGGGGCCAAAATGTGATTTGGGTGTACTAAATTGCAAAGTAGGTCAAGATGACCTCCCCTTAGGTCCAAATTTTGGTACAAACCTAATTTTGACCTAAGGAATCCAATGGTGAAGTTGGATTTTAGTTTTGACCCCGTTTAACTGGATATTTTGCATAAAAACCTAAATTAGGTCAATTAATGAGCTAGGACCCTAATCTAGGTCAAACTAGGTTCCAAAGGCCAATTTGAATGTTACAAACCCTAGAGGATATTTTTCCATGATTTTTAGAGGATTTACTTGATTTTTATCCTGACCGGAACCTTGTTGCTTTAAGCGGGTCTATTTTAGGGTTACCAAATGTCATTTAATTCCTGGATTGCACATAAACCCATTTCCGATTGACTCAACCCACTTTTTATCTTATTTAGATCATTTGACCTATGTTTTGCCTCTGAGAAATCCCATTTATGTACTGCAATGGTAAAATTACAATTTTAGCCTTTATTTCATGTTTTATTCTCAGAACACTTATTTCTCCAATTAAGCCCTCTTCTAGGTTATGTAGGAGCTTTTATTCTCTTTATTATGTCAAAATGATTTAGTTATGGCTCATGATGAGGCTCTCATCATACCCCCATGCCTAGCTTTTGCTAGTCCCTTAGCAAAATTTCAAGGTTTTAACTTCTGTTCTAGACCCTGAGTGTAAGTGCTTTTCTTTTTCTTTTGTGATTAGGTCAGAATGCCGACAATAGGCCTAGAGGTATTCAAGTACCAACCAAACTCCGGACCTGACCTGCTTTAGCCTCAGTCCTCCGCAAAGGTTTCTAAGGCCCACAGAAACTAACCTGGGGTTTGTTGGATTCCGCGGTTAAAGCACCCGTGCTTGAGACATTCTTAGCCTAAGTTCAGTTTGCAGTGCGTTTTTGTAAGAGAGATAGAGGATTTATTTGTTTGGAGAACTTTTCTCTCTCTTTTCTTTTTATTTCTAGCTTCGGATTAGCTTCTCAACACGGTTTGTATCGGATTCCTCATCCCCATCATCAATCCTCAAGGGTCCATGGCTTTCGAGATTTTGAGATAATCCCGCCCATGGCAACCCCCAGAACCCTGGCTTTCGAGATTTCGAGATAAACCCCCTCAGCTTTCTCATCACTTTCTTCATTCAGGTCCCTCTGCCATTACAGCAGGGACCCATACCACCGGCGACGTTGCGAGGCGGTTTTCTCCTTGCTTGCCTGGGGAGCTGCTCCCAGAATTGAAAGGGGAGCTCTCTACGAACCCCCTACTGCATGAGTAGCTCCCCATACCCTGAATCACCCCATACCTCTCGTGCGAATGCTCGAGAGGTATGGGTATCCCCTCCGACCATGCCTCCGGCGTCGACTTCTGGTCGCCTCCGTGCGAAGAACCTCCTGCCCGTGCCTATTTAAGCAAGACCAGATCATTCCACACCTCCGAAGCTTGATTTAGCCACAGACTCTCCCCAGAATTCATCCCCCCTCTCTCCGGCCAAGTAGCCCGCAAGCTTCGACAATTTTTCCTCCCTCTCGTCGCTCTACTGCCATACCATCGGTAGGGTTCACTTTGCCTCGTTCTTCCACGTTGCGCCGCACCAGCGCACGACTTCCTATCCTCCTCCTCTTCACCGTTATCTCCCCCTCAGGGTCGTCTTCTCCAAAGACGGCACAGATGAGCCATTCGTCTCCTCCGCCTCCCCTTCGCTAGAAGTACCCTAGCTAAGCTCCTCTTCTCCTACTTTCTATTTCCTCTCTGTTAATTTAATCTTTCAACTCCTCGAGTCCACTGTCCACCATCGCCATCTCCACCTCCGGCCAGACCTCCGGCGAGGCGTTCCCACCACTCCACACCTCCATCTACTTTGCCAACCAATCCCTGAGCATTGCCACCACCCACTAATCACCCTATGACCCTCCACTAATCGCGCCAACCCCTGTCGCCTTCCCCTGACCTAACCCATCTTCACAGCCACAGGGCAACCTAGGCACGCACGCTTAGGCCACCCCACGGCCAGCCACCCACCTAGGCATCTTCGTCGTGCTCTGGCAAAGCTCGCTGAGCATTTTGACAGGGCCGCAACGCCGTATTACTGATTTCAGGTCTCGAGTTTCTGCCTCCATTGATGCTGAGCTTGGAGCGAGCTCGCAAGTAGCTCCAAGCCCTTCCTGCTCCAGGGGACGCACTCAGGTTGCATGGAAGACCTCCGTGCGCAACTCCAGGTCTTCGGTTGCCAGCGAAGGCCTCGGTTGGAGTGGCAATTGCCCGCGCTTACTGCTGCGGGCGCGCGAGAAAGGGTGGGATGTTTAGTCCCACCTTGGAAAGTTCTGAGGCGCAGCACCTGCATAAGTTGAATTCTTGCCAATAGCTATTCACCTCCGATTCACTGGAGTGAGGTCCCTCACCTTACCTATCACGCCTCGTCCGTGACATAACCCGTGGACCTAGCACCCGGATCCGATTAACCCCTCCGTGCACTCTTTGCGCACCACACCCACGCCGGTGCACCTGGACCCGGGCACGTGGCCGACCCGATAACCCAGCTCTGGGAGAGCATACTAAAGAGAAATACACACAGAGAGAGAGACGTGCGGGAAGGGTAGGGGAATAGGTTTTGTTGTGTGGTGCTTGTGCAGGAAGAGGACGCTAAGGGAGGAAGAAGCGTAGCAAGAGGAGTGGCTGAGGACTTAGCCGCACAGAGGAGCAGAAGCTGAAGAAGAAGGAGGAGGGAGTGCAGTAGAGAGAAGAAGAAGAGACGCGGCTGAAGAAAAGAAAGAAGAAAAAGAAGCCAAGGAGGAGCTGCAACATAAGAAGAAGAAGAGACGTGGCTGAAGAAAAGAAAGAAAAAGAAGAAGCCAAGGAGGAGCTGCAACATAAGAAGAAGAGAAAGAGAAGCTGCAGAGAAGAAGAGAAGAAGAAGAAGCCAAGAAGAAAACCAGCAGAAGAAGCACTGTAGCAAGTGGAAGTTTAAGTCGTCTGACCCTGGAGTCAGACATCTGGAGAGAGAAAGAGAGAAGAAAAGAATAAGTTTTCCTTTCTTTTATTATTTTTTGTAAAATAGTATATATCTATATTGTAAATTATGATTTTGTATGCTTCTAGAATCAAGTGTTGTTCCCTGGATTCGACCTCGGAGATTTTCTATTTTCGAGTGATAAAAACAAATATACATACTGGTTGCTAACGCACCCAGTAGAGCTCGTCGGAGCTAATTCAGAGATGGTCGGGGAAGGAGTTTGAAGAGGGTATTTAGGTTAAAACCTAGCCGAGGTAAGGAAGTCGGGGTGAAGCTTATATAGAGCTTAGGACCTGCTGCAAATAAGGGAAGAAGCTCGACGAGCTTCGAAATTTCATGTGCAGAAATCCCTAAAAATTTTGAAGGTTTGCAGCAGCTTTTGGCTTTGATTCCAAGTCCAAGAAATTGCTTAGATGATCGGGAATCATCTGAGGAACACTTCTTCCAATTTTGAAGGAGATTGATTGAAGGATTAGAAATCTTTCCTTAATTGAAGGTCTGCTGCTAGGTGGATTTAGGAATTGGCTTGAAGGAAGGTGGCAGGGACCTTTGTGTGAAGATGATGACAAAGTTGGGGGCTTTATGTAAATATTTTGAAAGTTAAGGGCATAAATGAGAGAAAAAGAGTCAGACTGAACCAAAATGCAAACTGGGTCAAATCCTTGTTGCTGCACAAGAATTTGAACACACATGTTGCTACACCATCTGTAAGAAACACACTTGATGGTGTTGTTGCTTCTGTAGTTGTCTCATCTATGGTGGTGATGCTGGCGATGGGAAGGGGATGAAAAACGTCAGTTTATCATCATTCTTATGCATTAAAACAAACCTAGCTTTTAGGATTTTACTCCTCAAATGGATTTTTGGGTTGCATTTAGTCATAAATTAGGTTAGGTATGCATTGTATTTTTTTATTGTCTTTTTAATGTCTTTTTGTGAGTGTTAGGGATGAACAGATTAACAGATCCCTAGAACCCTAGCACTTAAGAAGGCAACAGGTGAAGGAGAAGCTCAAACTAGCTAGAACTCAGCTTGATCCAACTCATCATAGCTGGAATCCAACTCACTTGGACTAGGATCAGCTCATCCTAGCTCCACCAACTAAGCTCCACTAAATTGCTTAATTAACAAACTACGAAATTTCGCGATCATAGCTCTACTACTAAGCCCACCTAGTCCACCTAAGCTCTACCTAGTCCACCCTTATTTTGCCGCCAACCCAAGCCATCCCTTCACCCCTCAACCTCCTCCAAAAGACACCTAAAGTTGGTGCCAAAACCTCCCTTCTAGAAGCCTCTCTTTTGGTGCTAACTTAAGACCCCATCATGGCCATCCATCCATCCACCAAATACATCCCAACCCTTCCTTACATGGCGCCACCTAACCCCCTTCTAGAAGACCCATTTTGGCGCCAACTTCAAGGGACACCACCACCATAACTACCCCCCATGGCACCCCCTTAGTTGGCACCAACAAACCCTAGCCCTAGGATCAAATTAACCACCCATAACCACCACCAAACTCCATCCTAGCCCTCCACCTATTCACACCAACATCCACCCCCATATCCACCATACACCTAACCCTACAACCACATCTAGCCATCCACCTAAACCCCCATCTAGAAGCCAAAAATGGCACCAACTCTAGGTGCCTTTTGGCCACCATAACCACCCCCTTAACACCCTTTAAGGTGGCACCAAATAGCCCCCTCCCTTGGATCATGATAACCACCCATAACCACCCTATAAGTCCATCCTAGCCCTACATGTGTCCACTCCAACCCCTCCCCTCCTAAACCCTATAAAAACCCATCACCTCCCACCATTTTCATCATCCTCCATTAGTGTATTATTCTACCTATACCCACCTACACCTACGGCCAAGAAGAAGGAGTAGAGAAGAAGATTAAGGGGGCACATCACCCACCCCTTTGGTGCCTTCTTCTTCCCACTCTCTTCAACTTGTGCCATGCCAAGGAGGAGGACCTTTCCATCTTAAGGAGGACGGCCAGGCAAAGGAGAAGGACCTAGGGTGGATGTCCACCCTTGGAGAAAAGCTTAGGACACACCCCCTTAAGGCTTGCTTTGGAGGACATCAATTTGGTGGAGCTTTCAAAGATAAAGAGTTGGAGCACTTCTTTTCAAGCGTAGGAGCTACTAGGCTTGGAGCAAGGAGCCTCCCCTCTTCATCAATTTTTAGAGGATTAGTGTTTCTTTACTTTGTACTTATAATTCTAGTTGTAGAAGCTTTCCTCTACTATGATTTTTGTACATCACTTTCTCATTAATCAAGTTACCCTCTTTAGTTGCATTCTTAATTGCTTTGTTTCTAGCACTCTTCACTCCCTCTCTCTAATTATTCTAAGCCTCCACTTGCCTAGAGTGAGCTTAGGGAGAGGCTCTACTTGCCACTTTAGGAGTAGTGTATTGAGTTAGGTGTTAGTCACTTTCTCGTCAACAACTCGCATATTTACCGTTATTTCAAAAACATAAAAATGATATTGAAAAAGATCAAAAAGAAAGTTAAGATTTATTTTTCAAACAAGAGATTTAATTTTTGCAAACTTGCCTCTTTGGACGACCCTAGATACCCCACTATCTAGGTTATAAATTTTAAAAGTGAATCCGTTTTTATGTGTTGCAACAAATTAAAATCCTAATTTAATAAACCGCATAAAAACGTGATAAGGGGATGTAATGGTGGTGGGAGGGTGTGAAAGATGGTGGTTAGGGTAGGCAGGATGGGAGGGGGAGGGGAAGAGAAGAGGAAACAAGGAGATTGTGAGTACCTAGGAGGAGAGGAGGTATCGAAGGTAGAGGGCGTCGGTTGGGGAGTAGTTGCCTGAGGCAACAAGGGGAAGAAGGAGGTGTGCGAGAGGAGTGGGTAGAGGAGGGCGGAGGAGCAGCCGATCACGAAGGGGAGGAGATGCGCATTGGGGAGGAGGAGATAGGGGAGGGCAGAGGGTTGAGGAGGGCGCATGCAGAGGAGCGGTCGATTGCGGAGGGAAGGAGGCACGAGGAGAGTGGGATGAGACGACCTGAGAGGAAGAAGGAAATGGCGGGATGATTAAGGCAGAAGAGAAGCAAGGGGAACTTGTGTGTGTGAGTTGATTCCGTGGGAATTGTGCGTGAGTGTATGTGTCAGGGGCGCACGGGGGAGGATAACAAGCACGGAGATTTTTTTTTGGGAGGGAGGGAAAGGGGGCATGGGGTTTTTTGTTTGAGGGATAGGGGATCTTATATTATTTGACACGGTTTTACTTTTTCATCTCAAATGAGTGTCTCAAAAACTTACTTGTATTGTAGTGACCTAATGTTAGATATTTTCAAGTCCTACTCGAGATATTTATCGTTCTTATTTTATTTTTCGAAAGGTAGCTACCGGTATATATTTGATTAGCATCTGACTAGATAATCATCATCTAGCATCATTGATTATTCTCATCGAGATGAAATTCCATCTGAGGATTAATTGGTTCATTGACTCAATTAGTCTCTTTTACAGTCAGGTCAATAGACCTTACACTTTACTCGCGCCTGCATGACCATGCCAACGTTCCCTTGTCTTCCACGTACGATCAGGGATAATCTTTCTAATGTTCTCACCCTTACCTACTACTTCCACAGATCGAACCGGGGGTGAATCCGTGTAGACACGCTGTGTTGCGTGCACATGAAGCCATAAAGTAGGCCACGCTGTTGTGATCTGCATGCTAACTCGCTGCCTTTCCATTGTGGTTAACAAACACCGTACGCAAACCCACGAACGAGAGAAGGGCACCACAGAAACGAAGGATATTATCTATCTCATCTTTGCTCCTCGTGCTTGGGTGGCCTACCACCCCTACCACAGTTTATGCAGGTACGTCCTCTTTACTTCTCTCATTAAATGCCTCCCACCCCCACCAGCACCAATTGTAGGGGGAGGGGGGGCCAATCAAAGCAGCCAAGACGCCTGCCCGCAATCTAAGTAACGTAACTCGCGCACCCATATGTACTCTCGAAAGCCCTTGATTTTTTTTTATCTTATCTTATTATTTTTTTTTCTGTAATTTAGAATGCCTTGCAAGTTATTTAACGAGAAAGGTATATCTCCTGCATCACATGTTTTTTAAATAATTATAAGGTTGGATTTAACTTCTTACCAAAGTAAGAGGATGCGATCCACCACAATTTGACCATACCATGGCCGGCAAAGCTCTTGATGTTACCTGAACTTAAGTTGAGTAAGGAATTACAATAACAAGATTCTTTATACAGGTGTCACATAGTAGGATCTTGTGTATTACATGTAGTCATCTACTACTCTACACCAGTGAAAATAGCTTGCGAAAGAAATATGTCTTCCATAATTTTCAGGCATCCGTGATACATCATGTGTTCGATATATTCTAATTTTTATTCATATTCATCTGTTTAGAGAGTAATTTGAAAGGTCTGACGATAAAGGTTTCCCAATCCAACGCACATGATGTGCTTATATAATCTAGTAGGCATAGATGAGAATTCAAAGTAAAGCCCACAGATTGAATAAAATTTTTTCGTTAAAATTGCGACAAGAGTTGGAGAGGTGAGGTGGTCACGATGGTGGAGTGGATGGTCCTGATGAGATGAGAGGGGTGAGTCGAAATCTACCCACGGTGGGGAGAGAGCGATTGCAAGTGATGGGGGAGAGGAGGGGGCGCAGGCGATGTGAGCCGCAGTGGAGAGAGACGATGTGGGTATGGAAGAGGGGGACATACTGTCTCCCTAGCTATAGATAGATATATCGAAACCTTTTTCTGAAATTAAATTAGGAACGATAAAAGGCCGCCGACATTGCTACCCGTGATATAGATTGACGTGACTTGTATTTGTTTGATGAGTACTAAGACGAGGACCGTCCTAATCGTTACATTATAATTAGGTTCGCCGTTGGGGTTCGTTGCTCGTCGTCATTTTGCCACGTTTCCATATATATATATGAGTGTGTGTGTGTGTCCCCCAAATAGGGATTCCACCCTTCCCATGCAGAGAGAGGTCGTACGGTGAGGAGAGGGTGAGAGCGATCTGTGCGGATTGATTTGAGTCTTTCTTTTGCTACAACGGGAACGCTGATGGAGTTCTGGGCAGAAAGGGGTAGGAAAAGTGAGATGTCAACTAATTGACTTCTCACCCGTGTACACGCCCCCGCAGGTTCTTCCACGTAAGAAAGTATTTTGCGTGCCTTTTCACTTCCATGTGTCAAAGAGAAATGACTTTTTTTTTTTTTTTTAGGGTATTAATATCACAAATTATCTGGGCTTACGATGGTCACTTATGTCAAAAATTATCTAGGAAGATGATGCGATAGTATTCCATAAAAGGAAATTATGGATATTGATTCTTTAAATCTACCCATGTGGGAATTTGCTCTCACAATGGAGAAACACGTAATTTTCTCTTCACATGCATCTAGTAAATATACTTAAGAGTCTAGAGTTGAGGAGAGACACTGCTTGTAATGGAGTTTTGAGGTGAGGTAAGGGTAAAGGTTGAAGCCTAGAGTTGATGGAGGTAATTATGGGAGAGATGAAGGTTTGGTGAGGGTTGGGAATGGAGAGTTTGGGATGATGGAATTGACGAGTTTGAGGTTTTTATCGAATTATATTTCTTATAAAAGATTATATGAGTATAATTTCTCCAGCAATAGATTGTAATCTTATGATTATAAATGAAACCGCTACGTTTAGAGAAGAGTGGTTTCAAACACGCATTTAATATAAAAATATTAAAAATAGAAACGACACAATTAATTACGTATGAATTTTCTTTAAAAGAATGATGTTGCTTGCAATTGTAAATGAAAAATTAAAACTATATCATGCATACAAAATTAAAACATTCCTCAAAGAGCACATTGACACCTCATGTAATAAAATCGGAGTTGTAATACAATCATAATACAATTATATAAAAAAAGCGTTATAATACAACTATATAGAAGTCGTAATACATCGACTAGATAAATTTTTAACCAAGATACTTGCAATACAATTCTGATAATTGTAATATAATCGTAATACAATCACATAAAGAGTTGTAATATAACCATATAGAAGTTCTAAATAATTGTATTACAACTATTAGAAATTGTAATACATCGATTAGATTAATTTTTAACTATGGTATACTTATAATACAACTTCAATAATTGTAATACAACTTCGTTTTGGTTAAAAGAAAAGAGTTGTAATACAACTAAGTATTAATACTATATATTTACTTTCCAATAATAGCGTAATGATTGATCAGGAGGATTAGAGTCCTCCCCTGGAGAGTGAGCACCCCTCCTTCCCTCTCCTTTTCCCTTTGGAGCATCCTCCCCTCTTCGCCCTTTCCCCCCTCCTTTCCCTTTGCTCCTTGCGTTCCGCTCCTTTTCCTCTGGTGAAACCCTACTCTCCTCCTCCCTTTTGGGGGGGAGGTCGATCGGACTTCGCCTAGCAGACCCCTCTTGGGTCTTGCGATGGAGGGGATACGCATATCCTTTTTCCTTTTTATTTTTCTTTTGCTTTTTTCTTCTTCTGGTTGTTGTTGCACGAGTTGCTCTTGCTTTTGGTGGTTTTGCCTGTGATCTCTTTGTGGTTTCTCTGTTCTTGTTTTCTGTTTGGTTCGGTGCTTTCTGATGGATTTTTGCTTTGTGGCTTTTTGCCTCCTCTCGATTTTTCAAGTTCGTTGGTCTGCTATGGCATAGCCTTGTGCTGCTGAGGAGCCTTCCTCTCCCCTTTCTGTGGGTTCTGGTCTAGATCCTCCCTTGAAGCCTTCCTTTGCTTCGGTAGTTTTTGGTCAGGTCTGCGATTTCACGAGCTCTCTCTTCTTGCCTGCAAACTGATCATCCTGGATGGTGTTTCTTGTACCTCTTTCTCTATGGAGGAGGTCTCTGGCCTAGGCTTTGACTTCTCCTTTAGTGTGGTTGCTCATTCTTGGGGCCCTAAGCCCTCCCTTCAGGCCATGAGGCACTTTCTCACCAATAGGCTTAAGGTCTCTTCCCCTTTATCGATTATTTCTCTCGATCTTCGTCATTGGTTGATCTGATGTCCCTCGTATTTGGACTTCTACAAGGATTTTGTGGTGAATTCAGTGATTTTGGAGCGTGTTCTTATTTAGTAAATGGAGCCCTACTTTTTGTACTGACTTCACGATGTCCTTTACACCGGTGTGTGTGGTCTTCCTCGGTTTGAATCTTCACCTTCTCCACCCCAATGCCTTGCTTTCCCTCGCTTATTGATGAGGTGTGGCTCATTATAACTAAAATGTCCAAGTTAAGCTAGAAACCAGGTTAAATACTATATTATTAACATGATAAATGGGTTAAGTGTGAGAATTAGCAAAAATGACTTGAAATAGCATATTGATGTTAAAAATACACAATCAGGTCAATTAATGAGATATTCTATTCATAAATGTAAAATGATGATCTAATTACAAATTGAATACATGATTGAGTTCAAAAGTACAAATTAAGAGTTGAATAAACTTCTTAGTTTAATTAAGCTTTAATAAAAACTTTATTGCATTTGGACATCATTAGGACCCTACATTATTGACTTTACATATAGGTCCTCCATTCCCTTACATTTTCTTCACATTAAACATCCAGGGACTTGTTTGAAAGTAGCCAGGGACTTTTTTGTTAGCATTTTGGACCACTCCGTATTGATTTTTATCTCTAGTGGACCTTTCTTACAATTGTTCCATTGATTCACTTCAAGGGCTTGTTTGTAAATATTCTCACACACTTGCTGTTTCGTGAGTACACTGTAGCTTGTGAAGAACACGAGCTACAGGTGCCATTGATCCCCATCCTCGCCGATCCAACGGTGGATCCCACTCCAATCTTTGCGCGCCGTTGTGCATAGCATCACCTCATTCCATAGATCTTATCCAACGGTGCATTTTTTATGTGATACTTCCCTCGCTCCTCGCAATCATCTCCTTCGTTAAAGCCATAATTGCCTAATCACACCATGTCAGTGCTTTGATCCACTCCCTAGCCTACTTAAGCACCTACCTAAGCTTGTGCGCAAATGATCAGCTCCTCTTCTACCTTCTCGAGCTGAGCATTTCTTCCACTCCGGTTCTCCTCCTCACATAGCCTTGTTCCACTGCTTTGGTAGTGGAACTCAACTTCCTTCGATTCTCCTCAAAGCTAAGGAACTCATAGCACCTGAGGATGACCTAGATCCCATTAGTGGATTTTCCCCTCTGCCGGAGTCCTCTTTCTCTGTTCTTCCTCTCCATCCGTCGGGTGGAGACCCTCAGGTCCCATTCTTCTGTTAGATTAGATTTCTAGCTTTCTAGAGTAGTTTAGAGTAGTAATTAGCATACTGTAGCTTAGTTAGAGTAGATTAGATGATGAATTCAGTGACAAATTGGTGTTAGTTAGGTGTAGTTGAGTATAATGCCCTCCCCCTCCTTTGATCAATTTAAATTAGAGGAGAGGATTACGCCCCTTCATGTTGATAATACAACTTCCTCATCATACCATTTTCATGTTTACTTCTTTCCCTCGATGTTTTAATCACAATTCATCTATTCACAGAAGCATCAATCAGATCTGATGCTCCACAGCATCCATATCTGATTGAGTGCCAAATTCCATCAAAGGGTCTCCCATTCATGCCATGAGACCACAATGACCCTTTCCATGATTTGAATTGAACCAATTTGAGCATTTACAACAGATTTGCTTTGTTTTGCTGATTTGAGGATTTTGTATTGAACTTGATGTAGATTTGATTTAAATGATCAAATTGAGTTTTCATATGTTCAATTGGCTTTAATGAAATGGGCTTAACCTGTTTTAACTTGATTTTTATCATTCAATATGCTTTTGCCCAATTTTAACAGCAATTTCTGATTTTCTGGCAATTTGGTAGCTCAAGCCAATGAAAATTAGATGTACTGATTCAAGGTTTGATCAATGATTCAATTGATTTAATGGATCACCTAGAGGTCCTATACACCAATCAATGGTGTGCAGGAACTCTAGATAAGCATTTCATCTTGGTGAGCAAGATCAAAGGCCCAGGTGGCAACATCTAAATTTAATCTCAAAGAGCTTAATCTACGCTTCTGGGTTTTTATTGGGTTCTAAAAGGTTATGAATGAAGTTTTAGGGTTGGTTTTGCAAGGGTTTAATGTAAAAATTTGATCCTCATGTCCATGTTGTGCATAGCATAGTATGAGAATCAAATTAAGATTTTATAGATCTCCAACTTCTGATTTGATTTGAAATGAGTTTCTAATCAAGTAAAGAGTGTATTTGAGACAAAAGGAATTTGGATTTTAGGGTTTGAATTAGATTTGAGAGAGATTTAAGAGTAGCAGTAGTTGGTCTGATTTAGCTTGAATTTTCTCTGATTTCGATGGATTTTTGGATGAAATGGATTTCTTGGCTTTAGATCTTAAGGGTTATTGCTCAATCAGACCCATTAGGTCTAATTTTCAAGTAACCACAGCTGCAACAGCAGTTGAAATGGCAATTGCAACAATCACAACAGTTGTAGCAATTATGGAAATGGAATCCAAAGTGGATTTAAGCTGGGTTTTTGAGAGCTTTAGTGAGCTGCTAGTATGTGTATGGATAGAGCTCATGTGAACAAGCATTTGTGTATCTTTGTAGCTTAGATTTGATGTAAGAATGGCATGCAATTTATGTTTAATTCTTTTGTCAGCTGTAGGGAATGTTGAAATCTGTCCAAAATGAGATTTTAGTGAAATTAAAAGAGAAAATCATGTTAAATGTTGCAATATGTTTGCTGGATGTTTTTAGATTTTTATACCCCAATTCCAACCCTTATAACTGAAATGGAAGGCTTAGCTTCATTGCTTCTACTCACTTTCAGCCTTCATTTGTGTTAGATTGTGAAAAAGGAAAAAATCTAAAAAAATTATAAAAAAATAAAATAAATCTATCTTGAGTAAGATTAGGTATTTTTCTAGGTGTATACTAAATTTCAAAGTATTCCGAATCCTTGGCTTAGTAGAACATACCAGTCAATAATTCAGTATACTTTGAAATTTAATAAAAGAACCAAACTCAAAATATCAAAAAGAATCTTTTCTCTCTCTCTCATATCACTTTTCTCTCTCATCCCCTACTTCTGTTATATATATAAATCATAAAAATCAGAAAATATATGAAAATACACAAAAATACCATGTATAGTGCATTTATACTTGTAAATATAATTTAATATTAAGCTATATGTATATATTGTAAAATATGTAAATGATGTACATAATTAACTCATACCTGTATTCTATATATTTAATTAAATATTTAGAATGATTTACTGTATATATAACTTTATTGTATAATTATATATTAATTTATACTAACTTAAATGTATATTAACCTACGTAATTATAAAAACCTATGTATATATCTATAACCTTATTTAATACTGTACATACGTATTTAACTGATTATTATATACTATACCATACCTATAAATTAATTTAATTATGTGCCTATCGTAGGTAATAAAATTATTATGTTAATTAGGTAAGTTATTAACTTAAAATACAATAAATTAGCAAATTAAGTTATTACTGAAGTAATCTATACTGTATATGCACATATATTAATTTTAAATATTTTCAACCTATTTATACTATATTTATGTTATGTTATAGTATTTATAATGTAAATATGTACATATATATTTAAAATGTGTATTTAAATGTAAACAAATTAAAATAAAGACTCTAAAATAAATTAAAAATATTTAATAAATACTTTAATATATAAACTAACTTTGTACAAAGTCAATTTCGTGATTAATTTATTAATGTGTACATTAATTAACAAATTAAACTTAATTTCAATGTGTACAAACCCCTAACTTTACTAATTTTAATATATAGTTAAATAACTTATTTTTGTAAATTAATTATACAATCATGTAGTCCTATATAAGGGCTTTGTAACCATATAATTTATTTGTAAAATAGAATTTAATTGGGCCCTCAAATTGAGGGTCAAATCTTGCAATTTAGAACATGCATAGTGTGCTATATAGTGCTCACTCGCTACAGCATTAGTACCACATCTTGTGGTCACGTGCTATTGTTGCTGTATAAGAGGTTTTTGCTTCACCGGCTACTCATTCGTCACGAGCACCAGGCGTTATTATACCATTACCTTCCTTTCTCTTGAGCATATGAGCATATATATGAGCATGATTTAGGGGACTACACTGTGGTGGGCTGAATGTGGACCTGGTATTGGGCCTGAATGAAATCGAATGAAATACACTTAATTGAACTAAGGTCGATTCATAGTAGTGGTCTCGTCCCACCCCTATGGAGTGCTGTGTATCCCACGAATCAAACCAGCCTGCCCATCAAAAACCCAATTTTTGGGTGAGTGAACAATGAGTTTGCTAGTGTAAAGAAGGAAGGAGAGTTAAAAAATTTGAAGTGTTGAAAGAAGAAGAGAAGAAGAAAGGAGTGGAAATGACTAAGTGTTGAAACCTAAGTTATGTGTGAGTGTGCCCGTGCCTGTATGTGTATATGTATACTAATTTGTATAGTATAAGTATAATAGTAAATGTATATATATAATAAATAAAATATATGTAAATAATGTATATGTATATAGGTAAAGTATGTATATTTAAATATAAATAAAATAGGGTATTGTTTGAGCCTTATATATATATAACCTTAAGGCTTTAGTGATGAATGTATACGTCATTGTAGATATGTATATATGTTAGTAAACGTCCTTTGACCTTGTGTATATATTTTACTAAGGTCTATATTGACACATACATATGTTACTGTATATATAGTATATGTTACTAAAGATAATAGTGTGTATTAATATAACTTAATATAGTACATATTAGTAGTTATTTTTGTACTTATATCTAGGTATTATCTAGGAGAGTTGTATATAATTAACATAGTGCAGTATTAATTAGTTTTTAATGCCTACTAGTTGTAAATTTGTTTAAGGCATTGTAGTGCATATTAATTGACTCTTTTGTATATAATTGATTAATTAATTCATTCATTAATTGATTCATTCATATTGTAAATAAAATTGGCATTTTTGGAATAAAAGAATATTTTTGGACATAGAGAGTGATGTATAATATCAATAATTGTTTCCCAGTGAACGACTTGAAATAAATCAGTAAAAATTAAGTAAATAAATAAAATGATGCAACATTTGTTTGCATTGTGACAGATATACTACAACAATGACATTTAAAACATTATTTTTATTACAACATAGTTGTCGACCATTATATTTTTGACACCGTTGTCGGAGACAAAAACTTGACAATAGTACTTTATTATGATTGATGAGGTCGTTTATGCCACTTATCAAATTGGTAACCCGATTTTCGTTGATTCGCGCACTGTTCGTGGTTTCTACCCTAGTTATCCATGTGTTTGTGTTGAGATTGACATGCTTTCCACTAGGTCGGATTTTGTTTATATCCTGAATGGTGACATCAAGATCAAACAACGGATCGTTTATGAGAGGCTTCCCCTCTTTTGCTCCCGTTGTCTTTTTGGCCATTCTCTTCTCTGTTGCTCGGCCCACAATTTGTTTGAGAACCCTCCTGCAGAGGGGGGTTTGAACTCTAATGCCTTTGATGTTCCTTTTCAGGATGATAGATCTCATTCTTCAGGGGATGGTTCTCCTTCCGTTGCTGATGTGGTGCCTTCGCTGCCTACTGGGTGACACGGTGTGGAAATCATGAGTTTAAGGAAAACAACATCGTAGTATAATCATGAAATCCACTCGTCAAAAATAATTTTTATAATAACGAGACTTGGAGTCTTGATCGTTCGTCTTTGGGAGGTGTTTTGGAAATGCAAATTCAAATTCAATCTCGCTCGCTCTACTCATTCAAAATCTCATGTCGATTTATACTAAATGCGTATTGATATACGACATGCTATTGCTAGAATATCAGAAATTGAAAGCATGCAACTTTAATCATGCCAAAAGATGATAATCAGGCACATAGTGATTTTCAACATATATATATATATATATTTTCATTGAGGCATGATGGTGGTTATAGCAAAGTTAGTGGAATACTTGTACAGGGAAATTTAAATCTAACTAACAGAAAATGTGTGCATGTGTGGATCTGTAAGAGACTACTCGTGCACCATGCGGGAGAGAGAGATAGCTACACTACTAAGTAGTAAATAAAGCAATAAATCTCCAAATAACTATGCTACTTATCTAGCTAATAGAACGAAGGGCATTCGGAGGTGGGCTCCGATGGCCTTTGAGTGGGTGAGAGGAGAAAGAGGGGCGGCCAATGGTGCTTAGGACGACTCTTGGAGATAGGTTGGAGAAGGTGATCTAGGCTCTTGGCATGGAGGTGGTGATGGCCATGGTGTACTAGTGGAGATGGAGGTGGAGGTGTAGGTGGAATGAGTGGAATGGAGCCAAAGAGCAAAGATTGACCAAATGGCCACCCCTTAGGCCTTTTTATAGGCCTATGGGATGCTCTCTAGAGAATTATGGAATTTTATATAGAGGCCTATGGCGGGAGCTCGTGGGAGAGGGAGAGAGAGGGTGGATGGCTGATTTTTAGATCCACATTTGGTGGATCTCAAAATTGAATGCATCTTGGTTACTATTTTTAGCAACCAAGGAAACAACACATGGTAGAGAGTTCTAAAGAACTCTAGCTAGGCTAATTTTGTGTAGGTGGTGTGTGTGGGTCGAAACCTAGGTGGCTAGGTTGATTAGGTTAGGTTCTAGTGGGTTTAGGTCAATGTAGGTCTCAAATTAGGGTTGCAAATCCTAATTCATTAAGGTAAAATGCAATTAAAATTTATACAAGTTTAATTGGGTGTGTGAGAACCTAATTAAGAGCAAAAAAATTTAATTAAGTCAGATTTAGGTCAATTGGACTCTCACTAAGTCCAATTGGGCTGTGTGTGCTGAGTGATGAGAACCTCATCATAAACCCTAACTATCAAAATCTAACCCTGATATGTGAGAAAAGGCTCCTACATAACCC
Organism: Thalassia testudinum; assembly: GCA_037157565.1. Taxonomy (NCBI): domain Eukaryota; kingdom Viridiplantae; phylum Streptophyta; class Magnoliopsida; order Alismatales; family Hydrocharitaceae; genus Thalassia; species Thalassia testudinum. Next base: position 20,975,335 of record JAZHRO010000059.1, read on the forward strand.
AAAGAAAGGCTTAACTTAGAGAATTCTGAGTTTAAGAATAAAACAAATAATAAGAGGTAAAACTGCAATTTCACCAACGTAGTTTGCAAATAGGGTAATTAAGGGTCCAAACACAGGTCAAACAAGCTTAACAAGAAAGAAAGTGGGATGATCTGATCTAAATAAGGGTTATTGCAACTTTCAGGAATTAAATGACATTCTGTAACCCTAAAACAAGCCCACTTCAATTCACGAGGTTCGAGGCAGGATAAAAATCAGCTAAACCCTTTAAAATTTATAGAAAAATGTTCTCTAGGATTTATAACCTTCAATTTGGCCATAGAAACCTATTTTGACCTAAAAAGAGAACCATGCCCAATTAATAACTTAATTTGGGTTTTTACGTAAATTGGTCGATCAAACATGGTCCAACCTAGAATTAAAATTCACCGTTAAAATCCTTAGGTTCAAATTGGTCTTGTAGAAAAACTTGACCCTAAGAAGAGACCTCCTTGATCGACTTTACAATTTGGTCCTCTTCATTTACTTTTTGACCCTTATCTTTTGAAACCCTTGATTTAGGTCCCCAGCTTTTCATCGTTCTTTGCAGAACGGTCCTCCCTGCAAGCTCTGCGCAGCACCATGCTCCGACAACCTTGCGCGGAGCATGGCGTCACGCAGAGAAGGGTTACCGCCCTGCAAAGCAGAAGCGGGGTTCCCTACGCAGGGACCCGCCCTTGCCCTCTGCCGACCACCATACCTTCCGTGCGAACGCGCGGAAGGTATGGGTGTCATCTCCGGCCTCACTCCGGCGAGGTTGGCACGTCGCCAGCTCGCCCCTCCCTCTGCGCCAACCCCTTTATAAGGATCGGCACCCCCTGCCGGCTCCTTCAGGCTTTTCTTTGACCGAGAACTTCCACCCCTTCATCCCTTCCTCCTCCGTCAGAAGGCCCGAAGCTTCCGGCGACTTCCTCCTCTTCCTCCTCGTCGCTCTGCTGCCCTACCTGCAGCAGGGTTTGCCTTGCTCCCTCGTCTGCGCCGGGCTGTACCCGCCGGTGCCCTCCGCCTGCTTCCTCGTCGTCACACTCCTCCAGGGCTCCTTCTTCTCCAGCTCCGGCAGGTACGAGTCGGCTGCTCCGCCCTCCCCCTTCGTCTAATACTTAGGTAAATAGCTTCCTCTCCATTTCCCTTACATTTTCCCTCTCTTAATTTACCTTTTTACTCCACCTCACGCGACTTCCACCTCCACCTGCTCCGTCTCCGACCACCTTCTCCAGTGAGTCCATCCCACCTCCACAGACCTCCTCACCCCTTGCCAACTACCCCAGAAGCTTTCCCTCACTCCGCTCAACCGATCCCCCCTCCCCATTTACTGCCAACCACTGCCCGACCACCCCCCGAACAAACCCATCTTCTCGCACACAGTCCAACCTGAGGCTACCTCCACACGCGCCCTTGCGCCTCGCCAACACCCACACTGCATTCGCCACACTCCGGCGAAGCTCCCTGCGTATTCTGACTGGGCCAAGAGGCCGTATTTCTGCTTTCAGGTCGGAGCCCCTTCGCCGCCATTACTGAGCTGCTAGAGCTCCTTCACCTGCAGCTGCAGGCGCTTTCCAGCCCAGGTGCACACCCCAGGTCACGCGGTTTACCTCTGCGAAGGCACCCAGGCCTGCAGTTGGGGCGAAGGCGTCACGAGCTGCTGCAATTGCCTGCGGCTTCCTCAGCTGCAGGCGCTAATTTGGGAGGTGGGACTTTAGTCCCACCTCGTAAGTGCGTGGCCAAGCGCCCGCACTTAAATTGAAAAAGTGTCTAAGGCTATTCGCCTTCGAACACAGGGGTCAGGTCCCTTTTACGCACGTTGCGCGCCACGCGCTTGCTCGCGCTCACCCGCGCTCACGCCACGTGGGGTCTGGGCAGGATCCGATTACCCAACCCGCGCACTCCTCGCCCACCACCGCACGCCGGTGGGCCTGGTCCCGGGCGCGATACCCACACCCGATTACCCTACTCTGGGAGAGCGGTCCTAAGAGAGAAATCTGAGAGAGAGAGAGATGCGGGGAAGGGTAGGGGTAGGTTTTGCTCTAACCCTTGTGTGAGCGCGCAGGAACAGAAGGAGAAGAAGGAAGGAAGGAAAAGAAGAAGGGGAGCGGCCGAAGCCTCAGCTGCTCAGGGCAGCTGAAGAAGAAGAAACGAAGGAGAGAAACAGAAGAAGAAGAGAAGGAAGGCACTGTAGCAAACCTACAGTTAAGTCGTCTGACCACTGCATCAGACGACGGAAGGGCAGCGGCCAGAACAGAAAGAAGATAAAAGAAGAGGAAATGTAAGGGAAGAAAAGAAAGAAGGAAGTAGAGAAGAAAAAGAAGAAGAAAAGAGAAAGAAGACTGAAGCCGCAAGCAAGGAAAGAAAGAGAAGAACAGAAGAAAAGAAGCAGAAAGAAGAAGAAGGCTGAAGAAGAAGAAGTCAGAGAAGAAGAAGATTACCACAGCCGCAGAAGAAGAAAAGAAAAGAAAGAAGAAAGGAAGATTCAGCAGGAAAAAGAAGAGAAGGATATCAGCTGAAAGAAAAAGAAGGACAGAAAGAAAAGGAGGAGAGAAGAAGAAGCCAAGAGAAACTCTAGCTCCCTCTCTCTCTTATTTTCGTAACCTAATTGAGAACTCTTATATTTCTAGAATTCTAGTTGCTCCCTGAGTTCGACCTCGGGAAAACTTTTTCCGAGTAAAAATTTGTAGTAATCTGATAGCTGTTTTGTACTACAACGATTGTAAACTATAATAGCATAAACCCAACCGCTGCCGGAGCCACTACTATTCTTGGCGCCGTTGCCGGGGAGCAACGGCTATTCTAGAGGCTATAAAATCTCTATTTATGAGTTTCTAATAATCTCTTCTCTCTTTTGTGTGCAGGTACAGGAAAATCAAGAAGCAGCCGCACAACAACCACTCCAAGGACAGGTAATTTCTATCCTCCACTATTAACCCCTAAAATCTAAAGAGGAAGAAAAAGAAAAGAATAAACAATATAGGTATAACCTTTCCTTCATACCTAGTAACAACTGCATATTTTCAAACCACTATTCCTGCACACACTATTAAGGGTATTCAAGGGCTAACACCTTCTTGCCTGAGCCCTAATTACCCAACAAGGAGTTAACTGGACCAAGTAGAGCCAACATAGGAATTAACACTAGGGTTTTAGAGACACACTCCTGATGTAAACACATTTACACTACTTAAAATGTCTATTTATGCATGTTCTTAAGCATAAGATTGCATTTCATGATATAAATATTGCATAACATGCATCATCTTGCATTTAGAGTAGTTTGAATAAAATGGAGGTTAATTGTCTCCTTTTATGTGCTTGGACAGGGCAAACATTTTATCAGGGCCTCGGATCAAAGATCCAACCGTATGGATGTGATCAAGGCGACGATTGGAGTTCAATGACTCCAAGATCGCCCTAATCAGGCATCCGTAGCATCAGATAGAGACCGGGGAACCCTAGAAGATCAAGGGCCAGGATGGTGTAAATCCGCACTTCAAATGACAAATCCGACCACACGGATGAATTCGGATCGACGATCGCAGCCCAACGACACAAAAATCGAGTCAATCCGACATCCGTGGCACCATCTACAACTTCCAGAAGATGGACGGCCAAGATGACGCCACGTGGCGCCATCTCAGCCGCCCAAACGGTCGCTTGCATCTTGTGAAGACCGCCCACCCATCTCCTCTTCACCGTTGGATCTCGATCCAACGGCTGCGACGCGCAGGCGCTGAAGTCAAGTGCTCGACACAAACGCGACCGCAGCGCAGCGGTCGAGCGCTCTAACGAGATGCAGGGACGCGCGTTCGAGCCGCGCCCCGCAGAAATTGGAGTGGTGGCGCGCCTCCAATCGACCGCACGATCGCGATCCAACGGCCGCGCGCGCCTGATAGCGCCGACGCGCAATTGGACGCGCGCGTGAACGCGCGATCGCACGCACAGGCGAGCGGGCGGCAGCGGTGAAGGCGCGATTTTAAGCCGTCCAATCTCGCGATCGGACGACTGAAACTTCGCGGACGTGCGTAGGCGTTACGCATGCGAGCAGCCGAGCGGGCGCGCGTGGGCGTGGCGGCGACGGCCACGTCGGGGCTTTAGTGACGGATTTATCCGTCACTAAAGACCCCGTATTTATTATTTTGAAGATGTAATGTCTATTTTGCCCCCACTCCTTGCAACTATAAAAGGAGACCCCCTCCATACGAAATTTTCATCCCTTCTTTCTCCTCTCTACCCCTCCAAAGCTCAAGAGAAGCTTGTCCCACACCTGGGATGCTTCTCGCGAGATAAAGTCCAATTTTCGTTCCCCTTCGGAAGTGGATCCCGCGACGACGACGGCGTGCTGCTTCGTTCTCGTTCTTCTGCTTCGTCCTCCTTCGTCCCACTTCGTTCTCCTTCGTCCAGGCGTCGTCCCGTCCGGCTCGTCCTCCGAGCAACCGTCGAGGAGGATTTCTCTCTCCCTATTCTTTTTACCGCTTTCTAGTATAGATTTACTGCTTTCTAGATTAATCTACTCGTCCTCCAAGCAATCGTCGAGGAGGACATTTCTCTCTCCATTCTTTTAATGCTTTCTAGAGTAAATTTATCGCTTTCTAGAGTAATTGTTTTATGCTTTCTAGTTGTAATGAACAATCTCTTCAATACAAAAATTCCTTGTTTATTCTACATCTCATTTTGATTTCTCTGTGTAATATTCTCTTTCTCTCTTACTCTCTCTCTCTCTTCTATTTGTTGTAAATAATTAGATGGTTCTAAATTGAATTATTCTGTAAGAAATAAAAAGAAACGCGTAGTTTTTAAATCAAACGTCTGCCTCCCTGTGTTCGACCTGGAATTTTAATTTCGGTATAAATTTTATTTGTTGAACACGAATTCTTAGCTTTCGAACTACAACGACAGGTTTTCCAAAATTGAACACGTTAGCGTAGGTTCGTAATCATTCAACATTTTGGCGCCGTTGCCGGGGAGGCAACGCTCTTTGATTTCTCTTCGCGTTTTGTAACTTATAAATCATTTACCTCACTTTTCTCCTTTCTTATTGTAATTGCAGGTACTCTTTCGAGACAGGCAAAAGCGGTAGATCGGAGTAAAGTGCTGTGGAAGGTTTTGTAAGTTATCTCCCACCTCCCACCCATTAGATTTCATTTCATCACATAATAACTCAAACATCAATCAACCTAGGTGTTTTTATAAACTCTAAGGTTAGATTGTTTGTTGTTTGACACCCATACTCACCCCAACCCCCACATTAAAAAGAAAAAAAAAATCTCACAGAGGTACACAACCTCATCTGATTTTCAAACTCAACCGGTAATCCAATCTTAGGAGCCGGTACACACATCCAAACACATAATTGAGTAGAAATCAGATTAGGTAATCATTTGTGTGCCTAATTAAGTGGTGCAACAGGCCAATTGTTTGAGTTGATTGGGCCGCACCACTTCAAATAAAATCAACTCATCAAGTAGCTACCAATTAGGTTCAACTCTTAGGGATTTACCAGGCACTCCACATTCTTTTTAAACTTTAAAGGAAAATATCTTCACCTGTGCTTGTAAAACTTGGTGTGCCAACGAAACTTGATTGATAACACCTAAAGTTGAATCCTAAAAGCTACTAAGCAAGATTTGAATCTTAAAATTCACCACATCAAAAACAATCTTGCTTGAAAACCACTGGTTGTGCACTCACACACAAATAAATCAATCATTAAGGGCACAACCCATTTAAAGGGCCCATCACATTCCAAAGCACATTCAAACCTAGCCCTAAATAAAACTAAGTAGACGTTGGCCTTAAGGATTGGACTCGCTCTTCAGAACCCAGAACGAGATTATTTTCGATTAGTCTGTTTCTACTGTTCAATCTGATGTCTAGCTAGGGGAGCAGAGTCAAACAATCGCAGCTGGGGGGTACACTAGGAACCGGAGGCGCAAGCCGAAGGAAGAACCTTCTCCCCAGTCCCTCCTTCTAACTGGTTGGATTGAACAGACGGAAGTAGATCAAATCGTTCCTTTATCTCAAGACGGGTTTTGAGAGTTTGTAGGTCTTTAGGCTAACCTATTTAAGGATATGTTTGATTGTTTGTATTGCAGGGCACCTTTCTTCCTCCCGTGTATCATGAATCCTTCCACATATTTCACGCATTCCCGCTCTTTCCCTCCTGTTGTAAATTATCCTCAACATGACGATTATCCCAACTCGTATTGTAATCGACCATCAATTAGTTGGGATAATTCGGATTGGGGATATAATTCCGGACCCCCGTGTTTAGGGTCTAACCCTGAACACTTTGATTCTGATTTCTATCCTTCTCAGAGTTACATCGATTATAGATCGTCCTCCTTTCATGAACAACCTAATACGATCTACAATCAAGAAGGATACACTGATCCTTACCCATCCTCTGATTTCACTGCCTTTAGGTCATCACCATCTTTTGAACAATCTGAAATGACCTATTATCAGGATGGGTATAACGAATCTCAATTCGTTAATTCCTCTACATTGATGTCAAACCCGCCCAACCCTGAACCAACTCATTTGGTTCAGGTTAATCAGGTTCAAGATAAGGTTCTGGCCAACTTGAGGAATATCATTCAATCTTTAGAAGTTCAGCCAATACCTTGCATTGAGAGATTGGAGCCCCTGATTGAAATGATTGATGATTTAAACAAGTCTTTGTTGGATTGGCTCCAGGATGTTAAGGATAAGAACCCGGGTGTGTTTCTACTTGGGAAATTAGCGAAATTGAGGATGAGATTCGTGGTTGCTTTGATTCAATCTTGGAATAATTCCCAGGATGAACTCTCTTCAGGAAAGCCAACGATAGAACCTGCTCAGGCACCTGTTGGGGGGACACGTGTTACGAAGCTGACCAGATTGAATTAAAACAACCAATTAAGGATGATCTGATTTCTTCACCTGAAATCCCTGAGCTGGGTTACGAGGAAACGTATGTCTCCTTGGAACGCAAAGTGACAAATGATTTTGGGACATACATTGATACGGATCCTGATGGTGAAGATTCAAGTTGCGAAGTCTCTCGCGAGTTTTCAGATCACGATTTTTGTGAGACGATTGGGCCTTAGGAATCTGATAGATCATTTGATAGCCCAATAACTGAGGAAACTGATCTTATTAGGGCACACGATACGGATCCAGAATCGCATTTTCTGGAGGAATCAATTCAATGCCCTGATTATCAGTTACACCCTGTTGAGCTTATTGATGATTCTAATTTTGAGATAATTAGACCCAAGTCAATTTTGATTCTGCCACATCATTTAGACTTGGAGATTCCAGACGGGGTGATGAATATACAAGAGGTCTTGGAATTTGAAACACTTAATGAGGAGGATAGGAGAGGGGAAGTTATGATTTGGGAAGTTAATTTTGGAGGAAATGGAAGATTGAGTCGAAGGGTTCCTTTTAAGCTGAAACCATCAAATCAGAACCCATATGACATTTGTTTCGAGGATGTTCAACTCAAGCACACATTCAACGATTATCCTTTTGAGCTTCAATTCTTTGTAACCCGACTTTTTGGTCTTGGGTTGCATCCTCATAAATCGCAGGCCCGACCCTGCTTGCATTCTGATTTTAGGTTTTGGGTAATTTTTATCCAGAACCTAAGATATTCTCGATTATGGGGGATGGGTCTGCACCACAATCTGGTCCACATCTGTGGACCTCTGCTGACAGGTCAGAGGATTCTTCTGTTCATTCTAATTCTGACCTGCACATGTGAATTCTTCATTTCTTTTCTTTGTATAGTGTGCCTAGCTGAAGGCACTAAACTCAGCACTTATACAGTTCTTTTTCGTTTTCATCTTGGAGCGGACCTGATATTCACGCAATTCAGGTGCTTTCTACGCTTTTCCACTCTGTTTTATGTCTTTTTAATACAATGAGGACATTGCATTAGATAGGCATGGGGGGGTGGATATTCATCTCTGAATTCATTCGTCAGCTCCGTAGATTTGTTTTATATATATATAAAAAAATCAGAATTAGGAAAGAGAATTTGGGTTTAAGAAAATTTTCAATCTTAAGAAATACTACATTAAGATCTGAACACAAAGACCCTTCAGGTCTTTGAACTTAATCAGCCCGTGTATCAACTAAAATGTGGATTTATTTTTCTAGTTCTCGCCAACTTGAATTTTATTTTAATAGGAGTAAATAAGTTTGGGTGATAAGTACACAACTTATCAACCCGCCCTCTGATGTGAGGGAATTTTGAGTCTTAAGCATCTACACACTTTCTTTGCACTGACTCGTTGTTCGGCGATTTTAACGGAAATTGGGTAGCTAATGAACCTTCTAGGGTGATATGGCTGGCAAGTTATCGTGGGTAACAACCCATAGGTAGGTTGTCCAGAGCCCAGTCACTAGACCTTTCTCTTTTTGCTGCCTTTAGGTAAATCTTAGACCAGGAAAGTCACCTACTTAAAAAAAAAAAAATAGAGAAAAAAAAATCAAAAAGGAGAAAAGAACAAAAAGAAATAAGCCACACTTCGCCGCACGAATATGGCTAGCAAGTTGTCGGTGGTAACAGCTCATCGACCGGTTGTCCAGAACCCAGCTCAGAAAATGCACTAAAAATTCCCAAAACACTTAGGAAGAAGCGGAGAAGTAGAATAAACCGGGGAGATATACACTGGATTCACCCTTGTGTTGACCCCGTTAAAAAAATAAAAGTAGGGAGAAAGCTACCGGTTGTAAAGATACACCTTTAGGCAGAATTCTTTTTGAGGTCACCTAGAGGCGTAGAAATCCGAAGTCCGTTCTAATTGCCGGTCAACGAGTCTATCACAATCACAATAAGATGCCTAAAATTTAGGGTTCTCATCAAATCTTGGGTGAGTTGAATGGTCGTAGAAAGCCACTCTTGAACCCTAAAATGTGAAAATTCAAAAAAACAAAAAAAAATAGAAAAGAGTAAAAAGAGAAAAAGAAAATTTTCTTTGAATAAGGCGAGGGCTTGAGGCGGTCTGCATTTTGGCTGATACCCGGGCACTGTTGTGTCTTTGAAAGTTCAGTTCCTAAGTAGACAATTTCTTAATGGTTGAAAATAACTTAGGTCCAAATAATCTAACCTAATTCTTTTATAAATAGCATATAATTTTTGCTACGGACTAGCAAAAGATAGGTATGGGGGTATGATGTAAACACATTTACACTACTTAAAATGTCTATTTATGCATGTTCTTAAGCATAAGATTGCATTTCATGATATAAATATTGCATAACATGCATCATCTTGCATTTAGAGTAGTTTGAATAAAATGGAGGTTAATTGTCTCCTTTTATGTGCTTGGACAGGGCAAACATTTTATCGGGGCCTCGGATCAAAGATCCAACCGTATGGATGTGATCAGGGCGACGATTGGAGTTCAACGACTCCAAGATCGCCCTAATCAAGCATCCGTAGCATCAGATAGAGATTGGGGAACCCTAGAAGATCAAGGGCCAGGATGGTGTAAATTCGCACTTCAGATGACAAATCCAACCGCACGGATGAATTTAGATCGACGATCGCAGCCCAACGACACAAAAATCGAGTCAATCCGACATCCGTGACACCATCTATAACTTCCAGAAGATGGACGGCCAAGATGACGCCACGTGGCGCCATCTCAGTCGCCCAAACGGCCGCTTGCATCTTGTGAAGACCACGCACCCGTCTCCTCTTCACCGTTGGATCTCGATCCAACGGCTGCGACGCGCTCGCGCTGAAGTCAAGCGCTCGACACAAACGCGATCGCAGTGCAGCGGTCGAGCGCTCTAACGAGATGCAGGGACGCGCGTTCGAGCCGCGCCTCGCAGAAATTGGAGCGGTGGCGCGCCTCCAATCGACCGCACGATCGCGATCCAACGGCCGCGCACGCCCGATAGCGCCGACGTGCAATTGGACGCGCGCGTGAACGCGCGATCGCACGCACAGGCGGGCGGGCAGCAGCGGTGAAGGCACGATTTAAGCCGTCCGATCTCGCGATCGAACGGCTGAGACTTCGCGGACGTGCGTAGGCGTTACGCACGCGGGCAACCGAGCGGGCGCGCGTAGGCGCGGCGGCGACGGCCACGTCGGGGCTTTAGTGACGGATTTATCCGTCACTAAAGACCCCGTATTTATTATTTTGAAGATGTAATGTCTATTTTGCCCCCACTCCTTGCAACTATAAAAGGAGACCCCCTCCATATGAAATTTTCATCCCTTCTTTCTCCTCTCTACCCCTCCAAAGCTCAAGAGAAGCTTGTCCCACACCCGGGATGCTTCTCGCGAGATAAAGTCCAATTTTCATTCCCCTTCGGAAGTGGATCCCGCGACGACGACGGCGTGCTGCTTCCTTCCCGTTCTTCTACTTCGTCCTCCTTCGTCCCGCTTCGTTCTCCTTCGTCCAGGCGTCGTCCCGTCCGGCTCGTCCTCCGAGCAACCGTCGAGGAGGATTTCTCTCTCCCTATTCTTTTTACCGCTTTCTAGTATAGATTTACTGCTTTCTAGATTAATCTACTCGTCCTCCAAGCAATCGTCGAGGAGGACATTTCTCTCTCCATTCTTTTAATGCTTTCTAGAGTAAATTTATCGCTTTCTAGAGTAATTGTTTTATGCTTTTTAGTTGTAATGAACAATCTCTTCAATACAAAAATTCCTTGTTTATTCTACATCTCATTTTGATTTTTCTGTGTAATATTCTCTTTCTCTCTTACTCTCTCTCTCTCTTCTATTTATTGTAAATAATTAGATGGTTCTAAGTTGAATTATTTTGTAACAAATAAAAAGAAACGCGTAGTTTTTAAATCAAACGTCTGCCTCCTTGTGTTCGACCCGGAATTTTAATTTCGGTATAAATTTTATTTGTTGAACACGAATTCTTAGCTTTCGAACTACAACGACAGGTTTTCCAAAACCGAACACGTTAGCGTAGGTTCGTAATCGTTCAACAACTCCTTAATCAAGAATTGAGAAATCCCAAAAGAAGTGTGCCTAAGCCAATGATTGAAAATACCTATTCAGAAAAACCCTAAGCAATTGGCTCTCGATAAACACTTGAACCCTAAAAG